>CP142457.1:49832500-51075000 GCA_038049695.1 Cinnamomum chago | reverse complement strand
CAATCTTTTTTCATAGTTTGATAGGTCATTTTTCCAAATTTAAAGACATAAGATGTCTAATTTACCCATTTTTCAAAATCATATCTCATGATTAGTGGGATATGCCATTAATAATGGTCAACTACCATTTAATTAGCCAAGTAAATTTCAAAAGATCCAAATAAATTTTAAAAAATGTAAATAAATTTCAAAAGACGAAAATAAAATAAAAAAAGCAAATAAATCAGAAAAATACAAATAAATTCGAAAGAATGCAAATAAAATTTAAAAAATGCAATAATTTCAAAAAACGCAATAAATTTCAAAAGAAGGCACAGAAATTTAAAAAGACGCAAATAAATCTCAAAAGATCCAAATAAGTTTCAAAAAATATAAATAAATCTGAAAAGATGAAAATCAATTTAAAAAGACGCAAATAAATTTCGAAAGATCCAAATAAATTTCAAAAAATATAAATAAAATTCAAAAGATGAAAATCAATTTCAAAAAATTGAAATAAATTTCAAAAAGTGTAAATAAATTTCAAAGGACGCAAATAAAATTAAAAAACGCAAATAAATTTAAAAAAATGCAAATACATTTGCCAAAACTAAGATAACTCAATTTTTCGAATTTCAGAAAAATTTACCAAAAACAAAAGTAATTTTGCTAAAACTCAGTTAAATTCATTTTAAAAAATGCAAATAAATTTTAAAAGAACAGCCTAAGTTTAGTTCAAAAACTCAGTTAAAATTTTCCAAATAGAGATAAATTTATCAGAAAATCAACTATATTTTTTGAAAATTAGAATAATTTTTCCAAAAACTCAGATAAATTTGTCCAGAACTCATATAAATTTGTCCAGAGCTCAAATAAATTTGTTCCAGAAGTCAGATAAATAGCCAAAGTCTCAAATAGATTTGTACAGAACTCAGATAAATTTATCCAGAACTCAAATAAATTTGTTCCAGAAGTCAGATAAATAGCCAAAAACTCAAATAGATTTATCCAAAACTCAAATAAATTTGACAAAAAATACATAACTCAGATAAATTTGACTTCTAAAACGGGTCAGGCTTGACCTGACCTGGACCAACCCAGAACCAAACCCAGCCCAAATCGTTGTCTTCTTCCCCAACAGAACCTGGGCTTCCTCTTCACGTTCTCTGCGACGTTCTGGAACCAGAACTAGAAACCTCTCCAGGTTTGCTTTTTCTTCCATGGCAACGGCGTGGCGCGGCGACGAACTTCCTTCTCCGGCGACGCACAACGGTGACCTCAACGATCTATTTTCTGTTCACGGCGATGTAGGGCCCAGCCGGACACAAATCCCAAACCGCTATCTACTTCTTCTTCTGTAACCTTTTCTCTGTGACAGAAGAAAACTTCGGCGATGGCACGTCCTGATTCTTTTTCCCAAGCGATGGCAGCAATCACCAGGCGATTCTTCCTTCTTCTTGTTGCGTTTAGACGCTGCAACAGGACTCAAACAGAGCCGCCCCTTCTTCATTGTTTCTTTGCAACACGAGGATCTTCTTTCTCTTGACGAGAGAACCGTGGCCCTCCAACAGATCTATCGATCTTCGCCTCTCTTCTTCTTCTCCGATCAACCCTCTGATACGAGTCTCCGGTACTGTGCAGCCTTCAAAACCGATCCTAGATGTTCGGCTCTCGGTCATCTGCAAACTTGAATCCAAACCGAACACGTTCTCTGCAACGTCTAATGAGGAGGGGGAATCCAATATTTGAAATTTTAAAATTCAAATCTGGTTGCCTAAACAATTGAAAGAGGGCAAATTAGTCATGTAAATTGTATTCAGGGACCTCTAGCTGCAAACAGTCTAGATGCTTGGACCAGAGCTTTTAAAAAGAATTTGCCTGGACTGGAGGCTGGAAAGATTCAATTCTAGGGACCTTTCACTAATTATCTCTAAAAAATATGATATTGAGGGCATTTAAGGTAAGTGCAAATAAATGATAAAATAAGATGAACTCATTTTAGATATTTTGGACATGTCCAACGCAGGCCAACAACAATACTAATGAGGAAAAGAATTCGTTATACAAGTTGATGGCCCATCGAAAGGAAGTGGTGTGTTGAAAAGGACATGAATGGAAGTAATAAAAATATAACTGAAGAAGTGCAACCCATCTAAATTTTAGCTAAAAATAAATCATAATAGGAAAAAAAAATAGTTCATATAGCCGACCCAATATAGTTGAGACAATTTGGGCTTTGGTGATTATGATACTTATAGCAAACTTAACCAATTTGAATTCTTTAGTAGGCAGGTGTGAGTTGAGGCGATATCAGATATAACAGGTGTGAGTTTGGGTGGTTTTTTTCACCTGAACTTAGAGACTCTTATTGAGAGGATTCATAAGTTTTTTTTTGGTAGAATTCGTAAGTTGAGTGAGCAAAACTTCTTAGTGGAAACCACCTATTAAAAATAGGTGGCTTAATTTGCTTCTATCACTTGATTAATGGGTTTCAAATGAATGGCTAAGTTAATTGCTATTGGGAACGAACTATTTGTGTTTTACAAGTTAAAACCATCATCATTCATCGAGCACGGATCCCTTGTCATGTCTATTACACTCTTCCCTGATAACAAACACCTAAAACACATAATCACAATCCAGACCGTTCAAGATGAATGTCATTCCTCTCATGAAATATCCTCAAATTTTACTTAAATAAGAATACGTTGCACTATCTGATTGATCATATCACAAGATTTATTCCTTTTTCAGTCATGTGCTATATGCCTCTATTTGATAGTGAGGCTTTTTCGTATTGAAGTGAGATTTGAGGATATCTTAGTGGAGGGGATGAAATTCATCTTAACCCATCTACATTATCATTATATGGGCCCCACGAAAGAGTTCTAGACAACTGTCACACCAGAAGGTGGTAATAAACGAAACGTGCATGGCATCCAGACTCTCATTCATTGTGGCTATTTTTTTTTTTAAACAGTAAGAAAATATTTCATTAAAATAGATGCAACAAGTAAAGAGTGCATAAAGAACACAAAAAGGATGCAAAGGAATGGTGCAAAAGAGATGCAACACACCCAACCTAAAAAAACACGACACCCATTACACAATTACTCCAACCCAAGGAAGAATCATCTCAACCTCTTGCTTGGCTAGCGCATCCGCCATGGAGTTGGCAAACCCAATCTCATGATGGAAGGAGACCTCGATGCTAGTTGCTAGCTCTCAAATTTCATTGAAGTGGAGTTGGAGTTTTCATGAGTTAGCCTTTTTCTTAGAGACTCAAGCAACCCCATTAGAAGAATCGCTCTACAGGAGTAGTCAAGCAATACCTCCGACCTACTATTACGATATACTCCTTCAATCCCTACCTAGACCAGCTTACCTTTAGAAGCTCCATCCACATTAAACTTATTGCGCCTAGTTGACCCACAATTTGAATACTTTACATCTTGCAAGTTGCAACCCCTTCTAACTTCTTGATTAAGAAGCTTCGCCACACTTAACCCAAGGCCAAACAGGGCTCATTATTCATTATCTACAGGCTTTGATAAAGGCATAAATGGCTATGAGATGTTTAGTATATATCCTACCTCGTACGGAATGTGGTCCACCGTCCACCTTATGAATTATTAGTCTTAAATGTAGAGGGGCACATAATCTTTCTTATCTTAAGTAAAGTGAAGAGACTGACTGAAATAATGAGACATGTGTGATAACAGGCAGTATGTCGACGACCATTAAGTTCAAATCTCGAGCTACTAAAAGCAAACAGTGGCCATGGGGCCATCGACAGCATCTTTGCTGTAAAAAGGTCCAGGTTAGGTCCAAGTTAAATTAAAACGAAATTCAATGTCAACAGGACACTGATCAAGTGATCAATGATGGCCTTGGTGGTGGCCTGCTGGCCAAGAATTTAAGCCATTCATTCATATTGCACAACCCCAATGAAAATAAAGTGGCCTAAATTTTACAATTATCTTAGTAGTAGTAGTATTCACTGTTAATCTGATCAATACATGCAAGACAAGAATAACTATTCGATTAAGTCCCATTTTAGCAAAGTGATCAACATATCACTCCGAATGGAAGGATAATTGCCTAAATGTACTTCATAGCAGGTCCTCTGGTATAAACGACATGGATAGGGCATGGGTTGGGTATGTTGGCATTAACCAAACTCAAATCTCCATGCAGACAGGATATGATCATTCATCATTTAATAATTTAATCAGACGCATCACATTCCTTTCTATGGATAGACTCTGCTCAATTATTTATTTATTTATTTATCTTTTGCTAGGATAGATCTTGGCAAGAAGTGATGCTACCAACAATCCAACATGAGGACTAGGGGTTGATCCAGGGTTAGTCTTGTTAGGGTAAGGTGCCCTGGCGCTGAGCCATTGACACAAAGCTCAAGTTTTACTTTAGTTGGAATTTAGTATTAAATTAACAATAACTGAAATACAGTAATATCGTCTGAGGGTGGTCCTCAAATAACCCTAGCTAGTCTCTAAGTCCAATGCTTAAGAATTAGTGTTCCACCTTTAAAATCTACTCCATTCAAAATCACTAGCATGCCATATTTTCAATCATTATGGAGAATCCGGGCTAACAAAATTTACATCCATAGAAACTGATCAAGTCTGAAATTATGTCATTAAATTGAGAAGAACTAGAAAGAGCTAAGTTTAAGTTAACATAATTACTATTTTGACAATAACTCCCGCCCCTGACCAGACTTGTGAAATACCTGTTCATGTTTACTACACGGATTGAATCTATTGCTGTTGGGACTTTTTTTTATTTTGGATGTTGGGACTCAGGAATGAGAATTGGCTAATTTTTGCATAGAAACATGTGATATGAGAAGATTTATTCATAAAGTGCCCCCCAGACGAAATTAAATTGTGTATAGTTTTTTATTTTTTTATCCCAACCAATGGGGGCAAGGACCCAAGAGTTCACTTAAGTGGGAAAGAAGCCTGTACAAGCAGTAAAAAAGCCCATACAAGTGGGAAAGGAACCTGCACAAGCAGAAAGATGTGACGTCCCCGGGGTTTGAACCCAGGCAGCCAAGTAAGAAACTCATTACCAATTGGATAAGGAGTTGTTCTTTGTGTGTAGTTGCATACAACTGATGGCAACACATTTCTCGGCGGGCCCACCTAGATTTGTACAACTGAATTGAAGGGGTTCGTGTGTCGGATACATAATCTGTAACCATCTTATTAAGGACCACCATGATTAATGGTCCTATTCATGATTATACAGGTTAATTGGCATTATCGATTGTGTAAGATCTCAGACTCTATTGAGTTACCGCTGATCCCAAAACTAATTGGTGATTGAAAACGGCATAATAATAATTTTATAGTCTGTTGGTTGCTTTACCACGGGTGCAAAAGAGGGTTGCACCAGGGACCTAACAATCCCTCCCACCCCCCAAGAGGAGACTTAAACCCCCAACCTTACCAGGCTTTGAAACAACTTGTAGGATCTCACACCCCATTGAGCTACCACTTATCCAAAATCAATAGATTATGGAAAAATGCACAACAATGGTTTTATGGTCTCTTAGTTGTGCTAGGAATGCATTTGACTATTACTCCACCACGGGTGCACAAGAGGGTTGTACCAAAGATCTAACAAGTTGGCTATAATCAACAGATGGTGCATGATGCGGGGTTCATCCACCAAAACATCTTACTTGTAGTTATTGAAGGCCCCGACCACGGTGAAATTTGAATGTAATTCAGGCTCTAACGTTTTCATCTTCAATCTAGCAGCAGACATCAATCCACGCAAAATCGCAACGAAGCACTGCGGGACTGAAAAATAGCATCCACTTTCACAATTTCTTTTATGTAGAATTATCGTTTTAGGAAAATGTCGAGATATTTTGAACTTTGGGTTTCTTAGGACATTATGAGAAGATATCCTACAAAATAAGTTATTTTTTGTAAATAATTAAATGAAAAAAAACAAATATAAAAATCTACTAAATGGTGTTAAATCTCTTATTTCCCACACTGTTTTATTGTATCTTCATACTATTTTCATTTTTTTTACTAATTTTTGTAAATATCACAATATTGCTAGGGAAAACACCTTTAGGTGCATATCACAATAATCAGGTGGTATTTTCAAAATAATATAAATATTTGTGACAGTTCTATTATCACGAAAATTCATCACCACTAATAGATTGTAACCAACATACCCCATTTTCACAAATAGAGGTGATTAGGGCTGTCAATTAACCCTTTCTGTGAGGGTGCCGGGCCCACAAAATGAGGGTTCTATTTATTTATTTTTTAAAGGCTTTTGTGAACAAGTTTTTTGCAGGGCCGCCAATTTGAGGGCCCGGAGACAATAGTACGCCTGGCAATACCTACTTATTTTCTTATTAAAATATATGTGAGACTGTTTTAACATATATATGGGTTCAATTAACCCCAAGGGTTAGCTCAATTAGCTTAGGACCACGATTTGCACTCAGATGTTGTAGGTTCAAAACTGCACTACTACACTGGGGTTACAGTGGAGTTTACTCGGCTTTCCTTTGGACCCGGAGCGACTAGTCCAGCCCAAAGGGTTGAGAACCCTCCGATAAATAAATAAATAAAAAGAGTTCAATTCAATATGATTCTCATGTGGGTTTTCATGTTATATTAATTTCTTCATATGATTCTTATTTGATTTTTATGTAAAAAAACCCTAAATGATTCATGATTCTTATTTGATTTTCTTTTCGAATGGCTCATTCACATATGGTTGTTATATACATGAATTTATTTACTATTAAATACACGCACACGTGGCGGAGTGTGGGGCTTCTTCTAGTCATATTGATCCTAACGTTTGGCCTCATATTCATATTTAGCTTTAATGACCCACTTGTTGGACAGGCTACGACCTAAAGAACATAGCACTACAAAGTTTATAAAGGAAATCACAAGACATTCTTTCTATCTTTACATGAATTTGTTTGTTTGTTTGATAATTAACTCATTAGAATTCAATGTAATGCATTTGATCAAGGGCCTAATTCCCACCCACCACCCTCACCACACCGCGTTAAAGAATGGCCTAAAATTGAAAAGTTAAAAGATAAGATTCATGGATACCATCAAACAGTTTTCTCTCTGACGTTAAATGAATTTCTTCTCTTTAGGTCTTAGGTCCCACATTAACCTTACACTAGATCACGAGAGTCGGGTAATTGCATAGGTAGTTAGGTCTTCTAAGGACTTTGACCCATTCTGGCCGGCACATATATGGCGAGACTAGGGCTTGGACAACTTTGGGCTATGCCAGTCCGCTCGACAACCCTAGATATGGCATTTTCAAATATTTATTGAGAACCTTTAACCTTATATTCTTAATGGTATTACGGAAATTTATATATATATAGATATATAACTATGTGTTTTTTTTTTTTGTAAAACGATATGTATGTGTATATAACTAGAATTGAAAATATGGCCTGAAGAGAATCTTGAGAATATAAAATAGTATAAAATGCAAATCCATAAAATAATTAAAAATCTTACATTTATAATTATGTATCAATATGTTATTTTGGTTATTTTTAATTTAATTTTTTCCATGAAACTTTCTTCTAATATTATGAGAAAACCCTCAATTATGTAAATACCCTAATATGTTCCTAGTCTTGTGAGAATTTACGTGTGTCACGAACCCTATTAAAAGGATGATAAAACATGTGTCTTGGTGAACTCATTTCGCTTTAATTGTTCATGTTCGGCAAGACGCGTTGGTTCTTAGCTACGTATCCAGGATTCAAATCTAAACAATCACCTTCCCTCATCTGATGGATGCTCTATCTCACCAAAGGTCTCCTTCCCTCACCACTCATCAGGGGGCTCCCTCACCTCACTCGAGCTCCTATGCTGGTACTAAAAAAATTCTTACCCTTGTTTGGACCTTATGGGATAGGAAAGGTTGATCTGGCTCAACAATGATGTTGGATGTGAGGACACGATATAAATATATATATATATATATATATGGAAAATGTTCATATGCATCTATCCCTCATCATGGGGTGAGGGATGCTTCCATAAATGAGGGGTTTCAAGTACAAAAGGGGGATTTCAAGTACATAGGGTGTACTTGAAACCCCCCATTTAGGGAAGCATCCCTCACCCCAAGGTGAGGGATAGATGCATATGAACATTCTCCTATATATATATAACAATAAAATGCCTGGATATGCTAAGCAGTCGTATCCCACATCGACTCACAAAATTATATTTGGTGAGAGAGACACACCCAAAAGGTTCCTTGAGATGCAAAATATTTTCTTCCTTCCGTGAGGCCATCTGCATGCGAGGGGAGTGAATAAACTCGTGGTATTAAAATTGGCGTGGTATTAAAATTGGTATAATTGTAAATCCTATAAGAGTTTTACTTTGGTTCTAATAGGGGAAGTGAAACTCTACAGTAGAATCCATCTAATATTATAAATTCTATATATTATTCATTTAATCAATCATATACTTTGTTTTTGCCTTGGATGGAAAATAATAGTTTACTATCTCAATCCTAAATTAGCATAATCTATTAGCCCGAGAGCCATCCCTGTAATACTCCATGCATGGCCCATTCTGTGCCTGAGTACCTACTTCTGAAGTTTTGCCCATGTACATCTCCACCTCGTCCTCCGCCTAAGTACACTTGGGATACTACCTGACCATGCCCGTGGGTCAATCTCAGTTAAGCCGTATCAGAAGCTGTAGTAAGATCTAGCGAGCTTGAGCGAAGGTGGTCTGGTTGAAACTCAGGGCTTTACCTTACTTTAGTTTAATTTACCATCCACCCAAATAGGCCTGCGCTCACCATTGTATGATCAATGTTTAGTCTGCCAAGGTGGGCCCAAATGTGAGCCAATACTCCTTTCCGGCTTTCCTGATCCGGACTCCTCCGTGCTCACGCGCAAACGACAACAAGGGAATTCAACCATGTCACTATGTCAGGTACGATCTTTCGGTGGTTTGTCGGTCCAGGGTGAAAGATGGCAGGCCCAATTTCAGAAATGAGAGTCCATATTTTAGCGACGCTGGCCAGGCCACTGGACACATTGCAAGTTGACAAGCCCGCTTTGTTTTATTTGGGTAAGAGTTAAGACCCTCTTTAATGTGTGTGATTATGGAATATTACTTGGTCATTAATAAAATTTCTTATAGCGATTATGAGAGTTCAATCTAAGGCTTATGATGGTTAACAATTTAATTTAATTTTATCATGCCAATAGACAGTGGCGGCTCCAGTAATTCAAGTCAGTGAGGTCAAGAAAAGACTTATCTTTCACAAATCGAATAAATTTATTTTCCCCTTTATCAACATTTGTCATCTATTTTTGATAATGTTAAGGTTTTCTCCTTCTAATACGAGGAGAATACCGTATTTAGAGGTTAAGTTCGGGTAAATGAAGAGTTACCCACAGAATGTCATAAAAAGAAAAAAAATTAAAAATAAAAGTGGGGCCCATTAGTGGGTTTTTTTTTGTAGACAGATGACCCATTAAGTTAGGCATTGAGTGGAGTCAAAAGCTTCCCATAAATTAATTTATTAAAAAATATTTTTTTTAGATCTCAGTGGAGTCAATTGACAATGGGATCCATGTAGCGCTGCCCATGTCAATAGGGAGGTCTTATATCTAACACGAATCTCACTAGTGCTCATTCTCTTTTGTATAATTTATTCACTTCCGTTAGTATTTAAAGTGGATACCACAAACTCTTGCTTAAAGTTTTATTTGTACCAAGTTAAACATCATAACTAGTCATGTTACACAAGATATCTGCAATTTTGGATGCAGTTTAAAGCCTTGTTTAGATAGAGAGTTTTGGATGTGGATATGGACAAATTTTCCTACCTTTTAATTGGCTCCACTTATTTCTTTTCTTTATCAAAAGGGCCCCTAGGCCCTAGGTTTGTGCCATTCCAAACCGTCACTTCCCTCCCTCTGGAGAATCAAATATTCAAATTTGGTAAGCTCTTGATTCTTTTCTCTTTTGCTTTTCGTGACTTTTGGTAAACAAAAAGTGAAATAAACTAAGGCTGCTTTATGGCTTGCAAGTGAGTTGTCAATTGACACAGTATCATCTTCATAGAATTCCCTGGGAATAAAAGTGGGGAGTATCGTGAAGTTCCCTTCTTCAATGAATTGTAGGGCCTTCCTTTTAATTATATTCTTTGTATCTAAGTTTTCAAAGTTATATAATTTTGTGGGCTGATTATTAGATTGATCACAAATGTGAAACCCCCCACCCCCAACAATAGAAATTATGTAAATTTCTTTAGGTTTTCCACATATACTCAATCTAATGGTTAACATCTTACCGATTTCACTTAAGATTATATTTGAAAAGGTGACAGAGATATTAGAGTGTTACTTCCCTCGATTTGTAACGTAAATGAGGGAGATGGACCATATGTTTGGAATGGTGCCACTTAGTGTTACAATTTATGATATAGTTTCCAATGAGAGGAGTTATTTTAAAGAGAGCATCTTAGACTTGCCTTGGCCATCTTACTTGATTTTTCTTATCGTGACCATTATTTTTTTTATTTTTGAACTGCCTGCACAGTTGCACTAAGGTTTGAATTACTTGGTGGAAGAACCTTTACCTATGAGCAAACCCACACGGTTGTTGCAGTGCAATCTGCAAGGCCCACTTGAATGCATCTCCAAAAGTCTCTTTATAGGCAAGGGTCATGCAAAAAAATCAGCCTCATTGTCTTGACCCTTGAGTTATGAGCCTTGAAGTATAATGATCTTTTGACCATTGTTTTTCATTTTCAAGATTCAATTCATGGCGAGTAAAAGTTCAATAAGCATAAAATTGAGCACATCATAATGGGGATAAAAGTGTAAAATGAGCTACATTGATAAGAGTCGGTCTCAGCACATCATAATGGGGGATAGAAGTGTAAAAAGAGCTATACTGATAAGAGTTGGTCTCAAGCTAGTGAACCATAGAACAATGATAATTGTACATATAGTCCTCTACATTGTCTTTTACCCTATTTGTTAGCCAAATAATCCTTCATCAGGGCTAGAATTTTGGTGCTCCCTCTAGACCTTGTTCCTAATAGGGTTAGTTTGACACTTTACTAGCATAATAAAAGTCAAGTAAAGTCTCCATTTTTCAAACAAGATGCCACATCAAATGTACTTTAATTCAAAACTCTTTCTATCTTTCTAAAAAAAAATCAAAAAGCAATTACCTTTATCTAGTAAGATGCAAAAAAAACTCTACTTTCATGGATGTTCGGTGTGTACATTCTTTTTTATTTTGTTTTGACACTACTCTTTTTTTACATTGGATTGATTTGGTGTTGTATTAATCGTGTAAGAACCTATACCGATTGATGCCTAGCAATTGTGTGAGATGAGATACCCTCATACACTAACGCACGTGAGTGATTCTTAGATACTCATTTCAGTTACCATAAATCTGGCTATCACTAAACCAGTACAAGCAGCGCATTTGTTGATTTCCTTGCTACATGATGATCGAGCTTGTATGAACAGCCCAAACCATTCAGTCAATTTCCATCTCCTTGTTTTACCATGTCCTCTAATTTCTCTTTAACTGGTGTGAACCACCTATCTATCAAAAACTTATTGCTAATTCGTCCCAAGTACAATCATATATTTATCTACAATCTAGGAACTCGCCATTCGCCAATCTATGGCTAGGGCAAGTCTGCTCTGCAATGCAACGACACTGCATTATGTTACTGGGGTTCTACAAATGTAAATCGATTATAAGCCCTGATACCCATTGCAGTAAATTGCCTGGAGGCAAGTCTTCGTGTCAATCTGAGAGGGTCCTCTAAACAATAACAGGTGAGATCATCACATAGATGGCTGTGTCCTGTGACTGCTGTCAGCAGCCCAGTAACAAGCTTGCCCATGTTCCCATGTTTGTTGTTATTGATTGGCAGGCCAGAAACAACACTGCTCATTTTAGTTGTTATTGATTGGGTTTGGTTCTGAAGTTTTCCTTCTTTCTCGGGACTGCAGCCCTTACAAATCCTCAGTGGCTCACAGCTATCTCGTGAGTCCTTGACGTGCGTGGAGTAGTTGTGAATTCTCTCTCGGGGAATGCGTGTAACGTGAAATGAATCTAAAGCGTCTCGGCGAAGGAAATCATGACCACCCAAAAAGTCCTTGCCCCTTTGGCCCATCTTCCATCTTTATTGAACTTTTCTTTCTAAATATAATTTATTCATAAACCACCAAAAATATATAAATTATTTATACACTACCACTGCGCTCGCAGTGTAGTAGCTAATGTGTCTTTTCATACTAGGGTTTTAGTGGATGTAGCGGTGGAGGGGGGGATTTTCTTTTAGAGGGGACAAGGGACGAATATCAATGACTTCAAAAATGACAATTGCCACAGTTGATATTGAAGTAAATTTTCTTAAAGTGGTCATTTCTTTTGTGGCCCAATATTGAAGTCATCTACACTTCACCTTATATTAGGTATAGGAGTGGGGGCCCTCACGTTTAAGTTGTTAGCATTGAATATGAATGTGAAGGCCCCCACCTTTAAGTTGTTGGCATTGAATATATATATGTCTGTTATTAGTTGGATGATATTCTTCCCTGCATCCCTAGTAATGAATGTTACATTTATGAAACTTAAGATTGATACTTTGTTATTGTTAAAGTCAAATTTGTGTAACACGATGGTTTTAAACATACAGAAGGAAACTGTTTTGATTCTCTACATAGTCCACATTGGGCTTTTAACTAGCAATTTTTGGCTTTCTGGCTGTGATACCATCTTGATAATCTATAACACCAAAAGGTTAATCTAGTAGTGATCCAATAGTGAACGACACAAGAATTTATATTAACAAATCATTCCAGATGGAGAGAAAGCTAGAATTCAACCCAAGGTTGTGAAATGTTGAGCTCCTCATCCACCCTGAAAAACAAATCTATGCAATGCAAACTTCGTTCGGTCAATCCACTGATACCTGAGTGGTGAGTATGGTTCAAAATCACGGTTCACGGTCATCATGTCGTGGTTCGCAGTTATTGCGGTCCATCGCAAAGCAAATTTTTATTTGACCCCCAAAAAATCCGAAAAAATATCCTAAAAATCCAGAATAATATAAAATGATAGAAAACAATATTTTTTTTTTCATTAGTGCACACTTTAAAGTAAAATAACGGTCCCCTCAAGTTATAACATCTTGTATCATGGTTGTATCGATGTATATAGTAAAATAAGTTGAAATATAATAAATTTCATATAATACAACCATAATTTTGGGCAAACTAATAGTGTTAAACATTTTGATATCAAGAAAAGCCCCAAATTTAAAAAAATAAATAAATCTATATCTACACTTTAAAACACTAAATCTAGGGAAAAATAAGTGAGCAACATCAAATCTAACTCATTATAAATCCTTTGGTTCATATATTATACAATCTTTTGAAAGAAAAAAATATATAAAACAATTCGGATTTAAATAATAAAAAATAAAAAATATTACAAAAGTGCTAAAATTTGTAATTTTTTGCTCCAAAAGTATAGATCTAACGCACCTCAAATATCTCTAAGTCATTTTAATGTTGAATCTTGAAAAGAACTCCAAAAAAAAAAGCTTACCAATAAGTTCCCTTGAGTTTCATTTGATTTTCCCACAGACAAATCTACCCAAAAGCGGCTTAGATCCAATCTTTTAGGTGCTCCTCTAACCCATAGAAGTTGTAGCAGTCTTTAGGAAACCCTCAAAGAAGAAAGATAGTGAAAGAAGAAAGCCAAAAGGGAAATTTAAAGGAAAAATCACATCAGGCATTATAACGGCCGTTCTTAATGGTACGACCGTTATAATAAAAAAAGGGTAAATATCGGCTTTTATTTTGACAATAATTACTGTGGTATCGTAACGCGGCCGTTATATACTACTTAACGTAACGGTAACGGCCGTTACCATTACTAACTGCCGTGATTTTGAACTATGGTGGTGAGTCATTTGAATGTCCGTCTCTACAGAAAAAAGAAAAACGTGAATCATTCCCTTACTCTATTGATTATAAACTTGGGTAGTGTGTGCAAGTGTATGAGCATTTTGGAGATAAAAAAAAGTCCTACTGCAAGTGCAACACAAAGTGTGCTGAAACTGAAAGTCTACTATATATAACCCAGGTTAGATTTCGGTAGTATAAAAACGAATATGGATGTGGTATGAATTTAGGAAAGATGACCCTACAAAGTTAAAATCAGGTGTACAATTTGATCACTACCATTGATCATTTCGCTTTTACTATGTTAACACATGATGGAGCTTTTTCCACTGGTCATCAACAGATTAATCCTGACCATTTATATCTAGGAGTCATGCATGTATATATCTAGTTTATAAATACAATGAGACCGGTACACTTTTCAATTACAGTCACCTGATCAATCTTGAATACTCTTTTTTTTTTTTTTCAATAACAAAAATATTCATTAAAAGGAGACAAACAAAATACAAAGGGAAGCTGGGAAAGAAGAAGGAGAAAAACAAAAGAACCTCAAGAAAAGTAAGGGAAGAGAAGCAAGAGGGAACAAGAGAATTGGACCCACCCCAACCCTTACAAAACCATACCGACCCAAGGAGACAGACTATCAAGCCCCTTCTTAGCTAAAAAATCAGCCATTGAATTAGCCGATCTAACCTCATGATGAAACTCGACATTATGAGAAGAAGAAAGCTCCTTAATTTCATTAAAATGAAATTGAAATTTTCAAGGAAAGGCCTTCCTATTAGACACCCAAGGAACCGCACTAGAAGAATCGCTTTCAACAATGAGAGCCTCAACATAATCCCTTGGTAACAAACGGAGAGCCTCCAAAATAGCCAACAGTTCCGCTTCATTGGAGTTACAAATTCTAATGTGCTTAGAGAACATAATTAAGACCTCACCCTTATAATTGTGAAGCACTTCACCAATACCTGCCGGGCCAGGTTTGCCTCTAGACGCTCCATCCACATTAAATTTCAGGACCCCAATAGGAGGAGGAGACCATGGAATGGATCTCCTCACCTTGGAAAAGCCACACCCTATACAAGCCTCTCAGTTAAGGATAATGTCATTAAGGCTGAAATTAAAGAACTCCTTTCTAACCAAAGCCCATTGAGCAATCATCGAAACCAAATATGTTAGCGACAAAGAAGATCTCCTGAAAATTCTATCATTCCTTTCCTTCTAAATAGACCATAATATAGCAAACGAGATAACCCTCCATAATATTCGTCCACAACTAGTAAAAGAGGCACCCGCCCAAGACTCCGCTGCATTCACAATATCCTTCCGGCAACACCAAGCAATGCCACACCTTTGAAGAAAGGAACTCCAAACACTGACAGCCACATCACAATGAAGAAAGAGATGATTAATTGTCTCCTGCTCCTTTTCGCACATCACACATGTATCAGAGATGTTGGCGGAAGTCAACCTCTTCTCCTTAGATTGTCCGCTGTAGAGACATTTGTTGTAATAACGAGCCAGCAAAAAAACTCTACCCTTGCAGGAACTAGCCCCATCCAAACCAGAGCAGAAGAGGGTCTGGGAGAAAGGTTCCTCACCAAAGTCGAGTAAAAAGATTTTGCCGAGAACTCCCTAGAGCTGGAAAGCTTCCAAATCCTAAAATCCTTAAAATTGCTGCATAAAAACACGTTAGAAAGAAGATTCAACAACTCTCCATAAAGGATCCCCTCTGAAGGACGAAGACTCATTCTGAAATGAACATCCCATAAAGTACTACCTCCTATACTCTGAAATAGAAGCCTCCTTATTGACCACTAATCTAAAGAGTCTGGGAAATATCCCACACAAAGGCCCCTTCCCTACCCAATCATCCATCCAAAACATGACATCACTCCCATCCCCTCCAGCAAAACCCACCCCTTTATTCAACACTTCACCCCTCGCAGAAGACACGTCACCAACCGCTACAATGCCCCCCCCCCCCAAAGGCCCGATCTACGGTAAGTAAGACCGGGATTATGCCACCACCCCCACTTGTCCTCTCCATACTTAAAAGCAATCAATCTTCACCAAAGAGCCTCCTTTTCTTCCCCAAATCTCCACCACCATTTAGCCAACAAAGCTCAATTTTTATATTCTAGGTTGCCAATGCCAAGGCCCCCATTCTCTTTGGGTTTAATCACCTCACTCCACTTTACTAATGTAATTTCTTCTTGTCACCTTGTCCCTCCCATAGAAAATCCCTACAAAGACGATCCAATCTTTCGATCACTAGCTTTGGCATCCTGAATAGTGACTTGTAATAAACCGGAAGATTACTCAAGCATGATTTAAATTAGAGTAATTCTCCCGCCCAGAGGCAAATATTTCTTCTTCCAAGAAGATAACTTCCTCTCAAAATTGGCAATCACCGGATCCCACACTAACTTAGATCTCTGCTTTGCTCCAATGGGAAGGCCAAGATAGAGAATAGGGAGCCGCCCAGCTTTGCATCCAATAATATCAGCTAACTCCCTAGTGGACTCCTCAGAACACCCAATCCCAACCAAGAGATTCTTAGAGATGTTGACCTTCAACCCTAACACTAGCTGGAAGCAATGAAGAATTCTCCTCAGAGCTAAGATTTCTTCTCTATTGGAAGAAGTAAAAAGAATAGTGTCATCGGCAAACTGAAGATGAGTATTTGCCTCCCCATTGCGACTAATCTCAAACCTACTGATTACCCCCATCTCTTTTGCTTTTAACAAAAGCAAACTCAAGGCCTCCACCACAATAGTAAATAAAAAAGGAGAGACGGGGTCCCCTTGTCGAATACCTCTAGAAGCTCTAAATAATCTAGAAGGAGAGCCATTAACCAGCATAGAAAAGGAGGTAGTAGAGATACACTTGCGAATTCGAATCCAACCTCGCCAAGTCTCCCTAAAACCCAATCGAAAACAACATGTAGTCGACAAATCCCCAATCCACATGGTCATAAGCTTTCTCTAGGTCAATTTTAAAAATCACCCCTTCTTTCTTTGACCACTTCCTAGAGTCAATGAGCTTGTTAGCAACCAACACCCAATCAAGGATTGTCTTCTTGCAACAAAGGCCCCTTGAAAAGGGCTAATAATAGAAGGAAGAACCCTCTTCAGCTTCTGATTCTATAGGAGACTAGGGTGGATTCTAATATCCATTGCATCATTCCAGATATTTGGGGTAGGCGCAAATGTGCTTGGGATTGGGTTCCTTCGATGGTTTCTTCTGGTGGTTTGATTTCTATTTGGAATGAGGAGGTTTTCTTAATTGAAGATGTCTTGAAGGCTCCTAGACATCTAGCTATCTAGGTACATGATATTAGTAAAGGTTTTATATGGGCTATTGCCAATATTTATGGGCCTAACTGTGAGACAGATAGACCTACTTTCTTGGATCAAATGGCAGATTTTAAATCACAGTGGAATGTTCATTGGGTTTTTGGAGGGGACTTCAATATGGTTAGGTATCCTTTTGAAAAAAAAGGGGGGACATCTATTACTCGATATATGGAGTTATTTTCAGATTTCATCAATGCCAATGAACTAGTGGACTTGCCTCTACAAGGGAGGAGATTCACTTAGTGTAATAATAGGGAGTGACCAGCTTTGAGTAGGATCGATAGATTTCTTTTGTCCAGGGAGTGGGATGATCATTTTGGGGGAGTTATACAAGTGGTACTTCCAAGGTTGATCTTTGATCATTGTCCAATCAAGTTGTGTTCTAACTCCATTGATTGGGGACCTAAGCCATTTCGGTTTGAAAATTGTTGGTTGCAACATAAAGGCTTTTTGGAGATGGTCAAGTCATGGTGGAGCCAAGTTGAGGTCAGTGGTTATGTAGGTTTCAAATTGTATTTGAAGCTTCGGGCTCTTAAATTAAATATCAAAAAGTGGAATAGAGAAGTGTTTGGGTGGATCGGCGAATCTAGAGAGGCTTTGTCTAAATTTGTGGATAACCTTGATTTGGAAGGGGAAAGACGAGAGCTTTCTCCGGAAGAAGTGGAGGACAGGAAATATGCATTGAGGAGGATTTGAGATCTCAACCGTATGGAAGAAATCTCTTGGAGGCAAAAGTCCAGAGTTAGCTGTCTTAAGGAAGGAGATAAAAATACAAGATTCTTTCACCGGATGGTGAGTTCAAGAAGCAAGATCAACTTTGTGGGAAGAATCAGGAGAGGTAATAGGATTTTGGAGAACCCCTAGGAAGTCAAGGAGGATGTTGCCCGGTTTTTCGAGAATCTATACATGGATGATTTTGGTGCTAGGCCAAAGCTTGAGGGACTCTCTTTCCCTTCCATCTCTTTGGAAGATTGAAGTTGGTTGGAGAGGGCTTTTGAGGAAGAGGAAGTTTTGAGAGCCTTGGAGGAATGCGGTGGGGATAAAGCGCTAGGTCCAGACGGTTTTAATTTCTCCTTCATCAAGGCAGGTTGGGGATTTCTTAAAGAAGACTTTAAAAGCATGCTTCCAGAAGAATTTCATCTACGAGGAAGGATTAGCAAGGAGATGAACACAACCTTTCTAACTCTTATTCCTAAAGTACCAAACCCGATCGAGTTAAAGGATTATAGACCCATTAGCCTTGTGGGATGTTTGTATAAACTCCTGGCTAAGATTTTGGCAAATCTTGAGTACTCTTGAAGGGTTCTTGTGTGTTATTCATCCAGAGCATTGGTTTTATTACCTGGCTTAATTTGTTGATATACCATTTATGTGATCGGCAATGTTCCGGATTATTGTGCTTTTTGGCCTTTGAAGATGGACCATATATATTACGGGACCCAGTTAATGCTTCCTTGTAGTTAATGTGATTTCCAGTGCAGCTTACTTGCTGATTAACAGGTATACTTGAATTAAATTAAAAAATCACTAAACTCAGGGTGCAAAGTAAATCATAGATGGCTTTGTTCATTGTCAAACAGGTAGATTGATTTTTATGGAAATAAGACCAGGACCCAAACCTGCAACACTGGAGCTCAACAAGCAGAAATTAATGAGGTGGCAACGTATGGATCCTCACCTTCATTTCTAAAGACGTTTAAATAAACAAATTCATTCTTATAAAATCACCTTAAATGTGAAGAGAAGAAATCCTCTCAACATGGCAATAACAAGATTATTCAAATTTATGTAACGCAAAGATTTCAAACCTAGCTAAAATGTTTAACAAATCTCTCTTTTATCTCTAATAACCAAAACCAACCGATCCTATCTTATATTCTAAGATACTAATCTCTAACAACTATTTCTTTAAGTTTAGCCTCTTTGACGTGAAGGCATTGTTTATAATGGTTTGGATTTAATACTGAACAAACAAATGGGCTCTTCCCTTCTTGTTGGCTGCGAGGAAGAAGGAAGCAAGTGATAAGTAGCTTGGGTCATCAAAATGCGAGAACTCTAAACATAAATATGCATAGACCTTACACCAAGATACTTAAGGCATGTAACATATTTATGAGGCGCAAGGATTTCTTAGAAGCATAAAGAAGCTATTTATCGTGTTGGTCACCTTATGAGGGAAGTTTGGCATCATTTTGGACATGTTTAGTTCTAATAATGAATGAAGAAAAACTTATTTGATAGGCATTTTCTCTTATTTTCTATACATTTTAAAAATGTCCCAGTACTCTCTACTCCTCCTTTTCTTTTTCCCTCTTGATTTTATCTCACAAAATGCTTACTAAACAAGTTTTTCCTCATCATTTATTTTCTGAATAAAGCAAGCCCAGCAACTTTCTCGACTATATGAGAAATCGTTTTTTTTTTTATTGACAGGATAGCAGGAGGTTGAATCAAGTCCCATAGCCACTTCCAAGTCAAGGATCTATGACCAACAACAATGACAATAATAATAGCAATAGTTATAGTTAAATCCATAGTTACTTTAGAAAGGCAGGTATGTTATAGCAATGATTCTGCCAAGAGGCTAATATATTTGGTATTTAACTCATCCATGATTGGTTCAATCAAATGAATGGCTCGAGGGGCAACAACTTGACCAGTGTTTATTACCCCCAGGTGGATTAAATTTCAAGTTGGTATCACAGTCAACCATGTTACCCTTTCCATCTCCGTGACTTTATAGTCTCTGATGATTGTTAACTAGCGGTAATAGCATGTGGCTGATACTATTACCACTATTTTATCTTGTGGGAATGGGGGCCTGGTTCAACTTTTAACTTTGTCAAACATTGAAGCCATCTTATCAATTGCTAAGAATGTAACCCTAAGGGGTAGCTCAGTTAGACTAAAACCACGATTTGCACTCAGAGGTTGTAGGTTCGAAATTGCACTACCACACTGAGGCAACCGGAGTTTATTCGGCAATCCTAGTCCGATAGTAAAAAATAAAAATGCTATGAATGTAGTGGTCTTTCAAATTTTATTCTTTCTATTGTTTCTCTCGTTTTAGGCGTTGTGTGCGTCTCGTTGCAGCCAATGGTAATTTCATATTTATTATATTGAGTACAGACCCATGCTTAAGTGGGCTGGGCTAATCTGACCTGGCTCAGTGACTCTACAAACAGGTCAGGGTGCCATTGGGCCATACTTGGCATGTGTTGATGTCGGACAAAACACATCGTGTTTATATACAGTCCTGAATTTTGGCAGATGCCTCTACATTCATTCTCTGTAATCTTCCACTAGGACCCACTTGGATCATCATAAATTGAGTGAGGGTGACTTGGTTTACTTGCTTACTCATTGCTACATTGGATGAGTAGTACGGTAATTCTAATCAACCCTACCCAACCGAGGATTGATCCCTGGGTGGCTATGCGAGATGAGACACACTAACCACCGGGGTGTCTAGTGTTTCTCAAGGGTTCATGCATTTGGATAAACTGAGTTACACTTAAGCTGTAATTGTGTTGATATATTTTTAAGGCAATCTAGAGCTAATGATCCAAAACTTGTATGAAACACAAATATATCTGTCCGAACTTGGCAAGAACTGCAATCTCCCTACCTGAGTGCAGTTCAAGGTGAATTTGGGTCGACTCAAGTAGGTCTGGTGTGGTACCTACGTGGGGTTGGCTTGCTTTACCAGGAGAATTAAATTTAGAAAATTCACCTACTTCATACACAGCCTAGTTTGTATAGTATTATACAATAGCATATACATATATTTATAGATAAGTTGAAATCGAATTCAGGTATTTAAGCTCCAACTCAAACCCCAACCTGAGTCCTATTCCATGTTGTTTCCAAAATCCAGGCCTGAGCCCAAACAGCCCAAATTTCACTTTGGACAGAAAGCTCCATCCAAGGAGGACAAATAACAAAACAATTGCCTCTATAGGTATAAAAAAAAATCTAGTGGCCCTTTGTTTTGCAGTTTCCAAACCATACGGATCATTATCTATCTGGTCTTAACCATCTCTAATGGACACTAAATAGGTGGGCTTCGATCATCATTGGAAACAATTTTCAACAAGGGAAGGTTTAGCTACTACAACTCTACAAGGCATTAGAAAGGAAAGTTCAAAATAGAACATCTGTTATCACTTATCAGATTACACTGCTAAAGAAGAGTTTACTGGACATAAATGGATTTGGCCAGCTGCTTTTCTAGAATGTTGTTTCACTGTTAGGTCCGATTCGTTTAAGCGACCCAATGACTTAGGCCTAAGCAGGTCCTCCAATTACAGTCCATGGTTTTCACTGGCATTTTGGGGCTCTAAAAGAAGACAATAACCATTTAAGAAATCCAATGAACCCACTGATTTTCTTCTTCTTCTTTTTATTAAAAGCCATAGAACTAGGACGTCTTGTTGCCCCTTCATTGTCAAATGTCCACTTTAACAATGTGTTAGAGTCAATTCCATGCTCACCAATTTGAGAAACGTCTGATTTGGGCCATTTTGAAAGTCTCATTTTGGTCTAAATGGGGTCCACTCTTCGCGGTTTTACCGTCTCAACTGGGATAGAAAATGTCACACCGTGGGCGAGATTTGACTAAACAAATTATTTTTAATTCTTAATTCCTTATCGAAGAGTTCGAATATATTTGTTTGGGGCTTCAAGTTCATCCCTTTCTTTCTGTAATATACTTTGCCTGGATCTAACATAGGATACCAAAATTTCGATTTCATGGGAACAATGGCTACCATTGCTTCCATCACACGTAAAAGACCCAATTATAGTTTTTAAAAAGGAAGCATTTGTACCATGAGATAAATCCGCGGTATAAACAAAAGTGGGCGATGCTCCTGTCATGCATATCTCTTATTTTATATGAGAGATAGGGGTGAGAGCCCTCACATTTAAGTTGTTGGCATTGGATATGGATATGAGGTTCCCACTTTATCTCTCATAGTAAGGTGAGAGCGTCTCCCAACAAAAGTTATTCTGATTTTCCATATAGCCACTTTTTCAACCATTTTGTGCGACACGTTTCCCTTCCAAAAATGGGTAGATAGACATGATATCAATTGTTTGTATTGATGGTAGGGATGTGATTAATGTGGAATGCGGAATCCTCTTATTGCATAAACGCACCCTAGCTTTGGCAGTGTATAAGATGCGTGTATTCATGAAATGAATCTTTGGTTGCCTTAACCAACTCGACCGAGATTGAGATTCACCAGTAAAAAAATGATAGAGATTTTGATACCTGACATTGTCTCAAAACAAATCGAGGTTTAGGGCATGTTTGTGTACACATCGTATATACCCTTTCTGCGGAAAGAGGAAATTGTTACGTCAACAAATTCTCAAAAAATGAAAACCTCGGAAAATGATTTCCGTAAAATTTAGAAATTCATGTTTGGTGCAAAAAGAGTTTCCTCATTGAATTGGTGTAGATGTTGTTTGGTGCGGCTGTGGATTCCTTATAGAAAATCAAAATTTCTTATTTAGTGATATAATTTTTTGAAGAAAAATAACATAACATGTATATTATTTATTTAACATTAAATAATAATTTATATAAAGAAATAAAAAATGAAAGAGTCATAGGGTTTTTGGGTTGAAATGGATAAGAGTGAGGAAAAGAGGGAGACGTTTTCTGAGGAAATTCATTTCCTATATCCCTATGAGAAACCCATTTCCACAATTATCAAGGAAAATGCTGACGAAGCAGGAAAGCATTTTAGCGGAATTGTTTCGCACCAAACGTTGAAAAAACGGGTTTGCTACGAAAAACCGTCAACTTTTCTATAAGAAGTGTTACACAAACATATTCTTAAGGGATTTTTAAAAGTACAATTGCCCTTAAATTTAACATTTGTCTCGAAACAATCAAGATTTAAATATTTTTTTGTAAAGTTGCTTATATAATAATAACATAATATCGCACCATCTTAAAATATCGCACAAGGCGTATGTGTAATATATCGCAAAATGCGATATGTTAAAAAGGCTTAAAATATCACATAGCATAATGTGTGCAATACTGCAAAGTATATGACATCACACAAAAACCTTCATGCAAAGTTCATCCAGCACACGGCAAAATGTTAGGCCTAAGTGCAGCGGTGCGGGCAACATCCCAAGATGACTGTAGCTTCAAAAACCAATCGTAACATCGGTAATCTAACGATGACCCACCGGATCAACGGTAGCTATGATTTCCACTTCGATCAAACGAAACGGCAGCACAGCGTCATCGCACGTGCTGCGTGGGAGCCAGCTGTGTAGTTTCTGCCGCGTATAAAAGGGGCCGGAAGAGGCCGAGAAGAGGAGGCCAGGAGAAGAAAAGAGCGGGGCGGGGCCTTTCAGCTGGTTCGAAATGGGAGGCGACGGCGGGACCAGCTCTCACCAATCCCCATCTCATGCTCCCGTCACGTGCCCTCCCTCCTCCTCCTCTCCTCCTCCTCCGCCTCCTCCAGATGCAGAGATCGCATCCGATCCACCAAAAGATCTAGGGTTTGCAGAGCCGATAACAGATTCGATCTCCTCCTCGTCCTCTTCCAAGCCCGTCCTCTCAGATGATCTCCGTAACAAGATCGTTCACCAGGTATTTCAACTTCATCATTCTCTTTCGATTCGATACAAGTATTAGATCTGTTTCATCATCTGAAAGATAGATCTTTCATGTTTGCGATGTTTCTTTTCTACTGGAGCTGTTCTTTTTATTATTATTGAATCTGTATGGAAGATAGGGTTTGAATGATTGAGTTTCTAGCTTTAGATTCTTAGGATGGAATATGTGTGTTGGGAATGAAATGGTTAAATGGATTCACAAGTAGGTTGTACAGCTGATATCACAAGATGGATCAAGCAACTATACTCAATGCAAAGATTTTGGATTAAGATAAAGAGAAAGCCAAAAGCAGGTTTAATGCTATGATATAGGAATTAGTGCTTAATGAAGTCATTAGTAAGAACAAGGACCAAGAACTAGGAGCCAAGGTCAAGACCTAGTTATTTGACATTTAAGAAAAAACTCTGGATGATTTATGAACACTTAGAAAGGGCTTTCTTCAGTTAATGATATTTGGAACAGTTTAAGTTACATGGAACGTCTTTTGTTGTCTCTTACTTTCCTAAGTTTCTGATTTCTTAATGGATGTGCAGGTAGAATATTACTTCAGTGATGAGAATCTGCCTAAAGATAAGTTCCTCCTGAAGTACGTGAAGAAGGACAAAGGGTTTGGTCAGTGTTCAGAATCCATAGTAGTTAATACTGATTTAAATATATTTATCTATGTTGTTTGAGATCACAGTGTCTATTCATGAATGGTGATCTTAGTATTATTAATCTCCAGTAGCCAAAGATATGGTTTCATTAGTAGAATGCACATGGATATGGTGGACTGTCTCCTTTCCTCACTGCAGTACATGGTGTTTTTTTTTTAGTTCTTAAAATATGTGATTTTACCATCTGTTTTCTGGATTATTAAGCTATGGCCTTTTTCTAAGTCATCAATTTTTGTATGTAATGGAAAGAGTAATTGATAGACAAGAAGGTGTATGATTGTCTTAGGGCAATTACCAGTTTGTCTGTATTGCACTGTGTCTTAGTATGGAAAGTAGAATAGCTTCGTCTTTGGAAGGATTCTCTAATTAGGTTAATTATAACAGGATTATTGGCATTCCTATAGTAGCAGGGATGTAAACAGGTTGGATTTGTTATGGGAATAGTTGTTAATTTCGTTCTGTTCTGGTCAAATATGTCCGGAATTGGCTTGGGTGGGAATGGAATGGCCCCTGAAAGTTTTCAGGCCCATTCCGGTTGTCCTGTCCGATTTCATTCTTTTCTGGTCATTCTGTCCAGAAGTGACAGAGGCGGGAACAGTCTTTGTCCTATCTTTTTATTATTGGTATCATTATACCTACCCAATTACCCCTCTAAAGGGCAAAGTGATGGGGTTGGTGCATAGCATGATTATAGCATTTATGTTGACTTGCTGATGGGTGAATAAAATGATGATCATACTTAGATAAATTTCAGTTTTTTTTTTTTTTTTTTAAGTGGTAATTGAGTTGCTTTTATTTGCAAATCCTGCACAAATGGGATGTCTAAAATGAATCAACCCGATTAGAAGAGCATCACACAGTGAAACAGGTGAAGCCCTTAGGCATCCTTAAACATCACAATATCACACAGTTCTAACCAATTCAGCGCTAAGTCCAGGCTCAATCTACCCACAAATCCTTCGCCTGAGCCTTTTGTAGCAACACCTTCTGCTGAATCTATCATCTTTTAAAAAATGCACTTATTTCTTTTTAACCAAACAACAGTTCCATTTTCTTTTTTGCCTTTTAGTTACTTGCTTGTTTAGGGGACCATGAAGAAACTGTGTGGATGATCCTGCCTCAGATGACTGTTGCCCAGTGCACTGCTGTTGGTGGCTTATTGTCTTAATTGTATAGCAGGATATGATGTCTCCCTTACTCATCTGAGTCTGTCCCTTTTTTAGTCGAGTCCTATCTGTGTCTATTTTAAGGCTGTTATCTCATATTTTGTTGGTCACACTAGTATGATAATGTATTTAAGTGGGACGAGTGTAGAGTCAAAGAAGCTGATGAACTAAAGCAGGTACTTATGACAGGTTGCCTTGACCAAAGTTTGCTCCTGGTGCAGCTATACACAGTAGTTGTGCCGGGCTTCTGGTATAGGTCTGAATGACTATGCAACCAACTGCTGTCTGATTCTTTCTCTGTACTTGACTCTTGTTCAGATTCAGTATGTATTTTTGTTTCATGTGTAAGTTTGGGTTACTCCTTTTTCACCTTTGTTTTTATACCAAGAATAGTTAATAAAAAAGGTTAGAACTTAGAAGTTTCTCATCTTTCTGATATACTTTTCATGAGTCTTCCTCTATTAGTCTATTATCACCTCAGCGCCACATTTTTTGGTTATATGTAATTTTCTCTTCTTTTTGAAACCTTCAATGATGTAACTTACTGAACTGAACCTTTTGAATGGATATGAAATGCTCAGCTTCAAACACTTGAGAATCTCAGCTGTACAGGCTAGTTGATGTTATAAGGCTTGCTCAACGTAAAACATGAGAACTCAAGTGTTCCCACCCAAGATCAAAGGCAGCTTCAAACTTTTGATGCCGAACAGGCCCAAAAGTGGTCCCACTCGAGATAGTTTAGGGATATTTATTTTCTTTCCCTAATTATTAGTTACCAGGTTTCTAATTGTAATTAGGATTATATTTCTTATTTCCTAAGTTGATTCTATTTACTTCCAAGTTTGATTAGGTTCTTAGCCACCAAGTTTTGTCTTCTTATTTTTATGCAATGTAAGAGATGGAAATCTCATACTTGAGTATAGGAATAATAATTATTGTGGGTTTTCTTCCCTCAAAGAGGTGCTCCCTCGTGTTGAAGTCTCTGTGGAGACGCGTTTGAACTTTGAAGTGTCAGCGGACACGTGCTTCGGCACCACCATTGCGCCTCTGCACTTCCCACGCAAGCCGTACCATAGGGCCTGCATCAACCTTGCTGCCAAAGTATTTTAAAATCTAGAATTTTCTAAAATTTTAAGAAATGCAGATTAAAGAACTAATGAGGTCTCATCAAGTTACTTTTTCTCAGTTAAAATGCATAAACCTATATATATATATATATATATATATTTTTTTTTGTGTGTGCCATTGCCTTTATCGAAGATTTGAAGTATGTTTTGAAATTGAAAGCCAATTTCTGTCAGAAACATACAAGAACAATGACAATATCTGGTAAATGTCACATGAAACAACAAAGGCTATGTACAAATCCAACAAGAACCATCATAGGTTAAAAGAATACTAAAGTACTAAACGAATATAATATATGAAAGGGAGATTTGGTTGCACATTTGTCACCATATCAACATAGTGCTACGGTAATTTTCGCCTGTATATGAATTGGCCTTTATTGAAGATTTGAAGTATCTTTTGAAATTGAAAGCTAACTTTGTGCAGAAACTTGTAAGAACAAAGAAACAGTCGATATCTGATAAATGTCGCAAGATCTGTGGCTAACCAATGACTATTGATAAAACCTATAAGAACCATCATGGGTTAAAAGAACAATGAAAATTACTAAACATTTATAACGTATAAAGGGAGATTTGGCTGCACATTTTTCATTATATGAAAACAGTGCTATTGTGATTTTTACCTGTATGAGTTTCTGTATTGTAAAGCTGACCAGGCACACTGTTCAGACATGGCTCTACTCGAACCAGTGCCTTAGATGGTTGGGTCCTAACAACCTGCTCACCCGGTAAAAAAGGATCAGAATCATTGCAGCCGGCTCCCTTTTTTTAGCGTGGATTTAACTAAATTTAGTGTTCTTTTCTAATTCTTTTGGCCCAACTAAATTGTTGGTCAAATCGATATGTATTTAACCATCCTTGCCAGCCGTTTTACCTCTGGTTTGGTTTTCGTTTCATTGAAGTAAACGCGAACTCAAATGATCACCCGAGTGACATTGCTCAGGTGATCATGGGTTACAAGCTGTGTGGGGCCCACCTTATCACTCTTCGGTCCCTGATAATTTCATCCTGACCTAATTTGACAATTAGTCAGACTGTTCTCTCCTTTGGATTTTGTCCAATGAAAAATTTCATCCACTGGTTTAGGGATGACTGTATCTCCATCTCAGATCTGCAAGATTTGAGATATGGTGGGCTCCTCCAAGTATAGGCCTTCCCATTCCCCCACCTTTTCCTTCCAGGTAGCCCATAAAGCTCCATCCCCAGTTATGACAGTCTGCGGGCGCCTAAATCACAAATATTATACCCAGCAGCACTGAAAGATAGAAAACAGATGTGGGACAGATAGAGAGAGATGGCTGATAACTGTAGGGAGGGAATCTTTGGTTCGCAGAGTGGAGTGATTGTTTTGATTTTTTGGTGGGACGAAGGGCGCCCGACATTCGCATTGTGGGTGGTCCATGATGGACTAACCAACCTCTGAGGGAGAGAGGGCCATGTGTCGTTTTCCAGATTGTCATACAGCGGGCTGTAACATTGGTTCCCTTTTACATACTGAGGGGAGAGAGGACGAGCCTATGATTTAGTGATCCAAGCTAGTAATATTTAATAGTATTTCCTTTGTGGACGATCTGCCATCTGAGATAGAGTATGATGCATTATTGTGTATGCGGGTCCAAAGCAAATGTCTTAGAGGACCTACACATGTGGAGAGTGTCCAATTATAGAAGTCCCCACAATGAGCCATTGTTTTTTGATGCACCTATATCCTATGATGCCCAGATACGGATATGGGCACGGACAAAGATACGGGGTTCATTGATACGACTTTGCACGTTTGGAAATTTAGGACATGGATACGGATACGGCTGTCCCAATTTTTCTTTTGATTACTTTCGAATTAATGAAATTACCATTTATTTACATTCTTTTCTAACTTCCTTTTTTTTTAAATGTTGAGAAGTAAGAAAATTAAAAGAGCTACATGAAATAGTGGGTGTGGTAGGTGGGATATGCTAAACTAGTACCCTAAAAGTATTTTTGCATTATTGGTTATCAATGCGAGTGTTGTTTTGGTCTGATATGGGTACGATGGGTTATCAATACGAGTGTCGTATTGTTCCGACATGGGTATGATGGGCTTGTACGAGCATCCGGGTATCATAGTCTCTATCAGGTGCAATGACACCTGTTCAACATCATTCTTAAGATGATTACGGGATAGATCCAAATCAGAATGAGCAATGTAGAAGGCATCTTGATTATGACATAATTATAAGGGGTGGATGACAATTTGACAAGCCTATTATGTTCAGGTCCTTCAATGGCCAGGCAATTCGGTTTGACAAAACTGTTTATAATAGATACACTGGCTCCAAAATGATTACGGAAGCAGTGGAAATCAATCAAACATAATTAATTCCATTCAAACAAATGAGAGAGAGAGAGAGAGAGAGAGAGAGAGAGAGAGAGAGAGAGAGAGAGAGAGAGAGAGAGAGAGAGAGAGAGAGAGAGAGAGAGAGAGAGAGAGAGAGAGAGAGAGCGCTTCGTATGAAGGTCACGTAGTAGGGAAAGCTAAATCCAATTGTTCGTGAGCCCAATATACCCGATATTAATTCAGACAGAAAATCCACTCAAACTAGGAAAGATGTAGAGATTAGCTTACCGTTGATAATGAAAATCCACCCTAGCGCTTCAATCCAATGGGAGATTTCTCAAACCAATAGGAGAAGAGAGAAAATTGCACACAAGACGATTTTATTGAAGAATAAAATATCATAAAATGAGCCTAGGGTTGGACGTCCCATATGCATGGTATTTATAATGTTTCCAATATGGTTCAAAATTTAAAATAGCGGCCGCTACATAGTATAGCGGCTGCATTATCAGCCGTAGCGGTCGAGGCCGTACGCTATTTTGAAAATAACGACACTACGGTTTAAAACTTAGTAAGGCCAAGTAATTTTAGTTTTAAACATTGTTTTTCCTATTTCTTCTCCTTAATAACATTTCCTAAAGTTGTTTCTACCCTTATATGATTTCAAATCACTAAAAAAAACAATATTGGTTGCTATACAAGATTCAAAAATTCTGACTTGAAAAATTCACACCGCTACACTGTTGCGTATCGCTGCAACCGCTACTTATCGCCCGCTACGTAGCGTTTTGGCCACTGACCACTACGCCTGCCACAACCGCAATTTTGATCCTTGGTTTCCAATACAATCACAACCCTAAACTACTTTCAATCTCCACCATTCATCAAGATACTAAAAGTAATATGAAAATCTGAAATAAAACAGTCCTAATAGAAAGAATAACTCAACCAACCAAAAGAAGAAAGAGAACAATCATTGAAAACTAAGGATGTGATGGCCGTCTATTTTGGAGAGAGGATTTCTCCACTTGCTAACTTTGAACTTGCTCCCCTTGTAATACTCCTCGAATTAAATAAGCTCTCCTCTGTTGGTATTAAATGAAAATATTTTAATTGTAGGTTGCTTTCTCTTGAAGTCATTGGGCGTCCCACTATAAGTAGGCTATGGGTCCCACTATGCTAAGCATATTTTGAGTTGACGTGGCCCCCATTTGTAGAGCATGTAACATCTTATAGAATGATGCACCATTGGTTGATTATTCATGGTTGGGCCTTATGTAGGTTTAGTTCGAGCCTGCTTTAAATTTTAGAGATTTTAAATCCCTATTTTGACCCATTAAAATCTATGTTTGAGCTTTATGTTTGATTAGGCCCCAGTTAAGATGGATCAAAAGATTTTTGTGTTCAATCAAATTGATCCAAATAAGGGCCTGATTGATCACATAATCCATTGGATCTAGGCCATATGCTCCTGCGTCAGAAGGATATGGCTTTTATGAAGGGCTTGTTTAAGTGTGATATATTGCTGAAGTGTCTCTTGTCTTCAGCTATTGAGTCATTACAGCCATCAGAGGACTATAGTAGTGTATCTCTAACAAAAATTATAGCAGTCTGCAGGTGTATTATGCAACAACATTAATGTTCACAAGGCACATACAATGCATTAATTCAAAAATCCTATAGCTGAGTTGTAAGATAAATCCGAATCAACTGTTTGAGTATTGTATTGGGCCCCACTGTTAGCCAAAAGATAAAAAAGTATATAGAGTATGATTTTTCTCATAATTTAATGTACATGATAATAATTTTATAGTTATTGGCCCTTTGCATGGATGATCAGTTGATGATGCAGGCCTTAGGTCATCTGGGCATATCATGTGGGTCCCACTTGTGGCACATAATAAAATTAGGGCTGGGAATTTTATTTATGTGGAGAAGGGTTTGACCTTAGTATCAAATGATGTCTAACACGTGAAATTAGGTCTGTTTGATGGGCAATTCAGTGGCCTATCGAGCTCGATAGCACATTTTTTTTAAAATATTATTTGGAGAAGTTATGGCCCATTGTTGATGGTGTGTTGCCTAGTTGCCAGATCAAGTCCTTGTGAGTATTTTCTAAGAAAGTCCAAAAGGTATGGTTTGGTGGTGCAGTCCCCTTTCCAATAAATAAGAATGCTTGGTTTTATTCTTATGATGAACCTAATAACACGTAAGGGATTTTTCTCCAATTATTGATTTGTGTGCTTGTCTGCACAATCATGGGTGTCTATTCCCGGATCATCTTCAAGATTTGGCATGATATTCAACCTTTAGATCACACTCATCTCCATCCATCAAAAATTTGATTTGAGTTTCTGGCCTTTAATGTGTTGGTTTCTGAGCGGAATGGCATGGCTACCTATCCTTAATTAGCTGGTAGGTTCCTCTCATTCTCAGTGCTCAGTACTAATTAACTATTAAAACTGGAATCTTATGTAATATTTAATTGATACTATTTTCCGTTCTCATTCCTTACAAAATTGCTGTATTATTTTGACGGTGATGGAAATAAGTACTTTCTATGCATATTTGCACCATGTAAAATAATTGCTCATGCAAAACTACAAATATTAAATGCTTTTCTTGTTGCAGTTCCAATTGCAGTTATTGCTTCATTTAGAAAAATGAAAAAGCTTGTTCAAGACAATTCTTTGATTGAGACTGCACTTAGGACGTCCTCTCAACTGGTAAGTTTGTCTAGCACCTACATTCAAACTGTCATATTCTGTAGAACTCTCCTCATATATAGTTATCTTTGTAAACAGGTTGTAAGTTCTGATGGAAAGAAAGTGAAGCGCTTGCATCCTTTGTTGGATTCTAACATTGAGGATGTGAAGGTAGTCTTCATAAGATATAATTATGGAGTATAGACAGGTGACAACACAATAAGTTGTAATATAGGTGAACAAAGTATTCATTGTTGAACCTTCTTGTCAATTTGATAGAGAAAGTATCAGAACTCCCTCTTTAAGTAGCAGCTGGCCCAAATATTAATTGGGTAGTGATTTCAGATAGGCATTTTTTCATAAGGTAATCTCCTGTTTTATCCAAGGGTAAGTTCACTTCAGTCAGAATAGTTGCACTTCATCTTGGGTGATATTTGGGCGTGTTGCTATTTTTGTGGGCTGTTTTGAATGGTCTATGTTGACAAGGAGTAAGCCCCACTGTGGAGATTGCTGCTCATTTATGCTGCAACTTACAACTGTAGCCTGGATATCGTCATTTGTGATTTTCTAGAACCTCATCTTTCATTTTCATTACATCTCCTTTATTAGAATCATGTTCTAGTATCTAATTTGTGAAATCTTACTGTCTTAGTCTCGCACTGTTTTAGTAGAGAACCTGCCAGAAGATTATTCAACAGAGAGCATTCAGCGGATATTTGGAGATGTTGGAATGTATGTCCTTTTTGGAGACTAAATTTTTAGTTGATATTTCATTGATGAAATGATAACCTTTCCTTTATTAATATTCAGCATAAAGAATATTTGCATCCGTGATCCTCATGCCGTTCAAGAATCAACCAAGACTAGTAAAGCAGAGCTGGCGATTAGTAGTAAGGTATGGATATTCACCTGTAGAGTTCCATTTCGAGTTTATCATGTGTCTTACATGTCTTCAGTCCAATTTTAGTGTTCAAAGAATCAGGGCTAGTTTGGGTTTGAGTCAGGTCGGTGTTGGCTGATACGGACTATCCCAAGCTTGGTCCATACTGGCCTGAACTGCACCTACTAGAATGCTTAAATTGCTGGTGTTGGTTTTTGGGATGAGGCTCTTATGTCATCCAGCACCAAGGAGTTGGTCAATCACTCAGTTGTAATTGTGGAAGTTGGACTACTCCCAGTAATGTAATTCTAGAGATCATGCAATAGCATTATAATCTGGTTTGGTTGGTATGTTTTGCATGTTATGTAATACACTTTTCTGTCATCCCTTCTGTTGTGCAGCTTCATGCCCTTGTTGAGTATGAAACTGTTGAGGCGGCCGAGAAAGCTGTGAGTGTTAATCTGGCTTTATTCTTTTATGCCATCATGGTTTTGTATGTTTCTGGTTGTGCAGCTTTTAAAGTGTAGTTCTTCATCCTTCCGAAATTGGGTCAGGTTGGCACTCTAAATGATGAAAAGAATTGGAGAAGTGGGTTGCGTGTTGAGTTTCTTCTGAAGCGGATGGTATTGATCATGGTTTCCTTGTTCTGCTTCTTATCTCAGAAAGTTTTTTTTTTTTTTTTTTCCTTTTTTTTAAAGGATCTTTAACAATCTCTTTTCAGGGCAAATATGGGCTAGCAACAAGAGGCCGGAAGGGAACTGTTTCTGAGAAGAGCAACAGTGCCCCTGTATCTGATGCAGCCAGAGATGCTCAGGATCCAGTATCTTCTGATAACCATGATGAGACACATGAGGAAGAGGTCAGTACTTTTCAATCTAGTTTCTGTCTGAATCTCAAATTAAGGGAAAGGAGTGGTGGTACGCTCAGGATAGAATTATTATTTTTGATTTATTGAACCTTGAAATTTATGTGATTCAGCACTGCAGATCACCCTCTTGAAAAAAGAGAATGCAATAAGTTTCTGTCTATTATTTAGTGTTTCTTTAAAATAAATCCAAATGCCCGGGTCTGCTGAAGTGTGTATGGCTGTCTGCTGAAGTGTGTTTGGCTTCCAGCAGGCAGCAGGCAGATTTTGGCATTTGCTCAGGCAATAGGCATGTTTCGATTGTTGATAGATTATGCATAAATTCTAACGTAGCATAAAAGGGGGGGAGTCTTTGTGACAAGTGTGTTCTGTTTCAAAAGGACCGAAATTTTCTGTTCAGTTTGCGTGATTCAAGATTGATTGATGGTGGGCTCAGTCCCAAGGAAGTGAGTGCCTTCCTCTAATCTTTAGTCCTATGCATGCTTTTGAGCGGTGGGTCACTGATCCATCTCTGACTCCTGAATGCTATGCATGCTTTTGAGCTTCAGGTGGGTCACCAATCCATCTCTGATTCCTGAATGATGCCAGCATTCATCTGGGTTGCCCCACCATCATGTGAAACAAGAACAGAGAGTTCCAAGGAAACTGTGCACTGCAGTGCTCTCACTATGTCAGAGAGCAGACCCCATTGTCTGCCATCTGTGGCTGTGGGTTTTTTTTCTTTTTCCTGTAATGGGTGGTAGCTATCATTTGCTTTCTCCTCCTTTTGTAAGGATATGTAATGAAGTCAAGTCAACTCTACACTAGCCCAAATCCAGTCTCAACCCAACTCGGCCGAGTCGGGTGTTAAGTATGAGTTTTGAAACACTTGCTCACCTGTGTGAAAGTTTTTTTTTTCTTTTTTTTTTCCTAGCCATGATTTTGTACATCATTTTTTGTTTCTTCAATGATCTTTACCCTTTGCAATTTGTACGTCAATCCCAGCAAGAAGAGGGACACCTACCGACTGAAAAAGGTGGACGGCGAGGACGAAATAGAGGCCGAGGAAGGAGTCACAAACATCATAACAGTAATGGATATGGTACATTTTACTGAATACTTCATACTCTCACACACACATGCACAAATTTTGCCTCCCTTATTTTACTTTTTTTTTATCATTTATTGCCGTCAATTATTTATAGTTCTCTCTCTCACGCGCACACATTATGCCTACATTGCAGTTTCTTTATTATTTTTTTAATCCTCGATTGTGGATCTATTGTCTATAGTTTCCTAAGTTTCTGCTAACTGGAACCGTAACTTTTAAGAATGTTTTAAGGATTGAAGGTTTACTACTTTCTCACGTCGGAGATATATATATGTTTTTAATAAAATGAATTGGATTCATTGGTAGGCCATGGGTCATTTGTCTCTGGACCTGGCAGCGAAGGACCGAGCAAGCCACCTCCGGGGCCCAAAATGCCAGATGGAACAAGAGGATTCACAATGGGACGTGGTAGGCCTCTCCCTTCCAACGATCAGAGTTAGTGAGATCAATGGTTTCATCGTGTAATTCCGATAAATTGATCAATGTTTGACAGTGGGCAATGGGGGTTTGAATCATGTTTATAGGCATTTGTGCGTGTGTGGATTTATTGTTTGTGATTGTACATTGCGTGCCTATAGAAAAAGTACAACTGGGAATGCCCTTGAAAGTCTGCATGGGTTTTAACATTTGGATTGTTTATGTTGTTTTATTCTTCCCAATTTTTTCCTCAAAAGCAGTAAGATCTAATATTGAAGAAACTTGGGATTTGTTCCACGCTTGCATTTCATGATATTCCCTTGGTATGTGTCATGAAATTCTCCTTTAGTTGAGGTCATGTTTCCAGTGGATCATGCGCTTGTGACTTCTTATTGATTTCTGTGAGGGGAAGTGTCTTGGATCTCTTACTGGTATGATTGGTGCTGCATCTTTCTCCCAATTGGATCTTGAGAGTTCCAAGAATGGCCTTTTATTTAGCAACCTTGATCTTGACCCAAACCGACCCAAAATGGTCACCATACCTGAGGTATCATTTTCTTTCTTGATAATATCATCATATTTTAAAATATTGTGAGAAAATCAGAATAAAAATTAGTAAAGGGAAAATCTAAAAAACTCATGTTATAAGTATCCTTTATTTTTTAATTTTCATCTGAGATTTTCTCGAAGAATTTCAAAAAAAAACCCTAAACTGAGAATGACGTTTCCTTGCGATGATAAATTCCTGAGACTTGAGAACGATCTGGTTTACAATGCCGAGTAACTACTAGTGTGAGCCTAGTTATTTAGCCAAAGTCAGCTTGACCAGCTTGTGCGGTCATCGAGTGGATAAGAGTGCCAACTACTTGTTCAGTGAATTGGGTTCAAATATGTGCATACTTGTGTTTCTCATTTGGCTACTAATGTATGTATATATTTATATATAACAGAATTTGGATAGATGAAAATTCAATGGGTCTAGAGTACCTAGGCGGGTTTTAATAGTGTGGATGGTTCAAAGTCAACCCAATTGTGTTGTCCCTCACCATAACATGACGAGGGATTAATATACATGAATATTTCTTTTATATATATATATATATCTCAATATTTTTTCAAGGGTTGAAGCAGTGTGTCCTAACAATGGGGACCCAAAATCCGACCCGTTACTTGTTTTGGTTTTTTTTAGCGTGTTTATCTAGTATTGGTTTTTATCTATTTAATTCAAATTTTTTTTTTTTTGGGTAGGATATTGGCTTTGAGAAAGGCCACTTGGACCGAATTTGGGGACCGGACTTTGGCCCGGTCCCCAAATTCGGTCCAAGTGGCCTTTCTCTTGCAGCAAAGCCGCATGCATATGTATGCAAAGCTTGCAAACCCGTATCCCGTCAGCACGCGCCCACATCTAAAAGTAAAAGTCTACACACCCCGGGATCCTGACCCGGACGGACCCCGGGGTGACTGGGAACCATTGGATCCCAACCGCCTCTGGGATCCAACGGTTCTCAGTCACCCCGGGGTCCGTCCGGGGTCAGGAACCGGGGTGCATAGCACCTCTGCATCTAAAACGCGAAATACCGCGAATAACACAAAACGACAAATCGAACCGCCACGTGTCATTACTCTCATCAATGTACTTACAAAGCCACGGATTTTCGAAGCCCAGGTGTCAACTCGTGACGATCAAACGACTCCCCGTCGTCGCATAGGATCTATGCTTCCCCTGTATATAAATAAATAGAGATATCTCCCTCTCTCTCTCTCTCACTCTCAAATTCAAATGGCTTGCTCTATGCATTTTCTCCGTCTAGGGTTTCAAAAAACCCAAATCAGATCAACAAGATTCTCAACCTCTTCTGCTTCTCCATCTCCTCGCGGATTCGCTTCGACTCTCAGCAAGGTACATCCACCCATCTCAAATTTCCGTGTTTGATCGAGTTCCTGAGATCCCTTTGTAAACATCGAATTCTAAATGTACTGGAATCGATCCGTTTCTTTCCATCTTATTTTTCCTCTTTTGGTTCGATTCATGCTTGCTTGCAGTTTTCTGGTCCTAGAATCCGAAGCGATGGACGCAATTTGCGACGTGGTCTTGTTCAGATTGCCGCAATGGATGAGGTGATTATTTTGTGTTTCTCTGGTTTTGATGAACTGTTTGGATGAGCTACTTGTAGGAAAGATTATGAATTCTCTCCTTAGATTCTACTCCAAAAAACGAATGCATATAACATGTTCAAATGATTTGATTTGATTGTTACTGTTCTTGAGGTCTAACCTAAAATGTTACCATTCTAATAAAAAAAGGGAAAAAAAGTCCTACAATTGCCAGGCTGACTAGGACACAGAACGTTCACTTGATCTTATGAATTTTGGTAAAGATTTTGAGAGATTTGGTCATAGCAAAATTGCTGCTTACATCCTTTTAATTGTTGATTTTTTGTGTCTATTCTTTTTCAAGGATTGGGCAAGTATATCTTCGTTTGATGATTGGGATGACAATGAAGGGATATCTGGACGGAATTCTAGCATTTTATCATCGAGTGACGGTGAAGACAGTGACACTGAGTTTTTAGTTATTCCGACTACTGAGGTTGATTTGCCTCATCGTATTGGCAGTCATTTGGACAGATCTGATGCAGTAACTGCGGCTGCTTTTCAGTTTGCTAGCCTCAGGAGAAGGCGCAAAAGATTTGGGTAAGGGAGAAATCTCTTGTATTTCAAGCTTGAAGCCCTTGTGATTTGATTTTTGAAAATTGGGAAATTATTGATACTCAATTCTTTAGTCATGTTATTTTGGATGCACTGGTGCAACAATTGGATAGGATAACTAGCTTTGTTTATTTTATCTTTCACATTTTTTTTTTGTTTTGTAAGTGCGTGTTTTAATGATTCTTAATATGTGTATTGTAGACACACAATTCCTGTCTTTAGGAATCCCTACTTTCTAGGTGAGTTTTATAACTTAGAAGTGAGGCTTTATTGTTGTTTCTGAAGGATTCTCAACATTTTTTTTTTTTTTTTTTGAGTTTCTCTTTGTTTACATGATAAACTGTCTTCTTTGTTACTGTTTGTGCTGTCTTGCTGATGCTTTGTGATTCATAGGCTTGACTTTGTTGCATGTTTCTGATCACAGGATTCAACCAGGGGTTTTTATTAATATGGGATTGATCGCCTTCTCAGTAATGCTGCTTCTATTTGTGGACTGGTGTTCGTGGAAGATTGTCAGATTACCTTTGCCATCTTTTTATTTGACTCGACCTTTCTTCATTTCGGCCTTTTTAGCATCATGCGCAGGCGTTTTCTTTGTCCCACTACTTAATAGTTTGAAGGTCCATCAAATTTTTCGAAAAGAAGGGCCTCCCATGCACACATCCAAAAGGGGAACCCCTACCATGGGTGGATTATTTTTTATTCCAATTGGCGTTACTGTTGCAATAACTAGCGCCGGTTTATCTTCTGTTGAAGTTTATGGAGCAGCAGCTGCAACTCTTGCATTTGCAGCCATTGGGCTTCTTGATGACATCCTAAGTTTCATTAGGAACCACAATTATGGGTTACCAGCACAAACTAAACTCTTTTTTCAGGTAAGGAGATAATAAGACCGAAGTATTGTACTCTTGGACTCTTGGTTGTAACTTTAATTCACCTGATTGATATCAGCTCAATGTACAATTAAAACTCAGTTTGTTCCAGTCGCAGCCCAAAACTTACATTTATGAATAACATCCTGGATTTAGTTCCAACTAAGAATCTTATTTAATAGTTGAGTTAAGAAAATATATCCTGATAAACAGCCTGTAAAATTGCTCACATGCTCAATCCACATATTAATATAGATATAAATCTGTACTGATTCCTGAAACGTGTATTAATTGAACCATCAATTGGACAGCCCAACTATGCACGCTCAATAGTGCACTTAACAAGTTTGATTCAATGAAAATCCTGCAACAGTTGTACAAAATACGTGAATATCGGCCCTTCAAGGAATTACAGAAGGGATCAAACCTGAAGGTATAATAGGGGTGGGAATAGGTTCAAAATCATCTGAGAGTAGTTTGAACTCAATAAGACTAGTACCTTTATCTCAAGTTAATGACTCTTGCATAATCCTAACCATACATCCTCCTATCAATGATTAAATCCGGACCTTACACAATTCAACGAAAGCAAAGGATGACTAAGCCAAATAAACATATTAAAATAAATAGATCTTTTAATAGAAATAAACTACTTTATGAGAATCCTAAATGATGAAATTGAGAAAGAGTGGAGTGGGGGATTTGTATGTATTGAACTTGCATCCCTATCATCAATTTGTGTCGGTTTATGTCATATATGGGACATGAGCCCCTCCCTTGTCGAATTTGCCGTTTCATGTGGCTCGTTTGGGCTATGGTAATTTAGAAATGGCAATGTACGATAGTGTATTGTATTTAGTACTTGATTCATAAACTTTGCATCCATGAGGTGTACTGTATCTGGATATCACAGCATATTGGCCATATCCGCCACCATGTGATGCATTGTTATGTCTTTTAGGAATTTGACTCTGGCAAATTTTTTTTTTTGAATGGTAAATTCGATTCTGCGAACTTAATAATTGTTTGGGATGGTGGCATAAACAGGTGGTTGTCGGCGCATGCTTTTCCTTTTGGTTAGGAACTGCGGATATATCATCTCCTTACAGCATGTATACCTTCTTGTAACCGATTTGATCCATGTATTTGATGGTAACGTACATGTCTATTATAAAAAAAAACTTTAATAAATTGTTAGCTGTTGCATGATCATTTTAAATATGTGAAACATCTTCATGCATTTATCTTCAACTAAAAGAGCGTCAAGGTAGCTCTAGTATTTCTTTTTTCTTTTTATCTAGCACATTACAACTTCAATATATGAGAAGTTTATCATTTCCTGAACCACTATACAAAAGGAAATTATTTTTGTTGGCTTCAAATTTAACATATTATATGTGAGTATTACTAATGTTTTATATTAAGCTCGTGACGTTTAAGTGTCATACTATCAGAGTTGCAATCTCCATTTTAACCATATTCTTTCATTGTAAAGTTATACAAAAATTCGTTCTGATATACACGAAACTTTGTTTTTTTCTTTTTTTCTTTTTGGGAAAGATGACAGAAAATGATAAATACTTCTAAAATAATTTACAAGAAAAATGCAGTGACTGTCAATAAGATGGAACAATGCTAGATGTATAGTACAACCAATGACCCAACTAGACTAAATTAAACCATATTCCACCAATGCATTCTCCCTTTGAAGCCCAACTTTTGCCAATGCATCGGCATGAATATTTTGATCCCTCCAAACATGATAAAAGGTTGCATTTGTTTCAACTGCTAGATCCTTAATTTGATTAAGGATATAAAAGAAACCCAAAGCCCATTAACTTTACTGCTCTCCCAATGTATTACATTGGCCAAGTCCCCTTAAACTAACACCGGTCATGCGTTATCACCCCACCCAACCTGGTGCCGTTCATGAAAATGTTTAGAAAGCAACTTCATTATAAGGCTCTCAATCAGAGTTACGAGATTTGTTTCGGTTCAGCTGAATTCTTTGAACAATTTTTGTTCGGCAATGAAACCAAACCGAATCACCCCTCAGGAAAATTCAGCCAATATTTTGGACTAGTTAGGCTAAAATTTGGAAATTAGGAAAAAAATCCCAGATTTTGGCCGAACTGTCCAAAATCTAAAGGTTCAGTGAGAAAGGGTTTGAAAATTTTTTTGGAAGATCCTAGCCGCTGGTTGCAGGAAAAAAGGGTTTGCCTCTCGTTTTAGGAAAAATAAATAAAAAGATGTGAGAGAGAGTACCTATAGCCGCTGCTGCCGCTCGCTAGCCCCGGCTGCTGCCGCTCACTAGTCGAAGCCGCTGCCGCATGCCATCACCATCACCATCATCTAGGGGTGTACACGGATAGGATTGATGCGGATTGGGCCAAATCCGTTACTTATGGATTGCTGGATTTGAAATCCATCACCAATCCGTGGCTGTTAAAAACCGATCCGATCCAATCCGTGGAGGACCGAACAGATTGGATTAATCCGTTCAATTCGTTCAATCTAATGTTAAAAAAAAGATATCAAACATGTTGTAAAAAATTTCATATTTGACCCCTTCATTTTTTTTTCTCATTTTATATTTAGACATCTTAACTTATATGTAGAGCCTTTAAATTTATTTATATTTATATTTAATGTCAACGGATCGGATCGGATCGGATTGAATCCGCGGATTGAGGGTGAAATACATTACCGATCCGTTGCTAACGGATTACAAAATTTTCAATCCGTCACCAATCCGTTTACCTTCAGATCAGTTAAAAATCAGCGAATTGGATCAAATCGGTTCGGTTTTATAGATCGACGGATTTTTTGTGCACCCCTACCATCATCGCCTTCTTCTCCCTCATCTCTCTCTGTCTCTCTCCTTCTTCTTATTCCTTTTTTTTTTTCCTTCTTTCTTCCGTTCGTTTGTCTTGCCCTATAATCTATTTGGGGGCGACGCTTAGAGAAAGGCACTTTCGCCTTTTATATTTGGTGAATAGGGCCATGCTTCGAGAAGCCCACAAGGGGCACACCGCACACCTCATTGAAATGTAAAATGGGCTACAGTGTTGTATTTGAGTACTTGGGTCCTCAAGTTTAATCACTCCTAGTCCTAGCCCAATGTAGGGAAAAATAAATAAATGGGCCTAACAAATATATATTACATATCCTTTTCTTTGCAAATATAATATATAAACTATAAACCGGGTCTAGCCATTTCTTAGCAAACCGGGTCTAGCCATATTTTTTATTTTTAATATTTATATATATATATATTTGAATTTTTATATTTTTCCAAAATATAAATCCGAATTGTTTTGCCGAAATCCCGAATCAGCCTAAATATTTCGATTTGGGGGCCAAACCGAAACGGTGACCAAAACGAATTTCTCAACACTGGCTCTCGCTCCGTGTACTTATATCGTCACGTAAGGCGTTCTCATAAAAAAAGAATATTGTACCTTTAGTATTGAGCCCTCTACAGGATATATTCAAAATTTCATCCCTTTGCTGTTGATTTGAAGTTTAAGATGTATATACTGGTAAAAATCCCTAATGATTACACCAGTTCTACACGTGTGCATAATACCCAGTTTAAGACGTATACTTGTGACCATACAAGTTCTGTATGCGCTTGTGGGGGGTGTGTACTGTGTATTTTGTGGTGCAGTGTAGTGTGTGTATTTTGATTTGTGTGTATCCACGCGCACGCACGTGTGTTTGTAGTGTCGTAGATATAAATCTTTTTTTTCTGTTATTTAGCTGTTCATTTGTGCTTTTGATGTTGGAAAAATATTGTTGGTACCTCTTCCTTGGCCCTGTGTATCTTAGGAAATTTTATATATTTTTTATTGCATTCTGTTTTGCTGCTATGGGTGATGGGATTGGCTTGACTAATGGCCTCCATGTCCTGGTTGGATAACCATACTTTGATGTAGGAAAATGTTGGTACCCCTTCCTTCACTGGGCCTTGTGCATCTTGGAAAGTTCTATTTATTTCTTACTGCATTCTGTTTTGCTGCTATGGGGAATGGAATTAACTTGACCGATGGTGTTGATGGCCTGGCTGGAGGTACAGCTGCATTGGCTTTTATAGGGATGTCGATTGCCGTTCTCCCAATATCTTCCGGTCAGTATGAAATTTCTCTTGAGCTTATCTACTACCATGTGGTTTCCCTGGAAGTCCAAAGTTTAAGCTCGTCATGCTTTCATTCTTTAGCAATTCTATTTTCCGTTAATTACTTACAAACTAAACTGCTGTGCTTCTTGCTGTATTTGCAATTCTTTTGCCATTTGATTTACTTTGCCTGTCAAAATTTTTTAGTTTCCCACTGGCAAAGTTTTGACAAATTTTGCAGTCTAGATTTTCAGTCAAAGAAAAATACAGTACTGGTGTCTCCTTATTCTGGTTCAGAATCAAAATGAAGGAGAAGATGCCAAAGGCATCTTTTGCGAGACTGATTATTTTCTTTTGGCATTCTGAAACAGACCTTGCAATTTTTGGGGCATCAATGGCTGGAGCTTGTGTTGGTTTCTTATTGCACAATGGTTTCAAGGCATCCATTTTTATGGGTGATACTGGATCACTGGCACTGGGTGGAGCACTAGCTGCAATGGCTGCTTGCACAGGATTGTTCTTTCCATTATTTATTGCATCTGGTGTTTTTGTTCTGGAAGTATTATCAGTTATAATGCAGGTATGCCATCTTAGTAATTTTTTGTTGATTGTGCTGTACTAATTATTCTGCAATTATGTGAAGAAGAACCTTTTAGTCTTCATTTATCATATTCTGGGATTGTGCACATGATGCTGACAATGGGTACCTGAGTGTCAAGCTCCTGTCCAAAGTCTGACTGTGCAAAAAGGGGCTCACATCCTGCTTAAAAGGATAGTTAGGCTTTGCTTAAATGGCAAGAAACACAAATATCAGCGATATTTATATATATTGCAACAATAGTGTGATATTTACTTGAAACAGAATTTTCTCAATATTATTGTAATATTTTCAAAATACCATGACAATTGAAGACAAATCTATGATAATATTGGAGAAGTGCAAAATGGGGAAAACCCTAAGCGATATTTTTTGGAAAAGTGTTATAGTTATTTTTCATTTAATTTTTTTTATTATCTAAGAATTCATTTATTTTTTCCAGAATTTCCCAATATTATCTTGAGACCACCCAAATTTGAAAATGTTGGTCGTTACCTTGTGATGATTATTTCCTAAGACTGATGCTTGTGATGATGGACCCACCTGCATGTCCAATTAAGGTTGTTTTATTTATTTCCGGTGTTTTATATCAAGCAGAATACTAACATAGAAGAGCCTTACTAAGTCCATAAGTCACAGTAGTAATAGAAGTAGAAAGACTCCAAGAATTGCTTAATAAGGGTGGACCACCAGCCCAATTGAAGTTACTCATGATTTCTCTCATGTAAGTTGAAAAAGACCCTCTCCTTGTGTGATGACTCTAGGGTTGAAACCCTTTCATGATTCCAAAAGCAGGAGATAATTGAAGCTAAGTTGCATGAGTATGGGTATGTGTGTCATAATTGTATACCGTTAAAAATCCTAGGATCTGTGGATTCGACATATCAAATAAATTTAAATAATATTTTTTAAATAAAAATAATATGAAAATATACCACATATGTTATATGTAGTTTGTTATCCATGTATGTATGTATATTTTATAATATATTTCATAATAACCAGGTTACTGATTACAAGGACAATTTTCTTTTGAGCTCTTGTGCTCTGCAGTCCATTTGGATTGGTGCTCTTTGCCATGGGCAAGCACATGAAATTCGGGGTGGGGGATTGTCCTGGGTGTGCTGCCTTTGGGATGGTCTGGATGAATGCTACCGCATGGCACTGCGCTCTCTGAGAAAATCTCCCTGATTACAGTGCACACCGTGGTATACCATTGATCCAATCCAACACATTCCCCTTCATGGTCTTAGAAAATAGAAGTCCTAAGAACTCCACTGATGTGATCAGCTTAATTTATGATCAGCTTCATTTTCAGTATTGGCCAGATTCCAACTTCATTGGTATCATAGCAGTCCTTAGGTTGAGGGGACAATCATCATCATCACCACCACCACCATCATCATCAAAGCCAAAACTCATTCATCTGGAATTGGCTCTATGAGTTATACTTTTCCACTCAGGACACTGCCCCATATAAATTATGTTCTTTGCAATTCCACTATCAATTATGTTCTTTTCTCACTAAATTCCAGGTTTTCATACTACATTGAAAAGATGCTTATGGCATTTTCTGAAGCTGAAGCATTTTTTCCCTTTTTTTTTTTTTTTTTTTTTTTTCCATTCCTAGATAATTTTTCTTGCAGATAATGTCTGTAGATTTTGATATCTGAGATGGTTCATGTGGATCAGGTATCTTTCTTCAAGGCTACGAAATGCATATATGGCTCTGGCCGCCGTTTGTTCCAAATGGCTCCCTTGCATCACCATTTTGAACTATGTGGGCTCAATGAACCACTTATTGTTGTAAGTGCGTACATTGCATCATCTGTTTTAGCTCTATTAGCAGGTTATGTAGGTCTTGTTTCAGTATGACTAGCTGAAGTCTCTAGTCTTTAACATTGAATTATTCTTTTCTCCATAATTTTGTACAGAATTATACAAAGTTACTGCCCTTTTTGTTACTTGGATGGTCTACTTGTCTTTGCAGTCCTTTTGGGCATACAAGTCCCATCAGAATCATGAGTGCATATAGAAACTTGAAATTTTAGATGTATCCTTGGAAGTCCAGAATGCTGCATGGTTCAGGTTTTAACATAAATCTTGGATCAGGATTCTGAATAACCTAATTATAGCTAGATCAAAATAAAATTGAAGCAGGCAGGCAGCAAGTTGGCAGCAAGATATTTCAGGCCTCCATTCATCATTATGAGATGGGAATTAAGTGGAATTAATGGATTCTTTTGAAAATCTTGATGAGGCATCGTCATCGACATTCATCTTGAGCGTATCCTGAAGTTCGTTAAATTTACTCTCTCTCTCTCTCATGCCCATGCCATCTTGAGTGGTATTATTTGATATATTTTTTCCTATTGGAGTAGGAAAAAAGCTGAACCTGTCCCAGAGAGCCCCTAAGAATTCGTAGATAGATAGCCATTTGGTCCCTAGTATTGTTGTAGGATCTTCTTGGATCATTTGGTCTAATTAAAATGCAATGTAGCAGCATATTCACCCTTGAGAATATTTTCAAATGCTTCTGTGATTTTCTTTCAATTTTTCTTTTTCAGATGTGGGTTTTTAAATTTTCACTTGTGAGTCAAGGGGGGTTTTTAGTAGTAAAAACAAATACCATGGGGACCTTCTGAGGGGCCATTTTGAAACTGTGTATGTGCGTGCGCATGTGCAATTATTATTGAAAAAGAATAGTATGGGGCTACAATATTCAAATACTCTTACATGAAATGTGTACGTGCATGTACATGCCCGTATTTGTGTCAGGCCGATACAACACTCGTATTGGTAGGGGTGTACACGGATCGGATTGGTGCGGATTGGGCCAAATCCGTCACCAATCCGTTACCTACGGATTGACGGGTTTGGAATCCGTCACCAATTTGTGGCTGTTAAAATCAGATCCGATCCGATCCCTGGAGGACCGGATCGGATCGGATTAATCCGTTCAGTCTAATGTTAAAAAAAATATCAAACATGTTGTAAAAAAAATTCAGCATACAAGCTAACAATCCACAAAAAAAATACAAATTACCAATTGATCAATATAAAGAGTTGTTTTTATCTATATTACAACCAAAAGAGATCTAATCAACAAAATAGTGCAAGAACATGGGTTTGGGAGATGAAGCCACGAATGGGGGTAGGGTTTTGGGGATAAAGGTTCGTAGGGAATTACATTTTGCCCCCTTAATTTTTTTTTAATTTTATATTTAGACATTTGAATTTATATTTAGACCCATTATGTTATTTATTTATTTATTTATATTTAATGTCAATGGATCGGATCGGATTGAATCCGCGGATTGATGGTGAAATCCGCCACCGATCCGTTGCTAACGGATTACAAAATTTTCAATCTGTCACCACTTCGTTTACCTTTGGATCGGATAAAAATCCGCAGATCGAATCGGATCGACAGATTTTTTATGCACCCTTACATAATGGTGCCAAATATCACAGTTGTATGGTGTTCAATATTGCACTGATACTTCTAGGGTACAAATTTAGCATACCTCGATTACCAAGTTCATTATTTTGTATAGTTCTGAGACATTAGTTTTCAACATAAAAAAAAACCTGTTACGATGGAATAGAAACGCGCGATAATCTTAGCAATTCAGTAATATTCTAAAGGAAAAAATTAGGATAGTGTATCCATATTCTGCTCCTAGATCCCTGTATGCGTCCATACCCGTATCCTTACCTATGTGTCCATAAGTACGGGGCCCTTTTGCGTGTCTGCAAGGAATTAAATTCCTAGGAATTCTAAAATATTCGTTCATCTCAAAGTGGCCAAAATTTAGGAAACAAATACGAAGATTAATAAATGACCATCAAATAATTTCCCTTTTGGTGGAAAATGATTATCAAGTTATCACCTTAGAAAATCAAATCCTTGAAAAGTTAGGGTTCATCACTTTGTTTACATCACTAGCTCCCCTTTAATATTTCTTTGTTGGAACACATTTTGTTATGAATTCTTAAGAACTCAATGTATACAAGTGAACACCATAAATAAAATGTTGTTCCACAGGTAATGTTGAAGTATCAATATCTATTACATTACTGAAATCCAAACTTGACTCCATACATAGCAAATAGATGGCTTTATGCATATATCCACCATTCATCAATCTCTACCTGATACATGTATTATGCATGAATAAGCAAAATAATTGAACCTTCTGAAAATGGGGATGAGGTTTCCCGGGATTTTGATCTTCAAACTGGAATGCCCATGCACTGATACCCCAGTGGCATAGGCATTTCAGTTTCATAGGAGTGGTCTGATTTCGATTCCACACCCCCTAGGTCAGCGACCTAGTTCTCTGCCAGTGAGGCAGTCGGCCAAAAAAAAAAAAAAGCTTTGACATTGGGGACATCTGATGCTTCTCTCCCAGTGACGTGACAAATCATCATTAGGTGCTGAGAAATGATATAAGGTAGAGTTTCAGTTGTTCCCTCCTGATGTATTGAAAGGAAAAAGGCAGCATGATTATTTACTGGTAGCCAAGTCGTAACATTTGCATTTGACTGTTTAGGATTGTGTACCCGTGATGGAACTGGGAGCATGGTCCCATTATAGTAGTGGGACATGACAGATAATTTGACAGTTCTAATAAGATGCCGTATAAAAGGTATAGATTCTCATCCTGGCATTCTTTTTTTCTAGTGTGGGAAACCTTTTTAAGATAGATTGTAATGGAAAAATAGAAGTCGTGTTGCCAACACCATCATAGTTGGGACAAGGCTTTAGATGATGGTGATGATTGGGGGAAACCTGTGATGTCTAAATACGGCATGGTTACAGCATGAACATGCCATAGACATGGCAGGAACATAGAATCTACACATAAAAAGTGAAGCATCAGATACGATATGACATTATACATTACCCATTTTGAAGTATATGTGCATCATAGGCGCAAACCATTCACGTCGTACGGTATTGCAATGTTCTGTTTTCTTTAGGAAGCCGTCCAATCTGTTATTCTGAAATCAATATAATCATTGATCACTAGTTTAATTCTGGAGATGCTTCATGAGAGTATTCTGTTCATGGCTGACCACCAGTCTTATCCATTTCATCAGTGATATTTAACATTTGGATTGATTAAATAATATTATGTTTTCTTATCTTAGAAATAATAATGATAATAATAACAATTGTTGTTATTATTATTAGACATTAGTGTATGGTGGTTGCAGAGCAGACTAAATACGTTGTGCCCACTGTTGCTGTTTTTTGCGTCACTCCCAATAATAAATAATGGTGCCATCCAAGTCATGCACGTCATGCTACACAATTGAGTGTAGCTAAAATCCGTTGGTTTCTTTTTTTCCGCTGGCAGCGTGAGTACTTGCTATAGATAACAGTATTCTTTTTCTTCTCATATTATTATAACTTGTCTTGATCCTTGCTTTGATACCACTTGTAGGAGATTTAAAGGTGTGCTGAGGTGTGATAATACATTACACAAGTGAGAGATCACTCAGCAATTTTTTTATTGTTACTAAAATAACTTATATAAATTAAGACACACGAACATAATACAAGAGAACACCCTCACATGTAATATGTATTACACTAACTTTATCACACTGAACTAAAAAAAAAAAAAAAAACCTTTATAACACTCAACACATAACAACTACACTCAAATCTTACTTCACTAGAGTGGATTTTACACCTTTCTGCAACAACAGCAAAATACCTCTTTCTATAGACACAAGGGAAAGGTTGGTGGGAGGGACACATGGAGGAGAAGTATGCCAATTTTCCTCATGTGAGAAATGCTTTGGATGGTGGCTTAGGGTGGCTTAGTTTGGTGGATTAGGGTGCTTTGACCAACAAGCACATGCTCATTTACGGTATTTGCGCAAACCCTTGTTGGGTCAGTACTTGGGCCAATTCATGGGAGCCTGGGGATCAAAAGATTTGGACATAATCCACCAGTGTCTAAAATCTTAAGTTCATCGAATCATCCTAACCCCTTGATTTGTCGCCTTCAAATTTAATGGTGTTAGCATGCATTATTTGAAAAAAAAAAAATTCCAATCCGATAGTCAGACCCATTCTGATCACTGAAAAAAAAAAAAAAAATGAGATCATGACATTAAAAGGGGGTACTTGCATGTGTCCCATTTAGATTGATCATAGGAGTTCCCAAGTGTCTCACAGCTCGTGTGTCATCTAAGATATTTGTGCAGGTGTTCATGATTAACTTTCCATCCATCAACCCAACTGAACATGTATACTTAACCAAAATTTGATGCACTCATTAATTGAGCTGAAAATGTCAATTCAAATCGTGCAATTAGTCAGTTCAGGCTGGTTGGCAAATTTTAGTGCACCGAGTCAGGTTTGGTTAGGTTTGAATATAAGAACGAACTCAGTCTAAATCAAATTTTAACAAATCGGGTTGGAAATGTTATACTGGACTCAACTCATTTATAAATCTATTTAGAGATGAACTCAAGATTAAAACAATTTATTCGGTCGATTTGCCAAGATTCAGCGCACGAATCATTACCTTTATTGGGCGGCTTATCAAGTCAATTTATCACACGATTAAGAGTCATAATGTTTGAAGACAAAGAATCAAAAGAGAGTGAAACGTGTTCACCCGAAACAGCATTATAATTATGGTATCTCCAAAATAAATATACTTTCGTAACTTGTAAAAATTCATAAATTAAAGATTAATTTCCGATGTTAGAGAGGTTTTAAAATAACTTTTTTATAATAAAAATCCCAGACCCATAAAACAATGTTTGAGGAGAGAGAAGTTTCATAAAAATTATTTTCTTGAATATTCATTTTAAGCCAGGAGGGTAAAACGTTGGATCACGTGTCAAGAGTACCATGGGATCGAGTTCTCCAAGTAGAATATTTCAGGTCATTCAATTTTTTAATATTTTTTTATTTTCTATCATATGAGGCTACATTCATGTGAATCAAAATGCCAACATCACTCAATGAATGTCGAGCCCTGCTAGGCGGCCCGAACTGGGGGACTGATTCCTGGCCTGATCCCCCAGGAGGCCGTTGCTACTGGGATCCAACGGCCTCCTGGGGGACTAGGCCAGAAATCGGTCCCCCAGTCCGGGCCGTTTAGACTTTTACATGAATGTCTTATCCTTTTGTTTTCTTTTTATAACTTTGAGCAAGACTATTGCCATAGAGAATCACATGCTAGTTTGGTAGGGCATGAAGATGGTGCCTAGATTTCTTTTACTTAGAGATTTCCCGAGTTGGATGAGTGGAGTTTTTCGGTCTGAGTCCACTTAATAAAAATTTACTAAAATTAAAACAAATGACTAGAATTTACGGTGTGCCCGACATAAATGCCCATTGGATAAAATCTTGAATTCTTTATAATACGTAGGCTTTTTGAAAATCTCACTCTTTCAACTCTAAGTTTCTCAGTCAAAAGCCAACAAGCCCAGATTGAAAGCTGCCGCAGCCTTAGTTGCTTGTTGACATGTGGCTACCTGAGAAACCACTGCCGTACGACATTGGCGTGTACATATTTGATCCAACCTATGAATAGATAAACGGAAGAAACCAGAAACCTCTCCATATTTAATACCAGAGTAGGTCTTGCATCTTGTAGGTTTTTGACCGGCAACAAACATCGCCGACTCTGTGGATAATTCTAAGATTAGTATTACGTTAGTTAGACTATCACATCATCAGTGAGAGAAGTTTTAGTTGAAAGATATCATTGATCTTTTTAATAGGTGGGCTCAGTTCCGCACAAAAATAAGATGGGAATGCAGAAAATTTTAGTGGTTTAACATTATTTGTTCCCTTGTCATTAGGTACCCACCTTTTTTATTTTTTATTTTTTATAAAAGGTTAGTTTTTCAGTTATTCGCTTTCAATTTAAGGGGCCATGTTTGATTAAATCAATCCAATTTTGCATGACGTCTAGTTAATGGACCTAAATTAAAGATTAAAGATTAATTGTTTGCCCCTATCTTTTCAAAATCCAAGCAGATTAATAGCCTTAACAGCCATGTGTTCCTTTAACCAAAAAAAAAAAAAAAAAGCCATTCCATTCATTGGATTTAATTTCTCAAAGTTGATTTCAGTAGGCCAGCCAATAGATTAGTGACATATAAGAGAAAGTTCATCAGAAGTTCTAAATATAGTCTATCCAAAATTCACATAAAAGTCATGCAAGTGAACCTTCTAAAACCCAACTACTTATTTGGGTGGGCACCCCTCAAGGATGTCTGCCATGGCCACCAATGTATTTATATAGAAAGGCACTCCACCATATTGCACTGTAGTTCTGCTCATTGTTTGATTAGCATATATTTGTACTCTTCTAATCCCTGTTCAAACATCTCATGCAGTCATGCTTCACGTTGAGCTACACACTAAGTTATTGTAATCAGTTATTAAAAAAAAAAAAAAAAAAACTTGACCCAAATCCCTTCTACTCTACCAACCCAATGAATCTAAGAAAAAAGAAAACAATGCATTCATAGTTTATTCCGTTCCTCTAATCTTCCAAAATAGATCCAACAGCAACAAGAGACATAACAGTAAAAGAATCCTATATCAATTCAATCTATACAACCAGATTCAAGGCCCCCCCTTCCCCTTCTTCTTATCCACAACAATTCCCACGCTCATATTCCAATCATGACATACATGATACATCCAAACACGACACCCAAAATGGCCATCTGAAACTTAGCCTTGGGACAGCCATCGATCAAATCAATACACAAGAACAATCTGCACAAAAGAAGTAGGAAAGAAAAAAAAGACACACAGACACCAAACAAACATATTGGGGGGCATTTCAGTCTTTTCCCTCCAAGACAAAAAATCCAATTTATCCTCAATCTCCCCGCATGGTCAACGGTCAACAGCTCAAAAGGCCGGATAACGTCCGCATCGCCTTGAAAGGTAAACGAGGCAATCGTCCTTGGGAGCAATCGTCGGGACGTACGAGAGCTCATCGCAGCCGTCCGTTCTGTGCCGCTTGAAATCCAAAAGCGACACGAACAATGCGATGAAGAGGCCGAGATGGTTCAGCGCGTAACGCTGCCCCACGCACTGGTGGGACCCAGCACCGAACGCCATGAAGTTCCTTCTATGCACCTGGTCCTCCCGCCGCTTCTCCATGAACCGGTCCGGATCGAATCGCTCCGAGTCGGCAAAACCCTGGAACGAGGACTCCAACAGCGACGGGAACACGATCGTTCCCTTCGGAACGGTGTACGACTCCGTCAGCGGAAAGTCCTTCAGTGCGACGTGCGGGACCAGAGTCGCCGGCGGACGGAATCTGATCACCTCCTTCGCCACCGCCTCTGTGTATTTCATCTCCCTCAGCTGCTCCGCCGATATCATCTTGCCGGACTCCGGCTTCCAGATGCCGGAAACCTCCTCCCGGACTCTGGCGAGGACTTCCGGGTGCGACTCCAGCAGCGTGATCGCCCACAGAAGCGACGACGTCGACGCGTCCTGAGCGGCGAAGAGGAAGTCGAATAAATGCGCTCCGACCTCCACGTCGTCGGAGAAAGGAGGCGGAGCGGCGCCGGACTTCTCCGCAGCTGTGACCTCTTTCACGGTCTCTTCCATCCAGAAGTCGACGAGGCAGGACGGCTCTCCGCCGGCACGTATCTTCGCCTTGCTCCTGGCGGCGCAGCCCGACAGCGTCTTCACCAACCTATCCACGGCCAATCTCGCTTCCCGGAAGGCGAACCCGGGAAGATCAACCGGTACACTCATCAATCCAGCATTGAAGAAGCTGTAATCGTAGTTGAACAGTTTTCTCTCCTCAAGACTTAGATGCGGCCCTACGAAAACGGTCTGAGAAGTGTCTAGATTAAGATCGCGGCAGAGAAGGCGGAGCGCCACCGGCTTCGGTCTGCCGGACGACGACATCTCCTCCCATTTTTCGAGGTGCCGGACAATAATCTGCTGCTGGAGGGAGAGGTAGGTGGAGAGTGCCTTGATGGTGAAGTTTGGCGCGATACGGCGGCGGAGATCTTTATGGCTTTGGCCGAACATGTAGATGAGATTGTGCTCACCGAAAAGCTTCTTGCCCAATGGATGGCCAATGATTTGGAAGGCGTCAGGGCGGACGTTGGCGAAGACCCTGTGGGAGAGTTCGGTGCTGCGGATGAAAAGGATGAAGTTGCCAAACAAGTAGTTGATGGAGAGCTCCAAGCCGGAGGACTTCGCCCAGGAGGCCTGGAGCTGCCAGAACTTGGTGGGTGTGCGGATTAGTGGAATTGCATTGCCAAGGAATGGGACGATGAGAACAGGTCCTGGGAGAGACCTCTTCTTTCTTAGATATGTGATTTGTTCTAAGAGGATGAGGAAAGCTAGAAGAGATAGAAGGAAAGGAGCCGCTGATGCTAACATGCTCAGTATTGAAGTATCCATGGCTTTTGAAAGGTTTTGTTTTGAGGAGTGGAGAGAAGGTTTTGGTTTGGCTTTATAATGAAAAGAGTAACGACTAATCGTTGGTGTGTTTTTTTGGGTTTTGGGGGCACGTTTTAACTTTCTCTGTTCCCGTTGGGAGGACTCGAGGATGGTTTTGACTTTCTCTTGCTGTGGAGCCGTTGTTTTGCATGTCTGAAAAACGGAAAGCTTAAAAAAAAGTATGCTTTCATTGCAGAAGGGAAGTTACTTTAAACTTTTGCATACTTCAACGAACTGAGTGTGACAATGACAATACATGGTGGGGATGGGGATGGGGAGTTTTTTTGGGTCAAGAGGAAATGTAGGAACTTGATAGATAGATGGTGGGAAAGAACGGGGTGAATCTTCTAGAAAGAATATCAAACAAGTCACGGACGGGCGTTGGATTTGGAATGTTTGCTTTGATTTTCAAGAGGCGAAAAGTTCTCTTTCAAAAAGAACCAGCGGTCTTTTATTCATTATTAAGGAAGCAAGTCTAGATTGTTGGAGAGGACGGGAATTCAAATTTCGATATGGGGGCAGGAAATCATCTTTGGTTGTTAGTTAAGAAGAGAAGAAATTCTTGATTTCTAGAGAAGATAAAATTCAAAGATGTTGAAAGGAATTCTAGAAGAGAGAAGGAAACCTTACCGAGAGGAGAATGAAGAAAAGTCCCTGTCGGCTTCTATTGGTTTTTCAGAAGATTTTCAGTCGTGGAAGCTGGAAGACTGAGTGGGCCTACCTCCATCTGGCGTATCGGAAGACGACGTGGCCTGGATAGAGATTGTACTTTACAGTTAATTAATATCAAGACTATAGGGACATTTTACCTTGATGGAACCACCATCACAAATCGACTGCTCTATCGAATCGGCTAATGGATGTTGCAGTACCAGTAGCCCAGCAATATATAGGGAGTCACGATGCGGTCCATCGTATTCCTTTATTTATGGAATATCTCTAAATTTTATCAAATTTTATTCTTTTCACCTATAGATTACTCAATATGTTTTACACAGTATGTTTTTGTTGTGTTTCTCACTAATAGAGTGAGACCCATCTTTTAAAAAAATATGAGCCATTGTGCATGTGTGATCGATGTCCTCTAATTTTACTTTAATAAGAATTTATACTATGGTAAGATTAATCAAGTTACCCCATGTATAATAACGGCATTAATTTTGAAAGATTTGAGTTTTTAAAATGTGGGCTTTAAAGTAGAGTTCTATTGCTTCAACTTTGGAATTCTCAAAGTTGACTTAAATGATTCAAATTCATTATTATTAAGAATGCAATTAATGCATCATGACATTATGTTGATCAAACTATTTATCATATGTGCTTCTTCTCTAGCATTTGAAGAGACCAAGTTCATTAACGAGGAGCTCGTGGGGGCAGAAGGCTCAAAGGGAATAATATTAATTACTGTAAAAAAAATAACCTATGATACTACAAATTGAAAGTCACTCACAATAGGGAGAAGAGGACATGATGAAGACTTGATAATGAAAGATCTGTTTAAACAATAGAAAAAAAAATTGGAGTGAGAGAAGATAACCTTATATGATATTACAAATAAAAAAAACATGGAGTATAGCTGCTTCTTTAGATTTCAAATGGATATGAAAAAAGTATTTCCAAAAGATACGCTTTAAATTTCAATTCAGCTGCAAAGTGCAAAGATGTTAGATGATGAATCTAAGTGTCTTCTGAGTTTTGACAAGGATTTCTTTTTTCTTTTTCTTTGTTAGCAAAAGTACTATATCATACAAATCATTTCCTGATTTGGAGGGATATGTCCTTTCGAAATCCGGACAATTCTTTTGATCTTTATCATTTCATATGTAACAATGAGCCAAAGGATGGGCGGTGCTGGGCTGGCTAGGGAGCGCACGGCCTGAGGGACGGGCCTGCACGGCACGACATTTATGTATTAAGATCAGTATTATTATTTTTATAAATAAAAAAAAATCTAGCATAAGTAAATATTTATTTTTTATTTGTAAATTAGCATCAATAATTGTGCATTTATTTTATTAGGTTCAACTTTTTTCCAAGTTGAGAACCCTAAATTTAAGTGAATAAAGTCTATTTAAATTTATATAAAAGATTTAAAAAGACTAAAGAACATTAGGGCCTGCCTGTGGGCCTAGCCCATTTGGGGCACAACCCAGCACGACACGACTTAAGCTGTCCCATGGGCCGCGCTGGGCGGACCAGAGTTGACTTGGGTTGGGCAGGGCACAACCCGAGCATGGCTGGGCTTCCCTCAAATCCAACACGACCCAGTTTACACACCTATATGTGTGTGCTTTTGTACTATATATGTTTACAATTTAGATCCCTGATTTACGGGATAGCATAAATCAAAGAATCTAAAAAAATCTAAAATAATAATTACAGTTGATATCAAGAATTTAAAAGCCTATAAATCACATTGAATAAATAACAAGTGATTTGTAGAGAGGAAATTAAGGGTGCTGCTCTTTATTGAGTTGCACTTGCTGGTTTAATTTCACTACATCTAAAGGTTTATCACACCCCCACAAGCTAATGGCCAATGGGCCAAGAGGGGACCTTGAGCCTGAACTTTAAAATTGGAAAACCGATTGGGGAAAGATCCTTTTTAAAAATGTTAGCCACTTGATCAATTGTAGTGATGTATCCATGGGAGGAACTAGAGGGGGCAGGCAGGGGCCATGGTCCCCCCAAAATTTCAAAAAAAATCATTTATTTTTTCAAGATATTTATAATTTTTTTCTTATGGAGCCCCGCCCCGCCCCGCCCCCCCACACAAAAAAGAAAATAATAATAATAAAAATAAAAATTCGGAAAAGCCCCTATAGATTTTCAAAATATTTATATTTTTTTTCTTATACACCCCCTCCCCCCTCCAAAAAAAAAAAAAAAAAAAAAAAAAAATCAGAAAAGCCCCTATAGATTTTAAAAACTACATTCATTTTTTATATGTGGCCCTCCCAAAATGTTTTTCCTACACCAATGAAGAATTTCTAGGTCCGCCCCTGATTGAGTTAATTTCTAACATCTTACTCTTGCACGTAATGGTAATCAACAACTAAATGTTTTGTCTGAGCATTGAAGATAGGATTGGAGATCATGAGGGGATAGAGCTTATGTTATCTCATTATAGTTGACGCAACTGAGAGATCATAGTAGCAGCAGCTTTTGCGAGTAGGCACTGTACTAGTATGGAAATCGAAGATTGGTCTTTAGAACTTCATCAAATGAGATTATATTCAAGCTATAGACACAATAGCCACCAGTCAATTATATATATTATATAATGAAGCGAACTGATTCCAATTGAGAAATCAGGTGCTTCATTTTAATTTTATTTTGACCATTTTGATACCAATTTGACCCTCTTTAATCCCTCTTTAAATTCCTCTTAATTTTCACCTAAGTCTATTATTAACTCTTAAAACTGTTATGGAGATTTGTAACTGAAATTGGCATATATGGAGCCCTCTTTTGTGTAACTGAAATGAATAATTGAGAAAATGAGTTATAACCTTCTCCATACAGAGTCTTCTAACTATTAGTCTCTTTTCTATGTGGCATTTTTTTTTCTTTTCTCCGTATAAATGGCCGCAAGTCTCATTGGGTCTCCTCTTCTCTACAAGAAACTAAGATATTTGCATATTTTTTACTCATTTTTTGTGATTTTAGTTTTCTTTTATGAATCTTAATTTCGATTTCCAACATAAATCATTATTCACAGTACCTATATGTGATAATGGAAATAGATATATTATTTTCTCTAGACAGTCAACTCACTACCGAACCCGTCTCTAATTGGAGAATCTCATATTTTTAAATTTCTTATAATTTCACCTGTCTCAATATTTCATATTTCATGTTTTTACTAAAGATTTTGAATTTCTATATTTATTGATTATTTTAAATTTTAATTGTGTAATTTTTAAGAAACCTATAAATTTGTGTGAGAAATTAACACTTCTATTTTAGATTTTAAAAAATATAAATATATGAAATTAAAATTAAAATTTTATTTATGTCATAAAATTAAATGTTATTCTCTGTTTAACTTTTAATGTCCGTGCTAAGCATGGAGGCATTTTGCTTGTCTACGATTAACAGGATTGCCTACATAGGTGTTGAAATATGCTCCAAGTTTTTACTGGCTTAATGGAAATAACAATCTCTCCGTAAGTAATTCCTTAAGACACTAAAGGATCTATTTGATCGTGGTCCAATGTGGAGTAGTCGATCGATGCATATATTAACAAACCTGATTAATGACTCTATTGCTGTGAAATTTGGACAATTCTATGTATCTTTATCATTTCATTTATATGTGTTTTATATAGCGTATTTACAATTATTCAAGGATATCATAACTCAAAGAAATAAAAAAAATAAAATAATAATTACAGTAGATATCAAAAATTTAAAAGCCTAAAATTACATGAACTAATCGCATTGATTTGCAGGAATAGAATTGAGGGATGTTGATGCTTCTCTTTATGGAGTTCTAGTGGCTTTTTTTAAATTCTCATGGAATCTATAGGATTATCACCTTGCTCAAACAAACTTGTCCTTAAGTATCTTTTGGATCATCTTCACCATTTGCCCATCCTGGGTAGGCCTGTTAATGGGACGGGTTGGGCCTAGGCTTGGGTTGTCCAATCTCATCCCGCAAATAGAACGGGCTCTCCGGGTGATGTCCAATTCCGGCCCTAAATTGAACGGGCCTACATCAAATCCCGTCCCGTAAGGGCCGGGTCTGAGCTTAGCCCGATCCTAGACACAAGCAAAACATTCTCTAATTATTCCTACTGTCACCAGACACCCGGTGTGAACCAGATTTTAAACCCTCATTTTCTCCAAGCTTGGGACCGGCAATGCAATGTAACAAGCAACATGACGGTGTTAATTTTTTTTTTTTTTTTTTGTAGAAAATCAATAGAAATGAATGAATATCCTATAGGCTATATGGGTCAAGTAATGTAGGAACGGTTAAAACTTTTTTTTTTTTGCCGGTGAAAGTAGAAAATCATAAAATCAATAGAAATGAATGAGAATGAGTATCCTATATGAGTCAAGTTAATGTAATGTAGGATCGGTTAAAACCTAATTAGCCGCTTTTTGTTGTTAGTGAGGGGCAGTTTCAATAATATATAAATAATTATTATTAAATGACTTTGGAGCGGGACGGGTAGGGCCTGAACGGGCTAGGTGGTTTCCGCCCAGTCTCAGTTCCATTTTGGCCAGGCTTTAAAATGTATTATTAAAGTCTAGCCCACTGAATTCAAATTTTTTTTTGAAGCCCTGTATTTTCGGGTTGGGGACGGGCAGGGACAGGCTTTCTACCCTTCTCAACACGTCCCATTTACAGGCCTAATTGTGGGCCTATTTATTTAGCAAGAAGTAGAGTACAAGAAGAGTAAAAAGTACCTTATGTGACATAAAGTACCTCTACTTTCATTTATCATGGAAGAAATAAGATTTTGTCTTATACTGCTGATACAATTATTTTACTTCACTGGTGTTTAGATGGGAAAAAGGGGAGGAAAGAGTAAATTTTGATGTGAGATAAATCAGGGGATTTATGTCACTTTTTTCCCACTTTTGTTTAATCTCCCAAGTGTAATAACTTGGGTAGAAGTAGAATCTTGTCTCCTAATAGACTATAGAAGGCATCTTACTCTTGAAATCATACATAATTAATTTAAAATATTTTCAATTTAACAGTTTTAGAGAGAAGAAAATAAAAGGTAGGTCAGTATATGTTACTAACTAATTGACCTAAAGTCATTCAAATGGATGATCATTAACGAAGTGTCTATTTTATATGGCATTTCCATTGAGGCCTAATCTTCAAATACTTCATGTATATATAGTACGGACGGTGAGCTTCTCAAACCTTGTCATATGGCATTATTCCATACCTTGTCTCAAACCTTTTCAAACGTATGGAAGAGTTACTTGCTTTGAAACCTCACCGTGTCCTTTTCCCTTTTTATCCTTAATAAAATGCTAAAAACTCAATAAAATGGTAAAGCTTCATCAGTTATTACTCATAGAGTATTCAAAATGGAAATAAAATAATAAAACAAAGCATAACTTTGTGAGAAATGAGTTAAAAAAAAAAACATTTGAAGCTTTAAACTAAATTCATAAAAGATATAAGATGTTGATCACGGCATTATTTTTCAAATTCCATAATTCTTACCAAATTCTAAGGAAAATGATTTATATCTATACAAACCCCATTTAGAGGTGAATATTAGGACTCATATATGAATCTTAATATTCGATATTTAGTTCTCGAGATCTTACGATTCAAATGGTTTGGCCGAGTAGGAATAGTTACAATGAAGAGGTTCTCATTAGTAATTATTATTTTTATTTCTTTCATATTTTTTTATTAGAATTCTCATTTTTAAATGCTTATTTAGTGTTAATGAAACTTCTTTTGAATTTCTGCAATTTTCTTTTGCAGATTTCAGAGATCAGTAAGGAATGAGCATGTGACTAAGGTGTTCGACTATAGGTATGAAGTCTTTTCCTGTATTTATTTTAATTTTTTTTCGATTCTTTAACGTGAATTTTTTTAAACTTTAGGAGGTATCTTAACCATGCATGGTTGATAATTTGAATTTGTTTTTATTTTTTATTTAAAGGGAAAAAAACTATTGCAACTTTTGTTTTTCTAATAAATTTGATGTGCTAAATGTGTGAACTATTCATGCATTTCGTCGATGACATATCAATAATGTCAATGATGGTATTCATATGATTGTATAATAGTCTTATTGTGATAATATTAATTTAAACTCCTATAAATGAAAATTTGATGGATTAACTACTTTTAACTCTTCTTATTTTATTTCTTTTTATTTTATAAGAAAGATAAAAGAATCTTACAATTCGTGATACAATTCGGTTGATACCATTAAAAGATTTGGCATTTTGATATTTAGAAAAATGGATAATGGCAAACAACATATAATTTTCTTAAAACTATTTGGTCTGGCAGAAGGTTGATAAGAAATACCAACTAATTAAGCTCTCTGTCAAAGCCATCTCTAGCTTTAATACCCTTGGACAAAAGAGTTTGTATAATTGAGTAAACATTTGTCAGCCATTGCTTTGGAAAAGCAAACATCATTTTAGTTAATCATAGACACGTTTCTTTTCAACTAATTAAACTTTATGAGAACCCGTTTACTCTTTAGTCCTGTCAACCTTTTCACCTTGTTTATCATTGTAATAATATTTTTTTTAGACATTTGACATATCAATCCCCCTTAAATCTTGCATCCCTAATTTTAAGACTAAAAAGTCTAATAATGTCACCGGAGTCGTTTGACTCTGGTACACATCTTTTTTTTTCACATCGTTTGAAAATAAATGTCCCTTTTTTATGAAGCACTTTGTAAAATTTAACTTAAGTAGGAGTTGAGCCCGCAGTTAGATTAATCCAAACTCTCTGGACTAGCACTTATAATGTCAGCTCGTTTGTCTACATCTTCTTCCGGCCAATTTCCATCTACTTTAATTTCTTCTTCCCAAGTTAAAACCAACACCTTTTTCCTATTTTTCTATATTCATTATTCTTTTGACTATGTTCATTTTGCTTACACATTTCCTTTTGCAGGAGACCACATTGTTACCTTTTTTTATTAGTCTTCCTTCTTCCATTTTCCTTCATCTTATCTCTACCCTTTCACTGATTTCCATTCTCCTTGCTGTTTTCTTTTAATTTTTTTTACACCACCCAAGGAGACTGTGATTAAGTGAGAGCCCTCATACACATGGGAAAGCAGCACACTTAAGTGAGAAAGGAGTCCGCACAAGCACCAGAAGGAAGAAAGCCTACACAAGTAGAAAATGAGCCTGCACAAGAGCACGATCAGTAAGAGGTGACTTACCCAGGTTCGAACCCCGGATAGCCAAGTGGATAAGGAGCCCTTCTTTGCTGAATTTCTTTGTGTATAGGTTTCCAACAAGTGATTTCCTCTTATTGATGGAATTCTTATCAGGTGTTTTCCCTATGTACGATATTATCAAGAGGATTTAACTAGAAAAATCCTCTTAGACTTGTCAAAAGCAAAAAAGGCCATAAATGTCTTATATAGACCAATTTGGTCCTCCCGCTAGTTTTTTCTTCTTTTTTTTGCTTTTGGCATTGAGCGGGGATATCGTAGTTCATTCTAAGTGAATGAGTGGAGATATCTCCGTTCATCGTTCATTACAACATAAAGAATGTTGAACTCCCTTTTCACATTTGCCTTTTTTTTTTTGGATCCGGACAGATCTCTCTGCGAGCTCATTCATAGCAATAATTTAGGCGGGGATATCCTTGGCTTAACTGATACAATTCTGAGATACAACACTCACAATACTCTAGTGGGTAGGGATATCCCTGCTCACAAACACTAACACAGGGCCCACAATACTCTAGTAGGCAGCTCATTTGGACAAAGAGGGCGGCGGCATTGTCGTAGGCGAGGAAGATGTGCTTGTTGGGGTCAGATGGGGCATTGTCGTAGGCGAGGAAGATGTGCTTGTTGGGGTCAGATGGGGGTGGGAGAAGCAATTCCCCTTCTACAATGAAGAATCCAAAGACTTCTCTCCCAAATCCCTTGTACAAATAAGAAGTCGAGCCCTCAATTTCTCCAAGCTTAGTTTTGGACATCTTCAAGCCTCAACGAGGGTTTTGAGCACATCTCCACCATTGCTGCTGCTCCGACCAACGTCAATCAAGAACAAAGAAGAACCATAATCAAGAAACGTTTTCTTTCTGTCTTTGTTTTTGCTATCTCCATCACCTCCACCTCCTCGGTCAAAGGCCTTCAACTTGAGTGCCGGCCGCGCAACCACCTTGAGTACCACGTGATGGAAGTTGCGAATCAAGAATTCGAACAAGAAAATCTTTTCATCTCCCGGACCCACCAGATGTTTCATCTTCCTCTTTGATCACCGTTGCTGAATTGCTACTGCGTGTTCCGGAACACCAAACAGGAATGTTTAATGTAGTACAGGTATTAGAAGACTTGGATTCATCTTGGGGTTTTAATGGAGGTTCAAATGTGAATCTTTGTGAAAGAGAGAAGAAGATGAGAGAAGAACAGAAAGGGGAAAAAGGGTTTTGAGACTTTCTAAAATAAAGGGAGCATGGATATCCCCACTCAGAGAAAAAAAGGAAAAGAAAAAAACCAAACAAAGCCCCTGAGAACACTATAGTCTTTATAAAACATTGAGGACGTTTTTGGCTTATAACGAGTCTTAGGAGATTTTTCCGGTAAAATCCTCTATTATCAAAAAGGAATTCGGCTTGAAGGAATAAATAAATAAATCACTTATCCGCCCAACCAACCCACAAATTTATCTTGATCAGACTGATTGGGCGCACCCTTAAATTTTCCTTTCGAATCTTTCAAACCACACAGCCACCTTTGATTAATTCTCATATTTCTTGGTGGGCCACCCAAAAGATGGGATGAAAACGCCTTCAAATGGAATTGAGATCATCTAATGCTTTCCCCCACGGTGACCGTGAGTGGACGAATCATAGTCCGCCACGTCACCGTGGGCAGCCCCTACCCGGATGTATGTCAAGCTGCCCGCGTGCATGGCAGGCTGCCAACGGTGATGTGGCAGGCCTTGATTCGTCCACTCACGGTCACCGTGGGGGAAATCCTCACAGGATCCGGACTCCTTCAAATGTGTGTGCTAAACGCAGAGAGGGAACACGTGAGTAAATTTAGCAAGGAAAGATGGATTAAATTTTTGATCGGGGCTTAGTGAAATCAGCGAGAAGTTGGAGTTTTGGGGAATTTAGAAGAAGGCCCCCAACTGGAAGGTGAAGTAATGAATTTGGGATTTCTGGGTCTTGGTTGATTGATCAGTGGATTGGTGTTTCTGTTATGTCTGTCTTTTTTTACCTCTTTCTTTCTTGGATTTAGCAAATTTCAACTTGTCGTCTCCTTTGGGCTTCTTTAGTGCCTTGGATAGATTAGTCTTTTTGGTGGTTGCCCAAATCCGCGATTATCACAAACACTGCATGTAAGGCCTTTTCAATGTCAATTCATTTCTATGTTGAAAAGTGCGTTTTCTCATCTGTATTGATAAGATGCATAACAAGATTTGTATTTTGGAGGTTGAAGAAGTTAATTGATTCTGCTCATTAATTATGGTTTTGTGTGATTAGACAATCTGATCAGCTTGGATGGGCGATCATCATATAATGGCCGGCCAATCCTAGAGACTGGATGCACTGCTTCCTCCCACATTAATCTTTCCATAATTCATAGCTTGATCCCATGCACATCTTGCTGTTGTTATTTCCATTGCCTCCTTCAGTATTTGCCACCAAATATTTCCATGGCCTTCTTCAACATTTACCGGCAAATCCTTCTCATCAATGGATTTGTTTGCAATCCATACACAAAATACCTCCTTCAAGAAAAGGAACTCTCTCTGTATAATACACAATACATATAAACTAAAGGGGTTATACGGGTCATGCGGGTTAATCCTAATCCGACTCATATTTTATGCAGATGAAATGCAGGTCGGGTTAGCTGGTCAGCTTAGCTTTGAGACCTCTTATAGGAATAACTTTAGTTTGATACACTAAACTTATTATTGATTTATATTCTAGAAAAAAATAAAATTTTCAATATGTTATTTTTAGAACATATTGACACAGATAGCATGTAATGGAAACAATTCATTTATTATCAATACCAATCTGATCTGATTCATGGAGTGGATGTCCGTACCAAGTGGATACTACTTAAGTATGTTCTCACTCCCATGATTTCTTCTCCCACCCTGCGATTCCCTGATCACCACAATTTGTCTTCCACCACAGGCCATTGTACCATCACCATTCGCGGAATATGGGAAACGCAATGTGCATCATAATAATCGAATCGATTAGAGAGAGAGAGAGAGAGAGAGAGAGAGAGAGAGAGAGAGAGAGAGAAATAAGTGGAGTAATTCTCACCATTTTCTTCAGTGTAGCCGCAAGAGTAACAATTGGGCCGATGGCAATAGCTATTGAGAACATCTACTTGCAGAATATGAAGGAACGTAGGTGACATCTAGTTGGTACTGACATCCACTCAATGAATCAGATTTGTATTGATGATAAATGAATCATTTCCATTACGTGCTATCTCACTCAACATTTTCTACAAATAACAGTTTAGAAAAATTGTTTTTTTCTAGAATATAAATCATAGTAAGTTTACTGCCTAGGGAACATGTTTAGCCCAATTAAACATTCACTGAACTTCTGATTGTAGGTTGCATGCAGTTTCCTATATTAAATGTAGGTGGCATGCAGTTTCGTGTATCAAACTAAAGTTATTCCTGGAAGAGGTGGCAAAAGCTAAGCTGACCCACAATTGACCCTCCAAACTGACCCACATAAAATATGGTTCGGGTTAGGGTTACCCCGTATGACCCTTATACACCCCTTTAGTTTATGTGTAGTGTATTGTACATACTCTATAGCAAGTTCCATTTTGTGAAGGAGGTATTTTGTGTATGGATTCCATAGAAGAAAATCAGCTGATTGCCCAGTAATCCATCCACTTAGATCACAAAGAAGATGCAGAGAAGTCCATTGATTTGAAGGATTTGGTGGTAAATACTGGAGGCGGCAATGGAAATTACAAACATGGGAACACTATCACCAATAATAACAGCAAGCTATGCCGGGATCAAGCTACGAATTTTGGAAAGACGACAATGGAGATAGTAGTAACTTTCAGATCTGGGTAATCCTAGTGTGGGAGGAAGCAGTGAATCCAGTCTCAAGGATTCGCCGGCCACTATATGATGATCGCCCATCCAAGCTGATTGGTTGAATGATGATTGACTGCATTCGCAGATGCCATTTGCCATTTTCGTGTCTACAAGCCATGCTCTTAAGTAAAGATTGGACCTGTTCTGGGCTGTACTGCAGTTGAAGGATGTGTGTGAGTGAGAGTGTGAGTTCATATCCCCATGTAGGAGGGAAATTAAAAAGGTGGGCGGAGCCAAGTCGAGTGATTTTGGTTAGTCTAGCCAATTAATTGGTCAGACTCAGCCAGGCTAATTCGACAAATATGAGTTGTCTATTTACTTCTTGTGTTGACTCAGCAAGTCAGAATGAGTTTTCGAACTATGAGTGAGACCGAGTGACCCATTATCCAGTAGAATGAGCCCTACTTGATCTATTTGACAAAACTGGGTGAAATGATACTAGATTGGTATGACTGCCGAGCCAAGCTATCCTTCCCACCAAGGTTCCACTACATAATCTCACATACGCGAATAATTGATATTTATACCATTATTCAGCTTTGGAGAGATCAAAATCAGTTGTGATCTTAACAAAGCAGATGCAACAATCACTAAAAAAAAAAAATTCACTTTTAGTGGCACTCTGATTTCAGCAGTTTACAGTAGCCGCTGCTAATTGTCCTCATGGTGTTGGTTCAAACGAACTGCCTCTATATCCAGGAAATTTTCCTTCTCCAGTGTTTTTGATGAACTTCTTTTTAGGCAAATACTATGAATTGGCAATGTATCCAGGTTTTAGTGGCGGATATTGTTTTCTGCCGCAATAAAGTCCATACAATATACTAACAAATAAAAAGGCTGTTGGTTTTGGGAGTAGTATTGGGCTTGAGGAGGATTTCTGCTCTTTTCTGGAAGCAGCTTTGATAGACTAGTCCCTCTTTTTCCCCTCAGCTGTGATAAAGTAGTATTGGGTGAGGGCCCTCTTTACGTAATTAGAATGGTGTTGGAAGTACACACTTTTTTTTGAAGAATTTTAATGCTCAAAATTTCTCCTTTATAGACGACAATGTTTGGAGATTTTAAAAAAATGTTTTTTTTTTTTTTCGATCATGTCCTATTTGGCAGATCTATTTATCTATGCATTTTCCTTCTTTCCACCTGTTGTTATCATTTAATTTCCATTGTTAGTAGCTACTTATAGGGACTCGAACACCCACTCACGCAACCATGTCCTGACCAGCTGATCTACACAGCTTGGGTCAATTTCCATTGTTTCAGTTTCTTGAGCCTTTGTATGTAGTTTTTATGGTCTCTCTGGTTGAGGGTGAACGGACAATTGCCAAATTGTGTGTGCATTCCATTGTTATCTATTAACCATGAAATTTAGTGATTGATGAGGTGAGATAGAGGCCAAAACAAAGGTGTAAATGAAGAAATTAATGATTTCTGGTCCATCAGAAGAGTCTCTAAGCTACCTGTAACATCTAGAATATATGGACTTTGCTATGTTCTCAACTGAAAAATTCATGTCTCGTTGCCTCTGGAGTCTTTGCTTCTTCCAGTTGCATCTCGTCATGCGCAGAGTTATGTTTTCCTTACAGGCATCATCTCTTCTTAATCCTAAAATAGTCCCTTAAATCTTACAATGTTAGCGGATGACTCTATGGACTGAGGTTACTGAGTGTTAAAAAAGGCATTGAACATCTAGTTTTATTTGATATTCATTTGTGAATGTCTTCATTTCACATAGGTAAAGATAATCACCATGTATTTTCTGACTCAGAAAGCAAATCTTGGTGGGTTGAGCATGCGTTAAAAACTCATCCCAATCTGAAAAACGAAACCCGTTAATCCCCAAAACTAGAATCACCTCTTATTTCCTAACTGAATTAAATGATGGGAAAGTGATGTGTTTTCTACAAAGTTGCATATGAAAAGGCAGTGGGTTCTTCACTACCTTTTCTTTTAATATTTTTTCCTACAGTGAATTCCTTGTGGTAGTATTAAATACCAGAAAATGGCTTCTTCTAGACTCAGTTTTCTCATTCCTTTCTCCCACATCAATCTACATCGATCCTTTTTTTTTTTTTCTACTTTTTTCTTTGCAGTCAGAAATCATCCAAGGATTCTCCAGCAAGAGGAACTGTAGGTGTGTTGCTGGGGATGGCTATTCGGAAGACAGCAGATACAAACAGAGTTTCCCTTAGACATAAAATAATACTAACTACAACAATCATCATTGTTTAATTCATTCAGAAGCAACTTGATTCGCACCAAGAGATCCTATGTATGATTGAGTCAGAAGCACTCAAATCCCTTGCATTCTTGGAGGTTTTGCATTACAAAATTGTAATACCTACGCTTTTTTTTTTTTTTTTGTTTAAGTGGGCAAGTTACAGATTTCATTTCTTCCTTTTTTTTTAGTGATTTTTTTTTTATTTTGAAAAGTTACATGTAGCGACAGTTAAAATGTTCTACCGGTAAAGAATGGTGAAATAGTGCCACAAATAAAAAAACTGCCACTAAAACATGCTAGTTGCGGGATCTTTTTCCACAGTTAATGACAACAAAAACCAATTTTCCGCCTTAGAAACCCCTTTTTAGTAGCAAATGGTATAGAATTAGGGGCGAACTTTTAGCGGTGGTTAAAAATGACCGCCGCTAAAACTTACCTCAATGCTTGTCCGCCATTATAAGCTCCTTTTGTTGCGAATTGCCCTTGTTTGCGGTGAGCGAGATGTTGGCTATGCTTTTAGGCCAATGGACTTGGCTAAGGCCTATTTTCGAGTTTGGATCCCTTGTTCTGTTGAAACAAGAAAATACTGTTTGAGCCAATTCACATTCACCACCTGTATAAAATTCCTAATTATATACATCATAGCACAAAGCACAAAACAAGAAATGAATGCATTTTATACAATGGTAAATGTGGATTGACTGAAATAGTATTTCCTGTTTCAACCAAACAGAGATCCAGATTCCCTGTTTTATGGTTCCTTACCTAAATGCTCTGTCCCTTTTAGCATGGTCTGGCCCAACATTTTGTACAAAAAAGAACATACAGTTTGGTAAACAGAGATGATCTGGTAACTTATATGTCCACAATTGATCTAAATACCCCCCCCACACCACCCAATAGGGGCCGTGCTGCTTTAGCTGTGCCAGAGGCCGATGTGGTACTGAATGGATCACCCTAACAATTGATCATTCGTTTAACAGAGAATTTCTTTTACCAGGATATTTCACATGGATTGCACTTGAATGAAACTTCAAATAGAGAATTGAAATTCTTGTGAAGGAAATAATGGAATTCCTTGTTTGGTTAGTCTTATTACAAAAATTCAGCATTTGAAATGTCACTTTTGACCTTCCAAACTTTCCAAATTCCATCATCCTGGATGCAGAGGTTTATTATGGGAGAATTTGGAGGGGACATCATTTGAAAAATTATAAATTCTAACTGTAGAAATTCCTTAAATTCTAGCAAAAAAACACTCCAGAAGGATTTTCTACATCATTGCATTTTAGGCTCCTTTTCCTTGTACCCGAGGAGAAAACTAGCTTAACCATAGCCCCCAAAGTCTGGCTTTTTTCTCCCTATAAGTAGCACGTGACTATCTTAAAAAAAAAAAAGTTACAACCATACCTATACATATTTAGCTTAAGATAGATTAATGATATTGAGGAGCAAAATTCATATAGCCCATTTTAGTATAGTTGGGACAAGGTCTTGATGAATATAGATAAAAGAAGATTGATAAAAAAGAAAAACCTCTTATGTTTTATACATTATTATTCTTATGATGGGCTCTTCTTCAATCAAAGTAAAATGTTCCAAGGGCTCACTTTATATATATAGATATATATAGATATATATCTATATATATATGAATGATCTTAAGGTGGGCCAATGATATCTGCATGAAATTTTGGTAACTCCCATACAAGAGAGAGGCACCGTTATTAGCAATTCAGATTTTAAATAAGTGGGTTCATTATGGATAAAACACATGAGTTTTTATAATTTCTTATTTAAATATATTATATATCTATATTAAATCTATGGTAAGAAAAAAATATATTAGAGTAAGATTTCCAACTATTTAAAAGAGATGTAATTATATTTAGAGCCTATTTAGCGAAAAAGAAGATCGAAAAAGAACTATTAGGGTGATTTTGGTTCTATTTATAAAAAAAAAAATGTTATTTGATGTTCGTTTTTTTGAAAGTGTACCTTTTATTTTCATTTTTAACCAAAAATGGGATGAATTCTATATATTCAATTCTTATATATTTTAATGCAAAGAAACGTTCTCTAAATGATTTGGATCTTATAGTCAGATGAGACCCACTATAAAGTCTTAGGACATGAGCGTGAGACTCACAATGATCCAAACTCATGTGTCAAACAATGCCCGCCCGAAAGGAAATGAGCTTTGCTACCTTTTCTTTTATTTATTTATTTATTTTTTGCCTTTTTTTTTTACTATTATATGAGAGGAATTGCAAACTATCATATCCTAAATTATCCTAATCTAACAATCCATGGGTCACTCTTAGGGTGCTCCATTTCTTCCTAGGGTCGATCTCCTAGACTTGAGGTGATTTGAAATGCCTTTACCACTTGGCTGTTGCATGTTTCATTGCTTGGCTAGGGAGTGGGACATTGTGATAGTGGACCCCCTAACTAGCATTCCCATTTTTTCATCACTTTGGGGAAGATTTTTTTTTATTTTTTATTTTGTTCTTGTTCCACCTTTGACAACATTGAAGATTTGTATCCAGCTTGTGGCCCCTTTTTAGTTTAGTCTGTCTGGTGCAGGCCTAATTGCTTTCCAGCTGCCATTCTATCTTATCCACCGAAAAACACAACCATCATGATGTTTGTATGAATCAACTTTCAGGTGAACTTCTTCACGGTCGGTTAGGTATGTGATTTGATAGATTAATAAGGTGACAGGACTTGTTAGGCGACTAAAAGAAACAGAATGGATGACAGAGCATAAATATTTCATCAATTACAGATATGAGTTAAAGCAGTTTGCATTATGAAGATGAAATTGGAGTTCTACATCCAAGCAAGTAACTTTTATAAAATTTTATTTTTCAAACCCGAGTCTACACGGAGAATTTTTTTTTTTTTAAGAAATTTTCCTCAAGAAGACAGGTATACTTCCCTTTCCTCATTTTTTCCCCTTTTTTTATTGTTTTCGTTTCTATTGTCCAACTAGGAAAATAACACCCACACATGTGGAAGAAAGACTTGCTTATGTCAGCAGAGAATTTAGTGATCGATCCCTATACAGTTGGGTGAGAAACATGATATCCACTTAACTAGGCGAACCCTATGTTGGATTAAAAATATCCCTTTAAGGGAATGTTTGTATAGGATTCAGAAATGGAAGTTCTTTAAAACACTTTTCTACGAAGGTATGTAAAATTGAAATTCCTTTTGCATACTTTCACATGAAAAAAAATGCTTGCATAGAAAAATCTTTCGGTAAAAAATGTCCTACTTTTCTCTCCATCTTTGTGGATTGTCCCCCTAAGCGGACAATTGAATAAAACCCCTTTGAAATTCTACCTAGGTAATTTATAAATTCTCCAGTGGGTAGAGTTTTTTAATCCTCTTTTGTACTTGAGCATCTCAAAATATTAGAAAATAACAAAGGGGTTAGAGTTTTAGGGCATGTTTGTGTAGCTCATTTCCACGGAAAATGTTGTAGTTTTCTATGGAAAACTTCTTTTTCATGTGTTTGGTGCGGCAGTTTTCTGCAGAAATGATTTTTCGCAACGTTAGTTTTTTTCTTCCTAGGCATGAAAATAGACTTCCTATTAGGGGGGGGGGGGGGGGGGGGGTATGGGAAGTCCATTTCTATGGAAAACTGACCCCTCAGTTTCATCTCTCTCACCCTCAATCCACCCAACCACCCTTTTTCTTCCTCTTCCCTTCCCAACCCCACCCACCCACCCCCCACACATACCAACCTACCCACCCAATAGTTTTCACTAAAAAGTGGTTTTCACTAAAGAAATCCATAGTTGCACCAAACAACATTAGCACTAATTCATCGAGGAAAACCTTTTTGCACCAAACATAAAATTTTGACTTCCGCAGAAAAACTTTTCCAAAGAATTTGAAACCCATAGATTTTGCTGATGTGGCAATTTCCAATTTCCACGGAAATTACATGTACACAAACGTGCCCTTCGAAATTTCAAAGTTCTTTTGAGACATTGTAGCTGGAATTTTGGATAAAGAAACTTGACATTTGCAACTAGGGGACAAGTCGTCACATCACGTCCATATATTTCACATATCAAATCCTTTTGAAAATTTCTAAGAAAAGAATAGGTCCTAAAGGTGGCTTTCCATGTGGGCTAGCATAATTCAGAGAATTTCTAAAAATAAAAGAAAAATCTGAGAAGTCTATGAATCAGGCAAAGCATTTGAAATACTGATCATGGGACATGGTCTGAAACACAGTCAAAACTTCCAAACAAAACCCAATTCTTAGTTAGAGTTAGAAATATTACTAACCAAACAAGCCCAAAAAGAGGGTGACAATTGAATGAAATTGAACAACAGTCCCCACTCAACCTAACTAAACGTTCCATCTGTAGTTCATAGTTGATTCGACTCGCCATAACACGTAGCAGACTGGACTCAGAAGGTATTGAGTCAAAACAATTCAGACTGAGTTTGCCAAAAAACTTGGCCAAACAAGCCCTCATTACCGAGTTTGATGAACTTCCAGAGCCATGTTTTAGAGCTATGGCTTCCACCTGATGAGTAAACTGGGCCCATTTTGCTTTTCAGGTAAAAAGTGAAAAAACAGAAAAGCCCCAACGGTGGGCCACACCTAACCATGGTTTTGACTTTTGATATTGCAAATGTGTCAGAAGCTACAGCCAACAGGAGCCTGAGATTGGGGTTTCTGAATTCTGAGTGAGAGAGAGGCCAGTAACTTTGAACAATAGCAATCAAGAAATCTTGAATCCAACCTAATACTTTCCATTGATAAATGAAACTACAACCATCTCACTTCCAGCTTTGCTGGAAGCAATATCTATTTTAACTTTTATCACACCTTACAAATTATACCAGGCAATCAACTAATCACATAATCCAACAACGGCTTTGATTACATCATCCTTGAATCAAACGTCTCTTGCCACAAGGGACTATAACTATACCCATGCTCAATGGATGAATAATCTCCAGAGCAAAAGGTAGAGTAGTCTCCTCCATATACAAATTCACCCATCTCCACATCATCACCACAAGTTTCCACAAACCAATTGCCCATTTCATCACAGTGAGAGTTGGTAACAAAATCCATATCAACCCAATCGAATGGATCATTGATTTGGCCATCATCCAATCCGACGGTTCCCAATACATGATCCATCCAATGTTCATGATCTTCATACTCTGGCTCAGCTAGACCGCCACTACCGCCGACTGAATTGTGATCGATCTCCGCTTTGAGGGACTGGATGACGCATCCCAGCCGTTCATCCTCAGCCTCCTGCACCTGTGACTCATCAAGCAGTGCCATCAGAAGATCACCATCAATCTCTGGGCCATCTTCAATAGCAGGCTCCCATCCTTGAGATGGCACAGAAGCCATTATCTTCTTCTTCTTCTGAGAATGAATTGAAGATACAAAGATCAAAACAAAGAAGAGAGGAATGAGAAGAAAAGGAAGGTCTTGAATTGGTCCTGACCTTATCTTGCAGAGGGGGTGGGATATATGTAGGCATTTGGGTCTGGAACGTACAAGTGGGCCAGGTAGACATGTGCACCCAATTCTCAATAAAATAAAGATAAAGCACCACTTAGTGGGACCCACATAAAATAAGGATTGGTTAGGACTTATGAGAGAGGTGGGAGAGATCTGTATGACCAAACCGGCTTTACAGGTGGGCATGACTGGTGGACATGTGACTGGGAGCCAACATTGGGGCCCAGTTAGTAATTATATCTGGAGAATAATATCTTGTTGTAGTTGCCAATGTGGGCAAAGGCACTAGGAAATAAATCAATAAGAAAAGCTGAATAGGAAATGAGAAGGGACGGAAATAGGAAAGTTATTGGGCATACCAAATCCAGACCATTCAACCCAACGATTGAGTGATGTAATACATGGTGCCATCAGAACGTGGAAGTGGGTTTGGATTTCCCAATCCCTTATCCGAAACAGGTGGTGATGTGCCCACCATGTGCCTACCCAGACATCTCAAATCAATCAGTTTCTTTTCTTTTTTTTTTTTTTTAATGGATTTTATAGTATTTTCTATTAAAACTACAAAAATAACCTAGTTTTGGTCACCAGCAAAGGATTTGACGTACCAATAGCAGGGTGTTGTAGTCATTTGTAATCAAAAGCCATCTTGGAAAATCTAAGTAGGGTTTTTATTAATTGAAAAAGTGTGCACTTTTTTTTTTTTTTTTTTTTTTTTTTTTAATGATTTTGCCTCCTCTAGTGGTCACATCTGCTGATCTAAGCTTTCATTAGGATGATTCTGCCCACCGCAATCGAGAAATAGCCGAGATATTGTGCAACAGGTGAAGATAGAGAAATATTAGTTTTAGTGATATTTCAAAAAAAATTCTCCGGATATTTACGTGAAATGGTGCAGAAAAAAAAATTAAATAAATCTTTTAAACACTAAACTTGAAAATAAATTAGCTCACTATTTATAATTTGAGTTTTCAATATATTTATTCAAAACCCAATATTTTATGATACAATCATCATCAAAGCTTTATCTCAGCTTTGTTGGAGTCTGCTGCATGAATTCTATTTCTTTATTACAATCTATCATCGGCCAAATTCTCAGATAAGTTGCATTTATTAAGATCAATGTTTATTACCTCCATCAACGTCTTTTTCTTCGGCCTATCAATTTCTGTTAGAGGTCCATCAACATGCATAGCCAAACTTTTTCTTAACAGTGCTGTTGCCGGTTTGTGTTGGACATGCTAAAAGCATCTTAAATGAATTTCTTTAACTTTATCCCCCTATTGATGATGCTATCACTAAATATCTCGAAAACACTAATTTTTAATTTTGTAACATTGGATATTATATGTCTAAGAGATCGGTTTGTTAAATTTATAATAAAATCACCCAATTATGAGTATTTATCTTTGTCACAGTTTGTATAATTTATAATGAACTTCTACAAGAGGAGTTAAAAGGTATGTGATCAAAGGTGGAGATATATGACGAAGAATCAGAATTTTTTACTATTGAAAGAAAATGATTGTCTACCCCTCTTCTATGTAGGGCTGTCAAAATGCCATACGACCCGTTAACTCGACACGAATCTACACGATATTAACGGGTTCGGGTGGGTTCTTAATGTGTTTGGGCAATTAACGGGTTAAATCCGTTAACACGTTAAGTTAACGGGTCGTGTACAAATTAAATCAGTAACCCGTTAACAACCTGCTCAACCCGTTAAGTTTTTTTTAGTCCCTAAATGCAGCTAGAATTGATTTATATTCATAAAAAAGAAATTAAAATTTATTGTTTTATAGTAGGGTTTTCGGTGGGATCCACTCGAGATCTCCACTTACAGTTTCGTGTGGCTTATATATTTTTCTCCTTCTATTTTTATATATTTTCTTTTTTTAATTTTTGAATGACTTAATTATCTTACGGGTTAATGGGTTGGGTCATGTAACCCGTTAAATTAACGGATCGTGTTTGGGTTGGATTTTTTGACCCGTTAAGTTCATGGGTCGTGTACGGGTTGAGGTGATTTTAACCCGAATTCATTAACCCATGACCCGAATTTGTTCACACGGCACGATTGACAGCCCTACTCCTATGAAATGAGTCTCAAGAATTTTACCCTGCATTAAGGCTGTACAAAAATAACCGTAACCCGCCCGCCTAAAAGCAGTTTTGACGTATATCCACTTGCATTGTCCACCTCTATATGCTTTATCTAAAAAACTCTAAAAAAAAATAAAAATAAGCAGCCCCTCTTATCTTATATTTTATCAAGGCAAAAGATCTAATATGAAAATAAGCTCTAAAATTAAAAAAAAAAAATTAGAGGTTCACCAAATGCTCTAATATGTAAATAAGCTTTAAATCACAAAATAAAGGATTATTTCTGAAGTTACCAAATAAGCCCTTATTAAACTAGCTCCTATGAAGTACATGGATTTTCAATAGTAATTTACTCATATGTTTTTCTTCTTCTTTTTCTTCTCTTTTTTGTTATTTCGAGAATTAGAGGATCTAGACACCCCGAGATGACCGTAATGCTGACCCCAATTCAATCATGCCCTCTAAAATCCAAAGCCACCTGGTCAAAGAGGATCTTGATCCTCTACTATTTTTAAGAGTAGGACACAAAAATAGTTTGTGCGTTCTATTAGTCTACCAGATACAAAAAGAATTTGAAATCTATCTATTTAAATAAAATTAAATTGTACTGCTCATTTCAAATGTAGATCTAAGGCCAGAAGATGCATAATAAAATAAGAACTCCATCCTTTATTGAACAAGGGAAATGTTCACCCATGGGCTAATTGCATTTAACTTATATGTGGTCCAACTCTTGAGGCACACTTGGATTCAAGTTAACCAATGGGAGGAAGGTATATTGAAAGATCTCGATATGCACAGTGGGGGTCCAAAAATCCAGCTCCACTGGATAATCCTAGTCCTTGATTTAACAACATTTAATTTAATGCCTTCTTAACCATAGATTCTCTTGAGATTCAATCCAATGGTGAGTGTAGGTTTAGTAAATGTGAAATTGGGCTTGATGCTAGATCATGGGATAAAATTACGGTCAAAGGGGCTGCACTAACTAAAGGAGGGTCCAAGGAGCCCCCACAGTGCTAGACTACTCCATCCTTTATAAGAGGGCATGTGGATTTCTTGCAGGCATAACAGGGTAACCTAACTCTTAGTTTAACTTCCTCAGAAAAATTTGTATAAAGTAGTCATCTTAAATTATGACCAATGCTAATGCGGAATAGTTGTGTTTGAAGAGTTTGGATTGATTAGAGGTTAGCACTCAAAATAAAAAAATGGTGGAAGAATTTGCCTTATAAGAATTAATCCAAATCTTCACACCTTCAATAATAGAAAGTTGTTTGCTACTTTCTAAGAAGAGTTTGGGGTGTCTGTTGGAGGTGGCCCTATCAAATATGGGAAGATTCTTCAATCTAGTCATCTGAGAAAAAAAAAAGGTTCGCTTTATGCTATCAAATTTTGACACCAAAACTATAAAATGGATGATTGGTAAAGTGCAAAAGTCCTATTTTAGGTATTTGTTTTGTGAATGACTAATTCAAAAAGTGCTTGGATCTAAGGTTCAGACTCCAGAGAAATTCACGACGCTCTTCAGAGGTGTAATTATGAAAATCTATGCATCTCAAAATGAATGGTGTCGTGTTCCCCACCTCTTGTATGATTATTTGCTAAATTTCACTAGAATTGGAGTTGGGTCCATCATCAAATTAATTTAAATCTTCCAACAGTAGTTATCAAGTTGATGGTAAGACCCACTAATATTAAAGTAAGATTTTAACGGGATAAAAAAAGTAAAGAACATTTAGTTTGATTGTTTAGAATTTTTTTTTTTAAGTCGGCCTCATTGAGGAGTAATCCCAACTACTTGTGTTGGGATTTATTTTCACCTATGAACTTCCGCACGGGTGCTCGGTAAGATAAGGCCAGTGGACTATAAAACCGGCCACTGGTGTTACTATCTATGAGAAGGCAAAATTTTCTCTTAAAATGTCCTGATCTTGAAAAATAGCCTACAGAACACGTCCATACGCAGGAAAAATCCCCTCTACAAGAAGAGCTACACCAAGTCATCTGGCAAAAGCATGTGATTCTCTAAAAATCATTAGAATCAGGAAAATAATGTTTTCAAAATAGTTTTGTCCAGATGTTCTTATGTGATGTTAAATTGATAACTCAACTTCCCCACTGTATCATATACTTAGCCATTTGCCAAAGATATTCATCCTACAAACCACTGGAAAATTGAAGAGAGAACAAAAAGCCCTAAGGCCTCAAGTATTTTATTTAGGGCATGTTTGTGTAGCCCATTTCCGTGGAAAATGTTGTAGTTTTCTGCGGAAAACTTCTTTTTCATGTGTTTGGTGCGGCAGTTTTCCCCGGAAATGCTTTTTCGCCACGTCAGCTTTTTCCTTCCTAGCCATGGAAATAGACTTCCTATGGGGGGGTATGGGAAGTCCATTTCCACGGAAAACCGACCCCCTAATTTCCTCTCTCTCACCCTCACTCCACCCAACCACCCTCTTTCTTACTCTTCCCCTCCCAACCCCACCCACCCCACACACATACCAGCCCACCCACCCAATAGTTTTCACTAAAAAATGGTTTTCACTAAAGAAATTCATAGTTGCACCAAACAATATTAGCACTAATTCATCGAGGAAAACTTTTTTGCACCAAACATAAAATTTTGACTTCCGCGGAAAAAATTTTCTAAAGAATTTGAAACCCATGGATTTTGCTGATGTGGTAATTTTCAATTTCCACGGAAATTACATGTACACAAACGTGCCCTTAAGTATAGTGAGAATCCAACATTGTTGAGGAAATAAGATCCATCCCCTGATTTCCTCCAAAGGAGAATGTTCCAGCAGATACTTATGCCTCCTCAAACCAGCCACTTCATTAGCTAACATGCACATATGCTAACGAATAATCCAAGCAACTGCAGCAACACTTGCACTTATCTTATCATACGTGTTTAGATGAGTGATTGCATAGAGCCAAAGGGTTTTTTTCCCTAGGCTCTTCTCATTTTGTTCCCAATTTAAGAAGGTTTATTGTTTGGATTACCCGACTTTAAACTTTGCATGTGGCTGTAATTCTAAAATACTTGTTAAGAAACATGACATTTGTAAATGTCAAGGGACAAGATGTCATCTCTGATTAAAAAACCGCCAATATGGTGAATTTCTGTGAGGAATTCTCATAAAGAAACATTCCCTAAGTGAAAGTTGGTCTCCTTTCTCATAACCAATTACAAGGGAAAACACTGGTAGTCTTGTAGTTAAGATTTACAAGTGCATAACCACTGAGTTCCATGGTTACAAACAGCCCCCAACTATCTTTATTGTGGGATTCACTTCTTATCAATGATAACAGTTGAATGGATACCATCACCGTTAATTTCCTCTTTCTCTTTCTAGAAACCATCAATTATAGTTGACCCATGTACTTATGTTGAATTATTCACGTAGAAATGATTTTACGGTCTCATTTCTTTGCATGGAATTAAATTTCTAATTAAGAAACTCAAAGAAATATATTTTTAAAAGTAGTTAAAATTGATGAAATAAAGGTGGAGGTCCATAAATGACCATCATGTAATCACCCCTTCATTAAGGAGATGAAAGATTTATCTAGCCACCACCTTTGTAGATCAAATCCTGGGAAACTCATTGTCCCCCACCTTAACATCCTTACATCCTTCACCCTTATCCTTTTTAATAATCCTTTTTTTTTTTAATCCATCTTTACCATGAATATCCAGGAATTCAATTCAATGCAAGAAAAAGATGGGGGGAGGGGGTGTCATTAATTGGCATTGAGCTTGAAGTTATTTTCTTCACATGGTGATCATCATATAATTTACAAGGGGGCTCGTTTTATGTGTTTATTTATGTACACCTTTGATGAATGCACCCTTGGATGCCTCTCTCATGCATCTTAACTTTCTCTGTCTATTATTTCAAGGACAATCATGCAACTGATTCGATCGAGTAGGAGACTAATAGTACAGTCCGTTGTCGGTTTCATTTCAACCACCTAAAATATGGGGTGGATGGTTGAATAGTAAGAGCAGTGTATGGATCACACAGTTTAAATTCAATATATCTGAAAGTTCATAACTATCTTAAAGGGGCCTCTAAAAAGTAGATATAGCTAGAACTTGGGCTCTTTTGGCTGATCCTTTATTCAACAGTATTATTATCATCTCCAATTCAAACTCAGCGCCGCACATGTAATCCAATCAGTTCCTTTCTGCACAATCCTTCCATGAATTGGTCCCACAATTATATGTAGTGCATAAGTGCAGCCAGTTGGACTTATCAAACAACACCTTAAGTTTAGGCTAGAATTATGCTTGTAACTTGAGCACACAAATATTAAACAAATAGCAGTTTGGATGGTCCAACAGCCATAGGCCTATTATATTGCAATAAATCACATTGCACCACATGGACCGGACAAATTTCCCCATGGGAGAGTCTGGGTCTACCAGTTCCAAGAGCCCCTTATCAATATTTGTTATGTCATTCTTCTTGATGGTGCTCAACATTTTCAGCTAAAGTCAGTGCATTGTTCCCACGTTCTTACAGACCAATGCGGTCAATATAACAGCTGTCTTATATTAGAAATATTGTCAATAAACAAACTCTGTAAGTACTGTGCATATGGTCCATGCATTGAGCAATGTATCCCATGATTTAAGTATCATTGGAAGTTCTACCAAAAAAGAAAAAAATATCAATAGATGTAGTTTCACTGGCAACGTTTTTCAAAAAATTTATATTCCGAATGGGTTTGTTATTCAGTTCATATTTGTATCATTGATGTGGCTGATAGAGTTTGAGATGTGCGCAAAATAGACTATTATATTTTATCGAATGTCTTCGAAGAGACAAATAGACTATCATATGTGACCAATAATGTTGTCTACATTTCCTGGGACCCATGCCCTCACCTTCTTTTCCTTGGAAGTTCGCAGTCCTTTCTTTTGAAATTACTCTTCGAATCTCAAGAGAAGAGGTACATGCATCAATTGAGAAATAAGAAAGAATGCAGATGCCCCAACATGTCAAGTGCTTAGTCCAAATACCTATTACAAAGCCCTTCAATGTACTCAAAGGTTTACTTGAAAAAAAGAAAGCATAATAACTCAAGAGTAAGGTGGAATGCATATGTTTGCTTTGAGCATGACAAGTGCAAAGTGTACAGTATAAATGGACAGATTCCATCAGTAAATTGTCCATTTTTCGAGCAACAGGCACATGCCTTAATGTCCAAAGAAATGATTAACAAGGTACTATTATAGACAAAGCTACTTGATGATTCAAGTGGGCATATGTGTGACGTCTGTTTTGTCGGAAAGGCTAAGAGTAAACATCCAGCTTCATGATTTTGGAGCAAATGAATGATAATAAAACAGAAAAGCAAAAAAGGAGTAATAGGAAAAAGGTTATATGGCATCTAGTTTGGGTCCTTTGGCTCTACCATTGTGGATAAGACATCAACTAAAGTTTAGACTTTACTGTGGGTTTCTCCTATCTCTATTTGTTCTGGTTTTCTTCTTCTAAGGAATTCCCTTTTTACCAACAAAAAAAATTGAAGTTTGTTTACCCTCCTTAGTGGTTTCATCCATCCTATGACAGGAAATGAAGATTATCACCAACATCTTGTCATAGTCTAATATCATTTATTTAGATTTGATGTGGTGAGATTTACTCTATGACTACTCCATGGCTGAAATATTTGTTACAGCTATAATACATTAAAATCCTAGTTTCGGTGCATGATCGAAGATAATAGAGTCTGATGGTCAAAGTAATTTCCCCATCCATTGAATATTGATCATCTATCTATATTCCTTATAACATATGGGCAAAAATGGTCAAACGAATGACTTTTGGGAGGATATTTCCACCTCATCTGATGTCCAATGGACCCGACCAACATCTCATGTTGCTTTATCTTAATTTCTTACTATGGGTTCAAAGAGATTTGGAATAGATTATTGGTCCAATTATACCTTTCTTTCTTATGGACTATTTCCTTCGTATTAACAAATTGTTTTGGAAAACTCTATGACAATTTGAAATTCTCTGCAAAAAGATAGAAATCTAGCTTGGTGTAGTTACATTTCAGGGGAGAAGAGGAAGGCGAATTTTCGCGATCTCCAGGTCTCCTAAAGGGGCCAATTAGCATCTCTCTCTGTCTCTAAGGCCAAAGCTGTTCATTGTAGATGTTGGCCTTTTAAACATACTATCAACTGAAGGTGGTGATAACCCTAACATCAACCCTACCAAAAAAGAAAAAGAACTGAAGGTGGTGATAGGCAACTCGAGACTTGGGCTGCGCTCATATGAGCATGAAGCCCATTTATTTTTATACAGCCCATTAATACCCGAATTGGTTGTGTTCAAGCTGCTCCTTGACCTATACAGAGCCCATCAACCAATTTGGAGCCTATTATTATTAGTAGAGGAGGATGGGGAGGAGAGGAATGGAGAGCAATGGGTGGTGGCTTAGTATATTTCGAGTATATATAAGAACAAGAGAAATGTTTAGGAGCCACCAGCCAAGGTTTGATACTCATCCAAATTTAGTAGGTTCCCTGATTGATTAAGAACTATTCTAAATTTAGGTGGCCGGAGAAAACTGGACAATTTGAGGACCTCAAAACAGTACCTTTCGTAATCGAATGGGTCCAATTATTTTCACAGAGGTAGGTTGAAGGGAGCCTTCCAAACCCTAAGCCCTCATGGTTGTTATGCACTCATGCTTAGAGTCTTAACCCATCTTCAAAGCAAGCCCACTGAAAAGAAACCCATATCTTCTCTATCTGGATACAGACCGGATCCATGCCCATTACCATCCCATCCAATTTTGTCCTTCCCAGTGAAAGCCATTAAAAAGAACTTGTGCATGATACCACTACCAAACACACCAACCCTAGTTGTCTGTTTAGCCCTACAAATGCCTTTTTTTTATAGGGTCTGAATTGAACATGGTTATTACAGAATCTCTATTTTGCTGTCCAACCAAAGCCAAACACCTCAGTGTGAGAGTTAATGACGTTACATACAGAATGTGTCCCAACTGAAAACAGAAGCAACTTCCTTGACACATTTACATGCTTTGGAACTAGGACCTGCAACTCATCTGTTTGCTAAATTCATTCCTTCACCGCATCATCATTGGCATGTTGAGAAGATGCATCTATGGGTTCCCCACAGCCAATTGCATAATCATCTGTTCCATCATCATTACCATGAAAAGACACCTTCCTTTCTAGAGATTCCTGATTGTTTCTAGCAGAGGGATCCAGTGGAACATTTGCAGGGAAATCACCAGAGGAATCTGAAGATTCCTTACCATAGAGTGGTAGGAAAGCAGAATCTGCCGCAATTCCTTCAACTGTAATAGAAAATTCCTTAGATGAGGGAAGAGACTCCTCATCGGAGGAGTAAGACATCTGATGATCTTTCGCTTCTGCAGCTGAACCTGGAGCACCCTTGGATTTTGTTGCACTCTTCCGGCCCATCGCATCTTTTATTTTGTGAGCAGACTTGCCAGCCTGCTTTAGGAAGCTCTTTGCCACACCCCTCATGTGGCCCTTACCCTGGCTTTCCACCTCAATCCTCCCTGAGCTGAGGTCCTCCTTTTCTGCTTTTTGTTCTGTAACAGCTACAGAATTGCCATCTTCCGCTACAAACCTCACACCTATTCTCTTATCACCAATCGATCGGATATTAACCCGTGCTGTGGGAACAGCCTTTTCTTTCTTATTGGGACTCTCATTTCCAGGGCTTTTGTTAAACATTAAACTGAACTTCTTGATGCTCTTTCGGATTGTTGCAACTGGATGCAACCTCTTTCCCTCTGAGCTTTCATCATCCGTGGTGCTGTCGTTGTGGTACGACCCAGATGCTACTGATCCAGGGCTGTCCATGGAATTATTTTGCTCTCTGTAGATTTGCGTTTCGGGGTGTCTGCCCTTCATCTTCCTGTGCTCCCAAGTTTGAAAAGCATCACTTCCAGGATGGTGTACCCATATTCCAGTCTGTTGCTGCCCTCCAATGTCGATGGACTCAAATTTATCAGCCATTTTTTGTGCCTTTTCATTCAGTTCATGTTGATTAGTTTCACTTGCCATTGAGTTTGTATTTTCTTTCTCGTTTGGTATTTCCTCATCGCTCAGATGCTCTCCCTCCTGTTTAAAGTTCAATTCAAAATTTAGGTTGGCCTTTCAACTGTGATATATATTTTTTAATTTAAATTTTTATTTTTAAGTAAAGCACTCAAGTTCATGTACCTTTGCTTCAGGATCAAGCACAGTAACTGCGAGATGCAACCTTCCCTTACTAACATTTTGCAGCGGTAACCACATCTCATGCCTCTGTCCGCCCCTGAGATCTCCAATTGTAACCGAACATTTTCTGAAAATAACTAGAAACTTCAGTACAGTTGATTAGAAGATGCAGTTAACACATTCAGACACATGAAAGATTTGAAATAACTTTTCATCTCCTTCCCCTTTCTTTTCTTGGAGGGTTTGCGGGAAGGAGAAAACTAGAAAAAAAATGCAATGTAAAACAGAAACGGAACTCAAACTGTGAGACTGAGTAGTATTTTCTGAACTGATATAACCGGTTCAATTAAATCTGAACACACTGTCATATTAAGAAAAACCAAATAGAAGTCAAGAAAATATTGAAACTAGTCAAACTGGCCCTACAATACCTATACAAATGGTGCTACAAACTTGTTTCAATAGTTTTAACTGTTTCTTGACCTGGGGAAGAGTTGATTTAGACTGGACTATCGTAGGCACCAGTTACAGGAGAACTAAGCCTCACCGAACACTAAAGTCAAGTTTTTAATTAGAACTTTGGGGAAACAAAACATGCATTACAATTGGTTGAATTGACAAAACAAATTAAAGTTATGTTTACGATGTGGGCCCTTGTGCAGATCCACCCCGTATACCAAGTAGTGCTCAGAACTACACAATGTGATGCCATATTATCGTGTTAGCTAATGGGCTGGTTCAATGGAATCAATTGTGCCTTTGATGTTCAGTAGTGATCTCCTACCATATATGATCAGGAAAAAAACAAATTGTTCAAATCAGGGTTAGAAAGCAAACCCAAGGATATCATCAACGAAGGGGTCTTTATCACGAACTTCAAGTAGCAGCACATTTGATGACTCCCATGTAGTGATAGGGATCTTGAATTCCTCTTTCCACTTGGGAGCTAGTGTATTCTTATGAGTCTTTGTCCGGAACCTGTAAGGACCAAACTGACCTTTCACATATGGATCAGCCAATCCTACAATATAGCTTCCATCGAAGTCAGAAAATATTTTAAATTCAAATATTCTCATAGAAAATTGGGATAACAAATGACTAAATTTGAATTAATGTGAACCAACCATTCAAATTAGCTGGTTTCATGTCTCTTGCTTCTACAACTTCTACTTTGGCAAAAGCGATCGGACATTTCTCATCCATAGAGAACCAAGGTTCTGAAAATTTCAGCACCACATATTACCTATCAGAAACTGAAGTTACATAGAAACAGGAAGAAGTGAATTCACTAGAATCACACGAGCAACTTTTAAGTGTGGGCTCCAATCTTGATTTTCCAAAAAGATCTCAGCTATCTTAAACAGTCATTTTTCTGAGCTTTCTTTTTATTAGAAAGGAATGACGTGAAGTTGATCTTTCGACAGTGACCTCATGTATGCATTAAGAATTGGAGCCAACGCAAATAACACTATATGGTACACACTTGGAGTATCAGAAACGATGCAGGCACGAACATTGCTGAGTTCCAAGGAGCTGGGTGCCAAAAAGTTGACGTTCAATCTTCAGAATGACAAACTTGAAAAGAAAATTCAAAAGTTCTATTCCTGTACAGAGACGAGATTATCTGCTGTCTTCGCCAATGAATTATTTGACAAAGATACAAGCTCTGACAATAATACCTTCATTACTAAAATGAGCTAAAAATTAGTTTTTGTAAATGTAATGTGAAAAATTCAATTAATCACTTGCAGCATTGCCTCTGAATATCACAGTGCAACCATACCTGATGCCCTAGAACAAACCATGTAAAATTGTTTAGCAATGAAGTGTTTATTAAATTACTGCACATATAAACCAGAAAATTTTTCAAATATTTATTTCTCATTTTTGTTTGTTGGGAGATAAAAAGATTGAGTCCTATGCTGGATACAACTACTGAACCATTCACATGAATAAATGATGCAAAATTACCACACTTGCAGCATCCACACGGTCTCCACTACTTACTAGTTGAAGATTCCAGTAATCATAGTCAAGTATCTAGGGTTTCCTCAAGTATCAGACAATGGAAGTGCATAAGAATATATTAATGCAACCAAACTGTAATACAGACAAGTGTGTACAAGCAATGTCATACAATCATGAAGGTATTAATGCATATATAGAACATTGACCTCATCACCCATTGCCCATGTCAGAAATCATACTAATCCAATCATACACCAAAACAAAAATGTTCTTTTAGTTTAAAGGATAATTTTCTCCTGTGCATGGTGTGCAGACGGCACTGTGCACCAGGAGCATCCAACATCGATTTGTAAGGTGCCCCCCCACCTGTTGGGTGCTCCTGGTGCACCGTGCGTATGCGCACCATGCATGGGAGAATACGCTCTTTAGAACTTTAAATATCCACAACTAATGCAAGCAGCTATGCATATATCTATAATCTACATTAATACAGGAATCGAAACAACAAAGTATGGCTCACATCCTATAAATAACTAGAATGCACAGGGGAGGGGCGTACATCAAAAGAAAATGACATGTAGCCATTGAAAAAAGGATTCCTAAAATAAGTTGCAAAGTAAATTTGAATTGCCTACAAAGGTAATGCAATTTCCAATTTGAGTTGGGAATAGATTATAGATGTAAGATCCCGGCCCCACTTCTAATATTTTTATTATATTTTAATTAGAATATTACTATTATTTTAATTAAATGTATTTTAGTTATTTAAGTGGTTAGGATTAAGTGGGGCACACGTTAGATTAGATGTGTGGATTGGTGAGTTGGGTTAATGGGTAGGTGACTTGACCAGTAGTTTTGACCCAATGACTTAAGCCCAGAGGATATCTTCCTAACCTAATCCCCTTTATTACGAACGCACGTCTTTATCCCTTCTCACTTATCTCTGCAACTCCTTCCGGTTATTATTCGTCTTCTTCCTCTTTCAACTTCCCAAGCTTTTGCAACTTTTGGATCCAGCCATCAGAATCAAGATCTGAAGACACAATCATTCTTGGTTCAACTTTCTTATCTCAGGTAATCTTCTCCTCAAATCATTAGAAGTAGATCCGTATTCTTGGGTTATCTCATTTTTCTTTTAAGGTCTGTGGACCAAAGCGGAAAATATCATGCATGCGTGAAGGGTGGGGCGTGACAAATGGTATCAGAGCTGACTCTTGACTAGTTCGAGTGTGGGTCCCCTGCCGTGGTCTGGTGCAAGTGGGTGGGTCTCTATGTGGGAGGGCCAAGAGGGCTGACAATCTACAGGGACTGGCAGGCTACTGCACAGGGACGTGCAACCTTAAAGGGGTGGATTGTGACGCCCCGGAGTCCCACATTGACTATAGAGAGGAAAGTGAATGGGGTTATAGGTAGAGCTTACACCCTTATCTTGCATGAGGCCTTTTGATGAGTTGAGGCCCATCAGAAGCAAAACCGTGAGGCCCGTGGACCAAAGCGGACAATATCATGCATGCGTGAAGGGTGGGGCGTGACAATAAAATCTTTAAACATGCTATGAAATCTGATTGTCAATTCTATATGAGGAATGAATAGTAGGACCAGGAAGATACAGTGACTCTGTGAGGAGCAGCACAAACTATGAACCATGCAGGTTGTCTGAACCATGATATTTATATTAACTTTATATCCAGTGTGTCAAAGGAAAATAATGAAATTCCTGTAATGAAGCTGCAACCTTACATCGGTGATTCTTCTTCAAGGTTTACCTGTTGAATTATTTAACATTAAGAAACCCCACTCAGCACCCAAAAAAAAAAAAAGTGTTTTACCTGTTGAAGATGAAGTGAACTTTTCCACATCCACAACCAGCATATTTGGCTGCAAAGGAATGTTTTCGTTAGTTTTTAGCAATTGTCAAAATCACACTTTGAAGCATAAAACTTTTTGACAAACATATACGTTTTTTATAAAGAAAAAGCAACAAGATTTTTGTAGAATGTGCTTCTACATTAACTTCAATCATCATCATGATTACCACCATCAAAGCCTCGTCCCAACTATGCTAGGGTCGGCTATATGAATTTTGTTTCTCCATTTTGATCTATTCTGAGCTAAATCCTAGGATAGGTTGCACTTCTTCAGATCTATTCATATTACTTCCATCCAAATCATCTTCACCCTACGCCTTGTCTTTGGCAGTCCATTAAACCTGCACAGAAAAACTTTTCCTCAGCAGCACTATAGTTAGCCCACATAGGACATGTCCAAACCATCCTGCTCTTATCCAACGTTTGATATCTTCTTCAATCTCTTCATCCTTACTAATTATCGAGCCAAGGTATAGGAAAGAAACTCCTTTTGGTATCTCTTGAGTTTCAATTCTACACCAACTTCACTAGTTAACATAAAAATATGCACTTAAAAGTTGTATCGAAAGGTATTTAAATTCTAATAGTGTCAAGGAGTAGCTCAAACTGAAATAAGAGCAATTAGTGCAACAATAGCAGAGCTAACCTCAACTAGCGTCTGCTCAAATGCAACAGCCAGAATCTTATCCTGCCAAAACAAGGGAAAATAAGCATTATGGGGAGGACTAACTCTACCAAATACAGATGATCTATGTTTTCAGTTGAGACAAGCTTACTATCCATCCTGCAATCCCTGGGAGTTCTGTAACATTAACTCCATGGTGGAATATAGGTTTCACTGTCATCTGAAAGTATGGTGGCTCAACAAAGCATAGCCTCAAACGCCCGAGAAAGGGCCAGTGACTAAGAAATTTTACACCCACCAAAACCTAGGAGAGAGTAGATAGTGAGTCATTTGTTACAAGATGTATATTGAGTCATTTGTTACAAGATGTGGACAAGTCGACTTAATCGTTACAAAATATATTGCAAAATACATTCCGAGTAACACAGGCTTCGTCATGGCTGCAGGAACTAGATTTGCCAAAAAGAGTTTTTCATGGTTGCATGAACTAAATTTACAACCCAAAACAAACTTATTTGCTACAGTTTACATGATGAACATGAAGGCATTGAAGTAATGGTTTCATATTTGGACCATTCCAAATTCTAAGAAATGGATGGAAAATATTCCTTGGAAGTCATTCTCCAATTCCCCCCTGCCATGTAAAGGAATCAAGTATATGAAGGAAATGTGGATGGTCAGAGATGGTTTTCCTAAGAGAAACTCTGGCGCCAAATGTGAGCAAGCCTCTTTCCTAGGTCACTATTCCTTCTCATAGGAAATGGAAAAAAATGCAAATGTACTTAAGTGGTACGAAGGCAGAAAGTAATGACAAAAATATTAGACAGACAAAGTACTTTAAAAAAAAGTGCTGCAATGAAAAAATGTAATAAACTTCAAGTTCATCCCAATGAAGAATTTTAGCTACACAGGTTCCCTCTGTTGTCAAAGGCTTCCAAAGTGGTAGTTGCAATATTTCTTGTGGAAGTTGAAATAAAATGATACCAATGAACCAAACAGTAGTTGGTTGTGTGATTGTGTTCCTCATAATGATGATACATAATAATGGAAACCAAAACTTCACAGGTCCTACAAAGATGAATTGAGTTGCCAGCTTTTAGCTATATTTACACAGATGAAATGAGCTTCTCATGCTGCCACTCCTATTGGTATTTTGTGGCTATAGAGTAAGTCACAATAACAACTTTTATGTTTTAAACGCATTAATGCACAAGACAATAGACATGAAAAACTGAACTTGCAATTGTTTCTACTTCACCAGAAAAATATAGTGTACCTTCCCTTCCATATGAATGCCTGTTATGTGCATTTTTGTCCATATTCCAAATCCCAATCGTTTTGTTAGCTTCACAGCAAGTATTGCACTCATATCATCTGCAGAAAGGAAACACATTCCCAACTCCAGCACCTGTAATAATTTGTTCTCTAATTGAAGCCATCATTAGAAAGTAAATATAATCTTATTGCAAAAGATGCATGAAGAAATATCTATTAAACTGACAAATATATCACGGATATGATCAATAATTTGATGCTAGAAAATTTTCAAAGACAGCCACATCAGTTTTTTGCAAATGATCTGCTATAAGCGCCGAGTATCTGGAAAAACTCTTCTTCCCTACTGGTATTAATTTTCGAGCAGACCCTCTACATGTTGTAGTTAATTTATATCTGCAGGAGCAAAGGGAGGTAATGCAGAAGGCGCACAGGTGCTTAGAGGCTTACACAACTCAGGATGATTTTTTTTTTTTTTTTTTATCAAATTAGATTAGTTATATGTATTAGTGTATATTGGGTTCAGTTTTTGTATTTTATGTTCTGTTTCCTTATAAAAATCCCTTCTAGCAAAAGGAAAAAGGAATGATTCTTACCAAGTGGTCGTCATCGGTTGAGTGATGCAGAGCTCTTATTTCAGTAAACATAGGGGGATTCCTTCCCAAACACAGCTCCTGAACAACTGCCTTTCTCTGTGACACACAAAATCCAGTTAAAACAAACTTTAATCATGGAGAATCCTAGAATAAACACTTTAAGAACAACTAAGTTCAGGGATCAAATACATTTCTCTCTATTGTTTTTCTGTGGTCATCTAAGTTACCTACACTGACAACAGAAGCTAAATATAAAAAATTAAAGGATTTCAGGGGCACAAATTATTCAAAGGGTGGAACCTTACAACAGTCCATGGCTTGTACTTATCTAGGAACCAAGGTATGATGGGCAAAAGAATTTTCTGGGAGGCAATATGTTCCATGCATATAGGCCAGATCTTCTCTACTGCCTGATTTAACCACCGGACTGTCTCTGAATCAGAAAGAAGCTGCAAACAAGAACAGTCGGAAAAAAACACCCTCATTTACTTGCGGTCATTAGTCACCAGAAATCGATCAAATCCTATTAAATATCAGCTTCCAAATAAGAAAATCAATACAAACACCTGCATGGATTTAAAATTACCCTTTTCTGATTTGCTTGTTTTCTCTCTTGAAAATGTAATCTTCTCTGTACCGTCAGAGTATAACGTTCATTGACCTTTAAAAAGAGGATCAGAAGTGTATATGGATTAACTGACATGATCTCAAGCAAGAAAATTGATTTCAGTAAGCAGACATGCATGCTGTTACCATTCTAAAACGGCATGGAAGATGCAGAATGTCAATAGGAATGATAGATTGGCAATAGCACAGCAAAACGACTATGAAAAAATTTTTAAAAATAAATTCATGGTTAAAAAAACTGAAATATGTGTAAGATAGAAAATGAAGAGAACTTTACTGAAAAAAATAATGCAAATATTGAATGTTCTATGAAGTAGTTGTGTTCCAAGTTCCTCTTTAAGCATTTGTATTAAAAATCAGAAATTGGTTAAAAAAAAAAACCCTTCACCTTTTCAAGCCTCAAGCACATCACAGTAACATGATTAGCATCTAATCAACTCATTTACAAATGTCTGCTCAATATTGTAGTAAATTATAAACAAGGCTGTTCTGACAATGGCATTACTTCTTCATATGAATCCATGAACATGATAAGTTCTATGGTTTTTACACCATTTCTCTTTAAAAACAAGATTCAGGAAAAACTTGCATCTCAATGAAGTTAAAGGTCATTCGACACGTCCTAAAAGATAACAAGTGATATTGCTGTGTGATGCAGTTTAAATGAATTGGAGGCATATTTAACTCCAAAATCAAGTATTTTCTTATAGAAATTATGGAGTTATATATATTAAATATTGTCAACTAGATGCAAATGGGAATGAAAATGAATATTGCCTTGTGGAAGCACAATTCGGACCATATGGTATATCTGGTTGCCTTGTAAGCTCGATTAACTAAAACTCAATTACTTGTAAGCAGATGTTTGATGTTTGTATCCCCTTGAAGTATGATCATCCCAAGAGTTTCCGTTTTTATACCCTCACAAGAGCTCCTAGGTTCTAATAGGGTTTTGAGTCATGGAGTTTATTGTTGGAACCAAGTTACAAGGTGACTCAATTTACTTGTAAGTAGGATATCCAAATTCTTTAACTTGTAACTATGACTAAAACAAGTTACTTGCATTCAGTTTACATAGATACATATGGTCCTCAAGGACATTTGATTGGGAAGCTGGAAAGTAATTTGATATGAGGAGTATTGATAGCTTTCAGCTGTGAAGTTAGGGTGCACATTGATAATTAATTGACAATTAGTACAAAATAAGTTATTTAATTTGCATGAGATTTTACCCATGCATCGCTTGGGCTTTAATGCTAGTGTTACTTTATGTCTGAACTATCCAATGTTAGATAGTCCAGAATCCAGATCGTGTTCAAAAATGAGGTTCAGGAAAATGCACTTGTTATTTAAGCAAATTCGATAAAAAAAAAAGACTTTCTATAATTATATTTACACACTTGTAGGTTTAGATCCAATTAACCTACAATAAGACCTAAGATGGTGTAACACCCTAGAATCCCACATCAACTATAGAGAGGAAAGTGATTGGATTATATGTAGAGCTTATACCCTTACCTTGCATGAGGCCTTTTGATGGATTGAGGCCCATCAGAAACAAAACCGTGAGGCCTGTGGGCCATAGCGGACAATATCATGCATGGGTATGGGGTGGGGCGTTACAAATGTTATCAGAGCCAACTCTCGGCAAGTGGGCGGGTCTCCATGTGGGCGGGCCAAGAGGGCTGGCAGGCTAAAGCACAGGGACGTGTAGTCCTAAGAGGGGGTCCCACGTCGACTATAGAGAAGAAAGTGAATGAGATTATATGTAGAGCTTACACCTTTACCTTGCATGAGGCCTTTTGATGGGTTGAGGCCCATCAGAAACAAAACCGTGAGGCCCGTGGGCCAAAGCGGACAATATCATGCATGGGTATGGGGTGGGCCGTTACAGATGGTGATTTAAATGTAAGTAAAGATCGAAATATCACGAATCATTTTCTGGATATTTTTTTGTGGGGTAACATGACTTAATCCTCAAAGACTGAATATATAGCTCTAGTGGGTATGTTACAAAGAGCTGAAACTATTGTGAGAATTGAAACTAAAAAGATACCACAAAGAGATTCATTACAATCCATTGACTCGATAATTAGTAAGAATGGAGAGATTGAGGAAGATGTCAAACATAGGGGATGGTTGAAGTGGAGATTTACTTTTAGAGTGCTTCATGATCGGCGCATACCAACAATATTGAATGAAAAACTTTACAAGATCACGATTAGGCCAACTACGACCTATGGAGCAGAATGTTGACCAATCAAGAAGCACCATTTGCACAAAAAGAGTATAGCAGAGATGAGAATGTTGAGTTGGATGAGTGGTAAAACTAAGGATAGAATTAGAAATGAGTGCTTTCAAGATTATTTAGGGATAACATCAATAAATGAGAAAATAAGAGAACCCATTTGAAATGGTTTAGACATGTCCAACACACGACGGCAATGGCTTCAGTGAGGAAAAGCTTTTCCATGCAGGTAAATGGCCCATTAAGGGGAAGGCTAGGTCGAAGAGGACGTGGATGAAAGTAGTAACAATATATCTAAAGAAGTGCAACATATCCAAGGATTTGGCTCAAGATAGATCAAAATGTAGAAACAAAATTCATTTAGCCGGCCCCAAATAGTTGGGCTAAGGTTTTGATGACGACGACGGCTTGACCCTACAACCATGTAAATGCAACAATGAACACATTCCAACTGAGCTATGGGCTCATCTTTCTAAAACATTAATATATGCATATGCATATGTAAATAAATAGAATTATCTTTTGTTGATTCAGCTAGGGTTTGCACCGGGTTGCACTTTTGTCTTGATGGGAAGCAACAAGCACTAGGCTTCGTAGAGGCATCGGGAGAGGATTTTGTGTTTCACCTTCTCTACATAATTAATGATCCTATGCTGCTGCTACCTACTGACAGCGAGTCAACGACTAACATATGAATTTTAATGAGTGAGGCCCACCTGTACTTGATCCTAAGTTCCTAACTAGCTTGTATCACATGTCTCCATCTATGTAGGACTGACCCAAATTTCATTTTGACCTGAGTGATACACATGATTGGATTGACCACGTATAGAAATCAAAGTACAAATTTTCACATCTAGATACAATAGTACATATCACTCAATTTAGAGCGAAATCTGGGACCCTACCAATAAATAAGTAGGAGTATGATCCTAATGTCGATTGTGTTGGATCAAGCAAAGGTGGGCCTACAAGTATGGTATTGACGGCAGGAAAGGTTCCTTTCACTCTCTACACAGGTATTTATACAACACTTCACATGTGTTGTTTAAGGTGTAAAGTTATCTCTTAATAAGAATGACTCTCATAAGTTCTATGTAAAAATCTGTTTATGAAGCTGTTTACTTCTAAATCCTACTGAAATGGGCAAGCTTCACATGTTACACATGCACAAGTACTTTGTGTGTTTCTTATGAGACGTGCTCCAAGGCCTAACCATGTAGGCCCACCAGATTGGGCAGCAACTACTCCCCAAGATGTCATCTAAAAGCTCCAACACGATTGCTCGCTTGATCAACCCCACATCATCTCACCACCTCATTAAATGTATCTTTAGATCTAGTGGATGGGGTTTAACGACAATCAACTACTACCATTAATTAGTTAATCCGCATACCCAACTAAATACCATGATAAATTGGATCCAAAGTCTTGGGCTGTTGATCGACATTGACAAATCAACATTTACCATACATGTCAAACCAGTGGTGCACTTGGATCCAATCTGGACCATCCAACTAGTGAAGCAAGGGTTGGATGGTGAAAAACCCTAGGGATCAATTGATCGCTCGTTCGCAACAACCTGATCTGTTCTTCATTTTTGGACAGTCAATAGAAGTCCAGGCCAATGCACCTATAAGAAACCCAAAAATATACCTACATACACTCACAATGTATATGTAATGGTCAGTGAGTTAAAGTTGCCAATAATTTTTACTAAACAGTGTTCAAGTAGCAGAACTGGCAAATTTCAGAGACCCCTACCCTTTATCACTTAACAAGATAAATGAAGAAGTAGCAAGATTTCATCTTTCAAAAAGATTTTAACATTTAGATGTCCTTTTTTATCACTGGGAACTTTTCTAGATCTTCGTTACCCAGACTTCTTTCAAGCCCATCAATCAATATTCAAATACAGCATTCAAAAGAACAACAAAGAAAACCAAGACAGCATGGAAAAACACATGTAATTCAATCATACCTGAAAGAGATAGATGAAGGCCATGAAGTAAACAACAGGATAGCATAAACCCAAATAAGAAAGAAACCAGAGCAGTACAAACACAATCCCAACGTGATGCAGTATCGACGCCTCGGTTATCTCCATCTCCAGCTTTCTCATGCTGAATCTCACTCCCTAAATACTAAATTCATAACTTCTTTCAAAACCCTACATCCCTAGAAACCTCTGAACCCTGCCCAATTATCCTCTTCACACTAATAGCACAGAGAAATCTCTGAATATTGCAATCTGACAATCTGACTTTGAGATTCCAGGATTCCTGACTATTTCCAAATCTCAGAATTCACCAATTTCTTTACCACGAGAATCCATCAAAGATTTCCACGCATCTGTTTGGATGACTCTATAGAAGAAAATGAGGGGTAAAATGCTCTAATAAGATGCAATGGGATAAGCAAGGAAGAGAGAGAGAATGTTGGAAGTGAAATCAAGAGAAACGGGTCTCATATTCCTGGGATTCCTGTTGGATGGGACCACCAACCAATCTATAAGAAGAAATACAAATACACACAAGAAGAATAAGAAATTGTGAAGTGGAAGGTTTTCCAGGGAAATATGAATGCAGGGAAAGCGTTATGGAGAATTAATGCACAAGGAAAGTGGGAGTTTTTGCAGTTTTTAAAAGATAAGTAACCACCGTTTGTTTGGCAGGCGAAGGCACTTGCAGAGAGAGAGAGAGAGAGAGGGAGAGGAAAATTGTAACATCCCGCCCCCTAATGGCCTATTAATTATTATTAATTGTTTGATTAGTTAGTAAGTTAGTTTAGAGTCTAAATAGTTGGGTTTATCGACGAATCGTGTGTGCGAAGTTTCGCACGATTCGGAGCGCGTTCGGGTAGATTAGAGGTCTTTTTATTAATTGGGTGAGGTTTTCAGGGGAATTATGAAAGTATGAGTTTTTGGTGAGTTTGGGTGCATTGGGTAGGTTGCATCGTTTCATGAACTTTAGTCTTCGGTCGCGTTTCGATTCGACGCGTCGAAGAGGTCCAAAACTTATCAAATGTATTTGTAGGCCAACCCAAACTCAACCCAAGCCCAACCCAAGACCAAGCCCAGGCCCAAAGCCCATGACTTAAGTTAGGTCACAACCCATCTTCATTTCCCTCCTTCATTTCACTCATCTCACTCAACAACAGCCACAGCACCCAGCAGCCGGCTCTTCCTCTTCCTTTCTCTTCATTTCTTCTTCTCCGTCGACGCACACCGGAGCTCCGGCGGAGGTTCCAAGCTACTAACCTTCTTCTCCAAGCTTCCAAGAGTTCATTCATACACTTCTCTAAGAGTTTCCTTGACAACCCACTTAAAGGTAAGCTCTTCAAGCTTTTAGACCTAAGTAGATTACTTCCTTTAGATTAGAAATGGTGTAGATAAGCTTACCTTCCCCCTTGCATTTCATTTGTAGAGAGGTTTTGAGTGGGGAACCCATTTACTCAAGTTTGAGCTTAAGGAGGACCTTTCTCTTCCATTTCTTTTGAGTTTTGAATCAAGCTCTTCATCAAAGGCAAGTGAATAGCTATGTTATTGTTTGATATGCTTGCTTTCCTTGATTTGTATGCTAAAATCATATGTTAGATCATCTTTGCTCATTTGATCCTTTAAATGATTGAAAACATGATAAAATGATTCATAGATGGGAAAGAATGGATTTAGAGTTAAATGGCTTGATTAGTAGTTCTAATAGGTTGTATTTATTATGTTTTTAATTACTCATATGCTGCTTATTAGGTCCAAGAAGGGAAAAATGGGAAAAGTCCCATTTCAGCCAAAACAGAGACTCTGCCCAGTTTCCGCAGGCTTCTCGGTCGACCGAGACCTGTGTGTCGGTCGACCGAGACAACAGGGCCCACTCGCCCGAGAACTCGACCGAGCCCTGTGCAGATTTTTGTTTATTTTTCCTTTTGAAGGGATTTTTACCCTGTTTTGTAGTGGACCTTGGTGGACTTTTGGTTGCCCCTTTTGGACTCATTTGACTATGTACGAGGGACGTTTTGAGCAGACGATTTCTCGTAGTTAATTCCGTTTTCTCGGGTTTCAATTCATTTCAATCTTGAACGGAATTGGGCAACGGGATACCATCTTATATCTATGCACGAAGAGGTTATGTTCTGGGTATCGTGAACCCTAATTCCTTTTGTTGACTGATTTGGATTGTACGAGACTTTGGAAATAACAATGACCTAGGATTGGATTGTTTATCGCTTATGATTCTGAATTGTACCGTTTGGTACTCTCCGCATGAAACGTCCATGTTCTTTAGCTTCGTTTGTTTTGATTTGTTTGGGATCACATATTGAACTTAGAGGATGAATTTAGGATCCTTTTTGATGTTCCGTTTGTTTCATGGTATGATCAAGTGTTGTGGCTAGACGGCTTTGATTAAGAAAGCATGTCGAGAACTACCTATGAGGATAAGTATGAAGTATGAAGAAGTCTGATTTTGTTAGTATGATTTGATAATGGCAAGGTAGTTTCTCCTTGGTTAATGAATCCTGCTCACACAGGAAAGTCTAGCCCTTCACTATTGTATGTTTAGGACTCTTGTGTCAGGCATCACTCAGCTGTTAACGCCCAGCACTCTTGGGGCACCAATTGTGTGAGGACTTTGGAATGAACGTCTGCGCAGTACGACTTTTTATATTTTAGATGGATGTACACCATCAAATACCCGTTCTGTAAGAAGTATGAATGTTCGTTTTGTTTATTTTGTTTTGAGGGTATATTCTGATTGCTTGCCGGGTTTCATCCCGAGCCTATTGCTTTACTCTACCACAGCTCTCAGGTTGAGCCAGGAGGGTCAAGTGAAACTATCCCGTGGTGATTAGCCTATGTGATTTGCCTATTTGTTAGAAGTATGTTAGTTGATTTCATGATTCCTATGCTACACGTTTAATTCAGTCAGAACGTTATGCATCTCTTATAATATGGTCCTTTCGCTTATTCTTTAGTCTGTATATCTTTAATGATGATGTATCTATTCTCTTGCCGACCTTTGTGTTTGATGATGCTACTTTTGGTGCATAGGTACCGAGCCATACTTTGGGGAAGAAGAAGCGACGGAAGAAGTTCAGGCAGATCAGCCTGATGACTTCCTCGAGTACAGTACGGACGGCATAGTATAGCCGTACTGACCCCGTACGAGAGAGCCTTCACCTTTGGACTAGTCTATATGTTGGTTCTCTATTTTGATTAGGCCCGAGTTTGAGTGGCCTGATGTTGTAATTTATTTAGTCTTAAAACATGAATCTTAAGTAAGATATTCAGTATTACTCTTTAACTATACATCTATGAGATACCACTTGTGTTTGAAGCTTCCGCTATTTATTTTATATGATTGAGAAAATGTTTACACCTCACTGCGGTCTTCGATCCAGATGGGACACGATTGGGGCCAGGTTACATTTGATTAATGTTAGGAAAAGTTTTAAATCGGCCCTAATCTCACGCATAACCCCGGTTACACTTTGGGGGCGTGACAAGTTGGTATCAGAGCTCAGTACTGATTTCTACATTAAAAACACGTAGAAACTTAAGACGAGTGAGGATTGGATTTATTCGGGTATCTTAGGTGTTGTAGATTGTATAGTTGTTTGCTAGATTGAGTCCCATAGGACTAACGTTTCTTATGTTTCAGAATGGCTGGCCGTAATATGCGCAGTGGCAATCCAGAGAGCAGTAATGCTAATGCCAATGCCAATGACAGTGATTCCGTTGAGAACAGATTCAACAAACTCATGCAAGCATTTGTAAACTCTCAAGAGGCACAAGCAGCGAATCAGAATCAACAGCGGGCAGATCAGGCAGCCTTTCAAGCACAGATGATGCAGGTGCTAGAGAGGCCGGTTCCCGCTACTCAGGTCGTCATGCCCGCTAGGGTGGTGGATCGGAATGACATGTATGACAAGTTTAAGAAGCGGAACCCACCGGCCTTTTACGGCAATGAAGCTCCACTTGATGCAGATGAGTGGGTTGTACAGATAGAGAAGATCTTTCATGTTTTCGAGTGTACGGGGAAGGATCAGGTCCAGTTGGCAGCGTACATGTTTCGGGGAGCGGCAGAAAGGTGGTGGAAATCGGTCAAAACACCATATGACACCATTGAGGAGGATGTTGCTTGGGCTACCTTTCAGACCTTGTTCCGTACAAAATACATTCCACCCCATATCCAAGCACAGAAGATCATAGAGTTTGAATCATTGCTTCAGGGAGAGGATACGGTTCAGGAGTATGAGTTGAAGTTTACTAACCTGTCTAGGTTTGCACCAGCTCTGGTGGCAACCGAAGCTGATCAGGTTATGAGGTTCGTTCGGGGACTGAGACCCGATATACAGATGGAGGTGACTTCTGTCACTTTGCTTACCTATGAGGAGAACCTCAAGCGGGCTTATTGGGCCGAGGAGTCCCTTCGGAAGAAAGCTCAGTATGCCCAGCAGCTTCAGCTTGTGCAGACTCCGGCTAGGAGTCAGAGTTCAGGACAGTTCCAGCCGCCACAGCGTCCACAGCCACAGTACCCACCCCAGCAGCGTTTTCCGCAGTATTATCAGCAGCAGGCTAAGAAGCCTAGGTCAGATTCGGTTCAGGGAGTTCGTTGTACTCATTGTGGTAAGAACCACCCAGCAGCGGAGTGTAGATGGGTCACGGGAGGTTGCTTTGGTTGTGGCCAGTCGGGCCACCAAATCAAAGATTGCCCACGGAAGGATGGGCAAGGAGTTAGGAGTGCAGCACCCCTTCGACCACCGATGGTTGCAGCACCTTTGAGGCAGGCCCCACCAGTCAGGCCACAGCGGCCTTATCAGCAGCAGCAACCACTCAGGCTCCCAGGACCACCGGTTTACAGAGGACAGCAGAGGCCCCCAGGACAGCAGCGACCACAGCAGAAGCCTCAGCAGCATGGCAGGCTTCAGGCCTTGGATCTGCAGGAGAGTGAAGTAGCCGGAGGAGTAGTGGAAGGTACACTCTCAATTTCAGATGTACCTGCTAGAGTCTTATTTGATTCCGGTTCCACACACTCTTTCGTGTCACCTATATTTGCTGCATGCTTGGTGGGAGATGTAGCTCCATTGCATTGTATTTTGCTTGTTAGTACCCCATTAGGGAAGACAGTGCAGTGTGAATCCTATTATCCAGCGTGTAAAGTGCAGGTGGGCAGTTTTATCTTATCTGCAGATTTGATCATCCTCGGGATGAAAGATTTTGATGTGATTTTGGGAATGGATTGGTTATCCACGTACAGAGCTGTTATGGACTGCTTCAACAAGACCGTCAGATTACAGGTGTTAGCAGACAGTGTGGAGATTGTTGGAGAGAGGAGACCCATGTCCACCAGAGTCATTTCAGCCTTGAGGGCTGATAGATTGATTAAGGGTGGATGTGAAGGTTATTTGGCATTTATCATGGAGGATAAATTGTCCAAAGCGGTGGAGGATATTCCAGTGGTTTGTGAATTCCCGGATGTCTTTCCGGAGGAGGTACCTGGATTACCACCAGTCAGAGAGATTGATTTTACGATTGAACTTGCGCCAGGAACGGCACCGATTTCTAAGGCACCTTACCGTATGGCACCAGCAGAGTTAAGAGAATTGAAAGTGCAGTTGCAAGACCTTCTGGACAAAGGATTTGTCAGACCGAGTGTGTCACCTTGGGGTGCACCGGTTCTATTTGTGAAGAAGAAGGATGGCTCCATGCGTATGTGCATAGACTATAGGCAGCTAAATCAAGTTACTATCAAGAACAAGTATCCTTTACCTAGGATAGATGAGTTGTTCGATCAGCTGCAGGGAGCACGGCATTTCTCGAAGATTGATCTGAGGTCAGGCTACCATCAGTTACGAGTGAGAGGCCAAGATGTGCAGAAAACAGCTTTCAGGACACGATATGGCCATTATGAATTTTTGGTGATGCCATTCGGATTGACGAATGCACCGAGTGTCTTCATGGCCCTGATGAACAAAGTCTTCGCACCATGCTTAGATCAGTTCACAGTGGTGTTTATAGACGATGTCCTAGTCTATTCGAAGTCTACAGAGGAGCACGCAGAGCATTTGAGGACTTCATTGCAGATTTTGAGGGAGAACCAGCTCTATGCCAAGTTAAATAAGTGTGATTTCTGGCTTGAGCAGGTGTCTTTTCTTGGACATATTATCTCCAAGGATGGTTTGTCAGTGGATCCAGCTAAGATCGAGGCAGTAGTTGATTGGCAGAGCCCGAAGTCAGTGTCAGAGATCAGGAGTTTCCTCGGTTTAGCAGGGTATTACAGAAGATTCGTGAAGGGATTCTCCAGTATTGCAGCTCCATTGACCAAATTGACGAGGAAAGATATTCCTTTCGTATGGACGGAGCAATGTGAAGCGAACTTTCAGGAGTTGAAGACCAGATTGACCACAGCTCCTATCCTTACTTTACCTAAAGGGAATGGAGGGTTTGTAGTTTTCACAGATGCTTCAGGCATTGGATTGGGATGCGTACTTATGCAGGAAGGGAAAGTAGTGGCCTACGGGTCCAGACAGTTAAAAGAACATGAGAAGAGGTATGCTACCCATGATTTGGAGCTTGCAGCGGTAGTGATGGCATTGAAGTTATGGAGACATTACTTATATGGGGAGAAATTCGAGGTTCACTCGGATCACAGGAGTCTCCAGTATCTATTTGGGCAGAAGGACCTGAATATGAGGCAGACGAGATGGATGGAGTATATCAAAGACTACGATTTTCCTATAAAGTATCATCCTGGAAAAGCAAATGTAGTGGCTGATGCTTTGAGCAGAAAGACAGCAAGTACCGGATGTTTACAGACAGAGTGGTCTTTGACAGAGTTATTCAGGGACTTAGCCGTAGAGTTCCAGCCTCGGAGCGAGAAAGTTATGACTGCCAGTTTGCACACTTGGGAACCAGAGATTTTGAGTAGAATCAAGTGCAGTCAGTCAGAGGATCCAGAGTTAGTCAGACTGATAGACAGCATAGCAGACAGGCCAGAGTTCAGACTCATTGATGGAGTGTTGTACTGCCAGGATAGACTGTGTGTACCGGGTGTGCATGATTTGAGGAACGAGATCATGGTTGAGGCACACCATTCTCGTTATGCTATTCACCCGGGGAGCACCAAAATGTATCAGAATCTGAAAAGTTTTTATTGGTGGAGCAACATGAAGAAAGACATTGCAGCCTTTGTCTCGAGATGTTTAGTGTGTCAACAAGTGAAGGTTGAGCATCAGAAACCTCCAGGGTTACTCCAACCCTTGAGAGTACCGGAATGGAAGTGGGAACACATCACCATGGACTTCGTTGCAGGTTTGCCACCCACGAGGGATAATGACAGCATTTGGGTGATTGTTGACAGACTTACGAAGTCAGCACACTTCATTCCGATGAAGATGAGAGGATCCATGGATATCTTGGCACACAAGTACATTGACACTGTAGTCAAACTGCATGGAATTCCAGATTCTATTGTTTCAGACAGAGATATGAGGTTTGTGGGCAGATTTTGGGTCAGTTTGCAAGCAGCCTTGGGTACTACATTGAACTTCAGCACTGCATATCACCCTCAGACCGATGGACAGACTGAGAGGACCAATCAGACCATGGAGGATATGTTGAGGGCATGTGTTCTTGATTTCGGGAAAGACTGGGAGAAGAGTCTTCCTTTGTGTGAGTTTGCCTACAACAACAGCTATCACTCCAGTATCGGGATGGCACCGTTCGAGGCATTGTACGGACGGAAGTGCAAGACCCCGATTTGTTGGGAAGAGATTGGTGTTCGGAGTTTTCATGGACCGTCAGTCATCAGTGATACCAGCGAGAAGGTGAAGCAGATTGTAGATAGGCTGAAGATTGCAAGAGACCGTCAGAAGAGCTATGCAGACCCGAAGAGGAGAGATTTGGAGTTTCAGGTTGGGGACAAGGTGTTTCTCAAAGTCTCACCGACTAGAGGGACCATGAGATTCGGCCAAAAAGGGAAGTTGGCTCGGAGGTACATTGGACCGTTTGAGATCGATAGGCGAGTTGGTGAAGTGGCCTACAGATTGGTACTACCAGCAGAGTTAGCAGGTGTTCACAGAGTTTTCCATATTTCCATGCTGAGGAAGTACATTCCAGACCCTTCGCATGTGCTACATCATGAGCCATTGGATGTCCAGCCAGATGTTACCTTCGTTGAGAGACCGAAGAAGATCATAGACACCAAAGAGCAAGTGTTGAGGACAAGGACCATCCATTGGGTCAAAGTGCAGTGGGAGCATCATAGTCCGAGGGAAGCGACTTGGGAGCTCAGGGATCAGGTTCAGGAGAAGTACCCAGAGTTGTTGCCAGATTCAGAGGTTTTGCCAGAGGTGTGTTAGGGATTTGGAGGACCAAATAGCCTAAGTGGGGGAGGATGTAACATCCCGCCCCCTAATGGCCTATTAATTATTATTAATTGTTTGATTAGTTAGTAAGTTAGTTTAGAGTCTAAATAGTTGGGTTTATCGACGAATCGTGTGTGCGAAGTTTCGCACGATTCGGAGCGCGTTCGGGTAGATTAGAGGTCTTTTTATTAATTGGGTGAGGTTTTCAGGGGAATTATGAAAGTATGAGTTTTTGGTGAGTTTGGGTGCATTGGGTAGGTTGCATCGTTTCATGAACTTTAGTCTTCGGTCGCGTTTCGATTCGACGCGTCGAAGAGGTCCAAAACTTATCAAATGTATTTGTAGGCCAACCCAAACTCAACCCAAGCCCAACCCAAGACCAAGCCCAGGCCCAAAGCCCATGACTTAAGTTAGGTCACAACCCATCTTCATTTCCCTCCTTCATTTCACTCATCTCACTCAACAACAGCCACAGCACCCAGCAGCCGGCTCTTCCTCTTCCTTTCTCTTCATTTCTTCTTCTCCGTCGACGCACACCGGAGCTCCGGCGGAGGTTCCAAGCTACTAACCTTCTTCTCCAAGCTTCCAAGAGTTCATTCATACACTTCTCTAAGAGTTTCCTTGACAACCCACTTAAAGGTAAGCTCTTCAAGCTTTTAGACCTAAGTAGATTACTTCCTTTAGATTAGAAATGGTGTAGATAAGCTTACCTTCCCCCTTGCATTTCATTTGTAGAGAGGTTTTGAGTGGGGAACCCATTTACTCAAGTTTGAGCTTAAGGAGGACCTTTCTCTTCCATTTCTTTTGAGTTTTGAATCAAGCTCTTCATCAAAGGCAAGTGAATAGCTATGTTATTGTTTGATATGCTTGCTTTCCTTGATTTGTATGCTAAAATCATATGTTAGATCATCTTTGCTCATTTGATCCTTTAAATGATTGAAAACATGATAAAATGATTCATAGATGGGAAAGAATGGATTTAGAGTTAAATGGCTTGATTAGTAGTTCTAATAGGTTGTATTTATTATGTTTTTAATTACTCATATGCTGCTTATTAGGTCCAAGAAGGGAAAAATGGGAAAAGTCCCATTTCAGCCAAAACAGAGACTCTGCCCAGTTTCCGCAGGCTTCTCGGTCGACCGAGACCTGTGTGTCGGTCGACCGAGACAACAGGGCCCACTCGCCCGAGAACTCGACCGAGCCCTGTGCAGATTTTTGTTTATTTTTCCTTTTGAAGGGATTTTTACCCTGTTTTGTAGTGGACCTTGGTGGACTTTTGGTTGCCCCTTTTGGACTCATTTGACTATGTACGAGGGACGTTTTGAGCAGACGATTTCTCGTAGTTAATTCCGTTTTCTCGGGTTTCAATTCATTTCAATCTTGAACGGAATTGGGCAACGGGATACCATCTTATATCTATGCACGAAGAGGTTATGTTCTGGGTATCGTGAACCCTAATTCCTTTTGTTGACTGATTTGGATTGTACGAGACTTTGGAAATAACAATGACCTAGGATTGGATTGTTTATCGCTTATGATTCTGAATTGTACCGTTTGGTACTCTCCGCATGAAACGTCCATGTTCTTTAGCTTCGTTTGTTTTGATTTGTTTGGGATCACATATTGAACTTAGAGGATGAATTTAGGATCCTTTTTGATGTTCCGTTTGTTTCATGGTATGATCAAGTGTTGTGGCTAGACGGCTTTGATTAAGAAAGCATGTCGAGAACTACCTATGAGGATAAGTATGAAGTATGAAGAAGTCTGATTTTGTTAGTATGATTTGATAATGGCAAGGTAGTTTCTCCTTGGTTAATGAATCCTGCTCACACAGGAAAGTCTAGCCCTTCACTATTGTATGTTTAGGACTCTTGTGTCAGGCATCACTCAGCTGTTAACGCCCAGCACTCTTGGGGCACCAATTGTGTGAGGACTTTGGAATGAACGTCTGCGCAGTACGACTTTTTATATTTTAGATGGATGTACACCATCAAATACCCGTTCTGTAAGAAGTATGAATGTTCGTTTTGTTTATTTTGTTTTGAGGGTATATTCTGATTGCTTGCCGGGTTTCATCCCGAGCCTATTGCTTTACTCTACCACAGCTCTCAGGTTGAGCCAGGAGGGTCAAGTGAAACTATCCCGTGGTGATTAGCCTATGTGATTTGCCTATTTGTTAGAAGTATGTTAGTTGATTTCATGATTCCTATGCTACACGTTTAATTCAGTCAGAACGTTATGCATCTCTTATAATATGGTCCTTTCGCTTATTCTTTAGTCTGTATATCTTTAATGATGATGTATCTATTCTCTTGCCGACCTTTGTGTTTGATGATGCTACTTTTGGTGCATAGGTACCGAGCCATACTTTGGGGAAGAAGAAGCGACGGAAGAAGTTCAGGCAGATCAGCCTGATGACTTCCTCGAGTACAGTACGGACGGCATAGTATAGCCGTACTGACCCCGTACGAGAGAGCCTTCACCTTTGGACTAGTCTATATGTTGGTTCTCTATTTTGATTAGGCCCGAGTTTGAGTGGCCTGATGTTGTAATTTATTTAGTCTTAAAACATGAATCTTAAGTAAGATATTCAGTATTACTCTTTAACTATACATCTATGAGATACCACTTGTGTTTGAAGCTTCCGCTATTTATTTTATATGATTGAGAAAATGTTTACACCTCACTGCGGTCTTCGATCCAGATGGGACACGATTGGGGCCAGGTTACATTTGATTAATGTTAGGAAAAGTTTTAAATCGGCCCTAATCTCACGCATAACCCCGGTTACACTTTGGGGGCGTGACAAAAATGACGGCGGCGGGGAGTATGTATGTGTGTGTATCTGGAAGTAACGGCGCGTTGTGGACGGACGGTTGACCAACGGCTAGAAGTTCCCATCTGGATCTCACGTGTCACCGAGTCGGAGGCCATACACTGCTCCTGTCGGCGAATGATCATTAATGGGCCATCTCATGTTGTGGCCCATCCTGGTGCTTCTAGATCCATAATGTGGGTCCCGCCCAGGCTAGGGGTGATATGAGTCTAGATCCTCCTAGTTAAGAGGAGAGAAACTTGGAGTATTTTGATTTAGAAATTTGGGTGTTAGATTTAAAAATATGAACAGCTCAAAATGACTGTCCTTTAAAAAAAAAAAAAAAAACAGTGTCTCAAAATTATATTTGGGAGGGAGTTGATCCCACTGTTTTGGCTGATTGACCAAAAATGTGGTAATGAATATGTGTAAGATTGTTTTCGTGGTTAATCAAATGGTGGGATAAACTCCAATTGTGGTAGAAATCTAGGATACCTCATATTCAAGAAGGGTAGCGTTTATTTTGAATGGTTCACATTGTGGAGTTTCAATTCTTTAACTTTGGATTTGTCTAATTAAAAGCCTGCAAGATCCGATTTCTAAACGGTGGCAGCCTAAAAGTCTGTTCTCAGCATTTTATTAGACGTCTACCATTGTAAAATCAACTGAAGAGGACAAGAAGAGAGAGAATCAAAAATAGGAAGATAAAAGGAGTTTTCTCAATTTCACTATTTTCAGATATATTTCTATTTGTAGACTCTGCTAGAACTTTCTCATAGAAGCCAAGCTGTCCAATGATAGCTGTCTATCGCTGAACTCTAAACATGACACAGTTGGGTTGTTATAACTCAGTGAGTCTGAGTTTCTGACTAGATGTGCTATTAAAATCAACAAAAAAAAATATTTGATTAAATTCAACCCAAACCTAATGAAATTATACCTAAACACACCCAACGCCAACCCAATCCTATTTGTAAATTTCCATGATGGTGCAACTAGGGTTTAGTTACGTTGGCTTGGAATGGTACCGTGCCCAAAATCTTCAATTCAAATTTTTTATTTTAAGAATTCCTTAAAGATAAGAAAAACAATTGAGGGCTCGAACACTTCATAGTAGAGTCTTATTGATGTGAATTTTACATTTCCTGCAAGAGTCTAACCTAAACCTAAACATGCCCGACTCAAATTTCATTAAGGTCGGGTTATGTGAGTTTGAGTTGGCATAACTCTAAGTTGTTTTTAGGTTTTTTTTTTAATTTTTATGATGAGGATTTCATTGTGCTGGTATATAACGTGACATGACTATTTTATACATGTGTACCAAATAAGTTTGGATTGGGATTGGAACCGGAACGAATAACATGAAGAGCAAATCTAGGCCTTATGTCACTCACGCAACTCCTAATAAAATCTCAAGCTGCAATCCATAAAAGACATTAGTGAATTTGATTTAGTAGAGGGATGACCAGAATCAAAACGAAGATGAAACTTTGGATAGCCCTTCTGGACTCTCATTCCAATTTTACGCCATTAATAAGAAGGTACCTGATCTGACAAATGGATATAGATTAAGAAAGGATGCAGGGATATTTTCAGCTTTTGGCTTCATAAAACATTATCAAGAAAAGGTTGTCAAAAATAGAATATTTTCTATAAGTCTTCTTCTATATTTCTTGGTTTCTCTAAAAGTCTTTTCTGTTTGAATATATAGGAAGTGAATATATATATATATATATAAGTTTACGGTAAAATGAGTTTTATCAAAGAATTTTTAAAGATGTGAATGGTGAATAATATAAAGTGGGACTTTGACTTTCTTAGGTATTAAATTACTAGGGTGATGACTCGGTATTCCCTTCATTCAAATCTACATAGATAGAATATTTGATAGTCATTTTTAGATATTCACTTTTGGTTCTTCATTTTATACCTCTTATAAAAATACAATCTTAATTCCTAAGTATTCAATTATATAAAACAAATTGGGCTGAAACAATTAAAAATCCAAAAATAGTAAAAATCAGTATTAAAATTTGATTTTAATATTTGAGAATAATAAGCATACTCTATAGCCAAGGGGATAATTTTCTCCCCTGGAATTTCCACAGAATATAGACGGGTGATGTTGTCACGGCCCCACCGCAAGCATCATGGGGTCTATCAATTTATGGATGGCCCCGCCTCTTCAACATTCCAATTGAAACACCCGAATGCGTACATCCCGTAGGAGGAAATCTCGCAGGATTAAAATAAAATAAATCCATGCATGTGTGTTTCATTTTGTGAAGATCCCAGCCCAATGCATGTAGGGCTGTGGTTGGGAGCGGGCTAACCCGGCCGGCACCCATAGTTTCCACTTCCTATAGGTGACTGAAAGAGATCTATGGTTAATGGTTTGAATCCACGAACAATAAAACATGTTTAGGATCCTGAAAATATACAAGGTACTTTTGCTCTTCGTCTTGATCTACATGATATGCACAAGCCTGTTCATGTTCTTTGGCCGTTCATTTCACTGTAGCTTCAAAGGAACTAGTGAAAATCGTCATCCTATGTTCATGAAAGTCTTCATGGACTGGGGATTTTATTTTTCATGGAAAGCAGCCTAGGACCGATCTTCTTTTGCTGCATACATAATAAAATGCTTCTTGGATGGGAAAAGAAGAAAAAGACATGTAGTAGCTAACCCAGGTCAGAAAAGATATGCGGAATGTTGTTAATAATAAAGGATTGAAGGAAGGGGCAACTGGACTTGGTGGACTTGAGGAAATGTTATCATCAATTGCCAGAGACATTGAATATAAGCTTGAAATTAGACTTCAGAGACGACAAAATAATCCAGTGATGAATTCAGAGATTGCATTTTATACACAGATTAATGGGGTCGGTGGGTACTGTGTGTGGGTGGGGTGGAGACTTTTTTTTTTTTTTTTCTTTTTTTTTTAAAGATAAGCAAGTCTTTCAATTTTCAATTAAAAATAGTTTACAGAGGGAGAACACATCTATGACACTCCAAATGGGGCATACCCCCATAAAGAATCAAGATATAAGGGGATCACAAATCACATATAGTCCAAGCCTCTAACGTAAAAAAAAAATACTAGCTCACATTCCAAACATAGGAAAACTAAAGTCCAGAAATAGTCTATAAATCCAACGCTATCAGAAGAGAAGATACCACATTGTATCGCTTTATAAAATGAATTTCTCCCTTCAAAGTCAAAACTTAGGCAAGTGGCAGTTGGATAGGGGTGTTCATGGGCCTGATTGGGTAGCACTTAGTACAGGGGAATCACTTTTCATATAGCCCAAGACACGGCCCGGTCCCCGGCTCAGCCCACTTACAGATTGCCTGAGACTCAGTCCCAGGCCCAGGAACAAGTCCTTGGAGGGTTGCCCTTGGCCTGGCCTGGCCTGGCCTGTATATGTTGAAGGTAGGGCTTGGACAACCCCGGGCCCTGTCCCAGCCCTTTGAAAACCCTAGGTATAATGAGGGTTGTTTTCCATTTTCTGTCAGATGTGTTCGTTTCAGCAGGAGAAGATTTTACAAAGAGAAAATAATGTATCTTTGTAATAGCATGACTTATAGTGGGCTCTGGACTCCTCCAACTTGACATTATAATAAGTTGTGGTCTACCGATCAAAGTGCGACCCACTCCTAAACATTTCAAAACTGGGTTTGTGTAGATCTAGCCTTATAACTTGTCAAAAAGAAGGCCCTATAGTTAATTATTGTAATACCCTGGAGTCCCACATCGACTATAGAGAGGAAAGTAAATAGAGTTATATGTAGAGCTTACATGCACCCTTACCTTGCATGAGGCCTTTTGATGGGTTGAGACCCATTAGAAGCAAAACTGTGAGACCCGTGGGCTAAAGCAGACAATATCATGCATGGTAAGGAAATTATTGTGGTTGTACTTAATTAATCACAATGAGGACGTGGGTGTGAAGGAGAACACTTGAGAAAAAAGTGTGCCGAAAAATAGCTTTAAATGGATGGATGTCTTTCATTGAAAACTTTCTAAAAAACTTAATTAGGGGCTAATTTGAGTAGTTTTAAAACTTTTGTCCCTTTTTGAAATAAGACATAAACTTAAGAGCTTTTTTGAAAATTTCCTTATTTTTAATCTAAGTTTAAGGGTACTATCAATTGTAGACAAAATCAACCCACCAGATTTTTGCCATGGCCTTACTTTGGCAGATCCATGAAATCAATTGTCCATGAGGTCCATTCACAAATTTTAGCCTTTTAGTTCCTGGATGCCTTGGTCTATGCCAGAATCATTAATTCACTACATAAATTATCAATGACCAAAAAAATTCATCCCAATTCTTATATATGAAAGGGACTGTTTCCAATTGGATTCAATTGAGAAATCAGCCTCCCTATTTTGACTATCAAATGATTTTTGACCATTGTCTTAATGGATCCTCTCCTGTGTTTATTCAAGACCGTAACTCCTTTTGTCTCTGCCATTACTAAACTCCTCATTCACTTCTGCTGCAGAAGTTTCCTAGAAAACATGGAAAACCCACCGTTTCCAATGAAGAAATTAACTCCTCTCCTCGCCATTTTTCTAGGTTTTAGATGTTTTCTGTGGTTCGGGCAAATCATGGAAGATACCTTCATCCATAGGATACATACCTTCTCTCCTCTCTCTTTTATTATAATTGTCGGTCTTCTTCCCTTTCAGAAATCTTCGCTACTCCTCTCTCTCTCTCTCTCTCTCTCTCATAAACATCTTCTTCATCATATCGCCACATGACGTTGCCCACCATCTCCAACACCCGCGGTTGGGGATGTGCAACTAAAGTCCTACATCGACTAGAAATGAGAAATATCATGAGCATATAAGTAGGACTAAGTACTCCATTGGTATGAGGCCTTTTGGGTAGAGTCTAAGAGCAAATCCATGAGGGCTTAGGCCTAAAGTGGACAATATCATGCCAATGTGGAGTTTCTTTGGGCAATATCATACCAATGTGGAGTTTGTGGTGGTCCATAGATTACAACACCCGCTCCCCCTTCAATGGCTTTCTCTACTTCATTCATCATCATTGTCCAGAAATCCAATGGTCTTTGAATCTGATTTCATTATCTGACAAATGCTCTCTGCCTTTTCTACTTGGCCTTAATCATCCACTAAAAGCCAAGTACACTTGACATCTTCAACAAACTGGCTTTTCTACTTGGCCTTAATCATCCACTAAAAGCCAAGTACACTTGACATCTTCAACAAACTGCCTTTTCTACTTAGCCTTAATCATCCATTAAAAACCAAGTACACTTGACATCTTCAACAAACGCCCCTGTTTTAATCAAAGGTACCGAATCACATTACTTTTTTTTTCCTATCTTTTGATAAATAAAAAAAAATGCTCTTTCTATACATTTCTTGTCTGCTATTATAAATATAATGCATTGGAAACTTGAACTTTACTATCATATATGATATTATCAATATAGACAATTAAATTGGTTATCTTCTACTTTATGTGGATGAAACTTGATTTTTCTTTTAAATATGAAATTTCTTATTTTAGGCATTTGAATTATAAATTATATTACCCGTGCTAAGCACAGAGGCTTTTGGTCAAATTGATCACTTGTATCCAGGAAATGCATAAACTGGCTTCTTACATTAATATGATAATATACGACACATACGGAACACATAATGATCAAATAAATCATTGTACCGGCCAATGGATGATACAAATACGAGTCAACTAGTACTTAAAGTCAATGATTTGGTACAATCAGGGTGTCAAGCGGCCATGCCTTTAATTTTTTTTTTTGTTATCATGTATTAAATCAAGAACATACTTCCATTAGCAAATAACAATTCCTTTCTATCATCTAGCCGGTTCAAGGAGGCAAGGTCTATGATGTCGAGTTCCTTACTTAGAAACTTCGTAAATTTGAACTTCATGTGAATCACATTGACAAGTGATCTAAGTTGGCCACCACATAAATACAATCACATAGCGCAATGTGTATTGTTATCTTATATACCTTTCTCAATGAAGGGTAAAATATCATTGTTTTTACTTATTAATTGCATCATACCATAACTATGCGCTAAAAAAAAGATTTTGCATCTCCAATTTTCATGATCATTTTACAAATTTCATATTGTAACTGTGGTTGATTTCTTACCCGTGCTAAGCACAGGGTTATTTAGATAGTTATTATATATTATAGACGTAGGCATCGATTTTGAAATTGGAGTCCAATTTGCTAATCGATTGCAAAATTGGACTCTAATCTCAAATCAATTTGAGAAATTGGATCTCAAATCAAATTTAAGAGATAAGCTCTATCAATCGATTCAGAGTCCACTTTTGTTAAGCTTCTTTATGTGAATTCAAATTTTAATTTATATCTATTATGGGCAAGTGATTAAAGAGTCCAGATGAAAAAATCTACCTTGCTCAATAACTCTATCCAAAGTTAAAATAAGTCTTCTTTATGTGGATTTAGAATTTAATATATCTATTAATGGTTAGAAAATCCTTAATGTTTGTGATTTTTAAAAGTAGATCCTTGATAGTGATTTATACATATGGGCTCCACATACAATAATTTTTTTTAAAGTGGGCATCATATTCTAATTCCTGAAGACGGGGCCACATATAATTTTGCAAATGTTAATTTACATAAAACTTGAGATTTCATACTCATTTATATAAAAAGTAATATTTACTTTGTATAAATGTCGGGCTGGGCCATGCTTCGAATCGTAATAAATAGTATATTTGTTTGTTTTATATTTATTTTCTCATTGATTAATATCTCATAAAATAGCCACAAATTGGACGTGTTTTTATTTATGGGGCCCGAGCTTAGCACGGGCATGCTTTGCTAGTTATTATATATTATAGACATAGGATTCGATTTCGAAATTGAGCTCTAATTTTTCAATTGATTGCAAAATTGGAGCTCAATTTCGATTTCAATTTTAATTTAAGGTGAGATTTTAGAAATTTGAGAGAAATTTTCGATTTTAGTCATCTAAATATAGAGGCCAACACATTCAACACATCTATCTACGCATTAGACTTTTAGATAAAGATGGTTTTTCAAGTAATCTCAAAATATTCTTTCTAACCTATAAGGATACACGATGCATAGATGCATCGTCATAAATTATAAATCTATGGTTAAATAATTAATTTTAAATTAATTATTATTTAATATTATAAATTATTTTGCATTTTGCTAGTCCATCTTAATTATCCCTAGTTGTCCATTAATATTTCCACCCTATGAACAAGAATAGAGTAATCGATACAACCGATGACTCTTCACCGAACTAGAACATCTTCTTTTGTAAAAACCTAATTACACATTCATGAAACAGGCAACTTTCCTCAGAGGGGCCTGCATGCCACTTTTCCTTTTAACTTTGCATGGCCATTAAATCGAGTGTCAACTGTGAACATCAAGGTCTGGTTTTGTGTCATCAAAGTTTTTCATTTTCAGGGAAAACCCAACCACAGTAGCAGCTCAAGTACACGGTATTTTGGGATACCACCTGGCCTGTTATTAAACCGAAGGCCAAAAATTTCAAATGCCAAACACAAATAAGGAAACTTGGGGAAAGGAAACTGAGTAGGAAAAAGACGAATTCTAACCAGAAAGGGGGAAAGAGCCCCTGGAGCCTTTGATTTCATTTGCATTACAAAACTGTCCAGATTGTCTAAATGGCTACATTTCCATAGACACTTACTGGAAGATCTCAACCGTCCTTTCTTTTCCCTGGGCCATGATGTCGCCTTTCTTGACCCCTATCTGCAGGCTACCGGCCAAAAGGATCTTAATTAGTTTTAGGGTAAAACACAAAAAGAGAGAATTTTTACGAATCTTGAATCCAAGGTAAGTCCCATCATACATTAGTGATGGGCCAATGAAGATCAGAGGTGCTATGCACCCCGGTTCCTGACCCCGGACGGACCCCGGGGTGACTGGGATCCGTTGGATCAGGATCCCGGGGTGAGTAGACTTTTTGAATGAAGATAGGACATCATCTGGCACTTTGGGTTACACCCCATGACTCTGGTCGCCTGTTTGGTTTCTTGGAATTATCATAAGATATACACTTGTAAAACATTAAGTCTACGGACCCCACTGGGGGACCAAATTCCAGCCCGATCGCCAGCGGGACCGTTGGATTCCCGGCAGCCGCGCTGCTTGTAAAATGTATGTCGAGTCAGATTGAAACATTGGGAAATGAATAGAAATGGGTCAAATATGCTATCAGTGATTGGTCATTTTCAAGAAATAGATATCTCCCCGTGACCGTGTGGGGGCTGTTGTCACTGATACTTGGAATTATTATTATTATTATTATATTTTTAAAGTTGGATTTGGTTGGAAATATGAGGAAAAAACAGAAATTGTTTTGGCACGTTTGTCAAAGATCCATGGTGTGGAATCCTCGCTGCTTTTCTTCGGAATCACAAAAAAATCCATTTTTGGCAACCAATTCCTCCATATGATCAGAGGAGTTTCCAAAATACTTTGAATTCCATAAATGGAACCTCCCCCCTCTAATTATGGAAACCCGCGCACTCACAGAAAGGTGAATGAACAGTGATTGAGATGGTAATTTGGGGTTATCCAGTTTTTACTTGGAAGCCTTATTTTTTGGTCCATAATCACAATTCAAACTGTTAATCAAGTTGGTAAGATCCAAAATGGCTATGTGATTAAATCTCAGCTGTTGATTTTCCATAGATTTTTAAATATTTGTAAAGAAATGACCAGGCCATTGGATCGTGAGATTAATTTGGATTTTTGTGGGCACTATTTGTGAAATCTGAACCATTTAGTCTATTAAAAAATGCTTAAAACAGCTATGTGGTCAAATTCGACATCCCAATTTATCATGGACCGAGAGAAAAATGTCAAAAACCCACTAGGTGTTGATTATGTCCACAGTGAAAACGGTTCCTCACTTGCGCTTCAACAGTGAGCATGGTGGTAATGTGTTTGTTACCGTTTTGACTTTGGAAACCTATCTTATGGGTCCCACAATCACGATCTTAACCATCCATCATGTTCAGAAAGTTCAAAACGGCTACTAGACCAACTTTCAGCCGTTGATTCTTTCTATATATTAAGATATTTATAAAAACATCTACAACTAAAAAAAATATTTTTTAATTTCTATGGGACCCATAATTAGAATTTGAACCGTCCATCGTCTTTAAAAGGCAATAAACGAGTAGTGTTTTAGATTTCAATACTTAATTCATGGCGGATTACGAGAAAATGGCAAAAATGTAAATGCAGGACTCTTTAGAAGAATTGCTTCCGCTTGAGCACGCTGAACTCCAGAGTTCTGGTGCCATAGACTTTAAAATGCGTTATATTGAGTTAAAACGTGGTTTGACTTAGAAGCCTAGGCTCTAGAGTAGTCTAAATCCGATGTGGGACTCATATAATTCTATACATTGCGAGCTCAAGCGCTTATGGATACCGTGATAGCCACCCTTCTTAGGAGGGCCACAATCCTATAGACTTTACCAGTATTCAAAAGTATTTATGCTTCTTCTACATGCGTCTCAATGTTTTAGTTGGAATGGTTAGTTAAATTAATTTAATATGATATTAGAGCCAACTTTTCGCGAGTTCGAATTCGAGGGAAAATTACACAGACCTGAAAAAGAAAAAAAAACACGTGTCATGAAAAGTGCTCTAACCAAAGAGAGTATTATGGCGGCAAACAGGACAATTCTCGGTCAAAACCACACTAGACCCAAACTCAGACCTATTTCTAAATAGCTGTTCTAGTTCCGGGTTCAATTCCAACTCAAAAACTATTTTGTTGGTTTCAGACCAGGTTCTGACACGAGGATTGAATGAGATTCTGGAATCAAATCCAACTAGAAGACCATAATTTAGTTCTAAAATAGATTCTGACCTAGTTTTATTTTTTTTTATTAAAATAAATAAATCATTCAACTTATAACAATGGATCAAGTCTTTTCTCCCTCGGGCTAGACATAAAAATGACCAATGGAAGTTGGTTTTGAGCTAAAGTTTGCAACATTAAAGACTTGTATGTCGGGTTGTGGGTCCATGGTTTGAAACCTCTATGGATCTATAATTGAATCCATTTATCAATGAGAACATACCATTTATGAATCAAAAGAAAAAATAGGTTCCAAATCCGATGTTTTACATATTGGAACAGCTAGATAATTGGATAGTCGGATACTCATTTGCATCCCTCGAGAGTATTGGCTTGGTTCCTATAACTTAGTAGGTGAGAGAGAGAGAAAGAGAGCCCTCACTGTTTTTAGTATTTTCCATAGAGAGAGGCCCTAGCGAAACACTCCCATTCCCACCTCGCTTGGAATTTGAATACCAGAATCCGTTTCCCATATACCCAATCCATTTACAGCCGTACAGTATAATTCCACAAACTAATAGCAATTCACTTAAACAAGTATCGGATAATCTTGCTTTCTCACCGAGAACAAACTAGGGCACATTTGTAGTGCACAAAAAGCAAATTAGGGCATTTTGTACTGTCCTATCACTCCCTATATATCCTACCTTGCTTTCCTCTATAAATACGTCTAGGAGGATAGCCTTTTCTCATCAGATGCAAAGTTCATCTCTTTCTAGTTTCTATTATTGTTGTCTTTGTGTAATTCTACTGACTAGAGAGTTCCTTTTGTTTATGCTTCTATTACTGATGAAATGGCTTCTCTCCTCATTTTGCAGGTTTTTAATGGAGCCGTGTAGTCTGTACAAGGGTCTTGCTCAAGACCGCGCAGTTCAGTCATATACACCGCATCGTGGTATTGGTTTATCATCACCACCTCAGAGACGCAGATGGCGCAGCAGATTACTCCAGGCGAAGCTTTCAGAAGACTCAGATAACCCTCTACCTCGATGCGTTGATTATGATACGACTGCGTGGTTTTGCGCAGGACCTTCCACATGGATGCTGCTGCTGACTCTTTTGCCCGAGCAAGATCTTATGAGTGCAAAGAGCTCTAAACACAGACATACAACGCTGAGAGAGAGGAGAGAGTCCCACCACCACCACAGAAACCAAATTTTTTTTTTTTTTTCACTTTCTTCTGGGAGAGTGGATGGAGCTGTTGCCCTCCTTTTCATTTCCTTCTCTTCTAAACTCAAAGACAAGATGTGGAATGCTTTCTTAAATAACTGATAGATGAACATGCTTCATGTATTATAATATTGCGTGCTCAATGGAGTAGTTTTTTCTGTGATTTAACATTTGAGATTAGAATGCTTGAATGCTGAACTTGTGACCATATGGGGCTTATGCAAGCAAAGTTTATGCCAAAAGAAGAAAGGAGACTGCTGTTTCACTTTTTATTGTATAGTATAGTGAAACACATCACAATGAAATGTATTTCTGCCTCCTATGAAAGATGGTAGAAAATGATTCACTAGATCTGATTCTGGTTTCTTTAAAACTTGCATTAATTTAAGTAATAACCATCGATCAGCATCCTTAAAAGCATAGATTCCCTAAGTCTCTCAGTCTCAAGAAACTTAACAGTTACTCTCCTACTGTATGTATGAGAGATGTTGATCGGCTGACTGACCCTTAGCATTTGGTCATTGTCAATTTCTAAAAGTGATAGAACATCATTTTCACTTGTCCGAGAGGCCACATCCATTAATACATAGAAAGCAACATGCACCCAATGCAATTTGTGTGGATGGAAGGAATCTGCCACTAGCTGTTCTTATATTAAAATTTTATGGCAATTCTTTTCTGATTTTTTTAATTAAATAATGGTAAAAATTATCATTGTTTTTCTTCTTTTCCTTAATCTTTTTTGCTAGGTTGGAGCGATGGTAAGTGCCCAGGAAATGATCCCTGGGTGGCCTCTTCCATTGAACTATGAGGATGTCTCAATTAATCATTGTACTTTTGTATAGGTTTTTTTTTTTTTTTTTCTTTTTAAATCTTTTTGTTGGTAAAGTGATTTGAACCCATAAGCGGATCAGGGTTGTAACTGTGAGCACCTTCTACAGTGCCAGGACACTTTTATAGCTTTTACACTATTTGTGGATCAAAGCATAATTTTTATGGTCCTGTATATTATTTCAGCTTTGATCCCCCATTCTTAACCTTTTACTAGCAGCCTCTTTCTAGTTTGTTAGGAACAAATGTGCAACATATTTGTCAAATTACAAACAAGCTCTTTGCAATTATAAAACCTTCATATAGTGATAAAATCATTTTTTATACATATCTAATTTAAGACTGATGTATAAAAAGAACAGATTGAGTTCAACTAAACAACTGAGGCGCATATAAGCCTTCTTAGTTGCAACACTGGACAAAACCCTACATTGAATATATATATATATATATATATCTCCTAAATTCATTTTAATCTCCTTATCATAACCATTAAATCATCTTTCAAAATGATTAATGGATGAAACAACTTGTTCCAAACATCTGTTTTGACTTTACCAAAAAAAAAAGAAACCATCTGTTTTGACAACCAGCATGAAATATGGTTGTGATCGTAAGATTGAGGATGATAATTTTTGGGCCCCGCCTATGCTAAACTCATCTTCAACGAACTATCCATGTTGCAATCTTCATTGGGAGGTCTAGGCTTCGAACATGACCTTCACCCATCTTGTATAGGTGAGTTGTCACTATCTTACATGTGCGAGTTTTCATCACCTTGCATGTATGAGTCCCATTACATCACATGTGTGAGCTGTGTCTTCTTGCATGTGCGAATCTCATATGGACCCAATCATTTAGCTGTGATTTAAAAAAAAAAGAGAACACAATGACACAAGGGGTTTTGCTTGCTCGAAGAGTACCCAACGTAGTTGATTGTGGCCAATTTTAAATTGGATGTGGTATATTGCTGGAATTAATAGATTCCACCAAATACAAGGGGGTCTATGGATAGATAAATTTTTATCCCAAAAAAGAAAAAAAATGCTTCTTTAATTAGTCATACCTAGCCCACTTATCTAAACAAAGGAATAGATAATTCAACTATAAAAAGAAGAAAATGACTCCCAATCATCATCATAAAATGGACGAGTAGCAAAGCCTAATAATGGATCAATGGACAAACCACTCTTATATATGATGGGGCCCACTTCACATAACGTGGCCCTGTTGATCCATCGCCCAGTCTCATTGTATAAAGAGGCACCCGAATCTTTACTCGTGATCAAAATAAATGGTGCTCCAAACGAATATGGTAATGCGTTTTACATGCGCGATCAAATGCTACATATGTAAAATCCATATTCAAATCCAATGTGTAAATGACAAACAACTCGCAGTAGATCTTTTGATATACAATTTTACATTTGTAACTGAATCGTCCAATGTTTACCAATGTGATAATATACAATTTTACATATGTAACCTGAATTGTCCAATGTTTACCAATGTGAAAATGGCACTTCTGAATAAACGTGGTATTATGTTTAACATCTCTGAATTTTACATTTATGCAAATTTTATTGGGCTGTTTGTTTGCATTAGAATACATCGGAGTTGAGTACATATGGTGGTTAAAAACGAATATTATATGTTAATTTTTAAAAAATAAACATCAAATAATATTTTTTTTAAGAAAATAAAATCAAAAGAAGATGTTATGTATTCAATCCTTACGTATTTTAATACAAATAATCATGGCTAATGTAAATCCCATTTTCATATCCCATGCGTAAAAGAAGAACCACCTCTAAAAAAACCCTTTTAGGGCCCATTTGGGAATTTACTATTAAAGTAAAAGTATTGTAAAGCCTCCATTTTTTAGATAAATGGTTACATTAAAGGTACACATCTTTAAAATTCCCTCCCTTTAAAAAATAAAAATAAAAAAAACCTCATTTTTCCACTAAATAACAAAAAAGTACCCACTTTTTTACACAAAAAGTAAAAAAGATTTACTACCAAGTAACTAAAGACAAAATATAATAATAATTCACTTGTATTTTATTTCTCTTGATTTGATGCTTTCCTTTCCTTTTATTTATCTAAAATATAACCAAACGGGCTCTTAATTAACCTCTTAAAACCATGCATATGCCCCGCGACTTCCTTCCCTTGGAACCACTTTTAAAACTCATAATCCTAGAAGAGGGGATTCTTTTTCTTTTTTTTTAAATGCAAGGTTCTGTCCTTTAATTTCTCTATGCTTCCTTATTTTCTTTTTCTCCATTTGAAGGGTTTTTCTTCTGTATTAGAAACCTGGGGAATCTAAACCCCTCCCTCTATCATGGCTTTCATTTTCCAAACTTTTATTTTGGCTTGTTTTTGGAATTGAAGAGTTTCACTTTCCTAAACGAACTCTTGCCTCACAAAATTACCTTTTTTTTGTAATTAACAACTTCCTCTTATCACCAAGGGAGCCTCAACCCAAGTATCACACTAGGCAAATCCCAATTGCTCAATTTTGGGGAACTTTTGGGGTACTCAATTCACCTGAACTAACATTGTCAACACGTGCACAAGAAGGTTAGACAGGTTAGTGGTTCTTAACATTGTCATGTGTAGCTCATGTGACTCAAATTTCACGCAAAAGCAGCTTCTCGCAAGAAACAGTTCTTTGTGTAAAAAAAAAAAAAAGAGGCTTCAGTGTTTTCATGGGACATATCACTGGGCGAGGATCAGCTTGTTTATCCTGTGAGGGCAAAATTGAGTGTAACACCAACAAGGCTTCAGTGTTTTCTCAAGGTTACAAGAGAAAGGAACTCAAAAGACAAATCATAGCTAACTCTCAAACAATTGGTTTTTATTTACATTGTTTAATCTCTCATTTGTTTGGTGTTGTCCTATCTCCTAGGGACAAATCACACTTAACTCTCAAACAATATATTTTTATTTACTTTGTTTATTATCTCACATGTTTGGCTTTGTCCTCACAACATTATCATATCATATCATATTCAACTAAGAAAGCATACATATATATGATACATCAACTCTGCGCATTATCTATATAGAGATAGTGATCCCTGACTAAGCATCTACCAACTCTCATCCTTGGCTTGGTCCCAGACAACGTTGGACATCACTTTCCACTACCTCTAATCCTTTTCATTGGCCATCGATGCCATCGATCGAAGGCCATTAACTAGTTGCTCTTTTTTAGAAAGGACATAAATCACTTCCATCTCAGGTGTACAAAATAACCAAGTATGATGTCACTGTTTGGATGTGCATTTGATAAGAGATTCTTTATTCTGATTAAATTCCAAACAAAGGAGAGTGGGAGGCCAAGTCCAACAATTATAGATTGTAATTGCTTCCATTTTCAACTGGGTATTGTACTTTATATAAATCAACGTCAGTTCCAAACTCGATTTCATATTTTATGCGTAGCACGTCTCCACGTCCTTTAATGTTATGTGGCGTAGATGGTGGGATCTTCTATTCAGGAAGAAATCTGGAGGGTTATTTATAAAAGATGTGCCAGCCTACCCGGCGAATGATCAGATCAGTGAAGATCTGCTCTAGCTTTTGCCATACACTACATCCGACTGTTATTAATCCTTTCTTCACCTGACTCAGAGCTATCCTACCTCATCATCATCCTCGAGTTCTACATCATTCAAATGGAATTAAATTTCAATTCTGAAGAATGTATTCACATCAACTGGCTAGAAATGAAGTATAAAGAGTGGAGATCCAAAGGACATCGAATTCCTCTCATTCAGTGGAAAAATAATTACTCAGCCATTAACCTAGTTAATCTAGTCCTACAAACATGACATCCCCCTTTATACTTCTACATCTATGGGCACGATAACTCGTAGAGGTGCATCCTTCCCGGTCCTTTCGTTTTAGGAAAAGGTCATTTTAATGCCCTAACCCCCACACCGGATATAGACCGAACTGTCTCACAACGCTCTGAACCCAACTCACATACCGCTTTAATGGGCGAACAGCCCAACCCTTAGAACATACTACAGCCCTAGGTGGCGAAGGGCCGACATCGAGGTGCCAAACCTTCCTGTCGATGTGAACTCTTGGGGAAGATCAATATGTTATCCCTAGAGTAACTTTTATCCGTTGAGCGACGACCTTTCCACTTGACACCATCGGATCACTAAAGCCGACTTTCGTCCCTACTCAACCTGCTCAATAGGCTGGTCTTGAAAATTATTTTTACCATAAATTCCTCAAAATTCAAGTCCACCCAACAAATGAGCTATCATACTTGTGAATCAAAGGTTTAGATCTCATACTTGTCTTCCAGTGTCCTAAAAGAGACTGGATCCCTCCCAACTCCAATTAAGCATGAAACTCCACTATAAGTCCCACCTAATTATAATTAAAAATGTTCAACAATGAATATCATCACCTCTATTAAAACAACTTCAAGTTTTACATTTATAAAAGTTTGTTCCACTATAAAATTAAGCACATTACTAACAATGATCAATGTATAAGATTGTGCACACTCTAAAAAAAAGGGTAAATTAGCGAAAGATCCTTGAGTATTGTGTTATAAAGTCTCTAATACATAGTATTATCGTTTAAGGTCTAGAGTCCCTTGCGCATCGGATTAATACAGGTGGAGGTCCCTTAGCATGCTACATCAGAGATTTTCATGACTAATTTGTCATTTCAACTGTTTAGGCATAAATTTTGAATTTTAAAATTTTAAATATTCCATTCTCCCTCAATTTTAGAGTAAGTTTCTCTCTCATTTCTCTCATTCTCTATTTGCAGAAGATCGAAGTGCAGGAAATTCTTAGTTTCTAGGTTTTGTCGGACTGAATCAGTGCCGGTCACTGTAACCATAGCCGGTGTTGCTCCAACAACGGCAAAGAGGAAGACATCAGACTGTCATCTCCTGGTTACTGCTATAGAACTAGAACAGAGGTGGTCTGGGGCTTTGCTACGGCGCACGGTCTCCGACAAGGAAGACGCAGATCTGAGTTTGTGGAGAAGATGACCGGAAGTTATAGAAAAAATCAGAGTCGGGGTAGAGGCAGTGAAGATCGAAGAAGATTTCTGATTTCGTTCACCGTTGTCGGAAAAAGAGAGTAGTCTCTGTCTAGAGACCGCCGCTTATCTGAGTTTTAATGAAATTTATCTAAGTTATTGCGAAATTTATCTAAGTTTTTTTTTTAATTTATCTAAGTTTTTAAGAAATTTATCTAAGTTTTTGTGAAATTTATCTAAATTTTGTTAGATTTATCTAAGTTTTTATCAAATTTTATCTGAGTTTTTTTAAACTTCTCAGGCGAGCGTGCTGGCAACCTTCTCTGGTGGGACGATTGCGATTCTGAGTGGCTGGGGCTGCAACTTCTTCTTCTTCCTCTATTTTCTGGTTTCTGCAACAATTATGGGTTCTACAAACTTCTTCAAGCAGCAATAGGTAGTGCTCGATTCCGGATCCTCTCCTGTGTGCAGCGACGATGGAATCCTCTTCTTCTCTTATAACGACTATAATTGATCTCCGGCAACGGCGGAGGGGAAAGCAACGAGCACTGATGGAAGAACCCCCCCCCCCCCCCCCCCCGCTTTCCTCTGCAACAAAGAACCCAGTCCAGAAGTCTTAATCTTCTCCGGAAACAATATGCAGTTCAATTAATCTCCTCTGTTTGATTGGGTTCTTCCTTCAAGTCATTATTCTACAACTTGAACACAAAACCTTCCTTTGTCTTCCTTTATCGATCCGACCCGGCATGGCCCTCTTTGATCTATTCGGATCCTCTGATTCAATTTTCTTCTGCAACTTCAAAGATTCCTCTACAAAATTTGAATTTTTGAATTTCAAATCTCTAAAGAGGATCCAAATTCAAATTCTTGAAATTCTGAAATCTATTTGTGTTTTTTAATTTTATTTGTCTTTTGAAATGGTGGTCGACTATTATTAATGACATATCCAACTAATCATGGGATATAATTTGACCATTATCAATGGTATATCTCAATAATCATGGGATGTAATTTATCTTCAAATAAATAAGAACTTTTAAGGAAATGATGATTTTGACATTTTAGGTCTTCAAATTTGAAAAAATGACTCACCACACTGTTAAATATATGATATAGATCTAAGCCAAAAAAGTAAAATGTTTAGATTCAGGTCACAAAATGAAAAAAAAAAAAAAAAAAAAGAAGAGTAAGTTGCTAAATAAGAGCACTTCTTAAAAAGACCAATGCAAGCAATCTTTGGATGACAACCATAGATTCAGGGCTATCTCTGTCATTCTAAAAATAATAATATTTGATTCTTTGAACCACCACTCTGCGAGCTCGTCCACTGCTCATGTTAATTTTGGTGCTAATGCCACCGGCGAATTATCTTGTGGGTGGCGAAATCCTCTAGACATTGTCGAAATACAAGTAATAAATGGACTAAACGTCGATTCCAAAACCGCGTATAAAGCAAAAATCGAATCCACGCGAAGGATGATCCGTCTCCATCTCTACCCTTCATCCTCTCTTTCACGCACCATTTCATCTGCAAAAGCCCTAAATCTCCCCTCTCTCTGCTTCTCCAATTATTCCTCTGTTTCGAAGCTCCGATCGGCAATGGGATCATACTGCTCGGTTTCTAAGGGATCGTCGAGGCTTCTTTTCCGTCAGCTGTTTGAGAAGGAATCCGCAACCTACACCTACTTGCTTGCGGATCTCGCTCACCCCGAGAAACCAGCTGTGGTGAGGGATTTTTTTCTTTAAAAGTCAGGGTTTTGATTCTTCTTTGTGACTTGTGGGGATTTGATATTCTGCTTTTGATGTAGAATTGCTCTGTTTGGTTGTTTATTTGAAAAGATCTGAGCGCTTTTTGGTGTTTGCATTGTTTTGTTTCAGGTGGTTTTATGTTTAGTGGCTTGTTATATGATTACTGTAATCTTATATCATCATCATCATCATCATCATTGTGTTTTTTCAATCTGTTTGGACTTACTATTGTAATGATTCTTATAAATTGTTGTTTTTATATGATCGTAGTTACCATGGTTACTCTGTTCGTGGTTCTCTATAGTTCAAACCGTACACTTCATATTTTCTTATGAGTTCATTAAAAATCAGCTCACTTTGTTCCATATTGCAGAAACCAAACCCATTGAAATCAAGTTCTCTTTGACTCATAGTGTGTTTTTTCCCCCCTGGATGTTAGGCCTCTTATTTGAAACCGAGCTGACTCTGATTCAGTTATAGGCGAGTGAGGTTTAAGGGTATCTGGATGAGGGCAGTATTGGATTTGGTCTATTGTAATGAGACTTGAGTCATTTCAAATTAAGAGGGAACTGTGACTCATTGGAACTGAATAAAATGGTGGTGATGGGTTTTTTAAAAACTCCCCTCTTCTTAAGTGCTTCACCTGTTTGAGTATTTTATCATTGTCTGGAGACTCTACCAGTGTTGTTGTGGGTCTATGAATTGAGTCAACAGTCAGGGATTCCCAAAACAGAAGCGAAATCGAACAAAACTAATGACTCTGATAGCTCAGTGGTATGCCTCACCACCACCGATCGATTTCTGGTTGTAGCGTTGTTGGTTAGGGACTTGGGTAGAATGGGTGTGTGACTATTTACCAGGGTGGAAAAAAAAAGACTAACAATTATTTTATGGATTTTTTTTTATATCTTTTATGGAGTTTCTAACTATTTTAAGTGTGATTAGTTGAGGTGATTTGGCGGGTGAATGAGTTGCGCACAAGAAACTGGATTTGCATCATTAATTTATTTCAGTTAGTTTTGACAAGTTTTCTGTTGATTCTATTGATGACAAAGTTGGGCCAGACAATTAGTAGTTCTGGATTTATGCCCTAACCAAGAAATGGAGCATACATGGGTCTCGGTTCAGGCCTAATTGATGGTCCTATCTTGGCCAGAGAAGACCTAATCCAAATCCTTTGCATCACCACTCCTAGTAATAAATTACAATTTGTGACCATGATTGTTCCTTGCTTGCTCAAAGTTTGAGGATTTGGTCTGTATGAATAGGAAAGCATAATAAACTTTGCATTATGGTTTTTTTTTTTATTGAGATATTCATAGCTTGATTATTTCTTAGTGATCAACAAAGTGAGGATTTGTATATTTATATCTACGGTTATTCATTTATGGCTATTGGACATGCAGAACTCTTATTCTATTGGACTTGTAAAGACAGAGTCTTAGAAATAGTTTTAATTCAAACTCTAGTTAACTTCCTGTTTGAGTTTGACTACTTCATACTTTCCATGATACAAGACTCGAGAAGTTTTGCATTTGCATATAAATCTTGATTTTTTTTACGTATATCTGTTTCACTATATATATATATATATATATTCTTTATTTTTGGTTTATCTGCAACTGAAACTCGCATCTTGGGGGCTTATGGAGTGTTATATGTATAATATACTGACATCAGATTAACTTTTCTTTTTCTTCCCTCATTGGCTGCGAATTCTGAAGAATCTGAACCATAAATTTACTGAAATAATCTTTTTATAGTTGGTTGACCCAGTGGACAAGACAGTGGACAGAGACCTCTCTCTTATTAAGGATCTTGGGCTGCAGCTCATTTATGCCATGAATACCCATGTTCATGCTGATCATGTCACTGGAACAGGCCTGATAAAGGTTGGTGTTTCTTTCTTCTAAGCCAAATGATTTCACGAGTATGCATTCCTTGAAAGAGTTTGTGATGTGTTTGGTAAAAGTGTTCACTGTTATATCTTTTCTTTTCGATACAAAAATATAGTTGCATATATGTTCTCACAAATCATAACAATTATTACCTGTTATGATCTATTTCTTGAGTTCATTATTATCCAATTATGTCAATTTGATACTTACTTTCTAAATAAAATTCATATGTCGTAAATAGCCATAGAATTGGAGTACAAAATGTTTTGCAATTTACCTGCAATATTTTAAGGAAAAATATTTCCATTTTCTTTGTATTAATTGCTATAAAACCCTTTAGAAATGGATTCTCATAATAGAAAATTGCTTCAATATCCTTCCCGAGCGCAATTTTGTAAGAAGTAGGTACAGAAACAGTGAATGAGGGGTGAAAGCTTGCATTTGATGTTGATGCCTTATTTATTCCTTTTCCTCTCATCTTTGTACAGTGTAATCCTGTTGACATGTAATGAAGTGACTGTTTCATACAGGGGAAGATGCCAGGTGTGAAATCCATCATTTCAAAAGCAAGCAATTCAAAGGCAGATGTTTTCGTTGAAGCTGGTGATAAAATATATTTTGGTGATCTTTTTCTGGAGGTAGGGTTGGACATGCTTTCTGTTTTCGTGTTTGATACAATAATTACCTGAAGGCCATACCTTTTTGGCAGCAATGTTCACACTAGATCCTTGTCTTCCATATATTTTCTCTGAATAGTCATGACTCACGAATCCAAGTGAAGTTTTACTATCATGAAATAAATTGGACGTGCCTATAATATTTACAGTGCATAAAAAATGTGTTGTGTGACAATTAACTGCATGAGCTACATTGATACTTTTTTGGGTGAAGTACAAAATTGGATAAATTATACATAACAATATATATATATATATGTATATACATATAAATAACTAATGCCCATATAATGACATGGTTTCTGTTCATTTAGTCAAAATAACTTTAGCAGATTTATGAGAAAATTTTATGACGTAACTAATACCTTTTTTTTCCTTCTTTGTTAATGTAGTTCTGGGAGAAAGTAAACAATTTTGATTCATAAAAAATTAATGTAAAACTGAGTGACTTGTATTATTTAGAAAAAAAGTATCTCCCGAGGCTGCGAACAGGTTCCATTGATAAGATAGGCTTTGAATAAATGATTTCACTGAAATGAATATTCATTGTAACTAAATAGATGGCCAAACTGTGCTGTGTTTTAACATTAATGCTGCATCTGAACCATGCATTCTCTGCAGGTCCGTTCTACTCCTGGCCATACAGTGGGTTGCGTCACCTATGTAACAGGAGATGGCCCTGATCAGCCTTGCCCAAGGATGGCTTTCACTGGGGATACATTATTGATACGTGGTTGTGGAAGGACAGACTTTCAGGTACGTTTTCATTTTCTGTTAAATCATAAAACTTTCCTGTGAAGTAACTGAAGATAATGACTTACTGATCTTTCTTTTTATGTTCTACCCGAAATAGGGTGTAGTCAAATTACACAATGGTGGAAACAAATATGTTGATTTCACAGGAGTATAGGACTTGTGAAAATTTTGAACTGCTGGGTTTTTGGTTGCAACCATGTGATTTTTCCGTACATCAAAATGATTTGGACGCTAGTTGGATTCTTGTAGGTTTAACTCATCCAGTCTTCTATCATGTGCGCAACCCAGCTTTTTACTACACCTGGTCATGGAGTTTACCATGTGAATGAGCCATTCCGAAATGCTGAATGGGTGTGCTGTGTTCCAGTATGAGGGGCACACCTTGATGCCTTCCATTTCAGATTGTGGCGGGACTTAAATGTGGGTGAAATCATAGATGTCCTGTTGTAAAATTTCCTACTGATTTGATGGCCCAAACTAGCAGTTGAAGGGCCACTGTCCCCCGAATCACATGATGAGGATCATCAGATTGGGATTGAGTTTCACCGAGGAACATCCTCCAATCACTCACCGCCATGAATAAGCATTGCATCTAGGGGACTTAAAGTTAGGTCAAAGCATCTCTCTCTCTCTCTCTCTCTCTCTCTCTCTCATGGTTCAAAAACTATGCCTCTAGATTTTCACTAGATCTTGAATTCATCTGGATGTATTTAACTTTCAGCTCCCAAATGTTCCAATCAACATTTCACAAATGCTCAAAGTGTAATTGTTAATTTACAAACTGTAAGTCGCCACTTCAGGTTTAGTGGTCACATTGATGTATGGTAGTTTATGCCCTCTATTTAGTATTGCACTGGTCCAAAACTATTAGTAAATTTAATATTTCAAAAACAAACTGGAAGTCACAACTTCAGCTTTAGGAGTTGCATTGATGGCTCTGTAGTTGATATTATTTGTATTTATACTGGTAATGGTGTAGGAAGAGCATACAGGTGTACCAAAGTTATTTTGTAATCAGTGGCGGACTCAAGATTTTTATTTGAGGGGGGCTGACAATCGTCAATTGAAAATTTCAATCATTATTTTTATATGCTTTGTTTATTTTAATAATTTGGAATGAGAGTCTTTTCTAGACTCGAGAATAGTTGAGAAGATTATGCAATGCATTAATGTCCTACTCAACTCTGATATTTCTAGAAATACACCCTCCAATATACACTGAAATATACAATAAAGGAGAACAAGAGAAGATTGATGATTGATCGTACTTATTAATACAAATAACAGTCTATAACGGGAAAAAAGTAGAAAGATTTAGTGAGCCTGAAATATAAAAGTTGAAGTTAGAGGCTTGTCTGAAATGAGAAATTTCCAATGAATTGAAATAATCAACCTTGGAATAGGAATTTTTATATGATGCACTTTTTCGACGTAATTTTTTAAATAAATGAATAGAGACTTACACACTCTGTTTGACACAGACACTATTTCATATAATGTAACAAATCCATGAAATGACAAAAAAGATTAAAAAAAAAAGATTCCACCTATGATTTAGTTAACAATTTTGAAAAAATTACACCCTAACTTAGGGCTCCACACCAATTGAGAGAGAGAGAGAGAGAGAGAGAGAGAGAGAGAGCCAAATAGGAATGCTAGCAGGAGAGGTAGACTGTAATGTGCCCTATGCGGATGCCGATGCCAATGCCAATGCCAGAGCCGGATATTGATTAGAGGATTTTTGACTTGGGGACTTTGAGAGAGAGAGAGACCAAGAGAAAGAAAGGGATTGGTTGCCCGGGATACTTTGGAGTTGGAGAGGGATGGGGCTTTGATGGGTTATTAAATGGGGGCTGGGCCAAATGGGCTATACAGGTATGGTGGGGGCTGAAGCCCCCAGGTCAATGCATGTAGGTCCGCCATTGTTTGTAATGGTATAGAAGAGTATAAAACTATACAAAAGTTTCTCAGTTCTCTATTTAGAATGGATATTCATTCATTTTCTCATAAATGGTATAATCATAATCATAATCCAAGGGAAATTTTTTTTTTAATTTGAAAGGTACTTGATAATGATGATTTCTTCAACTTGATCTTTTTTTTTTTTCTTTTTTTTTGCTCTGGTAAATACTCACACACACTATCTAGGCCCCTCACCAACAGAGCTACTACAAGGGACTGATCCCTTGTTGTACTTGTAGAGAGGGAGATGCCTCACTATTGAGCTATTAGTGGATTGGCAATTTATCACATTCTTTGTGTGAATTATGATGGCATTTTTTTAAAATTGAAAAGGGTGTCATTTTGAATCACATTTTCACATGCAGGGAGGAAGTTCACATCAGCTTTACAAATCGGTACATTCACAGGTATGAAACGCAAGACCTCTTTTTTTTTTTTTTTTTTTTTTTCCGTAATACACATTGCCCCATGTGCATCAACCATCTGTCTGTGTTTCTACTGTGCCAGATATTCACATTGCCAAAGGACACATTGGTATATCCCGCTCATGATTACAGAGGCTTCACAGTAAGAAACATTTTAGCACCTCTCAGCATTTGCACATATATGTGTACAAGCTTCTTATATGACCTTTTGGTTGAGTTTCAGGTTAGCACAGTGGGGGAGGAGATGCTCTACAATCCTCGTTTGACAAAAGATGAGGTGCATTTAAGAAAAAAATCTCTCTGTCTCTGTCTCTCTCTCTCTCTCTCTCTCTCTCTCTCTCTCTCTCTCTCTCTCTCTCTCTCTCTTTCTCTTTCTCTCTCTCTCTCTCTCTCTCTCTCTCTCTCTCTCTCTCTTCTCTCTCTCTCTCTCTCTCTCTCTACTGAAAAGTTTCGATTATCAACAGAGTCAGTGTACAAAGTGCATATTGTTTTACAAAAAGATTTGTTAATCTTGTTTCATAGTTCTTTGTTAATCTTCTTGTTGTTCTGTTCTGTTTTCCTGGCCTTAGTTTTTCTCTGCTAGTATATATCTCTTGGGGTAATTTTCTACTGCGGATGTTCCTGCATATGGACAGGTGATGTTGTCACAGTTGAAGCCATGAAATTCAGGGGGGTCTCAGTTTATTGATCCTGCCTCTTTAACGTCCAGATCAGGACGTCCACATGTATAATATTTCTTATATCTCTTATACCATGGTTTTCCTCGTCTTTGGATGCAATCTTTTTTTGTTGAATAAAATTTGTGGCTACTGATCAAAAAATAAAAAGAAAAATTCATTTTGTTCCTGAAATAAAAAGAAATATTGTTCCTACCCAATCTATAAGGATTGCTGTCTACATGATCTTTGTGAATGTGTTCCTTCTTTTCGTATTTTAGTGCGTCAAGCTCAGGTCAGATCCCATCTTTGGGATACTTGCACTCATCTGATTGGGTTGGTTCCTAGATTGCATCCAGAATGGATCCATATATTATCCTTTTGTAGACCTTTCTGGCTTGGATCCATCACTACAGTTCAGGTCTGCCGGTTCTATTCTTGGACCCAAACATGACATTTTTTCCTTGGACCCTGACTCCATTAATGTATTGATTTGTTCTATGATAGTGAATATATTTCTTTGTGGTTTGTATTATAATCCATACTAATTGCATGCATTTTCATATGTTGCAGGAATCATTCAAGGCAATCATGGAAAGTAAGTATGCTGTAGGGTTGTGGATGAGTTAATAGGAACTGTGAATTACCAAAGAAAACAAAGGAACGGCTTTATACATGCAAAGTTTGATTTATGTGACATGCAAAGCCAGGCCATAGGCGATGCATGGCATGCAGATGGGCCCACTGGCCCCACAAAATAAATAAGGGCATTTTTAGCCATCTAATTCAACATAGTGATCGAGTCCTTCACTGTTTTTTTTATTTTGACAGTCTATTTCAAAGTTTTGGATTTGATGTCTGAGAATCTCATATGGTGCTGGTTTTTGGAAAACAATTAATAAGCAACCATGTAATTTGTAGGGCAGTGGGGTGATCAACATGCCATATATATATATATATATATATATGGGAGATGCTCCTATGAGAGCATCTCTCACCTTACAATGAGAGATAAAGGTGGGGGCCCTCACATTATCTCTCATAGTAAGGTGAGAGATGCTCTCATAGGAGCACTTCCTTATAAATATATATATATATATATATGACCCCCTAAATTGCACATGTCCACAAACTTTCGGTCAGATCCGAATTTACTAGACCGTTGGATCGACTATGTATCAATCTGAATGGACTGTTGACAATTAAACTTTTGGGCCTATATATATATTAAAATGGTGACGCGCATACTATGAATATTGTTTCATCATATATACAACAGCTAACTTGATATTGTCTGATGCTTGTACTAGATTTGAATTTACCATATCCAAAGATGATAGATGTGGCGGTGCCTGCAAATATGGTTTGTGGGTTGCAAGATCTGATAGGAAGGCAAACCGAGCCTGTATAGTAGTAAACCCTTAAATACACGGCAGTCAAAGCTGGAAGATTGGGATTGTATGTATCAATATATAGTAGTGGAAGTGCCATTCGTGCCATGACTGGAACCTATGATTGAAGAATAAGGGGATGTATTGTCAGCACATGTTTGCATAGTTTTCTTCTTGTTCTGTCTAGTTTGGACCATTGAATAATTTCTTACTACTTTAAACATTGTTCAATTGTTGTGTTAATGTGAGATTTCAACAACATCGAGGAAACTCTGCACTCTTTAAAAGCAAGATCTGGTCAATTTCAGCATGCTGCCACTGATAGAGGCATTACACAGTCCCCTCAGCTGTTTTGAGTCGACCAATTTTTTTAAGTAGACTGGCTTGGACAAAGTTTGAACAGTTTTTCTCAAAGTCTAGAGCCTCCAATTTAGACACCTGAATAGGTCCAAGCGGCCAGTCTATTTTATAAGACTGCATTGATCTACATAAAATTGTCTTGTTTAACAGTCTAAAGGAATGAAAAAAGTTGGCTTTGTTACCATAATTATAGTTTGAGTGCATGACAATTGTCATTGTAGAAGAATGTTTGGTAGATCATCTTTCTACCTTGAAAGATCAGCCTGACTGAATGTTTTTTATAAGCTTCCAATCAAGGCAGTGATCTTAAAATCTCTTACACTGCTTCTTAAAATCCACTTTAATGGAGAATGATGTTGCTCATTTTGTAAAGGTAGGTTATCTAGTCAAATGAAGTTGCAGATTGCAATTGTATCCTTCTTTGAAATAATCAATTGTCAGCAGAAACGGGTTGAGGAAATCATAGACGATCACTTTGAGATGCAGATCGCTGAGGTTGCATAAATCATCGAATGAAGAAAGGATTTCATGATGCCAGTTCAGATTTTCAAATTAGTAAGAAATGAGAGGAAACATGGTATGAACCCGCTGAGTTGAGGATAGAGTGAACTTTTCAATGTGTATGTATCGTTGAAAGCAACAGGATGACGTAAAATGAGGGTGTGAAGGATGATACGCTAGCCATGTTTGAATGTCTCTACTTCCTGGAAGGAATGCGAAGATTGCCTTACTCTTTATCATCTCTCTTGAATGGTCAAGCACTCGTCTAATTAGTGCAAGGAGAAGATTCGATGCTATGCGGATTTATGTTATAATGGAAGAGAGAAATCCTGCATTTTTACCCCTCCTAAAGGAAAATCAAATCATCTCCATCTAGGAAAATTAGTTTAACTTTCTCCTATTTCGAAAAAAAAAAGAAAAGAAAGACCCCCAAACAAAAGAGTGGACTGCACAGAAAAGTCTTATCGTCGCTCAAATGCACCGCCAGTAGATTCGGGATGGATTTCCATGTTCCATTTCTTGGTTACCAGGGATGTTCTGACTAGTACTTTTGAGCAAGCAAGAATATGGTTTGGAAGTAGTTTCCTGATAAATTAGGACTGCTGTTTTCCAAGGTTTTTATACATTTTCTTCTTCTTGCTTCTTCTTTTGGGCTTCCTTGATGTTTCTGTGCAAGTGAGCGAATTTAGAAAAGATTATATTAGTTACATTTTGTAGCTGAATTTTGAAATATCCTCATTCAACATAGCATTTAAAATTCTCAGACAGCCTTCAATAGAGAAGAATTACTATGCTTAATATCTGACTTGGAATGTAGGATAAATAACGTGATTAACACAATCTTATGGATTATTTATCATATTTATCACTCACATTATTCCTCAAAATGGAGCTGCCCTGGCATGATCCACCCCAATGTCATACAATCAGTACAAATGTCCACTATCAAAAGAAATGTCCAAAGTGAATGTCACTTACCTCGGAATCTAGGGACTTCAGACTTCCCTTGGCCCCCAAAAATGCTTCTTCAAGAGGATCGAAACACAAAGGTGGACGGACCATCATACATACTGATATAACTTTCTGAGTAACCCTTATCCACCCATCTACTGATATAGTCTTACGTGACAGCATTGCATCACACATTCACACATGGGCTTGCAGAATGTGGACTTAACAATTCACCGTCCATTATTCTTAATGCCCAAATTGCAGGCACGATTAGAACCTGGTTTTGTCCTTTGTTCCCTTTGTTTTTGCAGTTTGGGCCCAGGGGCCAGGAGTCCAGGACCCATTTCTTCCCACTATTGGGAGTCAAATGGACTAGAGTTCAGAAGAAAGAAAGAGAAGAAAAATGTTGAAGTTCACTTAGTTTGAAGAACATAAAGAGGCAAGTACTGTTACAAAGAAACCTCCAACTTGGAGAGATCCACCCATGACCTTGAAGGTGTCCACCAGCAGTTATAAACTCAAGCCCAGCTGAATACGGAAGATTTCAGAAAAATAAAATAACAACAGAAAGCACATATAGAAAGAAATATAGATAGAGATAAAAATAGTTGTCAGATGGCCCTTTGAAGTTAACACGAAATATTACAATAATAATTACACACATCCACAATGTCATATTGAATGAATGCCCTCATTATTTTCAGAATCTGAACAGCTCATATGCATCTCTTACACATCTCTGTGCCCTATATCTCTCATTCACCAGGCATGAGATCCTTTTGTCGCCCCAAGGATGATAGCAATTGCAGCAAGAACAGCCTGTAAACAGAAAATTCACGGTACATTTGTTTAAGTGAACAGTGTGAAATAGTTTGTTTATACTTGTGCAAGTTTTATATAATGTTAAAACAGAATCGACTTATAATGTTAAGAAAAGGTCCACATAAGATCCAAAGGCTGTTTGCTTGCACTGGAATGGAACCCTTGGAATTCAATTTTGAAGGCACTTTTGGCCAAGGAATATCGATCAATCCCTGAAAGTATGGGTTGAATGTTATATAAATAAAAATAAAAATATATATATGTATGTACGTATGTATGTATGTATATCAGCTGAAATCTTGGAAAACAGCCTTTAGAGTTTTTTTTTTTTTTTTTTCTCTTGCATTCACTATCCTCCGAAAGGAGTTGATTACTGACTCATCAGGTCACAGAGATTCATTTTTCTCTCTAAATGGAAGGATTCAAGCCAAAACATGGCTTCAAATATATGAGGAATTAGGTCTTTGCAAGCAAACAGACCTCGATAGTATACTCTTGGGCCTGCATATTAATATCTACATTTTAATTGTTCAATTCCGTGCATAGTTGCAGATAGTTGACAAGATTGGCGATAAGATAACAGAAGTGCAAATTCCCTATAGCTCCAGGTGCCATGAACTTTGAGGGAAAATGCCTACATCTGCACCAAGTACCAAATTCTCAGTATGTTGTTGATGTTATAGCAAATGAAGATTTAGACACAAGGAATAAAAATCATATTTGATCAGGGGACTGTTGTAAAAATGTGTGTAATTTATGGCTGGCCAATTGTAAACATGTAGCTAAATAGCATATTTGATCAGGGGACTGTTGTAAAAGTATTTGAGTGATTTATGGCTGGCCAATTGTAAACATGTAGCTAATTAGCATAACCAATCATGCTAAGGGAAGTTTAGGGGATAAAAGTTTTAGTCAGATTGAGTACTGAGGGTAGACAAGAGGTCCAAATTATGTTTCTCTTTCTAAGTAGTAGAAACTCCAATGCTGTTGTGGAACGACGCATCAGAGCACCTTTTTCCACTTAATGAGCATAAAGCAATAGAACCTTTTGCCGCCTTTGGACTAGAAAGGGAATAATGCAAAAGATTAAAAGACACCAATGTGCAAGAAAACTTCTTTTTTTTTTTTTTTTTTTTTTTTGTGCTCCAAAAGGATGCACCAACAAAAATCAAGGACCTGAATGAATTTCCTAAGATCCTGGGAAAAGAAAAAAAGACAAACCTGATATGCATTCAAAAAGTACACATGGAAGCTCTTTTTCCGTTTTCCTTCCTTTCTTTTCTTTCCTCTTTTTTTTTTTTTGGTACTACATATGGATGCTTGACAATGCATAATATGAAAACCAAAAACTGCACGATTTTACTAGACAAAAACTAAGAACACAACTTATAGAAAGTTTACATAGTTTGGTTGCGGAAAATGGATACTTACAGCAATGGTGCATGCAACAAACCCGGGCTTTTCTCTATAGTCCACTCTGGAACATAGGATAATAAATGCTCCAACATACCATGGTATAGTGGCAAGAAAGAAACCAATGATGAACCTTTAAACAGAGAAATTTTATGTCATCAACGATGAACAACAGAGTTTAAAAAAAAAAAATTTGTTTCCATAATAAATGTTTGAAAAATAAAAAAAGGAATGGATTGAGAAGGGGAGCTAATCCTGAAAGCAAAATCATTTAAAATTAATATATGGACTGATTCATATACGGCATTCTCTTCTTGTTAGCTGTGAATAAACCTATGAAACAGTATGGGGGTGAATTTATGAATGAAAGTGACAAGAAAAGAAAATCTCAATCTGGACTTACAGAAACCAGCCTATACCGATACCACAGCATGGAAGGCGGCGCTCTCTAACAGGTGTTCCTTCAGCAACTGCAGCATAACCTTAACAACCATCAGGAAATGGAAATTTTACAGAAACCAACAAATACAAATGTAATCCATTTATGTCAATAAATCACTAAAGTAACAATTTAAAATGTGGCCATAACAAGGCTGGTATTCTTAACATGTCACTGGCTAACTTAAGGTTAATTGTCAATACTTACCACTACTTCATTAGAAGACAGACTACCCAAGATAATTTAAATCTACCTCTTGACAAATTTCAGTAAAGGAAAGAAAAGGGAGCTTAAACTCAACCTCTTCCTTTGATTAGCCCTGTACTCAATCTTTTCATAACCCAAAAAAGGAGTTTCACAAAGCATTTCCTGTGCATCTAGAATGGTTAGAGCAACCCCCCACCTCCCTTTTCCCTTTTTTTTTTTTTTTGTTTTCTGGATGGGTAAGTGGGTAGAGAAATATATTAAGTCTCATCAGATCAAGATGTCAAACAATTTTGTTAAAAAAAAAAGTGGGAGGAAGTACAAAGAAGAAGAGTCAGCATCAGATCTATCCAACTCAATTCAGTTGAATTCAAGCAATTTCTGAAGATGCAAAGGATTGAACTTTACACTCTCCTGGAAGCAGATCCTTCACAAATTTTAGTTGAAAAACAATACACCCAGTAAACTTTGTTGACAGTAAATATTTCACAAAATTCAATTGAATTATAACCCAAGGAGACACCCCACATAAAACACACAGCATCCTTGAATTCCCAACACATCATGGTTCTACACCCACATTATACCTGATCAGATCAGAGCCCTAATTGATGAAATCATTTAAGTCTCCAGAAAGAAGACTAGAAACCTACATTAGAACTGAGAAAGGGCACAAATAAATCCCCAGCAAGTTATGGTTTTGCATTGGAACTGTGCGTCTGAATCATCAAACTCATTCAAAATCCAAACTTTTCCAACAATTCTTCTTCTTAGGATGGTGACCCAACTCGCCACAGTTGCTAAATTCTCATCCGAACCCACTCGGCTTTGTGAAAATCAAAAGTCAAACTTTGAAATCCGTACCTGGGACGGCCTGATAGCCTTCTGCATGATAGTAAGGAGGAGGAGGAGGAGCCGATCCAGGTGGAGGAACTGGCTGAGGAAATCCGATCACGGGCTGAGGATATGTTGCAGAGCCTTGAAATGTTCCATAATGATGTGGGTGGTGCTGAGGATCACTGACTCCTGGTCCTAGTCCTCGGCTCTTTCCTTGCTCCTCTTCGCTCATCTTCTTCTTCTCCTTCGAAGATCGATCGCTTCGTTTCCTTTCAAGTGTAAGGTCAATGGGATCTTCTTCTTCTTCTTCGCTTTGGTTTCTTGGAAGAAGCTCAAGCCTCAAGTGGCCAAGTTACTGTGCATCAGTGAGATCTGAAAGACTGTTTGATTATGAGTTCTTATCCAAGTAATTTAGTGGAACCGTTTTCTCACTGCGTCCGTTTAGAAAGAGGACGCGTGTTGCGTGTTATGGTGGTGGGGGTACATCTCTTAATAATTGTTCGCTGATCTCTTTTTTTCCTCCCTGCAAGGTGAGAGTATTCCAACCTTTGGCCTAAATTAATCCCTCGTGTCCAAAGTGAATTCGGATGAAATTCCTTAGCCTCTAAGGGATACTAGTAGTGGACTCAACATTCTCATGTCCAAAATGAAGTCGGATAAAACTTTTTAGCCTCCAAGTGATAGTATTAGTGGACTCAACATTCAGTCCTTAAAGATGGGGGAATCGGGGATTGATATCAGAACCTCTAACTCCGAAAGAGAGAGAAACCGTGATCCTAACTATTCGAGCTTCGAACTCATTGAATAGTATTTTATGTTTTTGGAGTCAATCAAAGTAATTGATCTTGGGCCCTTTGCATGCCTGGTTACATCAATTAATGCATCAAATGTGTGAACGATAGCGGCTAATGCCACACCCAAAGCTTCTCTGAGCACAACCCTTAAGTTTAAGACCAATATACCCATTTGTAAAATTACCTCATCGGACATCACTCATATTTTCATATCTCACCGAACATCACTCATATTTTCATATCTCACCCAATTTCTCTCTACACTCACCCACCCCAACTCAACCTCCACCCCAACCGAGCCACCACGGCCCCCTCTGGCAGCACCGTCGAAGGGGGAGAGGGACATGGAGAGGGAAAGAGGGAGAGGGAGAGGGAGTGGGAGTGGGAGTAGGCAGCGACACTAGACAGAGGCGGGCAGGGACAGGGAGGGAGAGGGAGAGAGATAGGGAAAAGGAGAGAGAGGGTTGCAGGTGGAGGCGGCATGGATAGGGAGAGGAGGCGGAGAAGGAGAGTGAACTGAGAAGATGAGGGTGGAGGGGTTTGGGTATTTTGAGAATAATGGGGTGTGTAGAGAAAATTTTTGGAAGATTTTTACTTATTTGAAGTGTGTAAAGAGAATGAATGTACACAGAGAAGTTTGAAGTGTGACATTAGCTGCTCTCTTTTCACATCTTATATTCTATTATGTGAAATAGAACCAAGTTAAATTTATTGTGTGCTACTACATTAACCTAGGCAAGAATTTTGGGCAGTTGTGTGTGTTTTTATTATTTTTTATTTTTTTTATTTTTTTTATTTTTTTTATAATTCTACGGGACCCTAAATCAAGAACCAAATTGACAGATATCTTTAAAGGGCCAAAAATGTTTATGGCCCAAGTTTCAGTTGTTGATTATCACAGATTTTGAGATATTTTCAAAAAGGTTAAGATCGTTGGATGTATTGTTTTGGGACTCTATAAGACCCATTTTCATGATCACAGTCGATCACCCTCTTTAGAAGGTTTAAAACAATTACAAGACTAAATTTGTTGCATTTATTCTTTATGGGTCTCGAGAAATTTGTCGAAAACCATGTACTATTGGACGTGCCTACTTATTTTACACATTGTTTACACGTCCCTTGAAGTCGGTCCTTTTTTCAACAAATCTATTAATTTGGGCGTCATCCGTTGTTCTTTTTTAAAATGTCTAAAACAGCTGTGGGGCCAAATCTTATATCTAAATCTATCACATATTTTTAGATATTTGGGAGAAAGTTCAAAACCTAAAATTTGCAGTTTTGACTTTTGTGGACTCGATTTTCATGATTTGATCTATTTGGCCTCTTTAGATTGCCAAAAAAGGGGTAGAGGGTCAAATCTTGTATCTTTATTATCATATATTTTAAGAAATTTGTGAAAAGTAGTTAGAGCTTTTTGAAAAATAGTGAAGATTTAATTAAAAGAGGTGTAAAAATGGCAAATAATGGACTGTGTTTCATGTATAGACCGGTTTTTCTATCACATAGGAAATTGCTAAACGACCGCTAATGATATTAATAAAAATAAGTGAAAGCAGGGCAGGGCAGGGCAGTGCATGTTAACTACAACCAAGACCATAACTCGTCTCAAACCTAACTTAGATTAAAACATTGAAATCCATACCCACATTGAACCCAACTTTCATTAAAACCTTGAAAATCATATCCACCTTGAATCCAAGGATTAAAATCTTGAAACCCAAACAACTAAACCTGCCTCTAATACGTTGGGCTAGTCCTGATTTAAACCCGACCCCCTCCATATGGTGGTGTAGAAATCCAACAAATTTTTTTTTTTTTTGAAAGGTTAAATTCAACATTATTCTGATACAAGTGATCTTTGGTATAAAAAATAATAGTATTCAAAGACTAAAAAGAAAATATAATATAATCTGTTTTTTTCTTTAAAATTATAATGTATTGAATCATCAAAAAAGATGGTTCCTTCTCATTTATGGATGACCCTTTCAGCAACCAACCTCAATAAATTCCGTGTCCTCTGACATTTGACTTGTACATTATGTGAAAACAACATTTCTCAGATTTTTTTCTCATTTTTAACTCAGGATAATTTTCTCCAAAGAGCAGATGCTTGTACGGTACAACTCTATGGGGCCCATTATTTTAACCAGTGCAGCTCCTTTCAAACTTTTGTCCCACTGTGATCCTTCAGAATTAAAGCCCAGCTACTTTTATGCTCATCAAGTTTTTACTCAATGCTAAACTAAAGCTATTAAATAAAGGACTTGGATAGTCTGATGGGCTATTTTTTTTTTTTTGCAAGACTTAAAGAGATCTATACATCTATGTTACCTCCACTGATGGGAATGCATCTATGCTAGCCTGCCCCCACAAGAATGCAAGATTGACCACGTAATTATATTGTGCAGACTGCTCGTAGGTGTTATTATCTGGTTGTTCAAGGTTCGAGCCTGGGTAGTCACCTTTGCTCACTTGAGGGGTGTTCTATCTCACCCGAGGACTACTTTCCTCATTTAAGGGCTCCCTTACCTCACTCAAGGTTTGCTTTCCACTCTGCGCATCTTGAGTCGGTTTATCAGTAATGTGAATCATTGATATTATGGGTGGAGGCCCTATGTCACATCTCGGTCCCGAAATCACCCTGGCCTAGGGTAATCTCCGAGGTGTGTCACACGTACTCCCGTATATTATACCTGTCTCGAGTCAAATACAACATACGAATGAGAGAAAATCGACTGTACCACATGTGAGAACATATAACATTTCATATAGCGGAAGTCGTAATTCATTTATATAAGGTATCAAATTCCATCAAGTTCCATGGAACATTTAAGTTTGATACAAAGGAAGTAAACAAATATATACATTAATTTACCAAAAGAGGAATCAATGAAATAACCCTCTACAAACACTACCAAAAGTATATTCAAAAGAACTTCGTATGACCATATGAAAAGGATAGTCACACGAACTATGGTTTCTACAAGTGTCGTCCGCACTCCGAGGAGATGGCTTCTAAACTGGCCCTGGTTCTGGCCACTCTTCTAGTCCTGACGGTACCTCCTGGGTGCTCTCCTCTCTCTCCTGGACCTTTTCAGGACCGGGAGCTGCATCTGTGTCTGTGACACCAAGGGTAGTATCTCAATACGACTATTAAGCAAGTATAAGCAAAATTAAGATTTTACATAATGTTTCAATTTGAATTTAAGGCAAGTAAATTCATAGAGGTCAAGATAAGTATTACTACGCAATTGTGCAACTTTGAATTAATCATGTTGGTGAATCAATTAATGAGAAACATGCAATTTGGCTACTACTTTAGCTCATCCTCTCAAAGAGAGCAATTCTAGTTGGGATGTCACCAGCTGCCCGGCCAAAGGCTAACTGGCTACCCGGTTCTGGAGTTCCGGTACTCCAGGTGACTTACTGCAGTAGTCTCTCATAACTAAACCAAGTGCTGGCCCCGTCGGGCGTCACAAGGTCGAAGCTAGGTAGTGCCGACTCAATCGAATCAAACTAATCAAATAATAAATAGATTCAAGTGAGTTGTAGCCCAACTGTCTCAAATCAAATCATTTCAACTCATATATTATTATATACTCACTAAATCCACATTGTAAATAAAGGTTGGATCAATATACTATATTGGAAGAATAATGAAGGATTTAGAGAAATTAAACCTCAATGGATTTTCAATGAAGAAAGAAACTTAGATGTTTAAATGAGTGATCGATAAATGAAGATGTAATTCAATATGAAATGCAAGAATTTAAGGAATCAAGACATCTTACTAACCAATTCTAACTAATTATTTTAGTCTTTCATCATCCATTTCAAGGTAGGTTTTGAAGATCAATGTATTACTATCCTTTATTTGGTGCCACAGTTTATGAGAAAATACATTAAATTCCTAAACCTACCCTCATGGAATAATTTAAGACCAATGAGTACAATCTATGAATGTTTTCAGCCTCAAATGAACATTCATAGAGTTATGATTTCCCATTTAAATTTCACAATTTAAGGTAATTCGATTCAAGGTAAACATCTCATACTACTATGCTTCAATGGGTTTAAATGGGCTTCAAATAGTGGGGGAAATGGGCTGGAAAAAGGGCTGAAATGGGCTGGGAAACAACCCATAAATTAGCTGAATTGGGCTGGAAAACAGGCCTGAAATTGGGCCAGAAATGGACCTGAAACCAGCTCAGAGATGGGCCTGAAATCAGGCCTGAAACGGGCCCGAAAACAGCCCAGGGCCCTTGTGTGCCCATTTCCTGCAGTCGTGCAGTGCTGCTGTTTTGTCTCCTCCTTCTACATTCAGATTCCCCAATCAATTTCAGCATATTGTATGACATTAGAAATACAGAGTTATGCAGAAATCTGAACTCATTTGTTCATAAAAATCCTGCAGAAATTTAAACACAATTCCTCCCAAAAATCCTGCAGAAGTTTGTACACAATTGCACACTAAAATCCTTGTAGAAATCTGAATATAGCTGATCATTTAAACAATGCAGAAATCTGCACAAAACTGATCATAAACATTGCAGAAATCTGCATATTATTTGGACCTAAAAACCTGCAGAAAATGTGCACATAAATTGGACACAAAACCTGCAGAAATCTGAACTTTGACATAAGAAAAACCTGCATAAAAATAGAGCCTTCATGCTCCCCTTTACACATTCAATCTCTCCAAACCCATTTTATCAACTTTGAACCATAAAACCATTCATTTATTAAGAACTAAAAACATAGAGCAAGAGTAGCATAGAATCAATGAAATTAACAAAATGTAAATCCATAGCATGCATATACTTGCCTCAATTTATGCTTTTCAAACCTCTTCTAACTCTTGATAGTCAAAATCCTAAAATCCCCCAAATGATGCAACCCTAGACACAAGTCAAGTAAAAGAATGCCATGAATGCTATGTAACCTACCTAAGAGCCTCTTGACTCCATTTTCAACTCAAACCTACTATCAAGGATGGATTTGAATCATACCTTGACAAGGAATCCACTTTTTGGAGTTGGGAAAAGAAATGGTTCTTGAAAACAAGAGGTGGAGAAGATGAAGGAGATGATGAAGAAGAAGAATTCCACCTTAGCCTTCCCTTGTGCAAATCTAAGGAGCTTGGAGAAAGGAACGGAATTTGAAAGAAGAAAAGGAGAAAGGTCTTCTCCACTCTCTCCACTGCTACTGCAACGAATAAAGTGGGCTGAAATTGGGTTGGGGTTGTTACAAGTGATAAAGATGGAAAAATTGCAACAAAGCCCATTATGTTTATATATTTTCCAATTGAAGTCAAACTAGGGCCCACTTCTTTAACGAGGGGTCAAATGAAGTGAACCTAAATACGAAAATCGACGTGCTCAACGAGATACACGCGATGACGCCAAGATGATGTGAAAACGATGTAAAACGAGAAAATCTATAATTACGGAAAAGTCCTTGACTCAATCCAAATGAGTCAATTCAACTCCACTCAACTAGTCAAAACTCAATACTCAATTTAACTCAGTCTAAGAGACTAAGTTGAAGATTTACGACTAAACAAAATTAATTAAACTAAACTCCCATTAATTAACACTAATGACAGTTAATTGGGGTTGGGGTGTAACACCCGCCATGGATGGAACTTCAGAAGTATCTCAAAAGCATGGTTCAAGAGTATCAGCATCAGACCACCGTTGGGAGGACCAATATGTATCGCTGTACTGGTGAAAGTAATCAAAGTCTTGCTTGAGATAAATAAGCAAACTCAGGAAGGGCCTAAAGAATGAAATTCACAGATTGATGAACCATTTTTCCTTAGTTAGAATCATCAAAACAAGGAGATGTGGGATTGTGCAGTTTCCATCATTGTTAAAATTCTTTAGGTGTCTTGTAACTCTACGCCAAGGAGATGTGGAGTTATCAAATTTGTCATAAACATAGGAGTTGACGGCAGAATTTGTAGGGGTCATTAAAAGTATTTCTGATTGTTTAGCTATCTGGGTAGAATGATAGGTGTCTTTTGAGTCCTTGAGAGTATCTTTTGTGATTGTAGTAACAGCTATGAAGATTTTCCTGTTTTCCACTGAATTTGTCCTGGAAAGTTCCAGCCGTATATTACGCTCCTTACCATTCTCAAAAGTTCAAATCTGGCAAAGGCTCTTTCGTGAACAAAGTGGCACTTGAGCAGTCTCCACACTCTTCAAGTAGGGACCCGTTTTACTCATTTTGTACTACTTGAGTCTTTAAACATTCTATGAAGTCAATGTTTGTTTTTTGTTTTTTTTTTTTTTTTCTATTTTGGAGCTAAAGAATTTTTATATGTAGTAATACATTTGGAGGTTTTTTTTTTTTTAACAAATTCAATATGAGATAGCTTTTATGAGGGAGTTTTTTTGTTTTTTTTTTTTTGTTTTAAGTTTGATGATTTTGGAGTGTTGGTGGGTATATTGAGAAGAAAAAATGTTGATTTTGGATGAAAAGTAGATGCTTGGAGAATTATTTGGGCAAAAATTTTGTTTTATTCTAAATTTTCTTTTTTTGCTAAAAACTTTAAAAATTACTATTTGGTGGTTCAATTCTTCTTTTTATGCAATTGTTATTTTTTTTATTGCATGTCAGAAATGTTATTTCTACAACTTTTATACCTGCCTTGTGTTTCGTCGGTGAATGTTGCTATTCTATACAACTTATCCGGATTGTGCACAGTCCTGTTTGGCTAGTCATGGGGTAAATTCATTCACATGATTTTGTGTAGATATCCTCCCTTTCCTCTCGAGCTTCTCCCTGTTTATATTAAGCATTGACTACTCTGTGTGAACGGCTTCTAACCCAAGTGGTAAGGAGGTCAGTTCTCATTTGGCAGTCAAGGATTCAAACCCTGGATATGACACCTTTCCCATGGACTTTCATTTCTGCATGTGTGGGCTATCTCATGGGACTCACTCCTCTTCTCTAGGTTAAAAGGAAAAAAAGGAAAAAAAAAATGGGCTTTCCTATTTGACTGGTACAGTAAACTACCAACAGGCTTCTTATTTATTTATGTTTTTACATAGCGACTTCACTTTCGAAGAATGAGAAGCAAGATTTTTCGTTTCAGTCCTACAGTTGAAATAGAATGGGACTAAAAACTTTTCGATTTGAATTTCAGTCTATATCCATTCATTTCGATTTATTTAGATCCATTTCGGTTGTCTACTCCGGCCCATTTTGGTTTATAGTATTGTATTCTTTATAGTCCGGAAGTTTGCAAACACAATTCTCACCGCCTTTTTTTTTATTTTTGTTCTCCATGTCCATATCAAGAAACATGCATAATTTATGTATTTTTTTAGATGTATATACATATTTTTTTTAAATTCTTATTATTCTGAAAAGTTACTCCGAAAAATTTCATTAAGATTCTAAAGCACCAAAATATTTTATCTTTGAGGCAAGAACAAAATAATGACCAAAACAGAATTGACAACTATGATGAAGGTTTTGGCCCCACAACCATGCCTTTTAATTAAATGCACACGAGTCACCACTTACGGTCCGCACCTAAAGTATCACGATCCCTTGTTTCGTCCAAACAAAGGAGCCTTGTGTGGACGAATCAGGAGGTGACATGCGCGGGGGCGGAAGAAAGAGAACTTGCTTTTCTCTTTCCTCCACCCCCGCATGTGGCGACCCCTGATTTCTGTTTGGACGAAACAGGGGTTTCCGCACCTAAAAGTTTATGAAAAAGAGGGACTACGTAATCAATAGGTTTGGACGTGGGCTTAGGCTAGCTACAATATCAGCCCAATCAGTAAGCACGGTCTTGAATTATATATCATGCGACTTTATATAGATCAATCTTATCTGTCCTGTGTGCATTTTTATGGGTTTAGTGGTCGCCACTACGGGGATTAGTCTTTTTGGATCAAAGACCTCAGAAGTACCCATGTCATAATAATAATAATAATCTTATGTTAATATTTTCAATTTTTTCTTTTTGGCTTGGTTGGCCATGGGTGAAGGGGGACGATTAATCCAATGATAATTAATGTAAGAAGCAGTATCAAATTAGCACCAGTGCCAATTTAAGGTAGGTAGTTATGTGTGAAGGGATTGGATTATTATATGCAGGCCTTGTATTCGGTTGGGAAAAAGAAAACTTAATAAATAAAACAATCATTTTACCTTCGCTATGTTGAAATTAAAGCTCATCGGGGCAGTACTAAAGATTGTCTAGCCTGTCTGACTTAAAACTTTGGCTAATCTAAACCGCAGATCAAAACGCGAGGCCCAGTTCTGATTATTTTAAAGTTTACAGGCATTACTAGGCTACACAGTTGGGCCTTTACCTGTTAGCCATTTTTCTAAGGAGACAAATTGTCCCGCCTGAGCCGGCTGATGGGCTTAAAAGGTGCACGTCTATCACAAAGTGGGCTGCACCGGTCCAACTCCAATCCCCATATGCAACTCTACTATGAAATAGTTGTCCTCAGATGATCAAATTGGCCCGCAACATTTGGTTTTCTAGTTCATAAATATATATAGCTTCGACAGGTGTTACCCAAATGTGTCCAGCCATACCTATGTAATCTGATTCTCTCGTTGACAAATAACAAACCACAGAAGCCCTAAATTAATGCTCCGATGGGGGCCGGGCCAGGTTATGGGCTTTCTATCACTTAATCCAAGCACGACCCAATCATTAATTGGGCCTTAATTACAAATCCAAGCCCGGCCCAAATCGGGCCAGGCCCCCCTATCGGGCTCAGGCTGGCCTAGCCCATGAGCACCCCTCAAACAATACTTACAATAACAATTGGGTAAACTATTCGGGCCAATGTTCAAATGGGTCATCGGATGCAAGAATAAGGTGGGCACTCCATGATCCCGAATCAGACCCGGCGGATCCATACTTATGGCTGAAAAAATGTCTTTTACATCTGGTCCAGTCTTAGATTCTTCTTTATCTTAAATACCAAAGAAGGCAGCATCACCCAGACTCAAGATCACTGTTTTCTTATTTGGAATTTGCCACAGTATAATCTGATCAACCATGGTTAGTTTTTACTGTAAGGATCTTAATCCTATTATAATTAATATTGTCAAATTCACGGGGTATTGGACCAAACTTGAAATTTATTTATAATTATAATTTTAGTGGAACTGTCCCAGAAAGATGGCCATATGGGTGCACCGTGTTCAAGTTAGTGCCGTGAGTTTCATTGTAGTATCATATGGGAGCTTTCTTCACGGTGACATCACATGAAGACTTTGTCATCAAATGGAGATTTTTGTCATGATGACATGGGAAAACAAAAGTCAAAGAAAACAAAGCATCATGCGTGCCTTGGGAAGTGTCCATCAAGAAGTTAGAATTGTAACAGCACACAAGATGGGTGTTCGAAACAGAGCTTTCGTCTGCTCGAGTGCGCATACCTGCGCTCGAGCGCCTGGGTTGTGAAAAGTGTGGTTTCTTCGGTACTCTCTATTTTAGTTTGAGACCGTTTATTTATTTGAGCCTTACTTGTTGTACAAGTATTAAGACAAGAATTAAAGCCTATATATTGCCTTCCTCTTTCAACTCTAGGGCACCACTTTCCCATCCAAAAGCCTAGAGATCTATTAAGAAATTGTTCTCCGCTCTAAAGCTACAAGTTGCTGCGCTGAAGTTCAAGTCTTTGGAGGTTCTTTTTGCTACTTTTCTAAAGTAAATTTATCTTGAAGAGACATTCAAGGTAGTTTGTTCAAGCATAGTGAAGGTGTACGGCGAGCAGTCGGCAAGATCAAAACAGTCATTAGGTTGTGTTAGCAACTGAGAAAGGGTTGTGAGTTTTCTTGTAACTTTCGATTTATAGTGTTTGGTTGTCTGTTGGCCTAGACGGTAAGGCCCATGGTTTTTTCCCGAGTTGGGTTTTCCACGTATAAATCGTATATCTTTCTCATTGTTGTGATTAATTGATTTTAATTTGGATTAGGGTTAATTACTATATTAATCACTTGTTCTTGAAACCTAATAGACATCTAGTTATTGGGACCTAAGCCTGTGTTAAGGCCAGTTTTTCAATTGATATCAAAGCAAGGTTACACTAATTTGTTGTGTGATCTTTTTAAAAACAATCTCTAATGGATTTAATAGAGAAGGAACGTCCACTACTAAGCCCCCTCTCTTAGATGGAAACAATTATGCTTACTGAAAGGTAATGATGATTGTTTTTCTTAGGCCCATACATGATCAAGTTTGGGATGTTGTTGTGGATGGATATTCTAATCCCATTGTTGTAGTAGATGGGCAAACTAAATTGAAACCAAAAGCCTAATGGATTGTTGCTGAAAAGACTAAGTCTAATTGCAATAATAAGGCAATTAATGCTATCTACAATGGAGTGACCCCTGCAGAATTTCATAGAATTTCTGCATGCCCTAATGCCAAGGCAGCATGAGATTTGCTAAGAACTGTTTATGAGGGAACTGACACTATCAAGCAAACCAAACTCCAAAATTTGACAACCGCTTTTGAGACAATTAGGTTGAAAGATTCTGAAACTTTTGACGAGTTCAATTTTAAATTGAGTAAAATTGTGAACTCAAGTTTTAATTTGCGAGAATCTATACCTCAACCCAAATTTGTCAAGAAAATATTGAGGTCTCTCCCATAACGATTTCGTCCCAAGGTAGTTGCCATTGAGGAGTACCAAGATTTAAATTCCCTCAGTGTGGAAGAGTTGGTTGGAAATCTGCAGACATACGAAGCTAACCATTGTCTTAGCAAGAATGGTAAGGAAGTTGCACTCAAGTGTTCAAAATCCGTGGACAGTAGTTCTGAATTAGGGCGTGACTTGGAGGATGCTGAGTTTGAAAAATATTTCATTAAAAAATTCAAAAAGATGTTAAAAAATAAAAAGGCTAAGAAGGATGGTAACAACAAGGCACCCTACAAGACCAATTTTTGTGCCTGAAAAGAAATCATCTAAAGGATCAACTAAGCCCATTCAATGCTTTGAATGTCTATGTTATGGTCACAATGCTGCTTAGTGTGCCAACAAAATGGAAAGGAGCAAAGGTAATGCTATTAATGTTTCTTGGGAAGATGATACAAATGAGGAAAAGAGTGAGCCTGAATCTCCTGATAGTGAGTTTAAAAATTGTGCTGCTTTCATGGCTTTGTGTACTGTCTCTTCTATGCAGGGTTCATATGAGAGGGAGTCCAAGTTCGATGAAAATTCAGATTCTAATGACTTCTCTAATGATGACAAGGACTGGGAAACTGCATACAAGAAATTGATGTAAGATTCCATACGCATGTCGAAGATCAATAAGAAAAGAGCATTAAAGCCGAAATAAATGGAATATCAAAATTCTTCTCTAACTGCGCAACTAGAAGAATCACGTGCTAAGGTAAGTTAGTTAGAAGATTGGCACAAGTCAATTAGAAGATCGGCATATATTATTGTCTAACAATCTAATTACTGCAGGTAAGGAGAGTGAGTTGTTGAAACAACAAGAGCTGAAAGCAAAATCGGAGATGGATAATTTGAAGAAAGAGTTGAGTCATTGTAAAGCTGAAAAGGTTGATTTAATTGGAAAGCTCAAGTTGACAACCTCTAAATTTATCAACTGTAAAGGCCTCTTTGGACCACACAAACAAAGGGTCTATGAAGCTCGATGAAATACTTGGAAGCCAAAACACTGACTTGTCTAAATCTGGAATTGGCTACACTTATGGAGCTTCGCCCTCAAAAGATAAAGGTCAATATGTATTTGTTCAAGAGCCTATTGTGTACTCCATGACACCCTTCATTCATAAGGCTCCACCCTTGCTGCAATGTGGTGTATACTGCACTGTCTAAATCTATTGAGAATGCTAAGGTTAATCCCCCTCTCTGTAAGCCCCTAGGCAGTGGCCTAAACCCATAGTCCTCAAATCATGTTTTGAGTAGCACATGCATATTTTTTCGGACTAATTTTGAGATTATCTGGCATGTAATACACTTTGATTTGTTGGATTTTTGAAATGAATTTTTTTCACGATTTAAGGATTTTGATCAAGTCCACAAGTACACGATGACTCACTTGGACACTCACTTAAGGTCAATGAGACACTAGGATTCACATGATTCATAGTTTTAGTGGTTTTGTACTTATTCGGAGCATCAATTTTGATTTTCCCACTTCTCTATGCTCTCTTCTTAATATTTATATCTATATATGTGACCCAAAGTGTATAGAGATTTCTGTAGACCGACGCAATGGAACTGTATCCTATAGGGTTCAGAAATTTATACAAAAAATGTGCACTAGAACTTGAGCATTTTTATATGTGAAGAAGTTCATGAGAATATCTAATTTTGGGCTAAGAATATATATATATATAAAACAATAAAAAGAAAAAAAATGTGTGACATTAAGGGGGAGCTTCACATCCCATTGCTGATTAGATCGAATGTTTTTGAAAGGTATGAAATTCACTTTGTATCTGATGATTGTTGACTTGTGGTCAATCTGCGATTTCTTCGTGGTTTACATTTGAGATCGTCTCACTCACAATTTACACACACGATAAATTCCCCAAAATTTTGTTGCCTCGTGACGTGCAAATTATCATGTTTGATCATCAAGGGTTTTTTTATTGTTGGCCTGATTGAATTTTGCATTTGTGCATTTTTTTTTAGGATATAGATTATATGACTTAGGGGGAGTACGCTCTTTGTCAATTTTGAACAAAAAGGGGGAGAAGCTGAGATAGCTCATGAGATTTCACATGCTGATTAGTGTTTTGTTAAGCTGGTTATATTGCTGATTAAATTTTAGAATTAATTTTAATTTTCAAGATTTCACGCTTGATCTTTTGTCAAACTTTTGTGAACAGGATTTGCAAGGCTGAACTAAAGAAAAGTATTTTGAAATTTATCTTATTTTTTATGGGTAGAATTTTTATTGTATTTAGGTGTTTTGTCCATGAATTGCCAAATGGGGGAGATTGTAAGGATTTTAATCCTATTATAATTAGTATTGGCAAATTTATTAGGTATTGGACAAAACCTGAATTTATTTATAATTATAATTTTAGTGGGACTGCCAAAAAAAGATGGCTATATGGATGCACCGTGCACAAGTTAGTGTTGTGAGTTCCATTGTAGTATCATATGGGAGCTTTCTTCATGGTGACATCACATGAGGACTTTGTCATCAAATGGAGACTTTTGTCATGATGACATGGAAACACGAAAGTCAAAGAAAACAAAGCATCATGCCTTGTCCCTATGTGTCTCGATGTACCATCAAGGTAAGCGATTTTTCCTTGAGAAGTGTTCATCAAGAAGTTAGAATTGTAACAGCACACAAGATGGGCGTTTGAAACAGAGCCTTCGTACGCTCGAGTGCGCATTGAAACAGAGCCTTCGTACGCTCGAGCGCGCATACCTGCGTTGGAGCACCTGAGTCATGGAAAGTGTGGTTTCTTCATGACTCTCCATTTTAATTTAAGATGGTTTATTTATTTGAGCCCTACTTACTGTACAAGTATTGATGCATGAATTAAAGTCTATATATTGCCTTCCTCTTTCAACTCTAGGGCACCACTCTCCCATCCAAAAGCCTAGAGATCTATTGAGAGATTATTCTCCTTTCTAAAACTTCAAGTTAATGCGCTAAAGTTTAAGTCTTTAGAGGTTCTTTCTGCTACTTTTTTGAAGGAGATTCATCTTGAAAAGACATTCAAGGTGGTTTGTTCAAGCACGATGAAGATGTACGGCGACCAGTCAGCAAGATCAAAGCAGTCCTTAGGTTAACTTAGCAATTGGAAAAGGGTTACGAGTTTTCTTATAACTTTCGATTTATAGTGCTTGGTTGTCTATTGGCCTAGACGGTAAGGCTCGTAGTTTTTTCTCGAATAGGGTTTTTTACGTATAAATCGTGTGTCATTCTCATTGTGTGATTGATTGATTTTAATATGGATTAGGGTTAATTATTAAATTAATTACTTGTTCTTGATAAGTAATAGATAACTAGTCATTGGGACGTAAGCCTGTGCTAAGTCCGATGTTTCATTCAGTTGACACCCACATGATGATTATTCTTCAAACAAACTCCACCGTAAACACAGTCTTAATTACTAGATATATCTGAAAGAAGCTCCAACCCTCCAAAGATGTCAATATCCAAGTTTCATTACAAGAAGACTATCTTCCTCACCAACCTATAATCTCTCTCACCAAAAGAAGGGCCATTTCAACTCATGATTTCTTTTGCATAAAAAAAAAATATGGTTCAATTTTCTCAGGCTCATGATTGCATGGTGGACATTGCGGTTGGAGCCAAATGTGACATGGCAACAACAACAACAAAAGAAACGGTATCATGTTCTCATGTGATGCATGGTCCCATCACATGAAGATATACATAGATAAAAAAAAGGGATCAAAAGCTGTATAGGTTCTACATCATCATAATGATTTTGGAGAAATGGAGTGTACTGGTCCACTACTTCGATTTTCTACATTCGCTGTAGAGCTTTTTCACGACTATAAAGTTTGCATGAGATTACCTTTTCCTTGCTGTCTTTTTATCTATCACTCTCTATCATTCATATATGTTCTATTATTCTAACATGTAATGATATTTTAACCTCATCTTTACGTCCTACGTGGTTTAGTTCAGTATCATGTGCCGTTTGTTCCTCAAATAATCACTGAAGGAAGAGATGTCATTTCATGTATGTAAGGGTAAAAAACCCAGAAGAGAAGCTTTCAAATGCGCTTTTTTCTTTTTGGCTGTTAAAATATATTGGCCAACATTCAATTGTAAAGTTGTAAAGTAAAAATAGGCAAAAACATGGAAGGTCCCATGCCATGATCTAATGGTTTCTTGATCGACGGTGCATTTGCAAGCAATTGTGGGTGATTTATTAGATTCTCCTGCACGTAGGATGAAAAGTTATTATTAGGTGGTGTAATTAAAATAAGGGTTTATAGTCATGGATAGCAATAATGATAGGTAGTTTAACTAAATTTACTTGAACTAAGCCTAGAGGATGTATTTGAAAAGGCAAATGAACTTGGATTTAGTCGTAACTCGTATCTTGATGGTGGTTGTGTTGTTAGTAATCATTTTTATGACTAAGAAATTCAATGATGTTTTTTTTCATTTTCAGTAAGAGGAACTCAATGATGTTGTTGAGACGGCAAAGGTATATATTGCACTTGCCCGTGAAGGGTGTGTGTAGCTGTATTTGGACCCTTTGGTTTGATCTACCCAATTCTAAATTCAGACTAAGTATTATTTCAGTTGATGAGGACTGATGAAAACTCATGGAATAGAGCATATACAATTGTCATCAGTATATAAAACACACCGATCGACAAAGTGGGTTGGAATGCTATTACTAATTCCAGTGCAGCCTGTTGCATTTTAGCATTCCTCATTCCTCATTTGTGATTGAAATTTTTTCTCATTTTGACACTTCTCCAATTCTATCCCTATATTTGTGGCACTTTTTTAGGAGGATCTAAAATGGTCATCATTTGCAACTCGTTATGAATGACCCATGGCTTACTTGATTGCAAGCATTCTAGGATTTCCTGTGTGGAGCATTTGGAGAGTAGCAAATCCTGTCCCCAAGCGGAATTAATGCTCAGGCATGTCCAGCATTCGAAATGCTGGATTTCTGAGAATTCTGAATGACAAAAGTGTCATTTGGAATGTCATTAGTACTGGATTTATGTCTTGTATTCCGGTCAGACCGGATTGGTTCATCGGGGTTTATAGTCAGGAGCATTTTGGTTATTGTATCAGGGCTTTTTTGGAGGCTTAGAAAGAGAAGATTATATACTGATGTAATTAGTAATCCTAAACTCGGAGTGAAAGAGGTTAGAGCTTTCTCTCATGTGGCTCCGAACCATGTGCGGGCAAATGCAAGAGCAAGATTGAGACCTATGGGAGAGAGTAGGCTAAGTGTTAGAGGGTTTGAAATCTTTGTAATGAGTTGCCCAATTCCTATAGAGTGAAATCCTCATTTCCAAGTGGACGTAGATGTGTCGTGTGATTGCTTGCGGTTGTGATTGATTGTGCGTATTTTTCCTAATTATCTGCAACAAGTGATAAAATAGCCCAACAATTAGGGATTCCAGTGAGACATCACCTGCATGGAATCTAGACTAAAGGAATTTTTAGTTGGAAATGCTTGTAACCAAACAAGCTGGGTGTGTTCGATTCAATTTTTATACTTAACAACCTTATTACCTACAAAGTTCTTCGATAGCTATTTGATAAATGTGAGTTTTGGGATGTAGGAGTAACATATTTGGGATCGGTTTATTTCATGTAATTGAATAACTAGGAGTTTTAATACTTGGCATTTTTATAAGTGGCTAAAAATGAAGAATCAAAGGTGAAAATCTAAAAACGCCATCCAATAACCTTTCTATAATTGAAAATCGAAACTAGGGAACATGAGAAATAAAACCCAACCACAACCCTAGTTATTCAAATCCTAGGAAATTGAGATTGCTTCTACATCACTAGGTTATATCTTTTATCCACCCATTCATATCCTTCACACCTCACCTCTTTAATAATCTTTCGGTGGAGCTTATTTGACGTAAATCTTATCTATTTTATGCAAATAAACACGCCCCATAATCTGTTTCATAGTAGGAATTTGAGGAATTCTAGAGAAATGCAGTGCATGTTGAATTCTTATCAGAAATCCCAACTTTTGAAGTGCATTGGAAATGTATTAGGTTGGGTGTAGAAGGAGTTCTCGCATTTGGTGCTGCTTCTTTTTGAGAAGAAAATGGCATTCTTGTTTTGCGCCAACAAAGAATTGGAATTCCTAGCTAAGAGGTAGGAATTACGTGTTTTTGTTTTAGTGGTACCTGCACAAATACGTCCTATGAAGTAGTAGTTGTAATAATCATAATAATAGAATTCTAAATCTATAGTACTTCAAATCGAGAATTTAGAAAGACATGGTTAGACTGGAAGTTAGAATTTCCCCCAGGATAAAAATTCCACTTATCAAACAAACTCCTACCTAGGCCCTACTTATGATTTAAAAAAGAAAAAAAAAAGGTGAAATCCTTACATGAAACCTGTTATATGACGGTTACAGAATGACCGTTACAACTATGGTTGCAATCCTTTGAACTGAAACACCATAGAAACAGAAATTTCATCCTTTGATGCTACATCTAAAACCTTTACTGACCTGTAACACAACTTCAGAAATTACTAGGATTGAAGAATGATCAGATTTGAAGTTGCCATGCTACTGCATGTTTCTCTGTTAATTCAAAAATAGGGAATGTCCATTCTGCCTCAGAAACAGAGTCTTAAAACACTGGTCCTACTGGGTCATTCACTGAGTTACAAAATCCCAGCCTTTATATGCCTGTATATTGTGACTGGAGACAGACACCACTTGTTGCAGAAGTGGGAATGCAGAAGACAGTGTTTGCCAGATACCAACACATACCGCACCGTATCTCCACTTTTCTCTCTTTTCAAATCTCTGACTCTTCATTTTAGGTCATCCCTTCTGCTGCCCATATAATTCTGCAACCCACATAACCCTCCATAAACCAAAAAGCTGAAAAGCAAACAGCAAGGTCCAATTCCAATCCTACACTTCTTTAAATATTCAAACCTCCTTACCAAAACCATCAAACTCCTTTCTAGAACCACAATTACCATAATCATTCAATAACCACATGGTTTGCTTTAGTGTTTCTTTTATTTACAAACTCACTTGGGCCTCTAACTACCAATGAAAGGGAAATGCTGTTTTTAAGGAGAGGTGATTAAGAAAGTTGTAAAGAACCTCAGATGGCTATGATTGATTTTCTACTTGAGAAGGCCTAGTGGGTCTGTTTGTTTATTGGGAATAAGCTGTCTCCATGAACACGGAACACCAGTCCAAAGAAGAATAGAAGTGATTTTGATTGCAAACTAGAAAAACTCAACAGAGTGATCTGTTAGTGTATAAAAAGAAAGTCATTTTGATCACTCCCTTGGAATTGGGCTGCTAAATTCAACATTCTAATTGCATCTAAAGGGACCTTTGGGTAGTTTAGTGTCGGGTTCTCCTCTGATTTCTCAATACATTGCAAAATGCCAGCTCCCTGCAGGGTTGTACTTTTCATGATTCCTGCAACTTATGCTCTTCTTGGTCTTCTTCCACTTGTGGATTCGTCTCATGAGCCAGCAGCCCACAGTCAAGGGAGCAACAAGAACACCGTTCAAAAGGTATTTCTTCCACTAGATAACAAGAAACACATGTTATAAGTAAAATTCTAAATCATTTTCCTTTTCAAAGATGGATATATGATAGAGATTTCTTTCTGATTTTGCTGGTGGTATGTTGTTTATGAGAAGTATATTTCTCAAGCATCAATCCTTATCATGACTGAGGATTTAAAGGGTGGAATTTTTTTTCGTATATATGAATCCATGTCCCTGATGAAAACAGCAAACTGAAAGAGTCAAATCTCCAAATTGACTAAGCATTTTTTATATGAATATTTTTTCAGTTTCTCAAACTTATTGAAACGTATGTTTTGAGAGGACTGCTCTAACATGATGTTTTGTATGCTTTCAGCTCAGCCCACAACTGCAATTCCAAGTATCAGTCCATGGTTTTCTCCTTTGGGCTTCAATGGGGTTTCTAATGCCTATTGGAATTCTTATAATTCGAATGTCCAATAAAGAGGAATGTGGAAAGAAGGTGAAGCTCCTCTTCTATTTCCACGTTATTTTACAGGTAGGCAGTCATTTTCTCTCTCTTCTGTAGCTCTTGTTGCTCCCAAACTAGAGCTCTGTCCTGAAAATCCATTCAAATGTTTTAAATCCTTCCATAGCCCTTAGCCTTGTTATCTTTGCATACTCAACACTTACCCTAATACTATTCTTTGATAGTAAAGATAGAAAGATGCTTACTACATTTTGAAGTACTCAGTTTTGGTTAATTTATGATATATGCTACTTGAATCTCAAGTAAATCATTCTATTTATGGGAAATCTTACCTGGTGCCCTGTACTCAAAGTGGTAAGGTGAAACAATGGTCCATGGTTTGGACCTATCAATTGAGCGGATTCTGCACTGGATGGATCACTGCCTGCTAAGTTGTATGGATTGGATCATCTCACCCAATGGTTGGTGGACATCTTTTTCGCTCTATGGTTTCTGCCCACCTGGAGGTCACTAATCTGAAGTTAAAATAATCTGTCCACGGTGATTGTCCTGTTGTATCTGAGCTCAACCAATGATTAATGTAGACCAAGGACCATCATCCCACATGTCCCATAGAGTGCCACTCACTGAATGCCTTGCTGGATCATTGTGCTTATTTAGGCTTCATCTTTTGTTTATTACAAGATGATTACAGAGATTATGAAGAAAGCTTGGATTGCAAGACAGGCAATGTTAGAATAACCAAATAAGATTTAAAAAGGATAAAGGAAAAGGAAAAGAAAATGATCATAAGCAGCTTTACTGTGTAGTGATAATCATATCAAATTTACTACTATGGGAAAGATAATCATGTCATATTTTCATGACAAACTGTAGTTAACTCATGGGTGATTTCTCTTTTATATAAGGGCTGAACAACTAAATCCTTCTGTATTGAGTTAAACAGACTGTTTCAGTTCTTCTTGCAACTGCGGGGGCGATTATGTCCATGAGATACTTCGAGAATTCCTTCAACAACACACATCAAAGGATAGGGTTGGCCCTCTATGTTCTCGTATGGGTGCAAGCTTTAATTGGTTTCTGCAGGCCTCGAAGGTAAAATACCATACTTCTGTTTCTTGGAATTTGATGACTCCTGCAGTTCTAACAAATTGTTGAGAATCGACACATAAAGGCAACAGTACCAGTAGTGATAAACTCATGAAGATATCTGGTTGCTGGTGGTGATTACTGCTTGTCAAGGTGAAGCATAGGATCAAAACCTCCTGGTCCCAAATAGCAATCAGATCAGATTGATATCCACCATTGGATTGAAATGATCACAATGGCATTGCAATGTCATATCCATCATGGGGTGACTGTCTGAATTCTCACCAATTATCAATGCTATGGTAATCATACACTGTGATCTCGGGGTAACCAATGGTTGATATTCCTTTGATCAAGGTAAATTTGGGTCACACCCAACTTACAGGGGAGGTTTGATCAATGGTCCATCTTGAAAAGAAGTTTGCCCCACAACTGAAGATTAGCCAGTGATGAATCAGCTCAGTCTCATTAGACAAATGAAATTGACTTCCATATGCAGGGCAAATTAGGACTAGTGGTTTTACATGCATCTCAGACATACCCCAGTGTATTAACCTTTGTTACCTCCTAAATGGTCAAATAGTCTCAGACGTAAATGTGTCCCTTTTCAACCAACATAAAAGAGGACTCCACCTGAAAAAATTCGGTATAATCCACGCTAGACCAAATCCTGAACCGCATCCTTCTGCAATACAGATCATCCAATCAAAGTGCCACATCTGGTTCAAAACAGTATAAATTTCTAATCCTGGTTGGATGTAAGGAGGACCATTGATTGGAAGGTCAAATAGTTTGTTTTGGGGTCTGGTTGTTTAATGATTATTTTGAGCTCACTGATTTACGTTTTGTTCTCCCTGCAGAGGGGTTAGAGGAAGAAGTGTATGGTACTTTGCGCATTGGATACTTGGGACTGGAGTTTCCATACTGGGAATCATCAATATCTATACTGGTTTATATGTCTATCATACAAAGACCTCAAGGAGTGTAAGGTTTTGGAGCTATTTCTTCTCTGCTGAGGTGGCTATCATTGCCTTTCTCTATCTGCTCCAAGACAGATGGGAGTATATGCAGAAACAAGGAGTGATTTTAGGTGAAGAGCCAATAGCACCAACTGATCATGTAACTTTACCAAGACCAAACCAAAAGGAATGGAGAGTGCCTTGTGGAAAAGCAATGGAATAGACCAACCTTTATATTTATTTTTTCTCCCTTTCTTTCGTTTAACTGACATGGTGTTTTTTTTTTTTTTTTTTTTGAATTTCCTTTTCTTCTGCTTCTTCCTCATGGGTTTCATTTCTCCTTCGAGATGAGAGGAAGATTTCATGGAAAATTACGAAGTATAGGAATTTGATAGTATTTGGTTTTGGGTGATCTTGAGATTTTGTGATAAACCTTTTGGGAGTGGTTTGTGTAAATTACTACCAGTTGGGATTGGTATTGGGTTGTGCAACAATAATAAATAAAAAATGCAAACTTTGTGCATGGTTAATGAGATGGGTTTTGGTGGTTTTCTTAAAAGCGAGAAGATAAGGAGGATCCTTTGATCTAATGATTACATTCCCTTTAGCTTTTGTGATTAGATACACATCATCATAAATCTAAAACCTGAGTGGAATGTCCCATCAGCACTTTACCAATAAAAAGGTAGATTTGGGTGCCTCAATTACCCTTAATTTCGGTTGGACGGCTAGTAATAGAGACTATGGAATGTAAGTGTGTTCCCAAAATTAAGAAGTGCTCAAAAAAATTTAGAAAAAGAGTAAAGAATAATGATAGATGTTTATATGCTTTTTCCATGATTCAAAATTATTTGATTTAGGTGAGTTCTATTTCACTTCAAATATTTCAAACTTACTTTTCTGAAAATGAGTGCTTTCTATTTGGCATGGAAAGTGGAGAGGAACTTGAAGAAGTTGGAAAGGGCTTTTATAAAGAACCTATCCTTTCAAAGCCTTTGAAGTCAAACGTTTCTGAGTGTGCTTGACTTTATAAAAATCAAAGGAATCTAAAAAGTGTATCTGATTCTAGAGAAATCTGGCACTAGTATAATACTTGGAAAGGGTTTTTGTAAAAGTCTTACATGGCATTTCTAATACAAACCGAACCCAACTTGTACCTAACTCAAAACCAACTTGTATTCATATTGGGTTTCAATAATCTGGCCCTAGCCTGACCTGGAATGCAAAACTTGCTTTAACTGAATTCTGGCTTTAGATGGTCATGTTGGGCCTGGTCCACGTTGCACCCCTGGCTCCATCATAACTGCCTTCAGCAAGAGGTTATGGGAGATAATTAGTGAGGAAGGTTGCTAGGATTTTTTGTTTACAGGTTTCAATCTATGCAGATCACTTCTAGAATAACTGATGCATCTAGCCGATCCCTACTAAAGATAAAGGAGACACCCCTCTGATGCAATTTTTAAATAAGTTGGAACTTGGAAGCCATGGAAGAGGCTGAGATTTTACATAAATCCAAATGAATTCCCAAGTGAGAAGGCTGCCCTATTTGTACTAGGCCCATATCCAATGCTTCTAAGCAAAACTGTTCTCTGCAGTTGGTCCAAAGGAGAGTCCTCAGTTTGGACCAATGTGATGCTTCTTTTGCTCTGTTTATTGGATGTTTTATGTTAGTAGATTTTGTGATATGAATATGTTTTCAATGAATATGAAGTGATATTAATGTAAACTGGATCTGCTGTTTTCCCTTATTGAAGTGTGGTGATGTAATTGTAACTGAGGGATGAATTCCTATTCATGATCTTTTGTCATTGTGCAGGGAGAAAAATTTACGTCGTCTTCACAGGACAGCAACCGGGCATTTATATGTCCTGGAAAGAGTGCTACTTACAGGTGAACAAGTATCCTGGAGCAAGTTTTCGGACCTTCAAGAGTTTACAGGAAGCAGAGGAGAGTTTTTCGCATTATAGCAGTGCTACAGCTCCACGGTTACCAAGCGAACGTTTACATGAAAGTGCAGGACAAACATATGCATCTTTCAGTTTTTAATCAAACTGTACATGCGCTGATGTAATTTAATGGGTGTTGGTTTTTCTGTTTCATAAATTATCATGATTGTAAGATTATGCCATTGATATTGAACACAAGCATATGCTTGTTATTTGCTTATGTAGTTATGTTGTCTATATACCGTTCCTCCCTATTTGTTAGCATGATCAATTTTAACGTTAATTAACTTGGTAGCTTAAGCATTTCAAAATATGGCTCAAATTCTATGATCTTGATCTAAACATAAAAATTATAACAATTTCAAAATTGAAGGTTCAAATTATTTCCCTTCTGATTCCCTTGTTGCAATACCTATCAACAAGGATCCCCCTTCAATGATCGCAGTGGTGTCACCAGGAAGCATTCCCAATGTCTCATGAATGTGAACTAATCCTTATCCCCAATATTCATACATCTAGAGATGGAAGAGAGATTTTCGAATCTTTGTTTCTCTATTTTAACATAAAATTTTCATGCACATCTTTTCTTTCAACTTTTCTTCTTCTCTTCAGACTACTCAATGTTCTTTCATGGGCCCTATTCCTTCAACAGTTATGCATAGTACCCAAGTTCAAATTCTACCTTACTAGCAATGAATAGATATCTTGAATTTATCAGCTGATTTCGTTTAACATCTTCAAAACTAATTACTGTTGAAAAGTATTCATAAAAAAGAATGACTCTATGAACCGTAGACTTGATATTTCACATGGGATTCATACTGCCTGTGGTAAAAAGGCCTAGGTTCTGTTTAGAAATGACTTGAGAATAGTATTTCGACTACTCATCTAACTTTGATGTTTTATCATCCTTCAACCATAGAAACAAATGAAAATTTTAAGGTTCCCAAGCAACTTGTGGATCCCCATATCAGATCGGCTTCAAACTGGTTAATATTTACATGCTACAAGCCCAATTCCATCAGTGAAACCGTTACTTCAAATCAGTTTTTTTTTATTGGTATAACTTCATATCAGTAATATTTTTTAACGATTTATGATCAATAAAGTTCTTTCCATTCTCGAAACTAAGATAAGCCCAAGCCAGGGAATAGTGGCATCAATCTAAGTAAGATGAATGGGGACTCAATCAGTGACTTGATGCCTCCAATCTGTATTCAATCAGAACATGTGTTGATGCAACTACTATTCTATCTATGGAGTGTGGTTAGTTCACGGGAATCTAGTCTAGTATTGTTTTGCATAAGGGAATCAAAATCCATCTATGTATATGGCACAATGGAATTCGCAATCGATCAAACAACCACAACGCAATCGGCAAAACAAGCAAACACACGCAGGAACAACCACATATCAACATTAGAAAAAACAACCACATAGTAAGATTTAGGTGGTTAGACAATGTGCTCTCATTCACGGTAAAAATGAAATCATATGTTCCTTATTTTTCTTCTCTTCCATTTTGTTTCTCTTCTAGTTATATTATAAGTTAAGCTCATATTTATAACTTAACCCTAATCCAAATTACCAAAACAACCCTGAACCCTAAGCCTAGATCTGGATTGAACTGAACACTAATTAACCTGGAATACAAGACATTTGATCCAACAGTCTCAACTGCCCTTGACTTGATTTATAAGGTTAAGAAGACTTTTGGGGCAGTAATGAAACAAATACCAATATATGCAATTGGTCTACCAACATTTTTCCTCCACTCCACATTGAAACACACATAAACACTTTTTCATACATCATGCAAAAGTCCATCATCTAACCAAATAGAACACTTGGATGTGGGTTATTTTTTGTAGTCTTATTTCAATGGGGTATGCCCATTGCATACTTTCGATTTGAAAGCTATCTTTGTGTAAATTTTGATTTTTAGAGAAAATGAAGGACCAAGTACTTATCTTTCAAAAAAATAACAATTGGAGAATTTCAAGTCTAAAACATAACAAGGTCATGGCCATCCACATCAACGTGATCAATACAATTGGCATTTTAGGACACAATTCCAACAGGTAGAGTTTCTAAATACATTCAATTTTCTCTTCATGTATGGTTACTATGCCGTGGCAGGTCTTGCCTTTTGTTGCACTCCAGCTCATGGAGATAATTAGCGAAAGGTCCCTAGGATTGAATCTATCCAGCCTCCAGTCCAAACAAATTCTTTTTAAGGGCTCTGGTCCAAGCAGTTAGACTGTTTGCAGCCAGAAGTCCCTGAATACAATTTACATGACTAATTTGCCCTCTTTCAACTGTTTAGGCATCTAATTTTGAATTTTAAAATTTCAAAACTGTTTAGGAATCCCCTCTTTATCCTGAATTTTCGCCTTATCATTATCAATCGTATCAGAGCTCTCCACCTCCAGAGTAATCGTCTTCCCCATCAGGGTCTTGACGAAGATTTGCATCCCACCACGGAGACGCGGCACCAAATGGAGGATCATGATCTGCTGTGAAGGATCATTGAGATCTTGTGCTGAGTCACCCTGAGTCAAGATACTTGCTGTTACACGGTTTCATATATGTTGTCACACGGTTTCCTTGTCATGATTCTTTGCTGTAGAGCTTCGTAGATGCAAGATGTTCTAGATTTCCTAGTAAGCATGCACGGTTATCTCGTGGCCATACTCGGTCAATTGCAATCTTTTTTGTAAGTAGATCTTGAGGGATCTTATGTGATACTCATTAATGTGGGCCAGTTTTCCTTTAACTGGACCCAATGTCTGTTTGGTAAACTTGATTATGAGTCGGATCTATATCAGAAGTCACCTCCAATGCATGTGCAAAATTATATAGAGATAATTAGCGAATCTTCAAGTCGCCGGAGCCCCATGTTGAAATGCCTTTGCGCCATCGTCGTTGCAGGAACGTTTGCGGTTCTTGTTCTGGAACAGGAGAACGAGAGGAGGAAGAAGATGACCCAGAGGGTCGGTTCCAGTCCGGGTGAGGTCGGGTCAAGTTTGACCTGGTTTCAAAGCCCAAAAGCAAATCTGTCTTAGTTTTTGAGAAATTTATCTGCGTTTTTGGCAAATATATATGAGTTCCCGATAAATTTAACTGAGTTTTTGAAAAATTTATCTGAGTTTTTAACAAATTTATCTGAGTTTCTAACAAATTTATCTTCATTTTGGAAATTTATCTGAGTTCTGGAACAAATTTATCTGAATTCTGAACAAATTTATCTAAGTTTTTTTATAAATTTATCTGAGTTCTGAAATAAATTTCTTTACGTTCTGGACAAATCTATCTGAGTTTTGGTTAATTTATCTGAGTTATGGGACAAATTTATCTGAGTTTGGACAAATTTATCCGAGTTTGTGGCAAATGTATTTGCGTTTTTCTAAATTTATTTACACTTTTTTTAAATTTATTTGGATATTTTAAAATTGATTTTCACCTTTTGAAAATTATTTGCATCTTTTTAAATTGATTTTCATCTTTTGAAAATTTTTAGATTTTTTTAAATTTATTTGCGTCTTTTTAAATATCTCTAGGTTCTTTTGATATTATAGCATTTTTTGAAATTTATCTGCGTTATTTCAAATTTATTTGCATTTTTTGAAATTAGTTTTTATTTTTTTAGAGTTTAATTTTGTTTTTTTAATTGTATTTACATCTTTTGAAATTTATTTTCGTCTTTTGAAATTTATTTACAGTTTTTTAAATTTATTTTCGTCTTTTGAAATTTATTTGGATCTTTTGAAATTTATTTGGATATTTTGAAATTTATTTGTGTTTTTGAAATTTATTTCATTTTTAGAAATTTATTTGAAATTTGTTTCTTGTTTTTTGAACTTTATTTGAAAATCTCATTAGTGAAATTTTATTAATCGTGACTAATTTAATGGTAGTTGACCATTATTAATGGCTTATCCCACTAATCATGGGATATGATTTGAAGAAAGGGTAAATTAGACACTTTAGGTTTTCAAATTTGGAAAAAGGATCTTTCATACTATAAAAGAAGATTGTGGACCTAAGGCAATAAAGTGAAATGTTCAGGGACCTCTCGCCGAATCCCCCTTTTTTTTTTTGTCAGAACATGGAACCTTAATAACAATTGGTTGTGAGAATGAGGGGTAGCTCTAGTTGGCAACCCTGCACCTCACCCGACCGTCGTGGATTGATTCCTGAGTATGCTACTCTTCCCGTTTGTGTGGACTCTACTTCCCACGTGAGTGGGTTATCTCCTTCCCACAATTGGTTATCTCCGTGAGTGGGTTATCTCCTTCCCTTTTTTTTTTTGTCAAACATGGAACCTTAATAACAATTGGTTGTGAGAATGAGGGGTAGCTCTAGTTGGCAACCCTGCACCTCACCCGACCGTCGTGGATTGATTCCTGAGTATGCTACTCTTCCCGTTTGTGTGGACTCTACTTCCCACGTGAGTGGGTTATCTCCTTCCCACAATTGTGGGCTCTCTTGGGTCCCAACCCCCTTGGCCGGGGCACCAAAATTAAAGCAGTTGGTTGTATTCAGCAACTTAAAGAGTAATTGCTTATTCCATGTGATTGTTAGCAGTAATTTTTAAGTTTCATATGTATTTACTAACCTTCGAAGACCTTCTACGGGTTAACGTTAACATTAAAAGATAGCTTGCTCCAAAATGCTTATATATGGGCGCAAAAAGGAACAAACCCATTTTTTGTTTAACAAAAAAAATATATAATGAGAAAGGGTGGAACTGTGAACTCCAAAAAGGATCCTTGTCATTTCAAGGAACTGAACAAGTAGAGAGAAGGCACATTGTTAATGGAGACCTTGCAGTTGTGATTTTCATGGCCAACAAGACAGAGGAGGAAAGTCATTGGTGGACCAATTTAGTGCTTGTTTGGCATCATGTCATGGGAACATTTCTCTATTCTCATGGAATAAAAAGTAAAAGGAATGTGTTTGGTTGTGATATATTGACTGTTCCCTGAGAATAAGAACTAGATCAGCTTTTTTTTTTTTTTTTTAAATTATGAGCAGTGTGAGTGAGCAACAGTTTTGCAAGAAAACCACCTCTACTGGGTATATGATTGTGAGAAAAGAGAAAGTACTTCCACTTTTCTTGGTAATATGTTTCTTGTACCAGAAATTCCAAGGGGTCATACATTAGCCAGATTGTTTTTTTACAACGTAGTATGCCACCAGTTTGTTAAACATGGTTTTTAACTTGCATTTGAATCTTGAAGAAATAATCTGTATGTTGGTGAAGGCTATGACACCAAAAGATTTTAAATTCAATGAGAGGGCTGTACTGCTTATATTATCAATTCATGTGGTTCAAGGCATGTGGCTAGAAAATCAAGATTTTGAATAGATAGGACCTCTTTGGATCCACAGAACTGGGATCAAGATTTTCTGTGGATCAAAAGAGGTCCTATCTATAAAATGGTTAGGGAGAAGAACAAAAGAACTATCATCTTACAGCTAACTAACTTTATTCAAATGCATGAACCCTTATTTACATGTAAAGCAAGTTACCTGCACTCAGACTAAGATCCATATTGCCCCTAGTCCGGCTTTTGGCACTTGAGAAGGAGAAAAGTCGAACCATGCATTAATGCATATGTATAACGCACCATGCTTATTGTAGATAGACCATGTCAAATCCTTTGAGGTATTCAAAACACTTATAACTATCAAGTCTCATCCCTAAGGCATTAGTCCCTTCATGACAATGTAGTAAAACCTTTCATTCATCCTTTGAAGGGAACAACAACGAATCCAAAAAGATGCCGTTGGGCTGGAGATCGCCGAGAAGACTCAAGTTTTCAGATCGTGCTATGTATGTTGCAGATTCATGAATCAAGGGTTTGTTTTTATCACATAACCCCAACGATCTAATGCAAGCTTCTCGGAGAAACTAACATCCGGATTCGTAGCAACGTTCTACACTTAAAAAGGGGAGGAGTCATAGAAGAAGTCAATCACCTAAAACCAACGAGTCTATCAGGCTCTTTTGTGGCCATCAAATGCGGGCCATAGGCTCATATGCTAACATCCTTGTGGCAGAAAACCATAAGTTTGACTTCTAGTCAACCTCATGCTTCTTGTTTGATGGAATGTACCAACAAAATCTGATGGTCGAATCAGCCATGATCACAGAACTTTCTAGAGCAGGTCAGTCTTCTACGCTCACCTACTTTCTGAAACCATCAGAGATGCAAATGTAGCTCACAAATATGAAATATGCCATGATCAGTAAGCATGTCCACAATGGATATGATTCACAAATACAAGGCCTAAAACTATTTTGCAGAACAACAAATTTCCACACAAACACAGCTGAACTACTGTTGTTTAGTTGTTTTCATTTTTTTTATAGGTTCGTTGAGTGTATTTTCCCATATCCATGAATCTCATTACCTTAGAAAGAGTAGGCAAGTAAGGTCATACTTTCATTGCTATTAAACAGTTCATTATGAGCATTGCAACATGCAATTCTCCCATCAATTGGTATTTCAAATACTGATTGTGCATACGACGCTGAGTACATTTCTAGAGACATTCCAGAGAAATACATGGACATGTGGACTGACAAGGTTTTGATCATGGGCAAAATAATAGAATAAAAAAGGGATTGGTGTTATCTGGCGGTTGCCTTCGAGAAAATCTCCTAATATTCGATTATGAGTGCATATTGACAAGATAATGATATGAGGCATTGAAATAGTTCGGCGAGTTGAAAAGAGAAGATGCATTTCCTATCAACTCAACATTTGCCACAGTTCCCAAGGGTTTTGCAATGGAGAAGGGTCAATTAGTTCAATTTTGGCAATGAGATTGGCAAACAAATCAAATGCTTTCATTGGAGCACACTGTTTGATACATACACAAAATGCGGTCATCTCACAGACACTTAGAGGGCATTAAATGAGATTAGCGGCCATAGCAATTTCTCATGTGGTCCACTCTATTAAAGGCTCCTGCCCAGAAAGGAGAACTTATGAGGCCTATTATTTTCAATCGACTGTAAGATGAGCTTTTGAAGCAGATGTTGGCTTAGTAACCAGCAAATACAAATTGATGCAGAACAGATATCTTATGGCATGCAATATGATATAGCACATTGATAACAAGGTAAGCATATAATAGAATAGGAAACAAGGTTTTGGTACAATGTGACTAAATGCAAAAGGTAAGGAACAGACGTATGCCAGCAACCTTTCAGCTTGCAGTTACATGGGAGAGTTAAGGCTGGAACTCCTCTAGCATTAAGGATAATGGAGATCCAAGTGTTTGCCGAAGAGTAGCAGAAGTTTTGTATGATGTAAAGAGAACTCTGCTGCTTTTGCAACACTGCCTAAACATTTTCACAGCTCCAGGGATGTTGTAAGATGTAGATGAAGTAACAGAAGTGACGAAATTAAAATAGCTTCTAAAGGAATCCGGATCCATCTGGATTGAGAATTGAAGTTACAAGAACTCATTTCTAACCAGTGATAGATCCCACCCACAAGAGGATTCATCTATACAATTCGCCATAGCCTGTGTGGTAACATATGGAAGAAAAATGTACCATGATGCAAGAAATATGGTGCCTGATTTAGACTAATAGAAGACTTTTATCATTGATTTACACTCATGGAAGAAGCTGTACATAACCAGTTAAGACAGCCACAGCTAATATGATAAGTGGGGGAAGAATTATAAATGCTCCAATTGTCGCAAAGAAAACACTATCGTTCCTCTGAGACACTTCGTCCAAGTAGGCCTGTCTTTTAATGTTTCTTTTCTGTGAAATGGTTAAGTTATTCATGCTGGCTTTCAGCTTTTTACCTAATGGAAGGCTAAACTCTCCATATGTGTCTCCAGACAATTGAGAAAGTTGATCGCGTATGGTAGGCCTTGGGGAGCTCTCATCACTCTCATAACCTGGTCATCGAGTAAACTGAAGTTGTATTATAAGAAAGCAGCTGTAACTAACAGTTGAAAATTCAGGAAGACAGAAGACACTATTCAAGAAAAGAGAGAGATTCACCACGATCAGAAGTACTGGTGGACGTCAGTTGTTCCAAGAGGTCCAACTGGGCACGTGTGGAAGACCCTGTGGAGAAACAAACCATCACTTGAAGCATTTCATTTTCAAATAACCACCATATTATGATGAAATTAGTTATAATGGTATAGCTCCATGGGAATATACATAAAAGTATTTCTGAGTAGCTAAATAATTGGAAGGATTTGAAGATAGAGAAATTCAAGAATACAAAACACCTGTTAAGATTTTAATCCAAGGGACAAAATTATAGAGAAATCCCACCATACAAACAAATTGCAAGGACCATCAGTTGATCTAAAGATGATGATTCTGCAAGATATCAAGAGAAATCAAGGATTTTTACTTTTTTATATTAACTGATCCTTTCATGGAAGGACTATGTGATTGCAGGAGGGAGTCACAGGGACTAGGTTGTTAGAGAGATTGTTTGAATTTAGATTTTAAATAGGGTTAGTTTGATTTTGAACTCTTTATCTTAGTCTTGTTTCTTATGTATAAATTGGGACTTCTTCTCCTAATAAAATATGGTGAAGTTACCATGAAAATGTAGGCTCTTCAGTTTCATTATTCCTTAATCACCAAAAAGGAGTGATTTTTCATAATTTATAGAAGAAAACAACATGCACCCAAGAATTTTTTGCAACTAGAAGATTGCATGTTTTCTAAAGTCAACCTAACAATCAAAAGAAAAACTGCACCACTCAATTTCCTTGGCCTTATACATCTAATACATGTTACACTCAATGACTAACTTACAGTTTCATAAAAATCCATGGGTCATGTTAATCTATAATTTTTTAGTTTTCTCAGCTATCTAAAAGAAGAAACTTGAGGGGGAGAAAAAGTACCTGTAACGCCAGGGTCCTCTGTAACACCTTCTGATTGAGCAGCTCTGCAAGGAGAAAGCTTTTTTTCAATGCTTGTGGGCTTGTTAGAGAGGGCACCTTTGCGATTTTTAGAAACAAAGATCAGAGTTCGAAGAGAAGTACTTGGGAGAGACCAAGTAGTGGAAACAACAGCAAGATTCAATGCCATGGATTCTCTCTTAAAACGCTAGAAAATTCCACATGTTTGTTGAATTATTAGTTCTCTCTCACACACGTAACACCACAACCACATAAACATATACAGTTAAATAGTCCTATTTCCTGTGTGGTTAAAAAAATGAGAGCCTCACATTACACGATCAGGCCCCTCTGTGCATGACAAGGATCCGGATCTTCTACATCTTCAGAATTTTTGTGTCCACTAAAAGGCAAGAGTTTATGGGCCAGGCTAGCCCAGCCCCAGCCCGATCCCAGTCCTCTCCTCACTGAGCTGAATATGAACACTGATTCTACTCTTGTGGGTCGTTGGATATAGGCTTAATTATTTAGCCCAATAACTAGATGGGCCAGGCATGGGCATTTCATTTTAAAAAAAAGGGGTCAATATTCATGTATCCAAACTTAAAATAATTGGAACGAGACTTTGATGATAATGATATATATATTATTACAAACAATAACTTTACTCCCTTAGATTAGTACCGTGTATGTGCTCAAATGCGTAGGTGAATACTTTTTCATGCTAGAATACTATATCCACTTTATAAATTCTATCTATGGACTTAAACAATCAATGAGTCGAAATCCTAGACTACTTAAACCCAATTTTTATTGGGTTAGGTCCATCGGGTATAAGATACTTGGGAATCGAATTTCATCCCTACATGATAATGGAAGATGGATGAACCCTACCCAAGCCATTGATGATTTTATTTATTCCCTAGTCAATCGGCGAGTCTTCGAGTTGACTCTACCCGGGACCTTTTCGAGTCTGAGTTGGGTCGAGTCGTCGGTTTTCTTTTATATCTCCCTCTCCGGCTCTTCCCTCACAAGTCATGCTCAAAATCCCCCAAACCAATTCATCTCTTGCCCTAGAAATCATCCCTAAAGAGGAAAAGAAGAACAAAACCCTAAATTCTCAAACAAGAATCTCTTACAGAGACATCGAAGATGATGGAAGAGGAGACGAAGAAGAAGAGGGTGGAATCGTTGGGATGGCTAACAGAGTCATCGATCATGCCCAAGAAACACAAAGCAATCGAAGGCGTAGGCGCATCGTCGATCCTAGAGCTGAAAGCGCAGCTCTACAAGACCCAAGAAGAGGCCAAGAAGGCCAAGGACTTGACTCCCGATGTCGAATTCCATCGTGCTAAGAAGAAGATCGTGCCCCACGACGTCTTCGCCCAGAAGAATGCCGGCGTAGATACCCGCGCTCACAGGTATTGTTTGTGTTTGTGTTTGTGTTGGTTGAGGAATTTGGAGTTGAATGTGTAAGAACTGAAAAAAAGTTGGTTTTTTTTTTTTCTAGTTCGCTTTCTATGATGGGAAAAATTTAATTCATGGGTGGCTGGAATTGGGAAATGTCATATCAAACTATGGTCTTTAGCATTACACATCTTCATACATCTAGGGCTTTTGATATATAACTGTATTTTATAGTGTATGTGAGGTGCTGTTGATAGATTCAGATTATGTATGTCTTTCAGTCTCGTTCCAGAATTTGGGTGGGATCAAAGGGTAACTAGGAACATAAAAATGTATTGGGGAGGTTATCTTCTTGTCTGACTCTGGTAGAGGCTCAAGAAAAGGGGGCAATTTTAACATTTCTAACTAGGGGCAACAGGTCATGAAATGCAAACTCTGGCAGATTCCTTTTTCAAGTAGTACTGCAAACAGCTTAGGTTTCACTTGCATTGGAGGTTTTTGAAGAGGGAGGGAGGGTCAAAAAAGAGTTTTTTTTTTACATTGTGCCAATAGAAATTTGGTGAATTTGAGATAAAGGTTAGAGGAAAAACCTTCGCATTAATTATTGAGAATTATATAAACAGGGAAAATGTACTTCTGAATGCTTCTGGATGCCCAAAGAAAGATGCAAGCAGGATACTTTTACAACCCAATCTGCACATGTTATTGGTTTCTGGCTATAAAAGACAGTAATAATGTTGAAGAAACAGCTGCACAATGTGGTTTTGGTTTTCCAGGCTGCCCCAAATACATGATGGGACAATTAAACATCTGTTCCTTTAGATTTTCTAATCCACCATACACACTTTGTCAACTCAATTAGAGTTGAAATCTATGGGTATCTGCATGGTGTGAATTTACAAGTTACATGAATAATCCACATGGTGAAACACATTGAAGAAGATGGAGAAGAGAGGAAGAAAATGACGAAGCTTAGAAACTGGACAAGAAAGGTGGAGAAAAAAATGTTTTATTTATGCTAAAAATATATATATTTTAAAAAAAAGGCACTATTTCAATCATGAAACCTTTTCTTCTAATTTGGAAGTAGCATTTGATAGCTTAAACAGCTATCAGCTTGAACCACCACACATCAATCTCGCTCAGTAAATTAGACTGACCTGACCCAATGCTACCATAGCTCTAAGTCAACTTTCTGTATGCTTCGGTCATCTATGTTGATTGGCTGCCTCTTTATTTATAAGAGGATGGAGAAAGATTCAATTGGCAATGATACTGAAAAAATTCCAGAAATTATGCTGATTGGTGGAAAGGAAAGTATCAATAGCAAACTATATATGAAGAAAATACAGACAAACCAATTGTAGCTAAGTTGGTGAGGCACCTCTCTTCCATGGAAACAACCAAGGATCAATCCCTGGCTGTGGCGCTGATGGTGAGGGACTTGGGGGAGTGCATGTGAGTACTTGCCTACAAATAAATAAATAAAATGCAGATAACCAATGGGCACATGGTTCCTTCCATTTCTGGCTTTTTCCTTTCATTTCTGGCTCTTGTCACCCTTCCAATTCTATAGTTTTGATAGTGGGCCAGAAAATATATTCATTTTTGTCATGTAACTGAATTATGATATTGCTTTAAGTTCTAAATTGGTGGTAAGTCATCTGACAGTTAGCCTTGCTGACAACGCAGGGACAAGCTTGAGCTGAAAGCAGTGAAGGATGGTTCAGCTAGCTACGCAGCTTTAGAGAGAAAGGCCGAGTTATATGACAAATTGGTGAGAGGAGAGCTCCCCGATGAGGAAGATAAGGAAAAATACTGTGTGGATTTTTTCCGGAAGAGCGTTGGGCAGGATGAGACTGAGCTGCCAGAAGGCAACCGTGACATGTCTCCTGGAATGCCTTTGGAAAATGAAGATGAGGACCCTGATTTTGTGCAGCTTAATGCAAAACCAGTGGGGCCTGGCAGGACAGGCCTATCAGTGTCAGTGAACAATGATGAACATAAACGCTTTGTGAGGTATGATCCAATTAAGCTTTATCTCTTTGATTTTAGTAAGTTGTAATGGAGATTGGTTCAATCCCCATTGACGATTCTCCATCCCCGTGTAATGTAAACCCCAGCTCAGTCCCCATCTCTAGCATTCATATCGTTTCAGACCCTATTGTTAGGCTCCGTCCCGAGTTAATAAGGATTAACTCTGATTAATCAAGCTTAAGACTAATTAAGTACGTTTAAATGGCTTAATGGTGACTTATCACCAATTGGAAGTGAATTAGCCTAACAATGAGTAAATTAGGCTTAATGAAATAATAAACAAGCTTATGAAATGAATTGAATAGAAATGGAATTCAAACAAGCCAAACTAAGGACTTTTTCGGAAATACGGATCTTTACGTATTTTGTCGAATACGGAAACTCTTGATACCAACATGCGTATCTCGACGAGTACGGTAACTTGCATATAAGACTCGAAGTTGTTCGACGAGAAACGGATCAAATGGGACTTCATTTGACTTGAATTGTCATTAAGAGAACTTAATCGGCTTAAAATGCAAAAACAGAGCTTATATAACTTACCTAAGCTCATTCATCATTCAAACTCTAGGCAACTTCTTCTCCTTTCTCTTTTCTTTTCTTCCTTCCATTTCTTCTTCATCAACTTCTTCATCAAGAGTGAATTGAAGTGAAGTAAGTGAAGAGGCATCTATCTTTGTCATCTCCTTAATCAAGTGAAGCTTCAAGTGAGGCTTTCTATCTCAAATCCAAGCTAAGAGAGGGGTTTTATAGCAATCAAGCTTCACCTAAGGCAAGGATATATATATATATTTATGCTTGTTATGATGGTTTTTAGTGATTGTATGAAGAGGTAGTTGTTAATGATTTGAGAGATGTTGTAAAAGTTAGAAACAATGATAATTAAGTTATTAATTTAGTGAATTAGATTGTGAAATTTAGGGTTTGATTGAGTGAACTCTTAGAATTAGTATAGACTTGTGGTTTCCATCAATTGTGTGTGTATCAGGTTCATAAGAGGTGAAAGAAAGACAAGAAATGGAATTGGAGCCATTTCCCTGCAGTTACAGAACTGCAGGTACAGTCCGCAGTTCACGCGGTCGACCGAGCCCTGGCTCGGTCGACCGGCCCCACATGGTCAGGTTCCTCTGGAACCTGACCAAAACACTATTCATCCATTTATCACTTACAACTGCAGGTCGACCTGGGCCTTGCCAGGTCGACCTGGCCCACTGGAAAATGCTGGGAAAGTGCAGATTATGTCCGATTTTTCGGGATTAAAAGTCTACGCATAGAGACTAGTGTTAACCGCATTTAAACCTCCATAAGTGTTAACGAAGGTTATCCGAATGCATAATCAACTAAGTAATGTCATCTAGAGTAATACTTGCATTGATGACCAAAGTTACACTCAATGGTTGGTTAGAGGATTGGTTTAGAATTAGAATGAGATTGATATGAATTACTAACGGGTCTGGCACTACCTAGTGGTTTCCGAAACTCATTATGGAATTGAACTAAATAAATTATGAACAGTTACGAAAAGTAACAATGAACTGAATAATCCTACTGCAGTAGATGGAATTGGGGGCGTTCCGGAGCTCCGTGGTGACACCAGTGATCTCTGATCAAGACACTGGGAGATCCCACCTTATTGGACCGAAAAGTTATTGACTGAAAAGTCATATATTGGACTGACGAGTCCTATTGATAAGTCATGAATAAAGGCCGAATGTAATTGAATGAATATGAAATGCTTCCTTTTGGAAGAACTGAATCGAGTTGAAACCAATACTAGTGTAGTTGCCAATATTATTGTCATTATTACTTGTGTTTACCATTGATTATCTAGAACTGAAAATCAATGAATTGTCAGGAATTATCGAACATGCCATAAATTATATGTATATCTTGTTGAACCGTCGTGTTCATGGTATTACTGATGATATTACAGGCTCAGTTGCCCGTGCCGGTCCTTCCGAGATCGTCCCGCCAGCGGAGGAGGCCCATTCGATACCTCTAGGAGGTCTGATCGAATGGACATGATCTGAGAGCGAATATTTTGGAATCTTTTGGAAACTTTTTAGAAATTATTTTATATATTCATTTTGGTATTGTAAGTAATGTCCCCTGCATTGTATTTTGAATATGCAGTGGTTGACAGTAGAAGAAATGAAAACGATGTAAAGTGAACTTTACAATTCAAAGTAAAGAGTCTGATCCATGTTGTTAATGATTGCCAATGTATATTATTTTCTATTTCCGCACAACTGTACATTGACAGGTATATATGCAAGATCCCTTGTGGACTCCGTTTTAACTTAGGTTAATTCGGGGTTTACGGGAGTAAATATGATCATCGCGACCCGGGGTTTAACCCTAATGACTCTGATCTAGGGCCTGGGTCGTGACATACTTATTGTATGGTATCAGAGCTTACGTAAAAGACTAAGTTAAGAAAACTTAAAAGACTTAGCCAGACTAGGACCGAAGTGAGGAGTGTCTGTTCGAACAAGTCTACCTATGGACTTGTGTTTACTGCTTTCACTATATGTGATGTATATGTGATATAACTGAGATGGAAGTGTATAGATGTATTCTTACCTTCCTTGTTGTTTACAGTATGGCATCTGGGTCTGGATCTAGCTCTAGAGGGGATGATTTCGTAGCGATTATCCCACCTCCCCCTCCTCAGTCTGACACTGATGCGCGCTTTACTGCCATTCTGGAGCAGTTAGCTCGCAGTAATGAACAGATTGCGAAGAGCCATGAAGCTCAGTTGGGTATGCAAGCCCAAATGGCTACTATGTTGCAAGTTCAGAGCCAGTTGCAAGCTCAACTCCAAGCTCCACCAGTGATACCAGTCCAACAACCGCCACATGTTGAGACACAAGTGGTATTACAGCATAAGGATAAGGACCCTCATGCCATCTTTGAGCAGTTCCGTAAGAGAGGAGCCACAGAGTTCCATGGAGATGAGGATGTCATGAAAGCAGATGAATGGCTCGAACACATTGAGGATGTGTTTGAAACGGTTGTCTGCACTCACAAGCAGAGAGTTTTGCTCATTTCCACCATGTTTAGAGGGGCAGCCAAAGTATGGTGGAAGAGTGTCAGAGATGCCTTCAAGGCACTGCCAGCAGAAGGTATCTGGGAGATATTCAGACACCAGTTTCAGAGGAAGTTCGTCCCAGAGCATTTACAGCAGCAGAAGGAATCAGAGTTCTTGAACTTGAAGCAAGGTCAACTGACCGTAGCTATGTATGTTTATACCTTTCTGCAGCTTTCCAAGTATGCTATCGAGTTGATAGATACTGAAGCTAAGAAGGTGAAGAGGTTCCTCCTTGGCCTAAATCCGGAGTATAAGACGGTCGTATTGGCTGGACAGAAGCCTACGACGTTTGATGATGCCGTTGATAGGGCCTATACAGCGGAGGAAATTCAGAGAGAGAAGGAGGCAGAAAAGGAAGCAGAGGCCTTGAACACCAAGAGAAGTGGTGATTCATGGTTCAAGAAGGGAGGACAGCCCAGGCACAAGAGGCAGAAACAGAGATTCATTCCTAGGTCTGATAGGAATGAGAGGAGAGATACTCGACCAGTCTGTGCTACTTGTGGGAAATTTCACAGGACTGAGTTGTGCTGGAGAACGACGGGAGCTTGCTTAGTCTGTGGTTCTTTGGAGCACAGAATGACATTTTGTCCGAGAGCTAGGAGAGATGACAGAGCACTATATCAATATCCTGCTCAAGGACAAGCAGCACTTCCTGCTCCTCCACAGAGATTAGCATTGCCAGCTCCTCCTCCTAGGCCACAACAGTCACAGCCTCAGCGTCAGGGTCAGCAGCGTTCATGGCAGAGACAGCAACAGCAGCCCGACAGACCACAGATGGCTGGGATGGCTTGTGCCGTCAACAGAGAACAGGCTGATGTTGCAGCCAATGTAGTTGAAGGTACAATATTTGTTGATGATAGACCTGCTATTGCATTGTTTGATCCAGGTTCTACGCATTCATTTGTTGCACCTGCCTTTGCTTGTGATATGCAAAACCGAATCATGCAGTTAGCATATGATTTTACAGTGTCTACTCCTTTAGGGAGTGTATGTGAGTTATACATTCCTCAGTGCACTGTTAGAATTGGAGAGGTATCCATGCCAGCTGATTTGGTTGTACTAGCAATGAATGATTTTGATGTGATCTTTGGCATGGATTGACTTGCGAAGTACATGGCTTGTTTAGACTGTTTCCGCAAAATCATCACCTTTAGGGTTGATGAAGCCAATGCCAGTGTACTCTTCGAGGGAGTCAGAAAGAAGTATGACACCAGGCTTGTTTCAGCACTCAAGGCTGAACGCTTAATGCAAAGTGGTTGTGAAGGCTACATTGCATTTATTACCGAGAAGAAGCCTGTACAGGAGTTAAGAAATATCCCTGTAGTCTGTGAATTTCCCGATGTGTTCCCAGATGAGGTGCCAGGTCTACCTTCAGATAGGGAAGTAGACTTTATTATTGAGCTTGTACCTGGTACAGCACCGATATCCAGGGCACCGTATCGAATGGCACCATTAGAGTTGTATGAATTAAAGAGACAAACACACGATTTGCTCGATAAAGGTTTCATTAAACCTAGTGTTTCACCATGGGGAGCACCTGTACTGTTTGTAAAGAAGAAGGATGGCACCCTTCGAATGTATATCGATTATCGGCAGATCATTCAAGTAACAGTGAAGAACAAATATCCACTGCCTAGGATCGATGAGTTATTTGATCAACTCCAGGGTGCAGCGTACTTTTCAAAGATTGATCTTCGATCTGGATATCACCAGATTCGAGTGAGAGATCAAGATGTACAGAAGACTGCATTTAGGACTCGTTACGTCACTATGAATTTCTAGTAATGCCTTTTGGTCTAACCAATGCACCTGCAGTGTTTATGGCTTTAATGAACAGGGTGTTTGCTTCTTATCTGGACCAGTTCGTCGTGATTTTCATTGATGGCATCCTGGTCTATTCAAAGACAGAGTTAGAGCATTCACATCATTTGAGAACAGCCTTGCAGATACTGAGAGAGAATCAGTTATATGCAAAACTCGAGAAGTGTGACTTTTGGTTACAGCAGGTTGCATTTCTGGGTCATATCATTACCAGAGATGGATTAGCTGTTGATTCAGCTAAGATCGAGGCAATTACCAAGTGGCAGAGTCTGAAAAATGTACCAGAAGTGCGAAGCTTCTTAGGGTTGGCAGGCTATTATAGAAGGTTCGTAAAGGACTTTTCGAAGATAGCAGCACCATTGTCGAAACTGACTCGGAAGAACGTTCCATTCCAATGGAATGATGCATGTGAGTCTAGTTTCCAAGTTTTGAAACAGAAGTTGGTTTCAGCCCCGATCTTGTCCTTACCCGAAGGGAGAGGAGGATTTGAGATTTACTCAGATGCCTCGGGTGTTGGATTGGGATGTGTATTGATGCAGAACCGCAAGGTGATAGCTAATGGTTCGCGTCAGTTGAAAGACCATGAGAAGAACTGTACTACTCATGATCTAGAGCTCGCAGCGGTTGTGTTTGCATTGAAACAGTGGAGGCACTACTTATACGAAGAGACTTTTGAAGTCCACTGTGATTACAGGAGCCTTCAGTACTTATTTACTCAGAAGGATATCAATCTGAGGCAACGCCGTTGGTTAGAGCTGATCAAAGACTACGACTTTCCATTCAAATATGTACCTGGAAAGGGTAACGTAGTTGTTGATGCTTTGAGTCGGAAAGTAGTTGACTTGGCATCCTTAGAAGATGGATGGGATCTGATAGATGGGCTCAAGGACTCAGATGTAGCCATTGACATCATAGATGACCGAAGAGTGATTGCAGCGATGTCTGTATTCGAATCCCTTCTTATCAAAGAAATTAAGAAGCGACAGTTCGAAGACCCTGACTTAGCAAGAATCAGGGATAACATTGCCAATAGACCAGATTTCGTGTTGGTAGAAGGAGTCCTCTACTTCAGGGACAGATTGTGTATACCAGCATAGGAAGATTTGAAGCAAGCAGTGATGTTCGAAGCTCATCACACCAGATATTCTATGCATCCGGAAAGCACCAAAATGTATAGAAATCTTAAAGGCAGATTCTGGTGGAATAATATGAAGCAAGAGATAACAGGTTATGTGTCTTCCTGCTTAACTTGCCAGCGTGTGAAATTCGAGCATCAGAAACCGCCAGGATTGCTTCATCCATTGGACATTCCCAAGTGGAAGTGGGACCACATTACGATGGACTTTGTATCTGGTTTGCCAAGGACGAGAAAGCAGCACGATATCGTATGGGTGATCGTGGATCGTCTTACGAAGTCCGCACATTTCCTTCCATTTAGGAAAGATATGAGATTCAGCGATATGTCCAGATTGTTTGTCAAGGAAGTGACTCGATTGCATGGAACACCGGTCTCGATTGTCTCCGATCGGGATAGTCGGTTTGTGTCCTCATTTTGGCAGTCATTTCAGAATTCTATGAGTACTAAACTTCGGTTCAGTACTGCTTATCATCCACAGATAGATGGACAGTCAGAAAGGACTATACAGACTCTAGAAGATTTACTTCGTGCCAGTGTAGTTGATTTCGGGAGTGATTGGGATGATCATTTGGCGTTGTGTGAATTTGCGTACAACAACAGCTAGCACTCTAGCATTAAGATGACATCATTTGAAGCACTGTATGGTCGAAGATGTAGGACTCCAGTAAGCTGGGAGGAGGTTGGAACTTGAAGTTTCCATGGTCCTACCATCATCGCTGAAACAGCAGAGAAGGTACAGAAGATACAGGACAGGCTGAAAGTTGCTAGATCAAGGCAGAAAAGCTATGCTGACAACCGTCGGCGTGATCTAGAGTTCACCGTTGATGATCTAGTCTTTTTAAAGACTTCTCCAATGAAGGGTACGATCTGATTCGGACAGAAAGGGAAACTTTCCCCGAGATTTATTGGTCCTTTTAAAATCTTGAGCCGGATTGGAAATGTAGCTTATCGCCTAGACCTTCCAGCAGAACTCTCTGGTATCCACAATGTGTTTCATGTTTCGATGCTTCGGAAGTATGTGGCTGATCCTTCACACGTTATTCGTCATGAAGAGATCCAAGTGTTACCAAACACCACATATGTAGAGAGGCCAGTTCAAATCATTGATACCAAAGTGTTTCATGTTTCGATGAAACACATTGTGAACTCTCTGGTATCCACAATGTGTTTCATGTTTCGATGCTTCGGAAGTATGTGGCTGATCCTTCACACGTTATTCGTCATGAAGAGATCCAAGTGTTACCAAACACCACATATGTAGAGAGGCCAGTTCAAATCATTGATACCAAAGAGGCAGTTCTACGCACGAGAACAATTAAATGGGTCAAGGTTCTTTGGGATCATCATATACCCAATGAAGCTACATGGGAACTTGAGGAACAAATGGCTCAGAAGTATCCCGAGCTGTTCGTTTAGGTAGCTTTCATTTGAATGAATTGTTATTTGATTTGTATTGATTTATATTACATTCGGAGGACCGAATGATTCTAAAAGTTTAGGAGAATGTTAGGCTCCGTCCCGAGTTAATCAGGATTAACTCTGATTAATCAAGCTTAAGACTAATTAAGTACGTTTAAATTGCTTAATGGTGACTTATCACCAATTGGAAGTGAATTAGCCTAACAATGAGTAAATTAGGCTTAATGAAATAATAAACAAGCTTATGAAATGAATTGAATAGAAATGGAATTCAAACAAGCCAAACTAAGGACTTTTTCGGAAATACGGATCTTTACGTATTTTGTCGAATACGAAAACTCTTGATACCAACATGCGTATCTCGACGAGTACGATAACTTGCATATAAGACTCGAAGTTGTTCGACGAGAAACGGATCAAATGGGACTTCATTTGACTTGAATTGTCATTAAGAGAACTTAATGGGCTTAAAATGCAAAAACAGAGCTTATATAACTTACCTAAGCTCATTCATCATTCAAACCCTAGGCAACTTCTTCTCCTTTCTCTTTTCTTTTCTTCCTTCGGTTTCTTCTTCATCAACTTCTTCATCAAGAGTGAATTGAAGTGAAGTAAGTGAAGAGGCATCTATCTTTGTCATCTCCTTAATCAAGTGAAGCTTCAAGTGAGGCTTTCTATCTCAAATCCAAGCTAAGAGAGGGGTTTTATAGCAATCAAGCTTCACCTAAGGCAAGGATATATATATATATATATTTATGCTTGTTATGATGGTTTTTAGTGATTGTATGAAGAGGTAGTTGTTAATGATTTGAGAGATGTTGTAAAAGTTAGAAACAATGATAATTAAGTTATTAATTTAGTGAATTAGATTGTGAAATTTAGGGTTTGATTGAGTGAACTCTTAGAATTAGTATAGACTTGTGGTTTCCATCAATTGTGTGTGTATCAGGTTCATAAGAGGTGAAAGAAAGACAAGAAATGGAATTGGAGCCATTTCCCTGTAGTTATAGAACTGCAGGTACAGTCCGCAGTTCACGCGGTCGACCGAGCCTGTAACTACAGGGACAGTCCGCAGTTCACGCGGTCGACCGAGCCTGTAACTACAGGGACAGTCCGCAGTTCACGCGGTCGACCGAGCCCTGGCTCGGTCGACCGGCCCCACATGGTCAGGTTCCTCTGGAACCTGACCAAAACACTATTCATCCATTTATCACTTACAACTGCAGGTCGACCTGGGCCTTGCCAGGTCGACCTGGCCCACTGGAAAATGCTGGGAAAGTGCAGATTATGTCCGATTTTTCGGGATTAAAAGTCTACGCATAGAGACTAGTGTTAACCGCATTTAAACCTCCATAAGTGTTAACGAAGGTTATCCGAATGCATAATCAACTAAGTAATGTCATCTAGAGTAATACTTGCATTGATGACCAAAGTTACACTCAATGGTTGGTTAGAGGATTGGTTTAGAATTAGAATGAGATTGATATGAATTACTAACGGGTCTGGCACTACCTAGTGGTTTCCGAAACTCATTATGGAATTGAACTAAATAAATTATGAACAGTTACGAAAAGTAACAATGAACTGAATAATCCTACTGCAGTAGATGGAATTGGGGGCGTTCCGGAGCTCCGTGGTGACACCAGTGATCTCTGATCAAGACACTGGGAGATCCCACCTTATTGGACCGAAAGGTTATTGACTGAAAAGTCATATATTGGACTGACGAGTCCTATTGATAAGTCATTAATAAAGGCCGAATGTAATTGAATGAATATGAAATGCTTCCTTTTGGAAGAACTGAATCGAGTTGAAACCAATACTAGTGTAGTTGCCAATATTATTGTCATTATTACTTGTGTTTACCATTGATTATCTAGAACTGGAAATCAATGAATTGTCAGGAATTATCGAACATGCCATAAATTATATGTATATCTTGTTGAACCGTCGTGTTCATGGTATTACTGATGATATTACAGGCTCAGTTGCCCGTGCCGGTCCTTCCGAGATCGTCCCGCCAGCGGAGGAGGCCCATTCGATACCTCTAGGAGGTCTGATCGAATGGACATGATCTGAGAGCGAATATTTTGGAATCTTTTGAAAACTTTTAGAAATTATTTTATATATTCATTTTGGTATTGTAAGTAATGTCCCCTGCATTGCATTTTGAATATGCAGTGGTTGACAGTAGAAGAAATGAAAACGATGTAAAGTGAACTTTACAATTCAAAGTAAAGAGTCTAATCCATGTTGTTAATGATTGCCAATGTATATTATTTTCTATTTCCGCATAACTGTACATTGACAGGTATATATGCAAGATCCCTTGTGGACTCCGTTTTAACTTAGGTTAATTCGGGGTTTACGGGAGTAAGTATGATCATCGCGACCCGGAGTTTAACCCTAATGACTCTGATCTCGGGCCTGGGTCGTGACACCTATCCACTAATCTATATCTCCCAATTTACTATTATTACACCTTTGGCTGTCTGAATGTGCCTGCTTCTCCCTCTGGTGTCCCATGTCCTAGATTTCTGTAAATCATCATTTCTATTGCAGATTCTTTGCTTGAGATTCTCATCAGTTTTCTCTCACATTATTAAAGGGTATTAGATGAGATACCCGTATTCATGTATGCCCTAAATTTCAGAAAGTTATCATTAACAGCAAAGCCTTGTCCTAATTATGTCATAGATTTTTAGCAAAGGTAGGGATATCACTTTTATATCCACAACCTCTATATTCCCTTCTGGGATCGTGGCTCCTAGGATTTTAGGTTTTTCTTCTGAAAGAACTATTGCATCTGTGTCACCATTTCCCATATGGGAGAAAATACACTTTGTACCATCTTTGATGTTTCAACTATGAGTGCAGCAGTCATACAGAATCCATGCTGTATCTGATTATGATAACACCTTGATGAAAAACACTATGAGGATGTGATGTAAAACTATGCTCCTTAATTCCATTCTGGTATTTATCATGTTTTCTCTCTTCTCAGGGAAGTTCATGAAGAGGCCAATGAAGCAAGGGAAAAGACGTCTGCTCTCAAATTACGAAGGCAAGCACAAGCAGCTGCCCACAGGGAGAAGTTAAGGCAAGCCTATCTCAGAAAACAGCTGGAGAAATTGAAAGCAGAAAAAACACAGTAGTTGAGAGAGTAAAATGATTCTGTTGCAAGTTGCTGACAGAAAAATGGGCTGTTGGGGCAGACCTTATAACAAATCTTACAGTTTGATTCAGATGATGCTTCAGTGTTAGTGAAGTACTACTATTGAGTTCTGTCTATGGAGATCAAAATGTGTCAACTGGAAACTCTACCGCACATGAAATACTGAATCATTTGATCTGGCGGACCATCTCTCTCTCTCTCTCTCTAGTGTTTGGGCGATGGACACTTTTGAGTTTGCTCTGTGGTTTTTTTTTTTTTTTGGGCTTTCATTTTCATTCAGCCGTTTCAGTTGGGCATTTGCAAGCTGCTGTTTGATTTTTGAGAAGTGATCCCGTGCTGATGAAGAGTGTCGGACTTTCCATCCTATTACCTTCTGGCAACCAATGTGGGGTCCACACGTCCTCTAATGAAATCATGCTTTGCCCAGTTGTGTATATCTTCTCTCTTGCACTAGAATTTAAATTTTTGCAAAGTTCATTTTCAAGGTAAGGCAGTCATACGAAATGTAACTTTTTCTTATTCAAATGTCATGTACCTTAAACACATTTTCATGTTTGTCAAAATCACTATTTCTACGTGAGTAAATGAGTAAATTCATCAATTTTGAATGTGTACATAGACTTGTGATACATAACTAGACGTTTGAATCATGAATTAGGGGCATAAAAAACAGCGTGGAAAATCAAATTTATTGGTTTTTAAGATAATAATGAGATTAAATGTTTTAGTTTTCGTAGATATAAAGAAGATGAACTCTCATATTGCCCATTTGGGTCCCACAAAAGTGGAAAGAAAAAGTAGTTGTAGGGGTTTGAGTGTCCAGGGATGGCATTTTTAACCCACCCCGCCCCAACCCAAAGTGCTCGCCTCGCCCCGTACAGGTTTCCTCACCCCGACTCTTAGACGGGGCGGGGACGGGGCAAAAAAACATACTCCGAATCCGGGACAGGGTGGGGCTGGGATGGGTTTGTTTCTTACCCCCCCCCAATTGTCTCGCCCCGAAATTAATAATCCTCTAATATATATATATATATATTAGATTTCTTTTATAATAAATAAACATATTTATATGTAAATGTATATATTAATTTTATGTTGTTATTAAGGGTTAAGTAGATTGATTGAAGACTTTTTTTAAAGTTAAACATGTAATTGAATGAACCCTAGACATTATAAAAGCATATAATATGATCTCATTCCCTCTAATTCAAATTTAATGAAATTAAAGTTGTTAAAAAATCTATCTAAGCTTATTTGACTTTAATTATATATAATGTTAAATTGCGACATGATAAATCATATTAAATAAAACGAATATAATAAAATGATAGATCATGCTTTAAGCTTATAATAACATATATGATTAGAGATAGTAAGGCATAGAGACAACATAAATGAATTATTCATGTGCTTTTTACTATCTAAAATAAATGAATTTACCTGTTTCTTTATAGTCAATTCAAAATTTAATTTATTATGTTTGTGGTTGCACCACATCGGGACGGGGCTCTGCAAGGACGCGGTATATAACATATCCCAAATTACGGTGCGGGGCAAGGACAGGGAGGTGCGGGGCGGGGACGGAGACGGGGCAACCCAATTCCGTCCCCGACCCACCCCGTTGCCATCCCTAGGTTTGACCCTAGTGCATTGGGTGGCCTTCCTATTAAAATGTATAGGACAACTTTTGAAAAGGGCCTCTTTTACGCACCATCCCATCTTGGATTGATTGTTTTAAAAAATGACAAATTTACCCCGAGGTGCTTTAGGAATTTTATTAAGTCGATATGGCAAAAGGTTAAAAGACTCGGTATAATTTATAAGTTTTCAGAAAGCTGAGAGGGGGCCACTCGAGCCCCCATCTCTCAATCCTTGATTTTTACACAAACGTAAAATGTCCACAATGCCTTGCACATGTACATCATTTACATGATGTGTATAAACAAATGACCCCTTAGCAATTCATATGGTAGCTAAAATTCACATGTCGTAACGAACGCAAAAATTCCCATATGAATTCCACCTGGTAGGAAAACTCAATTAAGTAGACTCTTGACTTGGCTGAGCCAACTCATTTTGTTGAAGAAGTAAGGCAAACATAGGGAAAAATGACCAAGTCACATTATTTTGATAAATTATAAGCGTTTAAACCATTTGGTTAGTTTATAAATACGTACACATGTAAACATTGAATCCCACTACATATGATACCTGCCTGGCAAATCATTTTTATTTTCTGCTCATTTATTCCCATTGAGTTTCTTGAGTTCTCTCGGAAAATAATCATTGGATGTTTATTGGGTGGGTTGGGCCTCCAGGTCGAGTACCCTTTTGGAATCAAACTCGAACTTGGGCCTTGACTCTAGGGTTTAGCGCACTCATTTTTTGAGATCTCACTATAAAACAAAACCCTAGAAGTGGATCCATCCTTTTGCCGTCATCGAAGGAAGAGGAAGAGGAAGAGGAAGAGGATTTCTAGGGTTCGAAGATTTCATCATCTCCATCTGCAGAAATGGTGACTTTCAGGGTCTGTTCTCATCCTTTCATCTTTCTTTTATCTTCTTGATTTGAGGCCATCGATCAATCTCTAGGGTTTATGAGCTTGAAAGAATGGAAAAGAAAGGAACTCTAAAAAAAATCCAGACCTGGAATTCTTCTAAGGTTTGCTTCTGATGATGGTTTTTCTTTGCTTTTTCTCTGTCTTTCTTGTATCCAGTTCCATCAATACCAGGTGGTTGGTAGAGCTCTTCCTTCATCAAACGATGAACACCCAAAGATCTACCGGATGAAGCTCTGGGCCACGAACGAGGTCCGTGCCAAATCCAAGTTTTGGTAAGAAACTGGAACCCTAAATCAGATCCTGCTGTTCTTTAGATCATCCATGGTTATTATTAAAAAAATTTTTACGATCGTTTGGATTTTGTTGCATTTAATACTCGTTTTCATTTGTTCTGTTTGGATAGGTACTTTCTGAGGAAGCTGAAGAAGGTCAAAAAGAGCAACGGGCAAGTTCTCGCCATCAATGAGGTTGGCATCCGTTTCTTTTCATTTTGGATTGTGATCTGTTTTCTTCTTTGTGAAGTGATTATCAAGTAATAGACCATTTTATGACATTCCACGCTTCTCACGTTTTATATGTGTATATGTTGTGATGGTTATTTCCATTTGGCTGTAGCCCGAACATGTCTAACTTTCCAATGTGGTAAAATGCTGCTAGTGTGCCTTCCTCCTTCAATACATATAGTAAAACCAAAGTTAATATACGCCCACGAGAAGTGACGAGGAAGGTTATTGATAAAAGGGCATACTGAAAACACTTAATAACAAGAACAAAAGCCTGTAATGAAAATAACATTGAAGCTACTGTTATGAACCCATGCATGCCTCTTCATTTATCATTAGCTTCCGCTTGAATATGATGAAACAACATATTCAATGATTTGCAAATATATTTAACCTTTTCGAGAAGAAAATGATATCTCCACGGATCGTTCTGATTGTTTAGGACCCATTCTTAAGGCATTCAACAAATTGCTCTCCTTAATGGCTAGTATTTGAGTAATTGCCCTAGTTTATATTTTTTTTTTCATATGTGCTTGCAAATCAGAATATAAATGGAAATGTATTGTAAGCTATGATTCCCAGATACAAGGACACGGATTTTACACGTAAAGAGTGAAGTATCGGATACGATATGACGCGATACGTTGCCTATTTTTAGGTATCCATGCATCATAGATTGTAAGGGATCATCAATTCAGATCGAAATATACTTTTTTTAGGCACCATTTCATATGACTGATTCGAGTAATTGAGTCCCCTTACTATCTTCTCGGCAGAGTTTTTTCTTTTGAAGTTCCAATGTTTCCTACATGATTAAACTTTGAGAAGTGTCTCGAAACTTTTAAGTTACTAGATGTTCTAATTTGATCTGGCTGATGTTCATGACTCTAGCTGGTATATTCATTATTCATTCATTTTATGTTTCCCTTTCATTATATGATCTGCTATCAGTATAAAAATAAATTAGCGTTTTGAATGAATACATCTGATTTCTGAGTTTGCCAATTCTATTGTTATCTATATGACTGCCACCAATTGGAATTCTGTAACCTCCTTTCTCATTCAGCAGATGGCAGTCGTGACGATAAATTTTTGCAGTCTTTGAAGTTAAAGCACTGACATTTAGCCCACCTCAATCCTGTAGTTGCTATATCTGACTTAGATTTTCCTTGTAGATTTTTGAAAGGAGGCCAACTAAGATCAAGAACTATGGAATCTGGTTGCGGTACCAAAGCAGAACTGGTTATCATAACATGTACAAGGAATACCGTGATACTACTCTTAACGGTGCTGTTGAGTACATGTATAATGAGATGGCATCTCGCCACAGGGTAAGGTCTCCATGCATACAGATCATCAAAACAGCTACCATACCTGCAAAACTTTGCAAGAGAGAAAGCACCAAGCAGTTTCATGACTCCAAGATCAAGTTCCCCTTGGTGTTCAAGAAGGTTAGACCACCAACTAGGAAATTGAAGACCACATACAAGGCTTCAAGGCCTAACCTGTTTATGTAATCCTGATCCATGTCTTTCATGAAGCCAAATTATGAGATTGGATTAGTTGAAGGTTCAAGTGAGTTTAGACAGTAATTTTAATTTTGTTTCTTGATTCTATAAACCGTTCTTACTTTCGGTTAGACGTTCTTATTTGCTTACATCTTTCAGATTTTGTCAATTGTGGCTTGAGAGACATGTTTGTTAAGAAGCTGAATTTGAGTTTTATCTCTATTGTGCTCCTATGAGCATTTTTGCTGAACCTTTTAGGCATTGAAATGTTTGATTGGCAAAAAATAATGCCTGATCTCCACATTTTACATTCCGAATTCATAAAAATGTGATTTTTGCAGGGCAGTTGGTCTTCTCTTTCTATCGTCTGTGGTTCAGACAACTTTTGTTGTTGCCAAATAGATGTTCCTATTAATTATATATTGGACCAGACAGGAGCTTCTCATGTGCTTCAACTGTGCACAAGTTTATATTTATCATAAGGGAATAGTTTAACTTCCGAGGTTACTCTACTTTGGATTCAAGCAAAATTGCTATCATGATGTATGTCATCTCTAATGCTAAAATGTAGTTAACATGGGGCATCTTTGCTGAGGTGACCAGTTTTGTTGGTTTCCTCTTTTTCTCTGTTGCCATATAGTGATTGGCTACAGATTGGGGTGCTGCAAGCTGATTTGAGTGTTTCATTTTTTATCAACTCACTGTCAATCTAACATTTCTGTCTGAAATAATTTTCAACCAAAAAGAGTCTTTTTTCTCTTTATTGGGAGGTCTAATTGAACCCTTCATGTGTGTGTGTGTGTTTTTTTTTTTTTATCCCCATCGCCTTGTACTTGTTGGGTTATATGCTTCCTAAATAATGAGACCATAATAGTGAACTTTTTTGGGTTGTCGATAGAATATAGTTTGTATTTCACAATCTCTGTTATTCTGAATATCTTAGAATTTCTGGTTTGCACCACAATGTTGTGTCACATGGGTCATGGCATGGTAATGAAAGTTTGAGGGTTTGATATGTTATCTACCTGTCGAATAGTTGAATTGGACATGTTGAGAAGTTTCTGGTGTGGCTTTTTAGTACTCTTTTCCCCTGTTAATATTGTTTGTCTGGATCATATTAATATCTTATTAGCGTGGGCATTCTTTGGCTGAAATAATTTGCAGGGAAAACCAAAATCAATGGGTTTCTGAAATCAAAACATTGATCATGGCACAGGAGGATGAGTGTGATATGTACAGATGTAGGATCAAAGGAATTTAGATATCACTTGTGGGCTGAATGAGGATTGTGGTTTTGTAGTGAGGGGGTCATGGGTTTGTGGAGTTTTGTCGGGAGTTTTGTTGTACTGGTCTTTAGGAAGTTTCTTAGGAGAAGGTAATTTAAATGAGTTGTTTTAGTTTAATGGATTAGCATTGATTATCTTTCAAAAAACTCTTTATCTCACTGCAATCTCGTTTATAACCCCTTATCTTCCCCTTGAGCAGTGTTGATAGTATCAACACCATAGCTGGGGTTAAACAAAAAGTTACATTTACATAGCAGAGGGTTCATTATCTTCTCTGGTATTCAGATTAGACATGTCGGTGAGGGTTCATTATCTTCTCTAGTATTCAGATTAGGCATGTTGAATTTTTGTGGTGACTCATCCACATCCCCTGTTAATATTGTTGCTTGGGTGGCAGACATTTTCTTATTAGCAAGAGATTAAAGTGGATATTATCCTTAATCACAACAGATGCCCCTAAGAAAATATTTTGCATAGTAATTCAAAATTGATGGGTTTCTGAAATCAATGTTTTTGGTCATGGCTTGGGATGATTATGTTTATGCTAGTTGACTATGTTTTGAACTTGTTCTTCATCTCTTTGTGGGCAATGGGTTTTTTTTTTTTTTTTTCCGATTGGTCAAAGAGCATTCTTTGGATAAAGTACCATTTTCTTTGAAACAAAAGAAACATTACTTCAGATGTACTTCACAAAGATGGATGCATAGACAATTCGGCATGGGCATCAAAGCACTGTTTATATAGGAAAGAAATGAACACTTTTGACAAGTATTCGCCCTACAACAAATTGATTACATCTCATTTTTCTCTACCGTTTCCATTTTTGAGCCTACAAAAAAGGCAAAAGGCAATTGAGCAGATTGAGTTGAAATTTTTTTGAGTCGAGCACAATCCAAATAGGATGTAGGTAAATCCAAACCCAAAGACGACCCAAAGGAATAAGGATATTAACATGGCTAAATCTCCTACTCGAAATGGGTTGGATACCTAATTCTATGATTGTATTTTTAATGGTACAAAAGTTTATTAGTGAATATATAATATGGTTTATGTTCTTATAAAAGGTATCTCTCACCGACTTGTATAAGAGATAACCCTTTTACCACCGTATGGAACACCTCATCACAAATTTAACACTTACTAACCCTTTATGAATTAATATTCACTCCAATTTGACATTGATCTTAATTATACTAATCATTAGGTTAAGTTTCATAAAAAAAAATTAACTTAAGAAACTGTTAAATTTTAAGGCCTCTAATCTAATGATTAGTATAATTTTTTTTGTTAAAGAGTTTTTATATATATACCTCAAGTTTTCTAGGATTTGCAAATAAGCTCCTATTGTTTTAACATTTAGTGATACATTTCTGTATTTCCATTTTAATACCTTTCATATCCTCAAAATTAGTAGCCTTGTAACCATCAAAGTCGTCAGAGTGAAATCCCAATTTTTCCCATCTTTTATCTTTATAAACATAATTTCAAAACCATCCACTTATTTCTCTCTAAAGCTTGTAATATTGACAGTTACTATAGGAAATTCATACATAGTGAATATGGGCCCATTTCTGTAAATACAAATCGATCACAATGATAATCAACACCTCTACTCATCCTCTACTTATAATTGATTATAATTAACCCAATCCATGCATGACCCATCCATAGATTATTAGCCTTCATGTGTGTGTGTGTGTGTGTGTGAGAGAGAGAGAGAGAGAGAGAGAGAGAGAGAGAGAGAGAGCATTAAGATTTTAGATAAAATAATGATATTTTTTTTATAAATAATGACATACTAATTTTTATTTAATGGATAGAAGGGACAAACTATTATATATTTTTATAAAAATTCAGCACAAACCTCATGCCAGATGCCCATTCTCCTTGGAACTAATGATTTTGGGAACATGAAAAGTATTAAAAACGAAAGAACACTAAATATTCAAATAGCACTATAGCAGGATTCTATTTACAAATACTATATATAAACCTTTAGTGGAGTATTTACAGGAGAATCTCTTGGCTATAAGAAACAAGTGAGTTAGTTGGTAACGGTTCGTCTTCATTCAGCTTGTTCGTTTCGAAAAGTGTGGCTGCATTGCCTCGTTCGCTTCTCCCGCCAATGGCTACATTTCTTGTAAATTTCTCACGTCATGCATAAGTTCGGAGAAAGAACCGAAGCATTTTGGTAGCCAACAGAATCAACACCATGCATGGAAAATGCCAAATTCCATGAAGAAAACGATTCTCCGACATCTGAATGCTCCACAAAATCCTCATTATTCAAAATCCCAGGTATCAATCCCACTCTTTGAATTATATGTTTCCAGAAAAAAATGAATTTCTGTTCAGTTTGGTCTTCTTTCTATGAAAAATCTAAATAGGTTTCTCCATGGTCAAGGAGCGTCAGCATTTCTTGTGAAACCAACAAGGTGATGAAGTTGTGATCGCTCCTGTTGAACTTTATTAACAAGGTAAGTCTGTGATGATATGTGTTCTATGGCCAAAAAAAAAAAAAGAGAGCAGCTTTAGAGGATGTGAAACTACAACATTTTCATAAACTTGATTATATTCTTTTGCATTGAGGATTACATAACTTTTTTGTGGAGTACTGTGAAGATCATTAATCTAAACAAATAAGTCTAATCAAATCTAAAGATTGGGAAGATAACCTAATCCTAACTACTAAATCATTGTTTCCATGACTAGTTTTAAGCGTCATAATTTGGGTGTGGATGGTTGGCATGCAAAATGTACAACTAACCATTAGCACTTGGTTTCTTCTTTTAATTAGAAGTACATGTTAGTTGATCCATGACTAGTTTCTGAGCATTTGAATTTGACTGTGGGTGCGGTAGTCATGAGTTATGATAATAAAAGAGTTTTTTCTTTGCTCCACTCAATGAAGAGGAATGGAAATTACTATTTTTGGTGTTCAAGCTTTCTTTTCCTCAGATGATTTGCTTTCTCAATGTGTGTTAACCTAATAAAATGGAACATAAAAATTAATTAATATGGTTGGGTTGACCCAACACATTGGACTAAGTGGATACAGTGTCCATACTTGTTCATGTTAATTACACCCATGTTGACTATTAATAACAAATCAATCATCTTATAGAAATGGCCGCCTAATTAAGTGTGAATTAATTTCTGTTGTTCCTACTGTTGATGTCTTCTTCATCCTTAACAACTGAGTTCGTAATGGCGTAGTGAAACCGCTCAAGGATATGGCTAGGTTGACTCTGGTCTCTCCATAGGTTCTTCATAGTTTGAATTCAGAAGTGAATCAATAAATATTGAGTACATGGCATGTTAGTTGCATCTTTAGATCTTACCTAAGTTAAAATTCTTTTGCCGTGCAACCATCACTAATTTTGGTGTAACATAAAAGAGTTTATTTATGAACTAGCATTAGAATCATAGTATGGAGTCCGGATCACCTAATTCAAGCGTCACAAAAAAGTTTTGGCCTCCAATCAAAATACACTGCTTCAGTTAAAGGTGTGCATGTCACTTTGCAAAAAAATGTTTGGAGTCATCAAGATTTTAAAAGAAAAAACTATATGACATGTGTGTTTTGATTTTAGGCTATAACTTTTTTGTGTTGCATGGGACACCACAATATGTATACCATCTTCATAAGCTAGGTCAAAGCCCAAAAAAGGTAAATGTCAGTGGTGGCATATTGCCATCGGACACCTTGTTAGAACCACATGTATGCTTTTCTTGTACTTGATTTATAGTCATAGATGCATTTATCTATTTATTTCAATGCCAGGCTCATGATATTTGGGATGCATCATTATATATATATATATATATATTGCACTATTTCTCCTAAAGCTCCATAGAGAGAGAGACAAATGTTTGTGAAATGTATCAGAAATCAAAATATTTAACAACTGTGGCAAGTTTTCCCTCTACTAAACAGACCAAGAGAGATGTCAATTTGTATACCTTATGATCCTAGTTCATGTGATATAGTTATGGGCTCAGGCCAATACAAGTGTGTACCGGAGACGATTTACGAAGATCGTAGCTGTGACTTCCTATGTAAGGAAGGTATGTGCATTTCTGAATTTTATGTTCTCACTGAAATTACCCAGGAGAGGTTTGCTGAAGTGTACACAGGCCAGTTTCTGGTCCAGGTGAGGAGATCACTGGCGAATCCCATTTTTATGACTAATCTAATATGTAGATAGTCTCCCCTCATAAAGATTCTTTAGGACTTCACCTTTGGATGTGAATCCACTGTCGGATTCTCCATGTCATTAGGCACCCGTCCTAACCCAACTAGCAATATCCTGTTGCACATCAAACCGGATATCTATTCCTAATTGGGTGCAGAATGGTGTCCATGCCACAATTCTAACATTTACTGCCATCAGTGACCTTTGAAGGCTTCTGCTCTAAACCATCAATTAATCGCTTACATAAAATTCCTTAACATATTCACAAACACTTCTGGTCGAACTTGGCTAATCCTAGTGGGCTGCGAAGTTGGCGAGGATTTTTTTCCTTAGCACATGTACATTTTGTTCTAGGCTTCGTTCTTCTCTATCTTTCTTAACAATCTACCTGTTCTTAGAGGATTATCACCCAATATAAGTTGCTTTCAACTTGATTGAGTTATATGAATATAGACATTCATCTTGAAATGAGTGGAAATATTGACTCTAACAAAATTTGGCATTTTGTACATTGACTTCTAACTGGTCTTTCTTAAGAGAACTCCGAAGATACTCAATGTGTTAGTTCTTAGATATTAATTACACATGTGGTACAGTGGTAGTCATAAACATGTTAATCACTACTGAAAAACTTATAATTTATTGCTTGGTAATGCCGAGTTCAGTTCTTCTGGTTGTGTTTCTTTTCTTTGTATAATTTAATTCACCATTATTTATTGTGCATTCAACTAGGATTTCAGTTGTAAACATTCTATTGCTCTGAGAATTCCACCCAGAGTGTGCCGAGTTTTGTTTGTAGCATGTCAAACAGAATCCTGTTGGATGAAATGGAGAAAAGTGGGAAAAGTTGTAGATATGGAGTTCTTAATTGTGTAGTGAGTGCAGAAACCAGTAAAATGTTTAGCCTGGCAGGTTGATGTTGATTGATCTAGTCCTGTTCGTAACCGATGAATTTCATCAGGGAATGGAATGAGAGCTGCTGCTATTTTTGAGTAAGTTTAACTCTGATGTTGAAGTAATTAATGGTTAATTCTCATTTATCCAATTGATTGTGAGGCGAGTACTGATGTTTCGTTTTGCTGTCTTGGTTCATCTTTTTGGATCCAGTAAGGAATTCATTTTGCCAAGTTTGTCTCTGCTCTAACCTGTATGTGATGAATATGAAAAACTCTTTCCTTCTTTCTTTCAAATTGCCTGTGATTTATTTCATATACTGGACTCATTGATATTAAGAGCACTCTGCTTTTTTATTATCACAAGGTGCTGTGCTGGACGAAAGTTTTCATTGAAATAAGGGTGGGACAAAATATTCCACTTCTCAAGTCATAATAGCTCTGAAAAGAGCATCTATTATTAAATAATGCTAGCAATTGAAAGCCAACAATTAAAGTACATATTTAATCATGACTGTGAATTACCAAAAGAAGAAAAAATAAAAAAATCAGGGTAGCAAACAGAAGTGAGTTTCCTGTTCTTCGTGCCAGCTTTCTGTTTCAAACTGCCTACCTATCTATAGGCAATCTGGACTATACCTGAACTGTTTTCTTGCCAATATATCTCCCTGGGAATGGATAATTGCATCTAGCACACTAAGCCCTATGGAAATGATTGGGATTACTTTTAAGGGTGACGATAAGTTAAACCCAAAGCTTTTTAAGTCATGACCTCAGTGCAAGTATTGGTAAAAATCCATAGCCCAACGGATTGAAGAAACTAAACCTCTTCTTTAAAAACTGTAACATGCAATGCATATACAAATATGCATGCATACATAGGCTTTGAGTTAGATATTTCAAATGCATCAACTCTTCTAATTTTATGTAGTCTTCTTGCTTAAAATGAATATCAGGACATGCAAACAATAAAACATAACCATTTGATAACCATTGTGCCTAGCTTTCAAGTTTTGAAAATGAATGGTTAATGAACAAAGAAGCACCAAGGTAACTGAAACTTCATCGCCATTCAAGCAAAGTGGATGTATTTTACAACTGTCTAGACAGTGCCAATATGGCAAAAGCAACTGCAAGGGGCACATGGATTGCTTCATTATATAAACACTGACTAATAACAGCTCAAATCTTCCTTCACACCTCTGGAGCGTACAAGGTAACAGAATCTTCAATCTATACAAACTTTCACATACAACATATGTACTAGTAATAATGATTGATGCACCTTCTATATAAACACAGACTAATAACAGCTCAAATCTTCCTTGCACTAATCTGAAAGTGTACAAGGTAACAGAATCTTCTATCTATACAGACTTTCATATAGCCATTATGTACTAATAATAATGATTGATGTGCCTTATAAATAACCAAGGCTAGTAACAGCTCAAATCTTCCTGCACGCCTCTAAAAGTGTACTAGGTAACAGAATCTTCATTCTATAGACTTTCATATAGCACATATGTACTAGTAATAATGATTGTTGCGCCTTTTTTTAGACCATATATAGGTTAAAGTATGCTATATAGCTCTGATAGGTCATGTTGGGAAAACAGCATTTCCTCATCAGTTTGAAAGGAGTAAACATCATCAAATGAGAATGAGTCAATTTCCACGGGCCACGCATCAATCTCCGGGTATTGGAACTCATCTATTTGTTGGAACTCATCTATTTGTTGGGTCATCCATGTAGTCTGTAAAGCTGTAAAAGTGGCAAGGGGTGACAATGTTTGAATGCCTGAATCCTGTGAATCTATAGATGGTTGCATCCCTTCCCAGCTATCTTCTCCTAAGCTGAAGACCTCTGGCTCTCCGTAGTCTTCAATACTAATGACTGGGACATGATTGTGCAGTTCATTAGTAGGAGTGGCCTGAGTGGGTGATGATATGACATGCCTCCCATTCCCAGTAAGCTCTTGGACAAGCTTCTTAAAGCTTGAAGAGTCGGTGATATAAACCCTGGGACGTATCGCCTTCAACAAACTATTCACTTGCTTCTGGTCATCCTTACATGTCTTCTGTGGTCCTTGACTTGTTCCTGAGCCCTCCCTTTCCATTGTTTGAAATGGCTTTGAAATAATCCCAGGTCCTTACTTGGCAGCAGCGGAGGATACTATGTGGGATATAAATATGAAGGCCAAGGGAAGAAGATAGATAGCAACATGCTATTTTATGTGATTAAAAAAGACAATAAGATGCTGAAAAAGATATGGTTTGCCATTGTCTTGGAGAAATAGGAGTCCTTGCCTACCCACTCACCAAATTATTATCTAGCATATAATCCAAGGAAAATTATGCTTTCAATTGTATTTACCTTTAAGACTTGGGTATTCTTAATACTTTTTTCTGACCATTCCTCATTTCATTATTTCAAGGAGTGGTTGGCATGGGCAAAAACAATCAATTGGGTTGATACGCATGAATGGGATTTCATTTTCCTCTCTCTCTCTCTCTCTCTCTCTCTCTCTCTCTCTCTCTCTCTCTCTCTCTTTCAAAATATGTATACATCTGCATAAAACAAATGTGATTTGTAGGCGGCATTGAAGAAACGAAAGGCAGGCAGCATGGAGATAACTATTAATGGATATATACTATTCATTTGATGTGTTTGGGTGGGCGTTCACTGCACGTCGAGAGAGACTGCTTTCAGATTGAGACAATATCCAGACAAAAAGAGAGACCATTTGATTTGAAATGTATGATAAAGGACCTCTAATTTAATACATTTCTTTGTATTTTAAGGTAAAGGTGAGGAAAAATGACTAGTTTGTTTGTATTATGGATAATATATATATATATATAATAAAAAATAAAAAAACACTATCGACATTTACATGTTTTGAAATGTATGTAAGACCTTGAATTTAATGCAGACCCATTGGGGTTGGTAATTGAGACATTCCACCAAAACAGATGAGATTGAACTACAATATTGTGTGGGCCACAAGTCTAGCTTCTGGGTTGAAACCCATGTACAGTGACCCGGAGTTAATGAGATGGGCCACACATGGATGATTGCATGATCATAACTTTCAACCAGTGGCTGTAAAATAGACAGTCGAGAAGTATATAACCCAAACTGTAGGAAATATAAACCAGTTGGAGTGAACTGCATACGCTATTGGCACGGCTGACCTCTGACAAAGTAAATTGTTTGGATCAAACCGTTTCACCGTGAATTGGCATGACATCAAACATTTGTTAGAATTACAACAATTTGGAGAGCCAATCTTTTTGACCAATTGTTTGATGGCAAATATGAAACGTGTGAACAAAATATATGAGGGTCCCTCTCTGCTGAGTGCCATTTCTTGTGGGGCCCACCTCAAGCTCCGCTTGGGGATGGCACCAGGGGGATTGAAAGATATTGCGACTTATGTATGGTGATAGAGGTTCAGATCATCATTTTAACCACTCAATCGGCAGCGATAAGTTTTCACCATCCAAAACGATCGAGTCCATTTGAATGGATGCCAAACCCCATGACCCATAATAATCTGGGGAGGTGGGGAGGCTCTGCTTTATGGCTCGATTGGATTGATCATCATGTGGGCCCCACCAGGTGTTTAAGAGCTCCTTAGCTCAACAGAGGTTTTTCTCATATAAAAAATATGATATAATCAATCATACGCTCAATTTTACGGTAGAACCAACTCTTCATAAATTAAAATTTGGCCACATCACAGAGAAGGTATGCAGTTTAGGTGAGTTCCACTTTTCTTACTTCCATGGTGTAAAATGATACAGGTCACATTCAGGTACTCTCTAAACGCAATTGCCATGGATGGTGTTTGGCTGATGAAGTTGTAATCCGGGCCATTGCCATAGCTAGGGCTTGTCTCATGATGTTGTAAGCAGGAGGGCCAGCCTGGCCACCCGATAACAATTGTTGTGTAGAGTCTGTCTTGACCATTGTGGCTTTTACGTGTATAGAATCCTCTAAGTGAAAACGATGCTGTTTGCCGTGACAGACTAAATACAAGAAACATAATTTTGATAAATTAAGTACTTCATTTGATTCTGTTATCTTAAAATACCTCCTCCTTCAACCTAATACAGAAGCGAACGGATGTGAAAAACAAAAACATCAATTAAACTTGGGCTTTTACCAACTCAATTAATAGAGTCAAGTGAAGTAAAGTTGATTTTAAAGAAAGAATAGAATATAAGTGGATTATGATGGAATTTTATTTTTAGTCGTTTATTATGGAATCTTTTTTTTTTTTTTTTACTTTTTGTGTGGGAAAGTTGATTTTTTTTTTTTGGTATTTTAGTAGATAAAGATAGTTGCTTTTTGACATTTTTCAAAAAAATGCAGGAGAAAATTTTGAATTAAAGTGCTTTTAATGTGACATCTTATCTAAAAAATGAAGGCTTTATTTGACTTTTACTATGCTAGTAAAGTGCCAAACTAGCCAAACTATTGAACTTTTATAAGTAGCTGATATAAGTGCTTCAAATACTTTATTGCTCCCCTGCTGACTTCTAATATGTTACGTGTATGTGAATGAAAAGAGAGTTTAAAGATAATACGAAACATTCTCTCAGTTGTCAATGCCTTATTTAGGACCATGATACGGTATTGCTGATCTATGGGTATGGCTCTATGGGTTTCTTTGAAGATGACAGGCAGGCCACAGTGCCACATGTTCTTCGCAAGTATATTATGGGTTTCCATTTAAGATGAAGAGGGTGGTACCAATCCTTGAACCCTGGACCTCTTGCACGGACTCTTAATCATGCAACCAGTGAGACACAATGAAGATTGGTTATTATGGGTATCCATTTGGTAAGAGGTAGCTTGACCCAAGTTGAAGATAACATGACTTCTGAAAAACAGGTTCACCATACACCATCTCTATGTCATATAGACGGATGGTGGAATGAAACTCTTCATTTTTACTATCATCTCAACCTTTTATCCTAGCAAACAATGTCGTCATAAAATTTAAGATTTTTTTTTCTTTATGCTGGAATGTGAATGGCAAAAGAGTGAAATGGTCTACATTCACATGCATGGACCCGTCAAAAGTCCCACTTAACAACCCAACTAGAGATGTAAATGGACCTCTGATTATGTGGTGACCCAAAGGACCAACCCGAAAAATCCAAGTATGGACCTTTTATGGGACCCAATTGATGATAATCAGATCTTATTCTCCAGTCTGGGTATATCAAACTTTCACCCAAACAACAATAAATGGTTACAAATCAAACATGGGTTCAGATGGTTATAAACTGAGACCATGGCCCTACTGAAATCCATAGATCCATCATTCACAGCCGTCAAGTTAGACCATGTGACTGTTTTAGCTGCTCCATCATTCTAGGAAGAAGAATGCAGCCATTATGATGGAAGCCAATGTGTCAGTACCTTGAAAGAGAACAAATCTCAAGTGGAAGGATCAGGTACCGCGCACCTAGAGATGAGTCTTAACACCAGGCCTATAACATGGACGAGGCACCATGGATGCATCTAAATCATGAGAATTGAAACAACGTTGTTGGCTATATACATTGCGTCAAACACCGAACACAGCCAACATTTACAATCTTCATCATCGTGGCTGGCCTGAATGCTTCCTAGTTCATAAAGAATTTTACAGCTTCCGATCCTCACTGGCTGAAGAGCATTAGTTTGATGGCAGCTTTCTCTGCGATGCTCCATGGATTGGCAGGGTTAGGACATGCTACAATTTGCATGTAGGCACAGGTGTGACTGAGGGCACTCAGCATTGTCATAAAATTATATAGGAGACACTCTCAAAGCCTACAAAAATATAATACAAAGCTCATCATCCATCACGTGTATCTAAAAAAAATACAGGAATAACTTTAATCAATTATTGTTTTGTCTTATCAAAAATCCCCACTTGAGATTGCACTAAAGTGATTGGCCTCTAGCCACCCTCCATTTGGTGACGTAGTGTACTGACTGGTTTACTGAGAGGGTTTGTCAATGAGCTACTCCCCAAAACAGCTCCATCAGATTCTTAACCATCTGATTCAACACACGCTAGCAATCTCTCGGGCGATCCCAGCCCCTGAGGTGGGTCATTAGAATCTTCATAAGCTAGATTGCCCAAAAGATCACAACCCAGCCCTATATTAGCAGAAATCTCCACATCATGGACTTCTCCAGACCCCTTTTTGCATTGTCATACTCGGGGTCCACCTTTGATCAATCCAATCTATCCATACCAGCCCCCCTTCAATTGGCAGAAATCTAAATTTTACACTGACCATTGGATTTTATCACAACAAAACTGCAATGCATAACCATTAAGCTTTGAGTACTAGTGTCTATTATCCTTTTATCCAACCTAATATTACATATTACCCTCATCTACGTCTGAACCTTTCCATCACCATGCCTCCCTGATTGTTACGCACCAAGGTGGGCCCCACTAAAAGGAGTTGAGCTCTTTGTATAAGGCCCACAGGCCGCATATATACTGTATATATGTAGATATATATAAGTTTTTAAGAGAGTTTTACTCTTGTGAGAACCATTCATGTATCCATGTGAACACACTTGGGGTGCATGGTGGGGGATAAAAACATCTTGATAAAAACATAATCCTCAAGTTTATTAGTTTTAGAAGGCATCATTTTTTGGTTAATCCAATAGTGAATAAACAATTGCATGAGCGCCAAATCTGGGCGTGTGGAAATTCAAAAGAGGAGAAATAGGGGCCGGGGGGTGGTTCCATAAGTCGGACAGGTGGCTCGCAAATGGGGTGGACTATACATAAGAACTGTGCAGACATTTTTCACTTGAATATTTCTATATATATTTATATTAGATAAATAAATAGATAGATAGGAGGGGACACTAGAAAACACCCTAAGCATTTTTCCATTAAAAATGTCCCTTTTAGTGGGGCCCACTTGGATGCATGACAACCAATGGAGGGTTGATGGATTTTGGACATGGATTAGCTCATCCCAATAATCCTAGCCCTTAGTTTTAGATCCTCAAATTTTAATAGCAATAAATAATGCAAATTTATTGACAAAATCCAATGGTGGCTAATGTCTAGAACAATGTGAAATTAGGGTTAGCACCAAGTGAAGGGAGGTTGGTGGGGATAGGACTGATCAAAGATAACCCCCCTAAAAGAAAATTTAAAAAAGAGGAGAAAAAAAAGAGTGAGTTATGTGGAGAATGTCATATTTCTGGTAGCTGAGAAAGGAAAGACTTGCAAATTCAATCTCATATGCTTAGCCATCTTCCAAATCAACAACATTCTTAGGAAAAGGTTGACTAATTATGATTTTGACTAATACAATTTTATACTCAGTTTTTTCTCTCTTTTTTTCTTTTTTCTTTTTTTTGCAATAATTCCTATATGACAATTCTTTAATGATGTACAAGTACATTTCATTGATTAACTTCAGAGTACAAGGGTCCTTCATTTAACAGATAAATTTTGTTGAGTCTACAACAATTTACGAGTCAGATATTGCACATCTCTTTTAATATTCAGAAACAACAAAAATAGGGATACAGGAGAATCCAAATATAACCAAATGCACCAAGAAAAAGAAAAGAAAAGAAAAGAAAAGAAAAGAAAAGAAAGAAAGAATAAAGATGGGCTGATGAAAAGAAGTTCATTGATTTAAAAATTATCAATTTTAAAAGAATAAAATATTGAAATCCAAATATAAGAAACTCCTAGTGTTGATGAAAACAAACAGTTTGTGTGTGTGTGTATACTGTATACACATTGTTTGGTACATAGAGCACAAGATAAAATTAAAAGTAAATGCTTGGAAAATAGAATTAATACTTGCTTTTAAAACTCCAATAATATTTTGATTTTTACATTAATAATATGTTTCCAGTTATTGCAATATTTTTAACGGATTGCAGAAGATCTGAATATATTTCCAATAAATACTTTGCGGTATAGTTAAAGAATGGCAATATATAATAAACCAAACCTGATTCTTTGAGCTTGTGGCAGCAGTCCAGCATTGTGGATGATGTGGGTTAGTCGCTGGATTATCTCTGATGAAAGTCACCACTCTTGTTTGTGTTGGTCCCTTGGCCCCAAGCTGGGGTGGCATCTCCCTCATGACCCATAATACAAAGGCAGAAGGTACTGAAGAACCTGTCCAAACATTTTAAGACAATAAAAATAAGGCGAATGACTCACTGATAAAAATGATATAAGACAAAAGATTAATACATTATTTTGTGAGGTAAAGGTGTGTTTGGGCACGCTGGTGTAGATACATGTAGGCTTGCATGCAGATAAATATTAAATAAGGGCGATAGACTGGATTTTAAACAGAAAAAAGTAGTAAATTGGAGGTGAAACAGCGTGGCAATGATGCATATAATCTGACTACCATAACAAAAGCACCTTTCCATCTTATCAAGGTGCAAGCTTCCCTTTTTTTCCCAGAAAGATAATGGTTCTTTTATTCAAAAAATGAAGAAAGCAAGAACTATAGCAAATATCCTATAGGAAGCCAACAAATTTTACAAGATAGCAATTCAACCGGCTATGACCTGTAGAGTATAATGTTGGCCAGTCAAGAAGCAACACTTCATCAGAATGAGTGTAGCAGAGAGGAGCATGCTGAGATGGATGTCCAATACAGCTAGGAATGATAGAATAAGAAATAAGCACATTCGGGAGCATTTAAGGGTAGCATCAATAGGTTATAAATTAAGAGGAGATTTATTTGGGATGGTTTGAACATATCCAACAAAGGCCAGCTATTCACTAGTGAGGAAATGTCTTTCTAAGCACGTTGGTGCCTACCAATGAAAAGGGGTAGGCCGAAAAGGACATGGACGGAAGTAGTAAGGGCGCAACCTATCCGAGGATTTGGCCCATGATAGATTGGAATGAAGAAACATAATTCATGTAGCCGACTACAACATAGTTGGGACAAGGCTTTCATGATGATGATGATCCTACAACAAGCCAATACATTTAGCCTCATCTTTTGCTAATCAATCAGCCCATGAGCTCGCCTCACAACAAATAAGCAAGAAAATAAAATGTCACTCCTAGCGAGTAATCATGCACATCAGCAAGATATCAAGGATATCACTAAAAGACGAAGCCCAACAAACAACACAATAAGAATCCCCTCCCCCCCGCAGTCATCAAAGCTTCTACACCCCCAAAACCGCTGAAGCTCTCTACAAAGCTATGACTTAAGCCTCATTAAAGTTCTCCCCACGCAAGGATTACAAAAACTAGAGTATTGAGTTCATTACTATCATAAACAAGATTCTAAAAGTTGGAGTTGATGGGTGACTTGGTCACCCTTGATCCAAGTCAACTCAGCCGAGTCCCATGTGACTCAGTCGAGTCGGACCAAGTCACACCCTAGCCCCAATAACCTTGAAAATATGAAAACAAAAAATAGAAAATAATTCTACGAATCAAGAATTTTAAGAATTGTGTCCCATTAATTAACGATGACTTAAATTATTATACGTGCTCACATTATTTCAGTCAGCTGGAAGAATAGTACAACCAATATTCAGATGCTTTGACCTAAAAAAAAAAAGGATTTCATCTTATAGATTCAATGCAAAACATACCTAAGAGCCTCCGGCAGCTTTTCCAATAGAAAAAATAGGAAATGAGTGCACAAAAACCATCAGACTTGGCCAACTAGGTGACTCAGTAGGTGACCTGACTGGGCACCTTCCAAGTCCAAGCCGACTCAAACTGCCATTTTTAAAACCATGATCACTGATGACCCTTAAAAACCTGTTCTTCCCAGCCCCTTCAATTCATTTCTATCAAAATTCTATTTTCACAATCCCACTGGAGGGGCCCACGGCATGAATGCTAGCAGCAGTCCTACGCATAGGAAAAATGACAGTCTAACATTGCCAGATATCCAACTGAAAAAGGTTCCTAAAACTCTTGAAGAAACACTACAATGCTACAGCCTGCCACAACTAGTCATTAGCTATTTCATCAGCCTTCAACATCTCATTCCTGGAAGTCCAATTATTCCACTCTAAGCACAGTTCCCAGAGAATGACAGAGAAAACCCCACAACTGGCTCCGTGAGATGAGCCATAACAAAAATGTCAAGCTGGCAACAGATCCCCAACAGTTTTTGGCATTACCCAAGAAACTTCAAAAAGATTAAAAAAAAAAATTGCACCAAAACCTCCCTAGGAAATGGATAATGAATCATTAAGTGAAAAGCATATTTTCTCCGCTCCTCAAGCATAGAATACAAACATTCGCAATGAAATGTTGCCGGCTGAAGGTGATCAGCACTAACAATATTGTGTAGCCACTCAATCTAAGACTAAGGGATTGGAATGGAAAGATGGTAAGGAGCTTCTATGGGCCGATTGACTCTTTGGATGCTAATGAAACTGAGTTGTTTGCTCTTCTTATTGGTTGCCGAGAGTTACTTCAAAGGGAGATTCTTTCTCAATAATTCAGTGGTGTTCTGGTAGTTCTTCTTATCCTTGGAGATAGGCAGATTGGGTGCAGGAGGTGCAGGATATCTCAAGGAGATTGGGAGCCACCTTCAATCATATTCTTAGGGGAGCTAATGCCATGACGGATAGCCTTGCTCGTGAAGGATTTTTTTAGCTCTACCTTGTCTTTTGATGTTTAGTTATCTTTTCGTCTTTGTTTGATGTTTTTCTCTCGTTGTGCTCTGTTTCTTTTTTTGTGAAATAAAAATTTTACTGTTATAAAATAAAATAAAATAAAATAAAAAAGACTAACTTCACCGATTTTTACTGCTGGTCCCAAGCCTAGATAAAGGAGTGTTGTGTTAGGTAGGTTGACAACTAGCATAAAATTTTGTCACAACCCAAACATGAATTCTAAGATGATGACTCGGTCAAAGACTAAACCTCTAGAGCACTCTCACCAAAAATAAGAGAAACTCCCATTTGGAATTATTGAAACAAACAAATTGGTATAGAACTTCACCAAAATAGTCTGGACAAGAACCTTAAACATTCCTCCCAATTCTCTAAACAGACAAGCTTTCCATTCATTGTCCAAAAGATTTCAACAAAAGGTTGATTTCAAAACAGCTTCCCAGCAATAAAATCCATTATATTAGCTACAATGGAATCCTGCCTTTTAGCCAAGTGAAAGAGTTGAAGAAATCGCATTCGTTGGAAGAATTAACACACCAAGCCAAACTTTCCCCAAAAATCAAGCTTGCCGACCATCTCCAACCAATATCGCACACCCATATGAAACATATCCCTAACACAAACACTAAGACAGCCTCCAAGTACCCCTACACTGAATAGCCAACATCTGGATCATCATAAGACAAAATCTGGCGAAAAAAATGGCATACCTATAAAATAGTACAAAATTATCAGAAGTGAGGTTTTTACACCACTCGAATGATCTGAACTCCAGTGATACGTCACCTGCAATTAGAAATAATGTATCATTTTAGAACTACAAAGACTAAAAAATTCCTTTTCAATGCTTTCATGAAGAAAGAACTGTACCGAATTCAAAGAGCTAATACATACAGGAATATTAGTAACCAAAGCTACTACAGCACATGATGTGAAACAAACAAGAGACACAGCAGCCGAACCTGCAACCTGCACAAATAGTGAACTTGCCAAGAAATTAGACAGACAATTATTACCTTTAATAATTCATTTTGCAACAAATAGAACAAGCAACAATATCTTTTAAAAATGTCGATGGAATCTTCTAATGACATAAAAGTGAAATCAGACATTATTCTGATTTGCCGCCAATAACTTGTTGCTTTAGAATTTATCAGTTACACTAGAAAAAATAGCAACAGAGGTCAAATCAAAGAACACTGAGAGTACATACGTTCCACATTTCAGAAGCCTTTTCTGACTTTACTTTGCTCATCTTCAGGAATAGCAGTAGCCCTAAATATGACCATGAAAAAACTCAAGTGAAATATGACAGAAACATCAAAGATAAATCACTTTTAAAATGTGGAGACCATCTAAGTTCAGAAATCTAGAGCTAGAAATATCTCAAGATGAAAAGTGCAATTTCTATTGCATCATATAGATGTTTTGATTAGAAGTAGAAATAGAAAGGTAGTAAATAAAAGGTGCCCATAAACAAGGTGGAATGATTTGAAAGGGAAAAGGGGAACAAAATTTAAATATAAAGGATCACAGGGGAGAATGAAATTTGAAAGGAGAAACTACAATGACGTGGAACCAAACAGCTAACTGCATTAGAAGGGTTGCAAAAGAGGTGCTTGGAGAGTTGAAATGGGAAAAAAGATACTCTAATGAAGAAACCAAGGGGTAGTGTAGAGGTTCAGAAAAATTGTGCAAGAGAAGAAAAAAAATGTTGCTATAAAGTTAGGCAGGAGACTAGGAATATGGAAAATTATGAAATGTTTAAAAAGGCAAAGTAAGAAAGTAGTGATTGGTGCAAAGGTCAAACCATATGAGGATCTATATAATAAGTTGGGAACAATGGAAGGAGAGAGATATTTTTAAGCTTGCAAGAATGAGGGAAAAGAAAAGTAGGGTCTTGATCAAGTCAAAAGTATAAAGGAGATGACCAAAAGGCTTTAGAGAAGGACAATGATATTAAAGAAAGATGGAGAGAATGTTTTAACAAAATTTTAAATGAAGATTCTATATGCTTAGGAACGAGAGATTATGCTCTCTTAGCAGGACATATCTTTTACCACATAATTAGGGTTGCAGAAATGAAGAAAGCATTACAAAGAATGAAGAAAGAAGGCTTTAGAGAAGGACAATGATATTAAAGAAAGATGGAGAGAATGTTTTAACAAAATTTTAAATGAAGATTCTATAGAATGCTTAGGAACGAGAGATTATGCTCTCTTATTAGGACATATCTTTTACCACATAATTAGGGTTGCAGAAATGAAGAAAGCATTAGAAAGAATGAAGAAAGAAACAGCTATGGTGCTAGATAACATTCCAATAGAGGCTTGAAAATGCTTAGTAGAAATTGGATGGGTTGGTTAACTAGGCTCTTCAATAAGATATTAAGAAGGAAGCAGATGAATGGCCAATAAGTTGTGTAGTACCTATACAAGAACAAAAGAGATATACTCATATACAAAGTTTTACAAATTATAATAATATTAAACTTATGCGTCATGTTATGAAACTATGTGAGTGAGTTTCGAAAATTGATTCTTAAATACTATTCAGTAACTCGTGATAAAAACGTAATGGCAACAAAAAAGAAACCATGTCAAAAGAGTTGCTCACCATAGATAGCTAATGCTACTCCCAATAAAAAGATTGCAATGGCAAAAAGGTCCAAGTAGACCTGCATAGTGCAAGGGTTGAAATTAATGGAGCATGATCGTGGAATGCAATGACTCGAAATACACACACTCACACACACAGAGGTACACTGAAATCAGTTAATTATAAAATAGTACTAACATAATAGTGTTCAACACTTCAATACATAATAATAATAACAGTAGTAGTAGTAGTTCAAGTACACGTCTTATTTCAGTTGAAAAACTAGTTTTTCTTGCATAACAAAGAGGATGACAACTAGACACTGAGCATTCAACAACAAACATTTACACATACCAAGCTGAAAGATCACAATGTCAGTAGAATACAAATGAGAAAGCAGAATGAAGAGTATTCACTGACAAGATAATATTATACATGTCAACCGGTTAAAAAGCATACATACCCGAGCCATAACTGAAGAATCTATATGATTTTTGCCTCGACCAACCCAGATGAGAACGGCAAATGCCATCATCAAGACAAAGACTAGCAAAATGACCTGGTAAATCAGAAGCAAATCACTTAAGACACATGGTAAATTATCAAATTGACTCCTATATTAACTGCCACACAACACCATCACCAAATCTACATCTGGAGGACCAATTACATGATACTTGACTAGAGGACATGCATAGAGCATATGATGCCAGGGCCTAGGGCCTAAAGTAATGAGGCCATTTTACAGTGATCCTGATTGTTGATCTGGTGGGCCTCACAGTGAAAGGACCATGCCCCAAAGTATTCTCCACATGGCCAACTCCTAGGTCGACAGCCTGAACAGAGATTATTATGAGAGAAACTTATGAATGGCCAGAAAGGTAGGACTCTAAGAATCTTGGTCTGTTACTGGGGCATGCCTTTATATGAAAAAGACCATCAGATCGAGAGCCTACGCCACTGCAATGCTTTTACATTCTCTAGGCCCAGGATACTTTCTGCATATCCTTGCATTGACATAATATGATACCCTCCAAAGAGACCACTTCAGAAATAAGCCAGCCATAAAATCAATAGAACTAAATCAATGGAACTATGGCTGTCAACGAGCCAATCCAACTCGTTTCCAGATCAAACTTGAGCTCAGCTGGGGGTCAAACAAACCAAGCCAAGCTCAGATTGATTACCTCCCAGCCAACCTCAAGCTAGGCCCTGCTTGCTGGAACTTGGCTTGTTAGTGGTCTAAGCTAGAGCTTGGGCCAACAACACTGTAATTAATTTCATCCTTAGAATTAACATATGATTTTGTATTTAATTCCATCCTTTCAAAATTGAAAATATAGCTTCCTTTGAAGGCAATATAAATAGTTTGGTTGTAATTTGTTAATTCTGAAATGTAAAAGATATAACAAGGATTTTGTATCTATAATTTTATCTAGATACTAGCATTTGCCAGCTGCTTGGTGGAAAGAACAACCAAGAGAGGCAGATCATGAATGGGCTTAGAGACTTAACTTGGAGGGGTGGGCTGATAGAGGGATGGCTAATGTAAGCTCTGCTGTTGCTTGGAGCCTTGGACCGAAAAGAGGAATGGCTAAGGAGACTTAGGCAACAAATGGGTGGGGGTGGACAAGATAAATGGATACTTCAAACTGGGCAATGAATCCATATCATATCATATCCATTACTTCATTTTTCTAAGAAAAATAAAGTCATGTCCCTGCTGTATCCATTGTGTGTCCCTGCCATAACCGGGCACCACAGGAGACAACTAAGGCAACTCCCTCAGTTCTTTTTTGGAGGTAAAAGCCAAAACCGGTACAGCTCTAACGAACTCAAGTCACTGGAAAATGAATTACCCAATCTCTAGCCCAATGCAATATTTAGTTAAAGATATTTATGTATACAATACTTTGATTATTGATAGATGATATGCTGTTTTCAGTTATTCATTTGAAATGAATTGCTAACCAAGTCTATGATAGCTCGGCTTGATTTCTAATCCAGCCGAAGCTCGTGTTAGCATGTGCTCAATGTGCACAACTTAAGGGAAAACAGCTTTTTTAAACGATAAGAAAAAAAATCATTACCATACCAAAATCACAAACTTTTGTCGGGTGCCAATATGAATGCCGCTGAATGGCCAACATCTTCTATGATTATCGACATGAAGCGAATCAGGTTCAGTCATCATCTTTTCCAGTAAAGCTTCATGGGCACTATTATCTTCATCGTCTTCGTCTTCATCATTTTCTTGATGGCAAAGATCAACCCTGTGAGACCAAAACCGCGAGAACATATGTTAAAAGGGGAAAAAGAAGAAGAAAACAAAAAGGAAAGAAAGAAAGGAAAAGGCTTTTTATGCTTTCTGAAGAGAGAACTTTGGTAGACAAGTTGTAGAACTTATCCAGTCTATGATCTAGTTCAAATATGTAAGATTATATGTCAAGACTATAATTAGTGATTGACATAGGGCAAAAATAGATACAAGATGCTTTCAAGCTAGGAAGCACGGACACCTCTCCGGGGCCGGCGTGTCCGTGTCCGACACGCCAAAAATGGTGTCCTGCTTATTTTTTATATTTTATTTCCCGGACACGCTGGCTGTGTAAGTTGGAGAAAAGTATTAAAATTATAATAAAGAAAAGAGAAGGGGGCCATTTGTAAAAAAAATCGCTTTTAGTTGGAAGAAAAAAAAAGGAAGATAAGGTAGAGGCTAGGGCTTTAATTTTGAAAAAAAAAAAAGAAAAGGAAAGGGCCTAGATGCAATTTGATACGTTTGTTATTGCTATTTGATAATTTGATATGTTTGCTAGTTGGTACACTGGTACACTGGTACTTGAATTTATATTTATTTGATTGCTAAATTGATTACAAAGTTAAAATGATATTATCTTTTATTACATGATTAGATATATTATTATTATTATTAAATATTAACGTGTCCCCGACGTGTCCGTGTCCTACTTTTTTGAAAAATGCCGCGTCGCGAGTTCGTGTCATGTCCGTGTCCCGTGTCTGTGTCCATGGTTTTTTTGCTTTCAAGTATAATTTGGAAGGAGGATTCAATACAACTAAAAAGTCAGGCATTCATTGTAATACATAAATTGCATTACAATTTTTTTTTTTAAAGTTAAGAACCAAAACTTTGGCACGCACGTGCACACAAATTGTGTGTGACGCATTTGTTCTGGTTTATTACGGTTGTCTTTAAAAAGGTTAGTGCTAAAAGGCTGGAATCTTTCTTTTTAGGTTTTTAGTGTGTGTGACACATGTTCAGGTTTATTATGGTTTTCTTTAAAAGGTTCGGGGCAACAAAGCCAACATGCATGCTTTTTGGTGAATGGTATTTTCTATTGTTTTTATATATAATTTCTAAATTTAGCATATTTAAGATGATTTTATATGGAACGAGCTCTATGCATGTAGTTCATTTTTTGAAAAAAAATATATTATTTATTTTTTAAAGTCAGTTTCTTTAATTAAGCAAATTAATCAGATTTATATGAAGATTCTTCTTTAAGTTACATAAAGGGTTTACACAAGTTAGATGTATAATGCGCTTATTAATCATGTACAGTATGATTTCATTAACAAAACAGGTAACATACATAAACATATAAAGTACATACTATATGCAAACTGACTAATTATAGCCCACTCCCAGATTAGTAAATGGAATGTGATATGAATCTACTAAGATTTCCTAATAAATAGATGGAGATGATATCTTTTCGAAAGTTGCCTCATTAAATTTCTTAATTGAAAAATAACACTCAGAGGGTGCAATTTGGTCGTTCCTAGCTTGCATCCTACCGACTCCTGTGTTTGTGGTTTTGGGTTCTAATTAGGTTAAGCTGCAGGTTGTGCTGCATTCATTTTCCTTTTCTCTCTTGTTTTTCTATTCAATGGCCATTGTTTCTCTCTATCTACCTCTTTAGCACCTCTTTCTTTTAATATGTTTGAGAGAGAGAGAGAGAGAGAGAGCAAAGTCACTATCAGAACAGAAAGAATTTTTTTATATTTCAAAATCGTTTTAGAAATTTCATCTTTCTTGAGGATGTTTGTTTGAAAAACTCAAGCGTCAAGCAGCCTTGGGGTCATTCTTGGCTTCTGGGTCTGGGGTATCCAATCAGATAATCCCCAAACTCATTGTATCGTGTCTCGAATCTCTTTGCCAGATGTCAAGAAACTTGCCAACCAATCTAGATGCAGCAAGAAGTGTGGACCTAAATGACTTAGGTACATTTTCTAGTAATATCCAATCTGCAATTAGAGAGTTAGGATCTCCTAGGTGGGAGGAACTCCTATGTGGACCCCTATGATCAAGCCTAACCCTTCGCACTAGCCTACCCTTCATGAATTGACAGTACCCGAAATTAACATTCATCCAACTGTTAATCACCCTTGGATCTTAGCACAAAATTACAATGTATATAATGGCCGACAATGGTTGAATCATAAGCAGTAAATCAAGGAATAGCATGATCTAACAAGGATCATTTTCAACCCATTGGTAGTCCACATCAATGCTATTAGAAGTGGTTAGGACTCACACCTTAGAAGGAAGCATCTCAAAAACACTCTGGTGAGGCATGGCTTGTAGTTGGGGCACACCCCCATCTCATGACTCATTATTGAGGCATAAGTGCCAGATGAAGTGTGCGCTTCAGTCATGCTCCATACTAAAGGCATACTCCCCAACAGCATTTCTTATTTAAGTATCGTTACCATATTTTTCGATGAAAAGAAAATGCAGTTTATAATTGTAAGAACTTTAAAGCTTTTTTTTTATTATTTAAGATTCCAAAACCAGTATTAACTCAAATCAACCCTACTTAATGAATGTCTGAGCACAACCAAAATATGACTATTTATACCCTACTTAATAAATGTCTGAACACTACCAAAATAAGACTATTTCTATTTGCATTAATATATCTATGTATGTGCAGTAGTTGGGCCCACTGGGATACATGATGATCATGGAATTCCATTAGATGGAAAGATCTATATGAGACCTACCTATATGCAAAATCTTGACTCCATAACATCATCCTAACCTTTTGATCCATGACTTTAAAATTTAATGATTTAGAGGCATCAGTTTATTATGATTTCATTCCAATGGTGAGGAACAGTTGGATGAGTGTCAAATTCGGACTTGTGACTATTCATGGGATTGGTTGGGGTTTTGTTGTTGTTGGTGGTGGGGGTGGGGGTGGGGGTGGGAGGGTGTGAAAAGGACTAGATTGACTCAAGGTGGGCCCCATTACCAAAAAAAGAGGGGCAGAAAAAGGGGCGTTTTTAAAGTGGGGAGTTTCGGAGAATTACCCTATAATATATATGGCCAAAACTCCAGAAAACTCAGATTTGGTTGAAAAATTGTACCCTATGTCTACTATATACATTCAAACCCGCTAACGATCATTTAAAAGTAAACCCCCTCGGATACAAAACAATCATTCCAATTTGACACTAATCCAACAATTATCCTCCAATGGATTGGATCTCAATAGGAAAATGGACTTATAGATGGCTAAAATATTTGAGGCCCTAAAATCAAATGTCAGGATGGTCTGATTAGAGTAATATTTGGCCAACCCCTATGTCATACACCTCCCTTCCCCTACCCCTGCGACGGGCATGGATCAAGGTGAGCCTTGCATGAAGTGGGGTGCACATCATGCACAATTCCTTACACCTGTGGGTTCAAGTCATGTTACCTATCCAGGAAAAAAGTTATCTTCATCATCATGATTCTGTCAAAAAATGGATGACTTTTGTTGGTATTAACTTAGCTGAGCCTCTAACATTCTGTGTGCGTGCACGCCCGCGTGGGAGTGGGAGTGAGAGTGGGAGTGGGTACGTAAGTGTTTGAATTGATCATAACAGGACCCATTATACAGAATAAAGAATGGGGTCTACTTTTAAAAAAGGAAATCTTCTTTCCTTTTTTTTCTGTTCTTTTTTATTTTTACTTTTGTAGTTTCCGCAAACTCGAACAAAACACAAGATGTCCAGGAAAGGACTTCGACAATCAGGTTGTATTGGATTGTCATAATTTCTACAAAGCCCTACATGAACCCTATGGCCCTACCTACTCTCTAATTGGACCTTGAAAATAGAACCCAAGCTAGGACCTGCAGGTTCCAAAACACTGCCAAAACTAAACCATGGCAGTTTGGCAGCAAAACTTATTTAGTTAGGCCCAGCTGTTTGAACTTGTATATAAAATACACCACTGAAAAAACAAACATGTCAAAGACATACCAGAATGATAAAAGGAGAAGAAACGCTGCTAGAAACAGAATCTGGGGACAGGCTGCAGAGCAGAATTTAACAATTAAACCTCTAACAATGTCATTCAAATCTGCATATGAAAGGACTGACATTGATGAAACAGCAGCATCATGGCGAAACAAGTACTTACCCATCAGAATAAATCCACAACCATGTGACCAGCACAACCATCTCTCACAAGTAGCAACAAGAGTTGATATAAAATAAAGTAAATAACCTGCCCAGTGGTGGTGTTAAAGATATGCCTTCAATGACACGATATATCTAATAATTGAGTTGATCTAATGAACTATCTAGCTATAACTCAGAAAGAATCAATGCCAACCAACTTCCAAATATTACCATGTGTGATTGCTCAAATCTCATGACAACAAGCATAAGTGGCAGCCGAACATGTTTTGGGTTCTTTTATTGGAAGTTAGTAGTGGTGTTTTACTTCAAAGACAACAATCTAACCATGTGATTGGAAGGCACATCTCATGATGATTATATCACCATGAGTCTGTTGTTTTTCAACACCATCTGTGTTTCCATTCTAACACAGTTTATTGGCAAGATTTTGTCAAATCTTGTTGTATTAAGGCCATTGGATATGAGTTAGCAATCTTGAATGATACTAAATCAGACTGGGACTAAAAACAAGATTTAGTCCATCCCTTTGAGAGACAAAGGGAACACCATCAACTTCACGATAAGAAAGCATCAGAGCTTTGTCCTGCAACATATAAGTAGGCCAACTTGTAGTTTATCTCATTGGTAAAGGTTCTCTCTTGTGTAGATGCGTTCAAAAATATTGGATCGGGTGAGAGAATTGGTAGGAGACCTGACATGAGAGGAAATTTTATTTTCCATACGGTGCACAATATTGTTAATGCTTACTATCAAGTGTGGATGCAAGTTTGAACATAGTTGTCACGTCCATGATAAAATGTTGAAACAAAATGCAACTCATTCAAGAACGTTTACAGTTCATCAAATAGCTTATTCAAATTAAGTAATTCATAAACTGAGAGAGAAAGAGAGAGAGAGAGACTTAGGATATCAAATAAACAAAATTCGAAAACTCATGTATAATTTATCTTACCAACATTAGAGGAGCCAATCATGAGATGGAATACCTGTATCAGGACATGTATCATGGATCACATCTTCTGGACTTATTATAGCAAAGAAATTATTTAAAAGGCCAAACTTATACAACATGTGAAAAATGAAAAGGGAGATTCATTTCTCTTATTCTTTCAATTCAACAAATGGTTACAAGTCTACAACCAATTTTACTCAAAAGTCATCATTTATATGGATGCTCAACTAAATCTCGTTACCATCTTAACAAACTGTAATGACATATTTATCATTTATTTGTCCTTTAATGGAAGAAACTAATACCCAAAAAAAGTCCATATATTGACAACAAGCAATCAACACATTTCTATTTACAGTGGGGCACACTTTAAACAAATAATGCAAAGATGGTGCCATACAGGACAAGAGCCCGTGGCTCAATGGAAAGCACTGTTGCGACCTTGAGGTTGTGGGATCAAGTCATATGTCACTAATAAAAAAAAAGTAAAATAAAATCATATCAAATTTCATAGGCACTAATTTGAGTAATCAAAGTTGCTGCCACATTGTTGTGAGGGAGGAAGTTCACATAAGGTTGACCAAACCTTGTGGTCCAGGTTGAATCAAATCTGTACATCAGGAGTCCACTTTGTGAAAAGCTGTTAAAAAGATCTATCGACCCATGTTTACATGTGTAGGATTTATTATTATTAGAGGATTTTATGGGAAAAATCACCTTAGATCTCCAATGAACCAAAAAGGCTCTCATAGTTCCGCTGTAATAGCAAAGGCCCTCTTGTCAATTTTTAGCTTTTTTTCCTTTTTGAAACAAGCCACGATATCATCACTCGTTTCAATTGAGCGCCAATATCGTTGCTCGTGTCTTCTTCTTTCTTCCTCCTCTCCCTCCTCTTTCTCCATCTCCCCACTCTATTTCTCACCCAACCCACCACCGTCAACACCTCTATCAATATCATCATTAACACCGCCAAACACCAATCTTCATCTCTCTCGTTCCATCCCATCTCTCTATTCCACTCAAACCAACACCTACATCTTCTGCCAACACCATAATCCATCTTCACCATCTCTATTGTCATTCCATCTTTCTTCTCACAATCTAAAGAGCCCCATCAAACCCAGCTTGCATCAAAAAACACGGGCCCATCATCTTCACCAGAACCTTCACACCATCAATGCATCTTCTCCTACTGCAAACTAACCCACCTACAACTTCATCTAACCATCAACCACCTCTGTTATCCCTTCAAACAAACATCCCATTACCCACCTCTCTCTCCCATTCTTTCTCTATTCTCCTAACCAAACGGCCACTCACCTCTCTTACCCATCCACCCTTTCTGATCCCCTATCCAAACATAATCCACCCAACCAAAAACGGCCATCATCTCTTTGATCTCGCTCTCTCCATCTTGACAAAACCTATCTTAAACCCATTCGCGCCTTCTTCCAAACCAGAAGCCCAAATCAAACCCATTCAACCATCATCCTCAACAGAGCCCATGCCCACCTTTCTCACCTCCAACTCCTCATCATCTTCACCACACAGACTTGTTTCGGTTTATCGAGACAAGAAAAAAAACACATACTTGGAGGTGTTGAGGATGGTGGGTTGAGCGAGATTGAGGGAAGGTTAGGTGTAAACTCCTATTCTTTACACCTAACCCCTCGTAGGAATAACCGAGATTGAGGCAATAGCATTCTTGGTTATGTGTAAGTTTCCTCTTGGATTTTAAACCTTAAGGAATTATCAAGTTGAAAACTTCGCTTGGGACCTTTGCAGTCCAAGTCAACCCGCATCACAATCACCTTTCAGTTTGGACATCTTTCAAGAAAATGCGGTTAAGTCACATATTAATCACCTTTACTTTATAAAATAGAAATTTCCATACTATAGGGTCCACACAAAATTGATCTAAACCTACAACTACAAGTGAATCCTCCCTAGTACCTCCATGCATTGGTACACAAAATGTCAAGTCAATCAGAGTATTGACCTCCAGCTAGAATGCATACGAAAAGCATGACTAAATTGGAATGTAACTCTAATCAGGCTGGAGTTTCATATGGTTATGGGGGAGGAAACTGGGCATCTAATGTATATGTGCAGTTTAGATTGCAAATGTGGATCTCATTGTGCGGAGAAAATAAATTTATTAACCCACTGTTATAAATGGTGTTTTGATAATGTTTTTAATTCAATCCAACAGTTGATATCACTTCCTTTGGAGAAAACTCAAGCCTGATCTAGGTAAATATGGTGGGGCCACAACTAGCACAGTTTAGGATCTTTAGAAGTTGGATCCGACGTGTATAGATACCTTATTTGACAGCAACATGTGGTCAACCTTATATATTTCCTCCTGTATTATTAGATACAAATTTTGATACAACAACCTACTTGAGTTTTTGTCTTTAACAATCGTGCATTCGTGTGCCAAACGAAGTCTAGGTTGCCAAAAGTGAGAGTAAACTTAAAAAAATAACCAGGATATGAAACCACCTTAATTTGAATAAAGAAACATATATTCTCAGGGGAAAAATATCAACTAAGCATGTACCAACCCGTTGGGGCTACTGAAAGATTACCAGACTAGAAGCTAATGAGAACTTAAAATGTTTGTAGATCATTCTTGTGAATTAGATCTTAAAATTTATTATAATCATAACCAAATAAATATTTTTTTTAAAAACTGTTTGCCTTCCCAATTCCAAACAGCTAATAACATAACCTTGATGTAAGTTATGTTTTTTTTAATGGTTTAACGTAAGTTATGTTAACATGTATTTAACCTTCCAACTTCCCCAAGGACGGAACAGATCCATATCTGGAGCACTTCAGGATGTAATAATCATAAATTCTTTCAGTAGATCAAAATGAAAAGGTGTTGCAGAGAATTTCATGTATCTGCTTCGCAGAAGAAGTATCAAAATTTGACATAAAGCATTAATGATTGTTAAAATTCTGGATATGATGCAACATAGTACAGTAGCACTTACCTTTTGGCGAGTCCATCCAACTTGAGGATTCCGCATATGAATCCTTAATAACTGTTACAAAAAATTAAACAATTTCAAAGAAAGAAGTAGAACAGCGTGATTAGCAACATTTACAAACACATATGTTCAGGTGCAAACTATGCAGACCCCACACACAAAGTTCAGGTGCCAGCTATTGTACGCTTCACCTGGATGAATGCCAAAAAAAGCACTCAATGAAACAGGGAGCATGTGCAAAATATCAACCCAAACATATCATTCTAATCCCGTCATTCATGGCTCTCAAGTTCAATGGTGCTAAAGCCATCTTTTTTTTTTTTTTCTTTCAAGTTAATGATAAGAAACAGCCAAATGACTGCCACAATAGGGTGAATGCCAATTTTGAGAGGTGGCAATTGTAGTAGTGAATGTAAGTACGGTTAGCCTAAAGATAGAGTGTTCCTACCATCATTATGTGCAGAATTCTCATTATAAAAGTTCTACATATAAATGATGTAGTGCACATAAAGGCTAGAGTTAGAAGTTTAAAAGATAATATTACAAGTTTTTTGTTGAAAAGAAAAGAAAATTATTAATTGGATGTTCAGAAAAGTCTCAGAATGAAACCAAGGGTGGGCCTAAAATCTAATATGGTTCATCTCCGCCTATGTTAAGACATTTTACGGAAAACAAAACCATTCAACCAAATGGCCATAACTAAAATAGCAGTACAAAGTACAAACAATAAAAAGTACTTCACAGCAGCAGCTACAAGATGATTCAAGAGAAATCTTGATAAGCTATCAATCAGTTTTCACAATTATGATTCTATTACACTTTCAATTGACTAAACAGATTTAATTGCCAAAAAAAAAAAAGAATAGAAACTTATCAAAGTCACAGAAAGGAAGTTCCCTTCAATGAGCCCAAAAAAAGGGGGAATTTTGTAGCATGATTCATCAGCTATTCTCTGTGGCTTATAATTCTAAAACAACCTGATCATGTTATCCATATATATAAAAAATAAAGTGACACTAGGCATCTATAGCCAGCATTGGCATTTCACCTCTCATGGCAAATGACAACATAATCACTCAAACTAACACTATTCCAAAGTGGACTGCAGCAAAGCATGCTTACCAATTACCACATCAGAAATAGGAGGCAGCATAAATTTAACCCCTTTTTGTTTGAAAAAAAAAAACACTAAATAGTCAAAGTGTGGGCCACCCCACAAAGCACAATTCAACTTCACTCTGTCATTTTCTCTTTCTCAAAGATTCAATGTAATGCAGATTGTAAGGAACACTCCTTCCAATTACCAAGTAATCACAATTGCAAGATGTATAGCCCCAGAATTACCCTAATTCAAATAATAACTGAATGCAATCAATCTCATTTTCTAATGGTGAATTATCACTTGAGTTTGAGGAATTCTTCATACGAATTCCCCATTACAAGAATTCCTCAAATTAACCAATCAAATGCCAGAAACCCTAAAAATAAGAAGGAAAAAAAATTCAAGCAAAAGGAATAGAAAATGGGAATCAAGAGACCAACTTACCTGAGAGAAGGCAACTGCGGCGATGATTCCATCGACGGAGGCCAGGCCGGCGTTGACGATGAACAACGGCAGTGACAGGCAATCGCCGCCCTTTATTCCGTTCAACATCATCTCCCCTTCAAGCGGAGATCAAGAAGAAAACCAACAAACAAAAAAAAAAACCCTCTTTTACAGTAAGAGAGATTGAAATATATAGATTTGAAAAAACGGAAAAATTTAGTTTGTTTTTATTTCCCTCTGTTATCTGACAGATCTGAGGATGATATTGTCCCAGTGGGGATGGAGATGGCTAGCTGGCTTTTCTCTCCCTTCTTTCTTTCTTCTCTTTCTTTCTTTTCTCTGTCTCCGTTTAGGAAGAGAGAGAGAGAGAACAAGTCGTGGTCTTTGTTTTTGGGAGGGCTTCGAGGGCATTTTGGTAAATTATGATGTGTGTTTTTGTTTTCTGATTGGAAGAGAGCGAAAGGAGTCAACGACGCCTTTCGCAGCTTGGTAAACGCGCACGGGCGGGCGGGCGGGCGCGGGCAGTGTATGCAATAAGAAATGCATACGATGAGATCAGCCCAGACCAGACTTAGTGCACACGTGGCTGAGTTAACGCTCGTGTGAGGTTGCTTGGCCGCGCGGAGAGCTGAAGAACAGGACAGGTAGATCGGCCCCATGATTCATCATCAGTCACACTCGTACGTAAGGGCCGGCCAATGCAAGATGTTCTCCCACGAGCAATTCCAAGTGTGGTTTCATCGTGTTATTTGGCACTGGCCGTCTACGCCTCAATTTTACATTCAAGTAACTTTCTACTCAAAAGTTGAATCGAAATCTCAAGAAATTCTAGGAATAAAATATCATTATTATATATTTGTTATATCTGAGTGTTTTATATTCAATTTTGACAGAATTTCTTTTAATTTTGACCTTTTAAGTCGTGCTATGATATAAAGCTAAAAATATATAGGTAATGGGATTCAAACTCAAGACATTTTGCCGGACTAACCTCCACCACACATCCGATATTAATATGTGATTGTTTAACAAAAATATAAAATGTCAAAAACATTAAGTTAGAGTAGGGACCCAAGCCGTGTGTGCTTTGCCCGTGCTACACGGGTTATTGAGCTAGTTAAAATATAATGTTGTTAGATTAAGATAATCTTGTAGGACTGATTTTTTGGACTATTGTGAATGAGGAGAAGGCCCACAAACTAGACTACATATAACCACTTGCAGGTGAACATTTGCCTACGAATGTAGCACTAGTACTTATTTTAATCATCTGGCCCGTACTTTTTAAGTATGGGACCGCCTGCGGTTTGGATTGCAAAGGAGGCGTGTATTCAAAATCCTAAATTACAGGCACTCACTACGATCACGAGAAAAGGCCAATGGTATGAATGTTGGCTCATAGATGGCAAAGGGTTGGCCTCCATAGGAATAGTGATCCAGCCTTCTCACACCTGCATCACCTTATGCCTAATTCTCTTTGATATGGTATAGTCCAGCTGAAAGGATTTGAAACCTTCATTAGAAAAAAGAAAAAAAAAATATAGTTGATACAAGTTTATGAATTGCAACATTAATTAAGTCGGTAACCCTTTTTTCTTGTTCAGTCGGTAGAATCTATAAAGTGCTACAAAAATTGAGTGAAGTTTTTGTGAGATTAAAGTTAAACTGGGTATGATGGCAATTCACTGGAGGGTTGTCGGTGTGAAAGTGATAAGACTGATCAACTGTGAGCACAAGTGGACTTCAGTCCTGAGCTATGTTGGATATATATGACATAGTACAATACCAACTCTTTGGTGAGAAATTGTGGTTACTAATCATAGATGTCTTCTACCAAAAAAAAACAAACATCATGCATGTTTGGATTTTGAGAGCAGTAAACGTCAAAGGAGAACAAAATTGAGAATTGAGAACCTTAAAGGCAAAATTGAAATAATTTGCTAACCCTATCAATATAAATTCATTAATCAGTTCCAGATGTAAAATCCCAATCTCTCAAAATAACTCTCTTTATATTAAGTTTGCATAAAACTTCAATTCAATCAAAGTTATGTTCATCATTACATTGATCAAATGTAAAACTCATGATATGGCTCATTTAATATTTTGCTTCAATTCCGTGTTATGCATATAATCAATTACAGGGATATAAGTTTGATTGGAATGAAATTTGGCCCAAAGCATATACACAATGGGATAATGATTTTGATTACTTTGGATTCCAGAAGTGAACCTCACTGATGATTTTATAGTAGTGCATATAGCTCTGTTTGTTTGCATCATAGAACCTATCTGATAGAGAATTCAGACTTCTTGTTTGTGATTATTGTAAATAGAATAAAATTTTGGAAAAAAAAACCTATAAATTAGTTTCTAACGGTATTTCTATTTATATGTATTTATTTATTTTTAGTTATTCAAGAAATTAATATATTTCTACAACATCTTTCTATTAATATATTGAGAAAATCTTAAATTTCATAACATACGGACTTTTTTTTTCTAAGACCGTTATGTGTGACACTTACATTTTATTTTACATTGAGGACTCAAACTTACACATTCTACTCATGCACATGTCCCCAATTATCTGAGCTAGAGTTGGGGGACTTGTATGTGACAACATATGTACTAGGTATACGCGTGCTATTTAACAAGGTGAACAAGGTGGGCCCCTTGTTATCCCGGCCAATCAAATAAGCCATTCATATGCTTTGAACGTGAACTTTTTGGAGAATTTTTTCCTCTATTGTGTACCTTGTAAGTGCCTAAATATTACGTACTTGGTAAAATGGGTGTTTAGTTTCTGATGTTGCTCTAAAGCTTATTTGGAAAAGATTAACCACCTAGAACCTGAAAGGGAAGGAGAAAGAGAAATGTCAGAGGCCTGGGCTGCTGTCAGCCAGAGGCACTCCGAAGCCTAAATTAGTGCAATCACTAGATAAATGATGGGTGAGTAAGGAAGAAGAGAATGCAGAGTGAGGGTGTATATATAGTCTCTGGTTTGTGGATTTACCTTATGTATATATATAGAGAAATGTTTCTCCCATGGAGGTAGGTAGATGCATTGTCCCGTTGCCCCATGTCATACTTCCTTAATGTCGGTAGGTGGAGGCAATGTCTCATCGGGTCATGCGCCGAATCCTCGTATTAATGTGGACGTGATCGCTTGATAATGCTAGCCCCTTATCATAGTCCGACACCCATCTTGTCTGCCAGTACCTTCTGCAACGTAGCTGTGGCGTTATGGGGTACAATTATGACCTTGTACTTATCCTAGTTGGCAATGTCGAACTGAGGGTGATGCCGAGATGGACACATTCTGGCACTGTTGTCGAGACCAAGATGAGATCAGCTGGTGCTCCTGCCGAGCTTGGATACTGAAACCGATATAAGCCAAGTCGGTACTATTACTGTTCTTAGAAGAAGCCCCACACATACCTGATACGGCCCAATTGAAGCACCACATCATGTTGTGGTTGGGGATCACTTGGCCTGAAAAGGCTCAATTGATTGATGGTCTACTTTGTTTTACCAGAACAGCCCATCAGAAGATGACTGTGACCATCTCTTCCATTGAAGGAATTTTATGACAATCTTTGAGCTTTGACTAGGTAACATGGGAGGCCCATATCTTGGTGATATACAGCACTGACTTCAAACAGGTTCGACTGTGGATTGAAAAATATTTTTAGGTTGAAGGATTTATTGTTCTGCTTCCTAGGCCATAATCTAAGGGTCAACATCTTGGCATTGGTGCATTTGTTGTTTTTTTCCCTAGAATCATAGCTGACCATATTGGTGGTCTTCACCTCCATGACAAGAATTCTATTGGCCGAACTAGATTCCATCCAATTATAAATCAGTTGTGCTATTTGGACAAACTTTTTGGCCAGAAGATATCATAGGGGTTGTCCAAAATTCTGGCCAAAAAGTTTGTCCAAGTAGCACTACTGATTATAAAATTTACACCAATGGGAACCATTATACAGACTGCATCTATTACAATTCACAGACCTGCTATCTCAACATGCTGGGTCAGGGAATTGTTAGGAGTAATCAAGGCATGCATTAGTCTGTTCCATACTGCAACTAAGGGGTCCTTTGGAAACTCTAGCATAATTAACAAGAGATAATTATATTAAAGACTGAAATAAAACCTCTACTTTTTTAGTTTTAATTTAGAAATAGTCTGTTTAATTAAATTATAAAAAAAACCTTCTTATTTCATAAGGTAATTGGGGCCCACCTGCAAAAGCTTTAATTTGTAAATAAGCTCTAAAAATAGAAGATACAATTAGAAATTTATTAGACGCTCTAATATATAAATAAGATATAAATTGTAAAATAAGAGCCTATTTTTAAAGTTTCCGAACGCCTCCTAAGTCTTGTTGTTTCTTGCCAACCATGATAAAAAAGGGTCTTATTTCAAGTGCATGACCTATATAAACTAAGCATATAAATGGGTCAACCTGAATATTCAACTATTGGAACTGAAAAGACTGAGTAGGGCTAATGCCTAACTGAGGTTGGACCAATTTCGATTCGATTCATGTCCAAGGACCTGAATAACCTTTGCCAATATGTGAGAATGGCTCCTTACTTGAGTGATAATGTTTGACAACAGTTCTCACCTTGTTGTCCAAAGTTCAAACCTTTTCCACTTGTGTGGGCTTTCTTTTCGAACGTGCGGGCTCATTTTCCACTTGAGTGGGCTGTCTTCCAGTATGTGTGGGCTCTCGATTGAGTGCTAGCCCTCTTATCTGATTTCCACAAAAAAACACTGTCAAACTGTATATTAAATATTTTTAGGTATATTATTGTAAGTAAATTAACTGTCATATAAGCATAAGGTGTTTGGGTTTTGTTTCACACCCAGATACAGGCCCTTTATCCCTGTTCATGCATGAAATAATGAACGTGCTTGTAACATGACCTGGGTCCAGCGGTCTCCAATACTGGTAACCATTTATAGTCAATCAGTTTTGGATCTAATCATACTGTGGACCCAAAACCCCGTTGATCCTTATTGTCAACTAAGGGTTAGCTTGTGGGGTGTGGTCCCATGATCATACCCATATCCCCGTATGTGGACAACATTACTTGCCTATAATGCATTTGGATTTGGTTCTAAAGGTTTTTAAAACAGTACTCTAGTTCCATGTTTTTTATATATTCATGATCTGGATCATGTAATAGATGGACAGCTACAATCTATTTAGCTGCAATCTAAGTAATAGATGGACAGCTACAATCGATAACCAATTCATGATATTTGCTCACTTATAGTCCATGGCGGATCTAGGATTTTCATTTGGGTGGTGCGGGCCATGATCAAATCAAGAGGGCAAATAAATTTTTTTTTTTTCAAAGGTGTTATTAAGGACCAATACTTAGGTCCGCCCCTGCAGTTATAGTTATATACAGGGCACATTTGTGCTATTTTTGCGGATAAACGTAATTTCACCTTTCTATCTTTCCATCGGAAATCCATTTCGGCAGAATCGTAGAAGGTTACTATGACTTTGATATTTTTCCTTTTGGAAAATCATTCATACTAAAAAGTAAATAACTTTTTATGAAAAACATCCCATGTTTTCACAATATTTCCGTGGAAAAGTGGTTAAAAATGACCTGCCCTTATGGACTTCTGAGCTCATTGCAAAACAGATGATTAGTTTTTCACCAAACAGATTATTAATGGCAGGAGTGCTTGAAGTTTTCAATTTTTGGATTTCTTTGGTGAAAAAACGATTAGTATTGCGAATAAATAATTTAAAAGGGACAATAACTTCATAGCACAGAGAAAATTACAAATATATATATATATAATTTAGTATTAAAAATATATATATAATTTAATAAAATAAAGAGATTTTCAATTTCTCATAACATCGACAAGTCACTAACATTTATCTTACAAATCTGTGTCATCACTGCAGGACTACCAAGATGCCAGTGGTATTTGTTACAGTTATTATCAAAATGTTACATGCCAGGTCCTACTTTGATGAAGGACAGCATGAACTTTAAGCAATAACTTCAAACTTTAGTGTGAAGTGTGAACCAGCTAAGGCTCAACATGGCCCAAGTTATTGTAGCCCAGATTACTAACTGTCTTGTCTGATTGGGACACATTAAGTGACCGTTGTCAGTGTTAATCATTGAAAACAAATGCTTATTATTATGGTTTTTATGACATGGGCCCTCATAATTTTAGCAAACTTTTTTTTTTGTGTGGATAAATTAGAGCTTGAGAACTAACGAACCCATGATCTAGATTGGAAGTCTATGCCACAACACTCACTCAAGATGGGCCAGGTTGTGGATCAAACATTAGCTGCTCCAGCTTTGATAGTTGACATTTTCATGTGGCCCAGTTGCAAGATGAGACGTCAGAAACTATCTATTTTGTTAAATATTAAGTTTACTAACCCGAGCTCAGTTGGCTTAAGACCGTTTCGAAACTGCACTACCACTTTGGGCCCGGAGAGATTAGTCCAGCCCAAAGGATTGGAAACCCTCTAATAAAAATAAAAATAAAAAAAATATATATATAGATATTAAGTTGACTTAGTTATTTGGCCAGTTAAACCTACCATTGAATAAAAAATCTAAGGACTTGTCTCCTGTCCATGAGAAATAGTTGGCTTTTACCCCATTTGAGAAATCCATGGATCCAAAATAGTCCAAACTATAGGGCAGAATCTGACCCATACGAACTGCTAAGAGTTGAAACCTTAGAATGTAGGCCCCCACCTTGATGCATAAAACCAGTGGGAAAAATGTGATGTTTGTAGTATTTGATCAGGAGTCCGGTGTTTAACAGCTAAATATGAAATTATAAAACCTTTAAACTTTGCCAACACACACATGGTTAAATAGTATTGACACTTGGTAGGGAATGTTTTTTTTTTCTCAAAGAATGAATAAAGAAACAATAGTTTGACAAGCATTTTATGAGAAAGAACAACTAGAAATAGAAGATACAAAAATATTAGAATATGACTGCCAAATAAAACAAATTTCATTCATTGTTTAAAAATGAAATATCCGCAGAATGATGTTAAACAAGCCATTAATTTCACACACATGCCCACGAATGTATCCTTGTGACCTTTAGTTAAATTATCACCCTTCCACCAGAATCCGCAAAAGAGGAAAATTTTATAAACTTAAGCTATTGATTAAAAAAAAAATGCTACATTAATCATATATCAGATCGCACTCACATAGCGCTTGCTGCTAATCCATGATAAGACCCTATGAGTAGTCCCCACTTTACTCCAGTGATCTTCATAAATCTAGGTGGGCCCTACATCCAAGGTTCGAGCTCACCAACTGATCAGAGCAGAATATTTACTCCATATTAGATAAGATACGATGATCTCTACAATGGATGTTCTAGGTTTGCAAAGAAATCTCCTCTCTCTCTCTCTATATATATATATATATATATATATATATGTATATATATCCCATATATGATAAAGAGACTTTAACGGCTAAAAATAGAAAATGTAGATTTTGACCCAACATGATATTTGCCAACGCTAGTGATCTACCGTCCATGCCTCCATGGACCATCCACAGTGAGTGGCCCATACCCTACATGTGGTGGGACCCACATTGGATGGCCCGCAGCGAAGATCACCCATCAGCCAAGCTTGGTTAAGACGAAATGCATATCCAACGGTCCACATTCAACTCAAAAGATCACTCGGCTCCACAAATTGGTCAGCACTTTCAAATCAAGAAAAGACTTTTGTTCCCCTCAATATTCCCCCAAGATGACTAATCAGAACCACTGAAAGATGGTAAAAGTCACCAACCTCACATCTAATATCATCATCAACAACAACAAAAACAGAGAACAAGACTTTTACCAAAAAGGGAAAACTACAAACAACTATAGTAACCCTTCAGTGAAAAAAGAAAGGGAAATCAGAAGCAGACACTCAAATCCAACATCAAATATCTACAACAACTCCAACCCAAATCAACAGACCATTTCACCCAAACAAACACCCACCACCACCACCACCACCACACACACACACAACACAACACAACACACACACACACACAAAAAAAGACTAAACTTTAAAAGGGAGTCTTATCCCCACATATTCCCTGCTAATTACAAAACTGAAAGGAAGAAAACCAAACAGCTAGAAAATTAAAAGTGGCAACCACAGCAGAGGTAAAAGAAGCAGAGAGCAGAAACAAGCACTATAGCCTCAAAGACAGAGAGGATTTTGAAGAGGATGTCGTCGAGGATGGAGAGCTGGAGCTGTATTCGTTTCCATCTCCAAGTAGAGGTGCTGAAACGCCACCCCCATAACCACGGCCAGGACTCCTTTTTCATCTTCCTAAACCACCTCTTTGCCATGGTCGTCTTTGTTGTCTGTCGTTGTCGTACGTCTCCTTGTTCTTGTTGGGGGTTGTGGTTGTTTCTTCAACCGCACGGCTTTAGGTGGTGGTGAAGTTAGAAGGAAAGTGGAGGGGTCGACGCGAGGAACGCGGAACATGTTCGTCCCCCCCACTCCTCCTTCTGTTACCTTATTTATTTATCTATGAGATGCTGTTCGGTGGGTATTTTCGACCTTTACAAAAAAAAAAAAAAAAAAAAAAGTGAAGTGTATCGAATTGCCCTTTTTCTTTTTCTTTGTTTTCTTTTACATTGATCAGCTGCTGGGATTCTGCTGTAGGTGCAACGTGATTTTTGGGTAATGAAAGTTTCATATGTTTGGTTGGCCCATAATTGTCAACTAGCACAATAATCTATGACAAGTACATGCGTGTTCACCAACAACCGTAAACCAAATTCTACGCTCCACTAAAAAAGTTTAGGTCATGTAAAATCATTTTCAACGACAACAATTTGATTTAGATAGAAGATAAAAATCTAAAAAGAGAATTAAATAAGGAAAGATTATGAGAGTACATATTTTCTCATTTCAAGAGTCCATATATAGAGGAGAAAATAGCTAGGAGAATAATATTTGGAATAAAAATAAAGTTATTGCGTAGAGTGAAAAGTAAGAAAAAGACTTAGGTGGTTACATTTACATATTGGAAGTGGAAAGAAAAAGTAAGTTTGTTGTAAAACATGGGTATAATTTTTGGTCAAAATCAAAAGTTATGATCAAAATTAACTTAAAATAACCCTCCATTTTAATATAGTATAATTCCGTTTCATTTCAGCCGCGATTTTTTTAGCCGAAACATGATGAGGTTCAAAACTTTTCGATTTGAATTTTGGTCTATTCCGATATATTTTGGTTGTCCATTTTGATCCATTTCGATTTATATTACTGTATTTTTTATAGTTCGTTAGTCTGCAAATAAAGCTTTCACCGAGTTTTTTGATTTTGCTCTCAACATCTATATATCAAGAAACATACATAATTTAATTTTTTATTTTTTACAAATATATGCAGATTTAATTTTTTCTCTTATATATTTTTATGAAAGATTTCACCAAGAATTTGATGCACCAAAATATTTCATCTTTGAGGCTAGGTCGAAATGACCAGCGAAACAGGATGGACAACTATTGTTGCCCTCCACCTAGGTTGAGGTTGAGGTATAAATACAAAAGATTAGAAATCTTTGATATATAATTTAGTGCGGAGATGTAGACTTGAATATGAAATCTTATTTGGTGCGTTAGCATGGACCCACGCGGTATAGCATGTGCCATTTACGTACACGTTGGATTTTTTTCGTATGGACATTCCCACGTGCACAAGTACGCATCATCACACTTATGTGCCGTGAAATTAACGAAGGGTCTCAGGCTCGACACCGCTCAATTATTGAGGACTCCAAAAGACCTACTTCTTTGCTAAAAAATTTTTGTAAGAATTTGAGATGTTTTTTTTTTTTAAATTATATGATGTGATGTATTATAAATTTAGAAAAGATTGGAACAAAACTTTTATAATATTATTAAATAAATTATGTACAACTTATTTTCAAATGAGTAATTTAACATAGTCTTACCAAATAAGTTATGCATGATTTGGAACAATCCGATCTTAACACAAATTAATCTGAATACAAATTAAGAATAATATGAGAACGATGTCAAACAAGCCAAACTCTCTTCTATTCCATTTTGCCCTTATTTTTATAATTCTATTTCTTGAAGCTTGCTCTACGGAATGAGATACTTTTATAACCTTTTTAATATATGCTTATTTATTTTGCAATGTATGGAGATATCATGGTGAGCATGGGTTATTGTGCTAGTATCATATTAAATTTATCAGATAACCACTCCTACCAAAATTTTAGGCGTTAATAGAGGCACGATGAATTATTTTCAATACTCTCCCTCACATAGAACCCACTTGTCAACAATAATGAATCTTTGAAAGAAAATTAGAAGGATTACAAGTACAGGGACAACACATAGAAATCCGAAGTGGGCATGAAAATGTGTATAATCAGTGGTTCGTGAGATGTCACAATCTATACTCCACTTCTCTTAATGCTTCTATGCCTAAATTTATTTAAAGAAATCTGAAAGTATTACTTACCTGACAAATCGAATTTTGATAATCTCAGTAGGACGAGAAATCCCCAAGGTTAAAATACCACTAGCACATAAACCCATGTTAATCACGAGTTTACATGAAGAGATATAATTCTATATATTAGAAAGAGGGAAGATGTGAGTCCATAAGCAGGAGAAGTGTATTTAATGGAAAGTGGAAGGAGAGTATGTTCGCAGTGGTAGAAAATCGAAAATAACTTGCTAGTAGTTGTAGAAACCAAAAATAACTTCCGATCAAAATTAAAAAAGTAAAGTCAAAATTAGATCCAAAACCTTCCATCTTAATATATTATAATGGAATAAGTTATATCAATGATAAATCTATAAAGAACGACAATTCTTATCTAGTTGTCCGACAAATCTCAATACGTCCTATCTCTGCCAGTGTGAACTCCTTTCCCACCCTTTTTCACTTGTGTGTGCTTTTTTCATGCGTGTGTGGGCTTGCTTCTCACTTGAGTATGTTACTTTCCCATGCCTATGCAAGCTCTTTTTTTGGCTCCCAACCCCCTTGCTCACCTACCCAAAAAAAATGATAAATCCATGAAAATCAAAATAACTCAAGATTTTAACAACTTATTTGGATCTCCTTCATGTTTTTTGATGTTTAAATTAACAAACCTATTCATGAAAGTGGCAGATATTAGACGTATTATGTACCTAAAAGAGTAGAAGGTAGAAAACAAAATGGGATTCCATACTCAGTGTAGAAAGTGTGAGTTTATTATTTTTGGCTATTGAAATGAGCATGCAAGTTCCTAACAGGAGGACGACGAGATAAAAAAGAAAAAAAGAAAAAGCCTAAGAAATCATCTTTTTTTTTTTTGGCTGGAAAGGGAAATTTTATTGAAAAAGAAGGGACTTTCTTAAAAAAAAAACTGGCATTAGACAACACAGCCTAGCTAGGCCGCAGATAGCCTGCTGAGAGGGTACCATCACATAGTAGTAGTATAATACTGTTATCAAAACCAAATTACATATTTGAAGAGACTACCCTTTTAGAAGACTAATTATTTTCTTATATCAAGAAAATTGAAATATTAAGACGAAGAGGAGGAACTGAGGACCAAGTGATGATCCTATGCATTTTTGGCCTTATAATTATCTAATACTAACTTGTTGACAGGTGGACTGCAGTCCACACAAATCCAGATCCTCGATCTCTCGTAGCGATTAGATGGGAGTTGTGTAATACATGCCTGAAACTCTATTGCTGGCCCGATATAGAGATAATTGGGACTATTTGAAAGGAGTGGGCTCCACCATCTGATTAAGCACATGATGGAAACACGCTACCGATGCTGATATAGCATTGCTGCAGACATGGACTTAATCATATTTTCTGTCATAAATCAATCGTACAGTAAGACTCACTCTTTTTAATCTGAAATTTGAGAAAACATCACTGGAGGGGATGAAATTCATCTTTTGCTATTTCGGTCATATCTATGTGGGCCCCAACAATGGAGTTTCAGGAATGTCCCTCCAGATCATCACGTGATTCACGTCTATGGCCTACCTGTGCTTTGATGCCCGGATTCCAGAGGACTAGAAAGAGAATAAATAGGAAAAGAAGTGACTTTTGAGACCATGGAATGCCCTTCAACGGCTAATATCTGTGGGGTAGTTTGATTTGTCCCTTTCTTTTTTCCAAGTGCTGAACAATGAAAGCTTCCAAACTAATATGATACAGACCTCCCAAGGTTCCTAACCATGATTATGTTGGGTTAAACTAATCAACTTCTGTTCACGTAGAGCAAACAAACAGCACTTGAGAATTCCAAGCAACGGCTCAATGCCATCTGGTTCCAACTTCCAAGTACCGACAGACCCTTTTTAACTTTCTCACTTTATAATGAAAATTCAAAGTGCTTCGTTTGGAGGATTCTTCCCTTTTTCCAAGAAAATGAACGATGCAGAAGGTTCCATCAACGGTAATGGGAAATGGATACCTAGTGGGTTTGTTAGAGATGGAGGTAACCGTTACCAGCTTTGATTACCCCATACCCAACTAGCCAATGACAGGTAGGGGTTAGGTCAGGTTTTGATTAAGGTTATGTCCTTCTCTCTTTCATTAAAAAGGATAATGCTTTTGTCTTTGTAGATGAAAAAAGTATATTTTTATATCTTATGTTTATAGCATTAAGAGTTGAGTATGCTCCACGTCTCTCAAAATTAATTTGTTTGTGTATATTCATGAATCTAAATCCCTCATAGCATGTGACCATAAATGCATAGTAATCACATGAAAGTTTAGTGGGAGTGAGAACTTTTATTGGATCGATCATCATCAATATTAAAGTCTTATTTTAATTATGTTGGGGTCTGCTACATAAATTATATTTCTTCGCTTCAGTTTATTTTGGCTGAATCCTTAATTAAGTTATGTTTATTAATATTACTTGATCGATGTCCTCTTTTGCTTATATTTTCTCCTTGGGCGTTTTTCTCAATAACAATGTTGGTGGCCAATTATTGGTGAAATAAATTGTACACTTTTGCTTGTGATAGATCTAACATTATTGTGCACTTTAATTGGTTAATGTGAATTTTGGATAAGTGTCAATTATTCAAGAGGGCAGGGTAGAATTTATCGTTAGCATTCAAGATATATATAAAGATTGGTTGAAAAGATTATTCAATGATATGATAAATGCCAAAGTAGGTCAAAAATGATCAAGTGCATCAAAGGGGGATTGCACCTGATTAGCCGGATCCATTTCTTCTATAATTCTATGCTTACTTGTAAAACTGAAAATCTTAGCAAAGGAGCAAGCTAGAAACTTCTTGACCCAAACATTCTAACATTTCACAATTCTATTCTTCTTTAGTACAGAGGAGGATATGACCATTTTAAAGCCATTTTCTTTTTCTCCCTTTTCTCTCTTTCAAAGGTTTGAAGAAGGGTGATCTTTTAGAAGAAAGAAGAGCTAGCACACCAGAAAAGAGTAGCATCAGACAAAGTGCATGACCCATGAGTGATAGCTGGTATGACTTGTCATAGGAGAAGGAATATATTTCTAATCTAGATGATGGGTAGGCTGATTCTCCCTGTCATTCCAGTGGGACCCACAAGAACAGGCTGGTGGACCACCACAAAAGCATTACTTGCTTTTCCATGTCTACAGTTGGCTAGTTGGCAGAATCTAAACATATGTAAACTGAACTAGGTGGGAAGCTGAAGAAAGTAGGCGTGCTGAAAGAGGCCTTTTTGACACTAATAAAACAAGGAATAAAAACCTTTCGGTTTTTGAGATGCTCTGGTCCCTCCCATCTTGCCAAATGCCAAGCAGATAGATAGTAAAGATCTCTTTGGAACAATGAAGAGGATAGCATGTGGATGTGGTTTGAAAAACAGGAGAAGAGAATATAGTGTGTTTCACCTGCAAGTTGGACCAGCATCAAGAAAGCTGGGTCCCACCTCTAATTGACATGGACCAATTATCTATCTGGGTCCACTGTTGATTGGCCATCGTGAAAGGGGGAAAAAACCCCTCACTGCATAACATTTCTTTTTGGTTTTATATAAACAAGTCTCCATTTCTATATTTTTCACATGAGAGGCCCACCTTTTGCCACTTCAGTACTTGCAAATCCGTCGGCATGACTCACCCTTGAATATATAGTAATTAATCTAAGAGATTTTTCTGGTAAAAATAAGCGAGATTCAAGATAAATATAAAAACTACAAATAATTGTCGACTATGTAAAGGTTGAATGGTGTTGGCATCTTAGTTTCATATACATGTCTAGGAATTGAGGCATTGGTACTCTCAAGTTGAAATCTCACTTCTGAACTTGTAGCTAGCCCAACTAACAAAATAAATAAATAAATAAAATTAATGTTGTGCGTGTGTGTGCGGAAGTGTGAATTATTGCGATCGAATGATCAATCAATCACATAAGAAAGAAGAAAGTCACACAGATTTTATGTGATTCGGCAAACTCACGTACGTCCACCGGAAAGAACACCTTTCTCCATTAAGACCCACATGGTGAGGAATACTCCAACACCCACAGGAAGGGGAGAGAGAAGGAGAGAGAGAGAGAGAGAGAGAGAGAGAGATCTCACTTCTAAATCTTTAACATAGTATACGGTTACATATTAGATAAATATTTAAGTTTCAACCTGAAATACAAGATATAAACCCAACAATCTCTACCTTGTCTTGGATTCTGTACAACTCCAACCCTACCTAGTAAACTGACGGCACAACCTTCATTCTTCAACACTTTGACATGTTGAACCAGCACTTGAACTCCGAGCAAAGTTCATCTTCTCATCAAAATCCACATCGAACTTGATGATCGAGTTCATTTATGAGTCCGAGTGATATCGATGTCTGAATGACTGACTATTGAGTTGTCATACCGCATTGACTTCAACACCCCTGTGAAGATTCATTCACAATGAACATATAAGCGAAAATGAATTGAGAATCCGAGTCTTGATAACTCAACAACTGAAGAATTACCTTTAAATCTGAACGATCAAAGCCCCTGTTTGACCTGGTCTAAATCTCTATCTTTGATCAGTCAAAACCCATGTTTAACCACGACTGATGTAGGCATGGTATCAGTTCCTGCTTGCTAATTCTTTATTGACTGGGCTTGGGCAAGATGAACAACATCACATGCGATCCGGTAACATGTGCCTCCTAAACGAATACTTTTATTTTACTAAATTTGCAAGCCCTCTCCAATTAGGCCAAATCTGGCCCCTTTGACCTTGCCTTGATGATGTCAACAACACCTGCAGACTGGGCTTGCTTCTGCATTCGAGTCGAGTAGACCTGAATTTGACTTGAACTTTACTTGTTCATGTCTTCTTTTTTTTCACCTTAGTTTCTACATTACGTTGTAGATCTCGTCACCATGAACACGTCGGAAGAAATGGATCTAAAATTCGAGTTTGGATGGCTCCTGTAACGCCCCACCCTTCACACATGCATGATATTGTCCGCTTGGCCCACGGGCCTCATGATTTTGCTTTTGATGGGCCTTAACCCATCAAAAGGCCTCATGCACGGTAAGAGTGTAAACTCTACATATAACTCTATTCACTTTCCTCTCTATAGTCGATGTGGGACTCCGGGGCTTCACAATCCACCCCCCTTAAGGCTGCACATCCCTGGACAGTAGCCTACTAGCCCTCTTGGCCCGCCCACATGGAGACCCGCCCACTTGCACCAGACCACGGCAGGGGACCCACACTCGAACTAGTCAAGAGTCGGCTCTGATATCATTTGTCACGCCCCACCCTTCACATATGCATGATATTGTCCGCTTTGGCCCACGAGCCTCACAATTTTACTTCTGATGGGCCTTAACCCATCAAAAGGCCTCATGCAAGGTAATGATGTAAGCTCTACATATAACTCCATTCACTTTCCTCTCTAAAGTCGATATAAGACTCCGGGGTGTCACAGCTCCAATATTGAAAAACCCATTTCCCGTACTTTGACCACAAGAAGTGGCACAACATGGATCAAGCTTGTTCTCTCTCTCATTTAGAAACTAGAGAAACGATCAAACCGACCGACATAATCTTCTTTCCTTGATTGACCCATTCACCTCTTCTTCCTAGAAAAGTCAACAAGATATTGGTACCCTGAGATTCAATTCGATCTCTATCGTCAATCGTGCGTGGCACAACTCCAACCCCAGAAGAACCTAAGGCTCTGAACGTTGATTGCAAAATCCAACGATCTTGAGCGATCTCCACCTCGCTCGAAACATGAGGAACTCCACCTTGCTCTAAAATCTGAGGATCTCAACGTCGCTCTGATACCACTTATTGTGCACGTGTGTGTGGAAGCGTGAACACCGCCATCGAACGATCAATCAATCACACAAGAAAGAAGAAAATCACATACAGATTTTACGTGGTTCGACAAACTCACCTACATCCACGGAAAAGAATACTTTCCACCATTAAGCCCCACATGATTAGAAATACTTAGACACTTACAAGAGAGAGAAAGAGCTCTCACCTCACTAGCCCTCTCACTGAGTATAAGATTACATATTACATCAAAATATAATCTCTACATTTTTAGCCCTCAAGAAAGTTCCGATACGATTCCCAAAATATCCATGACCCTGAACCTAGTAATTGACAAACCCAACGGGCCAATCCAGTAAATCCAAAATACAAGATATAAACCCAACAATTAACTCATTAAAAGATTATTTTTATTTTTATTATTATGATTATTTTTCCTTTACAATGGAGACCCCAACTAACCCACTCCGAAGCAAACTTATATCCCCAATCTGCTAAGCGATTGATACTTCACTCAACACACCCACGTCCAAAACTATCCATCCTCCTCTTCCAAGCCTTGGCTCAAAGGGAGAGGGCTTTGACAAAGTGATTTGTGGGTTGCGATGTGGTGTGAAAAATAGTTAAAAAAAAAAAAAAAAATTCTTTGTGTTTTGGGGATGCATTGCGGATGAAAACAGTGAGTGGTCCAGACCGGCTGTCTACTTTTAGAGACTCTGGACTAGACCGGCTGTTGTTGGAATCATTGCGCATGTGTCTAGTGTGCGAGGAAGAAGAAACAGAAGCATGTAATCATTTTGTTGTGGCAGAGGAGGCCATTGGCTTTGCAGTGTCTTCCCATAGTGCAGCATAATCAAGACTCTCCATCTGCTTGTGTTAAAATAAAGACTGATTGTAATTTAACATTTCTAGGACTAATGGCCCGTTTGGTTTGGATCTTCGTAGATCAAGTAAATCAATTGCAACACAACCCATGTTTTGTTGTAACGTGGGGCCTGCACTACTTTGTCTTAATCACGCACGCGTGTTGCAGTAATTCTAATTCATTCGTAGACCTGTTTCCCAGCTTTGATGGAGAAAACATTCTGCATACTGTTTGTTACCCAACTTACGGCTGGGATTAGGGAAGTAGAGCTCGGGTGATGTAAAAAAGCCCTCAGGTGAGCGAAGGTGATTGCCCACGTTCGAACACTGAGCAGCCGAGTAAGAATTGCTGCGTCAACCCATGGTGAAATCCAAACGTATAATATTTGTATCTCCTGATCATATCACGGCGAAATCCAATAATAAAAAAAAAAAACATTACTCTGTGACTGTGAGGGAGGCTACTGCCAGCAGTAACCACATTAACTGTCATTGACACTGGTATGAGGGCCATGTTATAGCCTTATGGTGTTTGATGAAATCCCAATAGGTTTGGGCCAAGATTGAGTAAATGGCCCACATGCAATCTTTGCCGGTGCGGCCGAGCCCATCTTACACCAGAAACCTAAGACCCATTCATTCTGGTGGGTTCGACAAATTTTAAGTTTTGGTTCATGATTAGCTTAAACCAGACTGAGTTTTAACTAGGCATCCCAACCCACCCTGCATGCGAATGGTGCTGTTCAAGCAATTAGCATTTGGTAACATTATTAAGAAGATGTAGGAAGTTTGTTATTGACCAGATCCTATGATTGAAGATAAATTTGGAAATGATCCAATCACGAATTCCCAACATCCAATTAAAAAATGATAAACCATCTGAGGTAATTTCACAATTACACCTACCAAACCAGACTTGTTACTAACTATTTGATTGTTTCTTTCCTTCCAAATTGCCTGCTTAACACCCACCAATATAAGACACCATAAGATTTCCTTGATCCCATGACAGTTCCACATGCAGGTAATAAAGCGAGGCGAATTTTTTAATTGAAAATCTCACATAAAAATCCAAATCCATTGAGTTCAAAAGTAAAAAATCTGTTAGGGTGAGTTTGCCCAGCAAGAGGATTTTGCGATATAGAGGAAAATTGCTCTGATTTTACTTGCAGTCCACTATTACGTACCTTGTTTGGTGCACCACATTTTTCTTGTGGAAAGGAAAAAAAATAAACTGATTTTTAATGGAAGAATGGGGTACAAATGATACAGCGGACTTCATCACAATCTGTGATAACATTGCAGTCGTACTACAAACCAAAAATGGTTATGATGATATTTTACAAGCATCTACAAGTCCCCGTGAGACTGCAATTTTTTTTTTCTTTGAAGAGCACCCTTCACAGATTCATTCGAATTTCCCTAGAACCTGAAATCTTCCACAGTCCATTTCAGATAATCAAGCTTTGCTTTCAATCCAACTCTTGCCAACCTTCTTCTCTTTCAAGGGTTTCCTCTCCATTACTTCCCTAACCTTCTTTGCCTCATCCCATCTGCCATCAACAGCATATAAATTAGACAACAGCACATAAGTTGCTGCATCATTTTCACCCAACAACATCATCTTTGCTACTGCAGCTAAGCCTAGTTTAATATGTTCATGAACGATACATGAACTGAGCAGTGACCTCAACACCATTATTCCAGGATCAAATCCCATTCCATCAATGAACTCTACTGCTTCCTTGAACAACCCAGCACGCCCAAGAGCATCCGCAACGCAAGCATAGTGTTCTTTCATTGGAGTAATTCCATACTCATCATGCATTAGAAGAAAATACCTGTATACCCAGTCAACAAGGCCACTATGGCTGCAACCAGAGAGGACTGTAAGAAATGTGACATGATCAGGATTTACCCCATGAATCTGCATTTCATCAAAGGCCTTCAGCAACTCTAAGCCATTTCCATGATGGGCGTGCCCTGCAATTAGAGAATTCCACAGCACTACATCATGCTTTGGTGACCCCAAAAAGTGACTAACTGCATTTTCCATGCTTCCACAGTTTGCATACATATCAATGAGTGCACAACCAACAAATTTGTTGTCTTCCAATCCAACCTTAATGACATGGGTGTGAAGTGATTTTCCAGTTTCATAAGCTGTTCGCCTACTACAGGCTGTTAGTGCACTAGCAAGAGTAAAATGATTTGGTTTAACACCCTCTTGGAGCATTTTTATGAGAAAGAACAGAGCCTCTTCATTGTATCCGAGTCTTGCATGAACTGATATCAAGGCAGTCCATGATACAACATCATGTCTAACCATGTTGCCAAAGAGTTTGAGAACAGAATCTAAGCTCCCAACCTCTGCATAAAGTGAAAGTAGAGCAGTTTGAATTGAGATATCAATCACGCATCCAGACTTGATTGCATAAGCATGAACTTGTTCACCCAGATCAACAGCCTCCAGATCAATACAGCCCATAATAGCACTGATACATGCAACTGAATCAGGATTCACACCTTCAATATGCATTTGATAGAAATTCATCAGAGCTTCCATTGGGAGCCTGTTATGAACATATCCTGAAATAACCGTTGTCCAAGAAAATAAATCACGGCGATCATTTAGTCGTCCAAAAATTTTCATCACATCATCCATAGACAAACACTTTGCATACATATCCATTAAAGCATCTATAATGCATTTTTCTGATTCAAACCCAACTTTAAGAGTGACACAATGAATCTGAATTCCGAGAAGGAAGCACTCTGAAGCGGCTGAAAGACTGAGAATGGAGGATAATAAGATACTATCTGTTGCCATTGCTTCATGGTAAAACCAAGAAAACACATCCATGGCATCTTGAAAGCATCCGTGGCCGGCATAACCAGTAATCAAAGTGGTCCATGACATCACATTTTTACTACCCGAATGAACCAATAAATCAAACGCATCATCCACGGCATTGCAAGTAGCATACATCCCAACAAGAGAATTCTCTACAGTGCCATCATCATCAAGCCCAAATTTAATTATGGCACAATGCACTTGCTTCCCTTGTCTAGACCTCTCATATCCATCGATTGCACCGAGCAAATTAACAAAAGTAGCTCTTGTGGGTACTAGGGAAGAGGTCAAAACCAGCCTAAAATACAGAAAAGCTTCTTCTAAATCCCCATTCTTGGCAAAATTGCCAATCATGGTGTTAATCAAAACAACATCTTTAAACACCAAATCATCAAAAACCTTCATCGCCTCGTGGAAGCAGTAAAAATTGGCATAAAAGTTAGCAAGCCCACTTCCCACAAAGGCATCACCACCAAGACCAAACTTAATTAAACTGCAATGCACTTGCAATCCTTTACCAAACCATCCAAAACTGATGCAACCCTTAAAGACACTAGTGAAACTGAACTGATCAGGTGCAACACCACAAGACAGCATTTCTCTGAAGCAACCAAAACCATTCACCCCAGACCCAGATAGGAAATACCCACTAATCATTATATTCCAAGAGACAACATCTAGTTGGTTAACCTCATCAAACACTTGGAGGGCATCCTGCATGGCTCCACATTTTGCGTACATGTTGGCCAAGCTGTTGGAAAGGAAGAGATGGGGTTGGGGTATGGTCTTGAGGATGCGAGAATGGAAGGATTTTCCCTCCAAAACGGCCAGGTTTTCAGCACAGAGTCGAAGGAGATGGGAGTGGTTCTTCTGCAAGTCAAATTTTGGGGAGAACCGAATGTGGGTTGTGTAATCTGTGAAGGAAGGAGATGGCAGATGACCAAAACAACCATTTTCAGATCTGAAAACGGTATATAATCTGGCAAACTTGAGCTTGGGTTTTGAGACATAGTTCCTACGCATTCCACAGGTGGTGAAAGCTTACACATTTATGTTATGTATGAAAACAGTAGAGATTAGAGAAAGCTGGGCAATTGCAATTTGCAACAGAACTGCTAATGGGTTCTATTTAATGGGCTGGGTTTTTAAGCCGGGCCTACTTTTTGTCTGGGTCGTGTTCGTTACAAATTGCAGATCCTGAGTCTGGCTATGGGTCTTGGTCTGACTAGGGTTGAGGCAATAGGTCCGTATAGATCCAGATCTAAAAATTACATATAATTTCATTGTTCCCAGGTAGACCTGTACAATTAGGGCATCCTTTGAGGGTACCTGGCTTGGCCTGGACCTTAAATAGCCCGTAAAATGAGGGCTTTTATTTTTCAGGAAAGCCGCAGGGTCGCCAATTTGAGAGGTAGGCTAGAAAAAACACCAGGCTGGGCCTAGTCTGGCCTGGCCTGGCCTTCATATATAGACCAAAATATTCAGCTGCAAAGTAGTTTGCAAGCTCCATTCCGTGCGAAGTGGTGGGGCCCACTGTTTGGTCGATCAAAATGGACTAAAAATTGGGACCTCTTATATTACATGGGTCCCAAGGGTTTACACCCATACGAATGGATTGGGCCCACATATCGATGGCACACCACACCCATGCTGTTGAACTTGTAGCCCAGATGAAGATGACAGGATGATCGGATGGGTCCCAAATCTGGCATGTAATAGGGTCCATCCAAATCTTTCATCCCCTCAGTCCCATCCCTAGATAGGAACCCAAGTGGGCCCCATAGAAAGCTCGCACGGATTGTTTGTACAAGAACAAATCATTTATATACTTATAGATAATGCCTCCCTTTGCTAAGCACCCATGCTCACGATAAGGTAAGCACATTTTCTTGTGGATCTCACTTGGGGCCCCACCTAGGGGGTCGAGACCAGGGGAATAAAAGAATCTTCGCCTACCTACCTACCTACCTGTGTATGGTGATGGAGACTAGAAAAACCACTCTAACTACTTGATCAATGGTTGAAAAGTAAAAACCGTCCAAAATGAGTATGTAGTTTATCAAATGCTTTAATCCGTTCGAATGGGTGCTAAACATAGGATTGATGACTATCAAAATGGCCCCTATTTTATGGTCCACTTGAATGAATCATAAACCGGGCCCCAATAAGTATTTTGGCACATGGTGCTCACAATAATGCTTGGCAGAGGTTTCTCCATATTTTTGGTTACTATACTACAGAAATTGAATTTTTCTGTGAAGGAGCTGTGGAAAAGGAATCTAATAAATTGGGTCTAGGTGGTATTGCAGTCAAGTGTAATGGTCATGTTCTAGTACAGTTCTCGAGACAGAAGCAGGGTGATTCTTCTCTTTTTGCTGAAACCCTTAGTAGAAGAGGGAGGAAAGTTATTGGTGTCTATAGATGCGATTAACTCAAATGCAAATAATTAACCTTGGAAAAATTATGCTCTAGTGCAAAAGATAAGAGAGAAGGCAAAAGAATTCACTGTAGTGAAATTCAAGGCTAGCCGTAGAATTAACTATGTCAAAGCTCATGCTCTCGCAAAAATAAGTTTTAAGTTCAAATTGTGATTGTCTATCTATTACATATGAAGTAGCATGTAATCATCTTTCTTGAATAAATCAACTATGTTTCCAACAAAAAAAAAAAGAAAAAGAAAAAGAAAAAGAAAAAGTGCCCCTATTTTTCTTTCTCGACAGTCATATAATGGGAGTAATGAAGGTAATTTCATACCCTATTACTCAATGTCACCACATAAGCCCTGGCTTAAACCCCTAGCTTCTCAAGAAGTCTAGACAGTTTGTCGCTAGTCGATCATGTTGGGCAAATGATCAATCTAATTTCTTTGCACATACTAAGCTAACATTCATCCTATACAGTACCTCACTAGATCCCATGTTTTTTATTTTTTGCATGCATGTAGAGTGTAGAGGTTGTACATCTTTTATCTTTCGTGATTGTCATTTATCTGAGTGGGCCTGATAAGTTGCACCATTCATGACTAGAGAAGTTATTTTTCTTGAAAATCACACATGTATGTTGTAGAGTGACTGAGTGAGAACATAAACTTGACATTTTCTAACAAAAAAAATAAAAAAAATTGACATTATTGATGAGGTAATGTGAGGTCTAGTCATACACATGCACTCTGAATTCAATTTCTGTAGGTCCAGACAATTCAAAAGGTGTCGCCCTGCTAGGCTGCTACCTATCTAAGTTCAAGTTTTTCAATCTGTACAATTGATTGGGTAGCTTGTAAAAATCAAGTCAGTGTATCCCATGGTTACATCATTGTCCTACTGAAATTTAGAATCTTTCTGACAACGTGGGACACCTGTGCATTCACACTAACCATTCAAACTTTCATACATTATTTGATGGACAGTCAACATTTTGCTTCACAGCAAGAATATTAAACTTTTGACCAAAAGCATTTATAGAAAAGCATCTAAAATTATGTTTCTCCAATATAATCGTGAATATTATTTTAACATAAAATTTTTACTTTATTGTAAATGAAATAATTGTATATCTTTAAAAAGTTAGCCCCATTGTGAGAAAATTTATGATACATAAAAAATAATGATTTTTTTTTTTATAGTTTATTTGCCTTTTTTTCGATCTGTCGCCCATGGTCCCATCACTGAAAACAAATTACTGGTCCACCAGAATAGAAATGGGTTGATTTCATTTGAATGATTTAGATTTATAAAAAGCGGCCCCACATGCACATATTCAGTTGAGCTAAGATGATTTAATTCTGTGTTTTTTTTATTTTAAAAGGGCCAGTGAAGACTCACATGAGATCTATCCACCCAGGGATTGATTCATGGGAGGCTACTAAGGTGAGATGCCCCTTCGCTACATGGTGCACTTTCAATTGATTGACCTTTCATAATCGCTCCTTGTAAGTATTTTATGCAAATTTATTTTAGGTCTAAGTACTTGGATCCAGAACTACATGGACTCAGGCCTAGATCCAATACTTTCTGGTCAAATTTAGTAGTCCAAACCTAGACTGGAAAGTTAAATGAGTAGGGCCCACCTGTCAAAAATCCAAACAATTTGTATCCCTAACACTATTCTCTTCCTGCATACACACCTGACAGAAAAACAGGCAAATGAGACACCTTGCCATGTACTACACATGTGTTCCATTAGATATGGATATCTTGGCCCTTTATCTCGTCCAATTAGTCTATTCAACATGTGATTCACCTGGCACTGAAGACATGGGATAGCCAATTGTTACAATGGTTCGTATCAGATGAATGGCCTGGATCTCAAAATGCATAGGATTTACACGACCTGTTTCTTTGGGAGTTCTATCAGTAATGATATCATGGCTGTGCCTATGCCCTTGGGCGATTCCAAATTTCATGCTCCTTTGTTAGGATTCTAAAATCTCAACCACGTGAAAAGTCACTTTTTTACTTTAAAATCTTAAAATTCCAAACCCTTTGAGTATTTTTAGACGCTGCTCAGGAATTCCACCAAAGAGACTGTTTTTGAAGAACTTATAAATTCTTGAAGCTTGAGTTCTTTGAAAGAAAAGGCCTGTAAGAGTCTCAAAAGGTGCCAGGGTATTCTGGATCGGAAATGGGTGGTGTTAAATGGGTGACTGTTGCCCATAGCTGGCTTAGTAGTTTGGTTTTCACAGGTTCATGTAGATTCTGACTAATTGTGTTTGCAAGGTGAATTTAATTGCCTCCAGCCCTATTATGATTTATGTAACCATTCAGAGGTCTCCAAAAGACTGTTACGGGTCGTTGGATAGAGTGAATATTACTCATCCTAAACATGTCATGGAGAAAGCACCTGCACTTGGGGTCAAATGACCCTTAGCCATCTTTTCAATCATCTTCCTAGAAATTTAGACCCCCACGGGTAGCAAATTGGTTTGGTCAGGTTGAGAGCAGGTTTTGCAAGTCGATGCCCAATAGATACATGTTAATTTTTTTTTATTATTATTATTATCAAACAGGTCAGATATCCCAAGTTCCCGACCTGCACATGACACCTGTTACTGTGGGTCAAGTCACTCAACCTGCCCTCAACTTGTTAAGTGACGTGCCAAACTATTGATACTTATTAATCAATGAGGTACTTCAGTCTCATAATTTAGTTCACATATTGGAAGTAGCACTCCATTCCATGACCAATCATCCAAGCTAAAAAAAATCTCACCAACTAATAGGGATGGCAATGTGGCGGGGCGGGGCCGGAATTGGGCTGCCCCGTCCCCGCCCCGAACCTCCCTGTCCCCGCCCCGAATCCGCCCCGCCCCGTAATTCGGGGTATGTTACATACCCCGTCCCCGCCCAGACTTGCCCCGTCCCGATGTGGTATAATAATAAATATAATAAATTAATTTTGAATTGACTATAATAAAAAAGGTAAATTAATTTATTTTATATGGTAAAAAACACATGAATGATTCATCTATGTTGTCTCTATGCCTTTAATAATATTAAAAAAAATCTCCCAAAATAGAATAAAAATATCTCCCCTCATAAATATTTTATAAGTGTGGGGCACTATTAGATTGTTAAAATTTTTTAAAATTATCTAATATTAATAATATAAATTTTCCTTTTTCTGAAATTTTACCTATTTAAAGTGAGATTTATTCTTATAAGATTTTCTCTAAGCCTTTGAAGGCCACTAACATACACTTGAAAATATCATATATGCTTTGAGACATTCTTTATAAAAAAGACAATATCTCTCTAAAATATCATGAACTCCATCAATACATGCTTTCACTTCATTGCTGGTATTGAACTCCACTCACTAATAAAGAGGTTGATTACATATAATTAAAATTAGTATAATTTATAGTGTTGTTAGTATGATTAGAATCATATCAAGTTACTAACTATAATTTACTTTGCTATTATAAGTTACCATAATTTACTTTGCTATTAAAGCATAATCCATCACTCTATTATATATTTATATTCGTTTTATTTAATATGATTTATCTTGTCACAATTTAAGATTATATATGATTAAAGTAAAATAAGCTTAGATAGATTTTTTAACAACTTTAACTTCATTAAATTTGAATTAGAGGGAATTGGATCATATTATATGCTTTTATAATGTCTCATTCAATTACATGTTTAACTTTAAAAAAAGTCTTCAATCAATCTACTTAACCCTTAATAACAACATAAAATCAATATATACATTTACATATAAATATGTTTATTTATTATAAAAGAAATCTTATATATATATATTTTAGAGGATTATTAATTTCGGGGCGGGTTATGGGGCGGGGCATGGGGCAGTATTTCAGGGCGGGTTACGGGGTGGTATTTCGGGACGGGGCGGGGCAGGGCAAGAACCATACCCATCCCCGCCCCACCCCGGATTCGGGGTATAGTTTTTTGCCCCGTCCCCGCCCCGTCTAAGAGTCGGGGCGGGGAAAACCTGTACGGGGCGGGGCGGGCACTTCGGATTGGGACAGAGCGGGTTAAAAATGTCATCCCTACCAACTAACATAGCATCATAATCCCTTGTTTTAATTAACATCATAAGTAAGCCCTTATGGAGTAGTGATTCATTAGAGACTGTTTAAAAAAAGGGCCTGCGAAGTGTGAAAAAGGGTTCTTAACTTCTCATACTGTTTGTTGAAGACATGTCTCCAGAGAATCGTATAATAAACAGCAAGGTTTGGAGAAAGCCAAGTTGTTTTTCATCCAAAGTAAAGGACATTCTGCATGAAATTTAACGAGACATCCCAAGTACCAAGAAAACAAAGTAGTTCTGACTTCGGAGGAGACAGGGTTTTCGGAGAAAACAACAGTTCCGTAATTACTGCATCTTCTGACAAGAGTTGGGCATGAATCAATGTCTTAAAAACTGAGCGGGGGACAAGCTATGGTTTGGTCAAACCTGATGGAACTTGTCCTGATTTACTTTGGTTTAACCATGATATAAGCATCACATCATAATTATATAATAAACACAATAAAGAATAAAAATGTTTAAGTACACTTTAAATTTACAAAAATCATAAAAAAGGGGGTCTTGAAATTTTTTCATGGGTTTCTTTTTTTAAACTTTATTAATTGGGCAGTTCTAAAAATATTGTATGATTTGAACACATTGCAGGGTTTGGTGGTTGAATCACACAGTTCACTTTATTGTACTAAAGATATTCAATTTTGGTTCAGCTAGCCTACAACATGTGTTTGATCTAGTTTGACTGGGGCAGATTGGTAGGTTGGATTTTTAGAATGTTGACTTGAAGACAATGAGAAATGGTTTCTCATTTTAACTTTTGGAGTTTGAAAAATCATTACACAAAGGGAAATTATACTTCTCTGGGGGGATTTTTTCATTTGTGTTGGGATTGGAATTTAGATTGCTTTAGAAACAACATTCATTCAGGGGCATTAAGTAACATTATTTTTTCACTAATCAAGGATAATTGTGGGAGAGAAGGACATAGGGGTGCCACTTAGTCCGGTTGGTTGGGAATTAGCTCAACATAAGTCCTACTAAAACTGTTTAAACGTAATGGAAGCCTTAACTTGACCCAAGAGAAATCGAACAGATGTTAACTTAAATTGTATTGTGAATTCTCTCCCTGGGCGCAATTCAGGTTGAGTTGGTTTGATGTGGATCAAGTTAGATATCCAAATTTTCAGGTTTGGTTAGCTATCCAATAGGTATAGATTTTTCAAAAATACCATACACATTGTATAGTTACTAGTTAGTTGTATATCAAGAATTCCAAACCCGAGCTTGATTTAAATGGTCTGGCTTGTCAGGCCCACTTGGAAGACCGGAAGGATCACATGCATGATCAATGGGGGACCCAGGATATTCATTTGGGGTGGTGTGGTATAGGGTCAAGTGAAGAAGTTGAATAATAAAGTAGAATATTTTAAGACCTTATATAAGGGGTTTCTAGAATCACGCGGGTACGATTGTACCCACATGCTAACACTTGGGTCTGCCCTGCACATGATCAAGTAGGGGGTTAGAAAGGTCAATCATAGTCTACATGGGTAGAGAAAATGTGATTATATGAGTACAAAAGAGACAAATAAGGAAATGTATCTCATAATACCTAATCACTATAATAAAATATTCTCTCAATCAAACATTATCACAATGATCATAGCATTAATGACAATATTCTATAAAGTCCTAAGATAATTAACAACCAAAACCTTGGGCATCTGCATTCTTTATCAGATGGGAGGTTCTAATGTGAGGCCTTAATGTTTTTCTATTAGTAATTAGTAGATAAAATCATTTAAGTGAGAAACGCGGAATAGCCCAGTGATAAAGGGCATTCTAGCTCACCTTGAGTGATAGGGATGGACCTCTGACAATGGGAACGTGTTGTGTAGCTGAGCATCAAACATGAAGAACTTGAGTGGAGCACTATGGTGGAAGTAGCACAGGTGGAATACAACGAATGACTGGAGCACCCTACGGATGACCCTTGGCTACATAGATTAGGTTAGTTTAGGACTAGGATAAGGATAATTTATAATTACCACTATGTAATGAGAAAAAAAGTCATCTTGGTGCTTAAGTTGCATGACCAATAAAAGGACCAACAAAACTTGACTGAGTGTCTAACTTTGGTGGGGCCTAAGGCATCTATCCATGTTTGGAAGTACTAATGGGGTTGGAAATGCGTGGCTTGGGCCTCCCATTTTCAAAATAGCTGTACTCAACTCTGAGCTCTCTATGGTTCATATTAGAATCAGACACAGAATTCATGCTGTTTAATTGTAAACAGCCTCAAGCATGGACAAAGTAAGTCCGACTTGTATTTGGCACATTGACACGCTATATATAGCTAACTTCGAACTAATTAACCCTCATCCAAAACCGATTAGTCCTCCGCTTGGTTGTTATTAGTCCGATCCTTATTGGGATCTATGTAATCGATGAGCGTTGGAAAACTTTGAGGCCTTTAAATATCATCTTTGTGATTGAGGAAAACGTTCTCCTATGTGCATAGTGTGCAAGGACCACTCAAGAGGGCAGTTCCCACCCTTAAAAAAAAAACACCCCTTGCGCCTTTGGATGCAGTGTGTGCCGGAGAATATTCTCCCTGTGATTGATGGTTCTATTTCTTTTAATCGTAAGGGTAAATCATTGGGAAATCTTTCTCACTCTTTGTTGGTGCCATATCTCAAACCCAAGAATCACAAGGAAACCTTTTAATTCTCTGTGACAAATGCATGATTTTTATGCTTTTAGGTGAGCAACATAGAGCGGACCATCCCTAAGATAGGAACCAACAGGCCAATGCCTAAAACGATTCCTTAAATATGATTATCTCCTAAAAAAAAGAGCCATGCATAAGCGCGCCCTCATTAAACACAAAGTGGGGCCTCATCGCTGGAAAACCCATTAAACACAAAGTGGGGCCTCATCCCTGGAAAACCCAAACAGACTATCCCATCCCTGGAAGATCCAAACAGACTATGTTTTCAAGACCCATTACATTATATTGACTCATCTAAATACTAAAGTCTAGTTTTATTGGGCCAACCATTAGATTGTTTCGCTATATTTTACACATGATGAACCAACCACATCTTAAAACAAGAGAACAGTGAAGTTGATCCCCTATTCTTGGCCACTTAATAATTTGAGCAATATTTTTTGTATGCAATCAATACAGGGGGGTATGCAATCAATACAGGGGAGGTGGGGGGTTGTTTCTAAGGGCAGGTAGAATCTGTGATTTACTAAAAAAGGGATGGCATCCAAGGGGATTGACACAAAATGCCACATCCAGCAGTTTTAGATTCGAACGACCCAAAAAGTCCAAACAGAATTGGGTTCAAATATAAATAGAAAGGCATTTGTGGTTGGGTGATAGGAGGTCTATGTAACTTCGGGTCCCTATAACTTCAAATCAAAGAAGCAAAGACATGAAATGTTTGTGGTTGCCGACCATTTGGCGACTTTTGACCACTGGCCAATGATCCCATCAACCATGGGCCCCACAGGAAGGACATCCCAATCTAGATTGTCAATCTCTGGTGCCACATGTAATTCAGTGTCACCAGTCGCTTACAACAACCTTTATCACCATTAATTCGTTTGACTTCAACCTTCACACCAAACAATGACCTAAAAGGTTGACCCGGAACTCGGAGATCAACTCATGTGGGCACATTATCTGTTAAATCTCCATAGCGTAGAGCCTGTTTAGCAGGAGAATGGAAAAATTTTCATAGATTATAAACCAAGACAACCAGTTTTTTCGAAAATTGGTCAATTCTTCCCTTAGTTAGGAATTGAAGTTTGAAGAATTTTCCAACAGTCCCATCATTTTTCACCAAACTACCATTTTATGCATGAACTTTGAACCATTCTTATTAGATTTCTGGAAACCAAGCTTCATATCTGTATGCTAGGAATTATTCCAATGTTGGAAATTCTTATTCTCCTTAGTTTACTCCCAAAAGAGTCCTTGGATTGATATTGATTGATGGGGATTTGAAGGGAAAGTTCTCACCACCAGTGGCCGTTTGGAAGGTACAGAGTGGAATTAGCACATGGCTTGTTGGTTGAGAGTTAGGGCCTATGTGGGACTTTTCTGCCATGTCATAGGCCTCATTCTAGGACTGTCAATGGGCAGGCCTGGGTGGGGACACTTAATTTTTTGATAGCTCCAGCATGAAAGCCTTTGGCTAACCCAATTAATTCAAAATCCGTTTGTGCTGCATCAAACTGTAGCCACATTTGATCTTTCAGTCCTCCCCTAAAAAAAGATAAGGAATTCCGGATACTCCATGGATCTTAACCAAACCTGACTCGTTTATTTTGTTAGTTCAGACCATCCAAGTTTCCAAGGATATTGTGGGTTCTGGTCAAGCGGGTAGGTTAGAATGCACTGAGTTGATAGCAGTAAGGACTCACCCTAGACACAACTCAACTCATTTTGGGTTGGACTAATCCCTCCGGACTCAGAGGAAAACTGGGTAAACTCCCCTGTAGCCCTAGTATGGTAGTGCAATTTCGAAACCACAACCTTCAGGTGCAAACCGTGATCTTAGGCACACTGAGCTACTCCTTGGGATTAACCATAACCCAACTTGAAAGCTAATAAATTGATCAATCTGAATCCTGAATTACCACTTTGAGTTGCAAGTAGCATCTTGAATTCCTCTTCCACCTTTTTTTTTCCTATTAGTAATAAAAACATGCATTCATTCAATAATGAAATTATAACGAGGGAAGAAAAGGTACAAGTACCGTAACTTACTAAACACATTCAAAAGATGCGGCCCAAAACTTATATAATGGTAGTCTAGGTATTGGAAAAATGTTTTTTATTTTTTATTTTTTATTGGGATAAGATTCATATCCAGCCTAAAAAAGGAAAAATGAAAGCAATAGATAGCCTAAAAATAAATGGGCTGAACCGGAATATCTCCAACCCAACCTTGCACGAGCTGTTTGCAACCCTACTTATGATGCTTTAGGCAAGGATTCCTCTAATGAGTAAGGAGAAGCTTTCAAAGGATTATCACATGGAGGGTCCAATCTCTCATTTCAGTACCTTATCATCTCAATCCCCAATCCCTTTTCAGGCCCTTTAATCTTTCACCTCTAACTTGGAATCATAACCAAATTCGCATAAAATGGCCGCAGTATTGTGATACCATTTGCAGCGATATGCCCATTTTTATTCCCTTGTCTTTCTCTGGATTTGTTAGGCAGAGGCTAAGATATGGTGGGACCAGGGGCAAATGCACTTCTGCAGCTTAAGGTGACTGGAACCAATGATCACATCAAGGTATCTTTCCTAAGTAGTCCAAAAGGCCCCCAACCCATTTCTAGTTCACAGTTTTCTTAACCACATCCACCTATAAAAAAGGTGACAAAGACAACCTCCTAATTCAAAAGCAGACTTCATCAGAGCCAATTTCTTTTTTTTTTTTTTTTTTTTCAGTTGTTGAGTTGAGCACCTCTCTCTCTCTCTCTCTCACAGACACACATTTTAGAAAACTTGGTTCAATTTTTACATATACCCCCCCAAAAATTCCTTCTTTACATGATGCCACCAAAGAAAACCTTCTTGTTCGACCATGAGTTTATGTGCACATCATGGCTATTAATCTGGTAGAGAACAAGGGGTATAAAGAATGCTCATTGGTTGGCAACCCCAAATCTCACCAATTGCTATGGGATCAATTCCTGTGTATGCTACTCTTCCCACTTGTGTGGACTTCTCTTTCTACGTGTTTGGCCTCTCTTGGGTCGCAATCCCATGGCATGGGTACCAAAAAAGGAAAAAAAAAAAAATCTATACATTGTTTGATTGTCACAAATCCACTGTATTAATTTTTTTCTTCATCTAGACCTTGAAGCCAATGATCACAAAATACCAAAAGTAGAGAAGCAATTAGGCCCACTTGTATCCATGCTTAGGCTTGAGCAATGCGGATCTATAGAATTTATGGAGAGTTCCTTGCTGTCGGTATCTATAGGACATATCTAAATATGGGCTTACTAAAAATCTAAGTTTTATGAAAGTAACTAAACTTATGCCATACTACCTCTACCCATGCCCTCAAGCACATTTTGCTCTCCACCATACCACTACTGGGATCTGTCACCTCTCCACGACACAATAGAGAGTCAAAGATGAGTAAGTCTAAGAAGGAACATGACTGCTGCCCGTCCAATTATCAATTGATACATAAAATTCATATAGCTAAATCCAATATAGTTGAGATAAGACTTTAACGATGACTCTGATAAAATAGATATGTGGAACTTTAACATGTGTTGCTACTATGTCTTGCCAGCTGCTTAACAAATGTCTTTGTATTCGAGTCCTCTTACATCTCCATAATGGGGCCTATAGTAAATAACTCAGTCTTTCACTAATGGGGTACCCTTAATTACCATCTACGTGTGGGAGTAGGAACAATGACTCTGTCAAACATTTCAATGAGTTGGGTACATTTTATAAAGTCAACTCAAGATAGATGTTATAAAAATTCAATAAAAGAATAATTATGACAAATAATAAAAGATTAATTTTGACAAATAGATGGATGGATGGATAAACAGTTATTATTATTTACAATTACATGTGGTTTATGCCCATTCACGTTATCCACTTGTGTATTAAGGGGAGTAATGGTATCTATGCATAACTAATTGGCCTATAATCTCCAAAATTGCAATTGCTAATTTAAGTAAGAGGAAAACTTTTCTATAAATCGACTCAAGAACTCATATGTGCTGTGGTGTCAACCTCAATGCATGCTCCATTAGTTATAAGAAAAGGCTGGGATCGAAAGGTCTAATTTTTGTTAGAGTGGGCCAATGTATTTAACAGTTTCCGGCGATACTAACCATGTATTTAAGGGCCTAAAGTTTAGATACATGCATACACATATGAGAGCATAAAATTTTGTAGCATTTAAGTAGATAGTTACAGTTATCAAATTAGGATGATATTTAGCTTACCTCTGGCTCATAATGACACCTTTCAATATCATTTTAATAGTAAGATTGGTCGAAATACTCTTTAACGTACTCCCACACACAAGGACTCTGTAAGATTTCCAATCCCCGCCAATTTTGACTTTTGAAGTGGGTTCTTCAGCTGATTTTCCTCTAAATAAAATCTTCATAGTAATCATTGTATCATTGGAAACCCAAAAATTTTAAAAAGTCCAAATATGATGAAGTGTGAATTGGCTCATGCGTGTGTTACCCTTCACCTACTAAAAGCTCTGGATACAATAAAGTATGGGAGATAGAAGTCAGAGAAATCTATTGGGAGCGACACCAGCTACAAAGTATTCGATGGGATTCCTCTAATTAAAAATCTTTACATGTGTTATGCATGGAACGGGCATAAAAGTTGAACTCTTCCTTACTTAAATGTAGATAGAAAACATACGCTACTTCATGACATTGGTTCTTTGGGATACTGATGCTTTGTAGAGAAAAAAATAATAATATTACCGTCAAAGAATAGGACAAGGGTCATGGTCCTCATGGATGAGGTGTGTGGTTCATAATTCTAAGCCTCTTTGGTTATTGGGGTTTGGGTTATAGATTTTAGGATTAGTTCCATGTCCCTACCTAGTAGCAAACAATTTGTTTGAATGAAGAGTGGACCAACTATTCTTGTTCCTTCTGATGAGGTTGCTTGCAAGTCCAACCACAAGGGCACAACTTGCTTCTTTACAGGAGAGAAAGATAAAAAGAGATCAAAATCAATCTTATATGAAGTAATTGTTAAACCAAGTCAGAGCGCTCTCTCTCTCTCTCTCATTCTCATGTTTTAATATTTATTTTGTTAGAAAGCAACCCATAAAGAAATCTATCCTGTTGAATGGTCCTAATAAAACTTGACTTGGTGAGCAGACTTGGGATTGGAGAATGGGGCTGAGTCAACTCGTCCAATATAAAACATCTTATGATTCCATCGCTGTCTTTTCTTCAATTAATGAAACGGTTTCTCTTTCTTTTTTAGTTGAGCAAGATATACTTAATTATGGGACTGGATAAAATTTGTTAAAGAAAAAGCAATTAATATTTGTGGGATATAGACTAAGGCCTATATGTTCAGGTTGACATTTTTTTCTTTTTTTGGCTACTAGTTTAGGTTGACATTTTAAATTTGCAAGTTGATGGATAGTTTTTTAGCTGGTGAGATTTCCTACGTTCAACCTTTTTACTAGTCATCAATGTCAAGTTACCTTTCTAGAATAGCTGAGAAAGGTATGAGGAAGAATTCCTCAGTACTGTCTGCTAGACTGATTCTTCCAATGTTTATAACAAAAGAAAAGTGAGGAATGTTTCACTGCGCATAGTCCCGTAGTTAGTTTGATAGATGGTTTTAATGGGAAATGGCTTAAGCATTTCTAGGGGCAGGTTACAAGTACTTTTATGTGCGGCTTATCCTAGTTATGAGCGGACCATATTTCCAATAAAGGGGCTGGAGATGCCTTTAAGCAGTTGAAGTTTTACTTTTCTTTCTACATTGGAGACTCAAACTCATGTTGAGCTAGAATTTGGAGACAGTGCACAACTTTGATCAATATTCGAGATATCGATTTGAATGTTGAGTCAGTTAAAATCAGTCAAAACTACCCACTCTTTGATATTTTTTTCGGGGTAAAAAGTCACTCATAGGGAATAGAGGGCTGGCCTTGTGAATCAGGCACCCGCTCCCATAGCTCCCACCAGGTTTTGAATCCTGTTGGAGAGCTCGTTACTTCCTATGTCCTAGCCACGGGCTAATTGAGGAAGGGGAAAAAAAAAAAGAAGCCACTCATAGAGTTTGGACTTCTGATACCCTAAGTGTCCCTGCTTCCTATTAGTAGAAGAGTGAAACACCATATTAGAGCCTAAAAAGTGAAAATCTTGGGTGCTCAAAATGAAAATACTCCCCATATGTTAAATGCCCTCAAATCTTTTTTACAATAGGAGTGGATCCCACTGTAACGTTGAGCATATGAATAAGAATGTGATTCTTGCATATAATTAATATGCAAAAGATTGTCTTAATGAAATTTTAATCATATAATTAATCTCATGGTGAGACCGACCTCTATTTTGAAAGTTTTTTTAGGACATTTGACACATAAGAAGGGCGTTCATTTTGAGTGGATTGAATCTTTCAACAAGTGAGCTGAGTTCCATTCCTTCCACACTCACAAAAAGTGTGAGGAAGTCACTGGGGGGTATCTAGAGATCCTATCATTTCTCCCATGATTTTTTAGTGTTGTATGCTTGACAAAAATCTCCCAAATTCCTAAATCTGCTTTTCTAAATGTAAAACTCACTTCCATTTCGTACAATGAGACTCACTGTATGTTCAATCGAAATCCCCTGTACAAATGCCCCTTTGAATCGACACTCATAACATTGACATAGACTTAATCATCATCCAAGGATGAATTAATCTATCATGACATAAGCAGGCACAAAACTAATTTACGACGAGGTTTTACAATTAAGGGTGAGGATGATATCATTAGAGTGATGCTCGGCAATTAATCGCATGATCTCAAACACACATCTGTCATCGCTCCTAATTAGGTGCTCAATGTTCATGGGCCAGGCCAGATCGAATCGGGCACAACTCGCTTAGGACCACCTAGGACCTTAAGTTTTAGTACGTAGCCCGGATAAAAACCAGAGGCCATGCCTCGATTAAGAGATAGAAAGCCCAAAGCCCAATATGAGTTTGTATCTTTCAAGTCCAACCAGGCCTAGATATGCCTCAGCCGGTCCATCCCGGCCGGCCAATAAACACCTTTACTCCTAATTAAGTTTTTATTTTTTATTTTTGGGTAGCTTGCCAAGAGGCTAAGAACCATGATAGCACCTTCACAAGTAGGAAGAGAGCCCACAAAAGTGGCAAGAGAGAGTGCACGCACGAAAAGAGAGCCTACAAATGTTGGAAAGAAGCCACCCACTTCGGACGGGAGCCCGTACAAGTGATAAATGACAGCAAACCAGGAATCAAAGTCTCGACCAATTGGGGGGTGAGATTAGGAGTTGCTAACCAACCGAGCAACCCCTCATTCTCCCTACTCTAAGGATTTAATGCATCCAAGTGGTCCCTTTATACAGTGGGGTGTACCTTTTAAAAGCAAATCTTCGGTCTTTTTGTGGCATTAACCTCCTAAACGGTCAAGAACTGCTCTTGACTATTCCAACGATTTAGGTTAGACCAAACTACTGCCCAAAGCACCACTTCATGTTGAACCAGGTCCAAATCATTTCAGTTTTAAAAAACCGTTTCCAGTAACTACAGAATATATATAATATTAACAGCATTACAATTAAAAAGATAATAACAACATAAGTAGGTAGATAGTTTCCAATTTGTCATTTCTAGAAGGAACCATTATCTCATGTTAAACTGCCAAAGACCCACCTTTAAAATGAACATAAAGTTGATCAAACATTAGATAAAAACCTCTCGATGCTATAAATGTGAAAACATTTAAACCAAAACCACATACGACTCTGCCAACGGCCATGCTGCACATACACATTCACATTGTGTATATGGTTCAACGCTTTGACCGCTAATGTCGACAAGGTGTCTCTCCCTGCCTGCCTGCCTGCCCATCTATATGGTTCAAGGCTTAGAATGCATGTGAATGCGTGTGAGCCAATACACGTTCACATGTGTGTAAAAGATAAAATTGGCTTCTTTCCCTCCTTCACACTTCTTCCTTGAGTCTTGCTTCTTTTTATAATCACATGCGTCTGTGTCAGTAAGATTCCTTCTCATGTATCCGCCTAACAAACAAAAAATAAAAACCTACCCCATCTTCCCTTTGATTGAGACCTTTGAAATGCCTAAATACCATTCATATCTATATCTCTATATTTATAATACAAGGACCAACAAGGTCAACAATATCATGCTCTTATTATAGTCTACCCCCTCATCAAAGAAGTCTTCTTACCACTTCAAGGAACAGGTTCCATCCATCTGAACAGTGCTGAGGAATCGACACCGTCATCTCTTCAAACCATCTATGATATTTATTGGGTACTAGCTAGTCAATATATAAGCTCTTCTAGACCCTCTTCTATTTTCTACTCAAACATCATTTAACAATGTCCTAATTTTCTATCAAGTATGTATATTATACTCATTTTGCTCTTGTGGGTATCGTTTTCTGTATTTGACGATTCCAAGAGAGAATGAAAGGGGGGTGTAAAATGCCTTCTAGTACATACAAATTCATGGACAAAGATTACGAAATTGTGCCGATGACTTAGGCATGACAAGCTGCATACTTGCCTTGCTTATGGGGATAAAAAAACTGAAGAATCTTATTACAAGTACACCAATGCTCATGTGTGGATGTCTTGCACCATGAGAGACAGCCGACAGAGCCCACCCGGTCTCTTATGATCCATCCAATCCCTCAAACACACTACCTCCCTATATGTCACATGCCCAATGTGTTTTTTACACCGATCTGAATGGGATAAAACTCAAGATTGAAATAATAATAAAAAATTATACCCCGTTCAACCTTAAAAAACTTGAGGGCCATCAATAATGGCGTCAGGATGATAGAATAAACTTGAGATGTTGCATATAGGTAAGTTTCATTCTGATTTTTCGATTCCCACCTTCTCCATGATTGGTGGGGCTCCAAGTGGGCTTTATAGACAAGTACACATGGCGTTTCATGCGGGAGACATCTGTCCTTCTCAGTTTAGTGGGACTGACCGGCGTGATTGAATTGTGACGCATGAGTCGAGCCCACACAGTGATGAGAATCTTGACCCAAGGGAAAGAATAAGATGAGAAATTAATGACCTTCTTTAGAACAGCTTCAACAAACTTACAATTTGATACATCTTTGCAATTGTCAAACACTGATCAAATAATTGTTGTGTGTAAGGGGCCTACTCCTGGCTGGTGATTTGCGGAGGTGGTTCCCATACCTAAAAAGTATCTGATAAAAGATCAAACGACCATTATAATGTCCCACATGCTTTTCTAAGCGGCTATATACTTTGACCTGGCCCTTGATGGGATAGGTGATGAATCGCTCTTGATTTGATCTATTGTGAGCCCTACAACTTTGTCAAGCGCCCCCTCCACTGCATATTTTATCATCATAATTGGCAAGAATCCTTTACCGTGAATCCAGGGTAGGCAAAGTGATACTTTCTTTCAAAACTTTCCGCAACACCTTATATATCAAACAAAATAGATGACCATAGGACATGGTATTCAATTCACTGTTGTCTTGACAGGAGACAATCTGCACATAATTACATTGGATGAATTTTCTTAAGGCAAGAAAATTGGAGGATCACTCTAGATCACAACGGATCAGTGCCGAATCTTTTTTTTTTTTTTTTTTTCTTTTAACATTAAGGGTTGAACCACTGGATTAATGGTGGCAGCCAAGGCCTCTGAAATCTTTTTGAAAACCTAGGATCATTTTTTTTTTTTCATAAAATGGTGTCCTCGAGGGAAATTTCTTGGATCTGTCACCTGATATGACATGTTCTAGTCTTGCTACAGTGGTATAGAAAATCTTCTAAACATCTTCATAGCATACTTGAGTTAAGAATTATGTCAATTCATAATCCGTCTATAATGACACAACATTAAAAATAATCATGAGATCATAACATCTAAATACCCTTCATTCCAACTTGACTGAAGCGCTCACATTTGACTTTTAAATGGGAAATATCAAAGCATAGTTGGGGCAATCAGCCATCAGAAAGTAAAAGAAATCTAACTCTAAATTGTTATACAAACATTGATGATTTTATTGTCTTTGATGCTGATGATAGTGAAAGCTCACCTTATAAATCCAAAATAAAAAATAAAAAAATCAAGTTTTCTTCCTTGGGATTGGAGGAAAAAAAAAGAAAAGATATCAACTTCATTGTCTTCATACAAAGTGTGAAAAGCCCAAGTTCTGATGCCGAGCTAACAATTTATTCAAAGTCCAAACAGCGTGCGACCTGGGCAGGGGCATATTTATAATTTTGTTACAAATAGTGTCGTCTTCTTGCAATGTATATCCCCTGCAAAAAGGACCACCCCAACTCCAAGTCCCCAACCTTTTGTAATGTTGATGGCAACAAAATTTTGTCCTTACAATCTGGACCATTGATTTCTTTGATCTTCAAAGTGGGCCATCCAGGCCCTAAAAAGGGTGGTTTGGTCTCATTAACTACATGGGCAGCTGACGTGCACCGACTACTCACCTACGTTTTTTAACGGCCGTTGGCTGCACCCAATTACAAGCGAAAGTGTCCATGACGTCGGCCCAGATCAGCATTCACACGTGCTACGCGAGTCTCGCATGTGCCACGGGAGAATCCATCATTTAGTCAAAAGCCGGTGCGGCAGAAGGGCACGTGTCGGTGTGCTGCAAGGAACCTAGATCTTTGAAACATTGACCTCTGCAAAGCACTTGACCGGCACTAGCCAGTGGTCTTGCTGAGTCACGTGGTGCTACCGAAGACTATTCAAACAGATCAAAGGAAGAAGGAAGAGAAGAACTCACACAAGAAATCTCTCTCTATCTCTCTCTCTCTCTTTCTTCTCCTCCTCCATAAGAACAAAACCTCAGCTGCCTTCAAACCTCTCTCTCTCTGTCTCTCTATCTCAAGACCCATGTCGGAAAATAGAGAACCTAGGCACCATGACACTTACAACGGAGGTTCAGCCATGGGATTCTCCTTCATGGACCATCCATCCCTCTACAGCAACAACATGGCTACACCTCCAGGGGGCTCTGAGAGCCAAACAATGAGAGATCTAAATGGGTTCGACCCATTGCAGTACATTAGCTTCACTGACTGTCTACAATCTCCTATGGATTATAGCGCGATATCGAAGAGTTTCGACTTATCGTGTTCTTCGTCGGAGGTGATTGGGTTGGGGGATGGTGGAGGTGGTGCAGCTAATGATCAGTCTATGGAGTCTAGAGGGCGTGGAACTGTTCCGGCGACGCCGAATTCTTCGGTGTCTTCGTCGTCAACTGAGGCTGTGGGAGAAGAGGATGTGGGTAGGTGCAAGAAGGATCAGCAGGGTAAGGGGAGTGAAGATGGGACTGAGACTGCTAAGAAAGTGTAAGTCAAATGGATTTTTTTAGTAGAGATCTCTTGTATAATTTTTATGATCACATGTTTCGTGATTGAGTTTGAGCTTTTTTTCCTGTTTTGGGCTCTTCATAGCCATTTGAAGATTTTAGACATCTTTAAAAGTTGCTTTTGGATTCCTTTTGAATCCTAATGAGCTTCAAAAGTTCTTATCTTTTGAACTTTCTATGCTTCTTCTTCGTCTTTTTTTCAAAGAATGCACATGACTGAGATGAAAACCTATGAGAAACTAGCTAGCTTCATGACTGAGATGAAAACCTATGAGAAACTAGCTTTCTATCTTTTAGATTGTTCTGGAAATAGTGTAATCGATCACCCATGTCCTTGTTTCGTTTGGATGATCTGATTATGGTGCAATAACGGATTGTGGGTATTACTTATCCTTATGAAAAACCCTAAGTTTCATTCATGGTTTGGATTGTACTACTCCACCCATTGTACAAATGGAGGAGAAACTATGATCTGTCTAGGTCGTTGGAAGTGGGTCTTTCTCAATATAAAGTTCTATGGATGCTTTTTTTCTCAGGAATAAGCCACGTAAGAAAGGAGAGAAGCGACAAAGGGAGCCACGTTTTGCGTTCATGACCAAGAGCGAGGTGGATCATCTCGAAGATGGATACAGATGGAGAAAATATGGACAAAAGGCAGTAAAAAATAGCCCTTATCCAAGGTTGGTTTGTTGCTTCTCACTAGAGATTTCCAAATGCAACTGATCTAAACCTAACATTCATCTTTATATCATTTAGGGTTCGCATATTTTAATTAGATAAGTTATTGCTTCCTCTCGCAATACTGCTAGTGGCATATACACCCACAATGAGTTTTCTTGTTTATCCAATGCATTGCGTGATCAATTGAATTTTGTGTATGTTTGTCTATGTAGCTTCCCCAAGAGCACTATATTGTTTATCCAATGCATTGTGTGATCTCTAGAATTTTGTGTATATTTGTCTATGTAGCTATCCCAAGTGCACTATACAATCAATTGTATTCAGTTTCCTAAATTGATATTGTTTTAGTTCGGGTTCCATGAGCAGTATTTGTGATGAACTATCGCACACAAGAAAGTGGTGGTGTTAAGAAACTTAGTTGGGCCTCTTTATGATTTCTTGTGCAAAATTGAGCATGAGATCTTTCGCAACTAATGAGTTGATAACTACCATTGCAGAAGCTATTACCGGTGCACTACCCAAAAGTGTTCAGTGAAGAAACGAGTAGAGAGATCATTTCAGGATCCGAGCATTGTCATTACCACATATGAAGGCCAGCACACCCATCAGAGCCCCGCAACTCTTAGAGGGAACGCTGGTGGGATGTTGGCGCCCTCCATGCTGAGCTCGGCACAACAGGTGGCGCCTAGTTTCCACCATGAACTATTGATGCAGTTTCCAACAACAAATACTCAAGGAGAATCAAGTTCTATGTACCTTCAAAACTTTACTCCTCATCAGCAGTTCCAGCTTCCTGACTATGGGCTTTTGCAGGATGTTGTTCCTTCATACTTTCAAAGACAACCATGAACAAGCTAGCGCTCTCTCTCTCTCTCTCTCTCTCTCTCTCTCTCTCTCTCTCTCTCTCTCTCTCTCTCTCTCTCTCTCTCTCTCTCTCTCTTATATGTACATGTACCTAAATTTTGCATATATGAACAATTACCAGTATGGCTATCATAGAGAATTATATTAATATCTTTGACATGTTAAAGTGCAAATTTTTTTTTGCTCTTACAAAACCCATATCAATCTCCCTAAAGCCGATGACCGTGTTGCCATGGAAAGGAGGAAAGGGCCTTTTTTTTGTAGTGGTTGACTTGTGAAATAGTCATCTATGTGGAAGAAGATTAGTGGATGGAAGTGACATGAACTATGGCTTTCTCTGAATGATCCACTCTTCTGCTTCAACTACATTTAATGTATCGATTGTTTCATGGAAGAGATATTTGGGGTTTTGAGATTTGAAGAGGCTGGAGGTTTGAACTATGTCGACAGGTCAGACTTGTTTTGTAAAGCTAGAACTTTAGCCGAGAAGTAAACGGTCTGTGGTTACATTATGAGGGGCCTTTGGAATTAGTCCCTTTTCTGTAGCAGTAGCAGAAGTCCAGATGACAAAAAGGCAGTGAGCTCATCTGGTTTCTCAACAAAAATTGTCAGGAAAGAAGCAGTCGTCCTTATTCAACATATATGTGTGACCCACATGATGACTGGCCTTGCCTTCCACATGGCATGTTCTTGGCGGGGCCTTGCTTGATAATGGCGTTGATCTCACATACTTGTGTGGATGCTGCAAAGATCATATCAAAATCATCTTGGTGCAGATGTTCTTGATAAGGTTACTTCCAAATATTGTTCTGCATTTTCACATATAGGCTACTACAGCAATAAAGTATAACATAGGTGGATTTTGAGATTTCTGAACTCTTTGTATAGTTAACATGGCTTGATTGGGGCATCTTCTCTTTCAGATGGGTATGTAGTGAAAATGTTGAATTGACTAAAGTTGAGATTTAAATATATGTGCCTATAGATTTTCTTTTGCTTGCAGAATGTTTGGATGTGTGAATGTTCTTATTGGAGGGAAAGCAGGAGTCCTAATTAGTTTCATGTCGATGTATGTATTCATCAACATGAGATTAAAAATTTCCTAGTATGAATGTGTCTAGTGATGGTTACAACTGGGCTGATCCGGGCCTGGGCTTCGTATATCAGGCCTAAATATAAACTTGGGTGGAAGTCTCAACAGGCCAACATAGCCTTCAAAGCCATCCTGACTCTATTTTAAGTTTTTAACCAAGTTCGTCCTGGTATATGGCTAATGGGTGCCTCTGTTCTTGGGTCGAGGTTTTTAGCTCAATGGATCGGAGACTACCTACAAGTTGCACCTCTTACTAAATGGTCCTGTTTGGATCCTTGGAGCTCAATCGTTTTTGCTATAACAGTTTCACTGTATCACAATCTTCTGTAACTTGTGATTACATTCTTTCCTCTTTAAAGGTGGAAAATGGTTGCTAAGATAAAAGGAAAGTTTTAGGTGCAAATCCATCTTGCCTTCAGCCACATCAATGTTAAGGAGTGGGTTCCACCCGAGGGTGAGTATTAAAAAGTATTTATGTTGCCTCTACTAATGCCTTCGGGTTTTGATAAAGAAATTTAGAAATCAACACATGGGACCGATACTCCTATTTCTCAAATTTGAGATTTGAAAACAAAACAATCTCATCTAAGAGTTTCATCTCTTTATCAAGACTAAATAGAATTCGTCTCTCCTCTCTCTCCTCTCCATTTTTAATCTCCACTGCCTCTCTATATCTCACATATTTGCCCCAATTTACAACTGCCTTGATCTAAGTACATTTCCCTATCTCTCACATAGTTAGCCCGGCTTACTGTCTCTCTCATATCAGCAACTACAAAGGTATGCGTACTATTCCACCATAATTGCTATTAAAGATTAAAATGCTTGAAGTACGTTGGATGCACTCACATTTCTTTCTATACAAATTGATTTTTTTCTGTAAGCCATGAAACCATTGCCAAAATTGAAGTCTTTTTTCTTTATTATTTAAAAAAAGAAACTTTGCTCGGCATATCTAAAGACCTCACAACCCTCCACTCAAGACTAATTTTGCCCTAACCAATATCACTGAATTTTTCCTTTGATGCAACAAACGCTTTAATACTAAATAAGTAGATGTGATGCACGGCCACCGAATCAGGTTTGGCCTAACACCAAATCTAATGTAATTTCTTATCTCAAGTAAATCGTATTTGAAGAAATGCAATCTATCCAAAAACTTCACCGGTAATAGATTAAAATGGCAAAATAGAATTCGTGTAACTGAGTGACATTGTTCGATCAAGACTTTGATGATGAATAGAACAACTGCGAATTTCAAGTACGTAACAAAGGTTGTTCAACCGCAGGAACTCTGATTTATGCTTAAACCAGTCTATCCAAGGTATTTACAAAGATCTAAACAGCCATTTGTGTTTGCCTCTTCATTGGCCAAGGTCATGGTTCTTATCACCACAGTGAATTTAACTTCCCATTATCTTTTCTTCCAAAAAAAAACATCACTTTTATCTTTTGGTAGTATGGATGCATGGTTTCACTTTCAATTAGACTCATTGTACAATCATAGTTATTGGATGGTAAGCTTGTACATTACTCTTAAAATTTTCAAAAAAAAAGTACAACCAAGATTCCTTATTCAATAGGGGAAAAAAAAAACAATCAGATTATGCCTGTTTGTCTTGTGAATGTTGTTCCACTGCCAATCCATGGCTGGGCCTACCAGATGAATTGAGCTCGATAACTGAAGGAAAGTGTTCCACTTGTATGCTGACCCACATGAAGATCTGTCAATCTGGCCCACACCATTGTGCAATCTTTCATTGTTAGGTGTTGATTGTTGGAAAATTGTGTCTTATCAACCATTGTGCAATCATGTTACACTTTATTTTGCGGTCTCAAAAAGCCATCCCAGATAAAGCCTTCATGATGATGACAACGATTGATCACAGCAAAATGGTAGGTTCTTTTGCTTTCACATCATCTATTTTTAGTGCTGGGCCAGGAGAGAGCTCCACAGCTCCACCTGGTTGCGGCTAGTGTTTGTTCTTGTGGAGCAGACATTTTTATGACCGAGTCTACAAAACCAATGGAACCTCTCTCTGAGTTCCAAGAGGGAGAAATCATTCACTTTATTGATCTTTTATCTAATGAATCTCATTATCTTTATATAAGAGGAGCCCCTTCAAGTAATCCCATATTCGATAAGGAATTTAAAGGCCATGTTTCTTTACAAGAAATGAAAGAATTCATGTCCTGAGAAATTGGAAATCCTCCGAATCCCATCTCCCGCATGAAATTCCAAAATCCCCCTTGCCAGAAATGAACTTTGAAATACTAAAGGAGGTTGGAATTAAGAGAATTCCAATAGGATATTTGGCTCTTTTCAAGTGTTTGGAATTTAAAATAAAACTTAGAAACAAATATGGTATACACATGGGACGTTCCTCATTCAAAGGTCCTATAAGATCCATTCATCATGCGGTACTGGTAAATGCAATGTGGGGTCCACTGCGTGGTGGGTCCAGATGTATCAACTGGATCCCACACTTCTAATATATAGTGCTTCATCATTATATAATTCATGATTATGAGAGTAGTAGGCAATGCATCAGATCAATCCTATCAGCTTTTTTAGCTTTCTTCATATGTTGATTCATTTCAGTTTGGTAAAGGGACCAGAAACAGTGAGCAAATGATGGTGAAGAATCATGGACTTCCGGTGCTTTGATGTGATTACTCTAATTTCATCGACAAGAGATCCCGCTGATTATGATGCACCGGGGAAACTTTCAAATTTGTTTTTTAAGATAAATGGTCCCCTATAGTAGGCTAGCCATATTTCTCTCCCATAGAAATTGGGGCCACCTCACATTGACTACTATAAGACACATGAATTAATTAATTTAGATATTTTATAAGTGATCAATATACCAGTAGGCCTGATTTTTATTGAAGTGAAATTGGGTCAATACTCAAGACCCGTGAGACTAAGTGAGTCTTGGGAGGCATTTATTTCGAATGTTTTAGATTTTGATAAGTGCCTAATAAATTCCTCACACGAGTCAGAACATTAGAAGGGATTCGAACTCATACACCCACACAGTTGCCTCGTGTCTCGAACAACCTGACCAACAACTAGGGACTAATTGATTCCATTTAGAGACACTATATGTAAGACTGTTTTCTAAAGACCTGATTCAGGTTCCTCCACCAATCATGCAACTACCCTAGAGAATGAGGTGATTTGGGTAACTAATGCATGGATGAGAGGATCTAGGCCTGTTTCTTTTATGTAATTGAATACATGGAATCCAATTTTTAATAGTGGATAAAATCCAATAAACACTTAAAATGGAAAATGAATAAGAGTAGGTGGGAAATGAATTCACAGCCACCATTCTAGTTTTTTCAAGTCCTATGAAAGTGAGGATTTTTTCAAATCCACATCACTACCTTATATCATTCAATCCACACTATTTTGATAATTCTTTTGATGAAACTAATTAATTTGACCTGAAATGTCACATATTAAGTTGCTTTCTATATGTATTCTATGCAAACAAAAGTCCAAAGTAGAACTCATTTGACCTGGAGTTCCTGTGTCAAGATTTATTTTTTCTTTATGATCATAATCCTGAGCTAACATCTTATATTTCTGGTGTGGAAGTACAGAACAAAGTTCAACCCTGTGCCTAACACGCTGGATGACTCTTTTGACTTGCCACACTAAACGAATTAAAAATAGACTCAGAAGTTATTTTATAAAAGAACAGAACAAGTGAGGCCCACCATGCTATCCTTGTACCAGAAATGACTGTGATTGGCTCTCCTTGCACATTTAGAATGGTGGTTTTTTTTTGTTAAAACATTTAGAATGGTTGAAACAGCATTGAGAGAGAGAGAGAGACTGGACAATAAGGTCAGCTGTATGTCAATTAATTAGGTTTTAATTAGGTTAGCCTAACTAATCCCACTCAGATGTCTACTTCCTTTCCCTTTAAATGATGCCTCCTCAGCTTATAAAGTCTATATCACATTTGCAAAGCCATTAATGAGAAAGGAATCATAAGTCACACGCCAACATGTAAGGTTCTTCACATATACAATATCTCACTCTAAGTGCCCAAAGTACGTGGAGCGGGAGGCCGAAACGCTAAATTTTAAAATAATTATATGTCCAGAGTGCCTACACAACATAGTGTTTGTGAGTTTACAAACAATTAACTAATGACCAAAAATATATCTTATCCGTATATTTAAGTATAAAAAATGGAGAAAAAAATAACTTTGCAATTTGATCATATAAAATGGAAAATAATTAATAAGTTAGAAGAAGTTTCTTCATTCAAAAGATAAATGTCAACCTAACGGAGAAAGAAAATGCACAAAAAACCAAAAATTCTATGCGGTTCGCTTTATATTTGGTCGAACTGCGCTTCGACAATAGTTGAACTGCACACCTAGAATAGTTGCACTTTGAGGATAGTTGAACCACGCTCCGAGAATAGTCAAATTGCGCTTTGAAGGCGGATCTGCTTTTAAAACGCCGATTTGTGTTTTTGGACTGAGATAGAGAAGGGTAAGAGGAGTTTCCGGACACTAAGATCTCACCATTCATTAAGGAGGACCGATGCACTGCGATAAAATAAAATAAAAAGCCCGATCCACTCACCAAGTGGGTCACAACATGGGTAAGAAGAGATCAGGACTTACTCACCATACACGTAGCTATCCTGTTTAGTGGGCCCATGGAATGCCTGGTCAGGGCCTATTTTTGATGGGCAGGCCCACCTTATCAATAGCTGAATGTCTTACATGTTTACTAATTCTCCCATAAAGCATATGCCGCCTCATTTGACTTGGTAGAAGGTTAATTAGATAAATGGTCAATGGATGATACTCTTTGATTGGTGTCAACGCTGCTTTTAAAAAGGAAGTTGGATTGAAATGGGTGCATCAAATCAAAGGATGATGAAGACATTGAACCCTAAATTCACGGCTGCAGTTGGCTTGTAAGAGTCAATCATTCCTGGGCTATGATCACAACTTCTCCTATAGTAATTGGTTAGAGTTGGACCCACTGTGTCCGCACTGCTCCAAACATGCAGCGGGTGATGAGCTTTGCCACAAAAAATTGTTCACCCAAAAATTACCATATCAGGAAAATGTGATGTTTTTAAATTTATGGATTTTTACGTATTTCCGTGGAAAATATCGAAGAAAAAATATTTTTTAAATAATAAAACTGCTAAATAAATGGAAAATAGATATTGTGTACTGTTTAAATGTTTTTTCTGTTCGTACCCACTTTTTATTTTGATTGTCTCTTATTTTTCTTCTCATGAAATTTTCATTTTTTTGGGCAATAGTTGAAGATATTGTGATATTATGTGAAAAATACTCTTTGGTGTATGTAATAAACTCAAGATATCGCCCATAATTGTGTAGATGGTGATGGCAATGACAATGTATGTATAGTATAGGTCGTGTTTGATCCACCTGATTGTTGTGGTGGGAGTGGACTTCACATGCATTATCAAAGACACTTTGATTCCTAGTGATCCATATGCCATGCACAATAATGATAAAGCTGCACCCACACCTTTTCTGATTTCATTTTGGTTTAATATCATCATGCTCTCTCATGATATTTTCAAATCCTGTAATATTTTTAAAATATCATGATATTATTAGAAAATATTGTTTTAGGTAAATATTAGATTGATTTTGCAAATATTTTCAAAATATCTGAGATTTGCAGCAATGATATTATTAGAAAATATTGTTTTAGGTCAATATTAGATTAATTTTGCAAATATTTTCAAAAATATCTGCGATTTGCAGCAATACCTAAGATTTTATTTGTCTTAATCGACTATTAAAGCTGCAGGAAAAAAAATTACATGGGATCCGTTAGCGATTTTATGGAACTCCATCGTGGGGTGGAACTCCATCGTGGGGTCTATATAGCGATAATCAATCTGGACTGTTCAAGATGAATGTCATTCCTTCAACTTATATAACCGTGGACTTCAATTCAAGCAGATGGATCCCACTATATGCATTGAGCACTATGATGGAAACATGATTAACATCACGTCAACAATGGTGCCATGTTAGTGCCCAAATTTGTTTCTATCATGGTGCTCAATTGGACAGCGGAACCCATCTTAGTATATAGGTGGAGAGATGCGTACTAATGTTAGAGGTTCCGTATAATACCTGTGACAAGAAGATATGGATTCAAAGAAAACCGTGTGTTTTGTAAAAGTGTCATTCTCCATGAGCACAACTACAATAGAAGATGCAAAGAAATAGCCTAAGAAAGCACACAACATACCGGTCTCATCCATTTGTCCTTCCAAATGAACAGTGTTGGTGGATATGTTCATTTAAGAAATTCTCATTGTCAATCTTCTAGTTCAAGGCAGGCAAAGAGACGACTGCATGCGTAGACTACTTGGCCATAGCTAAGTTCAAGTGATCATATGAACTTCTAGGGCCTGTTTGATTCATGTCATTAAATCCTTAGAATTGTGTTTCTTTATAGTGATTGAAAACAAAGAATCAAATGTGAATATTCAAAACCACCATCAAATAGGGAAGATGGAAAATCAATATTCAGCCATCACTCTAGTAATCAAAATCAAAGAAAGTCGAAGTTTTATTTACATTTTATCCCTCAATCCTATCCTTTTTAATAATCCTTAAGCAGAGCTCATTTTACCATGAAATCCTTTGTATCATAAGCAAACAAATAAGGTTTGCTCACTGCCTGCTGGTAAACAGGACCATGACAAAAGCAGCAAATTAACATCAACATGATATACCACCTATGACCAAAACACAACAAGACATCCATGACAAGAGATCCAAGCTGCGATACTTGATATATTTTACTGTGAAGGTACAACACATATTTAGAGTGAATGTTTGCCATCAAGAAAAGGAATATGTATAATAATTTAAGTGGGTGGACCCCATGCGAATATGACATAGGAAACATATTTATAATAATTTCTCAAATACATTACCTATATTAAATTTCATGTTGCGCCGTAAATATAATAAAACATAAGTGGTTGGGTGTTTTTTCTTTTAATTTTAGAATAGGTGGGCCCACTGTGGAGACCTACAAGTAGGGCGCTATAGTCATAAAAACGGCATGGCACGACCCAGTTAAGGACGGGCCCAGGCTGTTGGGGTTCAGCCCAGCACGGCCCAAGGCATGAATTTTCCCGAAACGTGCGGCACACAGACCAGCCCACGTGGCTCTAATTATATTATTAAAATTTATTTTTATATAAATTGAAAAAGAAATTATGGACTTTTAGGCGATCTTAACTTGAAATAAAATTGAAACTATTAAAATAAATGTACAAACACTGATTCTAATTTACAAACGAGAACTTAATTATATAAACGAGTAATAAATCTTTAATTATTTTTAGTGTTATTTTTTATTTTTATAAAAAAATTAAATATATATTTATGGGCCGTGCCGTGCCTTAGTCCAGGCACCCTTGCCAGCACGGCATGGAAAATTGACACGGCCTAGGCACCCCTTGCCGTGCTGTGGCCCACGCACCCTTGCCTAGCACGGCCCAAGTGGGGAAGCTGCCCGGCTGGCATGTTGACCTGGTCAACAGGCCATGCACGGGCCGGCCGAGATCTTCATCTCTAGGGCGCCACATACAAAAAATCTGTAGGTGAGATGACCTAAAGATGCAAACCAGTGCTTTAAACCATCAACCGGACAAAAATAAGAGTGTAGGTGGCGAGTTTCTATTGGCTGACTGAGGCAACCGAGTCAATGGCTCGGACTCGCAACTCAGAGGATCCGGACTCTTTCTCTCTCTCTCTCTCTCTCTCTCTCTCTCTCTCTCTCTCTCTCTCTCATATCACATGGCAGTGCAGGCCTACATGACAGTGTATTATTTGCATTAGAGTAGAGCTATATAAGACATGGAAGACAGTATGTAGTCGTTTATGGAGATGATGGTGGATTGCTAATTTGATCCCCCTTTTTGCAGCTTTATATATAACTTGGGAAGCCATGTAGGCGTCTATGGTGTTGATGGCCGATTTATTCTCACCATTTCCAAGTTCTGCTGCAAGCTCTCTTCCTAGATCATAGAAAGCAGAAACTCTCATTCCATTATCACATCCCTTCTTCACATTGTTTTCTTCCCTCCCCAAAAGGCATAGCATAACCCTTTGCCTGTCATTTTTCTTAATAAAATGGAAGAACTTCTCTGATCCATTTTACTGATGCCTTTTTCAGCCTTTCTATTTTGTACTGTTTGTGTGTTTCTTGCAGCTTACACTCTTGGTGGACACCCAACCCAACTTGTAAGGAGTCCACCAAAGAGTGTAAGCTGCTGGAAATACATATGTTACACAGGGATAGATAATGGAGGTGCCATAAGAAAAATAGAATGTATTTCTTCTAGACCTCTGAAGATTGATGAAGGAAGAATGGTACGGTACACCCTTGTGTTCTGCTCTGATCCAACGATCAGAAGATTTGTGGCCCACCAATTCTTGTTGATATAAAAATGTTTTTTTTTTTTTTTTTTTTCATTTTTCCCTTGTAAGAAGTAAGATTTTCTCATCTGAACTACCATCTTCTTTTTACTTATTCTGTTAGGATCTGCCCATCAGATTGTGGTGGGCGGAGGACGGATTTGATGCATTAGATTAGTCCAGGGTCATTACATATAATTAGTGGGCCACTTACCATCACAAAGTCATTACATATAACTTGATGGAATGTATGGAGGACTCTGTTGCTCAAACTCACAATTGTCGTGTTCTCAACCCAGTCAACTGGGTTACAATGGGCCTCCAATGTGGGTCACAATGCTTGTGACTATCATGGCCCAAGTCCAACATATTTGACAATAGTCAGGTCTAGGCCAGGCCATTTTAAGTAGCCTATCTTGACAGTAATCTATTTGATATATAGCCCATTCAGGCCCGTTTGGCTTGGAAATTGAGAGGGGTTGCAAGTTGCAACTTTCAAGTAAAAGGCTGTGTGTGAATTGTGAAGTTGTAGCAGGAGTCAGGACTGATCCTCCACTTACGGCTGTGACTATCATTACAATTAAAGGAAGAATCAATTCTGAGTAGTCTGCGAGACCAGAAGATTTTGGGCAAATGGGTTTCACTTCCATGTGATTTTCAATTGATTTGTTTGGATGAATTTAAAGCATACCCATTTGTGAAAATATACATGAAAGAAGAAACATGAGCAGGTTTCCTCAAATATGTATTGAGAGAGAGGGGCTCGGACCCATTAATTAGTGTTACTGTTTTAACAGGAAATCAAGAGAACAATTTGGATCACACTGTGGAATCCGACAGCATCACCAGTGGCATTGTCCACTGTGCAGTTTGCAGATGCACCCATTTCCAGTAAGTAGTGTGGCTCATGGCCTCTTTTCCAGTATGGTTTTGTCTCATTTGAACCTTTGCACCCTACTCGCTGAACCTTCAAACTTCTGGGAGGAAATTGTGGTCACTGAGCTATCCCTTGGGGTTGTTAAAGCTCCTAGTTGCTTTGCCTTTCCATAGGACTAATCTACCATCATCCATAACATTTTATATTCTGGCATGGCATGGAAGAACAAGACAAGTTCATCTAGAGATGTAAATGAGACATCGATTTTCCGATAACATGAAGGTTCCGATCCGTTAAAAACTGGATTTAGGTACATATTTAGGCATCGATAAGTAAATGGGTCCGGATCTGGGTCCACCTTGGTTCCAACCCATGGACCCAATACCAGACATATTACCTCTATTTTCAAGAATAAAACTAGGTTTTTTTCATATTATTTTCTACCTAGACCCGAACCGGGACCCCGACCCATCCCATATACAGTTTCAGTTCCGATTCCGATTCCACCTCATTAACGGCTCAGGTTTCTGATCCACCATGGACCCAGGATCGGAACTGACCTGAATATATCTCAATTTTGGGCCAATTTGGCAACCCTACTAAGAGAGTAAAGTGAAGTAAAGTTAATTTTGAAGAAAGAATAAAATAGAAATGGGTTATAATGGTATTTTATTTTTAGTCATTTGTTATGGAATCCTTTTGACCTTCTATATGTAAAAGTGGGGGTTTTTTTATTTTATTTTATTGTCCAAACTAGGGCTAAGTTCATCTCTGTCCCAAACACGATCGGTGACTCTTTTGACTTGCACATTGAACGAATTAGAAACATAGAAGTGATTTTATAAAAGAAATCAACCATGCTATATCCTTTTACCAGAAATGACTCTGATTGGCCTACCACACTAGCCTTGTTCTAGAAATGACTCTACTGATTGTCTCTCCTGGTCCATTTAGAACGGTTGAGAGAGAGAGCACGCAATAAATGAAGTTTGGGTGATGATCTGACTGGGGAACAAGGTTAGCTATATGTCAATTAATTAGGTTAGCCTAACTAATCCCACTTAGATGACTATTTCTTTTACCTTTAAATGAAGCTTCATCTCTGCTTATTAAAGTCCATATCACATATGCAAAGACATTAATGGCAACGACTTACTGTACACAAATTGAAGAAGTCACACGCCAACCTGTCACTCCACATAAGCAACAACTCACAATTCATCATGATGGGTCTACTGCGGACCAAAAAAAAAACAACTCACAAACCCATTAACCAAGTGGGTCACACAATTACATCGCTACGAGGAGATCTGCACTGATTCACCATATTCTTTAGTGTGCCCTCTGACTGCCTGGTCAGGGCCCGCCTGATCAGTAGACAGATGTCACCCTTTCGATTGCTTCCTTGGAATTGGAAAATCAAGAAAGGGATTTTACACCATTGGCTAATTTTGATTGGATGAAAAAATATCTTCATATTTCGACACCTCTCCATTTTATTTGTCTCTGCTGGCATTACACAAACAAGCCCAACATTATAATGTTTCTCATGTTGTTTTCAAATTTTGTAATGGTACCCGATTAATAGATGGGTCAGGCTTGGCTAAGTCCATTGTTATGATTTGACCCACCAATCCAAACTGAACCCAAATCTGGGCTCACATTAACTCATCTAATTTTCAGATTGGGCTCAGTTTGAACCTATACATGAATACCACCTGACCTAACTCGTTGCTGCTGCATCGTTTTTCCCCCACTCTTTTTCTCCATCAAAGAAGGGCGTTCCTATGGCAAACAGTGTGAATAATACATAAGTTTGAACCCAACTATTAAATTTAGACACATTCCCAAGATCAAAGCCACTTCCAAGTGAAATCCAACTTGTTCTAGTCTGATGATCCATTCATCTGGTGGGCCACATGTTCTTATCTGTGGGCCGCTAGTCAGTTCATAGATCCAATCCCCATATCCATATGAGCACTTAACATTCTTTTTTCGCATAAAAACTTTTACCTTTATATGTTAATGTTACATACAAACAAGTTATATATGAGGATTTGGTTCAAGATAGATCGGAATAGAGAAATAGAATTCGTATAGCCAACTCCAGCATAGTTGCCACAAGGCTTTAATGATGATGATATACAAACAAGCCCTTAATTACCCAGACTAATTACAGACCCCTAATTTTGAAAATCACATCTCACACAACATGTTATTTAAAGTAGTTGTAGAACAACTATGAGTTTAAAAACAGAGCTACCTTTAAAGCCTATGTAGAATGATTTGAGCTCCATGTTGTGGTTGAAGAGTGATAAGAGTGAAGGGAGCATGAGTATATAGAGGTGAGAGCTCAAAAGAAAAGCGTTGCAAGATCATAGCCATTGCCATCCTAGCCTCTATCATCGCAAAATTCATGCCAACACAGATCTTTGGGCCCCATCCAAAAGGAAAGAATGCGAGTTCATCATTGGATGCTTTTGAAATCCCATCTGAAAACCTCTCCGGATTGAATTCTTGTGCGTCACTGCCCCAAGTATGAGGATCATGATGGATGAGGATTGTTGGAAACAAGAGTTCTACACCAGGCGGGATAGACTTGTCACCTACTTGGGTTCTAACGCGAGTATGTCGATATACAGCAGGCACAGGTGGATATAGCCTTAGAACTTCATACAGGATCATAGTCACCTGCAATCAAAACATGTAGGTGTAAGTAAAGCTAGTACTATGTTTATACTGTACTGAGAAACAAGAACAAAGATTCACATTTCTTTTTCCGGTTACCTGTATTAAATAACAGTGTCTTTGAAATTACATAAAACAACCTTTTGTTTATATATGCATCTAAATGCCCAATGAAAAAAAAAATGCACTACAGGCCCATTTGGATGTAGAGTACAATTTTCTCCACATGTTTTTCTCCATATCCAAATTGGCCTTAAACATGAAATGTTGAAGATGAGTCACCTCATAGGGATAATAAGAGTAGCATAACTTTGGTTAGACTTCCATGAATGATACGTCCTTTCAGCAAGAGGGAATACTTACAATAGTAGCTTTGAACATTTTTTGGGCCACATCAGTATTTCAAAGATCTTAGGGTCATAGAATAATGAGTTCTAGGCCATTCATTAGATTTATGAACACTTTTGCCCAAAATCTTGACAGTACACTCATCAAATCAGATATGAAAGCAAATGTTAACTATTGCAAGAAAAATCTATTCGTAGCACAAGTGTGAATTGAGAGCCCACCAAACCGCTGCACCAGCCTGATCTTCGGCAAGGATGAGTGCATAAGTGATGGGCCCATGTTTGTGCATGTATGCAATGGAGATCCTCTTTAATCTGTACTGGTGAAAAGACTTCAAAAGATGAAGTTCAAATAAAAGAAGAAAACTCACAATCTTAAGATGGTTTATGCTCTCAATATTGGGAGAGTTTTTCCCACATACATGTAGGACCTCCTCCCTTGCCTGCTCTTGCCATCTCGGGTGCATAGATAAGACGATCAATGTCCATGTTAGTAAAACAGCAGTTGTTTCCTGGCCAGCAAAATAGAACAACTTGCATTCTTCTATAACTTCTTCGATCGTAAGTCCGCTATCCTTTGGGGTACTATTATTTCTGTTAGATTGTAGCAGCAAGCCTAATAAGTCATCGTTGCTTGATTCCCCATTTTTCATTCCTTGCTCTTTCTTGTGGATCAAATCTCTTAATCTACCTTTGATCTCTTTGTCCAAATACATTCTCCGCTTGTTCTTTCTTGTAGGGATGAATCTATATAAATCAGTAAACGGAGACCCGTAAGGTTAAATGACATTTTCAAACCTGCATTCTTCCTTCAAAGAAACTATTGATGTTGCTCCTTGGTTTAATTGTTTTGCAAAAACAGTGTGAATGTATTTTGGAAAGTGAAAATTTAGCTACTACTGCTGTAACATTTCTATGTTGATAAACAAAGTCCAAAAATAATTAAGGTGTCCAATCAATTTATCAAATTGAAGCGTCACATTTCTTTGTTGAAATATCTTCTTTTCTAGATTCAAGTCCAATATGATCAGTATGTAGGAAAAAAAAAAAAACAAAGATAGGGGATTGGGAGTGCACTTGAAACCAGGGACATAGATATTATAGGCTGCTTCAATCATCAGAGCAATTTGCTCCTTCTGGAGTTGGAAGATCCTCTGGCCTTCTTTGTAGTTGCTACTGAATGCTGTTCGAGAGATGACATCTCCAGTAAGATTTTGTAGCTCAGGCGAGACATCCAATTCATAAGATCCTTGAGGAAGCGTAAACTCCTCCCATCTCTTGATCAGCTCATTGCAACTAGTAGAAATTGCGGGTATCATCCCCTGTAATAAGGACATTTAGCTCTAGTCATATATACAAACATAGTACACTAATCACGGTATTATCTACTACTTGTAAAGATTAGAACTTGCAATAAATGCATGTTTAATTTATAAGCTTAGCTATAGCACTTCTATATTATAATGATACTACTTGAAATTTTAATGCAGAGACAAATTTCCCATTGATGGGATGAAGTCCTTTGGCCTTGCGAAAAATCAGCTGAGAGATGTATTGCAACCAAGAAGATTTAGGAAGAAGACTGGAATTTGGGCTGGAACATTGCTCGAGACTCAAGAGTACACCGTCCTTTCACCGGAGTTCTTTGATCCCTCGTAAATAAAGAATAAGGTATCAAGTCCAAATACTCATATAAAAGTTTTAACTGTTCTTCATCATCGTTATCTTGGGCTCATCCCATCCATGGTTGACTAAATTCAACTCTTAAAAGTATAGACATAATTCGCTAACTATTAACAGCCATGAAATTCTATTCAAGAATTTAAACAAAGAAGACATAAAATTCAACTTGAAACAAGCACTTTTTTGGGAAAAAAACAAAAACCTAAAAACAAGCACTAGTTGTTCAATATTTCAGAAATATAAATAGATAATCATGCCTAGTTTGATCATCAGTACCATCAAAAGCTAAAAACAATAAACATATCCAAATGGGTCAATCATAGAGTTAGTAGAGGTGAAGGAAACAACCTTCAATTTCTCCAGGTGGAAAGCAGGGTTTATTATTCTCCTGTGTTTAGCCCATTTCTCCCCATCCATTGTGGAAACACCCATGGCTAATAGCTTTATAAAGGGGTTTGTGATTCTTGTCTGCTCAATGTGACCCAACTTGTTCGAGAGGACTACTTTCATCAATTCTGGGTCTGATATGATCACCCTTGGCTGTGTCCCAATCCACAACAGTGATATCTTGCCTGTAATTTCAATATGCAAATACCACCAATAAATGTGAGAAGACTTGCAATTAATTCAGAACAGGATGAAAACCCTTAATGATTAAATAAAAAGAGAAAAACAGTAATGGTAAAATTAATATAAATGATCAGATAAAACACAAAATTGGCAGTACTTGTTACAAACACCTATGCCAATCCAGGCTATTCTACTGTGCATTCTCCAAGTATTACCCTGATGAGAGAATCATAATAATCTGATAGGTAGGATTCACAAAATGTAAATTAAAATGAGAAGTGTGTGGGGCGTTCCGTAATCATAGGCCCGGGTGGGACCGCTCCTCGAGCTTAGGGGTATCTTTAGTCTCGGTATTTTCCAAGCTCGGCCGTAGCGCCATCTCGGGCACGCGTGGGACCCGGCTCGGTGCCCATGTTCATGAGCATCCACCTCGGTCTCGGCCTCAAGCCTGATCTCGGCCTCCTGTCATTCAATCATAAATGCAGCCATAAATACGCTGCCAGGACGGGAACGACGAACTGACAAACAGAGTGGGCGCCGGACCTAGATAAGGGGCACGCCTTATCTCAGAGTCAAGTCCATAGGCAAAGGATGATGGTCCGATGGGACATTCCCCTTTTCACCTACCCCCACTCAGGAGATAAGAGTACACTCTGATAGGACTCCCGTCCCCTCATGGGAGCAGTCCAATGATGACTTTCACGTCTATATATTGCATGAAAGAAAACCATGTAAGGTACGCACAACCTCTCCCTCCCAGAGTTATCCTTCTCCATCAGCTCTCACACTGACTTAAACATCGGAGTGCCTTCGGCTACATATAGCCAGGGGCTCTGACCTTTACCTTCCCTTTTTCAGGTCTCGGAGGCTCGATCATTTCCCTTCATCTTCTCCAAGATCTCCACATCAAGAGCTTAATCCTCTAATAACCAAGTCCGTAATTTTTAGGCACTTACAGTTGGCGCCGTCTGTGGGGATAGGACCTTCACGAAAACCAGATCTGTGAAAGCCATGCCTCCAAAAACCAGATACGGTGGCAACGGAGCTTCGAAGTCTCGAAGAGCTTCGTCCTTTCCTCCACCGGAACAACCCCCGTTTCCACCATTTTCACAGCCTCAGTCAGTACCTCCAGAGCCGCCCGCTGGCGCTCGCTCTACTCTCCTCCCCCCGCCGGGGCTAGCGGGGGTTCCCCCCGTCCCGCTGGGGGTGTCGGGGATTCCCCGCCATAGAAAATCCGGAGGAAAGTCTGGTCCCGCGTACGTGGAGGGTATTGTCCAGTCGGACTCCTCGTCTCGGCCTCTGACAGCACCCCCCCGTCGTGACGACCATCAGGAGGCACCTCGCCCCTCAGGTAATCGGCCACCCGGGGGCCTGCATCAGAACAGATCCTCGTCACATCATCGACGACGAGGCAAGACCCCTGTCGGGGCAAAATCCCATCACTCTCATCATCGCGCTCATGACGACGGCCAGTCCTTCCACTAGGTTCACAGAGCAAGGGATGATGACCCCCTGCTCGAAGAGCTCGACGCCCAAAATCAGGTCCTCCAAGAGAAGGAAGAGTTGATTCGTCATCTCTAGAAGCAACTAAAGGCAAATGAGAAGAGATCTCGCGCTCCGCCCCACAGGCGACAGCCGAACCATCCGGGCAACCGAGATCTGAGGCAGGTACTCGACGACAGAAGGAAATCTCGCTGCGAAGAGGAGGGCTCGAGCAGCAGTCGTTTGCCCAGTGGCCTCGGGAGATCACGCCGCGAGCCAAAATCCCCGAGACCAGATAACCAGACGGACCTCAAGGAGTTGCTAGACCACTACGTTAAGCAGGAGGTCCAGGCCCGTCTGGCCCAGATCGGCTTCGCCCGAGACCAAGCGAAAGACCACGAGGAAGATGATCAGGGTATGTCCCCCTTCTCGCAGGAGATAAAAGATTCCTCTTTCCCTGAGAGATTCAGCGTCCCGAGGTTCGTCCTTTATGACAGGACCTCGGACCCAGAGGCTCATCTAAGGCACTTCACCCAACGGATGTCGGTTTGGGGGGACGTCGACCCCTTCAACTGCAGGGTCTTCTCATCCAGTTTGGGAGACCTTCCCCTCCGATGGTTCTGCGCGCTCCCCCCTGGATCAGTCTCAAGCTGGCGACAGCTTTGGAGCTCCTTCATCGAGAAGTTTCAGGCACACCGTGTCATCCCGAAGACAGGCAGCAACCTCGTGGCAATCCGGATGAAGGAAGGCGAGAGTATCACTGCATTCGCCAGGAGGTTCTAGACGATATACAGCTAGATCACCGACGCCAACGATGACATCGCCATCATGTGTTTCCGGGAGGGTTTACTCCCAGGAAACGAACTCCGTAGGGACCTGGTCAGGACCCCTGTGACCACGATGAAGGCGTTAATGGCGAGGGTGAACCAGTACATTGAGCAGGAGGAAGACGAGGCTCATGGCAAAGAGCGGTTCGGACTCTCCCAGAAGGGCCAAACCCCCAGAGAACGCGTGTTCCCCAGACAAAGGCCGGATAAGAAGAGAGGGACCAGTTCAACATCTTTTTCCATCTCGAGCAGCGGCAAGCGGCTGAAGTTCCAGACTCCCAGGCCGGCCGACAATTCTTACAGGGCCATCAATGTCGTCTTCAAAGAGCCCATCTACAGACTCAAAAAGAAAATCAAGGCAGAGCCATACTTCCAGTGGCCGCAGCCGATGAAGGGTGATCCGTCCACCCGAGACCGAAGTAAGAACTGCTCCTACCACAAGCAGCACGGACACATGACCGAGGACTGCATGGCCCTGAAATCACACCTCGAGAGGCTCGTCAGGGACGGGCACCTCCGGGAGTACATCAAGGACGAAGAGAGAGTCAACCAAGCTCAGCAGCGCGCTCCACCCGGTGATGATCAGGATAACGATGAGCCAGCATGTATCATCAACGTCATTCACCTGGCTCCCGCTGTAAACAGCGATACTACCCAAGCTCGGTCAGAGGCAAGAAAAGCTGCCCATGGCAAGCAGGTGATGTCGGCCGAGCCGGAGAGCACACCAAAGAGAGCCAGGAGAGAAAAGCCCAAGATCTGGTTCTTGGACGAGGATCTAAGAAGAGTCCAGCTCCCCCACAATGACGCCCTCATTCTCACCCTGCGTCTCAACAACTACACCACAAAGCGCGTCCTCGTAGATCCAGGGAGCTCGTCCGAGATCATATACTACAGCTGTTTCAAACAGCTCGGCTTGACCGAGTCCGACCTGCAGGAGGCCCACATCCCGTTGATAGGATTCAGCGCCAAACCGGTGTATCCCAAGGGAAGGGTTTCGCTTGAAGTCCGGGTAGGAGGCGCCACGAAGATAGCAGACTTTATGGTGGTGGACGCACCGTCTCTTTACAATGTGATTATGGGGCGAAGTTGACTGCATGCCATGGAGGCAGTGCCCTCCACCCTCCATCAGAAGCTCAAGTTCCCAGTAGAGAAGCCTGGTGGGGCGATCGAAATAGTGACAGTGCGGGGAAACCAGCAGATGGTCAGGGAATGTCTCATGACCGCGACACCCGGAGAAATGGAGCCAAAGCAAGTTCATATGGCCGAACTTGAGGCCGAGATCCGAGATGTCGGGCGGACGATGGGGCAGAAGAGCGTAGAAGAACTCACCGAGGTCAGAATCAATCCCGAAGACCCCGAGCGCTATTTCCTACTCGGAAGCCAGCTTCCCGACAATGAAAGGGCCGAACTGCTAGACTTCCTACTTCTAAACAGGGATGTCTTCGCCTGGACTCCATATGAGATGCCCGGGATCAACCCTGAGGTCATGTGTCACGAGCTGAATGTTCCCGGACACAAGCCCGTAGTGCAAAAAGCCTGCAAAACAGGGGTCCCACAAACAAAGGCAGTACTTGAGGAAGTAGACAAGCTCCTTGAGGCAGGGGCAATCCGCGAGGTGCACTACCCGAAGTGGTTGGCCAACACAGTGGTGGTCAAGAAGAAGATTGGCAAATGGAGGGTCTGCGTGGATTTCACTGACCTCAACAAAGCATGCCCCAAGGACAGCTTCCCCCTGCCCAAGATCGACCAGATGATTGACGCCACCTCGGGACATGACAGAATGAGCTTCCTAGATGCCTACCGAGGCTACCACCAGATCCCACTGCACGGGCCTGATGAGGAAAAAACTGCATTCATAACACCTCGAGGCATCTACTGTTACAAGGTGATGCCCTTTGGGTTGAAAAATGCCGGGACAACATATCAGAGGATGGTCACGAAGATGTTCCATGGGCAGCTCGGGAAGACGATGAAGGTCTACATTGATGACATGGTGGTCAAGTCCAAGGAGTCGCAGGACCACCTAACGGACCTACGCCAAACATTTGCGATCCTCAGAAAGTTTCAGCTCAAACTGAATGCTTCTAAGTGTGCGTTTGACGTCGGTTCTGGCAAGTTCCTGGGTAGCCTGGTGACCAGAAGAGGGATTGAGGCCAATCCCGAGCAGATTGCAGCTATCCAGGCAATTCAGAGTCCAACCTCGGCCAAGCAGGTCCAAAGGCTCACAGGGATGGCTGCCGCGCTCAATCGCTTCATCAGCCGGGCATCGAATAAGTGTCGCTCTTTCTTTCAGCTCTTGAAGAAGAACTCCAAATTCCAGTGGACCCCCGAATGCGATCATGCGCTGGAGAAGCTCAAGGAATACCTTTCCTCACCACCGCTGTTGTCCACTCCTTCACAAGGTGATCTTCTTTATCTATACCTAGCAGTCTCGGACCATGCCGTGAGCTCGGTGTTGGTTCGAGAGAACGACAAGCAGCAGCACCCTATTTACTACACAAGCAAGATTCTGCTGGACGCCGAGACCAGGTACCTACCACTTGAGAAGCTAGCACTGGCACTCGTCAGCGCTTCTCGCAAGCTCTCCCACCACTTCCAGACATATACGGTGGTGGTTGTCACAAAGCACCCTCTCAGGCCCCTCTTCCAGAAGGTGGACTTTTCTGGCCGAATCTCCAAATGGGCCGTCGAACTGGGGCAGTCCGATATCCGATATCAACCTCGAACGGCGATCAAAGCACAGGTCCTAGCAGACTTCATTGTCGAATTCACCTCTCCTAGTTCGGCACCGACCTCGCTCGATACCGAACTGGGGGACCCCAAGGGCAATGATGGAGCTGAAACTGCCAGGGAAGACCAGTCCTCCAAGGGCAATGATGGAGCTGAAACTGAAGCCAAGGAAGACCAGTCCTGGAAGACATTCCTTGAGTCAGCCTGGAAAGTCTTCGTCGATGGATCTTCAACATCCAGGAGAGCCGGAGCCGGCGCCGGCGTAGTCCTCCAATCCCCGGAAGGACTAGTCATAGAACAAGCACTGACCATCGACTTCAAAGCATCAAACAATGAAGCAGAGTACGAAGCACTGATCGCGGGTCTCGATAGTGCAAGGATACTGGGGGCACGCCGGCTTGTAGTCTTCAGCGACTCCCGGTTGGTGACGAACCAGCTAAGCGGAGATTATCAAGCCCGAGACGAAAGAATGACAGCCTACCTAACCCACGCGAGGCAGCTCCTCTCCCAGTTCGAAAAAGTTGAAGTCAGGCAAATCGGCAGGGAATCCAACTGCCATGCAGACGCCCTAGCCAACTTGGCCTCGGCCGTAGAAGCAGGGAAAAGAAGAACGGTCGATGTGGGGACATTAAAAAACCCGAGCATAGAGCACCTTCCAATTCGGCAAGTCTTGTGCACTGATCTCGGTCCGAGCTGGATGGACCCGATCATAACATTCTTGAGAAAAGATAAGCTCCCCGAAGACAAGAATGAGGCTCACAAGGTCAGGATGAAAGCGGCTCACTTTTGGCTATCCCCAGATGAAAAACTCTATAGAAAGTCCTACACAGGGCCATATCTCCAATGCGTTCATCCAAGCAAGGTGGAAGACTTCCTATTTGAAATCCACGAAGGAATCTGTGGAAGCCACATCGGAGGAAGGTCACTGGCATACAGAGCTATTAGCCAGGGCTATTGGTGGCCCTACATGCAGAAAGATGCCCAGCTCTACGCCAGAAAATGCGAAAAATGCCAGAAGTTCTCCCACTCCCTTCATCAGCCAGCTCGGGACCTAAGTCCTCTCTCCAGTCCATGGCCCTTCAGGCTATTCTCCCACTCCCTTCACAAAATTGGCAGTACTTGTTACAAACACCTATGCCAATCCAGACTATTCTACTGTGCATTCTCCAAGTACTACCCTGATGAGAGAATCATAATAATCTGATAGGTAGGATTCACAAAATGTAAATTAAAATGAGAAGTGTGTGGGGCGTTCCGTAATCATAGGCCCGGGTGGGACCGCTCCTCGAGCTTAGGGGTATCTTTAGTCTCGGTATTTTCCAAGCTCGGCCGTAGCGCCATCTCGGGCACGCGTGGAACCCGGCTCGGTGGCCATGTTCATGAGCATCCACCTCGGTCTCGGCCTCAAGCTTGATCTCGGCCCCCTGTTATTCAATCATAAATGCAGCCATAAATACGCTGCCAGGACAGGAACATCGAACTGACAAACAGAGTGGGCGCCGGACCTAGATAAGGAGCACGCCTTATCTCAGAGTCAAGTCCATAGGCAAGGGATGATGGTTCGATGGGACATTCCCTTTTTCACCTACCCCCACTCAGGAGATAAGAGTACACTCTGATAGGACTCCCGTCCCCTCATGGGAGCAGTCCAATGATGACTTTCACGTCTATATATTGCATGAAAGAAAACCATGTAAGGTACGCACAACCTCTCCCTCCCAGAGTTCTCCTTCTCCATCAGCTCTCACACTGACTTAAACATCGGAGTGCCTTCGGCTACATATAGCCAGGGGCTCTGACCTTTACCTTCCCTTTTTCAGGTCTCGGAGGCTCGATCATTTCCCTTCATCTTCTCCAAGATCTCCACATCAAGAGCTTAATCCTCTAATAACCAAGTCCGTAATTTTTAGGCACTTACAAGAATAAATGTTCACAGGTTGATTAAAACTGCCTTATCGTTGCCACATGGGTGTCAATTGGGTCCAATTCCTACAGAAGCTGTTGATGAAATCAATGTCTCCATTGATCAAAGAGAAGTCTGGATGATTGATATGATAGAATCAAGTGAACTAAACCAAACCCCTGGTGCTTGATTGGAGATAGAAAGAAAACCTCAATTGGAAAGTTAGCATTAGGTTTGGCTTTGATTAGCTTCAATTGGTATTTAATACATCTACTTGTAACCATCTAACTAATTAGAGAATGAATCAGTTAGCAAGCTAATTCCTAGCTACTTAATAATTTCCTGATAACATTGTGGACCAAACCATTAAAACAGGGGCTTTTTTGGGTCTTGGAGATCTTATAACATCACTCCATCCACTGTGGGGCACATGATCAAAAAGGTCTGGTTGTCACTTGTGTGCATGTGAGTGTAACAACATTTGTCAAAAGTTACATGCCACCATGGTATTATGATTGAATGGCCCATTTGGAGGATACTTTAGGCCAATATTTGGATTCATGGATTTCTATATTCATCTCGAGTCCACCCACACTGACACTTAAAAAGCTTATGATATTCTGCTGAAAAAAAAAGAAAGAAAATGTTTCAAACAGTGGCCTACCATACCATGCTTTTGCAGAGCTTCATGTAGGAAGGGGATGGCACGTGGCACGATCTGGTGGTTCAAATCCATGGGTTTGGACCATCCTTCCTTCATGGACCTTCCAAGCTCTCTATAGTCTCCGATCAAGAGCCTGTAAGGAGAGCCTTTGATCCCTTCCTGCTTCAACTCCTTGTCTAGTTTCATGGGTATCCACCAAAGAGTGTAAGCCGCTCGAAATACACAGAACACCAGCAAAGATGATGAAAATATCATCAGAAAAATGGAGAGTAAGCCTTCCATTTCCTCAGAACGAATTATGCTGTGCCTTCTTCAAAGGGGAGAAAAACTGTGAATAGAGAAAGATGGGTCATCAATTTTTAGGTTCTATAAACTAGTGGAAGAGAGCAAAAGTCATGTCTACAGTCAAGAAGATTGACTTTGGAAGGCATATACAATTATTTTTTGAGCTTTTTTGTATATACCACCCTGGGTTTTCTATATTTAAAAACAGGCCCCTGGGAGTCCTTGGGCGCCTGGTGCTTCTTTTATCCCTTCTTATTCATTTTGCAATAGATCTTCTTGAGTGAGTTGCAGTGTTCACTTCTTTCTTCTCCCCTCATATGTTTTTTTTAGACAGTCTTCTTTCCTGAATATGCAAGGCCGGTTACAAACTACATAACCCATTTCTCACCAAGGAACAACTTCATAAAACCCAAAAAAGGAAAACATAATTGACATCTAAAACCCACATCAGATCTTAGTGTGATGATATTTACCCCGATCTAACTACATCAAGAAAGTATATTAAAAGCTCAAATCACATCATATGTGGCTGTGAAAAATAATTACTTCTTCCATTCGGTTTTTACAAACGAAGAAGAGGGTGATGGAAAATTACTTGGTTTGGGCTGGATCTATAATCCGACAAAGTGCAGCTGTGAAGAAGAAGGTCCAGAGGAAATGAGGAGGTCGATTGGATTTGGATATGAACAGATGCTCCGTCTCTGGGAGTATATATGATGTTACTGGTGAAGTTTAATTACCACTTACCACTACATCATCATACTGTCGTGTGGTAAAGTTTCTGGCGGTGTGGTACGGTAAAGGTAGAATGCAATCGCAGCTGAGATTTTAATTACCTGTCCCCTTGACCAATCAATTTTCAAACTTTATTTAAAACACCAACTTTTAAGTCAACTTTGCTTTGTATAAATTACTTCACTTGTTCAGTTGGCTATTGGGGTGCTAATGGATTGGACTAGACTAACTCCAATCCACATTAAGCTGGGTTTGGGCCCGGTTTTAGACTATTTTCTTGCCTACTATGATGGGGCTGGACTAGACCCTATATAGCCTTAGAGTCCCAGCTCGGCCTGATGTATTTAACGCACTGTGGGTGAATCCCAGTCTGGATATTAGGGTCAACAACTAAACGAGCAAGCTTGAATAAGCTTTGACATGGGTGGCTGGGCCTGACCATGAATGCCTTTTCTTCCAGTGTATTGATGGGATTTGGTGGTTTATCTACTGAGTTCCTAACTTCCAATGGTTAAGACCCCTCCTACAGCAACAGTAGCTCAACAAAGCAAGGGTACAGTAGCACTGCCAGGGGGAGGGGTCTTAATTTATTTTCATCTTTCTTGTATAAGCCCTGAGTCCTGCCAGGAGGGGTCTTAATTTATTTTCCTCTTTCTTGAATAAGCCATGAGCCTGCCATGCCAGTAGGTTGGATAAGGCTAACCCCATTGGACTAACCTCCAGAGAGCCAACTCAGCACCACTAAGCATTAATGCAGAGGAGTTTGACTGACCTAGGACAATCGATCTACGCAGCAAGTGAGCTCACGCAGTATATTCATGTTTCTATTGCATTCAAATCAATATGAAAAATGTTGGATCCTGACCCAGGTCAACTGGTTGGGGCAGGGGCGTGGGAGTGTGTGTTGAGTGGGAAATAAAATGATGATCTTCAAAAATGAAATTCAAGGGGAGCCAGATAAATTCCCATAGTTTTGAACCCTCAACTTTGTGGAGCAAATAATTGTCCAAAACCAACTGAGCTACCCCTCAAGATTATTCATGTAGCAAATATGGAGATATTTGTTGTTAGCAATATAGATGCAACATCTATATTGCAAACAATAAATATCTTCAGATTTGAAATTATCAGGATAATATAATTTTCTAATATTTTCTTGAAAGCTTATCATGATTTCTTTAATAATTTTATTGCAATATATATATAATGCAGATGTAATTTTGACGACAAAATGATTTTTTATCACCCCTTCCTCAGCAACCAAATGATTACATGCATTGGGTTTGAATGAGAAGAAAAATAGAGAGCAGTATACACAAAGGACCCCAGCCATGCTATTGCACGGGCCGGGCCATTTCTTCACATGGGCCTCAGCACCCTGGCCCAGTATGACTCAGGCTGGGCCCGGCGGTGCCACAGCACATTGACTACTGTGCGGTGATGGGCCTGGGAGGCCGGGCCCAGTTTGCATCCTCTCATACAGTCTGCAACAATATCTTCCTGGACGACAGGTAGACTTTTTGTAAGCCAAATTATGAAGCACATTTATTTTTGTGCCGGGCCCGGATGGTACGTACGTCTAGGTACCCAAGCCCCATTTTCCACTTGTCTAGCATGGTCTTGGATCTTGACCGCTCATCATAAGGGCCTGTTTGGTAATTTTCTCGTAAAATAAAGGTCAAGTAAAATATCAAATCAAAATCAAGAGAGAAGAAAATATAGAGACACGTGATCGCTGGGAGTTATCCAAGGCAGGGGCTACCCCATAGTGATGTGGAGGAGGCAGACCGTGATAAGTCCACTCAAGATCATCATGGGTCAAAACCCTCATAGAATTCTGATTCGATTGGCTGAGGCTTGGGGGGGCTCTATTCTTGGACCCTCTAAGAAGGAAAAGGGACTAAGACTAAGGGGTGCACAAAAAATTCATTGATCCGTAAATCCAATCCAATCCGCGGATTTTTATCCGATCCGAAGGTAAACGGATTGGTAACGGATTGTGAATTTTGTAATCCGTTAGCAACGGATCGGTGGCGGATTCCACCCTCAATCCGATTGAATCCGTTGACATTAAATATAAATAAAATATATATATATAAATGGTCTAAATATAAATTAAGATGTCTAAATATAAAATAAGAAAAAAAAATTATGGGTCAAAATGTAATTTTTTTACAACATGTTTGAAATTATTCTTTTAACATTAGATTGAACTGATTAATCCGATCCGATCCGGTCCTCCACGGATCGGATCAGATCGGATTATAACAGCCATGGATTGGTGACGAATTTGGCCCAATCCGCACCAACCCGATCCGTGTACACCCTTGCTAAGACTGGCTTCAAGAAGATCAACAAATGAATTCTACTCTTCGGGGCAATAGAAATGTATACACTCCCACATTACGCACCTTGTAGTAAAGTTGAAACCACTTATGGCTGGCACGGCTGATCCTAACACAATAATCCATCAGGGTGGGGAAAGATGTAGTGATTTTGGCTCGTGTGTTTTAGATGTTATCCTCATGGTTGAATGTGATCAGATCTAATATTGGAGAATTCACACACACTACACCAAAAATCGGAAATTGGAACGGAAAAGCGTTCATAATCCTTCCGTTCCTAATCCGTTAAAGTGTTCCAATTTCCGTTCCAATTTGGTACCAACCGTTCCTAATCCAAATTGGAACGGAAATTGGAACACTTTAACGGATTAGGAACGGAAGGATTAGGAACGCTTTTCCGTTCCAATTTCCGATTTTTGGTGTAGTGACAAGGAGCTTCATGATAATGTGACAGGGCTCTGACATGGCATCTCTGCTCACTTGGTGTTAAGAACAATTCTGTCATTGTGCTCAATTGGACGTGGGACATGAGACATGAGGGGAGGGGAATCATCTTGAACCGTTTGGATTATCTCTAAATTTGGCGACGATGGAACTCTAGGCATGTAATACAATTCCCGCCTAATAAGCTGCTACAGGGATCTAAGATTTTCCTTTGCAACATTGTAGGATAATGAGAGTGGTTTGAATAAAACAGGGAACGTATTCCTGGCTCCCTCCTGGTCAGTCTTGGAATATGAACTCAGAAACATGTATTAAAGATGTACGTGAGGGGTTATTAGAGATAAATCAAACCTATGCATCTAGACTTATGCATTAAACAATGAATCATCACATAAATGCAAAGCATACCTTCTGTCATGATCTTGATGACGCACAGTTCGGATCTAATCTAAAGATTGTCCCATCTTGCAATCAATGGCCTTTATCAAATAGAGTTATCTCATATCTCCTTTGTTACTCACTCCAAGATGCGTGAGAGTCATTTAGTACTTTGAAAATATCATTAGTCTTAAGAGAGAGACAAAAAATCCATTTTTATAGATTATCTTAGGGGTGTTTGGATAAGTGTATATTATAATATCAACAAGTTTAAATATTGTAAGATTTTATTATCATAAAATAAAATAGTGTCATATTATTATATAGTGTCACTTATGGTGTTTTGGCAATCTTCACAGATTTTAATATACCTTTGAAGTGTTTGACAATTTATAAAAAAACTCACAAGATTATGTATCAACTAAGATTAATGGAGAGAATATAATCAATTAACTCTACACAGGACCCACTAATTAGTAATCACAAGTGTTAATAATCATGGTAGGACCTAGCTATTGTAAAAAAAATAAAAAATATTAAGATTAAATTTAAATCATGAGATCCAAGCAATATTGTTTGCTTAAGGTGGGTCCACCAAATGTTGGTAACTATACTATAATACATCTAATAGTGATTATCACAAATGACCATATCTAGCTTTTTTTTTATAAAAAATCATTGTGGGACCCATCAAAAAAATATATTATAAATAAGCTTCCCACTTTAAAAACGCCCGCTTTTCTACCTTTTGGTCATGGGGCCCACCTTGAGTCAATTTATTCATTTCACATGCACTGCCCCCCTGCCCCTAATGAAAAGTCACAAGTCCAAATTTGACGCTCATCTAACTTTTTCTCACCATTGGATTGAAATTATACGAAAATGATGTCTCTAAAACCATTAAATTTTAAGACCATTGTATGTTGTCAAACTTTTGTACATAGGTAGGTCTCACAAGAACCTTTCCATCCAATAGACTTCCATAATCATTATGCATCCTAGTTTGCCCAGCTCGTAGGACCAGGGAGTGCACTATCTAGTGCTACCTACACCCATGCATATACTACACTTGGTCTTTCTTTATATCTTGTACGATCATTTCTTTGCTAGTGATTATCGTTCGGCTTTAGACTATATCATTGTCCCAACCCGCTCATTTTGAGCCTATCGATGCCCGTGGTCCACTGGATCAAATCTCTCATTACTCTTATAGAAGCATTCGTCACATGGTCCACTGAATCAAATCTATCATTACTCGTATAGAAGCATCCGTCATGCTGCTTAATGATGAAGGTGGAGATTGTAAGGTATAGATGATGCATGGATAGAGGAGGATGCTTGACTTTATCCAAGAAGAAAAAGAATTTTATTGTGAGATTATTGCAGAAGCTGAATGACTCGATGGTGAAATAACAACTGGCCCACAACATTGATACCATGCAAAAACTAAGGGCATGTTTGGTAACAAAATATGCAGGGAAAAGATTTTATCTTTCCACTATTGTATGATATATCTAAACTTGGCAGTTGCAAATCATTGCTGATTCTTTACACCTAAAATCTGCGATTGATATGATTTTGGGATCCGGTCTCCTTCTATCGGATATGCAAATCCTGCGTGCAAAATGGGTGGGTATAAAAGCCAAAATCCCACCCTTACTTCCTATCGTCTCGACTTTTCTCATAAACTCACATATTGCTATGGTAGATTGGATGTTTGGACAGATAAAGGGATCAAAGTAAACATGAAAAGATAGGATGAAAATTCTCAAGATTTATTAAAATTAATATTAGGATTCCGGTTTGAAATGATTTTAAACTACTAAGTGATAAACAACACATTTTATAGTACTTAAAAATTTACAAGTTGGAAAAAAATACAAAAAGGAGAAGACCTATGAGTATAGACACCCTAAAAAAAAAAGCATACTGTCATTACTATTAAAACACGGATTGATGAAATCCTTGGTGTCTCCACACTTACAACCAAACGTGGAATACAAAGAATCATTAGCTATGCAAATCCTTGGCAAGAATTTTGCTTTTCCCTTGAAAGAGAGAAATCTTAAATCATGCAGATTTCTCTCCGGTTACCAAACGTGCCCTAAAAAAAAGTAAAAGTTTGTGGACTTCTATTCTTTGGGACATGATGCCATTTCCGTCCGGTTTTAGCCTAACATGTGAATCAAGTAATAGTCTGGTCCCATCATCTAATACATTCACACGTGTGAGTTGTGTCATGAGTCTTAGGGCCTCAGCTCCTTGAATGAGATAAAAAAAAAAAAAAAAAAAAAAGAAAAGGAAAGAAGAAGTAATAGTCTACATCGAGGTAAGGTAAGTACACCAAGCACTAGATGTGAACTCAGGCTAGCCTTTACGATGGAGATGCGGCCCACCTGTGATACACAAGAGGTGTTGGATTTAGGGTGGGGCTTACTGTTTACCTTGCATCATTTAAGGCCATTCCCGTTTTGACCACTTTGAAGATGGTTAAGCTCAATTATGCACATCCACTCAATTATGGATGATAGGCTCAATCAATCAAGATGATTGAGCGTCGTGTAGGACAAGAGAGGCTTCTCCATTGAAGGTTTTAGAAACTTAGAAGGTGGGAGAGTTTTCTCTTTTAGGACTGCTTGTGCAGGATCTGTTGCAAATCTCCTCTAATCTTTAGAAGGTGGGAGAGTTTTCTCTTTTAGGACTGCTTGTGCAGGATCTGTTGCAAATCTCCTCTAATCTATGGGCAATTCTGTCATTTAACAATTCTTTGAACTTCAAAATATGGAAAAAGCTTAAATCTTTATCGTTAATTGGTAATTATCAGATTTCTACATAATTATTTGGTAAAGAAATATTAGGTAAAAATCTCTACTATATGTGTATAAGTATAAGGTCATTAATCAGTGTGGGTCCCGCCAAAGTAGGGTCTTGGGAGGGTCTAGACTAGGGCTGCACAGAACCGAACCGCAGACCGGACTGGACCACAAAACCAGACCGGATTTGTGGTCTTTACAGCACAAATCCGGTCCGGCCAGACCTTTTAAAAACCGGTATGGACCGGATCGAACCGGTTTAATAATAAATATTTTTTTAATTTTTTTAATACAAAACTTTAATAATAGGATCCAGATCTGGCAGATCCTACGGTCCATATCAAACGGAGTCGTCGCATATCAAACTTGTCAATTTTTTTATTTGTTTTAGAAAACTATCGTTGCATAATTTGTTGAGACATTTGCAACTAATTTGTTATCTTAATCCCATATACAATCAAAATCACTCCATTTTTACGTTAACTTTACAATTCAATAACCATATTGGAAGTAATGTTAACGAAGAAAACTAGACATATATATTTAAGTGTAATTTAGATGTGAGCTGAAAATGAAAAAATAAAATAAAATCTTAGGAAAAAAAAAAACAAATGAAACCGGTATGGACCACTTAAGTGGTCCAGACCGGACTGTTTAGACCGGTCCGATCCTCTCATTTAAGTAAAATCGGAAATCCGGTCCGACCGGATTCTGGTCCAAAAACCGGACCGGAAATCCAGTTGTGCAGCCCTAGTCTAGACTGGAGACAAACATAACTTCTGATATTTTTGCACAAAGTGACTGTTATTAGATCTCGAACTCGTGTTATCACGCATGACACTTGAAACTTTCATCATTTATATAAGTATGTATGTTTATAATAATATATGAGAATTTCAATGATTGTGAGTACTAATTGAGAAAAACCGATGGAGACCATATGACTTGATTCTATTATGAAAGAACTTTTCTATTTGATAGAGTTGACTTTAGATTTATCCATTATTTTTTTAATTTTTAGTTTTTTATATTATATCTATATTTTAATATTGATGAATTTGTGGAAAAAATCACCTTAAATGCCCCCTAAACCAAAAGTGCCCCAACAAATATTTTGAAACTGGACTCATCCCTTGAGGCCTTTCTCGTTTTTTTTTTTTCAATATATGAGTAGAGCGACGATATTGTCACTCCTCTGCACATTACATTGGGCGCTTTCTTCTTCCTCATTGCCTTTCTCTCCTCCAAGCTCTCTTATATGGTTCTCCTTTTCTCCACACGCCCACTTCCACTCTATCCTCCTCTCTTCCATTCCATTGCGATTAAACCCTTCCTTCTCCCAACAACGAGTCACACACATGTGTCCTTCTCTCTCCAATATCTCTACCATCATCTTCTTCCAAATTCAACTTCCACTCCATTTCTTTAATAACCCTCATTCTCTCTTCTCATCACCTCCACTAATATTGCCAAAACCAACTTCCCATTCAAAACCCTAGCCTCCCTCAAGTCTGATCTATACAAAGCTTCTCAAAGTTTAGGAATGAGACAATGTCTATGATTCTATCACTACATTCATCGGCAGTCTCTGAGGGTAGAAGATACCTCGTTCTTATTTGATGTACGCTTTAATTCGTATGGTGTTTTTGGAGTAGAACTGTGAAATTGAGTTGATTTGGTATTTTCTCTCAGGTGTAGCTCTGGTTGGTGGATCAGAGCTATGATGAGTTAAAACTTGTAGTGGGGATATTTTAGCCTCTTGTTTTATCTCATACTTTCTTTGCATTTGAGCATGACCTTTAATTTTTGGTACTTATTCTCTAATATATGAAGAGACCTTTCTCTTTTAATTTTGAAACTCACAAGTTAACTTTGTATTGATTTTTTATTTGTCATAAATTTTACATTGTTTTATTACCTTTTATTTTCTAATTAGCTTTTGGAGTCTTTACCCTATCAATACTACTATCACTAAAAAAAAATTATTATTTCCTTTATATGATGTATAGACCCGTGCTTCAGTCACGGATGGTTAAGCTAGCTAGTTATATTATTAGATTAGATGAGATGGGGAATTCCATTGTCATTCATGCCTCCATTTCTAGGGGCTAGGAAAAATAAAGGGTCAGGCAGTCCATATTGACTCAAGCTTTGCTCGCATCAGATTGGATTTGGCCTCTATTTTGAGCTCACCAGGATGTACTTGGGCCTAACTTTCTAAAGCAGTTATTAAACGGGATTGGTATATGGCTAAGTCACAGAGTGGCCTGAAATATATAACACAAAGAGGTGCAGATGTATTTTGCAAATGGACTGGGCATGGACCTGACTTACAGGCCTGAAGCTGGATCTGGGCCTGACTAACAAACTTTGAATCAGCATGACTCAACTGATGAACACCCTTATATGGCTACCTGTTTTCCAATTACTACAGTGCCCCAATCCCACTAAAAGTAAAAATCAGTCTATGAGTCTCGATTCTCATACTCAAAATGTTGGAGGCCAATTTTGTTTACATGGAATTGAATTCTTAGGATTCATGTAAAATGGGTTCCGACGTAGCAATATTAAAGAGGTGAGAATCGAAGGTAATATGATGGGGGTGATCGTGAATACAATGGAGTGTTTACTTAGATTACTTAAGAGTTATATATGCAATTATGTTTGGACCTACCTTTTAATAGCTAAAAGATAAGCTAGGGGTTACACCCCTATTTCTAAAAACACCCAAAGGACATGACCTATGAAATTGGGCACAAGTTGATCTTTGGCCCGATTGGCAGTCCGAGTCTGGGCTCAGTCTACAGTCACGGACCAGTCCAGTAGTAAGTATAGATTTGGGTTTATAAAACCTAATGTAAGCTTAGGTAATTAAGGTTCCACCATTGATCCACCCAAACTCTACTTGTTTACATCCCTGGGCCGAGGCATAAGAGGCCCTTTTTGTTGCAAATGACTAGACTCGCAATGCAATTTATGAAACATTGGAAACAAACTATGATGCCCCGAAGTTCCACATTTACTATAGAGAGTAAAGTGATTGGAATTATATGGGGTCGGGTGAAAAACCGTACATGAACATTCAGGTCAGTCAAAAGGGTGAATTCGGGTTGGACTCACATGGGCCAGTACTACCCTGATAACACATTGGCATTGAGACTCCATCCAAGCTACCTCAATAAAGGTAACTGGAAGCCCGAATTTCCTCCATAATGGCTTAAGCCCATTCAATACCCCTAAGGGGTTTCAGTCTTAAAAAGTGTCTTAAAGGTGTTGAGACCCATGATCTGAGTCTGGTGGCTTAAGCCCATTGAATACCCCAAGGGGTTTCAGTCTTAAAAGGCCCATTGAATACCCCCAAGGGGTTTCAGTCTTAATAGTGTTGAGACCCACGATCTGAGTCTGGCCTGATAAGGTTTTATTATGACTCTTAACCTTGGGGTCTCAGTCTGACTAGTTGGGCCTGTGGGACACTAAAAGAGATTCAGGCTCCAGCAGATTCGAATTAGATCCAAACATGCATGGGATGATGCATTCCACTACAGATGCCAAATGTTCAGGCGCTTCAGAGCGCATTTTATTGACCAAATATCTAGATGCCATAGATGAACACAAGGTGAGAATGACTTCAGAGCCTATGTAAGATGATGTGTGCACCCTGTTGAGGCTGGAGAGTTATAACAGCATAAGGAGCATGAGTATAGGAGGGTGATAGCTCAAATGAGAATCGCTGGAGAATCATGGCCATAGCTAATTTTGCTTCCAGCAGAGTAAAGTTCATCCCAATACATATTCGCGGTCCAAAACCAAATGGAAAGTAAGCAAGTTGATTGTTTGCCGCCTTTGCAACTCCTTCAGAGAATCTTTCAGGTTTGAATTCTTCCACATCTTCACCCCAAATGTCAGGATCATGGTGAACGAGAAGTATTGGTATAAAAAGTTGTACTCCAGGTGGAAGAGTGAATTGTCCTACTTTCATTGCCTTGAAAGTGCGCCTGATGAGAAAAACTCCTGGTGGGTACAATCGGAGAACCTCAGATAGAATCATGGTCATCTGAAATGGAAATTTCCAATAATTAGTCTAAAGATCACAGTCTAACTTTTGAGGTACAAATAGATCCAATATCAATGCAAGAAACCAACTACATATTAGCAATAGCAGGAGCTTCAGCACTTCTATGATTGTGTTGGGTACAGTGCTCTTGTACCTTCCCTTATATAGTTCGTTTTGTCTACTACCACCTTTCATTTGCTCTTCTTCTCCTTTGGAATAAAATTTTGCTTGCATCAAAGGAAACCAACCCATGAAACTCTTATGCCACTCTTTTAAATCATATTCTAAGGAACAGCCAAGAGTAGTTTTTATGATCTTCTTCTTTTTTTTGATTTTTTATGGTATTTTATGATCTTGTAATAGCAACATGATATGCGAAGGTGGAATTTCCTCGTCATAACACCATGAACAAATTAATGAAGTTGGTTTTTGTAGTGCAAAGCAATACTACGTAGATTATCGTATTATTATGAAGTTGTTGAGCAGGCATTTTCAAATCCACTCTCTAAATTGGACAATTTTCTGAAGTGAAATAAACCTATTTAGATTACAGGCATTTTACAGGATTAATTTAAAAGACAAAACAAGATGCAAAACGGGGTCCTCCTTGATGAAATAGGATGTGCGGAAAACACCGGACTGATCATGAATTCATGATGATTTATGAAGGAAATGTACCAAAAAAACTGACATGAATGGAATTTCAATATATAAAATGGAACCTCCAATCGCTTGGCATACATTATGTAACCAACTGAAGAGAAAAGAAATGAAATACTCACGATCTTTAAATGGTTCAATCCTTCGACGTCTGGTTTGTTTTTTCCAAAGACTTGCAAAACCTCTTCCCTTGCTTTCTCTTGCCAGTCTGGATGCATACTTAGCACAACCATTGTATATGTTAGCAACACTGACGTGGACTCTTGTCCTGCAAAGTAGAATAGCTTGCACTCCTCAATCACGTCATCAATTGTCATTCCCATGTTCTTGGAGTTACTATTTTCTTGAGATTCTTTCAGGTTGGATTCCAGCAAAAGGCCCAATAAATCAATGGCATCTCCCATCCTCATATCCTTTTGTCTCCTCTCAATCATTCCTCTCAGTATGGTTCTCACTTCTCTGTTAATCTCCTTCCTCCTGATGTTATCTTTTGTGGGCAAAAGCCTGTAAAAGAAGACATGAACAATGTTGGTGACAGCAGAGCAATAGGGCATGAAACTTACAATAAAATATCATTTCGACATTGAATGATAAGGATTTGTCTAGCCATGAATGTAGTGTCCCCATCACGGATACGCATAGTGAATTGGGACCTAGTGAGCATCCATCAATATCAAGGGAACCACTAAGGATTGCCCCAAAAAAATCTTCATGATGGGACAATCCTAATCTTGATCAGACAGTTCAAAATCGAATAGTCGTATGAGATAAAGCTGACCACATGCAATATGGAAAAGTACCTATCATGCATAATTGGAATCATCCATAAAAATTCCTCACATGGCGTTCTATAACAATGGTAGGAGTTTTGGATCAGTAGCCTAATTCACTGAAATCAATGGTCCCATGCGTACAAGATTTTATAGAAGCATGAGAAACACGTCTTTTGAGTCAAGGTTCATATAATGCCTCTTGGCCTTTTCAAAACCTGGTATGGTTGAAAACCTCTAATGAAATTTGTATTCCCCTACAATCATGCAGTTCACAGCCCTAGCAACCTCTAGCATTAAGTATATTTAGCTAGGTTACTCTAGGTGAATAGTATATGTTTGACCACAACAAACTCTTGATACTACTGCCCATGGTGATGTCAATTCAACTTGTAATATTCATTTAAATACAAGTCAAGCAACAAGTATGGTTAACTAAAATTTAGTACACCTTAAGGGCTTGCTTGTCAGCATAAATTACATACAAGGAATAGAATATATAGGAATTCATGGTGATATGAGCTGTGTCAAAGAATTATTAAAGAGCTGAGGGTTGAAATAATATGAGATGAGGGGTGAAGTATATAAAGTTGAGATGTAAATGGGACATTCACTTTCCCTTAAGTATTAAATTACTAGGGTGTTGGCCAGTTATTCATCTGCCATCTTCCCTTCATTCAATTCTCATTAAATGGGAAGTTATTTGATAGTCATTTTTTGACATTCTCCTTTGATTCTTCATTTTTAATTGCTTGTGGAAAAACATCCTATGAATTCAATTACATGAAACAATCAGGCCCTAAATGTATTGGAATGGTGTTCTAGATTGCTACAGAATCCATGTAACAAGCTGGTGATGCTAAACAATTGATAAGATATGTATCTCTGCGGAGGAAATCATCTCCCCAAATCTTACCCAATAACACATGGTTATAATTAAGATATTTGACCTCCACCACAACATAAATTCGGTTCAAATGTAGAGTTACTATTTTAATTATCTTAAATATCTTGTAATCTCTTGGTAAACACTCTATAAGTAGTTACTACTCTCCCCATCTACCCTACATGCTCCACCACCTCTGTTCTAACAGCCCAATCTCTCAAACATTACCCCATCTCCTTATCAGGCAGCCTGCAAATTATATAAAATGAACCCCACCTCAATCATTAACCAACCCAAATCCAATTTTCACATCTGCACCCCCACAACCTTCCACAACCTAACTCTTACTGTTGCATCGCTATCCATCTCTGCATCTATGATCACCAAGATAAGACATGGATATAGCAGGAACACAGATTTGATATAAATTGAATTATTGAAGTATCAAGTACAATATGGTTCAGAACCGTTGGGTATCAGAGCCTACAACCACCATGCTCCAAATAGACCACCTCCAAAGTGGCTCAGAAATCGAAACAAACTGACCCACAAAGGTGGAATGATTTTATCCAACATATATAATCATGTACTACTAAATGATAAAACAAGATACTTCCTCCAACAGAATCCATCGGAAAAGAAGGCATGTGAGATTACTAACCAATAGGAAATTCATATAATCATAGAGGAATAGGAATAGAAGGCTAGATCAAATAACATTAAGAGGTCCCAAGCTGTGTGAGAAAGAGAAGAGAGAAGAAAAATGCACCATGAACCCGGGAAGTAGACGCTACTAGAGGCCTTAAAGAAAAGCTCAGCTTGTTCCTTTTGGAGCTGGAATATTTTCATCCCTTCTCTGAAACTACTACCAAATGCTGTCCGAGAGATGACATCGGATGTTAAATTTTCTAGCTCTGGCCAGACGTCGATTTCACGGGAGCCTTCTGAACCAACCAGCTTCTCCCATCTGCTCATCAATTCACTACAACTGGTAAACATTGCAGGTACCATACGCTGTAGCCAAGCAGCAAAGAGAGCAAGACACTAACCAGTCAATACCTTAGCAATGAACAATTAAAAATGACACACTTGGTGGACTCAGCGAAAGAAGCAACCGGATCAAAAATTCAAATTTAGTGAACCACACAATACATATTGTGGATTTGGTAGTGTCCACCGAAAGAGTTTTGTATACCATGAATGGATATTTCCACACCTAGTCAGTCCATCAAATGGAGCTTGCTCATGCATTGACTGGGGAAGTTTCTTGATAAATCCATTTGTTTCATAGATTGCAACAAAATGATCAATGATGTAGCTTAATCTTTGGGATAAAGTGTCTATATGTGGGGCCCATCTTGGAGAAGGCTTGGATCTTGCATAAATTTGCCTTCTATTCCACATGTCCAACCTAACGTGTAATTTGGGAAACACATGGAACCATTAAACAATTTTTTTACAAACGAACCACCGTCTAATTTGAATATATTCCCTTAGTATAATAGAAATAGTATGTGTAGCAACAAGCTACATACATCAACCAAGCGCATTGCTAAGAACTAGCAATTCCCCTTCACATTGTAGTTTATGTTTCTTGTTCATCATGCAAGGTAAAGCTGTGCTCTGGGGTCGGTTCCAAACAGAGCCTCCTGTGTTTAGGGATGTAAATGGGTATCCGATTCTCTGATTACTCGGAGGTTCCAACCTTTTAAAAATCAGGTATGGGTTATTATTTATGCCCTGATAAGTAAATGAGTCCGGGTCCAATTCCACCTTGGTTCTGACCCGTGGACCCGATATATTACCTCAATTTTCAAAAATCTCTCATAAAAACCATATTTAAAAAAAATAAATATTATTCTCTACCTAAACTCGGACCCGGATAAATACCTGTCCCATATATGGTTCTGGTTCCAGTTCCGAAACGATTCCAGGTCCGGATTTGGTTCCAACCTTCTCCTTAACGGTTTCGGTTCCGGGTCCACCATGGACCCGGACCGGAACTGACCCGCTTACAACCCTACCTGTGTTGTAGATAACAGACCTTTAAGTTCTCTTGATGGAATGCAGGGTTGAGAATCCTTCTGTGCTTGGCCCATTTCTCGCCATCATAGAATACAATTCCTGTTATGAACAATTTTGTGGATGGGTTCTGCTCTGGTTTCGCAAAGTGACCGGCCTTGGTGGACACAACTTCCCTTATCAGCTCGGGGTCCATGATGTTCACAACTGGACTTGCTCCAGCCCAATAAAAAGATATTTTGCCTGTTTTTCAAAATGGCTAAAAGTTTAGTGCTAACAAAAAAAAGTTTTTATTTTTATTTTTATCGATAACAATAACTTATATTGAAAGAGAATAGAATACAAACAGAGAATACAAAAAGAAAAGAAAAAAAAGGAAAAGGAAACACAAAGGTACGAGAGTAATGTACCCCTCACACCACAACTACATAATAAAACCCTCCTAAGAGAAAACTCTCTCAACACCTTACTTGGCTAAAGCATCCGCCATCATTTTTTATAACTTATTCTTATGCCGAAAGCTAACATTAATGGTGGTGGATTATACCCGGATTTCATTGAAGATGAACTGAAACTTTCATAGATAAGTCTTCTGGTACAAAACTCAACTCACTGCATTAGAAGAATCACTTTCGACAATAAGATTGCCATGGTATTACCTTGAAAAACACAGAAAAGATTCCAAAATAGCTAAAACTTTTGCTTCATGAGAGAAGTCACAAATCCCCACATATTTGAAGAACATAAATAAAACGACTCTATTGCAATTTCGTAGCACCCTCCAATACAAGCTTTAAAATAAGTTAAAGAGAAGGCCTTTTGGAAAGAGATGCCTTGCTCCAACTATTTGTAGTCAGCTATGTGAGTTTTCTCTCAACTTTGTTTGCCACGTTTTCTCATGCAAAGAGCTTGTGAAAACTCATATGATCAACTCTGTGGAAATAAAAAAGGAGGGGCCTTTGAAACGTGGGTGCGCGCCCAGAAAGAGAGACACAGTTTTGCAAGTATTGGTATATTATAGACAATATAACAAAATTACAACAAAAAGGTAGAATCTGTTTTCGGGCAATGTGAGCATAATCGATACCCCACAGCACCAGAAAACAGGAACTCAAAAAAAGGCACAAATGGCTGAAAGAAAGAAATAAAACCCACAAGCCAGGAAAAGGAAGGACACAGAGCATCACAAAATGCAAGCAATGCAATTGTGACACCTGAAACTAGTTGCAGCCCAAGGCTAAGCTTAGGCTTCTTTGTCAAAATGAGGATTAATGGTTTTCTTACAGCTTGGTATTACATTTTTCTTTTTTTGCATCACAAGGAATTTGAACTCTCTTACCCACACAACCATCTTCCTAGCTTGCTGAAATACAACTTATAACTATAGTTTATTATTACTTTTAGAAAAAGTGTCCTACACTTTTTTTCCGGAAAGTATGCATCATGCACTCATTCATGAACCTATACATGACAAGGCCAAGACTATATATAAACAACTCGAACAAATTCGCCACAAATGTGGTCGGAAATTATTGGATGGATTACATTGAAAACACATGATTAACTCTGGTGTACTAAATAATATTATTAAATGCAATCAATCTTATGGTGAGGTTTACTCCGACTGCATTGAATTTTTTTATTTAAGCACTAGCGATCCTCAAGGGAACGACCATGGGGCACAAAGCTGATTGAACTCATCATAGGCGGGCTCCACTCCGTTGAGGAGAGAAAGAACATAAGCAAAACCAACACCAATAGTGGCCGACCCAAGATTTTCGTTTAATGGGTGCGAACAATAGTAGGTAATTTGTTTTGGGGGGCAAACTGAGGATTTTCATATGGACTTTGAAATAAATTTTTTGAAATATAATGCGCGTGGTTATGCTTGATTCTGATAAGCGATGTCAACAACACTTTCCACCAGCAACCAAAGCGAGGGATTTTACTTTAGTGTGTCTGCTTTCCACATAACTACAAAGAAATTAGATAGGTTGGGTCAAGGTGGTCCAAATCTTATGGACTTTGTGTTAGGTCCTTGGGATGATCGAGTAAACAAGAATCTAATGGATGCAAAGACGGTGGTTATCTATTTGTTTGAAAAGTTGGGTATGTCCAGACTAGGGACATCAACAGTGGCTGACCCAAGATTTTCGTTTGAGGGGAACTTACGATAGTCACTTGAAGAAGTCAATTATTATTTCGTTGGCAAAAGATAAAGTATTGCAATTACAAAATATCTAATTAATTACATCGACTAACATTCTATCATCAAAATTTAAATGACATTTGTACTAGTGTTTTAGGGTTTTTTCTTCAAAACCCATATTCTAAGTGACGAAAAAATTATGGGTTTTGATCAAATAGTAAAGAAATATATATAAAAAAGAAATATATATATGTGGGTTACAATTTTTTGACCCAAATAGTTAACATTCTCAGATTAATGGCAATCATCAATATGCTTAGTTCTTTTAGGTTTTAATGGCTTTTTGAGAGAGGGAAAGAGAGATCAGGAAATGAGAATTTTTTACTTGGGAAAGGGAGGTGGGGGCTATGGGTAGTTTTAAGTGGGGGCTGGGCTAGACTTCTCTTAGGGCCCTAATGGGCTTTTACCAATTTTGGAGGGCTAAAACCTCCAACCTAATACATGTAGGCCCGCCCCTGGATGGGAATGGGTCGCCACCCCAACCTACTCGGGTGGGTTTGGGTTTTATTGTCCCAACCCTCCCCACCCGAAATATATAATATTTATATACTTATTACTAAAGTGATATACAGAACTTAAAGGTCTGCGGTTTTGGGCCTGAAAGGCCTTAACTTAAGGCATATGGGAATAGAAGATGGTGTGTTCTATCTCTACCACACATTTACATTTTTATATATTTTAAAAGTTTTAAGCTTTAAACCTGACTTAACCCACCCAAACGGGATGGGTTTGGCGCATATTAGTGACCCGTCACCCGTCGGGTCGGGTTTAGATGAGATAAATTTGAGACCGGGCGGATTTTGATTGACCCCAACCCGTACCAAACCAGCCCCATTGCCAACCCTAATCCAGATTTTCCAGAGTTGGTCCTTGACGTAATCGGGTAATGGAACCCAAGGTTTTCAAGACCAGTAAGTGATTTGGGTTCTATGCATCGAAGCATGGTTGGGGAACCATAGGAAAGAACAAGGAAACAAATAGCTTAAGCTACGAGAAAGTTACCCAAAACATACCATAGCTCTTGACTGTTTGATCTAGGAAGGGAAGGACACGTGATACAATCTTTTGGGTCAGATTGATAGGTTGGGATTGTGCTTGCCTTGTGGACCTATTGATGTCTTTGAAGTTTCCATAGAACAATTTGTAAGGATGGCCATGGATCCCTTGTTTGTTCAGATACCTCTGCAGCTTCATGGGTCTCCACCAGTTTGTGTAGAAAGACTTCCAAATCAATGAGAGAAGGAAAACACAGAAGAATATAAGACATATTAGCAGAACATCTCCCATTTTCTCCCTCTCAAAGTTTAAGCCCTCCAAATTCCAAACATCCAACACCAAATAAATAGACTCTGAAGCACTAATATTAATCCCGTGCAAAAAAAACTATATCTATGCCTACTTTTGTGTGTTATTGGTCATGGCCAATGCATGCACATCTTCTTCCTTCTAAACTTGTAAAAGGCTCAAGAAGAATGACCTCAGTGATTACGTCTATAGCAGCTAAAAATAGGTTGGAGAAATGTGGCTCATGCCATTTTAAGAAATGGATCCGGAGGAACCCTGTTTGGACGAAACAGGGGATCGGTTTCCTTAAGAAACATGTGTCTTTCAGATTACGCCTGTTGGACAGAGATTTCATCATCATTTAAAAATAGAGAGTAACATAGAGGTGTTAAAGACATTAGGATTTGAATGAGATCAGGGTTCCTATATATAGAGAAGTATATCTCTATGGGATTATAGATATTTGATGTTATCCTAATATATCTAACACCTCTTTGTTGCTTTCTGTTTTTAGATAATGATGAAATCTCTTGCAGCAAAAAATAAAAATAAAAATAAAAACATGTGTAATGTAGAGCAGCCATCAAAGAGAGAGACACATATGTTGCTAAAAATGGCACGGGCCACATTTCTCAAATCTATTTCCAATTGCTATAGACGTAATGGCTGAGGTCATTCTTCTTGAGCTTTTTAAGAATTTAGATTGGAAGGAGATATCCATGCATTGGACAATCACCAATCACACACAAGGAGGCATACTGTTTTTATTAGTTGTGTGCACGGGGTTAGTGTTTCAGAGTCTATTTATTTGGTGTTGCAGTTTTGTACTTTGGAGGGTTGTTGTGGCTGTGAGATAGAGAAAATGGGAGATGTTATGCTAAAACTTCTTTTTTTTTTTGCGTTCTGTTGTTCTCATGGATCCAAGGCTTTTCTACACAATCTGGTGGAGACCCATGAAGCTGCAGAGTTATCTAAACCAACAAGGGATCTACGGTCATCGCTACAAATTAATCCATGGAAACCTCAAGGATATCGATAGGGCCTCGAGGCAAGCACTATGCCAACCTATGAATCTTACCCATAAGATCCCGTCTCGCGTCCTTCCCTTCCTCGATCAGACGATCAAGAGTTATGGTATGTCTTGGGTAAAGGATTTCTAAAATAACTATATTTGCATGATTTTATTGTACCATTCAATTAAGAAATGATCTCAATTTAGACAATGAAGAGCAAGCCTAATCAATCATTATTCAGAATCCAAATTACCTAAAGTTACTAACTAACCAAACTGATCACATTATTAATGGGAAAGGATATTTGATTGTTGACAGAAAAAATAACAGGCCTTTCATCTCTAAAAGATGAACAACATGTATCTTGTAGAAATGATCAAATTTGGCCTGAGCTCAAACCCAATCCACCATTATTCCTCTAACAAACCACTAATAATTCAATCCAATATTATCTCTAACATTTTGTTATCCTTCTTGTTACTTATGCTATTTGTTTCTTCATTTTTCTTTTGTTTGTGCAATGATGCTTCGATGCATAGAACTCAAATCACTGACTAGTCTCAGCTGATGAAAAGTTTTGAGTCATATTTAACCAATTATCTCAAGGACCTGACCCAGGAAATCTTGTATTTACCTAATTTTCAAAAAAAATTGGTTACCAACCTCTTTGCATCCATTATATTCACGTACGTTTACTCTAATATCCCAAGGACATGACCCAAAGTCAGCTAAGTAGATCTCGGCTACCCTTGACTGATCAACCTGTCTAATTTCCTCTCACTTCGGTTGCCAGTGGAAAGTGTTGTTGGTGTTGGTGATGGTGTTTCTTGAGGTCCATGTTTCTCTCATCTTTGTGGTGGAGCCCGCCCACTTATGATGAGTTCAATTAGCTTGTACCTCATGTCCCTCTCTTTGCGATCAGTGAAGCTAATTGGAATACACCTCGCCATAAGATTGATTACATGTAACAATATTATTTAGTGCACTCGATCATGGTTGGAAAATTATCTGAGTGGACTCTTTGCTCTCCCACATCATTTCATTTTGATGAAAGACCGAGCCAAATACAAGGGAGACTTGACCTAGTCATCTCATTTTAATTAGTTATTTATAGTTTAAACCATTTGATAGGTAAATCTAATTTTAAGCAATTAATATTTATTTTTAAGTATTAATACATGAAGTTTGGAGTCGGCGGTTTAAAAATGGTGGCTAGAATGTAATTTAAAACCTATATTTGATCTTTTACATTCAATGTCTAGAGTAACAAATTATGTAATATACAATATTTTTCTTTTATTTTCTTTATTGTCATACTTTTCTTACATAGATAAATTTATTAGTTTGAATTGATTATCATAAATGCAAATAAATAATGTATATTTATATTTTATATATAATGCGTTTATTTTTAAATATTTTTTAAAATTATTTTAAAAAACGTGACTCTCCCAAGTCTAAGTCACGAGTTTTCTAATCTTACACTGGATTTAATCATGTGTTTTCAATTAGATTCGTCCAACAACTTCCCACTCATGTTGTGATGATCTTGTTTAAGTTACCTATATTGTCTTGTCACATCACATAACATCATACTTCATAAATGATCACTAGATGTATACATTTTCAACAAAATTGTAGGATACTCCTTTTTAAAAGTAATAAGAAAGAGATCATCCAAAAAAGGCTATCAATCTCCTCAAAATGATTACCTAGCCATCACCCTTTTAAATCAGATCCTAGGAAAGTCTACATATCCATTCCATCATATTACCTTCACTTGTCACCTCTTTAATATTGCTATGTTGGATCAATGTTTGTCCGAGAAAGGCCTCTCAGGCCCAGATCTAGCCGCAGCCCTCAAAGTCAGCCCAATGCCCGGCCGGCCCATTTTCAAAAAATATGTGCACCTCGTTGTGTTAAATTCCAGGTCACTCCGGGCCTTTAACCATGCATGCATAAACCCAGGCAAATACCATTTAACAACTAGGCTTGGAAATCAGGACCAATTACAGCCTGTGAGGACAAAGCAGAGCATAAATCCTAGGGCTGTATATGGGCGGTCCGGATCGGTTTAACACTAAAACCAACAATTAAACCGAACTTGACGGTTTTTTAATTAACCGATCAGATCCGACCGATGGAGAGGACTTAAACCGAACTGAACCGAACCAAACGGTTCGGTCGGTTAAACCGTTGTTTTTTATTTTATTTTATTTTAATTAAAAATTGAAATTTTCAATGTTCGCCGATGTCCGATCGATCGGTCTGACTTTTAACTAGGAGCATTTCTGGTCCGATTGATCGGCTAAAGGGTCTAATTGATCAGTCTAACTTTTAATTACAAGCCTTCTAGGGTCGATCGATCGGACCATCGATTCGATCGATCGGTCTATCAGCATCTGATCGCGGTATCTTTTGTTTTCTTCGTCTTCGGACTTCTTTCAAGCTGATGCAGTCCATCTAAGAAAATAAGATTACATTTAATCCTATGTTTTGTCCATCCACATGAAGTAGCCAACACTCAAAAACTAACAAATAATACTCACTCTCTTAGTGCGAGTGAGAGTTGATCGAGCTTACAAATATTATATTTATATTGTATTTTTGTAACAACTGAGCTATCTATCTGGAGAAGAAAACAGAAATAACAAGGAAGATACATAAAAGCATGAACCATAACAAGGAAGATGAATCAAATGATTTATTTATTTTTTGTTATTTGCAAGATTCATTCCCTATTGCTCGATCTGTTGTCACCAACATTGTACATGTCTTCTTTCACAGCTATTTGCCAACAAAAGAGAACATTAGGAGGAAGGAGATTAATACAGAAGTAACAACCGTCCTAACAGAAATGATTGAGAAGAGAAAAAAGGCAGTAAAGATGGGAGATGCCGTTAATGAAGATATGCTGAGCGTGATGATTGAAGCTCACTTGAAAAATCTCAAGAAAACGGTTACTCCGAGAGCACGGGATTGACATTTGAATATGAGGTGATTGACGAGTGCAAGCTTTTGTTCTTTGCCGGACATGAGACCACAGCAAGTTTGTTAACATTTACGATGATTGTGCTAAGTATGCATCCAGAATGGCAAGAGAAAGCAAGGGAAGAGGTTTTGCGAGTCTTTGGAAAAAACACACCAGACTTGAATGGCTTGAGCCGTTTAAAGATTGTAATAAGTATTTCCTTTCTCTGCTCTTTTCAGTTTTCAGATGATGATGATTATATATGAGGTTCTCCGCTTGGAGAATACACAATTCCACCTGGAGTACAACTTGCTATACCAATAATATTCATTCACCATGATCCTGAGCTTTCGGGTGAAGATGTGGTCGAATTCAAGTTCGAGAGATTCTCCGGTGGATTTGTAAGAAACCATATACCAACCCACAGACCCACCAACCCACAGACCCAACAGATTTTCTGGACGAGCCTGTTACGTAGGCTACACAAGAATATCAGGATCAAAACCCGCTCTGATAACATGTAAGAAAATCATATACCAACCCAAAAGCCTAATATAAGCTACTAGGTGGAAGGTCATACAGGTATATTAAGATATATACCATCAACTTGCATTCCTTCCATTTGGTACGGGACCGCAAGTATGCATTGGGCAGAACTTAACCATGCTGGAAACCAAGATAGCTTTGTCCATGATTCTCCAGCGATTCTCATTTGAGCTGTCACCCTCCTATGCTCATGCTCCTTGCGTTATTATTACTCTCCAGCCTCAATATGGTGCACAAATCATCTTACATATGTAAGCTCTGATTGAAGTCATTCTGGCTCAACTTGTGATTTTTTACTATATGTATGGCAGTGGCACCTATAATATTTTTTTCGTAAATAAAATGCATGTTCTTTGATGCACTTGAACATGTCCTCCTAGTGCAAGCCTTTCTACAGTGGTCGGTCTTCTTTAATTTGAGCAGTTCCTGTGTGTATGTATATAAGCAATCTTCCCATCTTAAAATCTCAACTTAATTAAACAGTGCACCATCCTATCTATATATGCATGCATATGATCTTATCTGATCATTCGAATCCGTTAAAGCCCGAACGTCAAATCTCATAATTAGAATGTCCGAGAGGCCCAACAGGTCAGACTCAGACTGACTCAAGGTCAAGAGTCATATATAATATAGAAAGATTCAGCTTTCTTAAGCTCAACTGCGTGGTGGGGCCCACTTGGGGACCCACATGGGAACGGCGATGGGTTGGGATCCTTCTCTCTACAAAAAATCAGCCCCAACCATGATTTCTATCCCCATATAGGCCCAAAAGTTTAATGGTCAATAGTCAATTCGAATCGATACATAGTCGATCCAACGGTTTAGTAACTTCAGATTTGACCGAAAATTGGTGGACATGTTCAATTTAAGGGAGTCATGTGTTTGATTCATTTAGATGAACCAAAGATGGGTCACACAAACATGAGCTTACGAAGTTTTCTCCTAACTTTGAGCTTAGGAGAGCCTTGCTCATATATAAAACCTTATTAGGCCAGAGACTTAATTAGATCATGGATCTCAAAGCCAGAGACTTAATTAGATCATGGATCTCAAAACCTATATAATATATGACTGAAACCCCCATGGCATTGAATGGTTTTAGCCCAGCTTTGATCTAGTATGTCAGTGTTGAGCCTGGGACTTGAATTCAGACCCAAAAGTTGTTATCTGGTCAGTACAGTAGTACTACTAGCATGCCCTTGTGAGTCCAAACCCAAATTCACCTTTTTTGGCAGACCTGAAAGTTCAACTATGTTTTTCATGAGTTTGTATCCAATTGTCATAAATTATTGCATTGTGAATCTAGTCATTTCAACCCAAAAAAGGCCTCACGTTTTGCCCCAGGGATGTAAACGAGTTCAATTTGGGTGGATTAATGGCTTAGCCTTACCTAAACTTAATTATTTTAGGTTTTGGATAGCCAAATCTATACCTACTCCAGGACTGGTCCGTGATTGTGGGACCAGGTTCGGATTGTCAATCAGGCCGAAAACAAACTCTCGTACGCAATTTCATGGGTCATGTCCTTGTGGGTGTCCTAAGAAATAGAGGTGTAATCCCTAGCTTATCTTTTAGTTATAAAAGATAGGCCCAAACCTGATTGTATATTTAACTTTAGAGCCATTGTTGTATATAAGTAATCTAGGTAAAGACTCAATTGGACCCAAACTAATAACCACCGCCATTCGTGTTCGTGACTATCACAACACCTTTTTTATTCGCGACTATCATATCAATAATTAAGAAATATTTATTCCTATCAAAGTAGCTAAAATTGAATAAATAATGAAGAATATTCGGAAAAGGTGGTGGGTATTAGTTTGGGTCCAATTGAGTCTTTACCTACAATACTTATTATATATTAATTTCTATTGATTTTCTAATGTCACCAGCAAAAAATAAATAAAGAAACAACTCCGTCATGTTACTTGTTACACTGCATTGTCAGTCCCAAGCCTGGAAAAAAGGAAGAGAGTTTAAAGTCTGATTCACTCCTTGTGTCTGCTGGCAGTATATGAATAATTAGATAATATTGTTTAGCTTATATTTAAGATCGTGCTAAGCCTTGGCCCGACCCGAGTCCATACGGGACGAGATTTGGCATAGGCCCATTCAGTTTAGGGTCAAGATTAGAAAACTCCCGACAGACCCGTCCAACATTCGGGACAAGATTAGATAGCCGAAGCCCAGGCCCAACCCATCCCATTGACAGGCCTACTTATCCCCTGGCATCACCGTTCCTAGCCGTTAAATCCATCAGTGTGGGGCTGTGGGTTGGGAAGAAGAGGTAGTGATTTTGGGCTCTTGGCATTTAGGTGTAAGCCCCACTTATGCACTTATTAAAATAACGTCAGAGGATTCTATAAGCTGACTTAAAATAATTTATTAAAATAACGTCAGAGGATTCTATAAGCTGACTTAAAATAATTCATCGCTGAAAAGTTTTGCACTAACGATAATTTTTCTCCATGGGCTCATTTGTTTAAAGGGATAATTTCAAAATAGTATAAAACTTTTAGCTCATTTTTAAAGAGTACATGAATATTTAAGTATTTCAAGAAAGTATAAAAGTTTTTCATATTTCTTTCAATCAATTCCTGGTCATAAAAAAAAAAAAAATTTGAGAAATGACAAAAATACCCTTATTTCATTCTTTTTAGATTTTACTTTTATTAAATTATTTAATAAAAATGACCTAGTGGAGCCCACCTAAGCTATCTTTATGAGAAGGTTAAGAAAGAATGGTTTATACGGATTTCTAATGACCGAGAAACTAGCATAATTAAATGCTTATGATGACCTAATTTGAGTTAAAAGTTTGCCCATATGAAAAGACATACAGGCAAGAGAAAACAACCTTACCGTTGTGTCCGTGTAGAAGTGCAAAATCTGTGCAATCAAATAATCATACCATATAGAGAGACATAAGAATCTTATGTGGTTCTGCTGCGTGCCTACGGCCATGAGGTGTCCCATAAGTGGAGTTTGCATGGTAGTGTGGGCTTAGTTTGCATAAGAAAATTTTCATTTATATTTATATATAGGAGAATATTCATGTACATATATCCCTCACCATTAGGTGAGAGACACTTACATAATTGAAAATATTTATGTGTAAAAGAGGAAAAGTCATATTTGGTCATACGTAGAAAAAAAAAATGTTCATGTGCAAAAAAGAAAAGCCAGGTAATTGTCCCTCACCCTATGGTGAGACTGATGGATGGATGCACATGAATGTCCCCCTGTATATAATGTAGCAAAACTAATTGACACCATAATTAAAGTTGTGTAGGAATTTAAACTGTGAAGTGTGAACCCATGTAGAAAATTAAGGTCAGATCTATTGCTCCATTACTAATGTCAGACATTAACTGAATGACAGAAAACCTAAGATAAACAAGCATATCCAAGAAATTCTAACAAAATATATATTTGTGAGTTCACCTCTGCATTCAAAGGTCAAATGACTGCCAGATTGATTTCATTATAAATGAATTTAGATCCAACATTTAGTGGGAGAGAGAGTGAGGGATGTGGTTGTTAAGTAGATTGGTTTTTACTTTCGAGTAGCTTAAGCTTTTAGAACGTATTGGCTTGTTGGACTTAACATGCTATCAGAGCTAGCGCGTTTGGTCGCAATCCCAGGAAGGTAATATTCCACTGTGTTTTTTGGGTTGCGAATTTGATTATTAAGCAGATTGGTCTTCCACTTCTTAATAACTTAAGCTTTTAGAATATATAGGCTACTTAGAATTAACAGTGACGGTATTGAAGTAGTTGCGTTCCTCCCCCTCCTCAATATAACATCTCCAATAAAAAAAATGTCAGTTGGGAGTATGATTGGTCTCCTTGACATTGGAGTATGATTGGTCTCCTTCCCAAGCTGAATTTCTTCCACTTGGGAACAAGTTTCCTACTCTGAATGAGAAATACACCTCTGTTCAAAACCGCATGAAGAATCAAAGGAGAATCCATTTAAGCCTAAAGTATGAAGGTGCACTGTGAATGGAACCACTCAGCCCATGTGCCAGTGAGGTGAGGCCTGCCATTCTTCTCTACTCGTGCCACATAAATGGAAGAGGATCCCTGTTTGGTCCAAATAGGAAAACCCTATTTGGACCACTCAGGAGAAACCACATGTGGGGATTTCCTTGTTCAGACCACTCAGGGGGTGCCACATGTGGAGGAGATGTCATATCTCATCTCCCCCACTTTAAAAAAAAAATTGCTTCACATGTGGCACCCCTTCATTGGTCCAAACAAGGAATCCAAACAGGTTTCCTTATTTGGACCAAACAGGGGATCCTCTTCCCACATAAATATACTCACATTGCATTTAAATATTGTACAACTCTGATCGATTGATGAGCATGATATCTTGATCCCTGCTATGTATCTTTCTATGGTATTCATAGCAAATGGGATGACCTCCATACATCTTTTCACCTTTTCTCAATAGAGCCTAATTGTTTTCATAGAATGCATTGGAATTGACTACATAAGAATTCATGTCATAAGTAGTTATAAATAAAGATCCAAGGTGACTATACCAAAGTGACCATCAAATAACAGTAAAAAGTGAATCAATGAGAGATCTTAAATAAAACTCACACATCACCTTAGTAATTCAAATCACAGAAAAGTCAGGTCTAATCTATATTAACTTATATCATTCATTATTTACCTCATATCATTCACACCTTATCCCTTTAATAACTTTTCATTAGAGCTCATTTGACCATAAATTTCTACGTATTCTAATGCTCAAAATTAAATTATCTCAAGCATTGGCTTAGGGCCAAATCTCATCACAATATGAGTTAGAGCCACCATTAGATCGATCATGAGTAAACAATTATTGCACTCTATTATTTTTTAAATTTATTCAGGTTTTGTTGTTGATCTATTTGACAGTGGGACCAACACCTATTAAAGCGTAACAAAGAGCAAATACAAAGTAAGCATTTATTTTGAGTGAAATAAATTTTCTGATTGTACCCTATTGATGGATTTACAGGCTGATAATAAGAATTTTCCTTTTTTTTTTTTTTTTTCCTTTTGTCTTTGGCATTAGAGAATGGGGATTCTTATTGCTCAAGTTTTAATTCCACCCGTAACGAAGATGTGGAGAAGCTGAGCATAGCAATATTAACGTCAAATCAAGGTAGGGATATCTTTGCTCAACTTCCACTTTGATGTGTATTTCGTGTATTCACAAATCGAAATTTCTAAGAGTCAAAAGAACTACCTTGATCAATGAGGAAGTAGATAGATAAATGGACCTTCTATCTCTTTCTTCTCTATTTTAAGATAATGACTCTCTCTCTCTCTCTCTCTCTCTCTCAAAACGAAAGTTGTAACTTATAAAAAATGAAAAAAGGGAAATGTACAATACCAAAAGAATTTAAGACACCCTTATTTTATTTTTTTGCTCTAACAACGGTTTGGGCCACATTTCTCTTATCTCTATAGTGTTTACAGTCCTACTCCTATGAGGCTATGATTGAGTTGGGGAAGTGGAACTCCATGTGGATAAGGATCCCCTGTTTGGACCAAACAGGGGTCTCCACATGGGGGGCGGAGGAAAGAGAGACAGACTTTTTTCTCCTCCGCCCCCCACGTGGAGGCCCCTGTTTGGTCCAAACAGGGGATCCGATTCCCATATTGAGGGTCATTATTGATAATCTTATCCATTCACAACAAACATCCTTTTCCACTATACAGGGTATCCCCAACTTCTACTTTGATTGGAGTTGGTTCACTGTAAGATTTATATTTGATTGAAAAATGATGAGTTTTTAACAAAAAGGCCCCTCTATCTTCACATAACCTCAAAAAGGCCCCTCCTATTTTATCTTAGGATCAATGGACTCTTGATACCATGTTCGAAATATTAATTTCAACGCACAATCAAGTTTTTGTTTTTGTATTCTGTATTTATAATTAACTCATAAGATTCACAATGGTGATCCTACGGATGAGAGATAAATGCAATGCAATTTCTATCAGATCATTTAAATACAAATCCATCTTTATCTTCTGTATTTGAACCACAATAGATATGCTGATAATAATCATTATTTTGGACTTGATTTCGGTGGAGATTGAGATGAATGAGATGATTGGATAACAGGCTGTTGGTGTTTGGATCGATGAGCAAACTGAGGAAGGATCGTCTGTTGTGATTTTGCAAATGGGTAATGAGAGATAGGAAGTTGCTGGGGGGGTCTTGGAATGGATTTCGATGGTGATGACGGTTGTTGTAAGGATGAGATGGTTGAGAAGAGAGATGGAAATAGATGGGCTGGTTAGGAACTTTTTTGTTTAGGGGAATAAGAGGATGAGATGGGTGTTGCAGAGTCTTACAAGTTGCTTCTGATGAACTGAAGATAACCATTTTGGCTAGGGTCCTCAAGCAGTTCAGGACCCAAGTCATGTGGCTAAGTGTTCCTCCCTTTTCTGAAATTAGAGGTTTTAATATCGACCATCAGTTCCCCATTTTTCAGGAATCGAAAATTGAATCTACTAGTACTACTACCGCCTTAGGGTCAATAGGGGTGTTTACCTAACTTCCATCTAGAACCAAATGAATTAGTCAATCTCAAAAGGTTAGAACCCTTTGATATATAAAAAAAAAAATTGAACTTTTCTGTACTCTTCTCCATGCAAAGATGCCTCCACATTCATAATACAAATGAAGAAGCCTAAAACAAAGAAAGGCAAAGAAAAACCATCCATGTTCAGGGCAGTGTTAATATGGAGTGCTTGGCCGCATGGTAGAATTTCATGTTTGGATGCATGACTAGGGATGTTGGAGAAGGCCTGAATGTCCGAACAGTTTTGGTAATATGCTGTCTCCCGTGCTTCACCAAGTTTTTCTAAGGGTAAATTGGTCAAAACAAAAAATGTGGTCGTTCATAACTGTTGTTTTAAAGTTTTCTGTTGGTCAATGGAGGGTTGAGTAAAAAGATAAAATGTAGGGCCTTTATGAGGTTGACTGAAAATATAGGGGTCTTTTTGTAAAAAAAAACCCAAAAAATGATTAACACAATTTTATGCATATTCAATATTACCTTTATTGGTGCTAAAATTTAGAGATACCCCCATATCTTAAGAGAGCGTTTATTTTGAAAGACTGGATTTTTAATAGATAGACCTCAATAAATAGCTCCTCTCGGTCAACCCATGCCTATTTACTTACATTTGAGAAAGGGTAAATGTAGGTTGGATGTCATGACATCATGAAAACAATAAAAGTAATGTATGTTAAAGTAAAATTAAAAGTGTGCTAAAACCCTTGTTTCAATAATATAAGATAAAAGGTACAGGGGAGAAAGAAAGGATAGATTAAAAGGCAGGTTTTTGTCGTTTATTTTATTACACTACACATTTTTATACTTAATTTTTTTTTTTATAACATTTTCATTTTACGTGTTCCACTATCTTCTTGGCACGTATTTGTATATAAGTGGATAACAAAGTAACTTAGTAAGAAGATGAGTGTTTGCTTGTTTGCAGTAGTTATTAGTAAAATAACTCACATCCAATGTAAGCTATCAATGAAAACTAGCAAAACACGCCCGCGCTTAGCACGGGCAATATAATCCACAATATAAATTTTAAATAAAATTAAAAATATGATATTATATCTCTTATATTGAGAAGGAAGTTTTTATAGTAAATTTAAAATATTATATTATTCTGTTAGGGCTAAGTTGGTAGTAATAACGAGAGAAAAACATTTGAGAAGATGGTAAATAGATAGATAGAGAGAGAGGAAAATCTGATAACCGTTTTGAAGAGTTATGCAACTAACATCAATTCATTTTGCCTCTATTAACTTACCATTAATATCAATTAACTTAATTTTAATTAGGTTATAATTAGTGTGTGTTGGGGGGCCAAGGGGCGGTTGGGTGCGCTTGAAAAGACATGCCACCGGTCAAAATTTTAAATTATAATTAACGTGGGGAAGTTGAGGATGTGACGAGACATTTTGGGAGTCAGTTATTTAGAGAGCGTAAAAATCAATTGATATAAATTGGAATTGAATTGATGTTAATTTCTCAATTAGGATTAGTCCCTTTCTTAAATTATAATTAATGTGGGGGAGGTTAAGGACATGAGAAAACATTTTGGGAGTCAATTATTTAGGGAGCGTCAAAATTTATTGATGTCGATTGGAATTGAATTGATGTTGATTTCTCAATTAGGATTAATCCATTTCTTAAATTATAATTAATGTGAAGGAGGTTGAGGATGTGATGAGACATTTTGGGAGTCAATTATTTAGGGAGCGTTAAAATTAATTAATGTTAATTAGAATTGAATTGATGTTGATTTCTCAATTAGGATTAGTCCCTTTCATATATAATAATAATTTGTATGTGTGGTGTGTTGTCGCTATCCAAACACTCTCTAGGAGTAGGGTTGTAAACGGGTCGGTTCCGGTCCGGGTCCAAGCTGGACCCGGACCAGGAACCGTTTAGTAAAAGGGGGAATCGGACCCGGATTAGAACCAGGAAACTGGTTCCGAAACCGGTTTCGATAATTTTAATGGGAACCGAAACCACTTGTGAGGCGGGTTTGGTTCCGGTTCCGGGTATGGTTCCGACTCTAGACTAATACATGTGTTTTTCTTTTTAAAAATTTATGGTTTTTACATATTTCAATTGGATCACCTGTAAACACTAATGTGACTTTTGTCTATCAATAACATATGCTTTTAACTAAAAAACTCAGAAAGTAGAAAAGTAAAAAGGATTCTATTTTCATATACGAAGTTACCTTATGTTAGTATATATTGGGTCGGGTCTCGGGTCTCGAGTCCACGGGTCTGAGCTACTGTGGATTCAGAACTGGACCCGTTTAGGTATCGGTTCCAAAAAAAGGATCCGGAACCGGAACCATTTGCTTATCGGGACCAAAATAAGGACCCAGACCCGGAACCTAACGGGTTGGAACCTTCGAATAATCGGGGACCCATTTACAACCCTATCTAGGAGCAAGCCATTGCTTTTTTTAAAGCCTAAAATGCACTACTTGTATGTCATGGATGTCCTATGTATATTCTATTTTTATATTACATTTCTATTATTTCTTATACGAAAAATGGTCCTATTGTTGCTGGACCTGAAAAACTTAGTCCAACTTAGTGTCAAGGTAATTTGTTGAATTTAAACTGTCCTCTGTAGTCTTTAAATGGCAACTCAACTAATTACTCAAATTGGACTATATATTAAGTTGTATTGAAACCCATCTTCCATATATGCTTGCAAACATTACATTCTTAGGGGGTCAGAAAATAGAAGAATGAGCAAAAACAAGGATATGAGCCCTAATATGGGTCGTGGACAGGGTCATCGCCGACCTTATGCAGTGTAAATAAAGTCGGCGTCGACGATGTGCTAAATAAGTTTAAAAAAAATGAAAATCGGACCTAATTGCTCTAATTGGTGCCTCACTTGCTAAAGTGTTTAATTGTGTAACACGTCCGGATTAAGTGTTTTTTTTCGGTAAAATCCTCTTGTACTTTTATGTACTAATAAATATACGACAAAAAAAAAAAAAAAAAAAGCTTGAAGATAAATAAAAGATAGGTAGTGTCACATATATGTTTAATTCTTCACTCAAGTTTTTTTGTACTCACATGTAATGATGTAAAAACCATCACATCATATGCCCCCACTCCACTCCTTGTTTGGTAACTTCACTAGTGAAATGATGTGAAATAAGGTAAATGGTCAATTTAATGGGAAAAAGGAAGAAGGGTCAAATCCAAAAGTGATGGCTTTTTATTATTTAGTGAAAATGTGAATATAGATTTTACATTTCTAAAAAATAATATTTTTTCATTTTAATGACATGAGAATATAACTTTTTGATTTTTTTTGTAAAATATATATATATACCTTTTGAATTATGATGCTTCCTAATTGGACTCTTTTTCTTTTAAATTATGTTTTTGAAATGACCATTCGTCTTACTTCACTGGTAAAATGAATGTACTAAATAGACCATAAACTGCCCTATGGGTGAAAATCCTAAATTCCACTTTTGGGTGGAGAATTTACAAATATAAAAACGAAAATTGAAATTACGAGAACTTGAAACTTTAGGGTGACAAAATTTTAAAATTTCTTAAATAAAAAAAGACATTTACAGATGTTAAAAAGAGAAGCCATCACATCGTTCTCATGAATTCCCAACATAAAAATTCCCATATAATAATTCCTAGGGAAAGAATAGGTCCTTTGTCGTGAATAAATTGAGAACGTTCAGGAACATCCAAAAAAAAAAAAAAAATGTAGTGAAAAAATAAAAATAAACAAACAAACAAACGACATCCGGCCCACCTCTTTCCATTCTAGTTTCTAAAGACGTAATCGCTGAGGTCATTCTTCTTGGACCTTCTGGGAAGGAAAAGTGCATCAAACCTACTGAGAGTCAATTAGTCATACCCAAAACGCGTGTGTCTAGAAGATGTCATTTTCAACTTTCCAGCCCTCACACTCTCACAGTCACAGCACAGATATTCTGCTCCGCGGGACACACTTCCTAGTTCCTACTTACATTATCTAATCTTTTTCGGTCCTGATGCAGGCCAGAGAATTGGGCCCCCTCTTAAGAGAGAAGACCCGAAGGCCCAAGCCCAAAGGGGAGCAGTGAGTCCACATTTACAGCTGCTCTCTCAAGACAGCTGATCTTTCAAGCTATACCCTTTTAATTATAGAAGACGAAATCGGCACGGCCCTATTATACATCCTATGTTATGTAGAGTGTTTCATTAAGTGTGACCAAGACACTTAATCCGTAAGCCAAACCGGATAAGGATCCCTATCCACAAGCCTGGAGAATAGCCTGTTAGCTATCTCCCCTTCTGGGCTGCTCCGTCACAATGTTAGCCGTTGAATCCATCAGTGTGGACTGTGGGTTTGCCATTGTTCTGGGTTTTTTTTATTTTTTATTTCATCATTCATTAATTTAGGACTCGTTTGCCGCTGTTCTCGTGTTATTTTTAATTTTATATTCATATCGAGCTGTGCATTCTGCGGAACTTGTGTGGCCTCATTATATTAAATTACTCTATCGAGAATATGCACCGATGTTTATGAGATCTATAATATAGGTCCATCTTTACAAAAATTATAATGTGGGGCTACCTTTCTGTGAATATAAATATGTGACAACTTTAGAAATTACAATATGGTACATACCTTTAGAAATTTGCACATATTGATAGGATTTAGAATGTGGGCCCACTTTATAGAAATTAAAATGTGGGGCCATCTTTTTCTTTTTTATTAATTGTGAATACGGGATCCACCTTTAAAAATTACAATGTGGTATCCACTTTTAAAATTTTAAACATGGGATCACATTCAAAGGATTTACAATATGAGCTCACATTCGTAAAATTTAAATTGTGGTTTCACCTTTTGATTCTGACCATATGACCCACCTTAAAAAATTATAAAGTGGGGCTACATTTGCTATGATTGTACACACGTGAGGATCCACTTTTAGAAATCACAACATTATGCCCGCTTTTAGAAATTAGAACATGTGACCCACATTCATAGGATTTATAACGTGGTCCACCATTATGAGAAATATAATATGTACCCACCTTTTATGATTGTAACCATGTGACTAGGAATAACAAAGTGAGGTCATCTTTTTTGAGATTGTGAATATGAAGCCTAAATTTATTAAAAGTGAGAGGATTTGGAGTCTTTAAATAGTCTTCTTTAAACGATGAGAGATAAGCAGGAAAAAATTATGTCAAAAAATTATTTTTTTAAAAAATAATTTTTTTTTGTTCCACCTTCCTTATGCGAGTGTGTTAAGATTTTAAAATTACTTTCGGTAAAATCAAAATTTAAAACAATGATTTACACTTATTAAATATGTTTTTCATATCTTCACCTCATGGGAGCATTGAACATCCAAATATTGCCTTGCGAAACACGTCCTTCCCGAGAAACACACCCCTCTCAAAGTAACTTTTTAACTTTCTTTTATTTATAAGTAAGAGATTTTTTTATGAAATATGATCGTTTTTTATTTTAGCTCTTTTCTTTTATTGGCTTGACCCTTCAACTCACTCTATTAGCAAAGTAAATTTACCAGAGGTGTGCACATTTAAAGTAGAAGAAAAGGACAGCAATACTATATATTTATCCCATGGGTTACTTATGATGCATTGGCCATATCCAATTACACAAGAAGGTGTGTATCTTCTTTCATTAGCTTCGTGCAGGGGAGGGGCGGGGGTGGGCTTCTTTAATCACCCTCTTTTCAACCACTGTGGGGTGGTGTTTCAGTGTCTATATACCTGTTTGGTGTTGGAAGTTTGGAGGGCTGAAACTGTGTGGTTGGGGGATAAGTAAATGGGAGCTGTTGTGTTTATATCTCTTATGTTCTGCACTGTTGTGCTTCTCTCATGGATTTGGAAGATTTTCTGCAAAATCTGGTTGAAACCCATAGAGCTGCAGAGGCAGCTGAACCAGCAGGGGATCTATGGCCATCCTTACAAATTGCTCTATGGAAACCTCAAGGAAGTCGTTAGGTCCACGAGGGAAGCACAATCCCAACCTATCAATCTGAACCACAAGATTGTGTCGCGTGTCATTCCCTTCCTCCATCAGACGGTCAAGAGCTACGGTATATATGTTTCCTATTTCTTTTTCTTTCTTTCTTTCTTTCCTTTCCTCTCTGTGTTTCAACCATCCTTGTATGCATACAAGTAAACTCAACTTGTCTCAGGCTTTCAGCTGATGAAATTTTTTGGATTAACCCCAAGGACCCGACCCGAGAAACTCTGGATTTACCCAATGATCCAAACAAATTGGTTACCAACTTCTTTGGATCTTGCATGTTTTGCTTCATTAGTCTTAAGGACCCTAACCCAAAGTCTACTAGTCTTGGACTGTCTGTTTAATTTTTCTCATAACTATCTGCCAGTCTGCTGCCTCCATATTATGAAGAATTTTATGAGATTTTTACATATGCATCCCCTAGATTTTTATTTATTTTATTTTATTTTTTATTTTTTATTTTACGGAGAGCCCCCCAAGGAAAATTTCCTTGTTACATAGACCTCTCTCTAATCTTTGCACTGGAGCCCGCCTTGGATGATTTCAATAGCCTCGTACCACATGGCCCTCCCTTGAGAGTCGGTGCTAATTTAAATTCTATCCAATTGGAATACTCCCAATCATAAGATTAGTCTATTATTTATTATTATAATATAATATATTAAAGCCGATGGTTTTGGATTCAATTTTAACTTTGTATTAAGCATTTGTAAAACAAAAAATGTATACCGAAAGAGATTTGAACTTATGACCGCTCTCTTTGTTTTAATAACTAACCTAATCACTACACCAACCAAAAATCTTTGTTTATATTCATTTATCAAAAAATTGCCAAAACTAATTAGATAGCTTGGAGCCGTGGACCCTAGCCACGTTGGTCATGCCCGTGCTTAGCGTAAGTTATTGTGCATGTATTGAAATTAATCATGTGTTTTCAATCTAATATGAAATCTCTCTCTCTCTATCTCTCTAAACTCTTATTTTTATTTGCGCTCAATTGATCATTTGAGTTTTCATGAGCTGATCGCATTAGATATTGTTGCAAAAACAGATTGACTGAAAATGTAGAACTCGCAGAGCTGACTCTAAAATAATTGGAGCAAGGCATCTCTTCCCAAAAGGCCTTCTTGTTTTAAAGCTTTTCTGCATTAGTCCTTGTTAGTACTAAACTTTTAGCCATTTGGAATCACAGGCAAAATGTCTATTCATTGGGTTGGAACACATCCAAGGGTGAACATCATGGACCCCGAGCTGATAAGGGAAGTTCTGTCCAACAAGTTTGGTCACTTTGCAAAGCCAGAGTCGAACCCACTCACAAAATTGTTGGCAACAGGGCTTGCAAACTACGATGGTGAGAAATGGGCCAAACACAGGAGGATTCTCAACCCCGCATTCCATCAGGAGAAATTAAAGGTTTGCTTTCTACAATGCAAGAGGTTCTGTTTGGAACTACCCCTAGAGCACACCTTTTCCTTGCATGAGGAACAAGAAAACATAAAGTACAGTGTGGAGAAATTGCTCAATTGCAAGCCGACACACTCATGATTGAGTGTTGTTGGCACCTTAGTTTCACACACATACCTAGGGATCCGGGTCCTCAAGTTAAAGTACTGCCTTCGGACCAGTATCCTAACTTAGCAAAAAATTGCTCAATTGCAAGATCTTAGCATTGCACTTGTTTGAAATATGTAGCTTGGTGCTACACATTCTAATGATAGCATACTCAAAGCAGGTCAAGAGTCTTCTAAATGGTTTTTTAAAAGAAACTTATTGAATCAATGCATGGGCAAGCTCTACCTGATCAATGGACTGACTAGGTGTGGAAATAGCCACACAGTGTATACAACCTCTTTTGATGGACACACTACCAATTCCACATGCGTATTGTGGTTCACTAAAGTTGAAATTTTGCTCTGTTAGCTTTCCACACTGTTTCCTTGAAGTGCGTCATTTTTTATTGTTCATTGCTAAGATATTGACTGGTTCTCTCTTTGCTGCTTGGCCCCAGCGTATGGTACCTGCAATGTTTACCAGTGCTAGTGAATTGATAAGCAGATGGGAGGAGTTGGTTGGTTCAGAAAGCTCACGTGAAATCAATGTGTGGCCAGAACTACAAAATTTAACAGCAGATGTCATATCTCGGACAGCATTTGGTAGTAACTACAGAGAGGGGATGCGGATATTCGAGCTCCAAACAGAACAAGCCGAGCTTGTTATAAAGGCCAGTCAGACCATATACATCCCAGGTTTAAGGTGCAGTTTTCCATCTCCCTGTTTGTTGCTTTTTGTTAATGTATTATATTTTATTTATTTAGTTATTTATTTATTTAATTTTAGGGGCATTACAAAGGATTCAAACTTACCCACGCACGCACACTACATGCGTCCCTGACCCACTGACAAACAGCTCGGGACCGTAATGTTATTTGATAAAGATAAGAAAAACATATCAGTAAAAAGACTCCATGAAAGCAAATAAACCTCCAATATTATATGGTTTTCCTATTGGTAAGTAACCTCACATGCTTGCCTGCCTGTCTGCTTGCTGGGTTCTATTGAGGGAAATACACGTTTACCAGTTAGTAGTTCATGATTATGTTGGAAAAAATTATTCATTCTTGTTGGGTCGGTTTGTTTTAACTTATGAGCCGTTTTGAGGTGGTGTATTTGGAGCATAGTGATGGTGGGCTGCAATCTTGATGTCGACTATGATACCCAGATACTTCAAAACAGCCAACAGTTCTGAATCACACGATATTTGATATTTCAATTTTATAGGTAAAAGCTGTGTCCTTGACGTATCTAGGTCTTACATGGTGATCGTAAACGCAGCGATGGACACAACGATAAGAGTTAGGATGATGGAGGTTGAGGGGTGTGGTTGTGAAAATTGGATTTGGGTTAATGCTTGAGATGGGGTAAGTTTAATATTATTTGGAGGCTGGTTGATAAGAAGATTGAGTAATGTTGGAGAGATAGGGGGGTTAGAACAGAGGTGGTGCAGCATATAGGGTAGATAGGGAGAGTAGAACCTGGAGATGACCTGATCATTTATAGCATAGCTAGAGCCCAAATGGATAAGAGAGGTTTTGTGGTACAGGCAGGAAGATGGGTAGGATTGCATTTATATGGCATAGAACTAACCTTTTGATCAGTGAGACAAAAAATGGAATTTTTTAAAAACAAAAGCAAATGGTACAGAAAGCGAAGCTACCTGAGAAGAGGTTAGCCCATAATTGAAAGCGAAATGATACTTCCTGCCTCAACTTGAGATAAAAAGAGACATTTTATGTAACTATCTATAGTGGTTACAAATAGATTGCGAAATATCTAAGTTAATTACACTATACAGTAGTCAATATTTCTTAATTTAAATTATAAGATTGGCTAAGATTTGGTGAGATGATTTCCACATCTGAGATAGCATCCATATCTTATTATTTTCTTTCAAATTCCCAGTTTGTCTCGTGGATTCTGCTTGAATCTAGAAAACTATTCCAATATGTTCAATGTATTCTAAATTTTAGTTAGCGATAAATTGCTTGGTATTTTATTTTAATGATTGCAGGTTGAGTTGGCATCACCATGGATAGTTTTATGAAGAGTTGTTGTGGTAGGACATGTACTATGGGAATACCAAGAATAACCTAAATGTACTTAAAGCTAGATGTTGCTAGGGCTATGAACTGCATGATTGTAGGGGAGGCTAGATTTCATTAAAGATTTTCAACTATACCAGGCTTTCAGAAGAAGGCCAAGCAGCATTATATGATCCTTGACTCAAAGATGGGTATCTTATCCTTCTATAAATGTTTTGGAACACAGAGGACCATTGTTTCAGTGATTTAGCATACTGATCCAAAACTCCCACCATTGTTGTGGCAAGCTTAGAGAGGAACTGATTTGATGAGGATGATTCCAACTATTCAATAATAGCTATTTTTTCATATTGCATGCGATCAGGTGTATCTCATATTACCATTGATCGAGATTACGATTGCCCCATCATGAAGTTCTTTTTGGGCAATCCTTAGTGGTGCCCATGATATTGATGGTGAAGCTCACTAGGCCACAATTTACTATGCGCCTGTATTGGGGACCCATATTCATGGTTCGGCTAATTCTTATAATTCCATGTCCGAGAAACATGAAATGGGAACTCAAAGACCAAAATCAAAGTATAGTGTAAGTTTCATGCCCTGTTGCTCCACTGTCACCAACATTGTTCATGTCTGCTTTCACAGGTTTTTGCCCACAAAAGACAACGTTAGGAGGAAAGAAATTCATAGAGAAGTGGAAACCTTAGTGAGAGGAATGGTTGAGAAGAGACAAAAGGCTATGAAGATGGGAGATACCATTAATGATGATTTGCTGGGCCTGCTGATGGAATCTAACTCGAAAGAATCTCTAGAAAATGGCGACTCCAAGAGCATGGGAATGACAATGGATGATGTGGTTGAGGAGTGCAAGCTATTCTACTTTGCTGGACAAGAGACTACATCCGTTTTGCTAACATGGACGATGATTGTGCTAAGTATGCATCCAAACTGGCAAGAGAAAGCAAGGGAAGAGGTTTTGCAAGTCTTTGGAAAAAACAAACCAAACTTAGATGGATTGAGCCATTTAAAGATTGTAAGTATTTGATATTTCTTTTATTTGCTTTTTTCAATTGGTTACGTAATTAACACCGAGGGGTTGGCCGAGTGTTCAGAACCACGGTTCCTCCCTCTTCCGGAGTTATGGGGGTTGGCATCAACTCTTGGTTCCCCCCTTTTCAGGAACTGAAGGTTGAGCCCACCGGTGCTCTCTTTTTGGGACCACAGGGGATTTACTCGGCTTCCCTTTGGGCTAGAGGGATTAGTCCAATCCAAAGGGTTGGGACATCCTCTGCCAGCAAAAAGAAGAAAAAAAGTTGGTTATGTAATTCATGCAATTCAATTTGAAGTGCCATTTTTATATATTGAAATATCCTAAATGCTCTGAATCATTTACTCCCAAGTCTAAGAAATTCCAGCCATGCAAGTATTTTAGGTGCATTTCCTACAGAAATCATCATGGTTAGTCTGATGTTTATCATGTCCGTATTTCATCAAATAAGACCCTTTTTCGCTTCTTGTTTTGTCATCTAAATCGACCCTGTAAAATGCCTGCAATCTAAACAGCTTTATTTTACTTCAGAAAATTGCACATTTTGGAGCGTAGATTTGAAAATGTTTGCTTTGCACTTCTTTATAACCCGATCAAATTCATGGTTTTACTTTGCCCTGCAAACATCAACTTCATTTTTTTTTTGTTTCTTGTGATATGACTTCATATATTCTTTTGCTATTACAAGATTAAAAAAAAAAAATACTACTCTTGGCTCTTCTTTTTAATATTATTTGTATAGTTAGGTTAAGGGTGAGTTTGTTGCGGTGTGTATGGAAGTAACATTGGTCAGTTCCATTTGATTCAACCCAAACTTGGTGTCAGTATCATTCATTTAAATGAAGAGCACATCAATTTATTTATTTTTAATTAGCAGTGCAATCCATAATATGATAGGAAATAGACAAAAGAACAATAAGGAAGGGTACTAGAGCATTATACCCAACACAACTATGGAAGTGCTGAACCTCCTGCTGTTCCCAATAAGTGGTTGGTTTCCAGCATTGAATATTAGATTAACTTGTAGCTCAAAGTTAGACTGATCATTAGACTAATTAGAAATTTTCATTTCAGGTGACCATGATTCTATTTGAGGTTCTCCGATTGTATCCACCTGGAGCTTTCCTTATCAGGTGCACTTACAAGGAAATAAAACTAGGAGAATTCACACTTCCTCCTGGAGTACAGCTGTCTCTACCAATACTCCTTATTCACCATGATCCTGAGATTTGGGGTGAAGATGTGGAAGAATTCAAACCCGACAGATTCTCTGAAGGAGTTGCCAAGGCATCAAACCATCAACTCGGGTTCTTTCCATTTAGTTGGGGACCACGAATATGTATTGGGCAGAACTTTGCGCTGCTGGAAGCTAAGTTAGCATTGGCCGTGATTCTCCAGCGATTCTCATTTGAGCTATCTCCCTCCTATGCTCATGCTCCTTCTACTATTATAACTATCCAGCCCCAACATGGTGCTCAAATCATCCTACACAAACTTTGAAGTCACTTTCACTTAGTCCTGATTAAACTCTACTGTAGCATGTTGATATTTCTTCAATAAAGTGTGCTTTGAAGAACTTGAAGATTTGAAACACCTTGTAGTGCTAGCCTTTGTAAAGTGGTTTTGTGTAATTTGAGCAGTCTCCTATGTAAGAAACCTGATCATATCAAATGTGTTTTTTGGTTTTTTGGTGTGATCTCTCACTCTCTCTCTCACTCTCTCTCTCAGAGAGAAAATGTGGCAAAACTAATTGGCTACCATAATAAAAGTTGTGTAGGAATTTAAACTGTGAACCTCAGATAAACTGATCCAAGAAATTCTAACCGAATAGGTCTTTGTGAGTTTACCCTCTGGATTTAATGGTCAAATAAGTGCCAGATTGCCTTCATAATCTATCAATTTTGACCCAATATTTTGTGGGGGAGAGAGTGGGAGATGATGTGGTATTAAAGTAGTTGCGTTCCTCCTCCCTAGTGTAACATTTCCAAAAAAAAAAAAATAATAAATTGTCAGTTGGGGTATGATCGGTCTTCTTCCTGAGCTGAGTTTCTATCTCAACCGCTAGTGTATTGGATGCATCTCGTCACCTTTTCCCATGTTTGTTTGTTTACATAGAATTCATAATACATAAAAATTGAATGCATATGAATTTACGCCGGAAGTAGTTATAAATAAAGACCCAAGGTGAATATACAATAATGACCTTCAAATAAATTTTTTTTTTTTTTTTTTACAGAGAGTGAACCAACGAAAGAAGGTATTTATACTCAATCATTACCCTAGTAATTCAAATTTTAAAAAGGTCAAGATAACATGTATTAATATTTATCATTCACACTTCACTTATTTAATAAACTTTGAGGGGAGCTCATTCAACTCTAAATTCATATGCATTCTAATGCAAACAAACATGCCCATAGTCAAAGTTACCACAGGCCCGTGCTAGTTGTTTGAACTTCGAACCCTCACAGGTTTGCGGCCATTCTCTTTACTAAGAGGTCATCATCATGGGCCCAAACCCACCAACTCGATCGCTTGCTTTCAATCAGGCCAGCCTTATACTTACGATCGGGCCCTCGAGCATTACGAGCTCTACATTACCGCGACCCGGCCCAAGAACTCCGGTGCGGGATTTGGAAACTTAGATATGGGCTCGGATCTAAAAGAAGGCCCAGACCCAACCCGTTAACTTCCATCATGGGCCGAGCATGCAATGTATTATATGGTCCTATTTTGCACTGCATGCATTAGGACTGAGAAGAAAAAAAATAGATGAAGCGTTTCTCGACCTTGTTGGCTTCTACAAAGAGGATCCATCCACCGTCCGATGCTCACCACCAACTTATCTCCATCGTTGATTCCTGCAAATCAATGGACCAGAGCAAGCAAACCCATGCCCAGATGATCACCACAGGCCTTATTCTACACGCCTTTCCTGCAAGCAGGCTCATCAAAGTGCTTGCTCTTCAAAAATTCGCCTCCCTCTCGTATGCCCACCAGGTGTTCGACCAAATTCCTCTTCCAGACCTCTTCATCTACAATACCCTCATCCAAGCCCATGCTCCCACAACCCATTCCTCCCACATTTCTCTTCTCCTCTTCCGGTCTTTGCTCCGCCATTCGTGCCATCAACCCAACCGATACACCTTCGTTTTCGTCCTCAATTCGTGTTGTTATGGGTTGGGTGTTTTGGTGGGCGAACAAGTACGAGTCCATGCGATCAAACGTGGGTTCGAGACGAGCGTTTTCGTTAGTAATGTGTTGATTCGAATGTATGCGAGTCGGGGGTCTATTGGCGATGCGAGGCGGGTGTTTGATTGGAGTGTTGAGTTGGACATGTTCTCTTGGAATTCGTTGATTGGTGGGTATGTGGGATTGGGTGATTTGGAGATGGCTAGAGAATTGTTTGATGATATGCCTCAAAGGGATGTTGTCTCTTGGAGCACCATGATTGGTGGATGTGTGCAGGTATGCTTGCTCATCTTAGTGTGCTCTTTTATTGCATTGAATTCTGCTAACTGTATTGTGGGGTCCTTTATTTTCTTTCAAAGTGTTGAATTAAAACAAAAGCCTCATGAATTGTAGTTTGTCCAAACATCACACATTGATCCAGTGATGTTCACCCTTTGAATTTAAGTTGTCTTCTGCAAAGGTTGGCCTCAATTGAATTTGAGTGATATGAGGACCAGCTATTGTTCATTTGGTGTACCTTCTTGAGAAGTAGGGACCCATTGCACTCTATATCTATTGTTTTTTAAAGTTTATGGTAGTTAGTTTAGCTGACTTTCCATATTGAGTTTTGTTCGGAAAAAGGAGCGATGGACAATTAGTTAGTATAGGTAAGTTTCCACATTAAGTTTGGTTTAGTGAAGGGGAGATTTGGAAAAATTAGAAAGAATTGTAATATTCAAATATAAAAATTCAATTAAACGAAAATATGAAATGGAGATTGATGATGCCAACAAATGGTTTTCGGACACCACCGGTCAAGTAATAAATAATTAATGAGAAAATTAATGGAGAGAGAGAGAGGGGATTTATAGTGGTTCGGTCGGTGCGACCTACGTCCACTTTAAACTGGTGATTTTACTGCTCTGGGGGAGAGGTTACAAAGTAAAAGATTTACAATGATGATGATGTGAAGAAATTGGAGGAGACTCGCTTCTTTGATAGGACTCTCCCTTTATACACTTCCCCCAACGGGTGGGGAGATTCTCCAGCGATCTCCAGCGAGGTACGCTCCATTCTGGTGGAGTCTTCCGAACCGTCCTCAACAGACGAGCAGGTAAGATTTCTTCCGTGGGACTTGGTAAAGGCAAGTAGACGAAACGACGCGTGTGCTGACTCTGTCATTCGATGGATCCGGACCCGACCCTTAACGGGCTCATCATGGACTTGGATCAGTTGGCGTTGACCCGCTATTGTGGTCCGAGCTGTTTGGGCCTAACTCGTCACTACGGACCGAGTCATTTGGGCCTGGCCCACCATTTGCCCCTCAATGTCTCGCGCCAAAGAAGGCTTTGAAAGGGAGACATTTGGAAAATCTAGGCTTCTTCATGCCAAGCAATTTGTAGCTTTTCTGAACACTGAACCTCCTTTTAATATATGCCCTCTGCATAGGGGGTCCGGGGGTGTCCCCCGGCGGTGGTCGAGCTGACTGGTCAGCTCGCGGGGGCTGGCCCCCTACTAGGGGCTCTGCCCCCGGACCAAAAAATCCTGTTGGCGGGCGAGGAGCGCGAGCGCGCGGGGAGCGGGCGAGGGCGAGGAACGCCTGCGCTCGGATGCTGGGCGCCCAGGCTACTGGGGTGCTGGGCGCCCAAGGGCTGCTGGTGGGTGCCTAGCCTGCTGTGAGCCGAGCAGGTGCGGGGGGCGCAGGTGCAAGGCGAGGAGGTGCAGGGCACGCAGGTGCAAGGCGAGGAGGCGGGCGCTGGCAGGCGCGGGCGCTGGCGGGCGAGCGCGGGCGAGCGTTGTGGCAGGTGCAGGCGCGCGGGCGGGCGCTGGCGTTGGAAGGTGCGGGCGTGGTCGAGCGCTGGCTGGCGCGGGCGCGCGGGCATGCGTCTGGTGCTGGGCGCCCAGGCTTGGGCGAGGAGCGCTAGTGTGCGTGGGCACTGGTGCTGGGCGCCCAGGCGATAAAGCCGAGGATCACTTGAGGCACTAGGCTATGGAGAGGGAGCCCATGCTGCTGCCGAGCGTGCGCATGGAAAGGGCGCCCATGCTGCTGCTTTGGCTAACGGAAGGGGCTGTGGGCCCCCTTGTGGCGCTGCTACAGGCGCGGGGCGCCCCTGTGGTGTTGGACGCTTAAGGTGCTGGGAGCCAAGGTTGGGCGCCCGTGAGTCGTTGGGTGCCTGAGAGGTGCTGGGCGCCTGATAGATGTTGGGCACCTGGGTTGGGCGCCCAGCCTGCTGCTGCTGGGCGAGCAAATTTTTTTTTTTTTTCTTTTACAATTGATTGGCTGCTGTGCCAATGTGGGCGAGCACGCAGGTGAGCAGCTACTCTAGTCCATTAGGCACCAAGGGATGCTGATCCAGGCGAGCAAAATGAAAACTATTTTGGGCGAGCAGACAGTGTCAGGTGCCCTTATAGGCGCTGTTCCAGCTGGTTTGGCTCATTTGGGTGGCCAGACAGTTGGGTACGCTAATTTAATGTAGTCCCCCGCGTTGCAGATGGCCTGGTGAAAGAAGCAGACTGCTTGCCTGAGAGCAAAGACAGCTGAGGATTGCTCGTGAGAGAGCTTGAGACCGTGCTTTTGGCGCCCCATGAAAGAGCCGCCAAGTTAGGGATTGGCTGCCTGTTTGAGAACAGTGCAGAGGTAGGCCAAGCTTCTTTGACGACCCGCGAGAGAGCCGCTAAGCTGGAGATAGGCTGCCTGTTTGAGAACAGTGCAGATGTAGGCCAAGCTTCTTTGACGACCCGCGAGAGAGCCGCTAAGCTGGAGATAGGCTGCCTGTTTGAGAACAGTGCAGAGGTAGGCCAAGCTTCTTTGACGACCCACGAGAGAGCCGCTAAGCTGGAGATAGGCTGCCTGTTTGAGAACAGTGCAGAGGCCAAGCTTTTTTGGCGACCCGCGAGAGAGCCGCTAAGCTGGATATATAGGCTGCCTGTTTGAGAACAGTGCAGAGGTAGGTCAAGCTTTTGGCGATCCATGAGATGATTCACCTCGCCTGGACCTGCTGATTTCCTCAGCATTTATATATTTTTGAGTTTTTGACAACAGTTCTGGCATGCTCTTTGGTGGTCGCTTCGTTACTGAAAAGAGGAAACGGGATGAGCGGAGGCCTCCCAGAAAGGCGGTCATGGTGACTTTCTCGTTGGGCTCCTCGACTTGGAGGACCTCCTCGTTAAAACGAGTGAGGTAACTCCTCAGACTCTCATCTTGTTCCTGTTTTATACTGAGTAGGTGGGTGGCAGGCTTCTGGTGGCGGTGTCCTCCAATGAAGTGCGACACGAAGGACTTGCTTAGTTCTGCAAAGGTAGAGATGGAGGTTGGGGCGAGACTGGAGAACCATTGCCTTGCAGAACCCTTCAACGTAGTTGGAAATTCTCTACACATGATCTCGTCAGGGATGTTGTGTAGTTGCATTAGGGTTTTGTAAGTTTCCAAGTGATCCAGCGGGTCCTTGGTTCCATCAAAAGTCTCTATGGTCGGCATTTTGAATTTTTTGGGGAGTGGATAGTTCGCCACGGCTGGTTTGAAGGGTGTGTCTGTTCGCTGTACCAGGTAGTCTATTGTTTCTGGCACATATGCCTTCATGGCATTGAAGACATTGTCAATCTGGTGTTGCATTTCTTTGATCTTCTCGTCCCAATGGTTGGGGGCTTCCCTTGACTGACCTCTGTAGAGACTCTCGCCTTTCAGGCTGTAATTCTCGCTTCCCTCCTCCTGGAAATCAGGATCCTCATCATTGGAAGCAGAGGGAGGATGTGGAAGTCCACCGCGATTCGACCCGCCTGGGACCCCTCCTGGGGGAGGAGGTACGTCGAAATGAGCGCGGCCTTCAGGATCGACCAGGAGTCTTCCGTGTGGGACGACAGGCGGAGCTCCAGCAGATGTGCCATGGGCGTGGGCACCATGATGACGGGCGCCCAGGGCGCCATGATGATGGGCGCCCAGGGGAGGGTGTCGTCGGTTGGCGCCTCGGCCTCGGGCACCGTGTGGACGGGCGCCCGGGTGAGGTGCCCCTCTGCGTGGAGCAACCGGTTGCTCTGAGCGCGGTACTTCCTGCGGCCCTGCACCTAGTGCTCCTCCCTGGCCTGCCAGCATAAGCTGCAATATTTGTTGGTTCTGAGTCACCAACTGCTGCATGGTCTCCAGCATCTGCTGAGGAGAGGGAGCGGGAGCATTCGGTGCAGGATTGGTCGGCGGAGGATTACCCTCGCCTTCTCGCGAAGGATTACCATCTTGTCGCCTTGTTGACCTGGTGATCGGCATTGCTTCTGAAAAAAGGGAATTTTGTTCTTCCCACAGACGGCGCCAAACTGATGATGCCAAAAAATGGTTTTCGGACACCACCGGTCAAGTAATAAATAATTAATGAGAAAATTAATGGAGAGAGAGAGAGGGGATTTATAGTGGTTCGGTCGGTGCGACCTACGTCCACTTTAAACTGGTGATTTTACTGCTCTGGGGGAGAGGTTACAAAGTAAAAGATTTACAATGATGATGATGTGAAGAAATTGGAGGAGACTCACTTCTTTGATAGGACTCTCCCTTTATACACTTCCCCCAACGGGTGGGGAGATTCTCCAGCGATCTCCAGCGAGGTACGCTCCATTCTGGTGGAGTCTTCCGAACCGTCCTCAACAGACGAGCAGGTAAGATTTCTTCCGCGGGACTTGGTAAAGGCAAGTAGACGAAACGACGCGTGTGCTGACTCTGTCATTCAATGGATCCGGACCCGGCCCTTAACGGGCTCATCATGGACTTGGATCAGTTGGCGTTGACCCGCTATTGTGGTCCGAGCTGTTTGGGCCTAACTCGTCACTACGGACCGAGTCATTTGGGCCTGGCCCATCAGAGATTTTTAAGAAGATTTTGGTTAAACTTGAGATATGTGAATTGGGAAACATCGTAATCTTTAGGTTACAATGAAAAAACAGGAATTTTCTTTGACAAAAATGTAATACATTTTTTACCCCATGTTGCTCTATGAAGTGATTGTTTGTTTTCTATTGTATATTTATATGGATGTTTAAAGTTTAAACAATCATTTGAGTGAACAAAACAGGCTTTTTTTTTTTTTTTTTTTTTTTTAATTGAATGCTTATATGGTGAGCCCCGGACAGATTGAAAGATACACCAAAAATCTTCCCCATTAGACTGAATGATCTGATAGGAGTGCATTGGTTCATGGTCCACTCCTTGATAGCCCAAGAGTTCAACTGGTTACATAATAAAAGGTAGATCACCTCTACCATATTCTGATCGAACAAAATAGTTGTTTCCTTGTGTCAAACATGATTGTATTATACCACTTCTTTTATTTATTTTGCCCTAGATGGATTCCTGTTCTTTGTTCATTAAGGAACCACTCTAAATGCAAATTGTCTACTGCTTTTCAATTTTCTTTCTTGTGCTGACATGAAGCAGTGTACTGAAGTTCTCATTTAAAAGATTATATTTAGTTTGTTGCATTGATATGCAATTTTCTGTCATGTAATTCCTCAAAATATCACTAGTTTTGGTCAGGTGGGATGCTTCATGGAAGCTATGGAGCTGTTTCGTGAGATGCAGCTTGCAGGTGCCATGCCAAATGAGTTCACACTGGCAAGTGCTCTTGCAGCATGCGCTAATCTAGTAGCTTTGGATCAAGGGAGATGGATTCATGCCTACATAGAGAAGGCCGGGATCATGATAAATGAGCGATTACTTGCCAGCCTCATAGATATGTATGCTAAGTGTGGAGAGATAAAATTTGCATCGAAGATTTTCTTTGATGAGCATGGTCCCACCCAAAAAGTCTGGCCTTGGAATGCCATGATTGGTGGGCTTGCCATGCATGGGCTATCCAAGGAAGCCATTAATCTTTTTGAACAAATGAAACTCACAAACATAGCACCTGATCATGTCACATTCGTTGCGTTACTTAATGCCTGTAGTCATGGATTATTGGTAGACGAGGGATGCCTATATTTTAAATCAATGAGTTGTGTGCATGGCGTGGAACCCAAAATCGAGCATTATGGGTGCATGGTGGATCTTTTTGGCCGTGCCGGATATCTAAGGGAGGCAGAAGAATTAGTACTAACTATGCCTATGGCTCCAGATGCTGTCATATGGGGGGCTTTGTTAGGTGCCTGTCGAATTCATGGAGATATGGAAATGGGGGAGAAGATAGGGAAACTCATTAGAGAATTGAAACCTAATCTTGTGGGTTGTCATCTTCTGTTGGCTAACATGTATTCTGATGTTGGGAGATGGAATGACGCAGTGAGTCAGAGAAATAAAATTGAAATCAGTGGTATGAAGAAAACACCAGGTTGCAGTTCCATTGAATTAAACGGAATGTTTCATCAGTTCCTTGTGGGTGATCGATCGCATCCTCAGACTAAGCAAATTTATTCATTTTTGGATGAGATGGCTATTAAGTTGAAGATTGCTGGGTATGTTCCGGAAGTCCGAGAAGTGTTGCTTGATCTCGATGAGGAAGACAAGGAAACTGCTTTATCAAGACACAGTGAGAGGTTGGCTATTGCTTTCGGGTTGATGAACACAGCACCTGGAACCCCAATTAGAATAGTCAAGAATTTACGAGTATGTGGGGATTGCCATCAGGCAACAAAATTTATCTCCAAGGTTTATGATCGAGAAATCATTGTGAGGGACCGGATTAGATTTCACCATTTCAAGGATGGATTGTGTTCATGCAATGATTATTGGTAAACATGATGTTTTGACCTCCTCTTCCGAACTGTAATTAATGCTGAGCTCAACAAGATCAAACGCGATTCATTGTCATTCAGTTAACAACACTTGATGCACAGAATTCAGAATTTTCGCAACTGAAAAATGGATTAATTTTAGCTTGGATTTTAACTGATGGGTGTTGAATAACTCAAGGTATGCAGGCTGAAGAGCACCCGAATCATGGACTACCATGCATGCTCGATGGCGCTGATGGCTCCTACCAAATCGATCTTGACCAATGCAGCTTATCAACTAACTGAACCGCCTTTCCCTCAAGTTCAGTGTATAATCACTTGAGTTTGAAGTGAAATGAGGAAGGCAGTTTAGGGTGGGGGATCAAAAACGGAGAGAGCCTTAAAGTGGGGAAGAGCTGTATGCATGCATGCATATGTAAAAAATTTACATTCTTTGCTCCCATTTTGGGTTAAAAAGATCAAATGGAACTGTATTTTATATTTTGTATCTTTCTTTTCATATTATGTGGGAATATGATCATTTTAATCTACTTGTGTTTGTAGGACTCAATCTGGAAATGTTTACCTTCTTAAAAGCAAATAATTTTAAGTTTTTTTTTTCCCATATACCCCGTCTGTTTTGCCTATCTTTAAAAACCCCTCATAAATTGATATATATTTCAATTTTACTTTTCTGTAAATGTTCAAAAGCCCTTTTGACCATTGGTCAAACTATTTTTTACTAGAATCTGCGCTCTGCTCTTTCCGTTTCAAAGATCACTATGCTCATTAAGGTTTTCAACTTTTTTCCCCTAGTATGACACCTTTCTTTTTGCCTATTGATGAATGACCACCTAATGATTCGAGAATTTACTATAAAACTTGCCCTTGTGTGTCTATAAATAAACCCCTAATGGACCAAGATCCTCTTTTTTTTTTCTGGCTACACTAGATCAAGCTAGGATGCTAGGGATGAGCCTGTTATCAATGGTCTGCAGTGGATCAAGCATTCATAAAACCGCCTAATGCCACTAATAAAACCGTTAAACTTTGAGGCCGTTCAATGTGTTGTTTTGATCATCCAATCACCACCCTATGGGTTGCCCCCCTATTTACAAGACCCAATCTCACTAATTAATATGCATCCAAGTAGGCCTCATTTAAAATGTTTACATAGTTGCAGATGGTTTGTGGCCGAATATTCTTAGAAGAGCAAGAAATTTCTTTTGGAAAAACTCCAAACTGAATTCAACTTTGAAGCTCACCTGGCCGATTACTCATTTTGACTTCCCTAAACTTGTTCCTATTAGTGCCTACATTCAAGTCCATGTGTCCCAAGGACCAAACAATTTGTATGGGATCACAGAGAGAATGTAAAAGCACCAATTATCTTAAACCTAGCCAACCCCAAACAGTAGTAAATTGGTTTGCTGGACTCAGTTGTGCTTTCGAATTCAGATCACACCCAATTACATTATTACTGACTTCTGTCCATTTCATTTCCTTCTGCAACAAAATCTCTCCTAAAAGCTACAGAATCAGAATCCCACTTTAAAACACATTAACCCATTATTTCTCTCTTCCCTTTTCTTTTACTGTCCTCCTTGCATCAGGTGCAATTCGTAAAAAGATCTGATCCGTGCAAAGCTAGATTCTGTTGCCGTCCTGATTCCTTTATGGCAATTACCTGGCTATTGCTTGACCACCCATCTTCCATCTCTCGGATAAATGGGCCCTGCCTCTTTGTCCTTGCTTCCTTCCCTCCCTCCCTTATACCATCCATCTACTTCAAACATCTACTCTCCCACGTCTCTCCACATGATAGTAAGAACCCAAAGCAGAACACTTCCTGTGGACCTCATGGATCCACCACAGAAGCCTTCACTCTATCATAAGGTACTTGTAACACTTCCCACTGGCCGTTTTCTTCTCTCCACATGCATTTCTTTGCTAGCTTCAACTCAAGTCAACTGGGGTTGCTGATAAAACTATGGAACTCTTATGTTAATGCTGTCTATTTCATGTCTGCGTAGGAATCAGTTTCTGGGTGTTTGAGATATGGGTGTGTTGACATGTTTTTGATTTGGGGGTCAATTGAAGACTTGGGTCTTGCTGAGTTTAGGTGATTGTGTGAGGGTTTCTGGGTTCTGGGTATTTTGAATGATGCTGTCATTGACATACCCAAATGTCGAACTTAGCAGAATGGGATTGGATTGGGTTGGTTGTGGGTGTTCTTCTAGCAGAGGGGGGATATCGCTTGTTGGGTCTTGGGGTAGGAAGTGTGGGAGGTGGGGTCGTCGGCCAGAGAGGATGTTGTGCAGGGGAAAGGTTGCTAGGAGTGGAGTTCGTTCGGCCCAGATTCCTGATACAGTGCGCAATGGTGAGTTCTGCTTGCGGAGACTCAATTGCTGATATAGTTATAGAATTTGTTTTTTTTTTTCTTTCTCATGGATTTCTCTGATGGGTATTCTGCAGATGTTCTAGATGCAGCCACACTGGAGGATAAATCGAAGTCTAGTAGTCCTATCTCGATATCTTCTTTGCTGGATGCAGTTGCTGATGACCTCAAAACCTTGAATAAAAACCTCAAAACAGTGAGTACTTGTTAATAAACTAAAGTGGTTTCCTATTATTTGCTTTAAAATGATTGCATACTAAGTACATGCCTGCATTTGTTTTTTATGACTCTGTTTCATTTCTGGCCATTTTCGGAGCAGGAGGTCCTTATGTCAGGGATTTCTTATAGTACATAGAAATCAAAAAATATTTTTCTCTCCTACTGAAATGTCTTGGAGCTAAAAGAGCATAAGCGGCTTCTTTTTTGGGGAGGAAGAGTATTTTGTTACTTAAGTAGCACCATATGTTGTTAAGTAGATTGGTCTTCTGCATCCTAGCTAGCCAGACTTTACATGGTATTAGAGCCATGCCAGGTCTTGAGTTCGAACCCATTGAGGTGTTGTTCCCCAAGGTCACATGGGCAGACACATATCACATGGGTAGGCATGTGTGAGTTGAGAATTCGAATGGTGTCCCATTCTGGGAAAGGGGGTGTGAAGTAGATTGGTCCACCGCATCCTAACAGCTTAAGCTTTTGGCTGTATTGGCTAGCTGGACTTGACAATGTAAATGTATGAATAGGCATTGTTCTGAGAAATCAGTTATACCTTGTATGAACCAATTTTAGTGAACTGTGAAATGTGATAATTTGAAGCAAGTTGGTCATTGAGACTTCATACTGAATGGGTAGTGGTTTTGATCCCAGATTTCCATCCTGGAAAAGGTTGCTCCGCATATTATTTCTTCTTTGTTGCCTTTGGGGGTGTTTTCTGTTGCGTTGGCTCATCAACTTATTATCAAGTGCTTTTATTAGAAAAGAATATAGAGAAAATATGCTGAAGGGATCGAACCCATATTGTACTTGGAGAGGCAATTTATTAAAATAATACTTGTCTGATTCACAAATTAATGGTTATTCAGATTATTATTGTTTTCTTTTTCTTTTTGAGAAGCAGCAATGAAATGATTTATTAAAATATAGTAAAAAGTGCCAAAATCAGTCTATCAAGACAATGGACTAACAAAGGCAGCAAGCAAGAAATGGATTGCACAGGTAGATTCTTGTTGGCGACCATATAATGTCCTAGTGCTCCTGCCTTTACTATTGAGTCTGCTTCCTTGTTCCAATTCCTTAGAATATGAGGTACATCTCAACAGTGGATATCCTCTAACAAATAGTAACATTGAGAGTTAGCATTTCCTTTCATCCACTGAAGCATTTACTGAATCAATTTTAATGTCTGCTTCCTTGTTACAATTCCTTAGAATATGAATGAGGTACATCTCAACAGTGGATATCCTCTAACAAATGTTAACATTCTCAAAGGAGAGTTAGCACTTCCTTGTTCCAATTCCTTAGAATATGAACGAGGTACATCTCGACAGTGGATATCCACTAACAAATGGTAGCATTCTCCAAGGAGAGTTAGCACTTCCTTTCATCCACTTTGAGGCATTTACTGAATCAATTTTAATAAGCAGTAGGACCACACATGGCTTTGAGAACAGTCCAACTCTTCCTCTAGCTACTAAAGTTTCAGCTCTATTGAAGTCACCAATCCCGACAGAGCTTAAAAATGGAAGGACACTTTCTACCATCATTTTTAGTTGTTCCTCTGATCCTTGAAAGTTGGGCTTTCCAATCAATTCACAGTCTTTATCATTTCTACTGTCCTGGTATGAGCTCCACCCTTGAGTTCAGGTTAAAACAAACAGGTGCATATCCTCTAATAACAGCTGCTCATCCTCCATCTAATTCTGAAAATGACACTAAATAAAGAGTTCTTTGATTGTAACCCCCATTGAAAAATAAATAAATCCACAATTAAAAAAAAAAAAAAAAAAGGTTGATCGACTCTATAGACTAACACATTGGCTAGGCAAAATTGTGATTTTTTAGGTGATCTAGGGTTACAATTTTATTGGACGAAGCAAGGAAAGAAAGGCATTTCAGTGGGTGAAGCACAAGAGCACCTTACAATTTTGAAAGGAAAATGAATTCAAAACTTTGATGTTAAAAGTTCGGGAAAGGCTTATGCTCAAAAAGATCCCTTGGGGTTCTTGTATTGTGATCTTCCTATCAAATCCATCAAAAGGAAACACTACACTTCCAACTCCAAGTATATCCATTTACTCCATATGCTGAATTTAAGAATCCAACAAAAGTTCCTTCTAAATATGATGTTCCACCTCTTCTTCCCAACTCCAATGCAATCTTCTACTTGAACGCTTCTACAACTATGAAATCATACATAACCTTTGAGATGTTGATACCCATGGAACCTCCACTACACAATGTCTGATAGTCAAATACAACTACCAAGCGCAATAAAAAATGCAGAAATCTACTCAAATAATTTCCACCTTTACTTTATTCATCTTCTAGTTTCACAATATCCATACCCTTACCCAATGCTAAGCACTTTTCACGCCCCACAGACAACCACTATTTTCTCTTCCTATTTTTAAGCAATCACCTTTTCCCACTAAGAATCAATTCCAATCCAAACATTTGCCTCCATTTTGAAAATAATGCACAATTTTTTCTCCACAATATTACCTGAACCCAGCACTTCATTTTGATTTGACAATTTAACACATCCAATTCACAGTGTAAAATTACTTATTTTACTGTCTGCCTCCCACAAGAAATCCCCCTAGATCTTTTCAAATTTTAAATAAAGAAAAATAACATGGGAATATTAGCAAGAACAACTTTATGGGAGTATTCCACCCCCGAAAGAAAGTAAACTTTTCCAAAGAAGCTAACTTTTTTGTAAAACAAATGAGAGTAATTCAATTTCCGAAAAAAAGTTAGTGCTTTTCCAAAGATAGTGCTTTTACTGTGCCTCAACTATATCACTGTACTTGAACTGTTCGATAATTATAGTTGACAGTAACATCACTATTCCCATCACTATTCTAGAACCACACATGAGACCTCAGCTTCATATGGCTCCTTGATTGCCTATATTACCTTGGCATATTTGTAGGGTGGATAGAGTAAAAGATGTGTTGAAGAGTCCCAAATTACACGAATGGATTTACCAAAAAAAATTACACCAATGGAATTCTGTCTCCCATAATAACAAATAAAAACGATTGCAGATTGATCTTATCCTTTATTTTAGAATGAGATTCAACGTATTGCAGGTGAATGGAGGGATTGTGGTTGGTAATTTTAGTTCCATCACTACTTCTTAAACACGCAGAGGTTCACATGCTTTTCCCTCACTTCAAATGAGTTCAAGGACACTATTGCAAAATGAAACTTCTTGGACCTCGGCTTCTCTGGTTCAAACAAGAACCAATGTGGTGGTGGTTATAGAGTGGAGCGTCTGGATAGGGCTTTTAATAATGGTGACTACTAACTAGAGATTTTCCAAGAGGGTAACTTTTTCGCGAGCCTTTTAGTGGTTGGATTCTAAAGAGAAGGTGATCCAGGATTCACCCTAATACGAGGCCAATGTAAGTAAATGGAAAAAATACCTCATGTAAACCAACAAGTTCAAAGAAAGGAAAAAAAAAGATCCTCTACTCTTGCAGTGAAGCTCTTATATAAACTCACTTTCAACCCCAAAACAGCTTGAAAGCATCTTAAAGTCGGAATGAGGTTATAAAGGTGTTCCAAAGAAGCATCGCAAAAGGTTACACTGTCACGTGCAAAGTCTAAATGTGAAACTTCAATTTCTGATGACCAACTCTGAAGTCTCTAAGGGCACGTTTGTGTACACACCCTTTCCGTGGAAAGAGGAAATTGCCACGTCAGCAAATTCCATAGAAATGAAAACCTCGGAAAAGGATTTCCATAGAATTTAGAAATTCATGTTTGGTGCAAAAAGATTTTCCTCATTGAATTGGTGCAGATGTTGTTTGGTGCGACTGTGAATTCCTTATAGAAAATCAAAATTTCTTATTTAGTGATATAATTTTTTGAAGAAAAATAACATAACATGTATATTATTTATTTAACATTAAATAATAATTTATATAAAGAAATAAAAAATGAAAGAGTTATAGGGTTTTTGGGTTGAAATTGACAAGAGTGAGGAAAAGAGGGAGAAGTTTTCCGAGGAAAATCATTTCCCATACCCCCCCATGGGAAACCCATTTCCACAATTATCAAGGAAAATGCTGACGAGGCAGGAAAGCATTTCCGCGGAATTGTTCCACACCAAACACTGGAAAAATAGGTTTTCCGTGGAAAATCGTCAACTTTTCCGCGGAAAAGTGTTACACAAACATGCCCTAAAGAAACCCAACTCTGTATGCTCTGTGGGCCTGTGGCTACCGTTAAAAATAAGGAGGGAGAAAGAAGATCATCTAACTTGATTCTCTTGAACTTCTAAATTACATTTGGGAGACCCACTAAGGACTGAAAACTGGTCTGTTATACATTTTTCTGTCCATCTAACCAATTCTCCTGAAATCTACCTAGTTATCAAAATCTATTTTCTTATCAAAATCTATTTTCTTTAAAAGGTATGAAACAATGACGATCCAACATGATTATAGTCTTTTTCCATGTCAGTTTTGCGTACCAACTTGGGTTCACGTCTTTTCTCTTTGGAACAAATGCATTTGTTTGTGCTCAAGTTTCCATCCAAAATTTTTCCTTAAATGCACAGAAGTGCTTTGATAACAAAAAATCATTAATATTACTAACTTCTTAAGTCTACTGGACCCATATGTTCATAGTAATCACCATTCAAATAAATAAATTCAAAATGATCTTGTAGGGACTACCATTAGGCTCATCAGCCTAACACCACCACCTTCATGTCTTGGAATAAGTGCAATGAAATTGTATTCCCACTTCTATTCAATCTTCCTCTGCCAAAGAACTGATTATAAGACCTGTAAAAGATGCTTAGTTAAGTTCCACTAACATGCTTAATATAATGCAAATGAAAATCCATTGGGGTTTAGCTGTCTCTATTTAATCCTTGGAAATTCCATGAAAATTACTGTTATCAATTAGCTTGGACACCCTTGTTCTATAACTAGAGAAGCACAACTATTTGAATCATGTAAAAAGGAAAAACAAAAAGGGAGAACCCTTCTAGTGTGATAGTAAATCAGTTAATATAATTGGTCATGGATAATTCACAATTGAGATTTAGTGCTTGGGCTTCCCAAGATTGGCGTAATTTATTTCAGCCACAACTTGTTTTGATTCACTTGCCAATAGTAAAAAGGAAAAAATACATAAATAAAATGACTTGATTAAGTTTTTATGATATCTGTTTCATTGTATGATCATTTTTATTTGAAAGTAGTTGCTTCAGCTTGATTAGTCAGGCTTTTCGATAGGATGCATTGGGATGCTCCAAACTGCAAATTGTCTGAATATTTGGTTAACTATTCATCTGTTTTTGTTTGAGTTTTTTTGTTGATTTCTACCATTATAGCAGCTTGCCAACTATTTTTGAGTTTTCATTTCCACCTCGCCCCAAATGTGTGGCAAAAAACTAGTGATACAATCTACCAAAAGATTCAAACAATTTTCAATTTGAGGTTTCACTTGAACTCTTTGATGGCCTTTTTTACCTATGATCTACCTCCATTAGGAATGATGAATTTCATCGAGCGTTAACATTATCTATTGATATCTAATACACTTAATTCTTATATCTTTTGTCTGATAAAGATAGTGTGGTAGATTGTTGGTACAGAAAATCCAGTCTTAGCATCTGCAGCAGAACAGATATTTGGTGCTGGCGGAAAAAGATTAAGACCAGCTTTAGTGTTCCTGGTGTCGAGAGCTACAGCAAAAGTAGCTGGCTTAAGGTAGGTAGCTTAGCATTCTGCCAATATTCACATGCAAAGTTCTTATGTTGAATGGTTTTGTCATTCACCTACTATTTAAATCTAGGGATCTGACACCACAACATCGACGCTTAGCAGAGATCATTGAGATGATTCATACCGCAAGCTTAATACATGATGATGTATTAGATGACAGTGGAATGCGAAGAGGTAATCCTACATTGATTAGATGTAGCCCATAGGATGTTGTTATAGTTTGTGTTTTGATGAATCTAATTGTGTGCATAAATTCTGCACTGTGATAGAAATGAAAGCTACATCATCACACTATGCAATAATGCTATGACCTCCAAAACTTACTGTAGAGATAATATATGTCGATTAACCATTGAGAAAAGGCCATACTGACTTTTTCCATGAAGCCTTAAGGGATCAGTTATGGACAACATTATTGTGAAGTATACCAGTGTTCAAAATGTTCTCATAATACATGATTGCATATTGTGAAATCTAATGGCGTGGATACCTAAATGACCTTATCTTTTATGTTCTCTTTCTCAATTACTTGGTCATTTGGGATGTGCCCTTAGTGAGTTTGAATTAATCTTTAATTATTTAAAGGAACTTCCATATCTTTCTCCAGGAAAGGAGACCATTCACCAAATATATGGCACTAGGGTTGCAGTACTAGCAGGTGACTTCATGTTTGCACAGTCGTCATGGTACCTTGCAAACCTTGAAAACCTGGAAGTCATAAAGCTTATTAGCCAGGTATGTACGACAAGATACCCAGCCATTTCTTTAGTTATTGTAAGCATAACATTGTATAGATTAGGTCTCAAATTTTTGTTTCCTCAGGTCATTAAAGATTTCGCAAGTGGTGAAATAAAGCAAGCATCAAGCCTCTTTGACTGCGATCTTCCACTTGATGAATATTTGCTCAAGAGCTACTATAAGACTGCCTCCTTAATTTCCGCAAGCACAAAGGCTGCTGCTATATTCAGCGGTGTCGGTGAGACCATATGTGAGCAGATGTTTGACTATGGAAAGAATCTCGGTTTATCGTTCCAAGTTGTTGACGACATTCTTGATTTTACTCAGTCAGCAGAACAGTTAGGCAAACCAGCTGCTAGTGATCTGGCCAACGGGAACCTTACTGCACCTGTCATTTTTGCACTGGAGAAGGAGCCCAAGTTGAGAGAGATCATCGACCTAGAATTTGGTGAAGCAGGCTCTCTGGATGATGCTATTGATTTGGTTTTTAAAAGTGGGGGAATTGAGAGGGCTCGAGATCTAGCTAAAGAGAAAGCTGATCTAGCTATTAGTAAGCTTCAGTGCCTTCCACAGGATGAGTTCAGATCATCACTTGAGGGGATGGTGAAGTATAATCTCGAACGGATTGATTAGATTGGCGCCATACTAGAATTTTGAAGCTGGAAAATATTCATACACACTGTTGGGATCTGATTGCAACACCTAGTTTCATGTAATAATGCATTGCAGCATGTTTTTATCCATCCCTAAAAGGAAAATAATGCCAAATACCTGTTTTATATTCTAACATTCAGAGCCTTTGCCATTAGAACCATTTTGTTGTATTTGAAGGTTATTTATTCAATCAATCAAATGATCAATCTTGTCTGAAATAACAATGGTTTTTGCTAGATTGTGAGAGAATTGTGAGAACTATTTTTGTGATGAATGTGGATTGCCATAGACAATCTTTTTCAGTGATTGCTGTAGCTTAGCTTTTGCCAATAGAATGTGATGATTGCTTTGTCCCAATGCTTGGGGTTAGCGCTGTTCCTCATCCAGGCAATACCTCCTTTGGTCAATAGTACAGGCCGGCCTTTTTTTAAACCACGGTTTACCCATCTTTCATTTTAATGAACATGTATCATTTTGCTCTTGCAGCAAGGATCTTCCGGAGAACAGTTTAACGAGTTACTCTAAAAGCTAGCCAATCAACTGGTAGCTCAGTTGGTGAGGTGCCTCTCTTCTGCAAACAACAACTGGATCAATCCTTCGCTGTAGCGCTGATGGTGAGTGAGTGTGTGTGTGTGTGTGTTGAGTACTTTTCTTTCCAAAGAAGAAGAAAGAAGAAGAATAATCACCAGTGGTTACCCCTTCCCCATTCATCATTTCTACAGTATGTTTTTGTAGAAAAAACCTCAAAAATAAGAACTGATATCTTTTTTCAATTGCAAGAAATTGCAAATTTCATGTTAGGATAGTTCCTAAAACACCCAAAATCAGGTTTGGAAAAATTATGTAATTGGAATTCCTTAAACGCCAATGCCAAAAGAAATATTTCAAATTTTAGAAGGCTATGTCAGGTTCTTTATTCTTGTGAACTCACATTTTCTTTATAACCCTTCTCATCAATTTGGAAATTTGAAGAAATCCGAACGAAGAACTTACATGAATTTGGAATTATCTATCAAGAAATCTCTGTAAAGAATTCAGGTGTTTGATCATCATATCATGAACATACAAAAGTGGATACAATTGAGAGGACTCAAGGTAAAAGATAATGTACCAACAAGCATGAACAAGGCTGCAGCCATCAAATTTTCCTACTTGTGGTGGAATCCATTAACATATGAAAGTTGATACGTTTGAGAGGACTTAAGGTGAAAGATAATGTACAAACAAGCATGAAGGAGGCTACTACTGTCAAATTTTCCGAAACCATGTGGTGGAATCTATTTTCACAAGAAACTATTTACCATTAGAAGTGACTAGTGAGGGGAAAAAAGAGTTCGTATGTAAAAAAAAAAAAAGATTGTCTTCTCTGCAAGTCAATACTCATTTGTACGTAATCTTCCACCTTTCACGCTTCTCCAACCTCTCCAATTTTAAATCTAAATGATATGAAATGTCAAGCACCTGACTGTCTATGTTAGTATTGTCATTCACAGGATTGTCAACACCTTTGATCCCTAGTCACATCAGACTAGATCTCAACTAGTGTATAAAATGGTGGATCTAGATCTTATAAATCTGGAGCTAAGACCTAAACCAGGGAACAAAAGCTCGAAATGTTAGTGAATGACGGAACAATGTATATCAAAGATCCTGTCGGAAGTTTTAATTCATAATTGGAAACAACACCAACAAAATACTCCCAAAAACAAAAATTCTACTGGGATGAATTTGGGCTTAAAGTCAATGAGCTGGAGAGGCAGGCATTGTTGGCCATTTCCTTCTCGGCCCAGGGCAGTGTTTTCAATGGTGAATGTCAACCCACATGGCTGTTCCCATTGTGGGGAGGGGGGTCCCAAATAGGCAGGCATATGGTGGTCCCAAATATGCATGTGTTCTACCTTGACCTTCTAGGTTGAAAAATTAAAAAAGAGTATCATAAAATCAATAGTATTCTCGAAGTTTCACCTATTCTCTGTGGACCCATGTTAAGTCAATTTTTCCAGATTATTTACCTTGGGGCCCGCCACTTTTTTTGTGGGCCCTCATCGCATTAGAGGGATTCTTCCACCTCTTGATGTATAATTGCAATGTTGAATTGATTCCTCTAATGGGAATATACAAACAGTTGATGTAAAGAGAGATCCTCAAAGTAAGAAATGAAAGAAAGAGACAGTAACTGAGATAAAGTAAAGCTGTATTAATTAAGTATGAAACAGACGATTTGTTATACATATGACTCACCTGGTGTCAACCAGATCCAGTCATATCATACAGTGGCTTTCAGCCATAAAAATGGGTTACTAAGCATCCCAATTTGATAATGGTTGGGTATTATCTCTTGTAAAACATGTTGAAGATTTTCTTCAAAAATTCATGAATGTCATATTTGGGAGCTGGGTTCATGCAAACATATTTTCAAAAGCATGTTTTTCATTGAAATATTTGATGGGAAAGTATCTTCCAAGAGCTCTTTAAAAAGACTCATCTTGTGCTCCTTGTTCTAGCCATTTTAGACTTCATTGCCTTGTTCCCCATTGGCTAAAGTTTAAAGAAGATATAGAGTTTTCTAAATATTTTCATTCTTAAACCTTTTTTAGTTAACCATTCCTACCAAAACATTGAGATATTAGTAGACATAAGATAAATATTTTTTTACTATTCATAACTACCACTTTTGAGTTCCTTGTTAGGACCCATGAGCTTGGCTCTTCTGTTTCCTTTTCAATTTGCATTTTGACTGCTTGCATTTTCAATTGTTAGTTGGGTTGGATAATGGACAGCTGACTTCATAGTTGATTTTTGGGACAGCAAATGATAGGCAACATTCATCTCTTCTTATTTGCTAAGATCAAAGAGATCTAGACTAAACAAAATCCAAAGTTCATCTAATGGTGATTATACTCAGATCAAAGTGATGTACAAATTATGGGGTGTGCCTTAGGTGATCAGTTTGGATGAGTGAGATAATGAGTGGACTAGGAGGGGTTGGACAATACCCCTCTATTATGAGGAACTTCATTTCAGTTGTTGATGGGATATTGTCTGACTCACATGTGAACAATCTGCCAATGAATCAAAATTATATGGTTAGATTTGGGCAGGTCAATTGATGGTGTAATATCAAATTTGAACTGACTGAAAGAATCCAGATGTCTTTCGCTTCTGACAAAAAGCGTGAGATTGGACAAGACACGGTGGGGGCACGCAGTGGGGGACACTCAAAATATTTTTGAGCACCATGGATCAAAGTTGGCTAATCATATAAAAATGACTATCAAACAACCTTTCCTACTAAAAAGATAAGAAATGAATAGCCACCCTTAATAAGGGTTATCAAAATGTCACATGATTTGTCAACACAAGACGAATCGACATGATATTAATGGGTTCGGGTCATTAACGGATCAAACTCGTTAATAAGGTAAGTTAACGGATCGTGTACGAATTAAGCTAATAACCTGTTAACAATCTGCTTAACCCATTAATATTTTTTTAATCCCTGAGTGTAGCTAGAATTAATTTATATTCATAAAGAAGAAATTGAAATTTATTACTTTATAATAGGGTTTTAGGTAGAATCCACTCGAGATCCTTACTTACAGTTTTGTGTGGCTTATTTATTTTTCTCCTTATATTTTTTTTATATGGATTTTCTTTTAATTTTTGAAATGAATTAATTCATTAACAGCTTAACGGGTTGGGTCCTGTAACCTATTAAATTAATGGGTCTTGTTCGGATTATATTTTTTAATTTGTTAAGTTAACGGGTCGTGTAAGGATTGAGGTGATTTTAATTCGAATTCGTTAACTTATAATCCGAATTCGTTAACATGACACAATTAACAGCCCTACTTATAACAAAGAAGCCATCGCCCATGCTTCTTCATAAACAAGCCCTCGCCCCTCTCAAAAACAACGATGTAACAAAGAAAATAATATTATGGCCATTGTCTGCCCTCTCAAACCTAGCCTGGGTGCAATGATGCATCATGGTAGATCAAGTTTCAGGGAAAATATTCACCCCTTTCCACTTTAATATTCCTTGCTTAGAATCCAAACTCCGTGCAGATAAGGACCCTTGACAGTTGAGCAATTCCCTTTCCCGTTTTGTATTTTGTGCACAGCGAACCTTGTGAAGTGATTGATATGTATGTGATGACAACAATGTTAGACACTGGATAGCCGTTGGATAAAGATTAAGATGTAAGCTGCTGTCAATTTGACAATAAACGATGAAGGTGGTCCATGGCAGACCACACAGATTCCAAGCGTGTTCTTGTCTCCAAATGTTTCCGTTTTCTTATGTTAGTTTCTATTTATCATTTTCTGTGGACTTTACTATTTGCACATGGCCTGAAATCCGTTTTGTGGGAAAGAAAAGGAAGAATTTCTGCATCTAGCCTACTTTTAGGGGTTATATGGGCTAGCGCTGGTTGCATTCAAGCCCACCTTTTTAGGCATAGGACCTAATTTTCAGGCTTAAATATGGTCCACAGGATATCATATCTATCCTAGCTACAACTGATGAAATTCGATCAAGCCTTTTCTCTTAGATGGATGATTCACCTTTTCATTATTGTGCAATTGTGGATGACTTCTTGGAACAGAATATCAATCAATGACAAGGAATGAACAATTTATGGGTAGGGTTTGACATTCCATATGAGAGACATCACCTCCAAACTGCCAACCCTGCTTCTTATGGGGAAAAGAAAAAAAAAGGTAAGAAGACACTTTGTCTCACAGCGCCACGTTGCATGTAGAGAGGCCAATGTACAGGGGCCCCTCTCAGTGGTTGAGACTTGAGAGGGGCCTGGCCTGGCCTGCTCAAAACCGATTCATTGAATGTATATGGAGGTCTAATTAATTGTGGGGGACGTGCAAACATGGTAGTTAAGCTGCAAATATATCATCAATGTCTCATGAATCTGTCTCTTCCTAGAAAAAAATAATAATAATACTCGGCGCTGAATTTAAAAAAATAAGAATTTTTTATAGAATAATTAATCTTAAATTTTGTTCCGACCCAGTCAAAGATATTGTCAATTGGTCATTCTTCGTTATAAAGATGAACCCTCAAATCTCATTGTTTCAATTTGCAGGCAAAAGAATAGGGTCTTATTAGATCCAGTTCAAAGCATAATCATCTTTAGAAGGTCACAGAAAACCAGCATTGGAGGATGAATGAAAGTGGGAGATAAATATATATATATATATATATATATAAATTTATAAAGATTTAAAAACTATTATTGTCAACGAATCTTCATGAAGCACGCCCTGTCTATTTGCAATAAGTATAGGCACAATCAACTACACTCATATATAAAGATAACTGAAGAAATAAATGAATTAACTTTGTACTGATTGGAATCATTTATATATTATCCAAGAAAGTGGATGCATTTTTCTAACATATGAATACAAAAGGAGAAATGGAATATCCTATGGATAACATTTAATATAAAAAATTAACACTTTGTGAATTCAATTGAAAACAACATGAGATTGAAAAAAGAAATTGTAGAATTCATGAGTTCATGCAAAAAAACAGCCTAAGGAGAAAATTTTATGGTGAAAGAAAGAAAGACAAAAACATGTTAATGAAAATGAATATCCTAATTGTAAAACATAAACTTCAAAAATTCATGAAAAAGTAAAAATAAGATAACAATCTCAAAAGATTAGCTTTTTTAATAGATTCTCAGAAAATGAGATGATGGGACAAAGGGAAAATGGGCACTTTGAAGATTTTCTTCCTAGGAGAGTAAGGATAGTACCATGTCTAATGGGTCTCCATAGCCAATAGGGAAACATAAACAGAAAATCTATGGTTACTTTTCCTAGATGTAGGATCCGTTTCCAGATGAGTGTATCCCCTCGTACAGTCAGATGAACCCCATGGACACATGTGTATCTAAACGTAAGCAAGTGAATATCACTCACCTGAAAATACAGCTGATCACATTATAAATTTAGTACTGATCATATCAATGTAAACACATTAATGGGGAAGATTACCCTTCTGTTGTCAATTCTGTTTAGAAAAGAAATCGCAGTGCAACCACTGTATGAGAAAGAGAGGGAGGGAGGGAGGGATGGAGAGAGAACAACTACACCATGGATTTACACTGCAATCAATTATCAAAAGCTAAAGTGAACAGTGAAGAGAACTTCTCAAAGAATCAAAGCTTCAATAAAAAGTAGGATGCAGAATAATCTGAAGCATCATATTGTTCAAGTACTCATAAAGAGGAAGCTAAGAAACTGTTGGCAAGATCTTCAATATATCTTGTCTTCTTCAACATGGTCAACCTGGCCATTTTTATTTTCTATAATCCATTGCAGCTGCAATAGCTAGCAAGGCAAGACCAAGTTCTAACCTTCTGGTTATTTTAGTAGTGAAAAAGCTAATTGAACGTTCCCCATGTGTTTAAGGCCACGTGGATGGGCTACGTACGGCTCGTAGATCAGAGACGTGATGGTGACCCAGGACCAAACATAGATTGATCAGATTGACCTTTTATAAGGCCGTGCTACACACAATGCCCAGATTCAAAGGGAAGACAAATAAATGTAAAACAAAAAGAAGGTGCATGTACTTGAGAAAAAGAAGCATGCACCGAATTCATGTTCTGCTTGAGAAAAATGAAGCTTAAACCGAATTCATGCATGTTCCTGAATCAATTAAGATGTGGGCCCAGCTTAAATAGCCCATGGTTGGTGCACTGGTCACCGTGATAGTTCCCACCCACACAAGCAAACCACGTCGCGTACAATCAATGGCTAAGATCAACTGTATTTATAAATAATGCAGTTTATTCTAACAATGAATATCACTTTAACACCAGTAAAATTATAAAATCTTACATGTTTTTATGTTAAAATTAAACATTAAGAAAAACATCATAGATCGAAACAAATTACTAACAATAATAATAAACTAAGAAACAAAGTTAAGGAGAGTAGTTGTCTCAAAAACGCTTCTGTAAAAGGCTTTTATCAGTTTTGGAGGGGAAATAAAGGCCATGTCTAAAAAAAGAAAAAAAGGGCAAAAAAGAAAGAAGAAAAATTAAAAACACATATACATACAAGTGAAAGAATTTACAATAAAGCCCACATATTTGTCGAATACCCCACTATCCCGAAAACGAGTCAACTCAGCTCTCCGCGCCAGAACTCAGTGTTGCAGAGGAGAAGATATCGGCTAAGGTGCGCATGGCCTTCACCTGCATCTCCAGCGCTGCCACGTAATCCGCCGCCTCTTCTAGAAGCGTCGGGGTGGAGAGCTTCCTGCACCCAGGAACCAATCGCGAGAGGACACGTAAGCGTCCCCTTACCTCCTCCTCCTCCTCCCCCTTTCTCGGGTCTGCAGCAGAGCCCGAACCCGAACCCGAACCCAAACCCGGTCTTCCGATCCGCTTCGGATTCGAAGAGCGCCTTCTAATCTTCCCACCCGCCTTCAGCAGCAATTTACGAGCTCGCCATCGTCTCGAAAGAATCGCCCGACTCCACCGAGTCTGGCCTTTAGCAGTCAAGGCAAGAGCCGAGTCGGCGGCTTCTTTGATAGCTCGCGAGGGCGCCAACGGCTGAGATGAAGAAGACGTCCTGGCGGATTTGAGCGCCTGCAGCAATCTCCGACCGTAGATCCTCTGCTGAGCTGGGGTTCTCCATCTCGTTTCGGGTTTTGTCTGAGCCGGACGATTCCAAGTGAGTTTACCCGTAACGGTGTCGATGCTCTGGACGGGCATCGTGTCGGCTAATGAAAACGGAGGAGACCGAAGCGTTACAAAGAGGAGTTTCGGAATTCCCCTGAGCTGGTATTTATAAAGAGCTCACATGATCCCACATTTATTAATACGCCTGCTTGGGGCTACCCACTAACGGGAGTGCGTGTGGGGCCCACCTCCTTCTTTTTTTTTAAAAAATCTTTTTTTTCTTCCTTTTTTTTCTTATTTTATATTTGATATTTTATTTAAGCATGGGTCCCATGGGAAAGTGGGATGGTTAGGTGATGAATGAATGTCTGTATTGGACGGCACGGGAAAAGCGAACTCGGCACATGCTTGCTTGATCCAGTTCGATCACATGGTGGGCCCCACGTTCTATTGAATGGTGATGGACATTTACATGTTGGCATGTGTGTATCAGTTCTTTTTTTTTCTTTTTTTAATTGTTCTTGTGCTTATCAGCGACGACTGCTGTTGTGATTGTTTGGCCGAGGATATTGACCATGTTATGTGGGGTCACTAATGGGGCATTTTTAAATTTTATATTAATAGGAGTTTTGCCCAAAATTGGAATGGCGGTTTCATAAAAAGTTATGATAATGAATACACATGAAATAGTGTTAATATATTTTTATTTTTATTTTTATTTTTTGTCTATTTTGAATTATTAGGATTTCAAGAGGCGGTGGGCCCGTCTTTGTGCAAGGAATTGTCTAGGTTAATGCATCCGGACTGATGGTGAATCACGTGCAGCGCGAATTATGGAAAGCCATCAAAGGACATGGGAGTACTGTTAAGGGTACCCTAGACAGCACGTGCTGATGTGGGTCCTGCATTGCATAAGCCCTGGCCGAAATCTACGTTGCAAGACATGTGCTGCTGGCCAACCCATCCATCAGCTAAAGCGGTCGTAATTTGACTGATGCAAGGTGTGGCCCACGTGATGAGCCGTCCAGATCTTTAGTCAACAGACGTTTGGTACTACTGTTTTTGTGCAGGAACAATAAATAGGTGTCCCACATGTAACATGCCTCACCAATGAACGTACTGTTGTTCTGTTCGTAGTTTGTAATAATTGACAGATCTTGCAGCCGCAGGGAGGTGCCACAGGAAAGTCCCAACTGGAACAAGGACTGGACGTGACTTGCCCCTGTTTGGTCCAAACAGGGATCCCCTGTTTGGACCAAACAGGGGATCCGGTTCCGACTTCTTGTATATACTTATTACTTATTAGGGACAGTCCATCCCTTCCTCGAGGGGGATTTGAGCTTTTTCAAAAGTTCTAGGTGACTCTAGTCTTTTGGGGGTGCTTATCCAAATAGTCAATACTCAATAGACATTTTAGTTTAGGGCCCCCCTCCACATGCATACCTTCATGCAGATGATGTTTGACCCATAATGTGGGTGGATACCATCAAATTTAGGGAGATCTATCCAACAAGCCAATCCAACGTTGCCCACATGTGGGCTGCTTTGGATGCTTGGGTTTTCACACTATATTTCCCATGTATATTTATAATCCTTTTTTAATTCTACAAACTAAAACATAGTTTTGTATGGCTTGCTCTCTCCTACGGATGATTTCCACTGAGCTCCGTGTGGACAACCTAGTGGGGCCCGCTAAAGATCCATCAATCGTGGGGACAGTGGGAAATTGAAAAATCTAGATGTAACCTATCTATATGTAAAATTGTAAGGTCATCTGATTATTCTAATCCCTTAATCCATGATCCACAAGTTTAAGACCTCTCTATCCACCCATCTAGTCCATTCGGCGTGGCGCAAATTCAATAAATACAGTATAAATAAGGGGGTGGTGTTTTGATGGTCAATTTGGATCATTGCCCATGGCCGGGTGGGCCCCACATGGCAATCTGCATAGATGTCCCATGTCGATGGTTTGTAGGAGAGTATTTTCCATTTATATATATATATATATATATATATATATATATATATGTGGTGGCAACGGAGAAACAAATGGCCGGAATGAGAAATGAATTAAGACATGGAGGGTTGCCAGAGAAAATAGATATGATCTCGACACCAGTCACTTTTTGGTTTTGCCTAAAAACTAATGCACTACACCAAAGGCAGCCACAATTGAATTGGAAAGAAAGCACAAATGTTATAACTATAACTATTGAACGGGACTGTATGTACATGTGAAGGAATGATTTGGAGTTTCATCTCTTTTTTTTTTTTGGGGAAAAAGAAGGTTCAACTTGAAAGGATGTGTATTATCTTGTAATGCATCATAAATCTTATTAGTTATGGTAGTAAATTAGAATTCAATAGTCCAAACTGCAATCACAACACTAACTGGATACAAGACGGTTTGGAAAGTATTTATCTGAGTTCCTTTTAAAAACACATTGAGAGGTTTTACCTCTATTTCACATAGCCTCCAAATCGGCGCCATTTCATACAAACATGTCAGTCTGAAGCGGAAAGACTCCATGCTACAATTCTTTTAACGTTACTTTTGGACCTACCGGTTTCTTCATTGTTTTCTAAACTTTAAGCACCATAATCACAATCCAAACCATTAGATATATTTACAACATCAAACACGGCTATAAGACAAAGTTTCAGCTGTTGGATGATCACGGATCTTGAGATGCTTATAAAGAAAGTTAGATTGTTGGACTTGAATTTTTGAACCTTGTGGGCCTCATAATCAAGATCTGAACCGTCTATCCTCTTTGGAAAGCTACAAATAGCTATAGGATCAAGTTTAAGGTGTTAACTCATTATAGATCTTAAGATATTTGTTTAAAAGCATGAACCAATAGATGTAAACAAGCTGTCTCTTTCATATTACTTACTGTCAATCCGGTTTTTATGAATTCTAAATTATTCTAGGCCACTAAATGATGATTCAAACCGCCCATAGTCATTAAAATGCGGAACACGTGTTTGGGATAAGATTTCAACCATTGAATGATCACAGATCTTTAGATATTTGCAAAATGTCCATGCCATTTGATCTATTTTTATATGTGTCTTATCAAATGGTCTATTTTTAAAATATTTATGTCTTACCAAATAATTTATTTGTAAAACATCAATTTCAAACCGCTCCATTTGAAATAGATCTATATCATACAAATCTGTTTCGAACGGATAAGATTTGCCAAACAAGCCCTTAATATACATCACTTATTCATTTGATACCGTCAGTGGAAATTGGAAGCCAACTAAGATGCACATGAAATCGATTGGCTATTTGGATGATTGAAAAACCTCCATCTTTGGCCAGCATACTAGCATAACTGGAACTCAAAAGATCAAAGTTATAACTTTTTTTTTTTTTTTTGGATTAAAAACTTGAACTTGAAAGAACTATTTATTCTGTATTTTAGTGACTGTTTGATATGTGAGAAGTACAGGTGGAGAAAGAACTGGCCTGAGGATTTTTTTTTTTTTTTTTTTTTTTTTTTTTGACTGTCTTTGTATTGATGCAAAGCTTCGATTACTTGAGAGTTTTCTTCACTTGTGACAGAAAGCAAAAGCAAGGAAAGGAGCGGCAACGGCACAAGTTTCCTCACGTTAAATACTCTCTCCACCCCTAACTTTCTCTCATATATATGCATCAATCAATAATGAATTGAAAGATAAGGTCTTCAAATTTTTCGTTGGCTTCTATATCCCGTGGGATCCCACTTTCATTTTCCTCATATCCAAACGATGCCTTAGTTTGTCCTAAGTGCAAGATGCATGCAAAAAGAATATCTTGCACCTCAAGATGTTGAGCATCCAAACTTTGAACATCTTGGGCGCATTCGGTAACAAGTGAGGAATCCGTACTATTGAGGATTCCTCACTTCCACTAGAATATGAATTCTTCAAAGAGGATTTGTATAGCTAAAGATTTTACATTGATGTCGGTCCATATCAATGCATATGGCTGAGCAAAATTGGTATATGCACGTAAATCCACAAAAAAAGAAAGATTTTAAAATCCTAAGGGAAGAAGTCGAAACTAAAAATTCTCACATTAGAGGATTTCTACTGGCCCAATTAATCATCGGGGACTTACATGGCCTCTCATGACTCTGTTGAAAGCATGTGAGGGTTCCCTGATGATTTAATTGTCAAACGTAACCTTAAGTTAGAATAGATGGCTGTGATTTCTTTCTTAAGGGCCTGTTTGCATACTTGATCTGAGTTAAGGTCACTCATCATAGTTCTTGTTTTTTTTAACTCTGCTTACCTACAATCAATTATGGAAAAAGCAAAACTTGATTTACGTACAGTAGGTTCATTTTCCCTAGATCCAAATATGGTGCCTGAATTATCCTTTTCATGAGGCTTACTAGGTACTATATAAAGGCATATAGCATAACATCAAGCCCAAGGTGCCTATGGCCTACCCCGACAGAATCTACAATTCGTTGGGGCTAAATATGTGGTAAATAAGGTGCACTGTTCCTTTCAATGAATAATCCACACTACTCTTTAAGTCTAAACCAATGAAAATATCAATTTCCACTGTCGTCTTAACTTTAGAGCCAATTATTATTATACTTGGACAATAATCATGTTGAGCTCTTTGATGCACCAATTATCCGCGATGGGCTCCACCTGTGTTGAATGCTTTGCAACCACAAATCTCACTTCATGCAACTCTACCGACACACGAGCCCTAAATAACATCAAATCCAGTCCTAATCGTGTTGATGCAACATACTTCCTACCAATATTAGAGCCATCACTTTTTGACGCAAACTGCACGAGTCTATACCATAGTCCTAGGCTAAGAAAATCTCTAAGAAAACACCATACCATACATGTAAAAATTCAGATCTTATTTATATCGATCATGTCATCATCGACCCACTAAAGCTATGGGTGCATAAGGGTTAAGGGGCAGTCGTTTTCTTAGTGACAAGTAAAGAGAATCTCGGGACCCCATCTTGGAATTGCCAAGGCATCTACTGACTTTTCTTGTTGCTGAGAATCAATTAATCATCTAACCTTAGACTGGTTTTGGCCCCCTCGTGTGAGCATTATTGGTAGATTAGAGAACATGGTTAGTGGCATTTCCTGTCATATGATTATGTTGATATTGGTCATGGCCCATCGGTCTACTAAATTCAGTGAATTTTGATGCTTTTCCACGGGCAACTACTAAAAGTGCCCCATGTTCCAAAACGGTTTTGTTCACGTCTCATTTGATGATCCTTGAAAGGAGAATTGGAAGGAAGGGCCCATAGAGTATTTACTGGTCTCCACAGGCCCTTATCAATTTGATCATCATATGATCATCCATCAAGAACCTGCAAGAAGCTGCTGTTATCTTAAGCACTCGATTGACAAGTATATATGAAAATGGGTCTATTGCAACGATGGCTGGCAGTTCATGAAGAAAAAGAATTGGTGGACTGGGTCTCACTACTACATGGGCGAAGTGGGCCAGTCAAATTAGTCCGCAAAGGGATTCTTTCTTATTTGTGATGCACATGGTTCGGTGGAGGAGGAAAGAAGTCATATAAGATTCTCCTCCTGCAATAAACAAAAATTGTATGGAGAGACGTCAGAATCTATCTTTGCACACGCACCTCTCTCTCTCTCTCTCTCTCTCTAAATCAGATGTTCGAGAAGGACAATGTATAGCCAATGTGGGAGGCCTTCAATATATTGTAGATTAATGAGAACACAAGACCCCCTGCACTTGGATCTTGTTGACTAAAGTTCTCAACCAGGTATTAATTAAATGTTCAGAATTCGTAATCTAATCTGGTTATTCCAAATAGGTGCTTCTTCTTTGTATTTTTTTTTTTCCTTGAGGAACTCCTACACTTGTGCGGTGTGGGATTTCCAATTTCCACCGTCCAAGCAACGAGATCCTGCATGAAAGGCGGGATCGGAAATCCAACAGGCCACCAAAGGGGAGAAAGCTCATGATTCATTTCATTCCCCCTTGTGGTACGTTCCACGCAGTTTCACAACTGATGGTCTAATTGGGAACTTGTTAATTCCTGAACAAGTGTTCAGCTAAGAGGAGTAAATTAAAGTAAGATTTTCAACTTGAAAGAAACTTGGAACTATGTGAGGGACATTCCACTGTTGTGGGTGGGGCCACCCACATCACATGCCCACATGGCCCCATTTCTGACAGTGAAAAGGTCTTCCCCTTGCATAATTTCATGTGAAGAAAAAGTAGGCAGTTAACCTCGGATTATTAATGGAAAACTAGGGGTCCTTCACAAGTCTTTTCATTCTATATAGTAATATTACACTGTAGTTACATAAAGAATTTTATAACACTTCAGTTAATTCGGTTCTTGACACCCTAACTAACAACTATAACATTATAATTATATATTAATGAACTTGGCCACTTAAGTCTTCCCGTTTCTTTCATCATAGATAAGAGATAAGGTTTGAACAAATCTATCTTCTAAAAAAAAAAAATAGACAACCTTTCGAAGTCAATATCTTTGGGCATTTGACATCCACTAACCCTAAACAACAACGATGCTTTCAACACTTAGTATCCAGGGCCCCCGTTTATTGATAACCAAAATCAAACTCACATCAATGCATATGATCAAATATGGTTAGAAGTTAATAAAAGAAGTTGTGGGTTTTGTTGCTTTCCTAATTCCAGGTCATAATCATACCTAATCTCTCTCCTCTTGTTGAGCAGTCACAAAATGGCAATTGAACTTTTATTATCAGATGTGATTGTGGAAATACAGGATAGAAAGTAGAAACATGTGAATATGTCTACAATAATTATTGTCTGTCATTAGTCATTCAAATCATATGCTTGTGTGGAACTTTATTAAACTTTGGAGCTCCAAATGCTCTTCTTTTTTTACATTTCTTTGACCCATGATCAGAGATCATTTTGATTGAATATGAAGATGCCCAACAATGATGGTGACTTGACTTCAGGTTCTCCTGTAGATTGAAAGATTATAACCCTTTGACTGGAGTTTCAGAAAGATAAAAATGGGAGAAAAAGAAGCTTTTGGATCCATTCAAACAATGATAATTTTGGGACACCCTAATCCATTCTAGGATCCATCATTTCAAGTCTTTGGATCATTTGAACATGGTGTGGGAACTTGGCATTTAGGCTTGATCAGATCTAGAAAAAGAACAAACAATGAGTCTCACACAGATTTGATCATATAAAGGTGTCTTAAATTTTTGAAATGAGGGTAGTTTACTACTTACCTTTGAGAGAAATTTTTTTCTATGACATTTGAGCTGTAAATAAACTGGATTTGGCCCATATCCTTTTATATTGACCGATATGAATTTCAGTCAGGGTTTGCAGGTCAAAATCCAAGTTTGCCCTGTTTTGCAAGGGTATTATTTGAATCCGATTCAGATTTCTAAATGGGCCAACAACAGACATAGGACAAATCTAAAATCTAGATGGCCCATTGCGTCCGACAGGTTTTAAATATCAAAATCAACATATTAAGCTCATAGATAGTTTAGAAATATATCATGCAGACGTCCCTAGGTCTAGGTGAATATTTTGATTACACTCATCAAAAAATTTGCCAGCTGGATATGCTTCTGTCACACTCATAAGATGATCCACACCATCCAAATTGTATGTCCCATCATGGCAGACCCAGTCCCAGCTCAAAGAGGCTAGGCTATACAATGTAGTAAATCCTACGCATGCCACGAATCCCACATCAGATCAAGCAAGCATCGGACAGTAGAAAATACAATTTCACTTAGAGTAAGACTTGGTCTGTCCCACAAATAAGACTCCTAATTTGACTTTTAATAGGATATTAGTGGATGTAGGTTTCTTGACGAAGTAGTCTCTAGTATGTGTTACTCTTTGGAACTTGTCTATATAAGAATAATGGGTGGAGCGTGTTTGGATGGATGGTGAATTGAAGTAAAGTCGGGTGAAGCGTCTAAATCAAGAAAGAATAAAATGTAAGGTGGTTATGATGGTCTTTTACTTTTAGTTGTGGGATAGGAAATCTTATTTACTCTTTGTGTAGAACGATGATATTTTTTTTGTCATTTAGTGTAGAAAAGAGGTTACTTTTTGAAATTTTCTTTTTCAAAAGTATGAAAAAAAATTCAATTTATGTACTTGTGATATGACCATTTGTCATTTATTGTCTGTATAATGGAGGTTTTACCTCACATTACTTCAAATCACCCTCCATCCAAATAGGCCAGATTGGACATTCTCCATTCTTATAGCCTAGGTAAGACAAAAGGCAAAGAGATCATAGGAGTTAGAATGCACGAAGATCTCTGACCACATGTTGGCGTTTCTACATGCAGATCCATCACACAAATTTATCTCACTTCACCTGATCAGATAGTGGGCCATCAGCAGTGATAAGCCCAGGTAGGTGACCCTGTAGCAGCATGGGAATGCATATACTGTCCAGGCCACTGTAATCACTGCACTAATGTCCCCAACAACAGTTAAATAGCTTGGGGTGGGCCCTCTACAAACTATAAAGAGCAAAATCACTGGTGGGGCCCACTAGTACTATCCCCAATGTAGTCAAAAGACTCAAAACCTGAAATCATTTTGAGTTCCCTGAAGCAGAAAAATGCCCCCAACCTTTCATTTGTCAAATAGATAGAGGATGTACGTAATCAATCAATGGGGGCCCACATAAAAGGTGGGCCACTAAGTCATAATCATTAAATAGAAAGAGCAAAAAAGGCTCAAGACAAAGAGGGAGGACTGATTCGATAGAAATATATAATAAATGGGAGGAGATGAAAAGATTGGGAAGGCCATGTGCACGGATGACTTTTTTTATTATATTTGGATGCTGCTGCTGATGATATGATACAATGGTGTGAAAGAAGGTTTGGGCCAGATGTTCCCTGCACAGCAACAATGCCTTTTGTGGATCTCTCATTTCACAAATCTCACTGGTCCAACTCCAACAAGGGCTGTTTTCATGACAATGAAACTGATGTTCCTCTTCACATGGGTTTCTTCCATGCCTCATGCCTAACTTATTTTAGGGTATGTGGACACCATACTTCTGGACAGGCCACTCATATTGGAAAAATTTATTGATAGGTACTGGTAGGCTCCAGTAGGCCAACTTCATTGAAAAGTAAGGTTGTAAATAGGTCAGTTCTGGTCCGAGTACATGTTAAACCCGGACCCGGAACCGGAACCGGAACCATTAAGGAGAAGGTAGAACCAAATCCGAACCCAAAACCGTTTTATTGGTTCCGGAACCGGAACCAGAACCATATATGGGACGGATCCAGATCCGGTTCCAGGTTTAGTTAGAGAATGATATTAAATATATATATATATATGATTTTTATGAAAGATTTTCGAAAATTGAAGTAATATATCGGGTCTCGGGTCCATGGGTCCGAACCAAGGTGGAACCGGACCTGGACCCATTTACTTATCGGGGCCTAAATAAGGACCTAGATTCAGTTTTTAACGGGTCGGAACCTCCGGGTAATAAGAGAATCGGTTACCTAATTACATCCCTATTGAAAATCATGCCAAATCAACAGATAAATAGACTTGATCAAACCTTGATGGATGGCTTGATGTTATATATTCTGCCCCATAAACTTGAGGACCTAAAACCAAGGTTAGGATCATATGAATGGCTTGATGTTATATATTCTGCCCCCATAAACTTGAGGACCTAAAACCAAGGCTAGGATCATATGAATGGCTTGATGTTATATATTTTCTTGAGCTACATCCAAGCATTTTTATTGTCATGCCTGAAAAAAAAGTACCACCAAGTGCTAACCAGTGAGTTTTTTTCAAAAGAGAGATGAAGCTCCTCCCCCTCCTCCTTCTCATTATCATCACCACCACCACCATCACCAAATTAAAGAGAGAAGTTAGAGCAGAATAAATAATATAAAAGAGAATATAAGCTTTCATTTTGTAAGTTTAAAGATTTTGCTTATGACCACCAATACAAGGAAAGAGAAAGTTATCTAAAAGTCAGAATCTTTTTACTCATAGTTCTCCCCTCTAAAACACTTTTTATAATTTAATTTTTCTGAAATGGGGACTTTAAAAAAAATTCCCCAATTTTATGGCAATGATATATATGGTGACCATAGTGACAATGACGGTGATGGTGATGAGATGATGGTAATTGTGATGATGTTGGTGGTGATTGTGCTTATCATGATGTCCAATCCAATCTTGTTATATCATGAAAGGAAAGTTTTGCTCCTCAAAATGAGAGTTATTTCCACAGTGATAATGATGACATGTAATTTGAAGTTTTCGATTATCACTTATTTTAGTCATGTATTTTACTTTTAGACATAACCAATCTTATAGTAGGGCATAAAATTAATTAGAATATAATTTTTATTAATGATAGAAAAAGGTGTAAAAGTATATTTGAGTAATTTGGATTTCTAATTTGAGGTCCGTTATGTTGATGGATTTGAAGCAACAAATTATATAAAAAGAAAGTGTTTATAAGTAACTAATTTGATAATTAGCCTATTTTGATCAAGAACATTAAAATCTTTGGATGTGCAAATACCCATGAGATGGTGATATGGAGGAGGATCATAGTCCAAATATATTTAGGGGTCGTTTGTTTGCAACCATTTACGTAGGTAAATGATGCACATGCGTGAATGTTACGTACCATCACGTTTGTTTGCACTATTTTACGCATCACGTATGTAAATTTCATGTGAAAATTGTGTGAATATGTACTCATTTTCGCACCTAAATTTTCACACCTTCATAGATGGTAAAAGGAATCTCATGTGGAAATGGTGTGTAATGAACTCCACTTGAAAAAGCGCCCGGTACGGAGATAATACGTTCCGTCACTTGCATCCCACGTTCGAAACGTCTCCAACGCAAAAAAAAAAAAACAAGACACATAAAAAACCCACTTTTCCCTCTCCAACACAAAACAGAGAAGACGTCTCCTCTTCTCCTCTCCCATTCCGGAAAAAACTCCTCTCTTTGGTGCTCCAAACCCTACTACTGCCAAGGTATGTGTCAATCACCCCCATCTCTTTCTCCCTTCTCAAGTCTCTCCCCCTTTCTCCAATCTCTCTCTCTCATTATCTCTTTGTATGTAATCTCTCTCTCTATCTCAATCCCTCTGATATGTTAGTTAGTATTTTAGAAATGATCGAAAAGTTAGTATTTTTGGTATATAGTGGAGATGCATTAGAATATTTTTGTTGTATATCTTGTGCAGTTGACCCCAATTTATTGACTAATCATGGAGGGATTTAATTGATGACATGTGTTTTTTTCATTTTTTTTTATTATAGCAAAACTTCATTTTTGCTTTTCCATGTTTTCATGGTTTGACCATCATCCAAACATTTACAGGACAAAAGGTAGTGACCATTTTTAGTGCTCCTAACTATTGCTACTATCAATATAATTTACAAAAATAAAAATTTATCATTTTCACAAGTAGTTCAAACAAACGTGGTAAAATGATTCACATGCGTAAATGATATGAAAATGACAACAGTACACAAACGTTGTAAACTGAAACGCATGTGTAAAGCTTACATATGTGAAATTTACATATGGAACATTTCCATATGTAAACTGCATTTACGCATCTCATGTGTAAAAGGCAAACGCCCCCTTAGGGAGGCTTTGACATGCATCTTGGTCTACTTCTCAGCCCACTTGAATTCGACCTGCTTTTGAGTGGATTTCAGAGCCTTTGTTGAGTCTTTTTCCTAAATTGTTTAGGACATGGTTGGCAACCAAATCTTCATGGAAAAGATTTTCGGTTTCCCTAAAGCATGGTAAATCCATGTTCGGCAATTATAAATTTCTGAGAATTTGGATGAGTAGAAATCTTCATTTGTTAGAATTTTCAGGTCCGACCACCTCCTAGAAGATTTGAAAATCCTCTCTTAAGTGAATTTGCACACCGAACCCTTTTTTTTTTTACTGTATTCATCGATACACAACAATATCAATGTGAAATCCTCAAATATACAAATCCCCAGCGATGAATCATTGTTCCAGTGGTAGTGAGTGAAGAATCATCCAATCTATGAATTTCTCACCTGCTACCAAACATGCTCTTAGAGTTTCTTCCAACAAAGAGTCTTCAGTCTGAGATAGAGAGAATAATGTCCATGAGGGGAAGAATGTTTCTTGGGTGGTGTTTATGACAAGAATTTTTTGCATAGGAAGAGTCTCAGTATGAGTCTGTGGAATATCCAAACAATTTTGCATAGGAAGATCCAAACCTCCCAAATTATGTTAAGCAAACAAATAAATTTGCCTTAGGTAGAGGTTTTTTATATTTTTTTTTTATAGTTCCAATTTTATCAGGGTGTCTCTGATGAGACTTCATATTTTTTATAGTTAAAACTAAAATGATGATGCCAAGTATTTGTCTTAATTTCTCACATTTAAGTAGAAGTAATTTACCATTTTTCTAATTAAGATTATGAAGCTCAGGCCTGACATTTTTCTCAATGGATGGGCCTGGGCTTGACATGTTCGCCAGTAGGCCGGGCCGGGCCTAATTTAAGGGCCAATTATAAATGGGCCAGTTTTGAATAACCTTGGGCTGCTGATAAGCCGATCCATTGACTCCCATGGAATTAAGATCCAAGTACAGTCCATGGTAGTTATGAATGATCTATAAACCAGTAATCAATATTTTTTTCAACAGGAAGCTGACAGACCCAAACTGCAGTCCGGCTTGTTTACCCATAGACATTAATTTCACAGCAAAAGCTTCGGTCTTGACCCATACATACCAAGATGGGCTTTGAGATATCAAGGCCCACTTATAGACCCAAATGGTTTAGGGCTGACATTGTGGGTCACCTAATCCTATTTTTCTTTTTGGGACTCAAGAGGGAACCAGCAGACACACCGAAAAAAGCCCACACAATTGGGAATGGAGCCCACACATATGAGAAAAGAAGTGACGTACCCAGGGTTCGAACCTTGGACAGCCAGAGCCAAGTAAAAACTTACACTCCTTGTCATTCAAGTAAAGAGCAGTTCTTGGGTCACCTAATTCTATTAAAATATGCCATGCGACGATTTCTATCCACATGATGTGGGTATATATTCTAATCCAAACAAACTGGCTCTTATTGCCACCCAAAATCAGAGTACTGAATAACCAGCTAGGCCCTACCATAGATGGGCCAGAGCTGGAGATTTAGATCTAAAGATCGATGCTTCGGGCGGCCCGTATGACAATTTTTCATCGACTCTTGACAGGCATCGCAACCTAGGCCTTAATTGGCCACCCATGGACCTACTGCTAAACTGGATAGGCACAGCCCCTAACCTGGGATAATGAACACCATGGTCTGGCTTGGTCATTGACATCAGCTTCATGGGTTAGGCCCAAGCCTTAATTAGCCCTACAAATAATTTACCAGGAGGCTTGGATTTGAGCCTGGTGGGAGCAAAGACCTCCATGTGCAGATCCTTGTCAAGCCAGGCCTACTTCAATTCATTGTTCGGGCCTCGATAAGTAACCATTAGCCTGCAGTTATAAAACTCTAGCCCTGGTCCAGCTCATTAGCACTTTATTAGGCCATTTGCGGTCGCATTTCCCTGCACCCAGCCTGTTCAATTACCAGACCCAAAGAAGACTGGGCTCAAGCGGGCCCTCCTGGCCTGGCCAATGAGCAACCCAAGAAACAGTCCAGTACCCTTCTAAGTGGGCCCAATCCGGCCTTTCAGGTTTAGATGGGGCAATCTTGCTGCTTCATTGGAATTGTCCGTTTGCAAAATCAACGGCTGGAGATTCAATTGCGCTATAATAATCATTCAAACAGGGCCCCAAGCCCAGCCCAATTAAATGTCTTTTTCAGTATATACTATAGGCCCCACCCCATATGTGCAGTACAAAATTCAAGTGGTCTGTGCCTGGGCCTTTGTCCACCTAAAGACCGAACAAAGCTTGTTTGGGCGGTCCGAGTTATTTACACAACTAGCATACCTAATGACTTGCCTGTTGGATGAATGGATGTGAGCTCAGATCATAAAGGTCCAGTTTGGTAGGACATATTTATTACGGTGGGTTGCAGTTGTTTCGCGAATGGGCTGGGCCTGGCCCTGAGTCTCAGGTCTGTGGACTAGATTCAGGCTTGAAATCAGAGCCAATAACTAAATGAATCGGGCTTCAGCCTAGTCCAAACGAGTCCATGAACACCCGCAACGCCCTAACCACATTAAAACGTTTTTATTTGGTACATGGGACGATTTTCCATTAAAATCTTTATTCATGGCCTTAAAAAGAACTTCACTAATTGGATTGAAAACCTGCAAATTGAAATAATTATATCAATGAAGGAGTCTAGAATGAATTCAGATAGAGCTGGCATTAATCTTTTTGACCCCACATCATTTCTCTGAAATATTGCAAATTAGAGATGCCATAACATGTCTAAACTGATCAAATTAATCATTGTCATGAACTTTGCCTTTGGATTAAACTCTTGTGATATTAGGAGACTGTTGCTGGATCATTTGGAAAGAACTCGAAAAATCAAGCAAGGTCGCAGCCCAGCTCAACTCAGCTCAATTAGATTCCAGCTCAAGCCCGGCTCATCGTCTCATGAGCCAAACTCAAGCTTGGGTCAGCTATGTTTGAGCGTTGTTATTAAGAGGCTTGACTAGGTTCGACTGGAGCTTGGGTTGCTGAGGGGTTCGATCTAGCTTGCCCATAGTTGAAGCATCTATCTAATTTAAGCTATATTTTATCTATTACAGTTTGAAGAATAATAACTTAATGGGGGTAAATGACATCTAAACTGATCATATTCTCACAATGAAACCATATTGTGCTCACTTCATTAACCACTCAAGATTTATTTAATCAACTCTTAACACTTGTTTGAAGTTGATCTTTAAGGCCTTAAAGTCTACACCTACCATGATTAGGCCTTCTATCCCTTTCTTCCCCTTGATTGTTCATAACCAAAAGTGGAAATCCATAATATGGTCCCTTGCTTCCCCTTGATTGTGCATAACCAAAAGTGGACATCTATAATATGGTGCGCATATGAGTGGTGCCAAAGATCTTTGATCATGTCTGATTTAAGTTGGACTCGACCTCGTACCTGACATGCATAGTCAAGTATAGCTCAGGCCTGTTGGGGGGCTTGATTTCCAATCAAGCATGAGCTTAACTCAAGCTCAATTAAGTACAATCAAGCTAGGCTCGACTTAGCTCAAACCAAGTTGAATGAAGGGAAGATATGACATGAATACCCCAACCATCACCTAGTAATTCAAATCCTCAATAATCCTTAGGTGGAGCTCATTTGACCAAGTCCATATCCTTTCAATTCCTTAGTATTCTATCCAATCAACAAGTCCGTAATGTTGGAACCAAGCTCAAGCCTTGATAAGTTTCCTCGTTTCATTTAAACCACATGATTGTAAACCATGTTTAGGCAAATTAAAACCCCAAGCTAAAGCCAAAATCAAAACAAAGAATGTGAAGTAGTCCCAAATCAAAGGAGTTAAGAACTTAGAAGGAAATGTAGGTGTGATGGAAGTATCCCATCTTCTGAAGTTAACAGAATAAGACTCTTAATCTTAGCTTACCTCAAGGCCAAAACAACAACTGCAACCTACCATCGGAAGAGCAGTCCCCATCATCTCCACCTACTCCCCTATATTCTAGAAAACCAATTAAACTTAAGCTAGAAAGAGATACTTCAGATACAACACCAACTCTTCCCAATCATTAATAATAATAATAAAAAAATCTCAAGAACCATCAAAATAGAACATGTTAAATGGGTCTATCTAGCATTTACTTCGAGCTAAACCTAACCTGATTTGTGAGAGAGAATAACTAGGAAGAATTCTCAAGCACATCCACAAACTTCAAATTTATCCACCTCAAGTCATGTTAATAAAATGAAAGAGATTCTGGGGGGAGAATAAGAAATAAGAAAAAAAAAAAAAGGTATCATCATGATTAGAGTTAGATGAAAGATCAGTTCTATCAGACTTATCATAACCTTAATTTCTCTTTTCAAGTTGTAAGATCCGAATGTGATTTTTTTTTTTTTTTTTTTTTGCTGTCGGAGGGTTCCCAACCCTTTGGGCTGGACTAATCCCTCCGGGCCCAGAGGGAAGCCGGGTAAATCCCCTGTAGCCCTAGTGTGGTAGCGGAGTTTCGAACCCACAACCTCCGGGAGCAAACCGTGGTCCTAGGCCAACTAAGCTACCCCTTGGGGTTGATCCAAATGTGATTGATCTCTCTGTAAATTGTGACATTAACTCCTCAATAATCAGCCCACCAAACCCATAGTGTGGTCCTCTGAATTATCTGTTTTCCCTTCTGACACGAACAAATTAAAGCCAATAAGGAACACAAGGGTCAAATCCAATTAAATATGTGTAAAATCAATGTACACAATTGATTATATTAAATGCTAATCTACGTGTGTCAATGGCAGCCATTCACACTGCTGATATTTTGGACAAATTGGTTAGGAAGAGGAGATCCTCCAATTTCATTGGAGGGGTCTCATGAACACATCTTTTTTAATCATCAACATGAATCACGTGCCCAAGGATATTTATATTGGATTTTGGCGTTATTGGGCCAATTGAAAGAGACATGTTAATATGCAATTGGACAAAAGTTGACTCTGTAGTGACTGCATTTTACTGTGCCTTCCTTCCTCCTTTCATTACATTTTCCATGAATTCCAGGCCCAAACAAGTTGATTCACAAAAAAAGTGAGGATGGAATTTCTGATGCAAGATGCCAACTGTATATTCCAATCAAATAAGTTAATTCCCCTGTCTGTATGGTTGTCCTTTTATGGGCTGTCAAAAGAGTCTAACTGTTGGACAAATGGGAGGAGAAGATAGAAGTTTAAATATGAAACAAGGGTACAAGACAGATTAGGGAACAGGGTTAGGTGGCCATAAATCTTCTGAAGGGCTGTGTTATGTGGGCACTTTAGTGGTTAAACATTTCAACTCACATATAAGTGCCGACAGGTTAATGTGAATTAAACAGATGAACAGATGTTGAAATGAATAATTTCCAGCAGTTAAAAGTGTTACATCGGATCCAAGTATCCAATAATGATGATTGTACATGAAAATGATGTTTGGCCAATAAGCGCAGACCCGGCCGCAATGTATGTATGCCAAAGGGTTCTTTTCATTGGGTGTCAAAATTTGAACCCCTTCCTGTCAAAAAGGGCTAAAATTACGTTATATAAGGTGAATATGTACATGACCCATCAAATATTTGTCTTTTAATTGAAATAAGGCTATTCCATCCCCAATCGCTAAATTTGACAGATTCACCTCTTATTGACCTCCCTCATGAAATCCTTTTGCTAATGGCTTCGTATCAACCCTAGCTTGAACTAAATGATAAATGAAACTAAATTTATTGAAGTACTACAAAAGAATTGTATTAATATCCGGATTATTTTGCATATATAGGAAGTGAAGGACCCCTTTCTTGATTTGTTGTGTAGAGATTTAGGGTCTGTTTGGGAAGGGGGTGGGGAAGGAAAAAAATGGGGGGAAAGTGGAGGGAAAGTGATTTTGGAGGGTGTTTGGGAAGGGGGGAAGGAAAATGGGGGAGGGGAAAATAGAGGGAAAAAGTACCATTTTTGCCTCAAAAATTTTCCCTCCAAAACAGGGGGAAAAATGAGGGGAAAGTGATGATGGAGTGATGAAATGACTAAATTGCCTTTAGACTCTATTTGAATTTTTTTTCAAAAGTAAGGGTAAAATGGTCTTTTTCTCTGTACCTCACAAACAAACAAAATTATACTTTTTCATTTTCCTTCTCTTTACTTTTTTACTTCCCAAACAAGAGGAGGGAAAATTAATTTCCCCTCCCCTCTCCTTCGTTAAAAGTTGCTACGATATAATAAATCGGTGACCCGCCATTTTTAAAAGAAAAAAAGAGGAGTCTTTCTTTTCAATATTCCTTGATCTCAAGGAATATTGAAAAACCGGCTATCGGAATAGAGACAATGACCATCAACCAAGCAAAACATCAGCTGCCCCTCAAGAGTATAGTGGATTTTGAATGAATGAGGCGTGGTTGTTTTTCAAAAGATTAAGTGAAGACTTTTGTTAAAGTAATTATAGTAAATCTTTTTTTTTTACTTTACTCATTAATTTTCGATTGGTCACAACAAGTGATAAAGTCCAGGAATTTACATTTACTTTGCCACCTACCAAAAAATTGGACGTCATGAAAAATAAATAAACCAGTTGCATTAACCATGGCTAACTTCCCATCTCACTCTTTTTTCAAATTACTTTACTCCATGAAATCAAATGCGCAAATATAATTATTTACATCAAAGTATACTTCTCCTTAATTTACAAACTATTACCTTCTAACTAATTTGACATTTGTTTTATATTTTTCTTCCCCATAAAATTTTCAAACACCACGATAACAAGATTTAATAGCTTCTTATAATTGACTCCTATGCATATGGAGATTCCCATCAGGCAAGGGCCACCACAATTGTATATTTGTATTTGTATAAGGACTTTACAGGCTTTCTTATTTTTTTTTTATTATTATTTTAATTATCATTATATTTACTTCTCAATGGGTCCTACTCTAATAATTGACTTAATATACTAATATTGTGTTGTCTTATGGATTATAGGATATTACCATTTAAATAATACTCTAATGATCCGAGTACTATAAGACTTTTGAGGATTGAGTTTGTACCATCTAAGATGATTGATGTGATAACCCTGCAAGCGTTTGTTACACTGTAGGAATTCTTGGAAATATAGCTATTGTGGGGTGATTCTAATATTTCTAGTTTCAATTTTTTTTTATACAAACACTTTCACCTACTTTTGGAGTTAGAGATTAAAGAAATTCTCACCAAAAGGACATCCAAACAGCACATTCAAGGTGCATGAAAGCCAATCCTACCTATGCTTTAATGGATAATGACTCTTCCTTTAGTGGCCTATGCTTTCCTCCTTGGTTGTTCTGGTTGCAGTAGCTTCTCTGCCGTTCTTGGTGTGCCAGGTTTTGTGCTGGCTGTTGAGTCTTTGTGGTTCGGTTTGTCCTTTGGTTGGTTCTTTGGCCTGTGGCCCTTTTTGTATAGTGTTCTATCTGGGTTGGTTGGCTCTTGGGTGTCTTTTTTGTTAAGCATCCTCCAGCTGGTCTTCCCCTGTTTCTTTGGGGTTTTTGCCCCCTCCTTTTCTTCAATTCAAATTTACTATACAGCAAAAAAAAATGGATAATGACTCTTCCCGCATTCACATAGGAAGTTGCATGTGGACGTCATCATGAAAAGAATTCTCAGACTTAAGTCTTTCCAACGTGAGTAAATATTTGATAATTAAGATAAAGGTGATTGTTAATTAGCTATATATTTAAAGCTAATTTTATCTTTTTATTTTTAGTTATCTAGTTTAAGGTGCTCACAATGATCTTTCTTTTGACCACTATTAATATTAAATTTTAGTGGTGCCCACATCCACATTCTCATCATGAAAAAGAGCAACTGATGGATGGTTAGGATCTTTAGAAATATCAATGATGGACATTGCTGAACTCAGTGTTCCAATTTTTGTAAGGAAGAATTTCAAGAAGGTATAAGATTTTTTGCTCATTTTTTTTTTTTTTTTATAAAAAAGTGTATAAAGATTTGAATATTTCAAAAGAGTATAAAAGTTTTTCACGATTCTTTCAATCAAATCCTCTGCATAATTTTTTACAAAAATGACAAAAAAACACTTCCCTTACCATAGGTTTTTATTTATTCTATTTCCTTATTAAAACTAGTCATTTTGATTTTGATGATCATTATCATTTAATGGAGCTAGTTTTAGAGTCATTTGGAATCTCCTTTTTCAAACCATCCACGTAAATGGATCGTTAAAGAGGGCCCTAGGTCATTTTGGTTGGATTTCATCATTTTTCTTAAATAATTGATTAAATAAAAATATTAAAAAATAATATAAAGATATTTTTATTATTTTCTAAAAATAATTTATGAAAAAAACTTAATTGAAAGAATTACTTTTTGAAAAATAAGCCAAAAGTTTTACACCTTACTAAGAATTCCCCTTTTATAATCCGAAAACCACAGTGACTACTAAAACTGCATCGAAGGAGATCAATTGATGTCAATTAATAGCAAGTTGCTATACATGAGCCTTTTCTCATCTTAAACATTAATAAATTTTGAAATTTACAAAAGGCATGTGGGAGCCACCTATCATTAATTTGAAGGTAATCATCCATTCTCCAATCAGCATAAGACACCCCCACCTATAGTTATGCATCCAAATCAATCGATTATGAGCCTAGTTAAAATAAATAAATAAATAAAAGAAACCAACATCTAACTTTGACTGATATGAAGAAAAAAAAAAAAACCTTGAAAAATTGCAATAGCTCAATTTTTTAATGCATGGCAGTTGGGCCCAAATGAGCCTTCCAATCCATTCAATGCCACTTGACACTTATCATTGCGGCATGATGCAACAGTGATTGCTTGTTGAGTTGTCTACAGGTGAGATGGTAATTGTGGGACACATGAGATGTAGAGAGTAAGAATTAGAAGCCCATCCAATGAGGAGGTGAGAAATGAAACATGTGATTGATTCTTGTGGTCACATACTCACATGGGTCATGGGTGGGTACGTGCAAAATACGTCAAGGATCCTTCAATTAAGAGAGGAGGCTTCAAAGTTCAAACTAAATCCACCAGTGAAATACTATTATTGTCGTGTGTGTGTGTGTGAGAGAGAGAGAGAGAGAGAGAGAGAGAAGGTGCCTATTGTCCACAACATGCAATCCACATGCCATTGCTCATGTGGGACCCTGCTCCATTTATCAAGTCAATTGAGGACACCTGTATAATTCATTGTTTATCTTATTAAACTATTAGTAATGTAGATAGGGCTTTGTGTAATCAAATTTTATATAAATTGGTATGTGATTTTCTTGATGCTAGGATAATATATTAGAATCATCATCATCAAAGTCTTATATCTATTATATATTGAGTTCATTATTATTATTAATACTTCTATTACTACTATTGCTATTATTTTTTTGGACCTATGAGAATACACCTATAGGTGGGGAGAGAACACCCACAGACATGGGGAGGTGGTACCTGCACACCGAGAACACCCACACATGTGAGGAAAGGTCATCAACGCAAAGAAAGAGAACGAGCATACTCGAAGATTGATCCATCCATATTCTTTTTGGTGTATTTCTCTTTTTTGAAATGTCTTCAATTTGAAGGAAAAAAAAAACCTAAGGGGTAGCTCAGTTGGCCTAGGACTACGGTTTGCACCCGGAGGTTGTAAGTTCGAAACTGCACTACCACACTGGGGCTACAGGGGAGTTTACCCGGCTTCCCTTTGGGCCCGGAGGGATTAGTCCAACCCAAAGGATTGGGAACCCTCTTATATCAAAAAAAAAAAAAAAAAAAAAAAAAAAATCTCTACACTGGATATGTTCAAAAGCCTATGGATTAAAATATAGTACCCGACCTTTTTTTTTTTTTTAACCCCAACCTAGAGGTACAGAGCCCCAAGAGGCCCCACAAAAGTGACGTGGAAAGATTTGCATACCCACAGGTCAATTCTGATAAGATATGGAGTTTTCAACCAACCAAGCAACTTTTGTTGTCTTGTGTTACAAAAGATTTAAATGAGCGGAGGACTTATAACATCCCGATCAGGTGGCATGCATATTGTATGGAGTAGACAAAAAACACAAGCAAATGAGCAATGTCCTTTTCCAACAATCAGATGTGCGGATGACATGTATGTAGGGTTTCTGTGGAATCCATAGTGTACCCCTTGCTGGGATCAGAATTGTGGTACATAACAGTACGCATGTGTACATGGACCCACATGTCCCTAAACTTGCCGTGTGTATCTAAAGTCTAAACCCTACTCATTACCGGATCAAGACTTTAATAATTCATGCTGGATTTCTAGTAAAGATTAATCACTACTAGTTTATTGAGTACCACTAATTTAAACATTTGACACGAAAATATCAATGCATTCCAACATTTGGGTCCACAGATAAGGAATCCACGGACCCCCAGAATTTCAAATCTTTGAACCGTACCCAGTGGGTCCTTGGGAACCCTGACAGCATGAGGAGTCTTTTTCATCACTAAAGGCACAATCAGATCACTCCATTTCTTAAATTGGAGGGAAAGGTTCAGATCTTTTTCTTCATATCACCATTTCTGATTCCTATGGTTTGTGGGAACTCTATTATTGCTGAGTTGCTACAAGATGGGAAGTATTCGGTAATGGACAAGATGTTCTTGCAGGTGTGTGTTCCTGTGGCCCTTTTTTTTTTTTTTTTTATCTAGGAGGAAGGTAAGATCAGAGAAAAGGTTTTCCTTTTCCATTCAAAATCTTTGGATGAGTGTTTTTTAGTTCTAAGTTTGTTGGTTCAGTTAAAGAAAGATTATAATAAAAAAAGTAGGGCATATTATAAGTTTGATAACAGGTGAGGAATTCATAGATTTTGTGATTCTTCATTATTACTATAACAATGATTCCTCGTCGGGAATTTGTATAGTTGGGGATTTCACATTGATATTAGTGTGTATTGATGAATATAACTTATAAAAATAGGGTTTGGTATGCAAATTTACTTAAGTGAGGATTTTTAAATCTCATGGAGGGTGGTTGAATCTGAAAATATTGTCAAATGAAGATTTCTAGTCATCCAAATCCTCAGAAATTTACAAATGCAAAATATGGATTTACTACAACTTTAAAAAAACCAAAAATCTTTTCCGTAAAGATTTGGTTACCAAACGTGACCTAAGAAAATCCAAATCTTAAGTCTATTTGAATTAGGTTCATGTATAAAAAATGACGATAATGCCATTATACAACCTCATTTATTTTAAGTTTTTGTTGTTTGTTCTTTGTCATTATTAATAAGGTTAATGCATTTAAGACACTTCATTTGCAGCGAAAACCAAGTCTAGGGAGCTAAGCCCTTACGATCTAGAGGGACCATATTGTTTGAATAGAGGATTTCCAAGAACTCCATCTGATATCTAAATTCCTCAAAAGCTTTCCACTAGCTGGGTTTATATATGCATAAAACTTATGAGCATTTTCAAAGGTGGAATTTGAAGAATTTGAAGAATTTTGTAAGTAAAAACTTTCATGCCAAAATGCCGACTTTTCAAAACTTATAAACAATATGGGATTTCAAATGTTGGTAGACGTACAACCAACTCATGTGCCAAAAATCCCCAATAACAAGATTTCTAGTTAGAAACTCTTGGAAATAAATAGGCCTTGAAATTGTCTTATAAGAATTGGTCGAAAATTACTTAATTTAAATGTATCGAATTTGGAGCTGGATCAATAGTTTGAGTCAAGAGCCTCATATAGCTTGGACGGCATTTAATACATGGTTAAGAACATTAGTACAAGGTAATAAGTAGAGGATGATGGGAGCATATACGTTGGAAACTTTTTTTTATCTAATTTATATCTATTGATGTCCATCTTTGTATGATCAAATTTGTTCAAATAACATCTTTCTTATTTGTATTTTGGCTTGAATCCACAATCTCAAAGTTGTAATAGTGAACGTGTTTTTTTATTTTTTATTTTGAAGGTGTCTGGCCCCTTCAAGAACCGACTAGGTAACATAATTATATATTTCACATATGAACATTAATTTAAAGATTCATATCACTTCAATTGAAATTAAAGTTGGCATGATCCTTATATAGAGGAAGGGTTTGGGTAATATAAATGAACTTGATCACAGAAACATTAGTCTCATACAAGGCAAATTAAACATCAATAGGTCTACAGGGATTTAAAAAATAAAAAATTGCCTTCAGCTCCAGGCTCCACCAAAATTGCAACTTTATTGAGAGAGAGAGAGAGAGAGAGAGAGAGAGAGAGAGAGTGGTGGGCCATTGTTATCGTGTGGAAGAAAGGCCACGACATGCATTGCCGTACGTTTTTGTATATTCAGATAGCAATAGATATAAATAGATTGGATATAGATAGATATCTATTGGACCCATTTGACAAAGAGTCTCTTTGGCCTCTTTTTTTTTGCTTCCATACTTTGACATTTGCTAGTTTGCTCTGTGCTCGCCTAAGCATTCTCCCATTATCCTCCAGGACTTTACGCGGGCTCACTTGCAATGCATCAAATTCGGACAATAAATAAGGGGTTGTTTAGTCCATCCCAAGGGATAGCTCACTTGAAATAGGACTACGGTTTGCATCCGAAGATTGTAGGTTTGAAATTGCACTATCACATTCGGGCTACATGGGAGTTTACATAGCTTCTATATGGGTCCAAAGAGATTACTCTAGTCCAAAGGATTGGAAACTCTCCGATAGCAAAAAAAAAAAAAAAAGAGTTACTTAGCTGTTGTTGTTGTTTTTTTTATTTTGTTGTAAAATGCTCAAATTGTTGTCAACGCCATTTGTCACCGGTCAAGGGACAAACTCTTATATGCCTCTCTTCTCACTTTTTGGGCCCTCCTTCCATGGTGCGAGGCTCGTCTTCCCACTTGTGTGGATTCTCCTAGATTCCAACCTCATAAGTTATAATGTACTAAAAAATTATTTTTATGGGTAGGGGGATATTGAGAAAAGGAGGTGGGTCATACGCTCGAATCAAATAATCCAAAAGACCAAATTCCTCATGTCTCGAAATTCATTAAAATCCTAAGAGCACTTATTATCATAATTAAATCCAATGGTGATTAGTAATAGGATCAACATCAAATTAGAATAGAAAAACCATTCACGAGAGAGTTAAATTATTGTAAACATAAAATTAGGATATAAATAAACATAAGTTTAATTTGTACAAGATCAATAGTAGATATCCAGGATCCATCTATCCATTATTTTTCTTCTGTGCCAGATGGAGGGACCTTTACTGCGTGATGTGGGACTCACACCAGGCCTTCAATGCCTCCCAATCCACGTGTTCCAAGCTGGCGTATCACGTGCTTCTCGTATTGAGCATGTGCACATCTCCTTACTTTGCTTGGCCTTTCTCCTTTAGTCCTTCCTTTACCACCCATGAAAGTTTGACTTCTTCCATCCTCACCCCTCTCTCTCTCTCTCTCTCTCTCTCTCTCTCTCTCTACTTGGATCTTATCACCTCATCTTTTTCCCTTCTATACTTCATCCTTTTTAAGCCTTAAAACCCTTTATAACCTCTGAGATCTATCTAAGGATAGTTATAATAGATATCATATATCTTTTCCACTTAGCATTGGAAAATGGACTTTATTAGGACCTATGGTCTGCTCCAATTATCTCTTGGAGGGTTTACAAGTATCCCTTTACTTTATTCAAATGAATCTTGATTAATATAAAAGCCTCAACTTCCATTATATATAGTAAAGACATGCTATAATGTAATTGTAGCATAGCTAGACTTTAAACACCATGAATCATGAGATGAGAATTGGAAAATGGACATTGTATGTATTTCACTTTTTATTTTTGGTGTAAATAAGAACTTACGTACTATAGTAAAACTTTTGTCACACTTACAACATGATTTTCACAGAGAGAGGGAGAAATAAAACTCACATAGTCGACCCAACATAGATTTAATATGTGTATGTGGTTTGCCCTGAATTTTGTTGTGTTAAATTGGCTTGAGAAACATTACACAAGTTCACATGATTCAATCCTTGGGCAGTTGGCTAGTCTTGGGATTACTTTACCACTATGTCATTCTAGTAAAATTAAATTAAATTAAAAACCGGCCCAAGATCACATGGACATTACATGCATAGTAATTGACCTCTATAAAAGATTAGAATTGATTGACATTTTATATTACAAAAGATGGGCTGGTCTGAAACATGCATAGCCAGAAATTGTTTGTCTAAATCTTATATCCATCCAGTGTGAAAAGTACACCTGTAATGGGCACTATACTCCTACAAATTTTGCCGACAATGGGAAATCATGCACCCACACTCTCATGCGTGGTCCAGCATCCTTTCCTCATTGCATAGAGATATGGAAAGAATCTGGAAGGGCACATTTGAAAATCACAATGGATTGGACTCTATTGTCTGCCGAATTAGTATAACGTGAAGGATTTTTATTTAGTATAATGATTGAAGGAGATGACGAGCATACAGTTTCATAGAAAAATAGTCATAAATCCAATCTCCCTCTCCCTCTCATTTTTAAAATTCTCAAAAATTATGAATTTTTGTCATTTTCCCACACAACTTTTTTACACCAAACATCCATTATCACATATATGCAAAAAAAAAAAAAAAAAGATTAAAAAAATCAGTTTTTTCTATATGACAAGCCATGAAAATCTCTATTTAGTTATCAAAGCCCACATATTTTTGTACATGTTCTCTGTACTGGCCGTAACTGAATAAATTGAAAAGATTCTTATTTTTGCGATATTGTAGTAATTTATGCAATCTCACAAATACTTTATGCGATATCGCAAAAAACTTTATACTTCAAATTGTGAGGGTGTGGAGGTTTCGGTTATTTCAAAGTGACAAAAAATAAACGAAAAGTAAAGAAAGACGATTGAAATCATGGTTTTTCTCTTTCACAAGGCCCTATGAAAATACAAGCATATGATAGGTGGAACTCTATTTTCTTTTCTTTTTCTTTTTCTTTTTCTTTTTTTACTTATTCTAAAGGAAGTAAAATGAAATAGATTTCACATGTGGAGTGGAGTGAAAAAGAAATAGGTTGAAGTTAATTACAATATTTCACTTCACTCCATTTGGACGCTTATTTTGAAGTTAAGATTTAGAGTAGAATCCACTTTTAACTCAAGGAAATGAAAGTATTTAGAGTTGAAGTGAAATGGAGTACATGTGGCTTATAATATTATTTTATTTATCGGGTTAGACTCATCCAAATATAGTAGAATTGAAATTTTAGACTGTTAACATTCATTTAATTTCACTCTACTTTATTTTTTTTCAATCGAAATAGGCTCTAGGAAAGAGAAAAAATGAGTTCATGTGTCATGCACTTTGCTTCATGGACGCTATGGCAAACAAAATGCCTGTAGTTAATATGACTGACAATGGAACCCTCTACATCGTCATTGTGTGAAAAAATGGTGGGTGCGTGAGTGTTAAAAAAAAAAACCATAAAAATCATATTTAAACAAAATCTTAGTAAATCTAGACTATATAAAAAAAATTCTAGAGTTGAGAAGATGAAGGGCAAGAAAAGAAAAGAATGTACGTATATGTGGTGCAATAACTACGAATAGATCTAGTTCAACAATCTGGTTACCTTTTACAAAGAGAGAATAAAAAAGATGATCGAGATTGGACTTTGACGAGTCAGGGTTTTTACAAAGCATCGATCTACAATTGCAAAACAACCCACGATAACTAGTAAAAGCTCTACTACGCCTAATATGCTTGCATATTAGGAAAGAGGCTGGTAAGAAAGGAGGAAAACGAAAGCGAGATGGAGAGGAGTTACAGACGGCGAAAATAGAAAAATGGTGGTGCTAGAGAGGATAAAAAAAAAAAATTCACCTTTTACAATTTCCAAATTTTTTTTTTTTTCGAAATCACAAATCTTTTGACCATTTTCTCATCTTCATGAGGTACAATGAGGACAGAGTACATGTAAGTAAATATATAAAATTTGATAACCGCATGGAGTTATGAGTTATCCACAGCTAACAGAAAACCCCCCAAAAAAATTTACTATTTACCACAAAGATCGTATCACCTAGACAAACAATTCAAAGAGGTCGACTGTCACATGCAAACTACAGCAATGGACCACACGACTAACATGGCCTCACTAGGAAACGGCAAGAACGTCGCCTTATTAATTTCAGGCAGGTGAAACGCCAAAACGTCGTAATCTTTAAACCACGCTACATCTTCATGTCAATTGCTCAAATGGTCAGGAGAAGAGAATCCAATGGAATGGTGGCATACCACTAGGGCTGTCAATCGGGCCCTTTGAAGAGGGGGCCCGGCCCGGCTCGGCCCGCAAAAGCCCTCAAAGCGAGGGCTTTTCTTTTTGTCCTAAAGCCCGAGGGCAGGGTAGGGCCCGATTTTGAAAAGCCCGCAACCTTGAGGGCCGAGCTAGGGCTTGACTTAGCAAGCCCGAGGGGGCCCGGCCCGGCCCTTTGTCTATTAATATATAAAACAAATAATATGTATAATATAGAATATATATTTATACATAGTGATTTAAAAAAATATATATATAAAGAACTCAATTAATTAGCAATTAATGATAAAGACTTAATATTTTGTCAAAAAATAATAACCAAGGCTTAGAAAGAATTTTAATGGATATCCCCATAGATCACAATATTGCCACCTATATTTAATTCTATGTTATCATATGAATGATATATTTGATTCTATGTTTGCCCAACATGGACATATTCTTCAATGAAAAGGGAATTCAAGTTGTCATTCATCATATTGAATTTCACCAATGTAAACTATTGAAGGTTAAGAGTTTAGATAGATGATCATTAACATTATCATTAAGTGAGGTTGAGTTTCAACCACTAACTATTGATTGATGCCATTTTCTTTCTATACCCCTACTTTTATGACTATTGTTGTTTCATTCATGTGGATCCCACATCCGGAGTTAAAAGTTTGTGACTCATGAATCAAATCATCTTTGTCATTTATCTTCGGTATTCAAAGTTTAATTTTTTTGTAATAAAATCCAAGGGTGATTTTTCGAAAAATTACAAGTTAGGGTTAATGCTAACTGAAGAGCGGTTGAATGTTTATTTGAACCACATATACAAATAATTTAATTGGAATAAGTCCAATGCCTATTTAAAGTAAATCTAATTGAATTAGACATGCCAAACATGTTCTCATGGTTCACATTATTGCTTTATAAAATATATAGAACACGAACTAGTAAAAAATGCAACAACTAGCAAAACTTCAACTATGACAATCTTAATAATAGCCTGAAAACAAACAAAATCGAGCACATTATTTAAACTATTAAGACTGAAAACAAACAAAATCGAGCACATTATTTAAACTATGTAACTACTGCTAGTATGTTACAGTATTTAAAAGTGTATTTCCTAGTTTCATGTCACACTACTATCACATTACCTTATTTCGTTTAATCCTAACTAATATTTTTTATAAAATGATGAAATAACTTGTTTTGTGCACTCTTTTAGAAGTGTTACAAAAAGCTTGAATTTTACATTGCCCCTCGAATAAAGGTGGGTTAGCATTATGGTATAGAAGAATAATCATTTTTTCCGGCCCTGACCCGACCCTAGCATTATGGTATAGAAAAAATGATTTTTTTTTAATAAAGGTGGGTTAGCATTATGGTATAATCAGTTTTTCCGGCCCTGCCCCGACCCTAGCTCGGCCCTGACCCTTGAGGGTAGGATAAGGGCTTCGATATTGTAGGCCCGCAATGAGCTCCGAGGGCTTTGACTTGACCTAAGCCCGGCCCGCATATATGAGGGTAGGGTAACGGCTTACCTCGGCCCGGCCCGGGCTCAGCCCTTTGACAGCCCTACATACCACATTCACCTGTTCAGAACTTCTGCTGAATGAATGTTTGGTGGGTTGCCTTCTAAATACAAACTTCCACTGCTGAATCATGGTTTCAGCACAAGACTTTCCCACACGTTTCAACCAAGAGCCCAACCTGATAGAAACAGTGGGTTTTTTTTTTTCTCTCAAGACTGACACCTAGATTTTGATTTAGCAATCCTTGTTAAGATTTACTGTAGTCTGTAGAAAAAGTCTCAGAATATAAAAGTTGCATATGTTTCTCTTATTCATGTTGAATGATTCAAACATTAATAAGATGGTACAGTACAATGTGTGTGGAAAATAGTGTTTATATTAATTATGGTTGAACAGGTTAATTTGGATTGGCTATTTTACGTAGGGATCTAAAAGCAGTTCTTGATGAACTTCAATTATGATTTCGAAAGCATGACAGTTTTGGCTATGACTTATATTGAATATTGACCCGTTTTTACTATATAACTTATATTAGTTTTAGACTTCATTCATTCTCATCACTTTTATATTTTACTTTGCTATTTTATTTATATCTTAAACACTAAGATATATAACAATTAAGCATAAATAATTAAAAAAAAAAGAATAGCAAAAACTAATAAAACTACATATTTTTTTTAAAATTATCCTAATAAAGCTAAAGCACCTTAAGAATGGAAAATCTTCTCCTACAAGTATGGGGCCCACTTGGCCTGTCCTTATTAATGCAGCTCCTTTCACCCACTTTTTCCAATGAAATTTATATTCATCAAATCTTTACAAATTATTGGGTTAAATCTCAAAAAAATTTAAATTTAAAAGATCGTCAAATCAAGAACTATGGCAAATACATGGGGCTGATTTTTTGCACAGCCCTTATTTGGGACTCGGATGATAAGCTTAAAAGGACCCATACTTAAAATGTACCCACACTTAAAATGTTACCCACACTTAAAATGTTCATGTGGTTAGGAAGTTCAGTTTTAATCTGGAGGTCCTGCCTTCGAATCCTTAAGGCCTTACCCGATACATAGGGCTGGTGAGTGGTTCTATGTATCCGTGAGTTTACCAATGATTTTTCAAAGGAGGGTCGGCGGATTCTCATGTTATCAAAAAAAAAAAAAAAGAAAATACAGTGAGAATCTTCCACCCTGGAGGAAAACTGTTGTATGTTCAAGCAATCTACCAAACCCATCAACCACCCAATGTGAAATTGAATCGATTAAAAACAAATAGCTAGTCCATTAACCTTATCCATGTTGGTGCCTTGGGACCATTATAAAATACATAAAGCCCGTCAATGGCCTGCGGTGATTGATTTCCACAACCGTAGTACCTACCACACGTCCACACCGCACCGCTCAAGAGGGCCTCGAGAGTAATTCTACGTACATCCATGACTATAAACTGTAGTGGAACAAGCAGGTCGGTGCCATCTTAGGCACGCGTGTTTCTGCAGTCCAATTTTAGTTTAGCACGTGAACTACATCTCCATATTAAATGAGAATGACACGGTAACGTAGATTTGCATAAAGTGGAAAGTTGGCAGAAGGTTTCCCTCTTCTTCTTTCCACTACTTTTCCAGGTGCCTACCCAAACAAGCCAACATGACCAATATGTCCCTCTTTCCTTTTTTTTCTTTTTTTTTTTTCATATTTCTCTTTTACACTAATATTATCAAAGTCCCTATCCAACGTACCAAGAATAGTTGAGAGCTGCCTTACCACTTGCCCCACTTGTGGATTAGTGAGGAATATGTTCTTTCAAATGGCCTGAATGTCGGTTCATACATCATCATCATCAATTCCAAATTCTTTATCCAGGTGGGAGATTTGAATTTTGTTTCGTAAAGTTTTAACTTCTCACACGTCAATTCTTAATTATATAGATTGTTTTTTACTACTACCATCTATGTTCTATGTTGTAGGTTTCGATCTTCATACTTGATGTTTTCTATCTAATGAGCCACGTCCCGATCGTGAGTGAGGCCCAACTTAACCATCCTCATGATCAATCCAACTCTGTGTACTTAAATTTGACTTGCATGGGTTATTTAATTGATCATACACATTGTTAAACTCATCTTATTTTATCTAATAGCTAAAATTTGGACTACTTTAAAAAACTCTTGAAATAAGATCTTTCTGTATTGAATAGTTTTTGTTTCTGGATAAGATTAAGTTTATAGGGAGACCAAACTCCTGATCACCCATTATTTGCGTGCTTTTTAAGTGGGTCTCACATGGGACTGGTTGTTACAAGCCGTGAGGATGGTTTGGTCATTTAAAAAAAAAGGTTCCCCCTTGCAAAAGTAAGAAAGGGTGTGATGAGGAAAAATGATGTAGGTTGAAGTAGGGAGGCCGCTACAATCTTATTCCTATCGTCTTGTAGGACCTACTTCTGCTACTTGTTTGCATGGTATAAGAAAAGCTTTATATCTGATTGGATAAGGATATAATATTCTTCATTTTTGCTTGTTATTGATTTGTATGTTATATTAAGACTGTCAAGAGTAATATAAATTGAGACTTGGGGAATATGCAGCTTTGTCATACATCATTAAGGGGTCGTTTGTTTTCTACACTGCTGTGCTATTTTTTTTTAGTCCGAATCATTGATCGCAGTGTTATGCATTCACGGTGAGTGGACCAATAACCGTTTGTCATGTCATCTAAAAATTTAGGTGATTTTCTTTCATCTAAATTAAATTTTTTTAAACTTGAAAATCACCTAAATTTTTGGATGAGACTGTTCACTCATGATGAAGATATAACAATTGTGATAGGTAATCTGGACTCAATTCTTTTCTATATGATAAGATAGAGTAGTTGATTTCCATATAGAGTCTTAATTAGAATAGATTTTAGATGCCTCTTAGCAAGAAGACATCTTTTAGGTTAACCACTTTCCAAAATCAACAAAGATACCTCTTATAATAAACAAGTCTTAACCAATGGGAGTCTTAAAAGAAGTTTTGGGAGGGGCCCACATATTGGTCGCGTGGTCATTGGGCAACACTCAATGGCCCAATAATTTCTAACAAGGAATTGCTGATGCCAATCCAACTAATCTTTCCAATTTACTGGTGGGACCTAAGTTTTATCCATTAGATTCCAAAACCAAACCATTGATATGATGCATTATCCTTCAACCTGGCTCTATTGCAAATTAAATGAGAGATTATGAAAATCTCCGTCACAATCAGTCGGTGATGAAGATTCCAACTCTTTATGAATTCAATCCTGCTCTAAAATCACAAACACTGTTTTATAGTACAACCTGTAAAGTAGTGAATTTGCAAGTTAGATTGTTGGTGGCCAGTTACAATATTGCTGGTTCCATATATGGATGAATCCAGATAACGTCCTGGTCAAAATCGTCGCCAACATGCTGTCACTAGTACATATAGAAAACAAAAAAAAAAAAAAAAAAAACCACCTTCTATAATGAGACGACAAGGTGGACTGAGACGATTGCCACTTTATGCATCAGTGGGTGATCCAAATGCATCCAACTTGATTTAAAATAGCTACTTAAATATCTTATCACCGAACTATCCCCTACCCAATCTGGATCTGGCATACAACTTCACAGTAGTAGGACACACCTAATAAAAATATGTTAGAACTTAAGATAATCCCAATCTTAATAAATTTTACCCTTAAACAGTAATATTAATCATTTGGTGAAAATTGTGATTGACATAATCATATAAATATTCATTAATCATTTTTCTTACTCAATCTTAGAGTAGAATTTAGAAATATCTTTGTATAAGGAGAGGGACGAGGTGTTCATTTAGCGCGGGTCGAATTTTTAGTACGCAGGTTATATCAGGGGTGGACCCAAATGTTATCACCTAGGTGACGTCGTATCCGTGTGATTTGAAAAAATTCCTTAGATAGTATTTAAAAATTTTTAATTTTATTATTTAACATCTTCCACTTAGAATACTTACGGTATCACCCAAATAAAAATTCTTGGCCCGCAATTGGGCTCAACTGTTTAATTTTAATCTTCTTCACAAAGTCAAGTGCTAGAAGATGAGGGGTGCCAACTGCCAAGTGCCAAGCCAGCAAGTAATATAAAATGCTGTGCACTGCCGTCGGTAATGGAAAAGGCCATTGAAGAAAAGAATCTCTTGCCATACTTTTTATAATTCCCAAAACACCATCCGATATGAACGTAATTACGAAATACTACCACACTGCCGTATACATGCGTACATGCAGTCTAGAATGCCGGTACAAAACGCCCTAGATCGAAGCAACGAAACTCCATTTTCATCTCTCTCTTTCCTCCAAAAATCTCCCCCAATCTAGGGGTTCTTCTTCAATCCCTTTTCTTAGCGCCTCCAATCTCTATTTCTCTCTCTGTGATCAGATCCAGATCCAGATCCAGATCGAGTTATATGCACATGATATTCTCGCCGAATCCGGCGATGGTGGAACTGAAGCGTCAGTTTCTCAATCTATGATCGTGGGGGAGGCTGGTGTGAGGATTAAGAAGGGGAAGTGCATGAGGGATTTGGACTCGTCTCTATGTTTGGCGAAGAATTCGAAGAGATTGAGGCGGGATTCCGGGTTGGTGATCCGGAGCAGGGGTAGGTGGGGGAAATGTGGTTGATTTTTGCAGCGATGGAGACCGATTTCTCGTGATTCTGCTTTTGATTTTTGTTGGGGTGGGGTAAAGATTGGATTTTTTTGGGAGGGGAGAGGTTAGGAGGAGCAATGCAGCAAGATCAGCGGAAGAAGGTTAGGATTTTGCTTCTTTGTTTGAGTGCTTTGTTCTGGTTTTGGAAGATTGGAATCTGTTTTGTTAGGGTTTAGTGATTGGAGCCTTCTGGTTAGATCTGTTTTGATAGCAATGGAAAAAGGCTCAAATTTGCTGCTTTTTTGGTTTTAATTTGCTGGATGCTCACTTTAGCAAACCTCTTGATGGATTTGTTGGAGTGAATTGTCTTTAGTTTGCTTTCCGATTCGCCTCTCTCTTTCTCTCTCTCAAACGTGATTTTTCTTTGTTAGTTGTACTGTTTTTATCTTTTTCATTCCTGGAGAGATTTCATGTTTCACACATTTTTTTTCCTTTTTTCCCTTCTGTTTTGTGCAGTGATTGGAAATTGGAATTTCTTCTCTACTCCTTCATGTTTCCAGCTTTAATTTCAGGCTCATTTTGATTCCCATATTTTTGTTTTTTGATATTTTTGGGAGCACCCAAAAGCTCAATATCTTCTGCAGGCAGCAAAAACTGGGATTTTTATTCTTTCAGTTTAGTTTTGATTATGAACATTGCTTTAGAAATTAGTGAAGGCTCTCATTACTATATGAATAGATAAATAGTTTCTGAAAATTCTTTATGTGCAATTCAATGCAACAGTTGTAGTTTCCTTTCCTGTTTCTGAAATTATAGTTCATGGATCATAATCATCAGAGCCTTGCCCATCTTGATCTACCTGGGTTTGACATGGTGCATTAGCTTCTATTGTCTATGAAATAGCCTTCCCTTGAATTACTGCCAAGTGTTTTGGTATTCAGGCAACTTAAGTTTGGTTGAAGAGGCAGAGGGATCATTAACTGAATACTTCTATTGGATGGGATCGGCAGATCCATATTTTAATTATTCAAAAAGTGCTCTTGTATACCTTTTATTGGCCTTTGTGAGTCTTTTTTTTTTTTTTTTTTCCAAACATTGGTGTCTGTAAGGAAGAGAAATAAAACAAAGTTTATATGTAGGAACTATACTATGCAACAGAAGAAAAAAATCCTCCATATGTTTAAACATTTGTTGTCATTAATCAAAAAAAGATTTCTCAGTCTCTTTTTTTTTTTTTTTTTTTTTTTTTATTTGTGATTTTCGATTTTGTTCTATACAGAACATAGAAAAGCTCATTAAATGAAAATGGTCTTCTTGGTAAGTTAACTGTGAAATTGCACCTAGGCTTTTCTCTGGATCTGATCATGATTTGCCCCTATAGATACATGCATGCATAGATTATATATATAGCATTGTTACTATTATTATCCACTCTAACATTATTTCATCCCTTTTTTTATTTTGGTTTTGTTGATTTCACTGTTTATTTTTCTACAACTACCAGTGTTTGAATTTGTTTCCCATAACTCATAGCACAGCAGTGGGCTTTATATATGGTCTAGCTAAGATGTACTTTTTCATGAAACTGACTGGCTTCTAATATCTTTGAAGTCTCAAGCTGAGGTGGACTTTTTCACTGAATATGGAGATGCGAACAGATACAAAATTCAGGAGGTAATTGGGAAAGGAAGCTATGGTGTCGTGTGCTCAGCCATTGATACACATACAGGAGAAAAGGTGGCAATTAAGAAAATTCATGACATCTTTGAACATATTTCTGATGCTGCTCGGATCCTTCGTGAGATCAAGCTGCTCAGGCTTCTACGTCATCCTGATATTGTGGAGATCAAACATATTATGTTGCCACCTTCAAGAAGGGATTTTAAAGATATTTATGTTGTCTTTGAGCTCATGGAGTCAGATCTCCACCAAGTCATCAAAGCTAATGATGACTTGACGAAGGAACATTATCAGTTTTTTCTTTATCAGCTGCTGCGTGCATTGAAGTATATTCATACAGGTACTCTATTCTTTAATTTCCCTGCTTATATTTGGGTTAGATGGGATGTTATGAATTCAAAATAGTGTCATGCACCCTAAATGCCCTCTTCAAGTATCTAGTTATAAGTTGCATCTCATTTTTATAGCCTTAACTCTCAAGAGCTTTGGTTTTGTGACATGAACATATATGAACTTGTGGCTAATTCTAGTGTTAGTCTAATACTAATGCATCTACAAGTTCACCCTTCATAAGTTAATCATTTTCTCTACTCTTCGCTTCTTCTTTTTTTTGCATGGCCTCTGTCTTCATTTCTTTCCCTCCTTGATTAAAACCCTGATGCTCTCTTCATTTGGACTTCTAACTTTCACCAAGGAATTTCATATAATCTTACAGTTTGAATTTTTTTTTTACTTTTCAAAAATTGATGTAGGTAGTAAATGTGCCAACAGATCTGGTTATGCCGGAAAAGTTGGTCAGTGCCTTTGTAGTCTAATTGTGTAGTTTTTGTTCTGATGTGGACGCTATTTGGCTGCAGCTAATGTGTATCATCGAGATTTAAAGCCAAAGAATATACTTGCAAATGCAAATTGCAAGCTCAAAATCTGTGACTTTGGATTAGCAAGAGTTGCGTTCAATGATACTCCAACAACAATTTTTTGGACGGTATGTAACCAAAATGACGGAGTTATCTATTTAATCTCTTGTTTCATTAAGAAAAGCACTTCATTTCATATAATTATCTTTGCTAGACAAGACCCATGGCAAAGTGGAAGGTGCTCACTGTTGCAACCTGGAGGTTGTGGGTCCGGGTCATTTTTTCAATAAAAAAAATATATACATGCAATTGCCTTCCCTACCAGTTAATTTGCCAACATCATCATTTTTTAAGGGCAACTTATTCATTGATGAAGTATATTAGAACTATACGTTATAAGAGATGTACATTTACTGTACAAATTCACAAAAATTGACACTTCAAACGCCCTCAAAGCGGCCCAAAACAAAGGGAGGCTAAAGAAAAACCAGATCAAGGCAGCAAAGGTGCAACACTGACAAGAGTTGTTTCTAATATGGGTAGTCCATGCTTACATAACATGCATCTATCCATCACACTCTTATAAATGTGTCTCAGCACAGTCCAGAAATGTAGAATCAAATATTTGATTTCCTTCGCCATGTCAAGGAATCTCTTAGATGACACTGATCACTTGCCCCCTGGATAGCACACGTGAGTCACCCTTGATAATAAACTACTGAAGATTCCTCCTGTTAACCTCTGTTAGACCCGAGCACAAAGCAAGCAACTTAGATTCATTACTGCTGCAGAACCCAGCTGGTCCCAGAAGGGAGGAAAGAATATTGGAGCAGTAATCTATGATCAACCTTTGAATGCCAGCCAGCCCAAGGCTGCTCTATGAGCTTCCATCAAGGTTCAACTTGTACCACCCAGCAGGAGGCAGCTGCCATCTAGGCAGATTGCTTTATAGTCGTTGAGTCTGTGTTCACCTCCTTTCTACACTGCTCAGGGGTGGGGATATTGACATTCTTTTAGCACTTGAAAAGATATGACTGATCCAAGAGGCCGCGCAGCAGCGAGTCTTAACGTTGACGCCTTCTAGGCCAATTGAATTCCCATCAAAATATCCCCTCTTTCATTTCTTCCAGATGTTCCAAATAACCACAAAATAATCATCCACAGAGCTTTGCACCTTTTCCCCTCTCCAGACTATAATCAAATTATTATGCCACAGCCAGCAGACTCATGGTTGCATGATGTTGGCACCTTGGTATTGCACACATGTCCAGGGATTGATCTTCGGGCCTACAAGGTAGAAGTATAACTCCTTACCAGCCGAACCTAGCAAAATAAATAAATAAATAAAACAAAGTTATTATGCCACAAACAGCCGTCTTTCCCATGTAAATGTTTTTTTAATATGTGAACTAGTGATCTTTCTGATATTTCATCTTAATTTTGCACCACGATATTTCTTTTCTTGCACTGCTTCTAAGGTTAAAAAATTATATATATTTTTGTAGGATTACGTGGCAACGAGATGGTATCGAGCTCCAGAGCTATGTGGATCCTTTTTCTCTAAAGTAAGCTTTAACCTCCCCATTGAATTGCATAGATAGATGAGAATAATGAAAGTAGCACTTGGCTAGGCACCCCAACCAAGGTAGTAGGCCTGGAGTCAAGTTCTTGAGGATTCTACTGCTTTTGATCTCGCATTGACTTATTAAATAATGACTGAGATCAGCATTATTGTCATCCATTAACATGAAGTTTCTCTATTTCTTATCTTGAACAATTGACCAACCTCGCATGCCATTTTTACAGATAAAATTATTTTTGTATGGATAGATTTTGGCGATAGCAGTATATTTATCTTGGGTCCTTGTGATGTTGCATAATTTTGGGATGAAAAATGGATTTTTATGTTTCTATTCCTGTTTGTAAATAGATAATATGCCACTCTTTTTTCTAGGAACTCAACAAAGGTGCCGTATTTTTTAGTGTAGCCATCACTATATTTCTATTAGATTTTTTTTATAACTAAATTAGATTTTATTTTTTGATTTATTAGTCTGCCATTCTCCACACCCACACATTTGTGATTAATGGAAAAAGAATTTTTTAGTTAGCGATTGAGAGCTCGTCTCGAGTTGAACTGGGATAGGCCTCAAATCATCTTCTTCAACTGGACTCGAGTTCACTTGTCATATATATCTTTTCTCGGTCAACAAGTCTTGCGGTACGTAGAAGGCATTTTTTGAGTCCTGGTATGTCATTAAAGTTGTTGAGAGAAGCTGGAAGAATATTTTTGACCGAGCAACAGATCTGAAGAAAAATGAGGGGTTGCACGCAATACTGCAATAGGAATTACTTGAAATTAATTTTTAGGAAATATGATAGTCACTTCTGTGAATGATATGTCATCATTAGGGAATTCATATAACTTTATACACTAAATTTCTCTGTGCTTGGTATACTTCTCAGTAGGATTCCTTTTCTCACAACATTATTGAATAGGGTGATGGTTTTTGGATCTGCAGTACACTCCGGCTATAGATATTTGGAGCATAGGTTGCATTTTTGCTGAGGTTTTAACAGGGAAGCCACTATTTCCGGGAAAAAATGTTGTCCATCAATTGGATTTGATGACTGATCTGCTAGGCACTCCTTCTTTAGATACCATCTCCCGGGTATGTTATGTTATGTGGTTGTAACATTTGGATCTTTTACTAATGAAAAATTTTTCTTTCCAAAGGACTAGCATTTGATATCTTTTACTTTGGATCCAGGTAAGAAATGAAAAGGCAAGGAGATACTTGATGAGTATGAAGAAGAAGCAGCCTGTTCCATTTGCACAGAAATTTCCAAATGCAGATCCTTTAGCTCTAAAATTGCTGGAGAGATTGTTGGCTTTTGATCCAAAGGACCGGCCAACTGCTGAAGAGGTATGCATATCTTTTTAAAACAACTTGAAATTTTACACAATTGTCGCAACAGTTTATTAGTACCGGCACCTGTTTGTTGTTTTGATTCCAGTCGCCAAAATTTGATATTGACGTCGTTTATACTTTTATATATCATGTAACCAGGTTTGTAATGTTGATATTGTTTGGTTTATAACCAGGCGCTCGCTGATCCTTATTTTAAAGGGCTGTCCAGAGTTGAGAGAGAGCCATCTTGTCAACCAATAACAAAGATTGAGTTTGAATTTGAGAGACGGAGGGTAACAAAAGAGGACATTCGAGAACTTATATTCCGGGAGATATTGGAGTACCACCCTCAACTGCTCAAGGACTACCTTAATGGAACCGAAAGGACAAACTTCCTTTATCCTAGGTTTTAGTTACTGCATACTTATGTTTTAATTTCATAATGTGAGATGGATTTTTTTTTTGGGAATGGACTCATTTTACATATATTTTTCTACTCAGCGCTGTTGATCAATTCCGGAAACAGTTTGCTCATCTTGAGGAAAATGGTGGTAAGAGTGGGCCAGTGATTCCAATGGAACGGAAGCATGTGTCTCTCCCAAGGTACCTTCCAACAAGTAGTTTATCTGTCTGTCTTCCAAGTATAGTTTCTTTCAGTTCATAAGTTTCTAGTGCACAGTATGTTTTGAGTTCTAAGAGTTTACACCAATCTGTTACATGAGTCTTGCGGTAGATTAGTCTTGTCCAATTCTTCATTATATGTAATTCATTATACATGCTGTCCTCCATATGCAAATACATTCAATAGGAATGCATACTGTACACCTCCAAATGCAAATATGCACTGCTAGTGGATACATTCTACTCAAGTGTATGCCTAAATGAATAACTAGTTGATGCATTTTACTCAAGTGCATGCCTAAATGAATAGCACTTGTTTTATTGAATATGAATTTACCTTGTGATATTGAGAAATGCACTTCTATATTTGATAGTGTTATGGATAGAGGATACATGTGGGGATAAGATATTATGTATAGTGCCATGATAAGATGAACTCTGATGCCAATCAAGAAATATTTATATGAAAGAACTGCAATATTGAAATATGCATTTAATTTCACATGGGCATTTTTAAACATTTTTGTATTTGAAATCATCAGCACCAGCATCATCATCAAAGCCTTCTTCCATCTATCTGGGGTCAACTTCGTAGGATTTATTTTTCTACTTAACTCTACTTAAAGCTGTGTCCTTGTAAATCCACAATCTATCATGTCTTCCTCGCAACATCACTCTAGGTCTTTTTTGGTCTCCCCTCTCCTGGTTCCTCAAACTTGTACCTTCATTACACCATACAAGGTCTTTATGTATATGTTCTACGTTCATGTGCACACATCCATGTCTGGTGTTCCTTGGTTTTGTTTCTATTAAAGCATTACCTATAAGCATGGTTCAAAATAGCGGCAACTATTCATTATCCCAGCCAGCCACTAGGGATGTCTCTTCGTTTTTTGTTACCGAACATTCTGCTCCATATAGCAAAGTAACTGTTGTCTTCTAAAAGTGCCCCGTATCTTCTTATTTCTTGTAATTCCACACTTCTGTATTACCGTGCACATCCCAGCCACTTATTTTTTAATACAGGTAGATTTGGATTGCCAAAATAATAATAATAATAATAAGAATAATAATAGTGATCATGCATAAAACACGAGTTTTTTGTACTATTGCATTCACATGTTTGATATGTGATCAATCTCATCGGGTGCGCTACACATTGCTGCAAGATTTGGCCAGATCTCTTACAAGAGGATGGCATTTATTTCAAGTGATTAGATTTAAATATGTGATCCCCACTATGGAGCCTCATGAATTTCTTGCAAGTCCGAGCCTCAAAGGATTTGGGCTCTATTTTCATATGTGCTTGTAAGCTTGCTGGTTTAGATTGTTTTGGGTTTTGGTGTAACTTATGAGATCTCTTGAAGGGAACTAATTCGAATGACTTACTGTTTGTATTTTAATGGTTTTTTTGCTTGTAGATCTACAGTTGTCCATTCAAATACAATTCCCATCAAGGAACCACAACAACCAACTATGGCTTCATTCAAAGAGAGACAAGTTGCTGATGAGTCATGTAAGAATCCTAGGGACACTGATGTTATGGCTGGCAATCTGTCAAGGCCGCCTTCGCATGCACAACAGAGAATCCCAGTGGGTATGTACAGTTCATTTTGAACTTCACATATATACGTATGTATGATGATAGTGGCTGCCACTGCTATTACCCGTTATTTTTTACTTCCAAAATTTTGAACTGTGAATATTGGGTAACCATAAATCTGCTTGGTATAACCCAACTCACAGTGCACCAATCTGAAAATTGTGTTTCTATTATCTCACTTGTCAATGTCATCACTCTTGGTCTATTTTTTGTTCAGCTAAACCTGGAAAAGTTGTGGGACCAGTTGTACCTTACGAAAATGGAAGCATCAAAGATGCCTATGATCCAAGAAGGTTGATCAGGAATACCGTTCTCCCTCAAGCCATTCCTCCATACTGTTTGCGCCGGAGCACCACAAAGCCAGATAGGTCAGATCATGTGGCAGAGGCAGAGGCAGAGAGGGAGTTGCAACCGAAACCCACACAATATGTGGCGGGCAAATTGGCTCCAGACATAGCCATTGACATAAATGCTTCCCCCTTCTACCACTCACGGACAGTCAAGGCCGATCCTGTCGATGATAGAATCGTGATGGATACAAATCTGCTGCAGGCAAAATCTCAGTTCAGTGGGATTAGTGCAGCAGCTGCAGCCACAGCAGCACATAGAAAGGTGGGCACCGTCCAGTTTGGCATGACGAGGATGTACTAGAAGAGGGTTCTTCATATATATATATTTGTGAAACAGCCCTGGGAGAAGGTAGTCGGTCTCCCCAGACTGGGGAAAAAATTGGTACGTTACATCTTTCCATCACGTCATTTTAGATGTTAGTTGTAAATGTTGTGCTGAAAGGGATAGGAAAGAGGGGAGTTGTGCCTGTGTGGGTGCATGCATTGCTCCTCGTCAGGCAAAGAAGAGCAGGCTCGTATGAACCTCTCATTTGCTGGCACAAGCAACGATACGAAACAACTGTGCAGTAGCAACCAGCAGTTTATCACACTTGTAACTATATTTGTAGTTGGAATCCATACAATACACTGCAGTGGATAAAATGGAAGTATTTTCTTTTAAAAAGATTCATTGTTAGTCGTTCTTGTCGTTTTAATTCTTTATCTATGCATATATGTGACAGCCACCCTGCCTTCTTTTTTTAAATACATGCATTGGGTACTCACTAACCACTAGTGGACCAGGCCCTGCAATGGCTTTGTTTGATGACTGAAATCTCTTTGGGGGTGACAAGTGGGAAAAGGTGTAAAATCTAGAAGAAAAAGAAAACGTACATGAAACTCAAAAGAGATAGATGATCCTGTGTATTCAGATACACCACAAAGTGAAATGAATGCTCTAGAAGAGAGATCCACTGTGGGCCAGAAATCAATGACAGCGAAAAGACCCTTGTAAAGGTTGCAAGTTGATTCATATTATCATCCCCAAAAATAAATTTAAATAAAATCAATGGCATCCTAAGCAACTACATTGTCATGTGCCTTCATACATTCACTTGAGGACTTATGGATCGATCTCTGGGCATTTGTGTGAGACTAAGGTGTCAACACCACTCAACCGTGAATGTGCTAGCCTGGATCTAGGTGTTGTATGATGGAAGACATGCATTATTCTCCGGAGGACATGGATGATCTACTCATCTATGCAGGAGAGTATCTCTGTGGTATCTGATTTTGTTTCATGACTCAACTCTCCAAGGAGTACTTGCGTGAGCTCAGGTTGTGGTGTTGAAGATTGGAGTTCCTCCTTTCACCTAAACCTATTGATAGAATGCATCCGTGGGGCTTTTGTATTGGAAATTCCTCACTGTGAACCCATCCAAAACAGAGTCCCTTTGAGACTCTTAAAAGGGTTGGGTGGGTGTGAACGAGTGAGATGATGTTGGTCCTCAACAGCTCTCCATGATATAGCACCCCGACTCCAATCTGATTATTTCATAACCCAGGAGTATATATTCATCATGTGGAAGATATGTAACAGATGTGGGAATTGGGTTCAATACCAACTCCTGAATATACACTGAAATGGTCGTGTTCCAGTTGTAAGGAGTAGCAAGGCATCCGCAAGGGTAACAAGCTTATTAAGTTTCTTGGCTAACCATTCCTGGTGAAGCCGAACCCACCATTTGCATTATTTTGAAAATTCTACGAGCTTATTTTCATCCATTACACTTTGCATTGTCTACCTCTATCCGCTTTAAAAAACACCCCCTTAAACTTACTTGTTTTTAGAGACAAAAGCTCTGATTTGTAAATAAACGCTGAATATACAATTATAAGTTTACAAAACATTCTAATAAATGAATAACTGGTAATGAGCTCGACCTCACTAATCTGCACAGTTTCTCACTCGTGATTAGACTGATATTTAGAGCATTATAAGTACAGGAACCTACTCCTTTTATTGAGCTTCAGCACAAATGCGGAAAAGAAGACAAGAACTTTCACAACAATCACCTCAGCATTATTACCCTAAAAAACCCTTCCTCCAATAATTTGAAGCTCGCACCTCTTTATAAAGAAATCTTAATTCTAATCACAAATCCCAAAATATAAAAGAAAAAGAAAAGAAAAGGAAAAAAAAAAAAAAAGAATCCTAGTCGCCCTAGAATAATGTACGTCCACTTGTTGAATGGATGGATATCTGCGGCCTAACGTTTACATGCAAAAGAAGCATGCTGCCTGAGAGATTAGTTGGTACAAAAATGACACTAAAACAAATTCCAACTCCACCAAATACCAGCTATAGGATGCATTATGTATCCTTAGTTGGAATTCAGATGCTTGATTAAAAGAATTGTGAAAGACTTTTATGCTTTTTAAAAATATTCAAATCTTGATGTACTTTTTTAAAAATGAGCTAAAAGTATTGTACTGTTTTTGAAAAAACTCCTATTGTAATTGTAATATCAACTGACCTCAAACCCTCAAATTTGAAACACTGAGCACCTTCCATTGTACCACAGGCTCTCTTAATACTGACCCGGGGACCAAAATTCACCCTCCCTATCAGCAGTGCCCCCGCTGTCCTCTGCCTCACAGAATTCTTCCTCACTTTTTCTTACTCCCTACCCAAACCCTCAAAACATTACAAGAGTAACAAGAATACAAAGGTTAAAGAAAATGATCTACTGTATATTTATCAATAGGAAGTGCATGCACCAACTCAATCGTTTTTCATCACATCTCACCACTCAATCCTTTCAGCGCATCGCCGAGCTCTTCATATTTTAGAAGAGTTGCATCGCCAAGCAGACAAATTTTCTACCCCATGAAAGCCTTGCATGTAAGGTATCTGCTGATAGCATCAACAGTCAAATCAATACTCGACAGGTACCTCTTTTAGGGTTAGATTTGTCTTTTACATAGCCAGGGATCCCCCAAACTCCCTGCTACCGCCCCTCATTTGTTAATAAGGAGCTCAACCTTGCGAATCTAGACTGATATTTAGAGTACTGTAAGATAATTCTGTATGGAAATAATCCAATAGTGTAATAAATTAATGTTCTCTTGTTGAGTGGATGCGTCTGGGCCAAACATTTACATGGGAAAGAGGCCTGAGATTCAGTCGGCAAACTAAAGTCGGCTTCAATATATGGAGGCAATTGAACCCAGAACCCCTACTGACCACCTTTCACTGTGTGCGCTAGGGGCTCATCGGCTGCCAAATTCTCTCACTCCATTGAGTAATAATACAGGCATTAGGAAATCAAACATCATCCTAAAGAAAATTACAGTTCCCAATCATACTATATTAACTAGGGGGGCTCATCACTGCCAAATTCTCTCACTCCATTTGAGTAATACAGGCACTAGGAAATCAAACATAATCCATCCTACTGAATATTACAGTTCCAAATCATACTATATTAACCAGAGAACAGAACTCAAAACTCATGAAATTAAAACTGGCAGTTCAAGATTTGCAAACTACAATGCTCATGAAATTAAACTAGTAGTTCAAGATTGGAAAATTTATAGATCCAATGCAGCTCCCTATTGAAACTAGTTGCTCATTCATCCTCCTGGCTACGCAACCTCGCCAATTTGTTTGTAATAACAATGTCCAGCTGCGCAGCTCGCTCTACAATAGCTTTCCTCTTCTGTGTTGACACATTGTGGGCAATTTCAGCACAGTAAGTCCTGCATTAAATCATCAGAAATAAAACACTAAAGATGATTTACTATAGTGAATATAAATGAAAGGGAATTGAGGTGTAGCACCCATCCTCAACATATCAGGTAGAAAGATACCTGTTGTGCATCATCAACAGTTCAAGCTCTGAGACATTGTGCACCACAAACTTCTTGAACCCATTGGGAAGATAATGGCGGGTCTTCTTATCTGAACCATAGCCAATATTTGGCATTAAAGTGCATCCCTTAAACTTTCTTCTCACACGAGAGTCAATGCCCTTGGGTCTGCGCCAGTTTGTCTGTCACCAAAAGACAAGATCAATCTGAAAGGTTCTCAATAGAAAGGAAAAGAAAAGAAAATTTGTAAATGATACATAGGTACACTCACAATTTATACTAAGTATTTGACAAATGAATAGAAGCAGAAAGGAAAACATAAATCTCTCTTATTTGCAGATGCAACGGGAGTTACAAATGCAAATGACATGGGAAATTCCTGTTGGGCTAGGTCCGAAGCAAAGCTGTTGAAATGCATTGGAAGTTCTTAACATTTAACAACCAGGATATATGCAGTGTTCCTTTCAATTATAATGTGCAGACATATAAAAAAAAAAGAGTATAAAAGATAAGGTACTCACGCAGAATATTGACGAATGAAATAGAAGTAGCAAGTAAAACATAAATCTGTCACATTTGCAGAAGTGATGGGAGTTACAAATGCAAATGACATAATGCCTCAGAAGTTCTTAATATTCAACAATCTAGTTAGTCCCCAGCAACCAGATGTAAAATTGGATATATGCACAGTCCAATGTTCTGTTCGATTATAATATATTAATACATGCCCATGACTTTGAAAAATTAGGATGTTGCTTTTGCTCATGCCCATGTCCCACATGTAGCCAATATTGATATCCCGTAGTATTTTCAGAGGAAGGATGTACTAGTAGAGATAAGAATATTGAGATTGATGTGTTGTAAAACTGGAATAAAATAAGAAATGAGCACTTTCTAGAGCATTTAGGGGAAGTATCGAGAGGGGAGAAAATTAGATAAACCCATTTGAGATGGTTTGGACATGTCCAACGTAGGCCGACAATGGTGTCAATAAGACAAAATTTGGCTATGAAGGTTGATGACCCACCAAGGGGAAGGGGTAAGCAAAGAGGATGTAGATGGATGTAGCACAAATAGATATGAAAAAATGCAATTTATCTAAGGATTTGGCTCAAGATAGATCAAAATGGAGAAACAAAATTCATTTATCCGACTCCAACATAGTTGAAACAAGGCTTTGATGATGATGATGAGTATTTTCAGAGGAAAATGGACCGCAATAATTCTGATCTTACTTCAATATTCCAAGATATTTAAAAAATTGAGGATTTCAAAAAAAAAATTCCAAGATGTTTGAAAATAATACCTAAAATCCATGTACTTCAAAGAATAATAACATTTTTTTACTATATTTTATATTTAATTATTTTTATGAGATTTTCTATATAATATTTCCTAAAAACCCCAAGCTTTGTAAACACTAATATTTTCCCAAGATGAGAAGATATCGAGAACAAGATGCTCTAGACTGCTGTCTATTTGCATGACAAAACATAACTGCATAATAATTACAAAAACTATTTTTGAGGAATCATGCACCACTGCACCATAGCAAATATACAGTTTACTGCAGCACCCATTTCAGGAAATATGGGGTCCATGGTCCAGGCTTCTCCAAGATAACCACCCATGAGTCATAACCATAAGAACCAATACCCTCCATAACCATAATGTAAGAACTAGGGTTGCAAACGGATATCCGATTATTTCAAAATAAAAGGCCATCATTCAAAATAGACGAATAATAAACCACAATGGAACAAGGAAATCTTTTAGGTTTTTTGTGTTAATATTCAACATGAATATAAAGATGTCAGAGATTTCTGCACTTCTCCAAACATCAAATATCACTTTTTTTTTTCTTTTCTACTTTTAGATTATGGAAATTTTATGAAAAAATACATCCCACAATTTAAAAAAATCAAAATTCAAAATGTAATAAAGTGGGGTCTTACTAAAAAATGATAGAGGAGGGGCGTAAAGAATATAAGTGGAGATGTAAATTGCACTCACTTTCCTTGTATTTCACTTACTAGGATGATGACTTGGTACTCATTTCCTACCAAAGTGGAGACGATCTGAAAGGCGATTAGTAGATCTTCACCTTCACCTCTTCAATTTTATCCCCATTAAACTGGAAGGCATTGCTTAGGATTCTTAGGAATTCAATATCAATCAAACAAAAGGGACCTTAATGGAAGACCAAGCTTCTTAAAATCATTCCTCCAAAACCCCATACATTGTGGAGAGAATCAGTTCTAGAAGTCATGTAATGTAGTAAATAAATCAATTGTTTTTTGAAATGTAAGCTAACTATAGTGATATATAATACAATTAGAAATACTCCAACAATACCAAAAAATCACAAAGTTTTATTGGGCACTTGAGCTCCCTCTTGGATTTTAAATTACAATTAATGTGGCGTCAATTTGTTATTACTCCCTACACAAACCCCTCAAGACATCACAAGAGCAACGAGAATATAGAGGTTGAAAAATGGTCCACTGCATATCACAACAGATCTGATTATACAAACTAACCCTGACACACACACACACACACTCTGTGTCTTGACTCATACCAGAACACATTGCAAACACTAGTCAAGGTATAAATCTAAAAGAACAACCTGATAATTCAGGGCCCCAACATCAACACCTGACAAGAGATTGCAACCACCGTTGTATTTGGATTCGCAATTTAAAAATCATGGATCATTTATTTTCCCTCTTCATCTAGAAATGTCAATTCATCCTAATTTACTGTAGGTGTTGTTGTATCAAGCTCTACTTAGTTAAAGTAAACAGAATCAAAATTTTGCAACTTGCAACACAAACATCAATAAAATGCTCCATTTCAGCAAAAAAGTAAATTTAGCAAACACATCCCATTTAATATGCAAGTTCGTCTTTAAAGAAGAGAAAAAAAATCAAGCCCGTGACAAAAGAAATGGAGAAGAGAAGAAGCAGACCTTCACGGAGATCTTCCAGTCGCTCTGGGGCCTCTTAAACTTCTTGACGCGCTTCTTCACGATCTTCTTGGTGAGCAGCGGCACGGCCATGGTTCCTTTTACATCATCAAACATCAACATCCAAAATCATATTCAAAAGTTGCAGAAAGAAGGAAAAAAAAAAAAAAAACAGCAAATCAGCTGATACGATTTAAGGGAACCAAACCCTAATGCAACAAACACTGGAAGAAGAAGAAAAAAGAGATCTTGATTTCAAAAAAGCACAAGTATAAACAGATCTCAGAAGTTTTGTGCGAAAAGAGAATGAGAGAGATGAGAGAGCCCTAACTTGGTTAGATTCAAATCGAAAGAATCGATCGAAATGAAAGGAGATTTGAGAACAAAAACAAGCAACAGCTTCAATTTTACTCTATCGAAGGAAGCACAATCGAGAGAGAGAGAGAGAGAGAGAGTACCTGAGTTTCAGCAGCTGCACAAAAACCCTAACCCTAAAAAATGAAGTGGCGCTCTCGCTTTGGTTAGGGTTTTTAGTGCTAAATAGTAAACGGGTAAGGGGCATTTTGGCCATAATAAAAGTATAGAGGACTAGGGATCGGGTGGGGCCACCTTTACATTGAAAATAGATCCTCAAAATCATCCTAACCATTGGATTAATCATTTGTAAATTAATTGGTTTCAATTACTTTAAATATTTTTTTTTAATTTTAACATTGATTCGAAATATGGTTAATCAAAATGTGGCCCTAAATCCAAATCCAATTAGCAAAGCAGGTTTGTGTTGAGCGGTAAAATTATATATTGGTTGATTTTAAAATAATAACACCTTATAGAGATTTAAAAGAGAAATGGAATGAAAGTTGTTATAATTAATTTTAATTTAGTTCTTAATTTTTTTTCTTAAACTATGAGAAGTGGAGCCATTATATATTAAGGTATTTTCTAATTGTTTTTCTTCATCTAATTTGATAGATTTTTATAATTTTCAAATTGAAAGGTAATGGTTAAAAATGAAATGTTTGAAATAAATTATAGGCTTTGCGGGGGGCTCTATAAAAAGTCAAAATTGAGGGGTTATAATTGAGTTTGAGCCGATAAAAATCAACAGCTTTCATATGTAATAATAGAACCAAGTGCTTTACCAAAAAGAAAAAAGAACCAACTTGAAGCTACGCATCACCATTCATCACACCACTAGGAGGATATAATTTGTTTTTAATGATTTAAACTTCAAAGATGGGTTTCATTAACAGAATTTTATCAAAAAAATTCTCTTAGACTAAGTGGAGACAAAAAAGGACCCAAAGTATAGTTATCCATTGTAGTGGTCCTAAGAGCCCTTTCTAGTTTTTATTATTATTTTGTTATTTCTTGAGCGGGGATATCCCCACTCCCGTGTTCTTTAAAATCCACCCAAATCTATTCTTCTCTATGAGCTTTCTTCCTCCTCTTTTCTCCTTAGTAAGCTTTTTTCTTCCTACTCCACTCTTCTCCTCTTCCATGGGCTTCCCTCTTTTATTCTTCTTCATCCTCTCTTTTCTTCAACAAGTTTTTTTTTTCCTTCTTCCTCTCCTTTTTCCTTCTTCCTTCTTTCGTCTTCAACTTCTACTCTCCTACGCCAATGGCGAGTGCTGGCCACCACAAGGTGACCCCAAGTTACTTATCTTCCTACCCTCGTTTCCCTTCTTCCCTTTTTGACCCTTTCTTTTCCTTCTTTCTCCCATAATCATAGGCAACCCCAACTGGGCCGGTTTCCCTAAGAAATGGATTTCCCTTTTACTTAAAACTTTTCAAACCCTTATAAATAGTGTGAGAGGCATTGATAAAGATTGAGATGGAAGAAAAAATGAAATAGTACCTCCTCCTAATATTTCCTGCCTAATACATTTAGCGCATTCGGTTAAGTAAGGATATCTCCACCCAGCATAGTCAAAATATTCAGTTAAGCAGTTATTTTAATTCTGATGAGCGGACATATCCCTGCCCACTTGTGAATGGCTGAATAAGGATTTCCATGCTCACCGAAAAAGGGAAAAAAGACAAAAATGTGGTATCGCCTGCTCATATAACTCCCACCAAGTTTCGAACTTTGGTGGGAGCCCTTTACTTTTTATTTCCTGCCCACTAGACAACTGAGAAGAAAAAAAAAAAACCAACAACAACAACGGTTGAGAGCCTCTCCATGCCACATCATCAACAATTTATTATTTGGACACCATAAATTCTCATGGGGCATGTTTGTGGAGGCTCATTTCCTCTTTTGGCCGATTGGTTTTGTTCGGTGCGGCATAAGCTGCCGTGGCAATTTGATCACTGGTGGACCACATTTAAAAGAATAGGGAAGGGCACTTGGATAGCTGATATTAATAATAATTAATAACCTCTCTAAATGTTATTAAAAAATAAATAATATCCTCTCTAAATAGTCTACATTCCTCAATAACCCAAAGGTCCAAACTCCAAATTGACAGAGGAAGGACTAACAACTGAACAATCTCCGAACACTCGAGTCCTTGTGAGGCCTTCACTCAAAGAAATCTTGAGTTGATGGGATGTAATTATTAGTGGGACCCTCCTATTGAAAATTCAAGATGTTCGAAATAAACTCCCACCCAGTTTATTGATATTATAGAATTTTACCCCTTAGAGTTGGCCTCACAATAATATTAACCATTTGAAAAATAGAAGTGATCAGTGAATATGCACAAATTGTATATTACATTTTTTTAATCAAACGATCAATTTTACTTTGGACCCAACTTCTGTTGGACTAAAATTTGGGGATGGATATGAGTGTCAGGGGCTTATTTTGGGAGGCTTGGATTCTCGGTAGGCTAATTCTATTGTGGGGTTCCACTCTTACAACTTCGGATTTATCTCAGTCAACGCCTCACAGGATCCAGACTCATGTCTGCCTTATCTGGATCTGCTCTTCATTTTCTTCCTTGTTCTATAGACTTCATCCCTTTTCTCTTCAGATGAATACCAATTTACCATCAACACCATCTTCCATAGCAATTTTTTTTCTTCCTCTATTATCTTCTATTTGTGTGGCATGCATTTTTTTTTTCTTGGTTTCTCTGATATTTGGTTCAGCTTTTGTACTGTTTTTGGTGGAATTTCATGGAACTTGAGAGCTTGAAGGTGGGCAAGGGGTTCAGCTTTTGCATTTTTTTGGGTGGAATTACATGGAACCAGAGAACCTGAAAAACTTGATGGGGAGCAGTTGGCACCTGTGTGAAACGTATGGATAATGCACGAGGTGCTTTCATGGTCTGCTCTACTTTGCCTCTGATGCATATCTTTTTATTTACATCCACCATTTTCACACCTATAAAGCAAAAAAGATAAACCAACCATCTCAGTGCCCTCATGTTTTCTGTTATGTTACAAGATAAGGAAAAAGCATCTACTCTCATTTGATTTTTATGGACTAGTGTAGTCAATATTAACAAATTTTTACTTTTTTTCTTTGGATCAAAAGGAGGGAAATAGGAGACAAATATCCATTTGAGAAAATAATGATTGGGAGTCTCCAGTGATGATAATCTTGAAACCACAAAATCTTTTCAATACATTTTTTAATGCTTGAAGAGCAGTTAAGACTTCATCCTCAAGTGATTCTTTGCAGCCCACATCAGACTATCACATGAGTTTTCCTTTTAGAAAAATACTTATAAATACACAGCTTCGGATTTAATGTGGGCCACTCCAAATCTCCTCCCTAAATCTATCCACTTCAATTATCCTATCCAAATTCCCTCCAAGTCTCTCCACTTCAATTATCATAGCCAAATTCCTTCCATAAATTTCTCCATCTTATTCCTTTTTTATCTTTATCTTTTCTCACATCTTTATCTTTCCCTCTAAAATCCTTCCAACTTTCCCTCAAATCTCTCTCTTTCTAATTTGTGTTTATCTTCCTATTTTAATCCTAAAATCAATATCTAAATATCCCCATTCTCTTGCCAGCTAATTTGGGCCTCTAGAAAAGAATTGCATGAGTTAAAGACATCTCTTAGGCCTGCTTCTAAAATTGTACCTATAAAATTTTAAAATTCACACATTTATTGGTCCTCCAATCACAATCCCATCTTTAGGTTTGATATTTTATCTGGGTTGAATGTATGAGGGCCATCACACTAATATGAGAAACATAATTGGGGCGCATGGGCCCTTACTCTCTTTCTTATGCGGCCCATCCATGCAAATGAGAAGGATTCTTTTCTAATGTTCAAGAAACTTAAATTTAATTCATTACGTTAGTATCTCAATGACAGGGCCCAAAAACTGAACTAATCTACATTCCAATTGTTTTTTGTGGAAATAATATTGAGATGAGTCTCAGTTGGAAAAAAAAATGCTAATTCTAATTGTTGGAGCAGAAGTTTATAATTTTTTCTTGCTAAAAGATGTGCCAAACCCATAAATCAACCTAACTCATTGGGTCACCAAGGGTGGGCTTGAATCTGGTTCGCCTAACTTGGTCAGTAAGTCGGCTATGTGGGCTCCTAGCCTCTCAAAGACTCGGGGTGTTCATGGACCGAGCTAGGTAGATCTGTCTTTGTTGTTTTTTTTTTTTTTTTTCGTTTTCCTTGGATGGGACTTTTAATTCTTGAATGTAGCAAGATCACATATTAGATCTGAGCTGATTTCCATTTTTATTTGCATCATTGGAGAGATAGGATCCCACCTTTGGAATAGCAATTTGTACTGGTTATTCAAATATAATAAATTTTAATATTCAAAGATAAAATAAAATTTTTATCTTAGATTTATTTTGTCTTAATAATGTTTCAAAAAACTCATAAATCATAATATAGTTTTATATTTGGCCAGGGCTTAGCACGTAATTTTATTGCTAGTATGTGTGTGTGTGTGTCTATATATATATGGAATTGCTCACCCAGGCTACAGCTATTGTTATTGTAGGCTGGAGGCCCAACGGATCCTGATGACTAAATAAGTCTGAATTGCTCCCCTGCAACCATTTCCCGCTCTTATGAAAAAGTTTTCCCCCTTTCTCATTTCTTTCATTTCCCTCACGTTGGCAGAGACGTCTGCCTCTCGCCTGATCTCTCTCAGCAGGGAGCTGCTGCTGGCACAACTCTCTCTCGCTCTCCCTCTCCCGTCAAGGGTCTCACTGCCCAACTCTCTGTCTCGCTCCAGATCTCTCGCCTGATCTTGAGCTTCAATCTGGCTTGTTGCGACGGCCCTATCTTTTATGCTGGTCAAATTTGCTTGGCATACAAGATGTCTGTACATAACCCCTGTTTTCTTCAAGATTTCAGCAGTCTCAGGAGACTGGAAGGACATTTCCACAACTATCCATAGTAGAGGAGGAGGAACGTGTTTTAAGGTGTGGGCGAAACGATTCAAATAATATGCTTGAAATGGTCGAGTGTGTGCTGGAGTTACTATGATCAAAAGCTTCTAATTCGAGAAATCTGAATCATTAGTAGGAGATGACATGGAGGAGGGATCCATCGTCTCATCTCTCAGTTCTCGTTTCATCTCCAGGCTAGCATTGTGCTTCAAATCCTCATTCCCGTTCAACTCCCTTTGTCGGCTTAATTTCAAAGGAAAATCTTTTATGTTTCAGCACAAAATTTGTAGAGAAATCCACAGAGATCAATGGGGCTAAACCAATGAAAACCCCAAGCATAAAACAGACAAAGAAATGGAAGAAAGCCCTCTTCCATCCATGTCCTTTTGATTTTGCTGTCCTCTCCATAGACCGAGAAGATCTCTTTGAGAAAGTTCCAAGAACAACCATTCGAATCCTATGCAACGCCGAAAATAAATCCAAGGAGCAAAAAAACGCAGCTAATGAGCCTACTGGTGGCAAGTAATTCTGAGTATATAACAACTTGGGAGGGGATGAAGAGACTGGAAATGCCTCGTCATTTTGTACACCTCCATCACGCTGAGCCATTGAGATAGTTCTTCTAAATGAAGCCATTTCATTAACTTATCCAAAACCAATCTCCTATCCTAGCCAATGAAAGAATTCCATACCAAGGACAGAATAGTTGGAAACACCGTAACATGAAAAAATCAATACCAACGACGACATCTTTTCAGTTGCATTATATATAGTCCAATATTTAGAAGAGGATCCAATTTCACTTCAGAAACTTTCCTGGAATTGAATGCTGACAAAAAAAAAAAAAAAATCCAGCGAAAGAAACATATCCCCATCAAAAAAGCATTCTCACAAATATTTCTCAAATTAAATTATATCACAGTTTTCTCTAAATTGATATCCAATCATTCAGATAAAATTATCAAAAACTTGTACACGATTCAATTCAGAAACTCCATCACAACATAATGCCCACATCAGATTGAGCCTTCACCAAACTCATTTCAACACAATGCAAATCCACCCACATCAAATCAAACAATGGAAATGATGAAATTACAATCCTTGAGTCACATCAACTGTCTTTTACAGGAGAGAAATAAAAGAAAAGAAAGAAACCCAATACCCCCTTCACTAAAACAACTTCACAATGCAATCTGAATATGAAGTTCCTTTATTACCAAATATGCAACTCCTCCCCCTTTCTCCATTCCCACTCTACTGAAAATCCTCCATCAAACTACTCCCGACTCACCCCAACAGTACAACACCCAAATCAAACATTTCATAAAAACCAAAACCCAGATCGAAAACAGCTTCCTTCCCAATCCAGTTGCAGCAAGCCAGAGTGAAGCTCAACATCAGGTGAGAGACCTGGAGTGAGACAGAGAGTTGGGCAGCGAGACCCTCGACGGGAGAGGGAGAGCGAGAGAGAGTTGTGCGCAGCAGCAGCTCCCTGCTGAGAGAGATCAGGCGAGAAGGGTAAGCGGAGCAGGGCAGCGAGGGAGAGAGGAGAGCAGCAGGGCAGCGAGGGAGAGAGCTTCGCTAGGAGAGACCGGTGAGAGAGAGAGCTTCGTCGCTGAGAGAGAGAGGCGAGAGACAGAGAGAAGACCGTCGTTGAGAGAGAGGCAAGAGACAGAGCTTCATCGTCGCTGAGAGAGAGAGGGGCGAGAGACACAGGAGAGACACAGGAGAGCTCGATTTGGTCTAAGGTAAGATGGGGGGAAATGAAAAAATGAGCGGGCCATTTAAAAACTCAACTCACCTACCTGATTGCAATTTCTCTCCCACACGTGATCCCTTCCGTCACACGCACCCAGCTCATATTAGTGTCAACTGCAATGTGGGAGAGCAGTTCTCATATATATATATGTATATATATATATAGCTAGCTTTTCTAAACTCAAGCTTATGATAAGATAAGCTCAAGTGTGTGGTGATGCTCGCCTGGAGACCCACATGAGGATGAGGATTGTGGGGGATTTCAAGGACTCCCTGAAATCTTTCTTTCTGTAAAAAATCAGCCCCAATCGTGATTTCTTTCATCTCCATATGGGCTCAAAAGTTTAATGATCAACGGTCTATTTGGATCGTTACATAGTCGATTCAACAGTCCAATAAATTCAGATATGACCGAAAGTTGGTGGATATATGCAAATTAGGGGGGTTATTTGTTTGGTTTATTTGGATGGACCAAAGGTGGGCCCCACAAGCATGAGTTTATAAAATTTTATCTTAAACTTAAACTTAGGAGGGCCTTGCTTGTGTGTGTGTATATACACATATATATATATATATATATGGGTCAGCTCTCCTAAGCTCAAGCTTAGAATAAGGTAAGCTCAAGTGTGTGGTGGGGCCCACCTGGAGACCCACATGGGGATGGGGGTGGGGGGGATTTCAAGCACTCCCTTGGATCTTCCTCTCTAAAAAAAATCAGACCCAAATGCGATTTATATCATCTCCATATGGGCCCAAAAGTTTAATGATCAACGGTTCATTTGAATTTGATACATAGTCAATCCAACGGTCCAATAAATTCGGATCTAACCGAAAGTTGGTGGACATGTGTAATTTAGGGAAGTCATGTGTTTGGTCCATTTGGATGGACCAAAGGTGGGCCCTACAAGCATGAGCTTACGAAATTTTTTCTAAGCTTGAGCTTAGGAGAGCCTTGCTCATATATATATATATATGTCTATATGTGTGAGAGAATCCTATCCAATGTAGTTTTTACCCATTTAATACCTGTATCCGTTTCCTAAAATTTTTGCATCTCTCTCTCCTCATCTCTCTGCAAATACATGTGTTTCATGAGGCTGGCCGGGCACTTGATGTGTAAAAATCCACAAGAAGAGAAGCACACACAGCCAATGATATTAGTTCCTCTCTTCTTTTTTTTCTTTTTTATATCAAGCCTTTGTCTCCTACGCAACTTCCAAAGGAACGTGTCTTTTTACTTACAGCGGGCTCCATGACAAGTGCATTTATTTTAGTTTTTATTTTTTATTTTTTATTTTTTATTTTTTTTATTTTTTATTTTTTATTTTTTTTCCTTTTATGTGGGAGGGTTCCAAATCCTTTTGGGCCCGCTGGACTAATCCTCCGGTCCCAAAGGAAGCGGGTACATTCCCCACCGTAAAATGATGGAATCTGATTCTTTTCTCCCAGACGCACACATGGAGTCAACTCTCCTTATCTTCTCCCTCACCTTCATCCCCTGCCTCCTCCTCCTCTCTCCGGCCACCTCTGCAACTTTCTTGCCCAAAGAAGCCCTCCCAACAAAATCAGGCTACCTACCGCTCAGCCCCACATCCGGCTCCGCCATCTTCTACACCTTCTATGAAGCCCAACACCCCACCTCCCCTCTCTCCCAGACCCCACTCCTAGTCTGGCTCCAAGGCGGCCCTGGCTGCTCCTCCTCCCTCGGCAACTTCTTTGAGCTCGGCCCATGGCGTGTCAACTCCATTGACTCCACTGACAACGCCCCACTTCTCAAACCCAATCCAGGTGCCTGGAACCGCCTCTTCGGCCTCCTCTTCGTCGACAACCCCATCGGAGCTGGCTTCAGCATCGCGGCCACCAACGAAGAGATCCCCAGAGACCAAAATTCAGTTGCCAAACACCTTTTCCTTGCACTCCAAACATTCTTCTCTTTGAACCCGTCTTTCAGATCCCGCCCTCTGTACATCACTGGAGAGAGCTATGCTGGAAAATATGTCCCCGCTATTGGATACTACATACTGCAGCAGAATTCACGACTGTCCGCGTCGAAACAAATGAATTTGCAGGGAGTTGCAATTGGAAATGGGCTGACCCACCCTGTTACCCAGGTGGCGACCCACGCCGAGACTGCCTACTACTCCGGCCTGATCAATGCAAAGCAGAAGAGCGAACTAGAGAAACTTCAGGCTGTGGCGGTGAGGCTGACTCGAGAGGGGAACTGGAGCGAGGCCACGAATGCACGGAACCGGATATTGCGTTGGTTGAAGAATGCCACAGGCTTGGCTACACTTTATGATTTGACCAAGAAGAAACCTTATCAATCACAAATGGTCAGTGTTCTTCTGAATAAGGAAGAGGTGAAAGAAGCGTTGGGTGTGGATAAAGATATGGTCTGGGTTGAATGCAGTGATGTGGTGGATAGTGCTTTGCACAGTGATGTGATGAAGAGTGTGAAGTTTATGGTGGAGGAATTGGTGAAGAAGAGTCGAGTTCTGCTGTATCAAGGACAGTTTGATTTGAGAGATGGGGTGGTTTCGACAGAGGCGTGGATGAAGGAAATGGACTGGGAGGGATTGGAGAACTTCTTAATGGCAGAGAGGAAGGTGTGGAAAGTAAATGGAGAGTTAAGTGGGTATGTGCAGAAATGGGGAAGTCTGACACATGTGGTTGTTGGGGGAGCTGGGCACCTTGTTCCTTCTGATCAGGCAGTGAGTTCTCAGGCAATGATTGAAGATTGGGTCCTGGAGGAAGGTTTGTTTGGTGACGGAGACGTGATTTCAAGTTTCAGGGGCTCCTCCCTTTAAATGACATGTATTGTGAATCTGTACTAAATTTTATGAACTTAAATAAATTGTGCATGAATGCTGAAGTTGTGAGTTTCTGATGGACTTTAGGAACTTTGATTTTCTGGTTGAAATAACTTGTGTAGTAAAGGTGAAGTTGATATGTGAATTGCTGCCTGGTAGAGGAGAATAGTTTTAGCTGAAGGAGCATCTAATTGTTGGGCTTCTGCAGCAGACTGTTACTGTCCTTGAATCCTCATAACATATCATTAAAAAATCTCATTAAGGCTTAATGTTTATTTCTCTTGTGTGTTTTATCCAACAGAGAAATGAGAATGCCCATTAATATGCGTACATATGCCATGGGGTCTTTTTATGAGGTTTTGACATTTTTTATTTCTAGCTTGGGAGTTCAAAGCACGACTGCCAAAAAGGAAGAAAGGGACAGAGATCTCTTTCATGCAGCTAATAACAAGTGTGACACTGTAATCTTCTTTCAAATCAACCAACATCATCTTCAGGATAAAAAACTTCTTCAGAAAAAATAAATAAATAAAATCTACCAATAGCATTGCTCTCCACATTGCAGTTACTCATATTTATAAGAAACCACACATCTATAGATTACATACATTGCTTCATTTGCTTTTTTTTTTGCTCTGGATGAGTAACAAAATAAGTAAATCGATACAAGAAAATAGCAGTCAATCAGGATAATGAACTGCTTAAAAGAAAAGTCCAAATATAAAGATCAAACATTGGCCAGCACGGCAGCACCACAGAACCATTAGCAAAAGAAACTGCCAATTTGGCAAGTGAATCAGCTTCTTAGTTCAGCTCTTTAGGAACAATAGCGAAAGAAATGCCCACTGTGGCAAGGAGAAATCTCTGATAGAGACTAGCTTCGATGGGGGTGAAGCCAGTCCCAAAGTCCACTCGAAAGTCATTTACAAAATCAGCATCAATAAGCAGAGCACCAACAAGATTTAGCCTTCACCAATTCTCTAATTGCCAGAATATCAGCTCCATTAAAATCTCCAAACCAGCTTAAGCCAGAAAAAGCTCCTAATGATGACCTTTATCATATTTTATGGTTCCTCTAATTCATGATTAGCATTGCTTTCCCATGACACTACCAATTATGTTTCGTTGACCTGGTTTGAGATGAACATTCAATAGCTTTATTCTTGCAGGTGAAGCATGCCCTTCTATGACCAGACTGTTCAAATTTAACAAGGGGCCTCCTCTAAACTCCTGTTGTTTTAGTCCCTAAGTTAGAAAGACATAACTTCAAGAGTCTCGTATTCTGTTCTTCCAGATCCTCAATGCAGTTTGACAAAGGTAACATTTCATATAATATGAAAATATAAAGTAAAAATATAGTATATAGTTTCTTTATGCTCCCAATGCAGAAGATGCTAGATTTTCAACAATTATTTTCATGAACAGTAATTCGTCCCTCCCATTAAAGAGATCAGTGAAGGCCTTCTTTGCGTTGTTCTGTCTCCACAACATAACCATCCCAAACTAATTTTGTATTCTTATCCTGACTCTGCCGCCTTTTCTGAATGTTTCAATCCCTAAGGCTCTTTCAATCGATCCCACAAGAACAGTCAACGTCCTTCACCAGTCCAGCTATGTATTATCCATTCAATCCTTTTACAATAATTAAACATAATTGTTGGACTTCCACAAGTTCAATGATAAGTAACATCATTATGATCATCTTGAGTTACAAGACATTTTCTCGCACCATCTCTCTCTTGGTGCATTCAAGCTGGTTCCATATTACCAATTTTCATCATCTCCACTATAGGATATAGTTAAAATGCAGATTCTAGTTATGTGTTTAATTCCAGCGCCCCCCATGCTTCTCGGTGTATTAAAGCCACTTCCCGATCCATTTTCTGGTTACATGGTCTTCCACTTATTCATTCTTGTCTCCTCCAAATTGGGCTTTGAGAGACCACAGTCATTAAGACCACAAAGCCATCTCTTTTCTCATTCACTTCATTAGTTGCCTTCTAAACCCCACTAGGAACAATGGTTTTTTTTTTTTTTTCTTTTCCTTCTGGGAATCTCATGCATCACAGAATGTAAATGAATTAGGCCCAAGATATGATTCAGTCACCAGTAATCCCCACATGAACAACCAACACTATCAATATGATGAAAGCAATTGGAGTGCCATAGAATTATCGGCCTATAGACTATCTTGGATATGTGCTTAATAGCATTGCGGCAGTCTTCACACACTAACAAATTCTTTATTATTTGAATGGGTTGACCAGGCAGCACATTCAGAATACCAATACCAAATGCAACAGCTAGTTTTTCACTGCGATACTTGAGCATATGCTCATTCTCTTCCTCTTTCGCATCATGCAAAACCGTCTTATTTGCAGACACATGCCTTAGATTTTTTTATCTCAAGATCCAGTTCCTCCAGGAACGCATAAATTTTTTTCCCTTACAGGATGCACTGAATCACAGACTAAAAATATATGAACTTTGTTCTGCACCTCAATCCAAGTGAAACCAGGCACCTTTTCACACCTCTCCCTCATGGTCACTCTCATCTTCCCAAGATCACTCATCCACCTGCTGCTACATATAAATTTGAGAGAAGAACATACATTCCTGAATTATCGGGCTCCATCTCAAAAATCCTTTCATCTGCTTTTTTTTTATCAGAAACAGAACACTTTCACTAAAAAGAGATGATAATACAAGGAAAGGAAAGGGAAAGAAACATAAGGTACAAGAGCATTGTACCCCACACACAACTCAACTACATAATTAAAGCCTCCCAAGGGGCTCAACCCCTTATTTGGCTACAGCATCTGCCATGAAACTGGCCAATCTAAATTCATGACGAAAGATAACATTTATGCTTACCGATCAACAAAAAAAAAAAAGAAGAAGAAGATAACATTTATGCTTGAAGACAGAACCCGGATGTCATTTAAAAGGAATTGGAGCTTCCAAGGATTTGCTTTTCGGTGTGACACTCAAGCGATGACAATGGAAGAATCGCTCTCCACAATAAGGACGCCATTAAAAATTTTCAAAAAGCATCGAAGAGCTTCCAAATAGCTAACACCTCCACTCCATTAGAATCATGAACACCCACATATTTAGAAAACATAAATAGAACCTCAATTTCAACACTCCGGGGAGGGGGGCACCAAAAAATCTCCTCACCTTGACATGGCTCAAGCAAAGCACCCCACATTATTACATCTGGTTCAAATGGCATATTTTTCATGAGAGCTTGAGCATCTTCCAAGCACCCTACCCAGCATAAAAGATCGATCATGCAAGTGTAGTGCTGTCCCTTCCCTGTTGTACCATAATCTCAATTCATTGAGTAAAAGTAATCTATGCCTTTATCTACCAAGCCAGCATGACTGCATGCCGACAGGACTCCAACCTGAAGAATGTGCAACAAAGTAAAATATGAGAAGACATAGGATAAAAGTAACTGACTAAACAGCTAAGACCATCAGAAAAAGATAGCCCCACATCAAGTAGAGAACGCAAAACAACTCATGTCCATCCCATTTTCTACACAGTTCCACCATCAAGGAAAAGCATTTCAACAAAGAGGAAGTCACATTTAATTTAAACGTGGGGCCTTTCAAGTTAATATCTTAGTTCATCAAAGTGCAACAAGGAAAAAATATTATAAATTTAACCATGACAGCATAAATATATGGGATACAAGGTAAGCAACAAAACCTTTCTTTATGATAGCAACTGCCATATAAGGCAGAATCCAGCTAAAAATTATTCACAAGCACAAGAAAGATTTCAATCTATAAGGATACTGCTATGAAAAATTGCATCAGGGAAAAGAAAAACTAGAAAACATTTTTTAAAAGGTCTCACATATTGTAAGGGAGGACAAGAAAAGGCTCTAATATGCAAATATATGCAAAAAGCTAGATCTTTTGTTCAACGAAAACAATGCTTAGTGTCATTCCCTGATCAGTAGCCCAAAAAAATTATAATAAAATAAAAAGAACAACAACAAGAACAAGAAGGAAAACAATGCTTAGTACAAGATAAAAAAAAATAAACAAAAGAGCAATTAACTTGTAAAAATATAATTACCATGTTAACTAACATCTTCCAAACTCTGAAACCCCATTTCTCCAATCTTTCCTCCCTCATCCCCCTTTCTCTCCCCCACATCTTCCAAACCCTTAAAACCCCTCATTTCTCCAAACCCACAAATCCAAACATCCATCTCCAAAACCCCACCACTACCAATCCTCCATCTCTCTGCCAAATCCTCATCGCCTGAAGCACCCCTCCACCAATCCCTCCCCCAAGACCCTCAAATGCCACCCTCGCTGGCGGCAACATCCTCTGTGATATCTTCCTCTTTGGCTTCTCCCCCACTCTCGCTGAGATCGCTGGCTATGTCTTCGTATTCGCAGTCAAACACCTGATATGAAAAAACGCAGATGAACTGTTTCTAAAATGATACAAGCCAACATTCAAACTGTGCACGTAGTAAACCCCATTGTAGGACCAAACTCTTACTTATTAGAGAAAAATTTGGCAAAAGCCTACAAAAGAGTATTTATTTTGAGGAGTTCGGTAATTTAATAGCTAGACTCTATTGAAAAACTTCACACATCTAATAAAAAGCTTGAGTGAGAGATTTTTTTTATTTTTTATAACGCAGGTTCCTAGTTCTTTTGGCCATTATTATTGAGTGAGATGATTAAGAGAGCCGACTCCTAACTTTATATATTATTATATCATTTACACCTTCATTAGATAAGGATAAAAGAATTGCTTTGAGCGGTTTTGATTCATTATGGTGAGCCTTAGTATCCCCATATTTCAATTGTGCTTAGAAAGTTTTGAGAACCTATGTCTTTGGAATGTTGAGATATTTTCAAATTAGGACTTCTCTTTGGAAGAAATTTGAAAGAATATTATTATTTTTAAATGATCATTATATATCCCTTGCAAGAAAATAATAGCTCCGCCATTGCAAATTTGTAGGCATTCCAAAGGCTTTTGCTTACTTTAGACCAACATGCATATGTTGAGGGTAGGGGTAAAGCTTGTCCCGGACTCTAGACATTTGATGGATATACTGAAGAGTGCATGGAGATGTAAAAATTCACGGTAAAAAGGAAAAATGCTAAGCAGATGATAATGGATATGAAAGTGAGATTAGTGAAATTTATCCATTGAAAACCTAAATCGCTCAAAACACACGTCTCTCTTTATTATGAGGTATGAACAAATTTTACTCTAATATGAATTGCCCCTTATTGTTAGCTTCCACTTGTAAAAAGTAAATGAGTAAAATATTAAAAAAAAGAAAAACTCATTATATAAATACACCAATGCTCTCATTTAAGACATGTAAAAATGACATAACTTAATCCAGTTCGAAGCGTTGAAATAGTCACGGGGCTCAAATTTTATAAGATTCAAAAGGGCACACTGCGTCACTGCCAAATAAAAACATAAAAAGCTAAAAAATGTCTACTTTCAAATATTTTAATGAAAACAAAAAAAGAGTACAACTTTTTTCTTAAAATAGGATGCGGTTCAGCTAGTGGGCCAACTTAACCTTATATTAAAACTCAATTTTTACTCAAACCAAGCCTAATTATACTAAAAATACAAATCTAATTTTTTTTATTGATCATATAACTCAAATTAAAATGAGTTCAAATATTCAACAAAAATCTAATTTCTAAAGATTTTAAGCCTTTATTCAAATTCAAACATAGCTTTCTTTGAATTGCATAATTGAAATTAGGGGATTTATCCGGAAAAAAAATATTAAGTGGCCACCATACCGAAAATGTAATTTTAAGTGCCCTTGCACCAAATCAATCATTTTGCTCGAAAACATATATTTTTTTTAAAACTTTCTCTACTAAGATCCATGTCGATCTTCATTTGCAATGTTAAGGGTCGAACGCATGGTCACTAGGGACCCTTAACATTAAAAAAAAAAAAAAAAAAAAAAGTCGATAGGTACCCTATTAGAGAATATTAAGAGAAATTACGTTTTTGGACAAAATAACTAATTTGGTGCAAATGCACTTAAAATTACCTTTTCGGTATAGTCACCTAATCTTTTTTTATTTTATTTTATAAAATCCTCTCAAAATTAATATTGGTCAAAATATTAGATATATTTTAATGTTCTTTATCCACTTATTTATAGTCAATGACTAATATCCTTCTTGCTAAGCAAACACAACCAATGAGGATAAAGGACACAGACACCTACGATAGCAGTCCCGACAATAAATGATTGAATCTGATCCATTCTCACAAATAAAGATCCAGTCTTTTTCCTTTTTAATTGTAGGATTGTCCGGAGCCTATCATCAGACACCCACCCTGCCATGGAGTCAACTCTCCTAGTCTTCTCCCTCACTTTCATCCTTCTCTCTCCGGCCACCTCTGCATTTTTCTTTCCAAAAGAAGCCCACCCAACAAAATCCGGCTACTTTCCGGTCAGCCCCACATCCAGCTCCGCCATCTTCTACACCTTCTACGAAGCCCAACACCCCACCTCCCCTCTCTCCCAGACACCTCTCCTAGTCTGGCTCCAAGGCGGCCCCGGCTGCTCCTCCATGACTGGCAACTTCTTCGAGCTCGGCCCATGGCGTGTCAGCTCCATTGACTCTACTGACAACACCCCACTTCTCAAACCCAATCCAGGCGCCTGGAACCGCCTCTTCGGCCTCCTCTTCATCGACAACCCCATTGGAACTGGCTTCAGCATCGCTGCCACCAGCGAGGAGATCCCCAGAGACCAAAACTCAGTTGCCAAACACCTTTTCCTTGCACTTCACGCCTTCTTCTCTTTGAACCCGTCTTTCAGATCCCGCCCTCTGTACATCACTGGAGAGAGCTATGCTGGAAAATATGTCCCCGCGATTGGATACTACATACTGCAGCAGAATTCACGACTGTCCGCGTCGAAACAAATGAATTTGCAGGGAGTTGCAATTGGGAATGGGCTGACCCACCCTGTCACCCAGGTGGCGACCCACGCGGAGACTGCCTACTACTCCGGCCTGATCAATGCTAAGCAGAAGAGCGAACTCGAGGAACTTCAGGCTGAGGCAGTGAGACTGACCCGAGAGGGGAATTGGAGCGAGGCCACGAATGCGCGGTACCGGGTGTTGCTTTGGTTGGAGAATGCCACAGGCTTGGCTACACTTTTTGATTTGACGAAGAAGAAGCCTTATCAAACACAAATGGTCAGTGTTCTTCTGAATAAGAAAGAGGTGAAAGAGGCCTTGGGGGTGGTGAAAGATATGGTCTGGGTTGAATGCAGTGATGTGGCGGGGAGTGCTTTGCACAGTGATGTGATGAAGAGTGTAAAGTTTATGGTGGAAGAATTGGTGAAGAAGAGCCGGGTTCTGCTGTATCAAGGACAGTTTGATTTGAAAGATGGGGTGGTTTCGACGGAGGCTTGGATGAAGGAAATGGACTGGGAGGGATTGGAGAGCTTCTTAATGGCAGAGAGGAAGGTGTGGAAAGTGAATGGAGAGGTAAGTGGATATGTGCAGAAATGGGGAAGTCTGACACATGCTGTGGTTGGGGGAGCTGGGCACCTTGTTCCTGCTGATCAGGCAGTGAGTTCTCAGGCAATGATAGAAGATTGGGTACTGGAGAAGGGCTTGTTTGGCGAGAGAGATTAGATTTCAAGTTTCAGGGGCTCTCTTTAAATGGCATGAGTTGTTGGTTAGTGATGGATTTTAAGAACTTTTATTGCTTCCTGGTAGAGGAATAAGAACAGTTTTAGCTGAAGGAGCATTTAGTTGTTGGGCTTCTGCAGTAGACTGGTAACGGTCCTTGCTTTCTTTTGACATTGTAACTTGTATTAGACAAAAGCTTTACGGCATAAAAGGATTCACTGTCCTTGTTTCTTCAGAACAAAACATTAAAAAGCTCATAAGGCTTAATGTTTATTTATCTTTTCTCATATCCAACTGAGAAGTGGGAATGCCCCTTAATCTGCACAGATGCCATGGGGTCGTTTAATGAGGTTTTCCTATTTTTCATAGCTTGAGAGTACAAAGCATGACTATGAAAAAAGTAGAAAGGGACACAGCTCTATCATCCAGCTAATAATGAGTGCGACACTGTAATCTTCTTTCAAATCTACCAGTAACATGGCTCTCCACATTACATTTACTCATATTTATAAGCAATCACAACATTCTATAGGTTACATGCATTGCTTCATTTGGTTTTATATATATATATATATATATATATATATATATATATATATATATAACAAAAGTAAATTTATTAAATGAAGTAAATCTTTGCATGAAAATAGCAGTCAATGAGGATAGTGAACTGCTTAAAAGAAAAATTAATTCTAAAGATCAAACATTGGCCAGCACTACAGGACCAGTATTAGGGAAAGAAACTGCTAATTTGGCGAGTGAATGGGCTTCTTGATTCAGCTCTCTAGGAACATTAGTGAAAGAAACATCCTATGTGGTAAGGAGAAATTTCGTCTCATGATGGTAAAGACTGGCTTACATTGGGTTGGAGCCAGTCCCAAAGCACACTTGGAGGTCATTTACAAAATCAACTTTGATAAGCAGAGCACCATCATGATTTAGCCTTCACCTATTCTCTGATTGCCAGAATATCAGCTCCATTAGAATCACCAAATCAGTGCAACCCAGAAAAACACTAATAATGATGCATCTTTGTCATATTTTATTGTTCCTCTGACAGATGATAAGCATTGCTTTCCAATCACCCCATGGCACTACCATCCATATTATGTTTCATTGACCTGGTTTGAAATGAACTTTTCATGGCTTTCTTCTTGCAGGTGATCCAAGCCTTTCTATGACCAGACCCTTCAAATCAAACAAGGGACCTCCCCCAAACTCCTTTTTATTTTAGTCCCTATAGAAGAAAGACATAACTGAGTTTCAACAATTCTTTCTATGAACAATATTTCTCATCTCCCGTTATAGAGATAAGTGAAGGCCTCCTCTGATTTGTTCTGTCTCCACAACAAAACCATCCCATACTAATTTTGGCATTCAAGCTGGTTCCATATTGCCAGCAGTCAGTGGCCATAACAACAAGCAATTTTCATTGCATCCACTATAGGGTATAGTTAAAATGCAGTTTCTTAGCTACATATTTATTTCCACTGCTCCCCATGCTTCTCGATATCTACTCTCCCGATTCATTGTCTTGTTCACTGGCTTAACATCAAGTCAGCTCAAGTAGTCCTGATTCTTCCTTGATCCTGCCCCATTCTGATGGCTCCATAAAAGCCCTTTTGAGTCGCTCACAATCTTCACAACAACATAAAGCTCACTGGAGTATACTTAAAAACTTTAGTCTAATATTGACCGAATTCCTCTCTCAAGCATCATTAGTTATGCTTTTTGGCTATCAGTTACTGAGATTGACATGGTCTTCCACTTATTCATTTTTGAGTCTTTCAAATTGGGCCTTCAGTCCACAGTCATTAAAACAATAAAGCCATCTCTTGCCTCATTCATTTCGTCAGTTGCATTCTAAACCCCACTAGGAAACATGATTTTTTCTGGGGATCTCATGCGTCATAGAATGTAAATTAATTAGGCCCAAGATATGATTCAGTCACCAGTAATCCCCACATGAACAACCGCCACCATCAAAATGGTGAAACCGATTGGAGTCCCTTAGAATTATTGACCTATTGACTATCTTGGATATGTGCTTAATAGCATTGTGGCAGTCTTCACACACTCGGAGATTCTTTATTACTCGAATGGGTCGACCACGCGGCACATTCAAAATACCAAATGCAACAGCTAGTTTTTCACTGTGATACTTGAGCATATGCTCCTTCTCCTCCTCTTCCACATCATGCAAAACCATCTTAGTTGCAGACACATACCCTAGCTTTTTTATCTCAAGATCCAATTCCTCCAAGAACGCATAGATTTTTTCCCTTTCAGGATGCACTGAATCACCGACTGAAAATGTATGAACTTTGTTCTGCACCTCAATCCAACTGAAACCAGGCACCTTTTTCACACCTCTCTCCCTCATGGTTACTCTCATCTTCCCAACATCACTCCATCTACCTGCTGCTGCGTATAGATTTGAGAGAAGAACATACGTTCCTGAATTATCGGGCTCCATCTCAAAAATCCTTTCAGCTGCCTTTTCTCCTAATTTGGTGTTACCGTGAATCCTACTTGCACCAAGCAAAGCACCCCACATTGTTGCATCTGGTTCAAATGGCATACTTTTCATGAGAGCTTGAGCATCTTCCAATTGCCCTGCCCGGCCTAAAAGATCGATCATGCAAGTATAGTGCTGTGCCTTTGCTGTTATACCATAATCTCGATTCATTGAGTAGAAGTAATCTATGCCTTTATCTACCAAGCCAGCATGACTACATGCCAATAGGACTCCAACCTGAAAGAATGTGCAACAAAGGAAAATATGAGAAGACATAGGATTAAGAAACTGACTAAACAGCTAAAAACATCAGAAAAAGACAGCCCCACATCAATGCAAACTGTGGAGATTGCAAAACTACTCATGTCCATCCCATTTTCTACTGTTTCTTCATCAAGGGAAAACATTTTGACTAAAGAAAGTCACCTTTAAATGTGGCCTTTCAAGTTATATCTTAGTTCATCAAAGTGCAGCCATTCGTAGAAAATATTCCAAGGAAAAATATAAATTTACCCGTGACAACATAAATACATGGCATACAAGGGAAGCAACAAAATCTTTCTTTACGCTACTGCCATAAGGCAGAATCCAGCTAAAAGTTATTCATGAGTAAAAGAAAGATTTCAATCTATAAGGATATAGCTATCAAAAATTGCATCAGGAAAACAAACCAGAAAACATTATTTAAAAGGTCTCATATATTGCAAGGGAGGATGGGAAAAAGCTCTAATATGCAAATATATGATAAAAGTTATATCTTTCATTCAATGAAAACAATGCTTAGTGCAAGAGAAAAATCGTGAAAGGTCTTTAACTTAAAAATATAATTACCAAGGTAACATCATCAGGTTTGATGCTGGTCATCCTCATAGATTCAAATATTACCAATGCTTTTTTGCCAAATCCATGCTTGGCATAGCCATCAATCATAGTGTTCCATGTGACTAAATCCTTCTCTGGCAACTCCTTAAATGCATCATATGCTTCGTCTATGCTCCCACACTTGCAATACATTGCCAGAAGTGCATTCCTCACAAAGCAACCCATCTCGTATCCCGCTTGGACAAGCCGCCCATGCAATTGCTTTCCACACTCTAAAGCTGCAATATCTGCACAAGTGCTAAGAGCACATGTAAATGCTGACCTATTCATCCTCTCCCCATCTCTATTCATCTGTATGAAAAGGTGTAAAGCCCCTTCACTGTATCCACCCTGAGCATACCCTGCAAGCATCGCTGCCCAAGAGATAGAGTCACGCTTTGGCATCTCATTGAACAGTTGGCGAGCATAATCAATCTCTCCATTTTGTGCATAACCTGTTATCATTGTATTCCAAGAGCTAATATTTCGACATGGCATTGCTTCAAACAATTCCTTTGCCTCGTCCATCATTCTACACTGTGAATACCCAGCAATCATTGCATTCCAAGAAATTGAATTCTTCACTGGCATTTCATCAAAAACTCTCCTTGCTTCCACCAGCATCCCATTCTGCACATACCCAGAAACCATTGCAGTCCAAGTGAAGACATCCCTCGTCGGAGATTCTTCAAATAGTTTCTGCGCTTCTGACAAGTTTCCATTTTGTGCATAACCTGAGATCATAGTACTCCAAGAAACCAAATCTCTCCCTGGCATCCTATTGAACAGCATCCTGGCATCAACCAGTCTCTTCCTATGCACATAACCTGCCATCAATGCATTCCATGAAACAGTGTCCCAGTTCGAATTTGACTCAAAAAGATGGCGGGCTGCCTCCATGCGCCCGTTCTGTATGTACCCAGAAAGTATTCCATTCCATGAAATCGAATTCTTAACAGGCATTTGATAAAAAATCTTTCTTGCCTCATCGACATACCCATTCTGTGCATAACCTGAAATCATCGTATTCCAAGAAACAACATCCCGCTCAGGCATTTTATCAAAAAGACACCTTGCAGCGTGCATATTGTGATTTTGAACATACCCACTAATCATCACATTCCAGGAAACCGATTTCTTAACAGGCATCCGATCAAAAATCTCCCTCGCCTCATCGACAAACCCATTCCGTGCGTAACCTGAAATCATCGTATTCCAAGAAACAACATCCCGCTCCAGCATTTCATCAAACAGACGCCGGGCGGCAAACAGATCATAGTTACGAACATAACCATTGATCATCACATTCCAAGAAACCAAGTTTCTGTCCGGCATTTCATCAAAGAAGCGCCGAGCAAGATCGAACCTGTCATTGTTTAGGTATCCAGATATCATGGCGTTCCACGAGACAGTTGTTCGGCTGGGCATTGTGTCGAACAGGTGGAGCGCGGCTTCACATCGGCCGTTTCGCATGTGATCGCTTATGGCTTTGTTCCATTTGACGATCTCAGCGTCTGTGGGGGAAGACGGTTCGTTGTTCTTGTTGGGGCCTGGTTTCGAAAACCTAACGGCTAAGTTTTGGGGGGATGGATTTGAATTTCCCGCCAATCTCTTTTGAAATCTATTCACAGCTACGTTTCGCAGTAAGCGTGTTGCGCTGTGGCGGGTAAGCATTGCTTACCATACTAATTCAAATTCATATTCTCGTGTTGTAGACTTGTAGTCAAGTACTATAACGACCGAGCTGACCAATAGTCAATGTGTCGGGCTGGGCCCACCAGCATTTGATCCAATCCATTCAAATTAGACCACTATCAACCATTTAGGAGTGTACACGGATCGGATTGGTGCGGATTGGGTTAAATCCGTCACCAATCCGTTACCTACGGATTGATGAATTTGGAATCCGTCGTCAACCCGTGGCTGTTAAAAACCGATTCAATCCGATCCAATTCGTGAAGGACTGAATCGGATCGAATTAATCCGTTCAAACTATTCAATTTAATATTAAAAGAAAAATATTGAATATGTTGTAAAAAATTTCATATTTGACCACTTAATTTTTTTTTTCTTATTTTATATTTAGACATTTTAACTTATATTTAGACCTCTTAAATTTTTTTATTTGTATTTAATGTCAACGGATCGGATTGGATTAAATTCGCGGATTGAGGGTGAAATCCGTTACCAATTCGTTGCTAACGGATTTCAAGATTTTTAATCCGTCACCAATCCGTTTACATACAGATCGGTTAAAAATCTGTGGATCGGATCAGTTTTACGGATCGACTTATTTTTTGTGCACTCCTAATGAAACATATCGGTCCGCAAGGGTTGCGGGATGCAAATGGGTTAGGTCTATGGCGGTATTATGGTGGACCTGGATCCCGACCTGGACCTGGTTCCATCTTTATCGATTGGAATAGAAATGGAACCTGTGTTAGTAGCTGAATCCGGCATCAACTTAGAAAAAAAATTGGAACTAATTCCGACTTTTATTTTTGAATACAAATATGAAATAAGATGTGGAGTGCATGGGTAAAATTGGATAAAAGAGTCTTAAAATATATTTTTAAAAATATGTTGGGATATTAAATAATATTTAATTAAAATTAAGTAAATCCTCAAATATGAATATAACTTACGTTAGGTAGGCCCTTAAAAGCTATATATACATTTAAAATGGCCCCCTCCCCCAAAACTAATTCTACTTGACATGGTGGCCCCTAGCTCTTATTTTCTGATTCTGCCCCTGAAATCTGCTTTATTGAAAGATAAGACATCTGATATGCCCATTTGTAACCCTACAAGAGCATGACTACATGAGAGTGAAGAACATCATAGGTTTAATTGTATATAGAAAACCTAACTACCTAGGTGGCACATTTAAATTTTGAAGTCAAATTGAAACAAAAAGTTGATTGCTAAGCAGGGCCTTAGCGTCCACTAGTGATAGCTCTAGATTCATTTCTACTTCTTAAAAAGCTCGAGGGTGTTTTAGGTGCTATGCCATGTCAACCAATCATCCTTCTTTAATTAGTATGCCAAAAGTTGTTAATTTGAGGAAAGACATGTAGTAAAAGGTCTCCATAACTTGCCTCTGTGCATAAAAGTGGTGTCCTGGTGTCCATGTGTTCATAGGAGATAAACTTTTGAGAGCCTCAAAATTGTCAAAATCCTAGCAATTTGATAAAGCTGAATAAATGCCAAACTTTGCCTGATCAATTCAAGACCTTGTTGGACTCGAATGAGAAATTTGGGTGTAGGCTATTTGAAAAGCTAGGCGTGACTTCCTTTTAAAATCGGTCAGTTGGTTAGAAAGCTTGTTGAGGAGATGAAGCCTCAACCTGATATGATGACTGAAGAGGTCAAGGTTGAAACCCTAAATTTTAATAAGATTGCTCTTAGGGAGGATTTGATTTTTTCTTTTCCCAATGATGCAGCCTTTAGGGATGCAGATGGTAAAGCCAATTATAGCTTTTTTAATGAAACTCGGAGAAGTTATTATAAATGCAAGTGCAAATTCAAGGACCAAAGGGTCATCTTATCAAAGGAGGCCAAAACAAGGGCAATCTTCCTAACTCTTTTTGAAGGCTAAAGAAAAGATAGAGTCTTCCATTGGGGGCATTAACCGGATTATTTTGAACATTAAGGCTTTTCTTTTTGTAACCCGAGCAAAGAGACTGGGACCCAAAAGAGAGCCCGCAAACACACGGGAAGGCAGCCCACTTAAGTAGTCAAGAAGCCCGCACAAGCGGAAAATAAATCTACATAAGTGGGAAGGGAGAGGTGATATACCTGGGTTCTAAGACCTTAGTCTCTTCTTTTGATCATGTAAATGTTGTTTTCATTAGGTTTATGAATGGAGTGTCTCACTTTCGAGACACACTCGAAATCAGAATATTAATTAGGATGGGGATCTTGGGATTAGGGCTTGCTTTTGGGGTTTGTGTTTTGGTTTTTTGTGCATTTTCTTTTCCAGTGTCCCTTCTTGTTTGTTTGTAATGAATTTTTTTTTTTTCTTTTACCACCAGAAGAAATGTACAGAAGTCTCACAATCTCCAAAAGTGGTGATATTTTTATTTCATGCATGTAGCCAAACACCCATCTCTCCAAAGACATATCACCGGACCTCTCAATTTTCTCATACAAAGACAACTAGCAATCCACCGGACCTCATAAAAATGGAGGAATGGCATCTTCTCAGCAGAGCAGAAGATACCGGTTTTAGTTTTCTGCATTTGATCAAGCCTTATGCACATAAGAAATGACAAGGATTGGGTGGCTGAGAAGATGCTGCAAATGGATTGTGAATATAAAAGAGAGAAAAAAGAAGAATCAAACAACAGAGGTTTCCAAAGCAGATATTGACCACCTACTCAATTGGGTCAGGCCAAAAACAATAATCCACTCGTAACATGAATCTATACTCAGCTTAAACTGTATATGTGATTTCTCTATAAATCAGTCGGTTCATGTGGATAAAGAGTAACATAGCTTAGTAGCAAAATAGAACACATTGCCTATTGAAAGCTAGTGAGAATGGAGTGCTACCATTGTTTGCTGTTGTTGCTGTCTCTCTGTTGTGCATGGGTCATAGCTCAGGGGAGGGTCTCACCAACAACATTGTGGAGCACAAAGCGGTTCCATTTCAAAGTAATATAGGAAAGATGGAGATGTATACAGTAACATAATTGTGTCCATAATCCTGCTGTAGATCCAAAGAAGATAACCAACAAATTTTGTGTTTGCAGGTTGAATGGAAGATGGTCACACGTTTATGCAGCACCAAGCCTCTCCTCACAGTAAATGGAGAGTATCCTGGGCCCAACATCATGGTTCAAGAGGGCGATGAGGTTGAGATTGTCGTCACTAATGGAGTCGCCATGAACACTACCATCCACTGGTTAGCTCTCCTCCCAAGTCATTAAATTTCTTAGAATCCATGAAGTCATTCCTCTGATGGAGAGTGAATTTTGTAAGAGAACTACATATCTAAGTGCAAGATACTTTAATATTGTAGTCTGCATGCTGCCAAAAACAACATAACATGCAAATATTCTTAATTCTATTTTCTCAGAACAAAATGCAGTGTTCCAAGAGGGGTGAGTATTATATAGTTGTCAGGCTAATCTCCTGTTCCATGTACTTCTATTTCATCACAGGCATGGTGTAAAACAAGTGAGAAGCGGGTGGGCTGATGGGCCAGCCTACATAACCCAATGCCCCATACAAAGCAACAAATCTTACACCTACAAGTTCAGAGTCATCAAACAAAGGGGCACACTATGGTGGCATGCCCATCTCTCCTGGCAGAGAGCGTCTGTTCATGGGGCTTTCATCATCCACCCTCGATCCTCATATCCGTTTTCTATTCCCATCGCTGCGGAAATTCCCATAATACTAGGTAACTTGAAAGAAAAATTATAAAGCATCTGTTATAATATAGTGTACCGGAGAACATGTTAGTACTTGACAGATTCCAAAGTCCACAAATTCCTAGTGAGGGAAGCAGTTAGGCCCAGTAACAGATACAAAGTGATGGCAAGATCATTGATTAAAAAGTCAGTTTTCGGTAATCAATCTAACAATAGAAATGTTGCCAATTCTTAAATACCCTCATAAACAATGCAGTAGCATTAACAATCAAGCTCCATGACTGCTGAGATCTTCAGAAATGATAAACCATGAGAATGCACCGGAGACCAACAATTGCCGTGTAATGGTGTTTCAGGTCAAACTACTGCCACCAGAAACAGAGTCAAGACTGAACACTACATTAAAGCTGCTATGAACAGTTTTTTTCCCGTCCTCTAAAACTGTGGACCCAATCTCTTTTTACCAATGGGAGGATGTGGATCAAGCCTTGCCAAAAAAGAAAAAAAAATAAGAAAAAAAGGAAATTTGTTTCTGATTGTTCTAGTGGCATAATATGCTAATTACCAATATTGACAACAGGTGAATGGTGGAATGAAGATGTCCTAGCAATAGAAGCTGATACCATAAAGTATGGGGGAGGGCCTAATGTTTCAAATGCTTACACCATCAACGGCTTACCAGGACCCTTGTACCCATGTTCCACTAAAGGTACAAAGACATGCCCTTTGCTTGGAGTTGCTCCGTGGATGCATGGCGTGGAGTTGCGCCGTGGATGCATTCTTCATTGCCTGATATTTGCAACCCATGAATGCAACATATATTGTCATACAGTACAACTGACTCCTTCTATGTGTTCTTTTCTTCTTGTGTAGACACATTCATGCAAGCTGTAGAGAGAGGGAAGAACTACATGCTCAGAATCATCAATGCTGCCCTCAATGATGAGCTGTTCTTCACCATTGCAAACCACACGCTAACTGTTGTAGAGATCGACGCCGCATATGTAAAGGCCTTCACCACCCGGGCTATCATGATCGCTCCAGGACAGACCACCACTGTCCTGTTCACAGCAGACCAAGCATCTAACGGCAAAAGCTTCGCGATGGCAGCGACCCCATATGTCACCGCCATTGTCCCTTTCGACGGAACCACCACTGTTGGCTTCATAAATTATGAAAAGAAGAAAGCACAAAACACCCCAATTCCCTACAACCATACTGGAAACTTTTCTCTCAGCTTCCTCCCTCCCATGCGTGACACCCCTTTTAACACTTGGTTCTCCAAGAAACTTCGAAGCCTCGACTCCAGAGACTACCCTTGCAAAGTCCCCAGGGCAGTTGACAAGCAGGTGTTTCTCACTGTAAGCCTCAACCTCCAGGACTGCCCTCTCAATCAGATATGCAAAGGCTTCCTAGGCAAGAGATTCTCAGCCTCCATTAATAACCAGTCCTTTGTTCGCCCCGCGGTTTCCATCTTGGAGTCGCACTACCACCACCTACACAATGTTGAATTATTGTCGAACTTCCCTGAAAAGCCGCCGCATCCCTACAACTACACAGGCGCGATTTTACCGGATACTAACATGAACCCAGAGTTCGGCACCAAGCTCCTGGTGGTCCCCTACGGTACTCGCTTGGAGTTCGTGCTGCAAGACACTAGTTTTATTAATGTGGAGAACCACCCAATCCACATCCATGGACATAACTTCTTCATTGTTGGCAGTGGGTATGGAAATTTCGACCCAGAGCGAGACCCAGCAGGTTTCAACCTGGTGGACCCACCAGAGAGGAATACAGTGGCAGTTCCAAGTGGAGGATGGGCAGTGATCTGGTTCGAGGCAAATAATCCTGGGGTTTGGTTCATGCATTGCCATCTTGAGGTGCACACTACATGGGGTCTGGCCATGGCATTCATAGTTGAAAATGGTCCAAAGCCTTCTCAATCCATTCTGCCTCCTCCAAAGGATTATCCTCCATGCTAATGCTTCTATCACTGTCCATTCCATCATTCAAAACTATAACTGCAGCTCTATAAGGCTAGAGTACACCATGTCCATGTCTTACACCTCCAATGCCTTCCACCTCCAATGCCTTCCTTAGCAAATAAATTTGCTGCAGTTATTGAGCAAAGACCAAAGAATAATACAATTTTTTTTTCTTATATTGTCGGAATGTATGCATCATCAAGTACATTTTGTTGAGCGAAGTTCAGAATTTACTTGGACTGTGTCAAAAGCATCACTCATGAGCGCCATCACAGGCATAAACAAGATAATCACTCAAATATAACCTAATTACTTGAAATGGTAGGGCTTGGGCCCATCTTATACGAGTTGGGTTGGGTTAGATCAAGTTAAATGGGTTGACCCCTCATCGTGTGCAGGTTGGGTTACCTGGCCCATATTGAAAACAGTTTAGCTACAGGTTGTGCTTCAACCTGTAAGAAACCTAGGGAAACCTGTAGACCCGTTTGTCCTTTTCTCTTGATCAAAATTCCAAGAATTCTTGTCTAGGGGAATTCCAAGTTCTCCAAAAGTTGTCCCATTGAAGTGGAATACCAAGTCCCTTCTCTTGGTGCATCATTTAAAATTCCAAAAAAAAAAAAAAAATGAGAGTGGAATTTTAGATTTCTTTGTAGGCCATTTCAAATCTTTTAGGTGGCTGAAATTTGAAACTCTTGTGGAAGAAACGTAGCATTTCAAATTCTAGTGGACAAGCATCACATTAAGTAAAATATATATATATATATCTTATGTCTCAAATTCTTGTGATAAATTCTAATAAAAAAACATGTGCATCTGTCCTAGTTCTTGAAGGCCCCAAAAGATTTTCTTGTGAAGCATACCAAAAAACAAAATGCATCTCTCCTAGTTCTTGAAGGCGTTTCTCAGAAGTGAAGACAGATATTGATGCAATTGTTCACTAACCTACATACGGTGCATGAGGAATCCTTTCAGACACCCATCACGGCCAGAACGTGCAAGTTACCAACCATGTACTTATCCTCCGCATGTTTAATCACATAAGGTTGCACTCGCAACACACAGTTCATGCAACTTTTCTCTAATATATATAAAATCACATTTATATATAGACACCTTTTATGGAAATCAAAACACATCATTCCTCTACACAAAATACAAACAAGAAAACAAAAACACTAAGAGCAAATAGCCTTAATGCTACTATTAGGTCGTATATCTCAATTGAAGTTAATTAATCTTTGTTAATCAGATCCCTGGATTGTCCAACTTGTACTGTGATTAGAAGTATGCATGTTATAGGTCTACTGTGATTAAAAAGTAGTGTTTGAGTGTAACAGGGTTTTGGGGCTGATATTATAAATAGAGACTCAGAATCTCTAAGATGTACACCTCTATTCTGATTGCATAGTGATTTCTCTCGTCTTTCCCATAGACGTAGGCCAAAAGCCGAACCACGTAAATCTTTGTGTTCTCTTTGTGCGTATTTGATCTCTTCTCGTAGGCCCTAAATCACAACAACTACGAACTTGAAAATTGAAATTAAAATAAGTAGATAAGACGGTTGACGAATTGCAGTAGGTGAAGCACCCTAAGTCCCTAACAATGAGAGTAATCATGGCTTACTAACTTATTGTATGATCAATGCATCACTTCACAAAGGGTTGTGAGTAGGGAGTACGTGAGTGGGTTTGAGAGAGAGGACCACGAGTTTAAATTAACATTCTCTCCACAAGTTTAAATTAACACAGCATCACTGTTTATTACAGAATTAGTAGTAACGATAGATTTGAAGAAGCGCAGCCTATTTAAGGATTTGGTTTAATCGAAATAGAGAGACAATTCATGTAGTTGACCTCCAATATAGTTGGCAACAAAGTCTTTAATGTTGATGATGAAACATGACTTGACCTCACATCCTTAAAGTTGTAATGGTTTGGGAGCACTTCCTACTCCTAAAAGCTCTTGTCTAACAACAACAATAATATTAAAATAAGTATTACTAAATAGCCTACAGATACCAATGTTGGTCAACATTAAAAAGCAATAGATTTTTTGAATTGTTTTGTCATGCTGAAGCAGGGGCTTAGAACTTAAAAACTAACCATTAGGCTGGATGATTGGAGTACTGTCCTATCAAGTGTACTAATTAATTAAGTTAAAAAAAATTACATGTGCAAAGAACTTAAACAATAGTGGGAAAAAAAAAAAAAAAAAACCTTCTCCTTAATTCTCTCCTATCTTTAACAAAGCAAGAGAATATCCTCAAGGGAGGGAGTACGCAGGACGGATTCTTTAATCAGTGAGTATGCAGGACAGGTTGCAGGTTTATTTCAGGTCATCTATATTAATGTGAGAGTTTTAAGGATTAACACTGCTGAAGATTTCCAATTTCTAATATGATGGAATGCCCTCATGTGATGGTCGATCCTATGTATATGATACAGTTTTCTTGTTCCTCAAAATCATGTTGATGGGTGTGTTGCAATGTTGAAGAATGAAGAATGATGACATGTTCTTCAATATTTGTATGACCCAACATCCAATCTCATTGAAAAACTTTTGTAGAATGGGTCATCTTACATGGGCTCCATCTGATAAGAGGAACAAGTCTGTGCACATCAGACTAGGCTAGAGTGCAGAACATGCCCTTGTTGGCCACTGTGCACTGTTATCTTCCTGAACTCACCTTATAATCTAATCATACTTTCATTGCATAGTTATAAATCAATTATAAGTAAAATAGATTAGGATAAAATCTTTGATTTCATGAATTATTCTAATTTGGAATGGCCATCATAGATCGGACATGATTCACCCCATCTTGATCGGCGCGGCGAGGCCCACCTTAATCATTGAGTTCTGGGTATGATGTAACCAAGGTTCGTTCTTTACATAGACTTCTATTCAATTGGAATGATAAAATCTTCTTAACATCCCTAAACATCTCTATTTTCGTGCAGACGCGATTTTTTCAGGTCAGATGATCAATTACCCAAGACATTAGATACAAAGGTCCACCTTTTAACATCCCTAGAGAATTTAGGCCTGTCAATCTAGGCCCTAAGACAAAGAGGTTGGCCCAATCCGGCCCTCAAAAAGCCTTTAAAAATGAGGGCTTATATTTTTAAGAAAAAGCCCTACGGTCGGGCTTAGACTGTGTTATTTTCGGGCCCTAAAATTAGAAGCCGGGCTTAGTCAATATTACTCAGCCTAGGCCTGGTGCTAGCCCTACTACTTTTCTTTATTTATGTAATATATATAATTATATGTGTAAATATATACTAAAATGCCCTTGTAAGCTGTGACCGTCACTTTAGAGTATCTCTATTTGCAATAGAATCATAGGAATTGAACACATAAGGTTCATCCCATTAGCACTTAAAAATTAAGATCAAAAGTTAATTAAAAAAAAAAAAGAATCAAATAGACTTTTTCTTTTTATGGAAATTGAATAAAAAGGAGATAGGAAATGTACTACTAGAGTGATGGCTGTTATATTCGTTTTCCATCTTTTTATTCTACTTCCCAAGAGTAAAGGTTATTTGATGCTTCTTTTTAAAAACTCACTTTGGTCTTTATTTTTATTAACTTATGGTACAAAATCTATGCATTTAGTCCCTAACAGTATTAAAATGGAGATATGAAAGCATTTTAATACCCCCATACTCATTACAAAATGCACTAAAAAACTCATATGTTATACTAATATTAGCATGAACCCTAAGATCGTGAACATCATGATAATCACATGTAGGATTTAATCTTAAATGAATTGAAGAGTACCTCCAGACATCCTGATGCAGAGAGCTTTCCAATCCTGCTATCTAGTGTTGTTGTTGATTGATGTTGAGATCCGTTGAAGAACATGGTAGGTGAATGGTTTTGGTTTCTCTCTCATTGCCTATAAACCCTAATGTGTTGAGTTTTGTGTGTAGCCTTTGCGATGGACGAAAGGCTTTATTTTATAGGTGGAGAGAGGACCGAATTTCCAATTAGGTTTTCCTTAGATTTAATTTCAACCGTCCATCAAGGTAGAGAATATTATGGAATATATCTCATTAAGAAACCATTTTTTAAGTAATTAATAGCATATATCCTATGAAAACGGAATTCCTATAATGACCACATTTCGGGAAAGGTAAGGACGTGTGGTCCAAGTAATGAACCTAAAAGTAAGTTCCTTACATCATACACAATTGGTTCATTTCGTCTTTATTTAATTATTTTAAGTTATGTCACATGCAATCTTTTTCTTCTAATTTTACTGCTTCTTTTTTAAGCCTTTTATATTATTTTTATTTATTCTTGCTAGTATATTCTTATTCATCCATTGAGGAAAGATCATATTTATAAGCAGCCACACAGCATTCTATAGACTACATACATTGCTCCATTTGTTTTTCTTTTCTTTTTCTTTTTTGGGAAAAATAACTAACATAATCTTATTAAACAAAGTAAATCTGCACATGAAAATAGCAGTCAATCAGGATAATAAACTGCTTAAAAGAAAAACCATTTATAAAGATCCAACATTGGCCAGCACTAAAGGACCATGAGTGAAAGAAACTGCCAATTTGGCAACAAGTGAATCAGCTTCTTCATTCAGGTCTCTAGGAACATTAGCGAAAGACACGCCCACTGTGGCATGGAGAAATCTGTGTCTTATTGAGATAGTGAGTAGCCTAAATGGGGGTGGAGGCGGTCCCAAAGCACACTTGGAAGTCATTTACAAAATCAGCTTCAATAAGCAGAGAGCCAGAATGATTTAGCCTTCACATATTCTCTAATTGCCAGAATATCAGCTCCATTAGTACAACATGTCCCCACTATGAAATTCATCTTTCTAAAATTGAATCCTAGTATTCCATTAATTTATTATAAAAGTGGTTAATATGATTTGATCCCTCTACTCTTATTTGAGTGGAATCTATTAAGGATAGAAGAAGCCATTTATTTTTTATGGTTAAATTTTTTCTTAAAGTGGGCCCCAATCAAGAGAGACACAAGATTCTCATGAGTTTGAGAGAATTTTGACTCCTCGATATGGAAATCTTTCCTAGGTAGCTAGGGCTAGCTAGGTCTCGAGTCTATACCTTAGGGCTTGTTTGAATACATGAGGAGTGGAGTAACATGAAGTGGATTTCACATGAGGATTGGAGTGGAAGAGAAATAGGTTGAAGTTAGAATAGAGTACTTCACTCCATTTGAATGCTTATTTTGAAGTTTAAATTTGGAATAGAATCCACTTTTACTCAATGAAATAGAGTTGAAGTGAAATGGAGTACACGTGGCTTACAACATTACTTCATCTATCAGGTCAGACTGATCCAAATATGATAGAGTTGAAATTTTAAACTGTTAAGACCCATTTAACTTCACTCTACTGTATTTTTTGCCTATCCAAATAGGCCCAATGGCCATGAACCACCATTGAGATTCAAATAGCTGGGCCTTTGTGTATTTTATGGATAGAGAGTCAAGCTATATCGGCCATATGTCACGGCTATCAAGAGAAAGGAAGAAGAAGAGGAAGATGCAAGGAACTGTTCTGCTTGCTTGTCAGAGAGAACCAAGGTTTTAAAGGAGGGAAACTTTTCTAGTCAACAAAGAGGAGGAACAAGAAAGAAATAAGAATGGAATGGGGTCAAAAGGGTTATATGGGTCAACCCTGATCCGACCCATTTTACTGCGGGTTAGATATCTCTGATGTTCTACCAACCCGTATCCAATCAGGTTATGCGTGTCAGAAGCAGGTCAGTCAAAAGTCTGGAAAGTTTTAGCCACTCCTGGATGAGAATCAAATCTGGGCAAGTACTAATCCAAGGAATTAGCTTCAGAGGGTTTGGATTGATCATAGGCTGGGGTAGGTAAGCCCGATGGGCCAGGCCGTTCCTTCCTTAAAAACCTCCCAATAGATTGTTTGGTAAAAATGAATAAACTCCCAAACTGGACTGTAAATGGATGTCAGATGCTTTATTAATGACAAAGACGGTGATATATAATATAACCAGCAGCAGAATGATCTTTACTATGTCTCAAAACTTGACATTCAATGGTCCAACCAATTGTCTATAGAAATGAAATTTGGGCTCAGGCTTCTTTCGGGTCCAAGTTCGGGCTCAGGCCTTGATTTTGAAGCCCAAAAGGAATTTGGGCTGCGCCCAAGTTCAGGCCCTGGATACTCAAATTGGGTATTAATAGTACCAAAAGTTAAACATATATAGAGGAAGTCTTATAATAACCAAATGTGATGATATGATTATAAAAAGACCACTGCCACAGACGACTGGAAATTATAAAAATTGGAGGAATGGCATCTTCCCAGCTGAGTAAAAGATACCGGCTTTAGTTTTCACCATTTGACCAAACCTTATAAAAATAAAGCAATAGCTTTCAGTTAACCACCTAACTTCATGCACATGAGAATTGAGAAATGACAATGACTGGGTAGCTGAGAAGATGCTAAGGAATGCATTGTTGAACATAAAAGAGAGAAAAAGAAGAATCAAAGAACAGAGATCTCCAAAACTAACCACCTACTCAATTGGGTCAGGCCAAAAACAATAATCTACCCCTATACAGAATTACATTAATCTATACTCAGCTTAATCCGTAAATGTGATTCTCTATAAATCAGTCAGTCCATGTGGATAAAGAGTACCATAGCTTGGTAGCAAAACAGAACACATTGCCTATTTATTGTATTGTTACCATAACTTGGTAGCAAAACAGGACACATTGCCTACTGTATTGTCTATTAAAAGCTAGTGAGAATGGAGAGCTACCATTGCAGGAGTCATGGTTCACTTTTGTTGCTGGTTCTCTGTTGTGCATGGGTCATAGCTCAGGGCAGGGTCTCGCCAGTAACATTGTCAACCACCAAACGATTCCATTTCAATGTAAGATAAGAGAGATGGAGATGGATACATAACATAAATGTGTTTGGTCATCTGTAATCCTAATGTGGCTCCAAAGATTTTGTATTTGTAGGTGGAATGGAAGATGGTCACACGTTTATGCAGCACCAAGCCTCTTCTCACAGTAAATGGAGAGTACCCGGGGCCCACCATCAAAGTTCAAGAGGGCGATGATGTTGAGATTGTCGTCACAAACAGGGTCACCATGAACACTACCATCCACTGGTTAGCTTCTCTCAAGTCATAAAATTTCTTAGAACCCATGAAGCATTCTTCTGATGGAATGTGAAGTTTGTTTGAGAATCGCATATCTGAGTGTAACATACTTTAGTATTATAGTCTGCGTGCTGCTAAAAACAGTATAACATGCATCTATTCTTAATTCTATTTTTTTCAGAACAAAATACATGTGTTCCAAGGGGAGTGAGCATTCTATAACTATCAGGTTAATATCTTCTGTTCCATTTTTTTCTATTTCATCACAGGCATGGTGTAAAACAAGTGAGAAGCGGGTGGGCTGATGGGCCAGCCTACGTAACCCAATGCCCCATACAAAGCAACAAATCTTACACCTACAAGTTCAGGGTCATCAACCAAAGGGGCACACTATGGTGGCATGCCCATCTCTCCTGGCAGAGGGCGTCTGTTCATGGGGCTTTCATCATCCACCCTCGATCCCAATATCCATTTTCTATTCCCATCGCTGCGGAAATTCCCATAATACTAGGTAACTTGAAAGAAAAATTATAAAGCATCTGTTATAATATAGTGTACAGGAGAACATGTTAGTGATTGACAGTTTCCAAAGTCTACAAATTCCTAGTGAGGGAAGCAGTTAGGCCCAGTAACAGATACAAAGTGATGGCAAGATCATTGCTTAAAAAGTCATTTTCGGTAATCAATCTAACAATAGAAATGTTGCCAATTCTTAAATACCCTAATAAACAATGCAGTAGCATTAACAATCAAGCTCCATGACTGCTGAGATCTTCAGAAATGATAAACCATGAGAATGCACCGGAGACCAACAATTGCAGTGTAATGGTGTTTCAGGTCAAACTACTGCCACCAGAAACAGAGTCAAGACTGAACACTACATTAAAGCTGCTATGAACAGTTTTTTTCCCGTCCTCTAAAACTGTGGACCCAATCTTTTTTTACCAATGGGAGGATGTGGATCAAGCCTTGCCAAAAAATAAAAAAGAAAAAGAAAAAAAGGAAATTTGTTTCTGATTGTTCTAGTGGCAAAATATGCTAATTACCAATATTGACAACAGGTGAATGGTGGAATGAAGATGTCCTAGCAATAGAAGCTGATACCATAAAGTATGGGGGAGGGCCTAATGTTTCAAATGCTTACACCATCAACGGCTTACCAGGACCCTTGTACCCATGTTCCACTAAAGGTACAAAAGACATGCCCTTTGCTTGGAGTTGCTCCGTGGATGCATGGCGTGGAGTTGCTCCGTGGATGCATTCTTCATTGCCTGATATTTGCAACCCATGAATGCAACATATATTGTCATACAGTACAACTGACTCCTTGTATGTGTTCTTTTCTTCTTGTGTAGACACATTCATGCAAGCTGTAGAGAGAGGGAAGAACTACATGCTCAGAATCATCAATGCTGCCCTCAATGATGAGCTGTTCTTCACCATTGCAAACCACACACTAATTGTTGTAGAGATCGACGCCGCATATGTAAAGGCCTTCACCACCCGGGCTATCATGATCGCTCCAGGACAGACCACCACTGTCTTGTTCACAGCAGACCAAGCATCTAACGGCAAAAGCTTCGCGATGGCAGCGACCCCATATGTCACCGCCATTGTCCCTTTCGACGGAACCACCACTGTTGGCTTCATAAATTATGAAAAGAAGAAAGCACAAAACACCTCAATTCCCTACAACCATACTGGAAACTTTTCTCTCAGCTTCCTCCCTCCCATGCGTGACACCCCTTTTAACACTTGGTTCTCCAACAAACTTCGAAGCCTCGACTCCAGAGACTACCCTTGCAAAGTCCCCAGGGCAGTTGACAAGCAGGTGTTTCTCACTGTAAGCCTCAACCTCCAGGACTGCCCTCTCAATCAGATATGCAAAGGCTTCCTAGGCAAGAGATTCTCAGCCTCCATTAATAACCAGTCCTTTGTTCGCCCCGCGGTTTCCATCTTGGAGTCGCACTACCACCACCTAAACAATGTTGAATTATTGTCAAACTTCCCTGAAAAGCCGCCGCATCCCTACAACTACACAGGCGCGATTTTACCGGACACTAACATGAACCCAGAGTTTGGCACCAAGCTCCTGGTGGTCCCCTACGGTACTCGCTTGGAGTTCGTGCTGCAAGACACTAGTTTTATTAATGTGGAGAACCACCCAATCCACATCCATGGACATAACTTCTTCATTGTTGGCAGTGGGTATGGAAATTTCGACCCAGAGCGAGACCCAGCAGGTTTCAACCTGGTGGACCCACCAGAGAGGAATACAGTGGCAGTTCCAAGTGGAGGATGGGCAGTGATCTGGTTCGAGGCAAATAATCCTGGGGTTTGGTTCATGCATTGCCATCTTGAGGTGCACACTACATGGGGTCTGGCCATGGCATTCATAGTTGAAAATGGTCCAAAGCCTTCTCAATCCATTCTCCCTCCTCCAAAGGATTATCCTCCATGCTAATGCTTCTATCACTGTCCATTCCATCATTCAAAACTATAACTGCAGCTCTGTAAGGCACGACACCATGCATTTATCCATATGTTCCACCTCCAATGCTTTGCTTAGCAAATAAATTTGCTGCAGTGATTGAACAAAGTCCAAAGAATAATACATTTTTTTCCTTATACTCTCGGAATGCATCATCAAGTACTTTTTATTGAGCGATGTTCAGAAAATGTTTAGAATTTAACTTGAACGGGTCAAAATCATCACTCATGAGCACCATCACATGCATAAACAAGATAATTGCTTTTGTGTTATGGGTTTCTTTTTTCTACAACAAACTCAAATATAACCTAAATACTTGAAATCGGTAGGATTTGGGCTCAACTTATACAAGATGGGTTGGGTTAGATCAAGTTAAATGGGTTGGCCAATGTTGGATGTACGTTGATGCAGGTCGCATTAGGTTGGGTTGACCCCACAACAGGTTCAAGTTGGGTTACCTGTCCTATTTTGAAAATGGGTCAGCTATGGGTTGAGCTTCAACAGGGTGGGAGGGAGGACTAGTCTGTCTGTTTGATCCAATTTGCACTCAACCAAAAGGAAATCAAGCTTTGTGGAAGTCGGAAATCTAACATTGTATTCCCAAAATTGTGCATTTTGGGATCTATTTTTCATTCTAGCATTGTCCATGCTAAGTTTCTGATGTTTCCTAGACTACTGGCAAATTTGGATCCATGTAAACCGAGTGCAAAGAAGTTGCTAATCATATTGAGTATATATAAACCATTACTCCTAGGGTTCACAATTTGGATCAACCAAGAACATTGGACAACAGTCTGACTGCCTACCATGTGTCCTGAGACATCGTAACTCCAGCAGATAAGAATAAGATACACAACATAAACAAATGAAAAGGAAAACAAGTGATGCAGTGCACTGGGAACATACCCATTCAGTCCATAACCCGAAATCATCGCATTCCAAGAAACTAAGCTTCTATCCCGCATTTTATCAAACAAGCGCTGAGCAAGATCGAACCTGTCGGTGTTGAGGCATCCGGATATCATGGCGTGTTCCAAGAGACGGTCGTTCGGTTGGGCATTGTGTCGAACAGGTGGAGCGCAGTTTCGCATCGGCCGTTTCACGCATGAGAATGCTTATTGCTTTGCTCCATTTGACGATATCGCAGCTCATAGCGTCTTAATCTTGAGGATGAGATCGTGAAGTCAAGTGCATTGCATTAGTATAACAATTGGATAAAAGTGCCTCAAAATAAAAAAAATTTGAATATACAAGTGGAGCTATTTAATGGTATTTGATAATATGGAAGTGAACTTTCAAATATCAATATGAATTAAGTTATATATGCCCTTAAAACCTATATATATAATTTTAATAGGTTAATTTAATCATCTTGGATCCAAATTCTTCGGTCAAAACATGTAATCATTCAAGTTTGAATGTTTCAAATCCTTTTGTACTTGAACCTGGATCCGAATATGAATTTCTCCCGATTCTAAAAAATGGATTTCATACTTGCTGTATTTGTAAGAGAAGACTTTAGATACTTGAATAATCAAATGCCCATTTACAACACAAGTTCCAAGAGGATATGGGCTACGTTGTTTTCTCACATAGTCAAGATCAGCAAACTCTAGGCCGATGCTTTAGCCAATCAAAGAATTGAGAAGATGTTTTCTTAAGAGGATATTATTATGTAATTATTCTTTTGGTGAGGAACAATGATCTCCATTTTTTTGTGTAAGATATTACTATTTTTATAAAGATTTTTTTTTTCTTTTGCAAGGTATTATTTTTTCCGGAAGGTACAATGTTCTTGTAAGTCATTGTTCTTTGTTTTTCATTCTCCTTGATTCTTTGTTCTCTCTTTTGTAATTTCTTCATTTAATGTAATCTCCATTGATGTTTTTAGAAAAAAAAAAAAAAAAGGAAAGAAAACATGTGCTACTTCATTATAGTATTACCTATTTATTTGGAAATTTGACTGTATAGCTATTCTAAGATTTAACTTTTGCCGCTCAATAGTTGAAACTTAAAAAAATGTCTACAAAAGTGTTCATATAACAAAGGACGTTGTAAAAATTACCCATAGGATATTGCACATATTCATCTTTTTTTTTATTTTTTTATTACGAATCCAAAAACTCTGTTTTCTGTGCAACATGCCTACTTGATGCAGAAATCCTATCCCAAGGCTCTTAGAATAATCTCTCCTATTATCCAATTTATCAAGCTCAATCATTACAAGAAGTATATGGGGGCCCTATCCCATCATTTGAAGACAGAAAAGATGGGTTTTATAGTGTTAAAAAAAAAGTTCTTTTTTTGGTTTTCTCTACTGATGAAATATGTAAAATCACATGACAGGAATTAGATTCTTACAGTCCTCGTGCAATCTAAAAGGAGAATGTGATACGGAAGAAAAAAGAGTAAGGAGAAGAGAAAATGGGTTGCCATAAAACTCTTTTTTTTTTTTTACAATGAACAGGGGTTAAAGATGCATTAGAAAATGGCGGTTTTTGTACAATATCCTATGATTGTTGGATATCGCACATTTTTAAGGCCAATAGCAAACATTTTGCAGGCTTCTTTTAAAATTTCAACCAATGAGATGCGAAAGTCAAGGATGTTTTAGGTGTCATTGCATGTAAACAGTCATCCTATTTAGTAAGCCAAAGTTCGGGGATATAAAATTCGCACGTGTATGTTCCGAATGTTGGTCAAGCAAGTCTGGGGTCGAAAAAAAAGTGGTATCCTGTGAGCTTAAATGTTCCAACCAAAGTCGAGAATAAAACCCTAGACCATACACAGCGAGGGCATTCATATGCTCTGATTTTCAATAGGTGGCCGTGGACACCACTACGAAGTTTCACTTCTCTAATTCAAGAATTCTCTCCTAAAGTCAGAGGCAGAGGATCTGGACAACCTGTTGGTACAATATTCTGCATGTACACAAACATCAAACCTAGCTTTTTATATCTCTATGCAAGTTACATATTATATTTGTGTAATAATATCAACCAGGATTTGGGTTGGGCTTGGCTTCTCCTTAGGTTGGGAATATGGATTTGGGCTTGCACTCAGGTTTCATAAATCATGTTTCATCTGGTATCCGTATCGGACTTGGGCTCGGGCTTACCCACATACAATTCAGTCTGGATTTAGGTGGCACAGTACCCAGTCCAACCTCCTTTAAGTTGCACCTTTTAGGCTCAAATCGGAGCCAGGAGGTCCATTTCATTTCCCAGTCCCACATTGACTCGGCCTACTCACAATCTTGCTTTAAAAGTCAGAAGCTTATAGATGTTGCCAAAAGCCTGCGACCAGACCACTCACAAGTCTCCCACATAAAGACAACTGGTATCCACAATGCCACAATTGAACAGACCTTATAAAAAATGAAGCAATAGCATCTTCTCAGCTGAGTAGAAGATACTCGTTTTAGTTTTCACCATTTGTCCAAACCTTATAAGTATTAAGTAATAGCTTTCATTTAACTACCTAATCCCATGCCCATGAGAAATGATGAGGATTGGCTTTTAGCTAAGAAGATGCTATGAATGGATGAAGCATCAAAGAACAGGGGTCTCCAAAGCTAACCCACCAACTCATTTGGGTCAGGCCAAAAACAATAATCTACGTATACTAGTTAAAAACATGAGTTTTACTCAGCTTGAACTGTAAATGTGATTCTCTATAAATCAGCCAGTCCATGTGGATACAGAATACCATAGCTTAGTAGCAAAACAGACACATTGTAGTATTGAAAGCTAGCGAGAATGGAGAGCTACCATTGCAAGCGTCATGGTTTGTTGCTGTTGCTGGTTCTCTGTTATGCATGGGTCATAGCTCAGGGCAGGGTCTCACCAACAACATTGTCAACCACAAAACGGTTTCATTTTAATGTAAGATACAAGAGTACCATAAATGTGTTGGGTCATCTGTAATCATACTATAGCTCCAAATATGATACCTGCAATTTTTGTGTTTGCAGGTGGAGTGGACGATGGTCACACGTTTATGCAGCACCAAGCATCTTCTCACAGTAAATGGAGAGTATCCAGGGCCAACCATCCAGGTTCAAGAGGGTGATGAGGTTGAGATCATTGTCACCAATAAAGTCTCCTTGAATACTACCATCCACTGGTTAGCTTCTCTCATGTCATTAAATTTCTTAGAATCCATGAAGTCATAGTTCTGATAAAGAGTGAGTTTTGTATTAGAACCGCATGTCTTGATGCAACATACTTCTGTAGTCTGCAATCTGCATGCTGCTAACAACAATATAGCATGCATCCATTATTCTGAGTCACGTGTCATGTCTGAGTTCTTTGTCTTTTTTTTTTTCAGAACAAAATACATGTTCTCCAAGAGGGGTGAGCATTCTATTACTGTCAGGCTAATCTCTTCTGTTCCATTGTTTTCCTATTCATTACAGGCATGGTGTGAAACAAGTGAGAACTGGGTGGGCTGATGGGCCAGCTTACATAACCCAATGCCCCATACAAAACAACAAATCTTACACCTACAAGTTCAGAGTCCTCGACCAAAGGGGCACGCTATGGTGGCATGCCCATCTCTCCTGGCAAAGGGCATCTGTTCATGGGGCTTTCATCATCCACCCTCGATCCCCATATCCGTTTTCTATTCCCATTGCTGCAGAGATTCCTATAATACTAGGTAACTTGAAAAAAAGGAAAACAAAGAGAAAAATACTAAATATTGAAAAGTATTTACGCCGTCTCTACTAACACCTCGAGGTTTTGGTAAGAATGGTTACCTAAGGAAACTTAACGTGGTACCAATGCCAACCGGTCTTGAGTTCGAATTCTAGAAAGAACGGCTTGACGCAAAAAAAAAAAAAAAAAAAAAAAAAAAAAAAAAAGTGTCGCCAAAAATGCGCAAGCCGGGTTCCACCTTCTGCCTCTACTAACACCTTGAGATTTTTGGTAAAAATGGTTTGCTAATGAAATTTAATACTAAATCTGTGATCTGTTATAATGGAAAATGTTCTCCTACAAGTGGACTACATGTGCAGCAAAAACGCAAAATTTAGAATTAAGATGCCTTTAAACTTTTAAGGTTGTCGGTAGGATGATCTGGTGGGGCTATTTTTTTCCTCCATTTTGTCCAAAAGGAGAACTTTCCATCTACTGCCCTCCAATTGATTGACACGCATCTTAGTGGGCCCCATCAGCTGGACTCTATATAAGCAATATGATGTCTGCTCATAGGAGAACATTATCACTGTTATAATATAGTCTACTGGAGAACATGTAGGTGGTTTGCACTACCAAAGCTTACAGATTCCTAAGTGATAGAAGCGGTGAGGCCCAATAAAAGATACAAATTGATGGCATGATCATTGCTTAAAGTCAGTTTTGCGTTAATCCATATGACAGTCGAATGTTGCCAATTCTTAAATACCCCAGGGAAATACAGTGGTATAAACGCTCCATGACTGAAGAAATCTTCAAAATTGATAAACCATAAGAATGTAATAGCACTGCAGACCAAAATACCATTTTAATGGTGTTTCAGTGCAATTCACTGCCACCAGAAACAGAGTCGAGACTGAACACTACATGAAAGCTTGCTATGAACAGTTTTTTTGGTTTTCTTAGAAAAATGTGGACCTAACCTCTTTTTCAAATGGAAGGATGTAGTTCATGTCTTGCCAGAGGGGGGGTGGTAAGGAAATCGATTTCTGATTGTTCTAGTGGCACAATATGCTTAACCCATATTGACAACAGGTGAATGATGGAATGAAGATGTTCTAGCAATAGAAGCTGATACCATAAAGTATGGGGGAGGGCCTAATGTTTCAAATGCTTACACCATCAACGGCTTACCAGGACCCTTTTACCCATGTTCTACTAAAGGTACAATGACATGCCCTTTGCTTGTATTGGATATCTAAATATTGGAAAATGATATGGAGTGAATAGACTATCACAGCAAAAGTTTACCCATGGTGCGAAGTTGCTCTGTGCATGCATTCTGCAGTGCCTGACATTTGCAGCCCATGTATGTAACATAGATAAGTCATACAGTACAACTGACTCCTTGTATGTGTTATTTTCTTCTTGTGTAGACACATTCATGCAAGGTGTAGAGAGAGGCAAGAACTACATGCTCAGAATCATCAATGCTGCCCTCAATGATGAGCTGTTCTTCACCATTGCAAACCACACACTAACTGTTGTAGAGATTGATGCCACATATGTAAAGGCCTTCACCACCCGGGCTATCATGATCGCTCCAGGACAGACCACCACTGTCCTGTTCACAGCAGACCAAGCATCTAACAGCAAAAGCTTCGCAATGGCAGCGACCCCATATGTCACCGCCATTGTCCCTTTCGATGGAAGCACCACTGTTGGCTTCATAAATTATGAAAAGAAGAAAGCACAAAGCACCCCAATTCCCTACAACCATACTGGAAACTTTTCTCTCAGCTTCCTCCCTCCCATGCGTGATACCCCTTTTAACACTTGGTTCTCCAAGAAACTCCGAAGCCTCGACTCCAGTGACTACCCTTGCAAAGTCCCCAGGGCAGTTGACAAGCAGGTGTTTCTCACTGTAAGCCTCAACCTCCAGGACTGCCCTCTCAATCAGATATGCAAAGGCTTCCTAGGCAAGAGATTCTCAGCCTCCATTAACAACCAGTCCTTCGTTCGCCCCTCAGTTTCCATCTTGGAGTCGCAATTCCACCACCTAAACAACGTTGAATTATTGTCAATCTTCCCTGAAAAGCCGCCGCATCCCTACAACTACACAGGCACTATTTTACCAGATACTAACATGAACCCAGAGTTCGGCACCAAGCTCCTGGTGGTCCCCTACGGTACTCGCTTGGAGTTCGTGCTGCAAGACACTAGTTTTATTAATGTGGAGAACCACCCAATCCACATCCATGGACATAACTTCTTCATTATTGGCAGTGGGTTTGGAAATTTCGACCCAGAGCGAGACCCAGCAGGTTTCAACCTGGTGGACCCACCAGAGAGGAATACAGTGGCAGTTCCAAGTGGAGGATGGGCAGTGATCAGGTTCAAGGCAAATAATCCTGGGGTTTGGTTCATGCACTGCCATCTTGAGGTGCATACTACATGGGGCTTAGCCATGGCATTCATAGTTGAAAATGGTCCCAAACCTTCTCAGTCCATCCTCCCTCCTCCAAAGGATTACCCTCCATGTTAATCTGCTTCCACAACTGTCCATCCCATCATTCAAAACTATGACTACAATTCTATTCTATTAGGCTAGACACCATGCATTTATCCCTCTCATCCAACCTCGAATGCTTCCGCTTAGAACATAAATTTGTTGCAGTCACTTAGCAAAGTGCAAAGAATAATACCTCCTTTTTCTGATATAGATGGAATGCTTCTTCAAGCACCTTTTATGGAGCCAATGTTCAGAATGTTCAGAATTTACTTGGGACTCTGTCAAAATCATCACTCATGAGCAACTTGGGAGGCGTAAACAAGATATATCTTTTTTCATTTTGGGCTTTCTTATTTTTTTTTAACAACCAAACTCAAATATAACCTAACTACTTGAAATGGGCAGGGTTTGGGCCTAACTTCTACAAGTTGGGTTGGATCAGATCGAGTTACATGGGTTAAGCCACATTGAGTGAGGGTTATGCGGGTCAGGTCTAGTTGACCACATTGGGTGCAGGTTGGAGTTACCTGACACATCTTGAAAATAGGTCAGATACAGGTTGGGATTCAAACTGTAAGCAACCCAGGTTAACAGACCTGTTTTCACCTGTCCTGACCTGTTTACCACCCCTAACCCATGTATTGTGAAGAATGCCAACGACAAAAGTGACAAAAGTGCAGCTCTCCTAGTGCTTGACGATGTGACTAAGAACACCCAACAGGTTTTCATGCAATTGTTCACTAAATCAAATGTGCATGGGAATCCTTAGACACCCGTCAAGACCAGAAAGTGCAAGTTACCAACCAAAGTTTTATCCCCTACATGTTTGATCACAACAGCTTGCACAGGCAAAACAGAGTCCATGCAACTTCTCTACTATAAAATCACATTTATATACGAACACCTTCGTGGAAATAAAAATCATCATTCTCTACACAGAAAGCAAACAAGAATACAAAACACTCTGCAACTAGATTTAATGCTACGAACTTGAAAATTACAAATACAAAATGTAGATAACACGGTTGACGAGTTGCAGTGGTGAAGCAGCCTAAAAGTAACAGTAATCATTGCTAACTAACTTATGGAATGATCAATGCATCACTTCACAAAGGGTTATGCGTAGGGTAGGGCGTATATGGCTTGGAAACCCACCCCAGAGAGAGAGAGCCAATGGGTTTAAATTAACACGGCATCACTCTTTATTACCAAATTGCTTTGCAATGATAGGACGGACATCATCAGCATTAACCAAGGTCTCTAAGAAAGGAAGCAAAGAAATTAGCGCACAATCCGATGGGTCATCAAACCAACTCCTGATAGGAATTCCATTATTCACTTGTAAGCGATAAACCTGAAACAATGAGAGAATAATTCTATTCATCAAAAATGTTAATATTAAAAACAATAGCAATAGACAACAATAACAGCATTTTTTTATTGGTAACAGACATGACACCACAACCCCAAGGTTGCAATGTGAGCACTTCCACTGCCAGTGGCTCGTCTAGCAAACAACCATTACATAAAAAAAAGTTTAAAAAGTTTAAATAAATGGCCTACAGATGCATTAAATTGTTTCTGGCATGCTGAAGCAGCGGCTATGAACTTGAAACCAAGCACTATAAGTATAATCACTGGGCTGCAGTGATTGGGCTGTCCAATCTAATGTGCTAATTAAGTTGAAAAATTTTATGTGTGGAGAACTCTAATAAAGGGAGAAAAAAAAATTCCCTAATGCCCTCTATGTTGAGTGGCAGGAGCATATCCTCGAGGGAGGGGGAGCACACAGGAGAAGGGATATTTTTAATCAATGAGAATGCAGCACAGATTGCATGTTCTATTTCAGGTCATCCATATTAATGTATGAAATGTGTGAAATGATCACCGCCAATAGTTGCATTTAAAAAATGGAATTTCTGACCTGAATCTGGACCACCCTATTATCCCTGAGGTACCATGAAAAATAAAATGACTAGATAATCATAAGCATCTGAACATGATCCTTTTTGTCGTATTTGTCCATCCAAACCACATCTTACAATGTAAGTGGTTCTTAGGAACCATATGTAATCCAAGGTGAGGAACGCCAAATGGATAATCAATATTGACCTGTCTTTGGTACAAGTAGTTCTAATGTTTCCATTCAATATGGATTGTTAACTTATCCAACATAGCTGCTACTCTCTATGAAGTTTCTGAATTAATCAATAAAACACTAATAGGAGAATAAATCTGTGCTGAAACATCAACTGTTCAAGTATAATGTGCAATTGTGATGGTTGAAGGGAAGTGATCACATTGTGGAAGTGGATACTGACTTGTCAATCACAAGGAAACTTAGAAGACTATCTATCCATTGCGAGAAAAATTACATGAAAAATGTTACCTGCGGGGAATTATCGACTATAGCAACCTTTGCCAGGTCAAGTCCCAAAACCGTCAGATCTTTCGTATACCCTCCGTCTGAGAATACACAAGATTCCCGATAAACACGCTGGGAAATGAATTTTCTGTCTGGATCCAATATATTTAATAGCTGTTCAGCATAGATGCTTTGACTAGCTGTGAAGACGATGACTTCAAACATCTCTGCAACTCTCTTTAAGAACACCTCAAGGTAGGGCCTTTGACGTACATACACGGTGTGCTCTTTCATGTTAAAATACACCGAAAAGGTGAAGTCTGCATCATCACAGTGCTCCAAAGTAGAGTGTACAAGTGTTTCTGTGCAAAAGGGAATGCAACTCCAAAACATTAAAATTTGCCTGTACTCGAGAAAAAAAAGAGGGCCTAATCGACAAAAAAAAAAATACAGCGGTAGTACAAATAAACATGCAACCAATTTCACCAAATAATTGCTAACCTAGTCTGTTTGACCTTTGCACTCATTCAAAAGAAAATGAAGCTACGCAATTGCCAATAAATTCAGAAATTTAAGATTGTATTCCCAAGATTGTGCATTTTGAGATCTATTTCCATTCTAGCCTCAGCCTTGGTAAATTTTTGGTGTTTCCTAGACTAGTGGCCTATTTGGATCCATGTAACCCAAGTGCACATAACTTGCTAGTCAAATTGAGTATATCTAACATGAAACCACTGGGTTTCACACATTTGGATCAACCAATAAAAATGTACAACAGTCTGCGTACCATGTGTCCTGAAAGAATCTTAATAATCAGTCTTCTTTCAGAAAAATGGACTAAATAGTAAATACTAACATGTTTTACTAATTTCTGAGAGAATCTTAAGATACAAGACTACACGCATATTTTTGTTAGGCTTGCTCAGACTAAAGTCTGCATGCCATGTTCACAAAATCGAGCTCTCAAAGATAAGGAGGAGATTAGAGACTCTTTTTTCAACAAGCAAAAATCCTATAGGCAAAGAAAGGAGAAGAAAGCAATATAAGCAATATAAAAACCTGTTGGCCGAGAATACCAATTCAGCCAATAAATTGAATCGATACAGCTGACATGACCGATATTTTTCAATTTATCAACCAACACAGCCAATATTTTAACAGTATATTAGAAGCATGCTAGGATATTTTCATAGTATCACTTTCACATGTCAGTGGGTAGGCTCAATACATAATTTATCATTCAGTATCAGCCAATATTTTGAAACATGGTGTAGCCCTAGTAAAGGAGAGTTCATGAACCACCTTAGAGCGAATAATTTGTTCGTTAGTGTAGGAAGACAAGAAACAAGAAGGTATCAACATGTTTGCAATTCACTCTTCACCAAGAAATAACAGAATATAACATTAGATAGAATGACAGCGTACAATATACATGAGCACCATAAACGTAGCACTGATAAACAGCTCTTCTTTTAAAAAAAAAAAAAAAATAGCACTGATAAACTTACTACAACCTAAGTGGTGTATCTATCACACAAGTATGGGAGGCTCCAGATGCACCACAGAGCATATCATAGCAATGAATCTTTTTATCCATGTGTAAGCATATGCACTGATCCTATCCACTAATTAATTGACCTCTGTTTTTTCTCGGCAAGGGAGGAGTTGGGGGAGTGGAGAGTATATATTGACTTGACTTTGTCAACATAAAAAATTAATATTACAATGAATGTCCAACAGTATTGGAATGCCCCATTTGCAAACAAAAACAATGCTCGAAGAAAAAGTGAAGTTATTCAAGAAGAAGAATTATATGATCATCAAAAGAGGATATACAGCATTCTTGGACCTTTATTTTGTACATGTGGAGCCCATGATTCTGTGGTCTGGACCACTGATATGATAGGCCCAAATGTGGAGACAACCCTAAAATCCTGGCCTTTTCTAATGCAAAAGCTGTCCCTAAGTATCAAATCTACCAACCGCCAATTTTCAAAGTCCCTAACTGTTTTATCTGAAAATAACAGTTAAAAATAAAATGCTGGAAAACAAGGTGACAAAGGGCCAAATATTGAATGGATAGAAGCATCCAATTGGCCCCATGCCTCCACATAAAAAAACTATGTATGAGGATGGTAACCTGTAAGTCGTAGTTCTTTTCTGGGTAGAAATTCTGTAAGTCGTGGTTGGATTATTCTTTGACGGCCAATTACAACAGACATGCAGGTAATTAAAGTTATGGGTACGCAAGACAAACAAGTTACAATGCAAAGCGGGCGAAGGATTTTCGACCACAGTATGGAGCAAACCCTTTACACTTCTTCAAAAGTCTTCTAATAAATGGAAAGAAAAATACTAAAGCTCAAGCTGAAAATATATAAATATATATACCATACTGTTGTTTGTGGAAAGATATTGAAAATATAACAAGTCATATTACCACATGGATGCTAACAATGCCCTTGTTCAGCCAATAATGTCCCTTACCATCCAAATCTAACACTAGTGTGACAGGCTTCCTTTTCCGTGTTTCCTTCGGTAAAAGTAGTGGCTTCAGAGACGGAACCACCTCAGACAGGTCTGGTAGATTTTTAATGAATAAATGTGGATCAAAGCCATCTACTTCATCCGGATTTTCACAGTGAGCACTAATAGTTTCCTGGTCAGATGGTTTCATCTGATGAATCGCCAAATATAAGCATGCATCATCAGAGTTCATTGTAACTTCTTCAACTGATTCCCTGTCATGGACCTTGCGCGTTTCCAATGTATCGTCTAGAAAAGGAAGAATCATGTATCTGTCTGCCACATCAATCATCATATCAGGATCCGTACATTCATAATCAGGAGATTCAGGACAGGTATTTGCCGTTATTATATCATGAAGTCCTTCATCTTCATCAAAGGGAAAACTTGCAACACTCATGTCAGAAATGTGGAAATCTGAAACATTGCAAGCTTGTTGATAATCACTGGAGCTACAGCTACCATCATCACTATCATCGGATGCCCCATCAAGCGTAGGCTGTTGATGACTCACAACTGCAAAATGGGAAATCTGGAGTGTATTGGAAAGTTTTAAATATATAATAAGATGAACATACTACGAAAGCTTTGGTCACATATTTTTCTAATGAATTTTCCAAAGGTTCTGAAAGAGTGCATTTGAACCAAATAGAATGGAAAAGACCACATGGATGTTCTCTGTTGTGGCATTTTTATTTTCCATTCTGGTTAGATGAAGAAATGACTCGGACTCGGACATGAATTGTCTTCAATTGAGAAATATGGAGTGAGTAACTATCCCAAATAAAAGTAAATTGCATATTGTCTTCAACTGAGAAATATGGAGTGAGTAACTATCCCAAATAAAAGTAAATTGCATATTGTCTTCAATTGAGAAATATGGAGTGAGTAACTATCCCAAATAAAAGTAAATTGCATATCAGGAATACCTGCAATACTGTGATCCAGTGGATTACAATGAGCATCATTGGGCTCAAAAATAGGAGAGAAGATAGTCTCCAAGATAGACGGACATGTGGGTGGGAGAGACCCCTACCAGCAAATGATCAAGTCAGATAAAGAGTATATGAGTAAAGTAGCAGCAGATAGCAGACAAATAAGATAAAATACCTTAAACGAGCAAAAATGCATATATTGTCAACCGAAGAAATTGGAAATAGGGAAGGTAACACATCAAGTCAGGTTCGGGTATTAGGTGAGCTGAACCCAACCCGACCCATGACAGGTTTATGGTTTTTAGCAGTATGAGGCAGGTCAAGTTTAATACTGTTTGGTTCTCTTTTTTTATTATTATTCAAAATAAATGGCCTAACTCCTGCTGGTATTCAAACCCACAACCTGTGAGAGCACAAGTACCCCCCACTACCACTTGCCATTGAAATTTTGGATGAAGAGCTTACAAAATATTATATAAATTTAGGGGAAGCATAGTGGGATGGGTCAAGCACAACCAAGACCTGAATCTGCCACACCAATTTAGATTAAAATCTTGAAGCCCATACTTGCCATGAAACCTAGCAACTTACTACCAAACACACTCTTATTAGGAACGGGTCAGGGCAGGTCCCCGTTTAAACCCGACTCGTTGCCATCCCTAGTTGGAAATGAAAATTACATACAACTTTGACATTTTACAAATGCCAAGGGTCGTTACTATGCACCCATAGACAGAAAAAAAAAATCACTAAATAAAGCAATGTTCCAAGCAATATTGCCAAGTAAATGTTGTCTTTCGTCATGAGTACAGATTGGCCAATTCCATGGCTGATGCTTTAGCCAAACAAGGGGTTGAGAGGTTGTTTCCTTGGGATGGTTTATGTAGTTGTGTTGTGTGTGGGGTACAATGCTTTTGTACCAAACACACTCTTATGCTCTTTGTGTAAGCCATAGACCACTATGATCTAAGAACGGATCGCTTGTGGAGATTGGTATTTTGATTCTAAAGGCCAAAAGAAATAGATGTCCTACACAAAGATCAGGGAAGCTGAATACTGATGAGTCCATGAGGAACCCAACCCATAAATCAAGGAGGGAACCATAGGGATGATAAGGGAGTTAGTTATGGCCTTTTCTTTTCCAGGGACAATGGGTGGGGTATCTGAATTGAATGGAGATAATGAAAGTCCAAGGAATTGTAATTCTTAGAAATTCCTTCTCCAAGGACATGATTAAAATCAAACTCTCATGCAAGTCCTTAATGTAGAAAAGAAATGATATAAGAGATGGAACCCAGGAAACTAGATTATTTAGGGCATATTTTGCGTTCCCCCACATGTTACAAAGCAAAGGGGCTTTGATCAAGGTTGGATATCTATGCGTGGATCAAGGGTGGAGATCTACATCGGCCATCATACTTTCCACCTTTTATAAGAAATAGTTCACCTATCACCCTGTGAAAAACAATTACAAGTGTATAATGGATGAATTTATGGCAACATTATATCTCCATCCTTGAACCTTTGCCCCTTCAATTGAAGCCATTTTCCTATCAAACATAGGAAAATGTCAAACATGCCCTTGCTCCCATCAAACAATTCCGGCATAAACAAAGGTTAGTCATTCGTTTATACATGAAGACATTCAGCTATTAAAGTAAACCTAAGCATAATGAGTATAAGAAAATCAGAAGAAACAATGCAATTTCCTCCAAACAAATGAAGGTGATGGAATCCATGACACGAGAACGGGTTAACCAAGAGGACCTGCTTTTGGACACTGTCCATGTAATCTTGGAGTCTTAGGTGGAGCTCATCAAAGCCTTACAAAGACTTGAACACCAAAAAAAGGAATGTACTAATAAAATCCTAAGTGCTCCTTGATCATAAGAACCAAGCCTGAGACCTCCCTCATTAGATTACAACCTTTTGTAATATATTTCATAACTGCATAAGAAAACTCCAATGCCAACCTCTAAGTGCCTGTTTGTTTCCAAGAGGGATAGAGTAAGAGCAGAGTAAATCTCATAATAGGAATAAAATTAAAGTGGAGTGGGTTGAAATAAAATGAATATTGAATAACCTTACATGTGTTTGATTTGTTGGAATAAAGTAAGATGAAAGTGAAGAGTAGCAACTGTTATAGGAAAGAAAGAAGGTGGGTGGTGGGTGGTAAAGTAAGTAAGTTACTCAGGTTGGATGGAATGAAATTTTGATGGGTTGAGTAGAGTAAAGAGGGGTGCCATGTCACCTGTAACGTCCCACATCGCCAAGAGGCTGCCAGAGCCTGGGCTAATATATGTTCCCACCTGTGAGTCTAGTAAGACGCGTTTTGGGTCTCAAAGGGACCTGAAAACAAAACCTTGAGGCATGATTGGGCCAGAGTCCACAGGGCCCGAGCCAAAGAGGACAATATTTGCTGGGCGGACCAGGTCATGACATCATCCGACAACTTTATTTCACTTGTCCCCTGTGCTCCATCCAAACACGCTTTGAGGTAAAAATTTCAACCGTTGGAACCTTTTTTACTCCACTTCTACTCTATCCTATGGCAAACAAACAGGCCCAAGGAATTGGATACATTTGCACTTAGAGATCCAATAAAATCTCCTACTCTCTCTCTCTATATATATATATATATGTATATATAGTATAACCTACCTTCGAATATCAGATCACTCTGCATGATGAGAACTAGGTTTCAAACGATACCATAACATGATGATAAATCAACAAAAGGAATTAGACTAACAAGATAGCAGGAGAAGCAAGCATGGAGAAATGAAACTAAATTAGAGTTTTGTCAGGTGCGAAGAGTGACACCAGTATTACCAATCTGTCCACCAGTGAGGAATCAAATGAAGGCACTGTTGTCTTTTGAATATGAATGGTTGCTCCTGTTAACAAATCTTGATGTTCCATATCTTCAGAACATTCAGATTCCTGATCACATACTTCAACAACAGAAGCCACTGTATCAAGCAGAAGAAATAGTTACTATTGAACATGAAAGATTAACAGTAAACATTGTAGATTGCGAATTAAATTTAAGGCGCAAGGAAAATGTCTCGATATATAGTGAATATCACTATGATGTTAGATATTCAAGCACATAGCCATCATGGGAGAAGGTATGATCCAATCTGTCTTCAAGAAAGGTGGGGCTTATTGCAAGTGAGGAAGCAACACTGTCTTACATCTGGCAATACGATTTTTGTCATTACCAATGCGGGTCCTGCCGAAGTAGGTTCCTAGGAGAATACAAACTGGAGACGGACATAACCTTTAGCAATTTTGCACAAAGTGGGTGCTCGTAGGTCTCGAACGTGCATTATCATGCATGGCACCCGAGACTTTTAACATTGCACCAAAGCAATGACCCCATCTGGCAATAAGCTTGGTACACAAATAAGTTCAGACCTCTATAGGTGGAATAGAAGATCTCATTATGGAATGTGAAAGTTGATTATTTATAATTAAATTTTTTAAGGCAGAAAAAAAAAAAAAGAAACGGGTGATTCAGTCTAATAGTGAATGTTTGATCACTAAGGTCCATCTAACTCCCTCACAAACAACTTTCTCATGGGTGAATCAGCACGCTCATCCCACTTTGAACACAATCAGAGTGACCCCCATCATTGGACAGAACCACCCAATCTTTTACACCATTTGATCTTTACTAATCCATTCTTGAAATATGGGCATTCCTGATCTAATCAAGATGATTTTTGAACCATAACTAAACCACGGTAAGACCCTCTGATTGCCTACCCCTCTCCTTCCCCTTGAAGGCAAGGCCTCACAAAGTAGACCATACAAAAGAAATGTGCAGGTAGCCAAACTGTGAACAGGCCATACACAGAGATATGCGTTTGTGCATCAGCTATTTTCAGCAATGACCAAGCTGTTCCTGGAATAGGAGTGGTCCAAGCTTGTGGGGACCGCCAGGCCCTCTATACAATACATGAGCTATTCACAACGACTTGGTAAAAAAAAAAAAACCCACTACCACCATCCACTCACCCACACAAAAACAAACAACCAGTCCAAACTTGGCACTCATCCAATCCAAGTTTTTGTAGGTTCCCCAACTGAAAGGGGGAAAAATATTATAGGGATTGACTGCTGGTATTTGACAAAAACAGATAAAAAGACTATTAAATATCCCACTTCATAAAAGAGAATTTACAGGGGAAAATTTCTTAACATGGCTAGAATAGAACAATTGCTCACCATCTTCATGACTTTGAGCAGAAGTGTCCAACATTGCTGCTTGTTTAGATATTTTGACCTGAAAGCCTGATCTTTTGGATATTTTAGTTGAATGGTGACCAGTATGAAGGCTGCTCCCTTCTCTTAAGCAGCCCACATTTGGTTTAGCCTTCATCTGTAGTGCTGGCATATGACCCTGTGGCTATGGCATATATCCTACCTGAAGACAGAAATTGTATGTTAAATCCATGGGATGCTTAATGGAATAATAAAAATAAGGTATGAGATACTGAAATGCAATTTACAAAAGAGGCAACAAGCTTTCCAAAGAGGAAAACATAGAGCATGTTACACTTCAAGAGCCTTGCCAGTTGATTTAAAAGTAGCTCGCTTTCTTTTCATTTTATCCAGATGAATTATTTGTTATGTAAAAACGGACCAGCCTAGCTAAACTCAAAGTAGTTGCATTAGATCTAAAGCAACCAGCAGCAACCCCTAGCCATAATCATTTATCTTTAACCAATGCACACTCTTGTGAGTTCTTGCAACTTTATCAAGCATGCACAAGAATTATAGTCAAAGGTGAGAACATTGATCTCACTCGCTGAAGATTAAATTTGCATTGAGTCCTATCAATGGCATCACCCCAAAGGAAAAATAGGCCACATGTTCAAATCCATTAAAAAAAATAAAAATAAAAACAGTGAGAGAGTTCTCTCCAAAAATATTTAACCAGTTATCTTTGCCTTCTCCCTATTAGATACTCCTAACCTTCGATTTGTGTGTCTCAAAGGTTAACAATTTTCACCCCTTAGATAAATTACATTATTTTTTTATTTTTTTTGCTAAATGAGTGTCAATTTGGAAGTTACTGGAAACTTGCTTTTTAAAATGAAAAATTATGGAAAAAGAGCCCATGGCACAGTGGAAGGTGCTCACTATTGCAACCTTGAGGTTGTGGGTTCAAGTCATTTTTCAAATTAGAGAAAAAAAAATTGTTCCTAAACATTTTATTTTTTTTCTGGAATGAAGCTATTATGAAAGCTGCTCACCTGATAAACAGAATGGGAATCCATTTTACATGGAAATCTCCTTTGGATTTTTTGGATGCTCAACAATTCATAGTGGGTGGGTGTGTAAATTTGAATGGGCCATCCAGTGGCTCACTGAGGGCTTGGGGATGGTCTATTTTAAATCAAAATCTAACCCAGAATACTAAGTAGTGCCTCCTTGAACTTTGTCATATGAGTTGGGGAGTGTTTAAAATCATATAGCAAAAATTGACCCTTTCAGCTATTTGAGTCTCTGCATTTTCATGGAGTCGATGGAAAGGTAGTTTTTTTTTTTTTTTTTCCCTTGGAAAGGTAGCAATATTTTTGGAATGTATATTATTTTTTCTTCCAGGTAAATTGGGGATGAGTTATTTAACAGACTTTCTATAATGATATTACTGGGTTTGAACCACCTTTGAAATTATAGGAGTTTGAATTGGTTAGATTATCATGAACCTTGACAATTTGATGTTGCCTTACTTCTGTTGGGAAGTAGCATGATCTCCCATAATGCATCTGGTTTCTTCTGAATACATCATTGATTTAACAATATGATGGTGCTAGTAGTGATGAGAACTGAGAACACTCAGTTCGTTTGGTATTTCATATGGATGATGGCCTTACCCACTAGTTTGAAGGAAAATTAATGATTACCCTAAAATCTTTTGATAAGAGACTGTATCACAGTCGGAAGGTGTGCAGTTGTAGGTTTGAGTCATGCTACCATCCCACACAACTAAAAAATAACAATAAATAAATAAATAAAAACTTTTTTTTTCTTTTATCCTAAAAAAGTCCCCTTTAACTGGAGAAAGGAATATGCTGCTTGAAAGTTGACAACTGACTTTGTCTTGATGATGAAAATAAACTGAGTTTTACACTAACAATATATCAAAAGTGCAGAACCACCAATAAGTAACAACCTCACAACCCCAAAGCATCATAAGCACATAAAAGAAGAAACTTTAAAATCCAAAACACCTAGCCGATATGTGTTACAAAACCAACTCAAATATCAAAATCCTAATTTTCACAAAACATAATTTTAAGTGATAAAGAAAAATCCATTCCTCCAAAACATACTAATTAAAAAAGGGAAAAAAAAGAAAAAAAGAAAAACTTGCACCTACAATCTGGAACAAACACATAAACCCAAAAAACCTACAATAATTCAAAGGAGGAGATCACAAAAAACCATAACCATAACCAAAAATCACAGCACCCAAATTACCAAAGCATGGTAAGTGAGAAAGAAAACCCAAGAATCAAACAACTCCCACAACTAAAACCCATCAACAAAAAACCAAAATAAACAAGAACTACACAAAACCCACCACCGACCCAAATTCACAGAACCATAACCCAATTTAAAGGAAACCCAATTCAGCAAACTAAAATTCGAAACAAACCCACAAGCACAAACCACCGAACAAGATCAGAAACCACCTTAAAAGCTAGAAGCCATTAACAGCAGAAAGAAAAGAAACAATCAACTCACATAGAAAAGAAGAAACAAGCATACAATTACAAGTGCAGAAAAGATAGAATCTTTCAGTACCTGCAGCAGCTGAGCAGCTCTCTCTCTCTCTCTCTCTTTCTCTCTCTCTGGCTTTCTCCCTCTGTTTTTTCTGAGAGAGACGAAGAGGGAGAGGAAGAAAGAAGAGGAGAGAGAGAGAGAGAGAGAAAAGGGAGAGAAATGAAGGCCTCTAATAAGTTGCACTAAGAAACGTCAGAGAGACTCCCACTCCAGTTGACGACGGAAGATTCTCAGGGACGGCCAGGATGCGATCTTCGAGAGAGCTTGTGTTGGCCGATGGGTTGAGGACGCGTGTTCTTTTTCCTCCACGTCAGCACGACACGTCTGCACGTGCGGGGGATTGCGGAAATAGAGGAGGTGTGGGACTGGGAGCCGGCAGAGAAAACCGACTTCTTCTTCTTCTTCTTCTCCTCCTCCTCTCGTCGACGCTGTCAAGCCCCATCCTTCCTTCCGTGTGGGACCCAGGGTGAGCCCTCTGGCTTGGACCCTTGGCTCCGCTTGTTGACATAGTGGGTCCCAAGGACTACTTTTCCTGCTCACTTTTTATGTGGGCTTAGATAATTAGGTGTCACCTCTCACCATCTTATCTGAGCTTCGACCCTCATTCTTCTTCTAATGTGGGCGGGCCACCTATGATTACTTTTCAACCAAGTGTGTCCTCTTCGTTTTTTTTAAGACGACCCAAAGGGGTTGAGATCCACAAGAGAGCCCGCACATAGGTGTATCATATCTTAAGTGTTCATGTAACGAATAACCTATGATAAAATGGGCGGCGATGTATCTAAACTATTCTTTTACCATTCTATAAATAGAGGACTGTTTTCTCCCACTACTACGCTTTGTAGTTCAATCGGATAGGGCTTCCCCTAACAAGAGAGGATCCTGACTTCATGGAAAGTTTGTGTGGAAGAGAAAATTTTCTACGATAAGAAAAGCCGCAACATGAACGAACTTTTGTTTTTCCCCATTTTTTTTCAAATAGTTGGATTTCAAAGCCTAAAAGAATCCTGTAAACTTTGATCTTGTGTCCTATTTTAATCTCATGCTACCTAATGCATGTGTTAAAAGTAGAATATGCAGAATGTTAGAGGTGGCAGAGTGGTTTATACCACGAATAAATTAATTTAGTCAATTATTATTATTATTATTATTTTCTTTTTTTTTATAATGCAGGTTTTTCAGTCATCATTTGGGTCAGAATAATCCCTACGGATCCAGGAGAGAAATTCGATAAAATTCCTCTTTAGTTATTTAGTTATTGTTTGCCATCTAATTTAAGACTATGATAATGGATGGAGATGGTTAAAATAGGATGAATGATGGAGTTATGACCACAATCATTAATTTGATGGGTGGCAACCATATTTCTTCTGAATGCAACATAACACTTGAATGCCCTTTCATTTAGTGCCATCGTACCACTTGTCAGTCACTCTGTTGTCACCCATAACCTTGCCCTCCATTGATCAGAAGTCAAAACAGAAAGAGAAAATGAATATGATAGCTACTTGTCTCTTCTTTTTCTTTTTTCTTTTTCCTACACTTTTTACATTAGCATAGTTAAGCAAAAGTGATACTAAGATAATACAATTTAAATTGATCTCATTACATTACTCCTGTGATTGGAGTGTGAAGATACCTGATCAACACATGAATCACATTTTCTTTTTTGTTTTTTTGTTTTCAAGCCTTTCTATTTGGAGCTTGCATTGTCAGTCTATTGAAAGGTTTGATGAAGTTGTAAAATTATTATGGAGTCATGGAGATTTTTATTGTAGATGGGGTAACTGATGAGGCATATGCAGTTACACCTATAGTCACCTAGAAGGCTCAAATAACATTTGGGGTATGCAAAGAGGGGAAGTAAGTGGTCCTAGGAGGAAGTTTTCCTGATTTGGTCAGTGTACCTTGTATCCAAGGGAGGTTATTTGAGGTAGGACTCAATTAGGCCATTGGCCATGTATGGAGCTGGCTTCCATAATCTTATTTTCTACTTTTTAGTGGAAAATGGAGGTTAAAGGTGATGTTGGTTAAAATTAGCAATAAACAACAACTAAATTAAACATCATGCATTTAAACACTGTACTCTTTATATAAAAGTTCTCCTTTTTGGCAAACAAACAGTCTTTAGAATGACTGTCTCAATCATACACTGTAGACATGGATGTTAGTCACTATAGTCAGGACACATGTAAACAGAGCAACAAATTTCAATGCCAGCACTACTCAGAACACATTGCACTACAATACTACATACAAAACAATGGCAGGACCAGAATGATTTCCTTGAGAGGGCCTATGTGTAAAAGTAAATAAATCATGGGAGGAGACATATAGAAATATATATATATATATATATATGAGAGGTGCTTTTGAGAGAGACACTCTCACCTAACTATGAGACATAAGGAGGAGACACTCACAGAAGAACACCTCCTTATTGGAAATTTTTCTTGTCCTGCCATTGTTTTGCATGTAGTATTGTAGTGCAATGTGTACTGAGTAGTGCTGGCATTGAAATTTGTTGCTCTGTTTACATGTGTCCTGACTCAAGTGACTAACATCCATGTCTACAGTGTATGATTGAGACAGTCATTCTAATGACTGTTTGTTTGCCAAAAAGGAGAACTTTTATATAAAGAGTACAGTGTTTAAATGCATGATGTTTAATTTAGTTGTTGTTTATTGCTAATTTTAATCAACATCACCTTTAACCTCCATTTTCCACTAAAAAGTAGAAAATAAGATTATGGAAGCCAGCTCGGGTAATATTTAGGTGGGAATTTTTCTCACATATTATGTGAGAACTTTTTTGTGAGGTCCAATTGTGGGCCCTATTTAGAAAGAAAAAAGTCTCTGTGGCCCGAATATGGGGACCGAACCGTGGCCCGGTCCCCATGAGGGCCACAGGATCCCAAGGGCTGCCTGGGATCCTGTGGCCCTCATGGGGACCGGGCCATGGTTCGGTCCCCATATTCGGGCCACATAGCACAGCTGATTTAGAAATGGGGCCCGGGAGATGGAAATATCTATGTGAGACTACTCCAAGTATCAAGTTTGACTCCAAACTCATACCCTAACCCTTTCATCCGTGGCCTACAAGTTTAATGATTTCATATTCAAAAAAATATTCATTTATCGATCCAACGATTCGGTCCATTCGGATGCGTGCTAATCCTTGAGATTAGTGACTATTAGGGGGTTCCCTATTGGTTGCTAGGTTTGGATGAGTTGCTAATGGGGTCCCACAAAAAAATTCTCATAAAATAGTTCTCACTTGAATATTTTTCATATATATACACACACTTTTCCGTAACATTTCTGGCTCCCCCTCGTGAAAACAAAATTGTGGTTTAAATTGAACCCCACCCAACCCCTGCAAACCCCTTTAAGAGACCCAGTTAAACAAAAGAATCTGATTTGAATGGTCTAAACCAGTAAAATTAGGAACAGCCAGATTTGACCAACTTTAACTGTTTTTAGTATTTCTTATTTCTTTTTTAGTTTTTTAATTATGATTTTGTAGATTTTTATTTGATTGAACCGACCATCAAATCAGTTTGACCAAACCTTCTGGTCCACAAGTTTGACCCCCCAATCGAATGTTTGGAACATTGTTTAATTTGATGTAAGAGTCGTATCAATCGTAATAGATGAAAAGGATGGATAGGGGATGATGGTTGGTCAAAATCCTATTCTGCAAATCACATTGTCCGAATCAAAAGTCTTTGGTCAACTGTACACGGATGACTTTTAAGGGCAGTCAAAAGTCTTTGGGTCCACTGTACACAGATGACTAAAAAATGAATTTCGGTGGATTCATTTTTAACGTTGTAACATCGGATTGTACGAAGTTAGTCCAAGTTGGATTGCTTAGTTATGGGGACCCTGATCCATATCATGGGCAGAGATAAGCCCAGGCCCATCCACAGGCCTACAATATTCAGCCAAAAGTTGGATGGGCTAGGAATGGGCTGGCCCAGTCCATGCCCTGTTGGGTCATAACTGATGAACCACCTTTTTTTTTTTTTTTTTTTTTTGTTATGAGGTATCCCTCGCTAGCCCAGCCTTTTTTGGACATTTGGCCTCCACCCCGGTGTTACCCAATTCTGAAGAGGAAGAACTATGGGGTATATAGATTGTACACATAGTACCCAAATAATATAAGGGGTGAGAGTTGAATTCAAGAGCTTGGAGAGAAAATCCAGAGATGAAACCAACCACTCCACCACCTTGACTGACAATGAACCACTTCGTGTCAACATCAGTCCAAATGATCGCCAAGATGGTTTGCACCTTATGTTTGTACGTGGATTTGTGGCTCATGGATCTCTGATCCAGACCACTGAGTTAATTTGGCCCTGTTGGATGAATATTAACTGAAATATCACTTTGATTGGGAAAAAGGAAAAAAGGGTGAAAAAGAGTTGGGACCTAGGTCTATTCCATGGTAAACTGAATACAAATCTATCTGGGGCACAAATACCCCCAAATCAGGGGGCGGAACTACGTGGGGGCTGGGGGTGGCCATGGCCCCTCAAAGATTTGAAGAAAAAAAAAGTCCTAGGGTATTGAGAATTTTCACTTTTTTACATTGGCCCTCTATTCAAGAAAAAAGCTCCAAATTACTTCATTTTTTCAATAATAACTCAAGAAATCTCCAAATTTGAAAATATCCTATCCTGGACAATAATTTGTTGAGAAAGTTGTTCATGACAAATTACCTATGATCACCATCTCAATAAATTGATCAAGGATGATGGGCATATGTCAATCATTTAACTGTGGAAATGAGTGATTCCTCTAATGTGATTGCTTGGGTGTTTAATAGGAAGCTTTTTTCTTAAAAAATTTAATTCATTTTTAATGAAATTTGATCTTTCACTACTATCATTAATGTTGTCTTCCGTCACGAGTTTAGAAAAACCAATAGGATGGCTGATGCTTTAGTCAAATAAGGGATAGAGAGAAGCTATCATTGGGAGGGTTTTATTATGTAATTAGGGTTGAGTGGGGTAAAATGCTTTTGTACCCTTTAGTTTGATTTTCTTTTCTCTCTCTCTCTCTCTTTTTTTTTTGTGTTCTTGCCTCATTTTTGTTTTTCTTTTTTTTTTTTTTAATATTTTCTCGTTCTCTTAAAAGAAAGTTTGGGATACCGATAAAATAAAATAAAAAAACCATAACAGTGGAAATGAGTTGGAGCCAGCACATACTTGGCACAAACATTTGACAGAGAAACTCTCTATAGGGAGAATCAATTGTAGGGATTAATCACTAGTTAAATAATGATGGCTGGCTCTTCTTACCTATCTGACTTTGTTGTATAAATATTGGTCCCCAATACACTAATACATAAGGAAAAATCTTGGCAGTTCACAGTTTCATATGGCACAACACCTTGTAAAGTATGTAAGTGGGCCACAGATGGATGCAGTCCATCATCTTTCCTTTGACCGTTCAATATGCAGCCTGTTGATCAAACAGTTCCACCACCTATGGTCTATTCTGTTTCGCCAACAAAACCTTACACTGTGGGACCCATCAAAGATCAAAGAACCAAATGACCATACACCTCAGACATTGACCCTCCATGAAAAATGATGCTCTTCTATTTCACAGATAAAACAGAACATTTACATTAGAAAGGATGGAACAACAGAGCCAAACATAACAAAGATACATACAAATGAGTAAAAAAAATTGCAAAATCCATCTGATGGATTTTATCATGCCATATCCTCCTTATCATCCCAATGTCCTGATCAAGCGGTCGAGATCTTTGGAAATGGAAGAGTTAGATAGGAGCTCAGGGTCTATTGCTAGAGTTTCCACAAGCTCTTTGGGGACAATACACTTCTCTTCCATGTACAGTTTCTCTTGGATTTTTGGGGATGCAAGCACACGAAGTTCTTCCACATGTGCAAGTTGGGCACCTTCCTCAGCTTCCTGAAAGTGCACATGTTTAGCCATTGGACAATGATAACAGCAATCCATGCCACACATTCATAAATCCATGCTAGTAGTAAAGGTAAATTTTGGTGTAAAACAGTGAGTTCTACCTGAAGTGAGCCCATAAGCTCAAGAATTCCAACTTGAGCCTGCAAATACTTCACGTAATTGAAAGCAGCTTGAAACATCTCAGCCGTGTTCATCTTATTTCCACCTGGAATAAGCTTCCCAAGCTCTTGAGTCTTCTCACTAATCCTCTTCCTCCTCTGCCTGGCAGCCATGCTCTGTGCTGACAAGCAACCCCCATTTGATTTCTTCGAGCTATCGCCGCTGCCGGGCGAGAAACCCATCATTGGCAGCTGAAGTTCTGCTGAAGAAAATGCGAATGCCGGCAAGAACTCGGGTACAGGACAAGTAGCAGCAGCAGCAACAGACCCATCAGAGTAACCATAGATGAAATCCGGGGAATCGAACTCTCCGCAGTTTCTTGCGCGTTTCAGGTACTGGTAACACTCCCATTCATCCATTGGATAGGAATTTGGTGGGAGAGAAACGATTGTTTCTGGGGCATTGAGGTAAGCAAGGGGATGGGTGTTGTTATCTAAGTAGGAGAGATCTTCTGGCTCGAAGAAAGAGTCGACCAAAGTATTTGGAACGCCACAATCATCACAGAAACAGAGGAGTTCTGTAGCTGTATCAGCTTGTTCATGCTGAAATGCTGCCATCTCTGTATCTACGTGCGGAAATGCTTCCCAACTCGGACAGTAACTCAGTGCCATTGAGATGAAAGAAATCTGTAAACCTGAGTAAAACTCACTTACAATGCTAGTGAATATAAGGTTAACAAAACTAAAATAATCCCATAATGGGTTTCATTCCCCTGCACTAGGCTTGCTAAAATAACTGATAAACAGAGCATATTCTCATGCATTTTGGTCCTCTTCACTAGTACGTGGAAATATCCACTTCATGAATATGATGCAGTGCTCTTTGTAACTGTAAACCATTCAAAGCAATGGAAAAAAAAGATGCTTTTTGATGAACAAGACCAGCTACTCTTGAAAGTAAAATGTAGATGCAAAAGAGTCAACTGACCCTTGTTGTTGTGTGTGCATATGTATGAGAGGGAGAGGGAAGAAAGAGAGAGAGAGAGAGAGAGAGAGAGAGAGAGAGAGAGAGAGAGAGAGAGAGAGAGAGAGAGAGAGAGAGAGAGAGAGAGATACCTGCAAAAGATACTGTCCAAGATACTGTAGACTTCACTCCCAGATAAGCCGTCTTTAGTTGAATTAAGTGGACAAAAATGGAAGACTTTACAGCTTAAAACCGGATGAGAGAGAGAGAGAGAGAGAGAGGTGGGGGTTCAGTTATTCAGTTGCCGCATGAACTGCTACCACTTGCACTTAATTCGGTTGCTGGTGACTTTGTAAACAGAGGCAGATTAACTGACACATGTACCTTGTTTTTAGTGGGGCTATGGACTGTGTGTTTAGTTGGGGATCATGGCCCACCCAAGTCCTATGAGGTGATCTTGCCCAATGATCACACTTGCAATTCCCCCTCAAACTTTCAGACTTTTCAGCTGGGACCCATTCATTTGATGGGAGTCCCAAGTCCCAACCTCTTCAAGGGTAAAGTCCCATTAGTTTCCAGGAGCGGTTAGATTTATTTGTGATAATAGGTACTTTTGGATTCAGCTACAGAGAACCTGGATTTGGGAGCTTCAAAGGATACCCCACCCACATATGGTACAGATCTAAGGTTCTTGCTTCAAAACTCGAGTGAACTCTACTTGATAGGGTCAGGAGAGTGGGTGAACAATTATAATATATTAAAGTTAAGGGTTTTTTATTCAATTTTGACCCCATTAGTTTCAATTTTAACTTTTTTACTGAGCATTTGTAGAAATATACGGTTTAAAGGATTTAAACTCGTGACCATTTACTTTTTTAAATAACTAACCTAACCATGGGTGAATCTGCATACCACTTGGTCCGTGCTTCAACTGCTTCCTGTCTCCAAGCCATTAATAAGAAAGCCTCCATCTTGGTTTATTAAGTAGAAGGATGGATCTGTGTTCGAAACTCTCACAGATTTGCCTAATGTGCATGTATGTGGGCTTAGGAGATGCCACATGGGGATTAGTCCAATTGAGTTAAAGCCCTCATGGATACTCACGTCATAAAAAACAAAACAAAAAAAAAACCCTTAAAAGGATGGACCGACGTCCAATTTATCTGCCTCTCTCATGCAGACAAGGCGATTCCTACAACTCTACTTCAAAGTTGTTTGGGTAATTCACTTGGAGAGTGAAGTAAGTTGAAGGCTCTGCCAATGAAATTTTACCCAAACAATCCCAAGTTTTCACACCACCAGTTTGCCCTTATGTCTGATTTTAGGTCTTATTTTTATTATGCTTGTACCAAACAGGCGAACACCCCAAAATGTTATTTTTGATATGTATATAAAGCGGTGGAATCTTGCATTTCTAATTAGCTAATACAAGACTAACACAATAATATGTGCTAAGCACGAGTATGGTCCATGTGGTTAGGGTCTCCCGCTCCATCAAGCTACTTTTGAGATTCTTTTGTGATAAATAACTGGATATAATAATTGTATGGTTTGATAATTAGATTAGTTTTATTTAAAAGGCCATTGGTCATGATTTCAAATCTCTTGAACTTCAGAGTTTTAGTTTTTTACCAAAACTTTACATACTGTTTTGAAATAGAGGCAAAAAAGACCTCTATTTCACTCATTATGCTATCTTTGTCACTAAAATGGCGAAACCACTGACCATCTACTAGTGCATTGCCCGGTTACAAAAGACATTTGGAAGATGTTTTTACTCAGGCTATCAAAAATCCGACCCAATTCCAATCCTTCTCTCAATGGTTCTGGTTTCATGGAAAATGAGAAATGAGCATCTCTTTAATCATTCCCCAATAAACCCCCTTTCAGTTAAACACAAATCCCTATTTGCATTGTATGAGTGGAATATGTCTGATTTCGTCTCCATGACAATCTCTTTTTCCCGTATGTTCCACCATATTATACTATATTAAGTTAGGAGGTTTTGGGTTGGATTTTGACCATCGGTTACAATTTTGAAAATTACTCTTTTTAAAAATATTTTCAGTTTTCTCCACACTTATCTCATACCAACTCCACACACGTCTCCTCCAACTATTCCACTTTTGAAAGTTACACTCATTTTCTATAATACCTCCTTCCTATCCAGAAGTCCATTCACTTTCTTCTCCAACTCTTCTCTTTTCTCTTTCTTTTTTACCCCATTAGCTGATAGATTACATAAACAGGTACTTTCATGATAATCTTTTATTATTTTCTTTTCTTTTCTTTCTACAGTTTATAGATATTTTTTAATACAAGAAAGAAAGTTGAAATAATGGGATAAAAGATTTATACCTGTGCTGAGCATGATTTATTATGCTAGTATATATTTGGATCCCTTCCCCTGAGAATCATATAAAGTTGAAATTTGATGGTGCTTTAACCCCTTCAGGCAAACTACAGGGGTTGGAGGTATTATACGGAGCTCGGAGTTTGGCATGCACTCTTGTCATGGGTTGTCACGACCCGGCCCCGAGATCAGAGTCGTTAAGGTTAACCCCCGGGTCGCGATGAACATACTTACTCCCGTAAACCCCGTTTAACCGAAGTTACAACGAAGCCTACAAGGGATCTTACATACAACCTGCCAATGTACAGTGCGGAATATACGAATAATATACATTGACAACCTATTTAAACAAAATGAATCATAAAGTCCATTTACATTGTTTCATACACCTAAGATCAACCACCGCATATGTAACACAATGCAGGGGATATCCTTCTATTACTTACAATACCAAAATAAATATACAAAACAGTTTCCAAAAGAATTTCCAAAAGATTCTATCTTCTTATCTCTCAATCATGTCCACTCCGCTAAACCTCCTGGAGGTAGTGTATGGGCCTCCTCCGCTGCCGAGATGGTCTTTGAGGGACCGGCACGGGTAGACGAGCCTGCAATATCATCAGTAATACCATGAACACGACGGTTCAACAGGTATACACATATCTATGACAGCTTTACAATTTCTAGCAATTCATTGTACAATAGGTCTAGACAATTCATAATAAACATAAGTAACAATGAACATAAGATGGCAACTACACTAGCAATGGTTCAACCTTTATTAATGGCTTTTCCATGAATGACTTTTCAGACAATGACCTTTCGGTCCAAATAAGGTGGGATCTCCCAGTGTCTTGATCAGAGATCACTGGTGTCACCACGGGCTCCGGAACACCCCATTCTCATCTGCTGCAGCAGGAATAATCAATTCATTCATTTCTCATTTCATTCAATTCAATTTCATACTGAGTTCGGAAACCACTAGGTAGTGCCATGCCAAATCTGATAACAGTTCCTATTCATTTCAGTCTAGTGTTCAATCCAACCTTAACTAACCATTGAGTGCAACTTTGGTTATCCATGCAAGTATTACTTTTGACGATATTACTTATATGATTATGCATTAGGATAACCCTAGTTAACACTTATGGAGGTATAACAATACTACTAGTCATAATTGACTCATAAGCGATGTCAATTTTTGTAAAATCCAAAACTCATCGCGAGGACCGTTAGGTCCGAGTGATTGGCCAAAATTTCCCTCACTATGAATAAACTGGTCAATTTCGGCTACCTCGGCGGCTACCTGGCGGTTAGCCGCGACTGAGCAGGCGGCTAGCCGAAATGCACTGGCGGCTAGCCGAAATTCGGCTGGCGGTTAGCCGAACTAGGTTCGGTCAGCGCGCGGTCAGCTTTCCAGAAGCTGAATTTCTGATAGAAATTTTCTGACTAATTTTGGTCAGCTCGGCGGTTACCCCGCGGCTAGCCGAAATTCCAATTTCGGCTAACCGAATTTTGGCGGTTAGCTTGCCAGAAGCTCGCCAAAATCGGATTTTCTGGCGGTTAGCTCGCGGTTAGCCTCGCGGCTAGCCGAAATGCGCCCAGAAACGCATTTTCGAGCTTCTGAAGCTCTGAACGAAAATCACATATTTGAACTCAAGGAGTTCATACTAGTTCTACAAAAGCTTAAAATCATAGAAATGCATATACTTGCCTCAATGAAGCTTTGATAGAGCAAATCCCCTCTTTAGCTTGGATTGAGATGAAAACTACTCTTTGAAGCTTAGAACTCAAGAAGATCTCCCAAGAAAACGGCCAAGAAGAGGAAGGAGATGAATCTCTTTCACTTGCATCCACTCACCTTCACTCTTGATGAAGAAGAAATCACGAAAGAAGAGAAACGAAGGAAGAAATGAAAAGAGGAAAAGTTGCCTAGGGTTACTGTACGTGGATGAACTCAATGAGCTCATTTCTCTTATATAAGGGCACTTTTTACATTAAACCCCCCATTCACTTGCTCATTTACATTTCGAGTCACTTGAAGGTCCATTTGCTCCAATAGTCGTCGAATCAATTCAAACCTTTTATGAAAGTTACCGTACTCGTCGAGATACACATGTTGGTATCAAGAGTTTCCGTATTCGATAAAATACGTATAATTCCGTATTTACACACAAGGCCTCAATATGCTCATTTGAGCTTCATTTTCCATTTAATTCTTTTCAATTCATTTCACAATCATAGATACTATTTCATTAAGCCTAACTAACTCATAGTTAGGCTAATTCAATTTCATTTAATCATTAAACCGGCTTAAATATTAGTCGTAAGTTCAATTAATTAGAGTTAATCGTGATTAACTCGGGACGGAGCCTAACATGGGTTTTGCAAAGTAGCAAATGCTCTTGAAGAAGAGTTGCAGGCTCTCTTAAAAGGGGTTGAGATTTGTAGCAATCTGAATATTCATCATGTGATAATTGAAGGTAATTGTCACACTATAGTTAACTGCTTACAGAAATATGGTAACCTATTTTGGTTTTGTATGATCAGATTGAAGAAAGTTCTTTTAAGTCTTATGGAGTTTAATCAGTGGGAAGCAATATTTTGCAGAAGAACATCTAATAGGGTAGCAGATATGCTATCAAAGTTTGAGATACCAAAGCCAACCCTATTCCAATCAACAATCACGCCGGGCATTCATGAGCAGCACATGCAAGACCTCTAGGCCGCTATGACTTATCATCTATAGTATGTTTGAGTTTGGCAATCAATGTGCTCATGCTTCCTCATCTTCTCTTCCAGCATATTGTATCAAGCGTTTTTTTAAACTCTCGGTATTCATTCGACCAGGTTTCGATGGTTGGTGGCTCAAGGTGTTTCTTTGAAAGGCACTTCCTATAGTGTTTTGTCGCCTTTCTTGTTTTGGTGGTGGTTGTAATAGGCTTTTGTTTTGTTTAGTTATGTTTGGTCTGTGTTTGGGGTTTGTTCTGGTGGTCCAGTAGATGTCTTCTTTTGGTGTTTTTTCTCATCTTCTTGTTGTCTTGTTTTGTTTTGTTTTAAATGAAATCCCTTTTCTTAGAAAAAGAAAACAAACAAATAAACAAGAAGCCAAAAGACCTTAAAACTTATTGAATCAGATATTGCTAACACACTCAACACGTGTTCTGACTCTTTTAAGCCATCACTTAGAGAAATCTAGAGTTGAAGGATTAGAACTCTACATTTAGATCCACTTATTGCAAATCGAAGTTGCTCAATAAAATCCCCCTGTTAATAAGGTATCACTAAATTTTACTCCAATAGGATTTGTGATGCAGGCCCTAGGGTTAGGTCTTGCATGAAAAGTGCTCAAAACACAATGGGTGTCGAAGCACGTGTCCGAAGACACAATGGAAAGTCTCCATAGCGACGATAACGAGGACGCACCTCAATGGAAAAACTCAGCTTTAATTAATCAACTCTTTTAGAATTTCTTCTCTACAATGTCATATAAATAAGAAATATAACTTAAGGCCTCAGAAACCTAATAATGTATCTTAGGAAACAAAATAAGAATCCTAATGGAATTGGAAACTAAATCCTAATTACAACTCTTGAATAAAATTAGAAATAAAACCTATACTTAGGCCTTACACATTTGGCTTGAGGTCCATTTGCATCAATTTGGTCCCATTATACGATTGACCATTTGATAAAAATGTGATAATGAATAATGCATAATTTTTTTTTAGCCATAGCCTTTTATTAAATGATCAATCTTATGGTGTACCTCATACTCTTTTTATTTTATTTTATTTTTATATTACGGAGGGTGTTCCAGCCTTTCGGGCCGAACTACTCGCTTGGGGCCTATGGAGAGCTGAGTAAATCCCCCGTGCCCTAACTGTAGTAGCACAATTTCAAACCCTCAACCTTCAAGAGCAAACCGCAATCCTAAGCCAACTGAGCCCCCTCAAGGTTTATGGTGTGCCTCATACACAAGGTGAGATTCTATTTTGAGCAGATTTCTTTAAGTCAAAGCCTCGGAGATTTTTTTTCTTTTTTTTTATAACGAAGGTATTCTTATGATATTAACTCGTTACGATTAATCATTCAGGCACACGTGCTTTCACCCCACACATGCATCGGTTATATCTTGAGGCTTTCGAATACAAAACCTCTAGAAGTTAACCCATGCCTTATTCCGAGAGCCAAACATTTAGACGGAAAAAGACCCGTAGAATCAATAATCACATATTTAAATCAGTTTTAGGTCAATTAGTCCCAAAACAACTCATGATATTTTTTTTCTTCCCCGAAATATTTGCTAGATTAAATCTGAAAATAAAAAGACCCACAAGACATTCAAGTCTTTCTAGGGCAGTGGGTCTTTATATTCTACCACAAAACATACAAATTCGCCACTCTTGACTGCCCAAAAACTTTATTTCTCCTCTGGCAGTCGGCTGCTGATAAAAGAAGGAGCCGACACAGGAGTCAGCTTAGCACTTCCGCATACATAGAATAGTTGGGTGGGTGGCCTTTTTCTTCTTGTGGCACAAGTGCAGAGAGATTTACACAGAAGAAGACGAAGAGGTAACCACATCGTCGATGGAGAAGCAAGGCAGCAACAAGAAACAGATACTCCTTTTCTACTGTGTGGAGTCGGAAGATCTCGCTCGTAAAATCGCTGCAGAATCCGACTCTATTCAGCTCCAATCCATAAACTGGAGGTCCCGCTCTTTTTCTTTCCCATTACCCCCTTTTTTTTTTTTTTTCTGCGTTTGCATATCTATATCTTTGATTATTTTCCCTTTTCATTTCCTCTTGTTACTTGGATCTTGTTCGTTTCTTCTTTTGTAGTGCTGTTTCTTTCTCATGGGCAGTCATTGTTTTCTTTTGTTTGTTTTAGATTTTTTTTTTTTTTAACATTTCATCTGGGTTTTCTTCTTGTTGTTGTAATGAAGCTGCTTTGCGTTCATATTAATGATATCTATGCTTTGGGTGCCAAATTTCTAAGTGAATTGGAAGTGGGTTTCTTCTTTTAGCTCTTTTTACTGGGTTTCCTGTTGGGGTATTTATGGAAGCACCCAGATTGCAATTGGTTTGAATTTGTTGGCAGAACAGATGTTACTATCATTGCTTTGTTGTGTTTCTGAATGGTGCTTATATGGGGCATATCAATGCATATAATACTTACAAGTGTTTCTGTTATGTTTTTTTCTTTGTAACTTCCAAGTGTTCAATTGATAAGATGAATGTGCACTATAATGGTTTGGGCAGAAAATGTGAAAATGATACATGTCCTAATACAGTTTCTAATTTCTTTGCTGCCCCTAATATGTGGAGGAAGGAATAGGTAACCCTGACCCTACCTTTCTGACAATTTCTAAAATACATCTGCCTTGAGCACATTCAAACCCAAGAAGGTGGTTTTAATGGAGCTCTTACCATTGCTTTACCCTGTGCGTATGCACCCAGATTTTACCATCATTGTTGAATTAGATGTTGAAGGTGGCTCTGCAAGTTTGCTGTTTGCTTGCTGTCATTTTGGGTGTGATACTTTTATGTTTGGTTCTGTGCATCTCAACAGCTGACCTAGGCTCCAACGGCAGCAGACCCTTTTCCGTGGATTGTCAAAGTGAATAGCTGCCCGGGCATCAGAAGAGGTTGTCGTAAATTGTTATTGAAGCGATCATTCCATTTGTCAGAGTTCCTCTTAAGGGATCCTCTTATTCTGTGTCTTTTATACTTGTTTCAAATTCTTAGATTATGCCTTTGATGAGGGCCTGGGAGGTCAAATGATTTTCATATGCTGATGCAGGGACTTTTTAGTAACTCCAGGACGGTGGGGGTAAGAATAAGGACACTGAACTTTCAAAAAAAGATTAAAGAGACATTGAGAGGTGAATATATTTTTAATAGGAATGTGGAATTGGAGGTCCTCAATAGAGCCAGAGTAACTTCTCTTTTTGGTTGAGTGATAATATCAAAGTAATAAACTTCAAAGGATTTAGTACAAATGGTTGATCTGGGTGGTCAGCAAATGTATTGCTTTTCAAGGATTTACTACAAATGGTTGGTCTGAGTTGTCAGATAATGTATTTCTATTTTTGAAGTACAGCACTCTATACTATATTTTTTTCCAACACTGATGGCCCCAAATTCTCTATGTTGTATCTAAATCTGTTGCACATTATCGTGCTTTCATAACAGAGCTTAACCCGTACACAGCTTGCATTTTTTGTAGCCTTTGGGTACTTTGAGATAGTTTAGTTTCTAATCAAATTACTGCTGAGAAAATGTCTTGTTTTGCTGGAACTTCTCTGTATATTCTGTATTTGTTATTGAGTAGAAACAGAGAAATGATGTCTCTGGTGTTTATTTCAGGAGCTTTGATGATGGATTCCCAAACCTTTTCATTAATAATGCACATCACATCAGAGGCCAGCATGTTGCCTTTCTGGCTTCTTTCAGCTCTCCTGCTGTCATTTTTGAGCAGATTTCTGTCATATTTGCTTTGCCGCGACTGTTTGTTGCTTCTTTTCAGTTGGTTCTACCATTCTTTCCAACTGGTTCTTTTGAACGCATGGAAGAGGAAGGGGATGTAGCAACTGCATTTACATTGGCACGGATATTGTCCAATATACCCATATCCAGGGGTGGCCCAACTAGTTTAGTCATCTATGACATACATGCTTTGCAGGTTTGTTTTGCTTACATTATAGAGCTTTAAAGGGGTGGTTGGGTTCTTTCAGTCACATGCATGTTTATTACTCTTTAATGATTTCTTTTTTCTTTTTTTTATAGCTTCTCTTCATTTACAAAGTTTCTTTGTGTTTTACTAAATGAGAAGTGATCAAGCCCAATTGGTTGTACCAGTTGTATGCTATCCACTATGTATGGTGTAGTTGAGCCACTTAATTGTTTGGTTGATAGTTGGGTGATAGAAAGGGAACTTCATAGGTAACATATGATCAAAGTTTTCATTTGATTTGATGATCATAACTGTTAAATCAAGACAAAACAGAATGAATGGTTGGATCAAGTTGTTCTAGCCGTCTATCTTGAAGGCCATTTATGCAAAGGTTATGAACTTATGATTGTTGAATAAAATTGGAATTAGGTCATATGTAATCCATGCATTGCCCTTTCTATCCCTCAGTCCACTTAGCATTTAAGTGACTGAACTGGATCCCACAAGTGGGTGTACAAGCAGCTGCTCTTAATCTTTCTCTTACTATAGTTAAATAAGTGCACAAGATATGCAATATGCTATTTTATCTCCTTGAGTCCAATGTGTCATTCCCGAGAAGAAGCTGATGAACACAATTGCTTCAGTGGTACTTTAATTTCTTTGGCTACATCTAGGTGGAATATTTGCGTGTTTTTTTTTTCCTCCTCCAAATATTCCAGTATTTGTGAGGTCCCACCCTTGGTGGGCCCTCTAAGGGCTATTTTATAGACTAATTATCCCTAATTTATGTTAATTATTGATTAATTATGCTAATCTTTGCTAATTTCTTCTAATCTTCGCTAATTATTGCTAATCCTTGCTAATCTTGGCTAATTACTATTTAATTAAGCTTATTAGGGGTTGGCTAGGAGGGTTAGTTAGATTTTCCTAAGTTGGGTAGAATAGCTTAGTTGAGTTAGAATTGCTAGTTGGGTGCTTTAGATTTAATCCTAGGCTATTAGTGCTAATTAGGCCTTAGTTGAGTTAATTAATTAATTAAGTTAGGTTTAGTTTTGGTTAAGGGTGCCCTCTCTAGAAGCTTCCTCACCAAATGACTAGCCTACCCCTAACCAAAACCCTAATCCCATGAAAACCCTAATGCCAATCTAGTCATTAACCCCCTCCCTAATCTCTATATAATCATCTCTTATCCCCATTTGCAAGAACCCTAATCCCAAGAGCAGCCCCCTTCCCAAGACAAATTCCCTTTACTGTTCATAGCAACTTCCCAACCTCCATTTCAATTCATCCTACGTTTGAACAAGGGGCAGCCATTGCTACAGTTGTGCTGGAACCCATCTTCTTCCTTTCCTCATTTCATTCTCCAGCTGCTGTGCTTCTCCTCCCCATTCCATTTCCTCCAAGACACTGCTGGGTTGGGAGATTTCCTTCTCTCTGTGACTGCTGGAATTGAAGCTACAACAGTTGACACTCATCTTCTTCTCTTCATCCTCTCTATTGGGCTGAATCTGTGCTGGAACCCATTTCTGTGCTGGGACATCTTTCCAGTGGCAGCTACTACACCATCTCCAGCTCCTCTGTTGTGTTGGAGAAATTGCTGGAAATCCACCTGGGCTGCTGTGACTGTGGGAACCTCATCTTGAAGCCACTACAGCAGCCACCACCTCATCTTCCCATTTCCTCCCCTCCATTTCCCTGTTTCTGCTGGACTGTTGTTGTGCTGGAATTCCATCTTGGGACTATAACAGCTACTACCCACCTTCCTTCTTCATTTCTCTCATCTGCTGTGCTGGAAACTCCACTTACAGCTGCTGCTACTTTGCTACTTTGCTACTGCTGCTGTGCATCATCTTCTTCTCTGCTGGGCTTCTTCTTCTTCACTGCTGGAATCCTGTTTCTCTTTCTCTTTAAGTTATTTCTCTACAACCCACTTCACAAGAGGCAAGTGCTCATACTCCTAGTCTAGAATGTATATTTGGTTTCCTTTGATTCTATGGCTTTAATTTCGTTTAAATGATTGATTAGTCTTAGAATTACATGAGCTCTGTTTTTGTGGTGTTTGGATGGACTGGTCATTGATGAATGGGGGTTTCACCCCCCATTTGGAAGATCAATGGGTCCAAGATGGTTAAGTAATGGGCATTTGGAGTTGTTTTATGTTTGTAGATGATTTGGAGGAGTTTGGAGAGGTTTGGTTGTGGTTTGGGTGTAAATGGAGTCAAAACAGAGGGACTGCAGAAACTGGATCTGCCCAGTTTTCGTGAACCCGGTTAACCGTGGGGTTAACCGGCTGAACCATGCAGGCCGGTTAACCGGCCTGAGAAAATGGAAAAAAGGGCAGCCTCAGTTATTCTGCTGCAGGGTCTTTCAGCTGTGCAGGCCGGTTAACCGGGCCCATGCAGGCCGGTTAACCGGCCACACTGAGAATTCTTGGGGAAAATTGGCCATCAGCCATTTCTTGCGCAAATTTCATTCCTAATAGCCGGGTTGACCTGGTCTCGCACCGGTTGACCCGATTCACACTGTTTGTGCAAGGAATGACTGAAGGTTGGTTTTTCACCCAGAACTCAGACTGGTTACACCCCAACCAACCCGAAACTTGGAATTAACATTGAGAAAGTGTTTAAAGCCGGAACATCAGCCTTTCTAAGGTTTTCAGAGTATGCGGTCAAACACCTAGGCCAGGTTGTCTGACCGGACACGCTGTAAGCCTTTAGAAATGAATTGAGTCTTCCAGGAGGCCTGACTCAGGTAAGTCAGTGCACTCGGTTGATCTTCCCGGCCAGGAAATCAACCGAGCTCACAACACATCAGGTTCACCTGGAAAATCCTGATTTTCCAGTTTTCAACATTTAGGAGATACGATCAGTTGTGGGGCCCATTGACCATCCAAATGAACGTTTATCAGTGCCCTAAGCCCGAGTCAACGGTGTGGCTCAACCTTGACTCGCGGGGACCACTGTTTAGTGTTTTGGTTGATAATCTAAGATGATTCGACCTCTAAGAGTTGTCATAGATGCCATTAACTAACTAAGCACCAAATACAATAATTTTACGGCACTAATGACATCGTTTAGAGATCGAATTACCGGAGATGGACCCGAACCTAAAGTGGCCCATTACCTAGGATTGGACCGTTGGATTTCCCGTTGATTCTCTGATTGAAGTTTATACTTCACTGTTATCATTTATTATCATTCTTAGATCTTTAGAATAGCTGTTTACTATTAATTGAACATAAATGGAAGACCTGAACCTAGGGTATCTAGAGGTGACCCGATGGTGTGGTTTCGGAGATCATTGACCCATGTCTGTGTCTAGGCGGGCCCTTATTGGGCCTAAGTGTGGAGATGTGAACCCTTTAGCTTGAAGAGGTAGTTTCTATTGGACTGTTAGGTTATATGGATTGGAATGGAACTGTTTATCAGTATAAGTGGATTAGTTGCCTCGTTTGGACGGTTTTAGACCAGGCCATGTACTGATGGGCCTTGGTATGGATCCAACGAGTGGGCCTGGACCTTGAATGAGATCCAGAGACTGTGTTGAGATGTGTAGACCTCTTAGGGATATTGATAGGACCTTGTTCACGCAAGGCAAAGCCTAGACAGACACAGACCGTAGAGTTATTCTCGAGTCGGCATGAACATTCACTCGGTTGATTTAAGCTCAGCCTGTGGACTGATCATCCCCGGTAGGAGCTAGTTGAGTGTTGTAGAGCTATCATGATGAGCTGTGTGTTGAGATGATGAGTTGATGAGTGAGATTCGGGATTAGTTATTCCCTGGTGAGGTTCCCCACCGCGACTGTGTTCAGTATGGGAGGGCCGCGGCATAATATCCTGCGGTATTCCAGCTCGTGTGAATGTGCCACATTGTTATAGTAGTTTAGATGTTTCTATTCATACTGATTCTTTATGAGTTAAATGCACAACTGCCTAGTTCATTTCCCTTGCTATTCATTTAATTTATGTACTCGTCTTTACTTCCTTTGATATATATATGCTATGTTAGTAGTATGCTGTATCTTGCCAGATCGTTTAGATCTGACCCATTCTATGGTGCTTAGGCCTTGACCCAGAGATCCCAGACGATGCTTTAGCTGTAGTGGAGGCACCCGTTGCTGGAGAGTACGCATGGGGCCCGGCCGACACGGATGTCGAGCCGGAGGGCGAGGAGTTCATTCCAGGGTTTTGAGGGACACAGTTTATTTTGGGTTTGAGTGAACTTTTGTAGCAAGTTGGGTAGAATCACAAATGAATAAACTTTAATTTACACTGAACCCTTTTAATTAGACCACTGTTCTGCTTTCCTTTAATATATTTGATACCTATTGCTTCCGCTCTATTTAAATGTTATGCTTCCGCAAGTTTTAACCATCGAATAATATTTGGTTCAAAAAGTTTTAAATTGGACCTCACTGCGGCCTACGATCTTGGAAGTTCTCGGATTTTCCGGGAAGTAGTGAGCCAATTTCGGGTAATCGAGCGAGTATATCGGTATCCGGAATTGGGGCGTTACAGTATTGGTTTAGATGATTAATTATTTTCAACATCAAAATTTTCATATTGCAATATTTGGTGGGAATGACCATTGAGTCTTTGAATATTTCCTCCTGGCCATTTAGAAGCCTGAAAATATTACCTTACTAAAATACTATAACTTTATATGCAGAAAATATTCTAGTATATGGATATACTCACCTTAGTTTGTTGCCTTTTATGGTCCTACTGCTGAGTTTATCAAATGTTGCAGCAGTCTAGTTAAATATGCTTGTTCCCCACCCACCCCCCCCTATGTTTTTCACCCATTCTCTGAGTCTTTTATTACTGTGTGAAAAAAAGAACCAGGAACCTTATCCAGAATTAAGGACAACACCATAAACCAGATTTTCTTAAGTTATCAGAAAATGTAGGGTGGTAGATCCCTTTCTTTTTAGAAGTTAGCCTATTTTGGCATTTTTACTGTCAATTCTTTCATTGTATGACAATTTCTTCAAATTATGTACTATGGATTATTTTTGTAATTGGTCTATGTTGTGATTGTGTACGCATATTTTTTCTCATCTCTTTCTACTGGCAGGCGATGTAATTTGTTACTGTTCAATTCCTCTTTGATGCCCTTTTGATATCTCCTGCTGGTGTCCATAACCTTGATGGCTTTAAAAAAAAAAATTCTCGATGACCTTCACCTTTGTATATAATTGCCTTTCTAAAAATTTCTTGTTAATTCTCCAATTCTCTCTCCAAGCTGAGCCCCACAAACCCCATTGAGCTGAAGTCTAAGCACCACAACAGGTCCAACAGGTCTGTCCATAGCAGGAGGCCCTGACCTCTCAGCCTTGCAAACCAATCCATCCAACTAGGCATGCAGTCCTAGCAGGGCCCACTAGATGTTTATTATAATGTTTTCTTTGAGAGTCCTTAACTATATTAAGTCCTTCCTCTCTTTTCTCCCTTCTTTAGAATGGTTCTTTTCTATTTCCTTTTCCCTTTTTCAGTTTACTTGATTGACAAGCATTTAGAATTGAAAAAGGAAATCTTAGATGTTAATTTTTTTTATTGATTAGAAAGAGTATCAGTTAATAATAACGTTAGTTTGCTGTAACCCAACAACTGAGTCACCCAGGAAATGAATGGCTGTGATTCTTCTTCTCTATCTTTTGTGCTGTGTGATTTGATCATTTGGCAAGTGAAACCAATGAATTGGGTATTCTCTTGGGATTTTCTTTCGAATTATCCTGTCTCTTCTCCAGTTGCGTCAAACTTACAAGGCTGACACCAAGTAGATGGGGTAAGGATTAGATGATAACAGTGATAGCTTGTTCTATTAGTCGCACTCCTAGTTTGGGCACGGTTCTTGCTTCATAGTTCATACACCTCCTTGTATGTTGGTATTCCCTTGTTTTTTTTTTCCAGAGTGGCATTACTTTCCTACAACAAAATATAGAATTGTTCACTATACTACCGATTTGTGTTATACTCAACAAATGCAGCTCTTTAGTAGCTTCAATTGTCATTATTAATTCATACTTACATATATCAAGATTAATGTTTCTCCTCAGAAACAGCATTGTAGCCTTTTACATATAATGGACATGCCTTATATAGTCCAACCTGCTTTTTTCTTTTTGCAACAACGCTTGTGTTGAATCCAACCTCTTGCACTCAATGCCCCTACCACAGTTTGAACTCGATCAGATTGGTATGCACTATTGAATTGACCCTAAATTTACAGTATTAAATTTGTAGGGCCTTTAAGGTGGCTATCATCATCCAGCAAGGGTTTTTTAGCCAAACCTCCTTCATTAGGAGACCTTTCCATACCATTTTTCCATACCATCCCACACCATGATTTGTCATGGTCCCAAGTGGGCACTGGAAAAAAAGAGCATTCCCTATTTTGGTGCAGTTGGCACATGCTGCATTGTGCCTCATAATATATAAGGGAAACATTGCATGGCATCGGCTCTTTTCACTTCTTGGCAAGAAGTGTTGCAAGTGTTGGATCTAGTCATTGGAGTATCACTTCTCTTGTATCTGTTTTGTACTATAAGTACACATTTTCATGACAACATCTCTACTTGTTTTTGCTTTTTAGTAATCTACCTTTTTTCCACTTTTTTTTAATAAAAATACTTGATTTATGCAGGAACGATTTTATTTTGGAGACCATGTTTTGCCTTACTTTGAAACTGGGATCCCTTTACTGAAGCAACGCCTTCACCAGCTTCCTGATGCTGACAATGTGGGTGTAGTAGCCCTCTACTGCAGTCTTGTCAATTTCTATTCTCACTGCATTGCTACTTAATTCAGGACTCCCAAAAGACCCCATTCCATTATTTTTTGATGAACTGATTATTGTCAAAATCTGTTTGTTATTTTCTTGGGAGGTAGAATATCTGTTTAACAGTTGCAAGCATTTACTTGCTGATCTTCCTCAATCGTTGTTTCACTCTTGATCTATAAATTTAGAATTTCTCCAGATAGTTGTGGCATTTCCTGATGATGGAGCATGGAAACGGTTCTACAAGCAATTGCAGCATTTTCCCATGGTTAGAATTCTTACTCAAGGATATCAAATGTACTCACTGTGGTTTATTCAAGCTGGTGAAGTGTTGCTAAATGGTAGTATGGCAGGTTGTTTGCACAAAGGTTCGTGAAGGTGACAAACGGATTGTTCGTCTTAAGGAGGGGAATCCTGATGGTCGCCATGTTGTCATTGTTGATGACCTAGTTCAGTCGGGAGGGACACTTATTGAATGCCAGGTACCGCATGTTCTTCTCCCTTATGCCCCCTTTCTTGAGTCTAGAAAGATGCGCTCTTATGAAGTGTTGTATCTGATGAATATCTGGCTACCTTGAGCATGCAATAAATATGCATCTTATCCTGAGCTGCTGATGCAGTTTTCTTAATTTGCTTGTCTTGGTCGTACAATTTTCAAAATAAGTTCTCGTGTGTGTTTTCTTAATTTACTCTGCTAATGGCATCAGTTCATGGATAGAATATATTTTTTTGGATGCTAACTTTTATTTATGAGAAGAAATAGGAGAGGTATGCAGCCACCAAAACTACAAGCTAACTACACAGCCCTCAAAAGTTGGAGAAAACAACAAAAAGTCAAGGCAGTAAAACATTATCAGTAGAGAAGTCCAAACTCGGTCGCCTAAGCCCTACCTTAGCTAGTATGTCAGCCATTGAATATGCACTTCGCTTTACATGGTGGAATAAAACACCATGGTCCCATATCTCTTCCGCTACATCTGCTAATCTCCAAGGAGGCTTACATCTTCCAGAATCCAACTTTATAGCACATAAAGAATCACCTTCCACCATGATGCCCTGAAGATTTAGCCGAAACGCTTCCCAAAGACCAGTACTTACCGCCAAAATTCCACCTCATTTATGCGACAATACCCTGCGGGGCCCGAAGAAGATAAAATATGTGAAGAGGCACTGTCACTAAAGACTCCTCCAATATCAGCTATATCTGGATTCTGAGCACACTTCCATCAATTTTAAATTAAGAATTCCACGTGGCAGGGGAGAGCACCTTACCAAGGCAAAGCATCTGAGGGGAAAACGCCACCTCCTTCCAATTTCTTAGGATCAAGGAGATAGGTTTATAATGAATTTCAGGAGGATGGATCCCCATGAAGCACAGAATTCTACCATAGTTACCATTAAAGGTAAAACAAATGACCTTATTTACCAATGAGTCATGCAAGGAAGGTTTTCCATCCAAGGATCATGCATTGCAATCTTTCCTAATTACCCTTGGAGTTGCCAAAACCGAAGCTTCCCATGTGATTCTGCCTCCAGTCAACCCTATTCCTATTTTCCATGCTTCAAACTAGTCAATTAGAGTATAAGGGAGCACCAACACTTATTTGCATCACCAACTCTATTCCTATTTTCCATGCTTCAAACTAGTCAAGAAGAGTATAAGGGAGCACCAACACTTATTTGCATCACCAACTCTATTCCTATTTTCCATGCTTCAAACAAGTTGAGAAGAGTATAAGGGAGTACCAACACTGATTTGCAGCCAAACCATCTCATGGCCAAGTTCCACAAATCTTGCCTTGCACTTGAGCATCAAGTGGCCTTGCAATTGAGCATAAAAAATCTTGCCTTGCACTTGAGCATCAAGTGGCCTTGCAATTGAGCATCAAGTGATCTGCTGATTCTGCATCCTTCAAGCACATGGAGCAAGCATTTGACCATCCAAAATGAGAATGTGTCCGAGAAGTGACACCCAACCAAAAGCTAGATTCGTTGGCAGAGCTTTGATGTTCCGAACATCATGAATTGTGCTAGGGGCTGGAAACCAAATGAGCTAGGGCCCTGAAAATGAAGTCACCTAGAAACTACTTTCCACAGAACCCATCCATATTCATGGATAGAATATACTTGAAAGTTGAATTAGTCAAAATGTACCTTCTATTTGTAAAGTTACCTTGCAAGTGATGTTACTATTTATTGTTGTAACTTTTTTTTTTTTCTCTTTTTCTCAGAAAGTTCTGACTGCTCATGGTGCGAGCAAAGTAAGCGCTTATGTCACTCATGGTGTGTTCCCTAATAAATCATGGGAGCGATTTACACACAAGAATTCTGGTAAATAATCTGACTTCTCAAATATTCTCTTTAGTCATTTATCAGGGTTTAATTTTGAATTTCATTGCTTTCAGAAGGATCAGAAAAGGCTTTCGCATATTTTTGGATCACGGATTCCTGCCCACGCACTGTAAAGGCCATTGCGGGCAAGGCTCCTTTTGAAGTATTGAGTCTTGCAGGATCCATTGCAGATGCCCTTCAAATTTGATACTTATGAGAGGCCTTGTGTTACACGGGTGGCAGTTAGTGGAGTCATGGAGTGCTTGAAAAAGGAGGCCTATTTGAATTTATGGTAGACTATGAATCCTGTGATCATTTTTGTCAAAACAGTCTTGATTTATTGCGGATATGCAAAACATAGATTATCTACCCGTGGTTAATGCCTTTCATATTGGTGCATGGAAATTTGGAGTTCATGAATTCTCTTGGGGTTGTCAATGCACTGATCCAGCTGACAGACTACTGTGGACCCAAACCAGCCTCAACCGAATAAAAGACAGACCTGGACCTGATCCATTGCAACCCCAAAGTGGCCTATCCAACTGATACCAATGTCACAGCCTTGAGGCTGTTCCTTCTGAAATGTTGTGGCCGTTAGAGGATAGGGTGACTGGAACTTTTCAGCAGGAAATACTTGAAAGATGTTGTCTAGGATGTTCACAACCGCCCAAGTTAAGAGGCATTTATACAATCTCTGTAGTAATCTGCAGATCAGGCGGCGGCGGCATTTTTTTGGTTTATTGGAGATGCTGGGTGCTGGAAAGGGTCTGTTATTTTTTATTTTTTTAAGTTTACACAGTAAGTAAAGGATGCATTTCAAAATAAACTTGAAATTTCCAGTGGTAAAAATAGACCTGAAAGTTAAAAGTGGTTAAACCCAAGAGCTGGTTTTTTTAGCACCGAGTGTTGAGGAAAACTGTGAAAAATTAGGAAGTGCTGGCTGGAGGAAGAGACTACAAAGAGACAAGTGATACTGTAGACAACTTTGTTTCTGAAAATGTAAAGCACCCAATGGACTTGTGAAGAAAATCTTTTGATATGCGTTTCGTTATGTTGCCAAAAAATTTGTTGTAAGTGACTTCTAAAAACTTAGTTTTTGTTTTGAGCAAGTTGCAGAAAGCAAATAGCCATCGTGGTTGCTTTCAGTTTTCCTTGAATTTTCACCCTCTTTCCAATCCGTTCAACACCTGTATTAGCAAAATTGAGAAGAGTAAATATTTTAAGGGGATTTTCACAATAATTTACTCCACTTTCATGTATGTGGCATTTTGTCCTTGGCAATTTCATTTTCTCACTATGTCATTTTCCTCTATTAGTTTCAATCTCTATATGCAGATAGAAATTAAAATTATCTAACAATGGGTCCTTAGTAGAAACCATAGAAGGCCAAGGAGTTGCAAACGGTGCTCATGGAACTCATTTTCTCATTAAGTCGAGATCTGTACATTTACCTTTATTTTAAGGCAGCCAAAATGATTCAACAAGTAGGAAGTAAGCAGATGCAAGTAGCAGACATTTAGGAGACATCCATTAAAATAAAGCATCTTTAGGGATTTTGTTAGTTACGTTGAAATACAAACAAAGATACCTGCTGCTGCATTCATATTTCATTAATAAAAACTACATACATTTATGAATGAAAACAGGGTAGTAATAAACACTAAAACAAGGAGACAGGGTAAAAAGAACTGAGAGGAGGGCAAAAAAAAAAAAAAAAAAAGCATCCAAAGCTCTGCTCTATTAAGAATTAAAAGAAAATTTTCAAAAAATTATAAAACTTTTAGCTTATTTTTAAAAAAGTATATAAAGATTTGAATATAGTAAAAAAAAAAAAAAATCTGAAATTCATTCGATGTTTTATTATATTTTATTTAAGCGTTTTATAAGTGATAAATATGAAAGTGGACCTATTCTTTTATTGAAGTGGGTCTAAAAAAAAAAGACCAATACATTATAAAGGAATTTACATTGAACGGTTTTGATTTTCTTTATAAGTGGGTCCCAAGGACGAGCATTACAAACTTATCATCAGTGGAAGCCCAGAGGAACCGGACTTATCCTAATCAGCTGACTCAGCTACACGCCATCCTCACCCAGTAGCGTATTCAAATTCTGTTGCCAGTGGGGTTTTTGTTCATCTCTTTCCTTTTTAAAAATTGAAGAATCAAACAAAACCCTTCTCATCACATAAGAATAATCGACACCCAAATCAAAACCACTCTCTCTCTCATCAAAGCATCATTCTAACAACAAATCCATCCCTTCCTAACCCAAAAATAAATAAATCCAGCCCAGTCCCAGAAATCCCCCATGGCAGCAAGCAGCCTACACTTTCACACTCCCTGCTTCCAACCCAAAAACCCCACAACCAAACAGCACCCCATCATCAAAACTTCACCACCCAAAAGGACCCACCTGTCCTTTGCCTCCAAAACCCCATCCCAAACACCCCTCACCACCTCCCATCAAACCCCAGCAGCCCAAAACCAGAACCCCTTGGTGGTTGTGGGTTCTGCCAATGCAGACATCTATGTGGAGATAGAGAGGCTCCCAGAGGAAGGTGAGACCATCTCTGCCAAGACAGGCCAGACCCTTGCAGGTGGGAAGGGGGCCAACCAGGCTGCATGTGGTGGGAAGCTGTCCCACCCAACCTACTTCATTGGGCAGGTCGGGGAGGATGCCCATGGGAGGCTGATCACTGATGCTTTGGAAGGTAGTGGGGTCCACCTGGTCCACCTCAGGACTGTCCCTGGTGCGCCCACTGGGCATGCTGTGGTCATGCTCCAGTCTGATGGCCAGAACTCCATCATCATTGTGGGTGGTTCTAATATGAGCTGTTGGCCTCATGAGCTCCCTCGTGAAGACTTGGAGGCTGTGAGGAAAGCCGGGATCTTGCTCCTGCAGAGGGAGATTCCAGATTGGGTGAACACCCAAGTTGCAAAGGTAAGTTGGCTTTCCTAATTCCTGCACTTTATTTTTTCTGGGGTACTTGGTACTTTGATTAGATGCTTTTGGTTTTGTTACTGGTTCCATGGAAAGGATATGAGTGCTATCCTAGCAGTAACTTCTCATTTCTGTTTTATATTGTGGGAAGGAGAGATTCCTTTGTAGGCCTTAGAAAGGTAGCTGATGAAAGGAACCACTCAATAAGCTTATAATTTATCTTAATCAGGATACTATGATCTATTAGTTCTTTCTTTGTGGAGGTGGAATGCCAAGGAATGTTAAATATCAATATTGATTTTGATTTTGATGTTTGAGTCATCTGGTATTCGCAATTTGATTGACTTCTAACTTCTAAACAATGCCTGATATAGCAACAGCAACACTTGCTCAAATAACATTCATAATTTATCTTTGAAGTGGAAATGATATGTATAAATTATCAACTATTGCTGTTGGGAATATGGCTTCTTCTGAAATTAACCGGGTCCCAGTTTACATAAACATTTGAATCTGACAATACTCCAAATAAATTCAACACTATGCAGTATGGTGGAAAAATAAGGAGAAAGAGCACGCAAACTGTACAATGCACATAAGTTTATGTGGTTCACCTGAAAGGACCATGTTAATGTTTAGTTTGGATAAATACTTAATACTATGCAGACAAGAGTACTGCACACAGAGATACAAGGTTACATCATATAAGATCCCAGCCCACCACCAGTTTTCAAACTCCGAATATTCCCTGGACAAACTGAGAGAGAAACTCCAACCAAGCCTCAAACCGAGCTTGAATCCATGTGGCACAATTAGGATGTGCATAGGACCTTTAAGAGATGCTCCCGAAAGCATCCCCTATTGTTGTTGAGAGTTAATCCTTAAGAGAACTCCCTTCCAAAAAAGTGCCCTTTCATCGCCCCCTTCCACTGTCTAACCCAAAGAGCTTCCTTTTTCCAACCGACTTGAGTTAAAAAGTCCCTCATTATTGCAGCAATTTAATGAAGTTCTGTTGACTTTATTAATTGATTAACAATCACCATCCAGCAATTACAATATAAGATACTAAACTATGTGAGCAATAATTAAGGTGTACAAAACACTCTAAGACGTTGATACATTCTAATAAATGAGATAAAATCAATGTTACTTATATATGTATTATGAATTTATGATACAACATTTGAATTGTACATCCGAAGGATTTATTTCTACAGAAATGCAATATGATGTGACAGATTTTGATATTCTGAGAAGTGGTTTTAAGCAGATCAAGGCATAAAAAATTGTAGCCATATGATTGGATTTTCTTCATTTGGTGGAACATGGGAGTCAAACGACTCTCCGATTTTATATGTTTTTTGGTGGCCATTGGTTGTCATATATTTTTCCCCGTAATCGTGTTACTACTACAATTACTGCTTTGACTCTTTCAAGGTAGCCAAATGCCCTATAGTCTAATCAGTGGGCACATTTTGATGGATCTAATTGCTTTAAGGATGGCCTCTCCTTTGATGGTCCCTTTCTATTGGCCCTTATTCGAGCAAACATTGGGCGAGCAGTATCTATATTTGTACATTCTAGCCACGATAGATTATCTAGAATAAAATTCTTTCTTATACTGTGGTTAGAATCCATGATACAGCCCAGTACTAGCAAGTAGTTTGGACTGGATTATGAAATGGCCTCAATCCATTGAATAAACAAGCTGTCAATTGGATGGTTCCACTTCTTGTTTAGCCTCCAATCTGTCAAGCCTGCAGTCAGTCCTCACTCCTCAGCACTCATCAACTTGTGCTCTGTAAGCCAGTGAATACATATAACCAAAGAAAGAAAGTTCCACACAGAAGAACACTAGCAATCCAAAAAACTACCCCGTAACCTGTTGCTTCTTTAACCCCTTCCCCCATTCATCCCCCCCTTCACACAAGCACACAAAAATTATGATCCTGTTCACGGAAATAAATCTAAACACTTGAAATGGATGATATTTTATAATCAAACTAGAAGTCCTAATCTAAGCATATAAAGAAGCACATAGTCTTAAGCTTAAGACAAAACCAATTTAGAATGAACAGATGAATCTTCAGCGCTTGTTCAAATACAACCCTCTAAATGTGGGCCCCATGTGGGCCTGTCATAAAGCATCAGTTTCCCCACAAATAAAGTAGCATATCTAAGAAATCTCAAGTGTCAAATCGCTCCATTTAGGAATCCAACCATAACATCCTTATCCTAGTTGTTTGTAAAGCTTTAATTCTTGTTCAATTTTACAAAATCTCAGTTTCTCCTTGAGAAATGAGAAGGCGCCTATTCATTTTGTAGATGTTCTACCATGCTTGAACCACCTTGTCAATGCCCAATTGCAAGCGTTGACACATCTTATGTTTGTAAGGAGAATCATGCAAAAATATGGTGAGGCAGTGATTGGAGATGGAACTTAGGACTGCTTTTGAACATCCAACAGAAAACCGGCATCCACTGTTAAACAGGCCCAAGGCCCATAACAGGATCCAGTCCAACATATCACATGTGGGTTGATTTGGTCAATATATCATTCAGCTGTACATATTCTATTAAAGTTTTGGTTTCCTAACTTAGAATAGAAATTGATTGTAATTAGTTAGTTTCTTAACTTGGAGCCTTGATTAAGGCATTGTAATACCTATATATTGACATACGATCTCCAAAGGAGAGATAAGCAATAATACAGAGTATTTTCAATCTTTCAAGATTTTGTGATCATAGATTTGTCATGGTATCAGAGCGTGGTTCAAGAAAGAGCAGTTCTTTTGTCTTGAAGAGCATTAAGACAATAAGATCATAAGAGATTACATCTCTTGTGCAAGGAAAACAGATCAAGGATCTGTCTCAGCCCCTTCTCAACCCTGCGGCATCTTCATCTTCAAAGTGGCCCACCCCAGATCATCACAGCTATTTCAGAAATCCACATAGCCTTGGTTGCCTGGATTTTCTAAGTATTTTGGTGATTTTTCCAGAATTTTTTGGCACCTCCAGTAGGAGACAGTACAGAGAGACTTCTCAGATCTGTCCTCTAATCTGTGGCCAGCACCATTCGTGGGGCCCACATAGTAGATCTTGAGCCACTGTCAAGGTCGTCAGGGGCTATTTTGTGTACAATTTTTGTGGGTTTTTGGGTTTTCTCTTCCTGATTGGTTGGAAATTGATTTCTACCCACAGGAAAGGGTTTCCTACAGTTTCTCTTGACTGTTGCTAGTTCTTATAGTTGTTCAAACATTTTTTTTGGCCAATATCGATTGAGATGGAAAAATCTGAAGTTACCTTGATCCGATTCACGGGAAAAAATTACCCTGCTTGGTCTTTTCAGTTCCAAATATATCTTGAAGCTAAGGAATTATGGGGCTATATCTATGGTTCTGACCCTAAACTCACTGAAGATGATAAGAAAATTTCCTCTTCTATACTAAATATGCAAAAATAAAATCATGGATTCTTGGATCTATCGAGCCCCATCTGATAATGAATCTCAAGCCTTACCCAACTTTTAAAGACATGTGGGGATATCTGAAGAAAGTATACCATCAAGTTAACTCTGCATGTCAATTTCATCTTGAATGTGTGATTGCTGAATATGCACAAGGAACCTTGTCCATACAAGACTACTATTCGGGATTCCGTACACTTTGGTTGGAATACGATAGTATTAAATATGCAGATGTGGCTGACAATGTTTTAACAGTAATACAAGATCTTCAGGCCTCTAGCCAGAGGGATCAGTTTTTGATGAAACTGCGCAGTGAATATGAAAGTGTTCGATCTGCCCTGATGAATCGGACGCCATTACCTTCCTTGGATGTATGCTTAAATGAACTTCTACGTGAAGAACAACGCATTGCGACATCGGCTCATATAACGCAACAAAAGACTGAGACCTATTTAGTCGCGTTCTCGGCTAATAAAACTTCTCAGCTTCCGCCGCGTGACTTGAGCAAAATGCAATGTTACAGTTGTAAAAAATTTGGGCACATTGCAATTCAATGCAAACAGAAGGTCTGCAGTTACTGTAAAAAGTCGGGACATATCATCTCTGAATGTCGCCGCCGCCCACAACGTCCATCACCACAGCCTCAGACTCCATAGTATCAGCCTCCGCATGCGTATGTTGCTTCTTCGGTTATGCCTGCTCCTACATCTGCACCCTCACAGCCTGGGGCCCTCATCCTCTCACTCCTGAATTGGTTCAACAGATGATTGTCATACCCTCTCTGCTTTTGGTCTCTCAGGTACATCCCCTCCATCTTCTATTTGGTTCCTTAATTCTGGGGCGTCTAATCATATAACGTCTTCCTGCGCACCACTCTCTAATGTGCAAAGATACACTAACCCTCTTCAAATACAAACTGCTAACGGGGGCTATGTTCCCATTACCGTTGTTGGTGACATCCCTGGTCTCATTCCATTGAAAAATGTTTATCTATGTCCAAATTTAACTACCAACTTTTTGTCAGTCGGACAACTTATTGAAAATAATTGTAACATCTCTTTTTCTTCTTCTGATTGTGTTGTGCAAGACCAGATGTCCGGGAAGGAGATCGCGAGGGGACCTAAGTGTGGACGCTTGTTTCCACTCGATTTTTCTAAGACTTCTACGAATAAATTTGACAATAATGTGTTTTGTTTGTCCATTAGAGATAACTGTCAATTGTGGCATAAAAGACTTGGACACCCTAATTAAAAAACTTTGTCCTTATGTTCAATTCTAGTTTATTAAATAAAACTACCGGTTTATCTTCTTGTGTGCCTTTTGATTGTGCTACTTGCAAAATGGGAAAGAGCAAAACTATTCCTTTTCCTATTTCCACTTCACACAGCACTCAGTGTTTTGATTTAGTTCATAGCGATGGATGGGGAATTGCTCAATCTCTTTCTCATGCTCACTATAAATACTGTGACTTTTATTGATGATTTCAGTCGGTTCACATGAGTTTACTTTCTGCATTCCAAATATGATGTTTTTAATGTTTTTAAAAATTTTCTGGCTTATGTTGAAAATCAATTTTCCACCTGCATTAAAATCCTGCGATCTGATTCAGGCGGGGAATATATGTCCTTTGATTTTCAACAGTTTTTACAAAAAAAATGTATTATTTCTCAAAGAACTTGTCCTTATACTCCACAGCAGAATGGAGTCACTGAAAGGAAAAATAGACATCTCCTTGATGTCACTCGTTCCCTTCTCCTTGAATCATCGGTTCCTACCTGTTTTTGGGTTGAGGCATTGGCTACTGCAGCTCATCTTAATTAATTGTATGCCATCCCATTCAATTGAAAATCAGAGCCCATATTATCGACTATACAAGACATCTCCATCCTAGGATGATCTTCATGTTTTTGGCTCAGTTTGCATTGTCCATTTGCCTCCTTCTGAACGGACCAAACTTACAACTCAATCCACTCAGTGTGTTTTTTTTTAGGTTATGCACCCTTCCAGAAAGGGTTCCTTTGCTATGATCCCCACATTCGTCACATCCGTACATCTAGGAATGTCGTGTTTTTTTAAAACAAGTACTTTTTTCAAAACCACCTTGATCCTCAGGACGGCGACTCATTAGTTTCCTTACCTGGTTTTTCTGACGACACATCTATTGTTTGATTTAATCCTAACTTTGTGTATCGCAGACGGAATAAAGAAGCGCTTCCAGGCAATCCCTCCCCTGATTTTCCTCTAGCATCTGGTCCACCTCTAGCCCTTGGTTCTTCTGGACCTCCTTCATTGCGCCGCTCCACTTGCATTTCGGTTCCCCCAGACCGCTATGGGTTCTCTCATACTTCCTTAATGGCAACTTTGTCGTCATCTTCCATTCCACAATCCTATTCTCAGGGTGTGCAGCACCAATGTTGGAACCAGGCTATGCAAGATGAATTGGAGGCTTTAGAACAAAACCATACGTGGGATGTTGTCCCGCCTCTTGTGGGTGTCAAACCGATTGACTGTAAATGGATTTTTTCTCTCAAGTTAAAATCCGATGGCACATTAGATCGCTATAAGGTGCGGCACGTCTTGTTGCTCTTGGAAATCGGCAGGAATATGGTATCGATTATGATGAAACTTTTGCTCCGGTCGCCAAGATGACCACCGTACGCACCATTCTTGCTGTTGCGGCATCTCAGTCTTGGCCTCTATATCAAATGGATGTCAAAAATGCGTTTCTACATGGTGATCTCAAAGAAGACATTTATATGGGTCTACCTCAGGGGTACTCATCTGGGAACGGTATGGTTGCTAAGCTTCGTCGCTCCCTCTATGGTTTGAAGCAAGCTCCTCGCGCATGGTTTGAGAAATTTCAAGATGCTTTTCTCCGCTTGGATTTTCATCCGAGCCAGTATGATCCTTCTATGTTCTTACATCATGCTCCGTTCGGGATTACTGTGTTACTGGTCTACGTTGATAACATTGTAATTACTGGTCCCAATGCACATATGATTCTAGAACTCCAAGCTTCTCTTCATAAGACATTTCATATGAAGGATCTCGGCCCCTTAAACTATTTCCTTGGTCTTGAAGTTCATCAATCGACTAAAGGTATAGTTCTCAATCAGTACAAATACACGATTGACCTCATTGACTTGGCTGGCCTTACTGCTTCAGCTCCAGTCGATACGCCGGTCGAATTGAGTGTCAAACTCAGTAAAGAGGAGGGTGACCTTCTTCCAGATCCTACCACATATCGCCAGTTAGTTGGTAGCTTGATCTACCTTACGATCACTCGTCCTGATATCTATTATTCAGTCAACCTAATGAGTCAGTTCATGACCGCTCCTCGTCATCTTCATATAGCTGCTGTTCGCCGCATCATTCGGTACCTTATTCGCACACCGACTCGCAGGTTGTTTTTTTCATCCAACAATCCTCTCTCAAAGCTTATTCAGATGTTGATTGGGCTGGTTACCCGGATACCCGCAGATCGACGACAGGATGATGCATGTTTTTGGGTGATAGTCTGATTTCTTGGAAATGTAAGAAGCATGAAAAAGTTTCCAAATCCTCTACCGAGGCTGAGTACCGTGCCATGTCTGCTGCATGCTCTGAAACTCTTTGGCTCTGAGGTTTGCTCTCTGACATTGGTTTTCCCGTAGGAGGAGCTACCCCTCTCTATGCAGATAATACTAGTGCAATTCGGATTATTGAAAATCCAATTTTTCATGAACGCACTAAACACATCGAGGTTGATTGTCACTTTATACGAGATGAACTTAAACGTGATGTCATCAGCCTTTTGCATGTCTCCATTGAACTTCAAATTGCTTATATTCTCACCAAAGATCTTCCACGACCTCGTCATCAGTTCTTGGTTAGCAAATTGATGCTTGTTGATTCCCCCGCATCAATTTGAGGAGGGATGTTAAATAGGCTCAAGGCCCATAATGGGATCCAGTCCAACATATCACACGTGGGTTGATTTGGTCAATATATCATTCAGCTGTACATATTCTATTAAAGTTTTGGTTTCCTAACTTAGAATAGAAATTGATTGTAATTGGTTAGTTTCTTAACTTGGAGCATTGATTAAGGCATTGTAATACCTATATATTGACATACGATCTCCAAAGAAGAGATAAGCAATAATAAAGAGTATTTTCAATCTTTCAAGATTCTGTGATCATAGATTTGTCATCCATTCCCACTCACCATGAAATTGCCTAAGATAATCAGAGATTGACCCATTATACCACAATTGTCTGTTACTTTATCATTACTTTTCAGTTTTCATGAACTGAAATATCTTATGCCATTTTTCTTATTACTGATAAAATAAAATCATCTGTTTGTTTGGGTAGAATTATCTGATGCCATTTTGTGGTGACACCATAGATTGGTTTTTGTTCAAGAAACATATCTCCGTTTCCTTAATTTCCTTAGCATACTAGGTCAAGATCTCCACTTCTCTGCCTTGTTGAGTTCTTTGAAAGGCACTTCTATCAATTGGACAGACATGATTTAATCGATAGTCATATGTTGACATCAGCTGCAAGAACTTGTTTGAGAACACTGCAGATATGAAGTGCCTAACACCATCATAACTATTCTGATGTATCGCCATAGGATTTCGTAGTAACCAAATTGCCATTTTTTCACAGTTGGGATACTGAATCTTGCACTGCACGCATATTGGTGGAACTAGTGTCAAAATGAATCTAGGATTGTTTTGAGTTAAAGAACCTGAAACCTGCAGTACCAACCCAATTCAAAGCATGCTGTTCTTTCTTACATATATAGGTTTCAAGGGCTGCACAGCCTGCACTAGTGCAACTAACTTCCTGACATATTTGGTATTGGAAAATAACGAATGGTGTCAGATAAATTTGCAACTTTGAGGGCATGTTTTGTAATGAGAGTATTTGATGCACGCCATACCCATGGTATACCAACTAATTGGGGCCACCCCATAAGTCCAATATGACATCTATTTAGTTAGAGTTTGATTCTTATTTAGAGAGTTGTTATTCATTTAGAAATTATTAAAATGAGGAGTTTTATTTTATTTAGATTGTTAAGCAAGTTATTTCCTTTATTGTTAAGGAGAGTAAAGTACTATTAAGAAAGGGGATGTCCAACCATTCCTATAAATATGTAATCCCTCCATTAAGAGAGTAGTTCATCATTATTCAATAATAAAGATTGGTTTGTTTGATTTTCTCTTTTATTTTCAAAGAGGAATTCGGCTAATTCCCTTTTGCGGAATTGGTCATCACTGCAATCTGTCAACAAAGATCATATCTCGGATCGCCGTCACGATCCGATTCAAGGTAGCCAGTGCTCTCCGATCATTTCCATCCACCTATACCCTCATCTCTTACCACTACCATCATCCATTCATGCACGTCATCTCGAAATCCTACTTACCCAACCCAAACCTAATCGGACTGCCAAGTTTAGCCCAAACCTAGCCATTGCCGAAACCAACCGAACCCTCGTCAACCAAAATCCCTAGCACCGAGAGCCCACTGCCCCAAAATGCCAAACCCCTTCCTTGAAGCCTCAGTCCACATCGCCGCACATCCCAGCACACTCCATCCCCAACAACCAGAAATCCATTCCAGATCAGAAGAAAAAAAAAAAAAAAAAAAAAACCATCTTCCTTCCTAAAGCCCCATCCCAGAAAGAACGAAGAGAGAAGGAGAGTTTGAGTTGAGAGGATACTTGCACCATCGATCTTCGCCTCCACTACACCCGGAACAGCCAGCAACGGCTCGCCAACTGCAGCAACTCAGCATCGCGCCGCTGCCCCAGCGCCTCCAGCCACCAGCAGCATTGCATCAGCACCCCATCGTTGTCATCTCCAGCAACCCCTTCACTCTTCGTTTTCTTCTACAAATTGAAACGGGTGAGAGGCCAAGCCAAAGCCAGAGCCAGAGCCAGAGCCAGATTATTTTCTTTCTGCACGAACTCCAAGACCAAAGATCTCTTTTACTCCCACGTGCCATCCTTCATCATAAGTTGAGCTTACCCTTTCCAGTTGGGCTTGAGTTGGGACAGGTCCAAACTAACAATTAAAAAAAAAAAAAAATCAGCTCAAGGCCCATTCCCAGATCCTCATAGCAAGTGATTCCTTTATTCTCTTTCTGCACAAGACAGAGCCGAAGCAACCTCCCATGTGTTTGTCCTTTGGTAGTTTGGGCCTGATCTGAGCCCCAACCTGGATCCAGCCCATTAGCAGCAGGGAGAAAAAAGAGAGAGAGAAAGTGCAGGCCTAAGTCAGGTGGGGCCCAATTCCAATCTGACCCATTCAGAGTGCCATTTGCCAACGTCACTCAGTTTCAGCCATTGATCCATGATTGGCGATATCTGCGCGATTTGGAATCTGATCCACAATCCATTTCAACCTGTATACTTCTGAAAATAAAATCAATACAGCAGGTCAGCCTTTTCTTTCAAAGCATTAAAATTTTATGTTCATTTTGCATCCAAAATCAAGATGAGAAACATTGAACCTTCAGATGAAGTTCAAAGTTATTTATATCAATACACATATGGAAATTGGTATTTTCAGAACAAGTTTTACTTTCATGAATTCCTCAAATTGAAGCAAAACGAGTTGTCAGTTGATGAATATAGTCGCCGATTTCGAAAACTGCAATATCTATGTGCGTTGAATGAAAGTGCGTTGCATGATGTCACTCGTTTTATGAGAGGGTTAAACTTTGATCTAGAGGAGAAAATGAAGTTTTGTCAAACTATTCAAGAAGTGTATAAAGAAGCTATCCGTGTTGAGCACATGTTTCGGCAATCTCACATGCAACAATATAAATCTCATGAAAGAAGGTCCCCAAAAAGAAGTAGAGCTCATGTTATTGAAACACATTTTTCAGGAGAAGATAATTCCAAGCTTGTCATACGTCGACTTCTCACCACGAATAAAATGGAAGAAGAAGAATGGAAACAACATACAAAATTCCAAACACGTGTCAGGTGTGAAGGCAAGCTAGCTAATCTGGTTATTGATCGCCGCAGCGCGATAAACTTCGTTGCGCAAGAAGTGATTGGCAAGCTTCACTGGCCAACCGAGAAACTCCTGAAGCCATATAGAGTTACATGGGCCAATGATGTAATCATTCCAATAACTCATCGTGTTTGGTATCTTTCAAGATTGGCACTTGTGCAGATAATATTTGGTGTGATGTTATCAATATGAATGTCACTCATATTCTTCTTGGAAGACCACGGCTTTTAGATATGAATGTATATACCGACGAGGAGAATAACATACATTCTTTTCTTTGGAAAGGACAACAGATCGAGCTCATTCCATTGCCATCACAAACACCTTCTCCATCTACATCTTCACCTCCAATTGAAGAATCGAAGAGTGAGCAGAAGGAAGAAACAAATGTCGTGCTTGTGCCACAAGAGCTACAAACCATGATAAGATACATCAAAGATGACATTGAACAACAAGCTCAAGAAATTGATGATGTTACGACATAGTTAGATGAAATCGCATGCAACACTTTTGCTATGGAGCATATTTCAAAAGAGCCAGAAAACACATGGACTACACTCATTGCTATGGATAGTGCTAATCAAAAGAGGCAAGAGGCAAGAGGCAAATGAAGAAGGTAAAGTGCATGTTGAAGACATAGATCTAATGAGCAACAAGCTTAATCATTCAGTGGATCTACTAGCTGTTCAGGAGACATCAATAGTAGAACAAATTGTTGATATCCCCCACATTGACTTCATCTTCGGGAATCAACGATGGATATTCAAAGATCAAGATCTGTTGGTACACATGCAACAATTGAAACATCTAATGGTTCGATCACAGATTCAAGAAAAATGCAAACATCAAACGAATCAATACCTCCAATCTGCTTCTAATTGGAGGAAGAAATCATGTTGAGTTCCCAAGCTTTTTGACGAATATGAAGATCAAGAGCTTCAAAAGTTTGTACGTTTGATTTTTGACCCAGGTGGACATTTACAGAACTCGATGTCGAGTTCTCTCCAAAGCGGGGGGAAACTAATGCAGGCCAGACCCATGGTTTGCCAACTAATTGGGCCCAGCCCATAAGCCCAATATGACATCCATTTAGTTAGAGTTTCAATTAGTTAAGATTCTTATTTAGAGAGTTGTTATTTATTTAGAAATTATTAAAATGAGGAGTTTTATTTTATTTGGATTGTTAAGCAAGTTATTTCCTTTATTGTTTAGGAGAGCAAAGTCCTATTAGGAAAGGAGATGTCTAACAATTCCTATAAATATGTAATCCCTCCATTAGGAGAGTAGTTTATCATTATTCAATAATAAAGATTGGTTTGTTTGGTTTTCTCTTTATCTTCAATGGAAGAATGTTATTGAGTTCTGAGAGGAATTCGGCTAATTCCCTTTTGCGGAATTGGTTATCACTGGAATCCGTCCAGGATTCGACAAACTCTCTCGTAGGGCTTGTCTACACTCGTTTCATCACTACTTGCGGATCCAGGCCGCTTCAGTATTCTGGGCTCTCCAAATTCTATTTCCATGCTTGAGAGGCATTCTGCTTTTCTTCTCCATAGGAAATTGAAATCCTCTATCGCATCGCAAAAAATCAGTTCAAGTTGGCTGCACAAAAATCAGAGATGATTTTCTTTGCTATTGCATAATATTCTTGTTACACAAATGGTTAAATATGGCCAGTTGTGGTGGAAGATTATTTGGTAAGAAGGAAACTGCAAATCAGTTAAACAAATCTTGGATTTTAGGCTATTCACATTAGGCCATTCCCAACTCGTTTTGCTTTGAATACAAAGAATGAAAGGTCGCTAGTTAGCAAGGTTTTCAGAGATCAGACTTGGGGGCAACTTGGTAACCTTCGATTCAAGTCACTTACCCAATAACCTTTAGGACACACGTATGGAAAATAGAATAGAATAAAATAAAAATAGAGATGTATGAATCTAGAATTTAAGTCCTATAGTGTTTCATTTATAAATAATGAATTTAATTTGTTAATTGGCACCTGTATTTGTATTTCATTTAGGCAAATGAACAGTACCACTGATCTTCAAATGCTTTGATCTTTAAAGAAAATGGTTTTGATATTCTTAAATCATTTTAGAATGTCTCTAAGAGCCTCCTACAGCTTTTCCTAGAGAAATAGGAAATAAGTGCATTTAAGGCAAAAGTCTGATAGGACTCGGCCAACTAGATTCTGCCGTTTCTTAAGTAATCAGAGACTGAAGTCTGAATATCAAGCCCAAGCCTTATGTACAACTGAGTTCCAGACACGTCTTGAACGTTGTTGGTGTTCCTCAAAAGAATGGTACATGTCACTGTTGCTGACCTGGCCGTGTTTTTTTTAATGTCATTTTTGGCCTCTTCTTTTCATTGAATGCAAGGCTTCTATCATTATCGTATATAATTCTGATGTGAGATTAGGAGTAGAATGTCTTCAGGTTGCAAGGAGTGCTGGTGTTCCTGTCATTTTGGATGCTGGAGGAATGGAGGGCCAGATCCCACCTGAACTGCTAAGTTTTGTGGATATATTGAGCCCAAATGAAACTGAATTGGCACGTTTGACTGGAATGCCAACTGAATCTTTTGAGCAGATTTGTCAAGCTGCAGGAAACTGCCATAAAATGGTAAGCTTGTGTAGAACCATTCTCCGTGGGGCAAAATGTGCAAATTTCTTTTACATTCTAGATTGTTTACTTGTCTATTGTTGTCTCATCAATCAATTTCAACTATCACACATGTTATTGTGTTTTTCTCTTAAAAATTTAAAAATTGTCCAATCCAAAATTAATGTGCAAATATGCTTCATATATTGTCAATTTAATTGATAGTTTCTAATTCTTTTCTTTTTCACTGAGAAGGAAAAAAAAGAACTTGTCTAAATAAATTTTATGATAAAAGATTGATACCAGTAGATGCATGCACGTGTGACAAGTAGTCAAGTATCATATTCGAGAACAGCCTAATCTCTTTATATCGCCCTTTTTTCTGACTTACCATATAATGAACTAATTTAAATCTTCAATTCTTATTATCTCATTTCTTTTCATAAGTTCCAACTTCCAAATAAGGTACATGTGAGTGTGACACATCCTTCCGCCATCTTGCATTTGTAAACATGTCTAATATTTTGTTTGGAGGGGATGGCCCATACTCAAACTGGTTCTGGGTTTGGTCAGCATGAGCAAATCTTGAGCTGACAATCTAAGTTCTTAACCATTTTCTTTCAGTGGGAAGCTGAATGAAGTAACCTGGTCCTCATGGACTTAAACTCGAGACCTCTCCCATACCAGGAGAGGTATGCTTGTACGAATTGTTGTTGTTGGTATGCTTGTACGAATTTACATGTGAACCATTACAAAATGTTTTAAGTGAGTGTTGGGTTTCAATGCTCTGTACTGAAGTCCTAAGATGCCCAGATACGATATGGACATGACTGGGACATGGATTTTACATATAAAAAGTGAAGTATCAGATACGATATGACATGATACATTATCCATTTTGACATATGCGTGCACCATAGCTGAAGACCCACTGACCCAGCAATGTTAGGCCTGTGCATCATATGTTTGAAGTGCATATTATCTTGCACAGTTGCGTCAAGGTCATGGCATTCATTGTTTTTCCCACAGAAATATTAACAGTATGGAGAATATATTATTCAATACCAAATTTCACAATGGTATACTGTTGTGAATATTCCAGGGTGTCAGACAAGTTCTAGTGAAGCTTGGGGCAAAGGGTTCAGCTCTTTTTGTAGAAGGGGAGGACCCGATTCATCAGCCAATCATTCCAGCTTCAAAAGTTTTGGATACAACTGGAGCAGGTGATACTTTCACTGCTGCTTTTGCCGTGGCTCTTGTGGAGGGCAAGTCCAGAAGGGAATGCCTGAAGTTTGCTGGTATGCAAATTTATGCTTCTTTCGTCATAACTTTCTGAGCAGTTCTCTCAGCATTTGGCTATTATGATTGGTTATTGCGGTATTGCAGCTGCTGCAGCGTCGCTTTGTGTTCAAGTGAAGGGGGCCATTCCAAGCATGCCCAACAGGAAAGCAGTTTTTGAGCTTCTTCAGTCACTTTGAGTGTGACCTTCCTCTTTCTTTTGTGAGTATCATGTCATTTCAGTATTTTACTTGCTAACTAGAAGCAGATATGTTTCAAGGCAAAACTTTCTCCTTCAGATGTCCGCATGGGACATCCTGTGGGAAAATGCATCCCGACTCTTTGCTTTTATTCATCTCAATCCATAGCCTGTATTTTTCTGTACACCAAGGGCAGAGATGTATTTTCCCACGGGATGCCTCCTGCGGACATCTGCAGGGGGGAATCCTCCATGTTTCAAGTGGAAAAATGTTGCAACCATTTAAAGACAGAAAGCATATACTTTTCCTATTGAATTTTATTTTACATCTTATAGTACATGTGAGCAAATCCAAGTCGTTTATCGTGCATGCATATGTACCTAAATTATGTACAACCCTGTACAAAGAAATGGGAGTACATTTATCATGTTTCCTATTTGTAGGAGATGCGGGCGGAAACCTACAAGCTGTGGACCATTTCCCTCCATTGAGGTCAGCATGTGTCTGCTTTCAGCTTTGGACGTCAAATTCACTTTTCATCGAGTTTTCTGATTTCTTCCATTGATATTTATAGTTTTGAGTATTGTTTATTTTAACATTGCTTCAGGTGCGCGTGGAAACTTGTAGATATGCTGTCAGATCATTTTGATTTCAATGTGGTGGGTTTTGGCATTTCATATCTCCCTTTACACTGCGATCAAATGCATTGATGTTTGACAGCCTTCCCAGGACATAAGGTGGTATCTAGAAAATAAGGACTTGTAGGCAAAGAGCGAGTTAAATTTTTTTTTTTTTTTTTTTTCTGTCAATAAGGCACCTTTGACCTTCCCCCAATAGGTACAAAGAGAATGTCAATGCACCAAGCTTACAATTTCAATGACAGTTGTATTTCCTTTCTAATACTTGTTCTGTTTGAATGCCAACTCGAGTACTGTTTTGAGAGATCATGTTAAAGCAAGCAGTGTTTAAAAGACTTGGAATCGGAACCGAGTTGGGTCTTGAGTTTTTTTTTTTTTTTCTTCTTTTGAGGAAGAAGATGAGTTGGTCTTGTTGATTAAGCAGCAGAAGAGGGGGTGGAGAAGAGGAGATTGAAATGGGAGGGGGAGAAATTGATGATGGATTTTTTGTTAGACTTAGAGGTGAGATTGGGGCAACTGAAGAAGAAGAAAATAGAAGGGATGGGTGGATATGGTAGACATGGCTGAGTTTCTAAACCCTGTATGAAAGCCCATGAAATATTCAATGTCAGATGCTTAAGTAGGTAATAATATTCCAGGGGTGTTTGGCAATGCTCATATATAGTCATATTAACATAACATTATGAGGATGTTTTAACATTCCACTGTAGGTGCAACAATCTATTTGAATTTCTTTAGGTAAACCCCGTGTTGGTTTCTCCACGCTTCATGAATACAATCTATTTGGATTATTCTAGTTGTCCAATTAATGGTGGTTTGATTCAACTAACCAAAGAGGCTTGGTCATTATGCCATTCCTCAAGTGTTTCTCCAATTTTTTGTGTAGCTTTTGCATATGAAGAATCACTGTGACCAGTTTTTGATGATCTGTTTGTAATTGACCTGAACTCTGTTCACAAATAACTGTTGCTGGTGTTTAACCCTCCTAACCCAGTTGGACCCTAACAATGTAACTGCTACTTGCCGCAGTTCGATTCAATCAAAACCCGTTCTAACTATTCTAATTATTCAAACCAGCTAGTCTTTACAGAAAAAAAAATCACTACTAGAAAATTGACTTTTAGCGGCCGCCACTTGCCGTCGCTAAAAGTAAATTGGCGGTCGCTAATACTCTTTAGCGACCGCCGCGCGCCGGCCGCGAAAAGCTCGTCGCTAAAGGTATTAGCGACCGCCAGTGGCGGTCGCAAATAAATTCAAAAAAAAATTTTGGACTTTTAGCGGTCGCTAATACTCCATATGGCGGTCGCTAATGCCTCATTTTTTTGAATTTTTTTTATTTTTTTAATTTTTTTTAAGTATTAGCGGCCGCCATGGCGGTCGCTAATACTCCATATGGCGGTTGCTAATGCCTCATTTTTTTGAATTTTTTTAATTTTTTAAAAAGTTTTTTAAGTATTATGACGGCCACTAATACTCATATGGCGGTCGCTAATACATGGTTTTTTATTTTATTTTTATTATTTTTTTTAATTTTTGAAACTATTAGCGACGGCTAATAGTACTTTTAGCGGCCGCCAGTAAGCTTTTTTTCTTAAAGAAGATTTCCGTTTTTTCTGAAATTTTTTCCTTGTTTTTATACCTGTACCTGTACCTGAGTATATACAACTACTGCCATCAATTAAAATTACAAATAACAAAGCCTAAATATATACAACTACTACCACCAATTAAAATTACAAATAAAAAAAGAAAGTCTTATATTAATTGTATTCAAAACATTACAAAAGTTTCAATAAAATATATCCATTACAATTACAGGGAAAATAAAAATTTTGTGCCGGGTGCTGTGGTATATCCGATGCTCTCAAACCTGAATAGAAAAAGAAAAATAAATATTAAAAGATAAGTATAAAAATTGGCAATTTATACTAAATATAAAAAAATTAAGAATTAAAATTAAAATTTTAACGTACGTTTCAACATTACGAGCAATCCAGGAGTCGGAATCTCGTCCCGACAGTTCCTGCAAGTCATGAATGACTACGGCCACGTGCCCGTCAAGTTTTACAGGCAACAGAGCCCGTTTTCTCGTTTTGAGCGCCCGGAAACTCGTTTTCTAAGTTTTAAGTTAACGTTCTAATTTAAACCTACGTTTCAACTGTACGATCAATCCGGGAGTCGGAATCTCGTTCCGTCAATTCCTGCAAGTCATGAATGACTAGGGGCCCGTGCCCGTCAAGTTTCACGAGCAACGGACACCGTTTGCTCATTTTGGGCGCCCGGAGGCTCGTTTTCTATGTTTTAAGTTAGCATTCTAACTTAAACCTACGTTTCAACGATACGATCAATCCGGAAGTCGGAATCTCGTTCCGTCAATTCCTGTAAGTCATGAATGACTAGGGGCCCGTGCCCGTCAAGTTTCACGAGCAACGGACACCGTTTGCTCATTTTGGGCGTCCGGAGGCTCGTTTTCTAAGTTTTAAGTTAACGTTTTAACTTAAATCTACGTTTCAACTGTATGATCAATCCGGGAGTCGGAATCTCGTTCCGTCAATTCCTGCAAGTCATGAATAACTACGGGCTCGTGCCCATCAAGTTTCATGAGCAACGGACCTTGTTTGCTCATTTTGGGCCTCCGGAGGCTCGTTTTCTGAGTTTAAAATTAACGTTCTAGCTTAAACCTACGTTTGAACTGTACGAGCAATCCGGGAGTCCGAATCACGTTCCGTCAGTTCCTACAAGTCATGAATGACTAGGGGCCCGTGCCCGTCAAGTTTCACGGGCAACGGACCGCATTTGCTCGTTTTGGGCGCCCGGAAGCTCGTTTTCTAAGTTTTAAGTTAACGTTCTAACTTAAACCTACGTTTCAACTGTACGATCAATCCGGAAGTCGGAATCTCGTTCCGTCAAATCCTGCAAGTCATGAATGACTAGGGGCCCGTGCCCGTCAAGTTTCACAGGCAACGGACCCCGTTTGCTCGTTTTGGGCGCCCGGAGGCTCAATTTCTAAGTTTTAAATTAACGTTCTAACTTAAACATACGTTTCAACTGTACGAGCAATCCGGGAGTTAGAATCTCGTTCCGTCAGTTCCAGCAAGTCATAAATGACTACGGGCCTGTGCCCGCCATGTTTCACGAGCAACGGACACCGTTTGCTCATTTTGGGCAGCCGGAGGCTCGTTTTCTGAGTTTTAAGTTAACGTTCTAACTAAAACCTACGTTTCAACTGTTACGATCAATCCGGGAGTCGGAATCTCGTTCCGTTAGTTCCTGCAAGTCATGAATGACTAGGGGCCCGTGCCCGTCAAGTTTCACGAGCAACGGACCTTGTTTGCTCATTTTGGGCGCCCGGAGGCTCGTTTTCTAAGTTTTAAATTATAAATCTAACTTAAACCTACGTTTCAACTTTACGAGCAATCCGGGAGTCGGATTCTCGTTCCGTCAGTTCCTACAAGTCAGGAATGACTTTGGGCCGATGCCCGTCAAGTTTCGCGGCCAACGGAGCCCGACTGCTCATTTTTGGTGCTCGGAGGCTCGTTTTCTAAGTTTTAAGTTATCGTTCAAAATTAAACCTACTTTTCAACATTACGAGCAATCCGGGAGTCGGATTCTCGTTCCGTCAGTTCCTGAAAGAAATGAATGACTAGGGGCCCGTGCCCGTCAAGTTTCAATGGCAACGGAGTATGTTTGCTCATTTTGGGCGCCCGGAGGCTCGTTTTCTAAGTTTTATGTTAAGGTTTTAACTTAAATGTTGAAATCTTGAATTAAAAAAAAATAATTTTACCTGGTCAGGATCAGTCGAGCCTGCTAAATCATGACTGCCCTCTCCACCGAAGTCGTGTCTAGCCCTGTGGCCGCTGCCAGCGTCTGGTGCCTGTAATTATTTATTATACAGTCAAAAACAATAAAAAAGGCATAAGTATTGATGCATCAATGACATAATTGACAATTTATATGTACAAATTTTTTTTCTTACTAACCTGAGTAGTGGGTGGTGGGTCTGAAGCGAGCGGGGCGCGACGTTAAACGAGATAATTGAAATTAAGATAAATTTCATTAAACGAGATAATTGAAATTAAACGATCTCTCCCCCCCCCCCCCCCCCCCAGTCTGTTTGTTTTTTTTCTTTTCCTTTTTTTTTTCTTTTTTACTTTTTAGGTTTGCAATCCTGAGGTCATAGTTCTTTATTTTAGAAGTCGAATTAGAGTTTGTTGACTACAATAAGGAGAAGACTCTGAAATAAACAAGGGTCATAGTTCACGGTGTTAGCATTATTGATGTTGTCTTCAGTTTTTAGATCAATCAACGATACCAAAATTCAAGCTTAGGCATAAACAGAACATGCAAAAACTAATTGTATACTGGAAGCTAGTGAAAAGGCTAATTTCTAGATATATCAATTAGTTTCTGTCACGGTTTTAGATCACAATTAAGACCTGCAACAAGCAGAGCCCCTCAATGACTAAACAAACAGCAACAATAATGGCCTTAAAATCATATCAGACCTAAGTCTCATTCCACATTTCTTAAAATGGAAAAAAAAAAACTAGAAAAAACTCTAAAAAAAAAAACACAAACACATCTCCGACCGTGCACAAAGTGAAGAGTGATCAATGGCCCAATTCATGAAACCCCATCACATGGATGGTAATGATTCCCAAGGGGAAGTCTGGTCAAACACCATAGTCCTTAATAAAGTGTTCTTCAATGCTGCATTGATTCTCCTCCCAAGTGAGCACTAATGCGGTTCAGGTCCTTCCAATTCTGGATACTACTGCCATTTCATAATCCCTCATTGGATCTGACTTTTCAAGATGAGTTTATCAGTTCCTTAAAAGATAGTACTCATCTGCCAACTTATAATAATTAAAGGTGAATACAATGCAGTTTTTACCATTATCCTAGATGACTGGGATTTCTACTTCTAGTAACTTACAACCACCCAAAAAAACTGCATTAAAGGTGAATACAATGCAGTTTTAACGGATATGCTCATTTATATTACCTTTTGTAGTCTTTGTTGTTTCTCGTGCTTTAGTGAATGAACCTTTCCAGCCAACCTAGCTAGTGTGTCATTGCTTATGCTCTTTGACTTGGTACTATCAACCAAGCTAGGATGAATTTCACTCATTATCTCATAGAAATCAATCAGCATCACAGTTGAAAGCTCATGTATAGAATTGAGCTGGCCATCGACCTTCTGCAAACGGAGATTTGCTCCTTGAGTGTGCCCTTTGGCTTCTCTGACTGCACAAGTAAACCAAAATTAGGGAAAAATAAGGAGAAGAAAAATACTACAGAAATATAACCACATTTTAATTCAGATAGTATTTTGTACAGGTGGGTCCATCTCTTTGGTGTACTATGTCATTCATTTGTTCCCATGGGGATTCAACAATGGAAACAAAATCATCTTCACATGTCCCAATCTTCCCAATGCTGGAGCTCCTCTGTATCTAGTTCTTTTTATGATCTGCATGGTAAAATCAAATGACTAGCTATATTTGATTTTGATGGCAGATTCATGCCATGTCGTCTCTCCACACTGAGGTGCGCCAGATGACTAATATGAGTCATATGGGTATTATCTGTAGACTGTACAATATTATGGCATAAAAAAGCACAGAGCTATTTCAATTTGTGCTAGAATATTTCCGGAACAACATGAAAGTAACAGAAATCAAGAAACACACCCAAGCATAGCCTGAATGCTAGGTTGCAATTTGGAGAAACTAATTCTGTTTATACTTTATGAAAAAAAAAATTAAAAATAACTGGTTCATTGGGATTCAAAAGAGCCTACCTTTTATTGCATCTGGATTGTAACTTTTTTTAAATTTCTGAACAAGTGACTCATAAAAGGGCTTCGCATCCTGGGGCGACACGCCACATGAAAATCAGGCTTGTTGCCCTTTAGAAATCCATAAAGAGTAAATTGACTAACTGAGAAATCAACAGAAAAACAATCCAAGAGAATCCAAGGGTAAGTCATTGATATACACAAGGAGCTATTTAGTACCACCAATGGAAATCACAATTGACCCTATAAAGAAACATATATAGAAAAGTGTATGGCATTTATAATACCCAAGAGAACTTCAAACTTCCTCTGCATAACCTGTGAACCATAAGGTTTATTTTTTCAAGAAAGGAAACAAAAATAGAAGTCACAGTCAATCAAATAGAAGAGTATAGAACAAACAAATGTAAAACAATGGTATGGTATGGTTAAAAAAAAAATGATTACAATGGCACATACACTTTGATCCCAAGTTTTTCCACTATTGGCATTTGGAAAAAGCCTCATATTCAATGCCTTCCTACATCTGAAGAACAAAATCATTCCTGAGTTTATCTTTGCCCATCATGAATCATAAATTTTAAAGTCCCCATGAGAGGTCCAGTGAATGACCAAATTAAATTCAACATGAGAACTACTGCAGTCATATCAAATTCAAGATGTCTGATAATTGCTAGAGTTCAGAAACTAAATTATAAATACAGTGGCCCGTTAAGTACTTGGGCTGGGCTTAGATTGGCTGATAGAAAGCCCAAAGCCCAAAGCCCTTTTTTCCCTGTCCAATTTATTAATAAATGGGGGATTTTGGGCCTGACTTTTACAACCTGTGTTGGGATTGGGCCAGGCAAAAGCTTATGTTTATAAAATCGGGCTAATAATCACAAAGTGCAACACTGAAACTTGCCTCCCAAAAAAAAAAAAATCAAGAAAATAAAATTGTAACATGAAATGTAAGACGAAAACTACACAACTTTAAAAATATCTGAATTTAGCATAAAGATTCCAGATTATCCTCTATTTCTTATTTGTTAATTAACTCTATGAACAACCTTCATAACATATTATAAAGATTATGACAAAAATCTCTCATAAATAACATAACAAAAAGAGGATTTTATGGGAAAAATTTCAGAATTTAGCCATTCCTCGCGAAGAGTCCCGAACAAATTGTACAGATTGTTTGCTCCGGTCAACAAATTCTCATTTTGTTTGATCCTTGCACACAGACATGCCAAATTAATTAATAAAGCAGAGTCGTCAATTTAATGAATTGGCACCCTCCTTCAATATCTATAAAGTTATTTCTTTGTCTTGGTTGAGTGGTGTTTGAATCAAAGTTTTTTCTTTGCAACAGTTGTGCTACAAGACTATGCAACCCAATGCCATCCTTTTAGCAGATTGACGTGATCAACTTTGTCTGGTTTTGTCCTGTAATGTAGGGAGGGGGGAATGTATCTGTAATGCAGGGGGGGAAATGTATCTTCTTCTTTTGGGAACAACGTCTCCTAGTCTGGTTACCTGTTAAGCTTCAATCTGCTAACATTCTTTCCATCATTAGTTCAAACTTCAAACACCCATCCTTGGGAAATCTCTTTCAAATCCTTCAGATAACAACTCTTATTTTCAAATTAATACCTGCTAATGCGTCTGGGTGTTCTTATGCACTGGTTTCCCTCAGGGAGTAGCAAACAAAATGAGGATTGTCCGTTTCATTTCATTCTTTCGAACTTACTGGATCCTGAAATCTGGAACGGAAAGGGCTCTGTCTATTTTATTGATTTCCAAGATTGAACTTTCAACGACGTTTTTAATGAAAACTTCGGTAAAAGTTAGGTAAAATTTAACTTTTACCGACGTTTTTAATTAAAAACGTCAGTAAAAGTCCAGATTTTACCGACGTTTTATAGGAACGTCGGTAAAAGTTAATTTTTACCGACGAATTTATAAAAGCGTCGCTAAAAAACGTGGGTAAAAGTGCAAGTTGTTGTAGTGTGTTCTGATTATTTTTCTCTTCTTGATTTAATGAAATGGGCCTAAAGTATTTATTATTAAGGGGGTTTAGCAAAAGAAATTGACAATAATGCATTCACATCTCAGACTTCATCTTTATAAAGGGGTGTGTAAAGAAGAATCTTTTCAAAGGAGAAACTAAATGTTCTGTATCAAGACCAAATAAGAAGATACAAGCAGATTCTGTACCAAGTAAAGAACTGTACTGTTTATAGTCAAATAAGAAATCTTACAAGAAAAAACTTCTCCCAAAGCTTCTCAAAAGGCAAAGAACCTGGAGTGAGAAACATGAATGCAATTTTAGGATTCTTTGATTGTATGGAAGGCATAGTCAGAATGTCCCTTACGACGACACGAGCTGCAATCTCATCGTCAGTAAAAACCTTAACGAAAGAAGGTGGAAGCCATTTCCTAAAAGAACTACAAGTACTTGAAGAGAAGAAGTAACAAGCTTCAAGTTGTCCAGGTGGATAAATGTAAGCCCCAATCAGCAACACACACACACACCAAAGAAACCAATAAAATAAAATACTGCTTTTGGAAAATGAAATGAGCAGTGAAGTCCAGTTTCGTGCTTTTTGCCCTACTCCTTTTTGGGTACTTGTTGTGTGGTGCTTCAATCTAATTTCCAATTAAAAGAAGCAAACGCAGAGGGCACTTTTGCATAACTTTTTTTTTTTTTTTTTGTAGAAACAAAAATGAAAAGTAGAAGCTTTTCCATGGAAAACATTTTTCATAGTTTGCTGCGAACACTTTTCCTCAATCTAGTTCAAGTTACACTGCTTCTATCTAGTTACCAAAATTGAAAGAAGCAAACAGGGAGGGCTGGGCTGTTCAAAAGCACACTGCTGGGCATGGTTAGTTGGGAAGGTGATTCAAACAACATTTCTATAGAAAACAGTTTCATACTTATGTCAAAAGAGAGAGAGAGAGAGAGAGAGAGAGAGAGAGAGAGAGATTGGCTATATCATCCACAAGAACTTTCAACTAATGAAAATAAACTAAGGAGGAGCCACTTCCACACTGGAAACTCAAGTGGTCAAATACCAACAACAACTAATGGATGAAAGAGAACTTGCACAGAAGTCTCTGACCCTCAAAATTAATCTGCATGCTTTTATTTCTTTTTAATATTTTTAGTTCAGGAGAAATATTTTAATCAGAGATGTCTCCTTGGTGGGTGCTCTAAGAATTTCCTTTGAGGGAATGCTCCCTCCATTTCACTTTTCTGAGGACATTCTCATTGTTATGTAGGAAAAATTCCACCAGCTTTTCATCTCAGCCGTAGTTGTATTCTCACAAGTTATGTGTACACAATTAGTGTGCGTATCTTACACAGATTTTTTTGTATTACACCTTTAAACCCAATAAGTGAATCGCACTTTTATAAATCCAAACTGCCCAAAATTACAAGCTTTACCATGAGAATTTGGAAAAACACATGATTAAAAATAACAAATGGGAGTGAATCATGTGTTTTATCTATAATTTGCTCATACTAGTCTTTGGAAGTGGGTTAAGTTTCACCATAACAGTGTGATTAAAAGCTTTGAAATTTCAAAATCATTAATAAAGGTACCATTTGGAAACTATAAATCCTCTGAGGAAAAAAAGTTCGCTTTCCATATAGTCATGGAAAGCCCATGTTTGGAACTGTAATTCCCCAAGGATTTGGAAGTATGAAATATTCATTTTTGAGGATTTTTAGAAGATAGAAACAGTTTCAAAAAACATTTTTATAAGGCCTGCAAAACACAGTTCAAGATTTTCTGTCATTGTTGCAGGCTCTTTATTTCAAGGCTCTAAACATCCCATTAGGGTGAAGGGGCCTACCCTCCACAACTTTTTGTGCCACATGAGTGTTTCCCTATCCAACAGTCTCACCATTGCAGACCAAGACACAAAAACAGTCTCACCATTGCAGACCAAGACACAAAAACAGTCTCACCATTGCAGACCAAGACACAAAAATCACCAACAGGCATCAATTGCTGTGTAATTTCTGAAAAAATAACAATAAAATCATAAATCTATTCAATTACTCATGCAAACAAAATCCCCACAATCCCACATCATCCAACCACCCCCAATATATCAACAGACAGCAAGTATCCCTCCTCTTCCAACACAAGACCACCAATCAACCAAAAAAAAAAACCGGAAACAAACCCACTATTCCTGCATCCTTCTGTTCCCACGTTTTCATTAATCCCATCAAAACCCTAACTTTATCACAGATTTCACCACAACCCAACACCCAAATCACATTACAACAGAATCCCAATTCCCCACAACCAAACAATTACACCCCACAGAGAAACATACAAAAAAAGAAGGGGAAGCAAACAAAAACGAAAATAGAAGACAACTCTATACCATAGATCCAAAATTTTGCCAAACCCAAAAACTCATAGAAAGAAACTGAAACACTAAATAGAATCAGGGCCCAGTTTGTCACTTGTTTGTTGATGCAGCAACCTGTATAGGGCACCACAACAATTGCAAATCTTGATCTATCTAAGAAGAAATAACATTTCTAATGCCATGATATTGCAAAATCTCATTAAATCAGTAGGATATTATATAATGTAAGGTTAACTGAGGACAACTGTACCGTGGGAAGCAAATTCTTGCTGATTCTTTCTTGCTTTTGTGGCCATAGTGCAACATATATAATGACAAGAAATTACCCCCACAAAAAGTACACTTCTTTTTGGTTAAGGGAATGTTTTTAATAGATTATCATTCACCAAATAGTAACAAACTGCAACCTGGAAAAAAAACATCTACTGACCTGCTCACTATGACCTTGTGGGAAGTAGACTACGCGGCTTCCAATGGCAGGCAAAGATACAAGAGGGCCAGCACATGCATGCCAAAGCTCAGAATTCAGGCACCGCTTTTCTCCTGTATAATGTTTCATAGTAAGGGCAAGCCTTAGATGCAAGAACCTCAGTATGTACCAAGATGTGTTTCCACTATAAAATACGACAAGTGAACATTATTGTGCGTCAACAACCAATGAGGTTTAAAAAAAGGTAGATAATTGCATTGTCAGTGTTTGAATTCAAACGTTGAATCTACAAATCCCAGCCAACTGATACTAACCACCCAAGTCTAATTCTTTAATAAATTTTCTCCTTAATGGGTAGTATTTGCCACTTTTCTTTGCATTTCAACACTTAAAAATCATTACATAACCTTGGAAAAGAAATAATGGCAGAAAAAAGTATTGTTGCAAAAAAAAAAAAAAAATCATCATCATACTGATAATAGCTATGGTGAGTCAGCTGACCTTTCATACTTTTGCCGCTGCTGAAACCAAGAAGGGCTTGACCCATTCTTTGAAATGAAATATCAACCTTGGAGAAAGAAAACCGATGTGAAGAAATCTGATTCTCAACCACAAAAGTTCAAATGCATACACATTGAACACATCCTAACAAGAGGATAGAAAGGTTTGCTACACCCATAAACCTCTAGTATTGAAACTGCAGACAAAATGCATTTATTTATACACAAAAAAAAAGAAGTTTGCATACCTCTCAGGCGAGTTCATAATCTCATAATAAAACACTGAGAAGTTCAATGCCAATCCCAATCGGATTAGATGCGTAGGAGACAGCTCTCCCTCTGCTGTGGTGGAAGCTTTCTGCAGATGGTGCATGTAAACATATTCAGAACCAACTGTAGAGGCTGGAAAACAACATTATTCCTTATATACCAAGGAAATTGACATAAAGGAGTAAGGTGGAGAGAATGGATATCCCAAGTCAAAATTTCAACACAATAAGAATTAAAAAAAAAAAAAAAACCACATAATAACCATATGATTCACTCATATGAACCATGTGCATCAATGCCAGCACAGAATCCCATTTATTAATCATCAACAGACATAATGACAATATTTTTCTCATAAACCTACAATGGAAAAAAAGAATGCAAGAACATGTGCCAAAGAAATTGGGAACTTAATTCAGGCATCCAGCTGATATGAGGCATCCTCAGACTTCCAATCCTATATACTGCATCCAAACCATTGATTTTGAGTCAATCTGGTGGACCCATATTGTTTTTTCATTAACAGAGCTTGTGGTCTGCAAAATCCCAAAAAGACAGGCCATTATTTATCCCTAAATGCAATTTCACCAACAAAAAAGTTACAGAGCAGTAAAAAAAACAAAAATATCAAACTTCTCTAAGATCTCCAACAGCAAAATCTCAAATGCAGCATAACCAACGATTCCTTCCATTAAAAACCCAAACCCAGCCTTCAAAAACAACGCCACCACCGACCAAAACAATAGAAACAAAGCAGAAACCGATGTTTCATCAAAACATCAGAAACCCATCTCCGAATAAACAAAAAGGTAGTGAAAAGAAGAGTCTCATCGCACATTTTCCAGATTCAAGTGAGAGAAAGAACTCAAAACAGAGCATTTCCATGATCGAAACCAGTCCGAAATTCAATCAATAGAACATGAAAAGGTTCTAACCTAAATAAAAAAGAGTGGAAGGTTGAATTGAAAGTGATGAAAATGGAAGAATCACATCCAACTTTTCCAAATTCAAGTGATTGAGTGAGAGAGAACTACGAACAAAACTTTCCAAGATCCAAACAGTTTGAATTGAAATCAAGAGAAGATGAAAAGTTCTAATCTTTAATAAAAAAAAAGAGGGGAAAGTTGAAATGAGAGTGATGAAAATGGAAAAGATTGAATTTTTTACATTCCTTTCTCGGTTTTTACTTTACCTGAAAAGCAGAAGTGGCGACTCCAAACACAAAGTTTGGGGGAAAATCTCTTCTGGAAACCTGTTTGGGGATTTCTTCTCCTGGATTCCTGGTATTCTCCATGGATGATGAGGAAAATCAGTTGCTGTGGTAGTTGCCGAATGTGGCAGTTGTGGCGGTGGCACTTATAGAGTGGAAGGAAGTTTGCAAATGCACAGGCGGGAAAGAGAAGCGGTGGCGCGGCTGGTGCGGCTCCGGCGGGACAGTGCAGAGCGCGAGAGAGAGAAATAGAGAGGGAGAGGGAGAGAACCGGTGGAGACGGGCTTCGGCGGGGGCGGGGCTCGTGCGGCGGGACAGGGTAGGGAACGGGAGGAAGGAAAACCAGCGTGGGAGGAAGAAAAAATAGGAGGAAGAAAAGGGGGTTTAGGAAGGACAACCAGCGCGGGCGCGGGAGGAAGAAGAAAAAGGGGTTTAGGAAGGAAACGTGGGTGGGAGGAAGAAAAACCAGCGCTGGTTTCACATTAGGCGCGGGCGCGGGCGCGGGAGGAAGAAAAAGTGGGTGGGAGGCTCCTAATGCGAAACGTTTAGCGACCGCTGTTGCGGTCGCTAATTCATCTTTTGCGACCGCCACTGACGGCCGCCCGCGTTTTGGCTCCGCAGAAAGCTAAATTTCTAGCAGTGAATGGATCACAAGCTAAACCTAAGATTTTAAATTATTTATTATAGCCTTTATTTTTAATCTAGTTATCATATTCTTATAATGTCATGCTGATGTCACTAGTAAACTAGAATGAACCACAGGTTGAACCAGGTTGGACCGAACGATAACCGGTTTAATGGCCTCTATAGTGGTTGTAACTATTGTTGAGAAGATTTTTCAACTCTATGATATCACATTATCTTTCGATGATATTATAAAAATTTAGTTAGATTATGCGATATTGTATAAAACCGAATTGTTAAAAAGTCAATGGGGCAACATTTCTTCTTTGTATTTTAATGTGCCCGTTTCCAGCTATATTTTCTTGTCTCCCTCCCTCTTCCTAGTAAGTGGAAGTTTCATGATCCAACTAAAGTCTTGAGATTAAAAAAAAAAAAACCCTAAAGTCTTGAGATATCGTAAAAAAGTAAAAAAAAAGAATTTTCTCAACTTTTGCCAGTATACGTAGGATTTGAAGGTTAATGGTTGAAAAAATTCCTTTTGCTGTTATATAGATAAGGCATTCTCGTTCAATTGCAATGACTTTGATCCCTAGATGGCTGGATCCTCTCTTTTGTGCGGGTGGTCCTCCTTGTGTGCAAGTGGTTCTTAGTAATTTATGCTGCCTTGGCTGGTAAAAATTAATGTTAGGTGGACCCGTATGGTCCACGCAGGAATCGATGAAGACGGCTTGAAGATGGTGGAATTTTCAGTGCCCCATGCAAAGCCACACTCTTCCCAAGATAAATACTAGACAAGGTGGTCAGCGTTATTCTTCCTACCTGCAGTCCATCGTTTACTTTTGACCGAGGAATCATTTTTTAACCCAAGCCGTCAATCTCATGACTGCTGACACTGTCTTGACCTATCCAATTATTCTTCCATCCATGATCCACCATAGTTATGGTTTTGGCAACTGCTTGCTCCACATTTTTTTTATTTTATGCTGGTTTTTGTCAGTTAAAAACTGGGTTTGAATCTTTGTTTAGGTCATGATAAGTAGATAGAGTCGGGTCCGATTCCACCTTGATTTAAACCCTTAGACCCGAAACCCGACATATTATTTTAATTTTCGAAAATCTCTCTTAAAAATTATGTATTTTTTTAATATTATTTTTTACCTAGATCCGGATCCGGATTCAAACTCGTCCCATATATGGTTTTGGTTATGGTTCCAGAGCCAATAAATTGGTTCCGGGTCCGGATCTAAATTCAGTTCCACATTTTTCTTAACGGTTCCAATTCCGGATCCACCATAGATCCAAACTGGAACCGACCCATTTACAACTCTATCCTATCTATAAAAATTGGGGGAGGAGTCCTCAACTCCTGCTAATACACTTCAACAGGAGTATGAACCATTTGGTTAGAGTTCTACATGTGTAGGAATCTTCAGTCGACCTTTTTCACCAATGGAAGGAGGCTAGTATTACCTCAAACAGGTTTGTGAGAGATGGCAATGGAATGGATAGATACAATACAAACGAGAGACCGAACCAGACACACTCCTATCCGAGCAGGTTTTAGTGCTATTAAAAGGTTAGAGGAGAGTGATCAGTCCAACTTGAGTTTTGGGCTTTGGTTTATCCAACTTTATATGCACTGGTTATTAGATTAGAGAACATTTCAAATCTGATCCGACCCATATGAATCACTGGGTGGGTTTGATTTCACATATCACAGATCCATGACAGGTAAGTCATGGAAGGCAGATGTGGGTCAGGATGATATATAGGTTGAAAGGAACTTGTATCAAACCCAATTTATTGTCATCTCTGCTAGTGCTGCACATGGGCGGTTCGGATCGGTTTAACACTAAAACCAACAACTAAATCGAACCTGTCGGTTTTTTAATTAACCGATCTGATCCAACCGATGGAGAGGGCTTAAACTGAACCGAACTGAACCAAACGGTTTGGGTCGGTTCGGTCGGTTAAACCGTTGTTTTTTATTTTATTTTTTTGAAAATTAGACATTGGAAATTTCAAAATGATGATACCTCGTCCTTTGCATTTGTTCCAATGTTTGGTGCAAACATAAAAATCTAACAATCCATACTGGACTAAACGCATAGAAAAAATAATTTTACTCCAAAAAAAAGAGTTTGGACTAAACACAAGCACAAAAAAATTAAAAATAAAAAAATAAAAAACAACAACAACAATAAACAACTTGCAGTGAAACATTCATTCCACATGATACCCTCTGAGGTAGTGCTGACAATTGAGTTTATGTGAGAATGGAGTCATCGATTCTAACTATGAAAGTAGTAAAAAACGAAATCCTAAGGCTAAAATAGTAAAAAAGTAATACTTAAGTTACCGCATACGGTCGGTTCGGTTTAAGCGATTAACCGTGGGCTCAAACCAATAACCGACCAATGTAAGCAGTTTTTATGATTTTCAAACCGTTAACCAAACCAATCCACTATAAACTGATCCGAACCGCCTGGTTCGGTTAGTTCGGTTCGATTTTGCGGTGATACTGAATTTTTTGTGCAGCCCTAATCTCTGCTAACTTCCATAATTCCATGTCAATCTTGTCTGAGGTTGGGCTTGAGTCCACGCGTTAGTGCTTGCCAGATTAAAGTTGATCTTTGAATGTGCACAAAACAAATGAGCATATAAAATACATCTTAACTTAAATTTAAAACCCTTACAAATTTTTTTAGTTATATTTAATGTCAACGGATCAGATCAGATTATAAATAAATACGGCTGAACTGACAAAGTCTTGCTCATACCAAGACAACCCAACCCAAAAGGATTATTCTATTAAACTATACTTGTATTGATGACCTCAACTTGGACCATAAAAAAAAGAAAAAAAAAGAAAAAAGGAAGCACTCAGACCATGATTGGAAGAAAAGAAGAAGGGGAAACTCAGAACATAATAATGGATGGGCCAAATACTTGCCCCCTTGGACATTTATTTTATCTATACATGCTAGGCCCAATATACATTTCCTAGGCCATTCTGGGCTACTAATTAGCTCATGGCCCAGGGTTGCAGGGACATTGATCCATGTCAGCTTGGCCCTACACAGTGTTCCCTGGCCTTAGCTAGCATGTGGCCTATGGATGGTGAACTTCAAATATGAGAGCAGGCCTGAAGTAATTAGTGTTTTAAGATGGATGGATTTCTCTCATCAGGTCAAGTAGGAAATGACAGTCAAGATGTTAGAATGAAAGAAACAGAGAATGATGACCCATTAATAAGTCGTATTGGGCATTGGGACATAACTTTCTAGGCTCTAGCACAATTACTAAGCGTGCTTGGCAATTTACTAGTTAAGTTAAAGTAAAGTGAATCTAGATAAGAAATAACAATGAGTCATATCAAAAGTACATAAAAAGATTTCATACCAAACAGCTAAAAATAAAACACCATCATAAGCTCTTATATTTTATTCTCTTTTAATTTAATGCTTCACCTCACTATACTTCAATTCACGGTCCATCCAAACACGTGCTAAGCTGTCTCTGAAGCCTATAGGTCGGATCCAATGTGGCTTAAGCTGTCTTTGTGGACTATAGGTTGGGATCCGGGTTAACTGTGGAACAGTGTCATAAGAAACATTCATCTCAATTATCACGTCCAATTCAATGAGGCCACTAAATATCAATAAGTTAGAAAACGTCATGGGCCCCGGTGGGTGGCCCTGCTTGGAAAATGGCGAAAGATATATATAAGTATAGCATGACTTTGAGGAAAACTTTAAAATTTTCTTTTCCTTGTTGTCCCATGCCTCAACTAAATCAACTAATGTCACACATTTAATTTTATCATCTCCTGATTCTCACGACCTCACAAGTCACAACCATGTCTCATCCGTTTTAGTTTTATTTTTTATTTTTGGTAAGACTTATCCCTTTTAGTTAGGTATTTAATTATCATCTCCCTTTCCTTGTTTCAATAACTACAATTAATGTATACACATCTTAATGGAAACATGTTTTACAACTCAAGACATAAATGTAGTCCATTCCTTCCCTTCCCTCACATTGCCCATTTTCCATGTATCAAGTCCACAATTTATTTATTAGATGGTTAACAACCCTATATTTCACCCAGCTGCCCAAGGTTTGATCCTGGGTATGCTGTCCTTTCTCACTTGCATGCGCTCTTTTCCCTTATATATGTGTGGGTTCTCTACCTGTTTCTATATGTGCGGGTGCTATCATGGGCACAACCCCTTTGGCTAGCTCAGGTTAAAAAAAAAAAAAAAAAAAAAGTCCAAGACTTATTTATAAAAAAAAAAAATTTCCAAAAACTGGAAAGATGTATTGGAACTCAACTGTCATGACCTTATCTTCTATTTTGATATTTTATTTGTATCTAAAACACTGTAAAAACAAATTAAAAAAATGAAGAATTTAAGAATTTTTTTTTAGAAGTTTTTTGGGATTTTTCATTTGGAGTAGAAAAAGGACTAAAACAAATTTACATAGAACTTTAAATGCTAATATATAGGCCAACATATAAGAGGGAGTTGCATTCTACTCATCAAAGAAGAAATCGAATCCTCTAGAGCATTGTTTGGTTGCATTAGAACTCGTAGGGTAGTTAAAAATGAAGATTAAAGGCGAATTTAAAAAAAAATTAACTTCAAATAACATTTTCTTTTATAGAATTAGAATCACAAGAAGATTTTATTCAATGCTCATCTTTTGAAATTTATCTTTGCTATTCATTTGTAACCATCCCATGTATTCATTCCCTATGTATTTGAATGCAAACAAATAGAGCCCTAATCTTAGTAGATGTTTAATCTAAATTTTAAAATCTAAATATGGACTCAACTTTCTTTAGATGATTAGATCCTAAAGCTCTGTTATAGTATGCCAATAGGCCCATAAGTCCTATCATTTATGTTTTTTTTTTTTTTTTTTAAGAAGAAGGAGAAGAGACTAGGTTCTTGTTAAAACTTGTAGAGGATTCAGATTCCATGAATTAGTTTTGAAAAGTTTTTTGTTAAAAAGGTTTTTTTTTCCATAAAGAATTCAATAACATTGGGTATAATCGTTTGTGCCTATACCCTAGTGTGTGTGCGCCACTTGCATGGGCAATTTTTGTTTGATTATCATGAGAACGTCATTTTTGGGATTAAACTTTGGAATCAACTAACCATGTGTATGTGAACAAAAGGGTTCTGAAAATAAAGAGATTTGGATCTTGCATGCAGCCAGAATTCTCAAAGACTGGCCTTATATTCATCAGTGGGGTTCACCTTTAATATCAAAACTTTTTAATATATAAAAATATACATCAATGAATACAAATATTGATTGCAAATTGCGGGTACTTAATGGTCCTCTCCCATTACATTCTACTTCCTAATCTTTTTTTCTTTTCTCCTAGCTAGGTCAAGTTCTAATTAGTCATTTTGACATCTAATCAAAAGTATTTTTGAGTTAACTCCAAAAAAAAAAAAAAAAGAATTTTCTTTTCTCTCGGCTGTAGCCCAATCCCTGACATTTGAGGGTAGGATAAGGTCCTAAGTATTTTAAGCTGGCCGAGGGCATCAAAGACTTTCGCTTGAACCAGGTCAGATTTGCAGGTGAGGATAAGGAAAGGGCTTACCTTGGGCCCCATCCAAGTTTTCATTAGTCCGGATCCTCTGATGTTTTAGTAAAACTCTAAAGTGGAGCCTACCTATTGAAATCCTAACGGTTCAAAATGAACACCCACCATGCATATGTGCTTGGGTATATATCTTCAAATTTTACATGAATCCAAGTTTTCCCCACAGGTGGATTAACTATTTGATGAAAACATGAGAATGAATATGCTTAAGATTGTGTTTGTCACGTTTCCAACAAAATCAATCCAATAGTGAGACACACCCAGATTGACATAAAATTTGAAAATACCCCATGTACTCGGAATGAATTTATTAATTTTGAACAATTTAGATTACAATAGATGACATAAAATTTGAAAATACCCCATGTACTCAGAAAGAATTTATTTTGAACAGTTTATATTAGATGACCCACTGTAGAGCTCTATTTTGTTAAACTTAGGACTTCTTTTAGGTTAAAGCTTCAGAAGAGGATCATCAGGATTTAAGTTTTCAACCAAACAAAGCATGTGTTTATCACGTACGCGTGGGGCCGACTTTGATTATGTAGCTGCCAAATGTCCAGACGGGTCCAGGTATGTCCATGTACTTTTTTTATTTTTTTATTTCACTTAAAGAGTGGGAGAACATTGGCAGATTTTCTTAGTACTTTTCCTTGCTCCAGACATGCTCCAGAATGTGGGACACAGTAGATGAATATTGCACATCCTTTGCACCTTTTTAGTTCTTGGCATGTCTTGGGCTGGTCCCTTTGTAGAATGTGGTCAATGTCATTGTCCTAACCAGAATTACTAAAGGGATCCTGCCCGGACGCAGCTCAGGTTCAAATTAAATTAAAGACTCAAAGCCAGACCTGAACCCCAATGGAGATGCTAATAGTCATATATATTCTTCTACAATGTAATTAATAAACCTTTATACATACACTTGCAATATATAAAGTGACGGATTGGTATTGAGGTTCTCAATGTGACCCATTGGAACTAGACCAGGATCCGGGTTTTCTTTGATATAAAACATAGACATACCAATCTGGCCCTTCGATTAGGGGGCTTGGCCGAGCCCTCAAAATGCCAATAAAATGAGGGCTTTTGCTTTTTCTAAAAAAATTAAAAGGCGGGGGCTTGGCCAAGCTTGGCCCTCCCATTTTCTTATATGATACACACGCACGCACGCACAATAAAATTTCCCTCTCAAGTCGCATATATAGTAGTCATACTTATATAGTGTGGCAGGAAATTAAATCTCTATGTTATTCTCCTTTCATATTTATTAATAGATAAAAGCAAAATGCTTTTGAGGGGTTCTAATATTTAGAAACTCTGTTTACGGGTTTTATTATATGGATTGATGGATGGATCAACATGATAAGCTCTCTTAATTTTTTCTTATCATTTCTATACACTCCACATATATGTATGTGGTATGTAAGTGACTGGACAATGTAAAAAAGCATGCATGTTGTTTAAAAGTAATATGCTATAGTTGAATATGTTAAGGATAAAGAAGAAGAGGTGTAATTAGCATTCCAATCCAATAAAACTCAGGCACTGTGAATGTTTGATTGACAGTTGACTGTCCCAGCCTAAAAAATAGGATTTCTTGTTTTGAGGCCCTCGGCCTTGCTTGGCCAGCGAGAGTTTGGGTAAGGCATAGATATTGCATGCCACTTGAGGGCTTTAGGCCCCATGTATTGATATTAACAAAAATGATTCAATTAATAGATTCATATATAGAGAGCTTGGAGATGATTTAAAACTTAGGATAGAAGTGGAATGATTGAAGTGGAGACTAGAGTTCTTTGTGTTTGGTGCATGCCAACAAAGTGAAAGGAAAATTTTACCAATTAAGCACCAATTAGATCAGTTATAACTTATGAAGCCAAATTGTGGCCGATTAAGAAGCTACCTACCGTTACATAAAATGAGTGTACCAAAGATGAGAATCTTGAAATGGATGTTTTATAAAATTAGAAAAGCTAAAATTAGAAATATGCCAACAATGACACAGCAAAGAAAAACTTTTCTATACATGTTCTTAACCCCAAAAAAAAAAGGATAGGCCAAAAAGGCCATGAATATAAACAGTAAAAGTAGATACAAAGAAGGATAACATATGGAAGATTTTGCTCATGAAAGAGTGCAACGATGATGAGAAGGATTCCCTGCAGGACCCCTTTTCACCCTTATCCCTTCCCCCGCCTACATCTTTCTCATATAAAATATTGAAAAAATGGACAAACGTAGATTTGCTTCAGGTACGTTGTTAGGTAAGAAATCCATGCATCCATGAAAATAATATTTTTTTCCCTCCGAAGTGTAGTGTATTTTTCTATCTGTTTTTCACACAAAGATCATCTCTCTCTCTCTCTCTCTCTCTCATGAATTATGTTGCCACCAACTTCCCTTTAACGGAATCAATGCAACACTCAATGCGGTGCATTTAACATATCATTTATGGCTTGGAGATGCTCACAAGCGTTCAATCAGTCCCACACATCACTATGTAAATTGGGAAATGAAAGCTATCAAATGCACGAAAGAGACTGATAAAAACATCTCCACCCGAGACAAGTTCGAAATCAAACACACCAGCTTGTAAACAACATGTTTTCCCTGTTGGAATTATTTACACATTTTTCACCCTTCCTTTTCTCTTTCCATACATAACCATCTAGCTAGCAAAAACATTGAAAAGAAGGGGTAAAGAGGACCACAATCCACAAAAGTCGATAGTGCATCACCACAACTCTTAAAACGAAACATTTGATGGCACCAACAAAATAACTAATCCTTTTACAAAAAAAAAGAACAAAATAACCAATCACAATAATTATCAGAACCAAAAAAAAAACAAAACTGAAAAGAAAGATCAGAAACAGTAAAAATGAAATGGGTTTTTGTATTTCTCAAGCAACAACTCCTTGAGCATCAAGACTATTACTTTTGTTCGGTTTTTTACTCTTATCATCAGGCACCACCCCTTCATTCCCTGCTAGCATCAAGTACTTGTCCCTTCTAGTAAGGTTGGTGCACTCAAAGCCCAATGCATCAGCCAGCTGTTTCTGTATATGGTTGGCCACCTCAAAGCTGGACTTTCCCCCGGCACATGTTAGCTCCCTAGGGACCTTCTTAAGGAACTCTACACTATAGCCAGGAGATGGGTTCATCAAGAAGAAGATGGGGTCCAAGCACTTTAGGCCACTTGCTGTAGTCCCATAGAACATGGTCACATGAGTGTTCATGGCAACAGGCACCATCTCATCAGCTAGCTCAGCAAACAATGAGCTAAACCTCAAGAGGTATGGTTCCCTACATGTGGTTCCCTCAGGGCACACCACCAAATCCCCCTCACTTAGCAACCTCTGCATGGTCACTCCATCTTGGCTCCTGTCCCTTGTCAGCCTCACTGTTTTGATGGGTGCAATGACCTCAGACATCTTGCTTAAGCTGTAAGTGACTGCTGTTACAGGCTTCTCAAGTGCTGTACTCAAGAAGACAGGGTCAAGGAGGGTCCTGTGAGAGCACACATACAAGACCCCCTTCTCATTTCTTGATCTTGATGGTTTGAACCCTTTCACTTCCAAATTCACACCACTCCCACATGCTAGAAAGATGGCTAGCTTATAGGGAAGAAGGATCCCCACAAGCAATCTAAAGATGGCCAGAACTAGTCCTAAGGGAAGCCACAAGAACATGGCTAAGGTGGCAGAGGGTGTAGGCAGGAAAGCTAGCCTCCCATCATGAAATATCAAAGGTTTTGGGTATTTCTTCCTCGGCATCACTGAGCTTGCATTGTTCGCCACATAAGCTTCCTGTCAAAGGCTTGCAAATTTAAGTACATGCATAAATAGTTTAAAAAAAAAAAAAGCTACCAAAGTAAACCACATATATAAGTAATGGCTGTCATATTCATGAGGCCGAAATGGACATTTGCAAATGCATGAAAAGTTTGATGATCATAACAACGAAGAAAAATAAAAATGGTCCCTTCCAGAGTAACATTTTTTTTTTATGTGACCATTATTTGCCCCAATTTTTACTCAAAGCATAGGCCAGACTCATGTAGTAGGAACACATTTCATACAATTAATTACATGAGAAGTTCCGCGTAAGAAAAATGGTTTCCCAGATAAAACAGTAGAAAAGTCTTCATATTTATTATGAGCAAAAAATGAAATTATAGGTGAAAAAAGAAAAAAAAATGTTCTATGCAAACAATTTCACATGAAATGAAAATACTTTCTCAGAGAGTGATTTGTTGTTCTTTTCTTCTTCTTCCTTCTTTTTTTTTTTTTTTTTTTTTTGAGATGGAAGCTCATTTTACAATTTTGCAAAAAGCAGGTTCACATCTAAGAGATAAAAAAAACTTTATCCTCAACAAACACATTTCATGGAAAAAAAATTGTTTAACCAAACAAAAAGGGCTGAAATAATTGTAGAAAATGAAGTATTCAGTTTTTGTTTTCAGCAGAAAATGAAATTAATTAACAAAATAGTGTTGCAGAAAAATTTCATGCAGAAACATATGGGTACCATGAGCCGCACTGGTTATATACATTGGAGAATAAAACTCCATAAATGAAGGCAATAATTCAATAAATCAAATAAAATGAAAAATAAAAAGCGAATGACAGAAATTAATAAAGAACAGTAATTGAACGTACAAAAATTTTATGTGAGTAAATGGTCATGTAATTCGTGCAGCAAATGCCTATTGACATCCACTTACACACACACACACACCCCATGATAGATGATGGTTATGTGCATGCATGGATAAGGAAGAAAATCATTTTGTAGCATTCATACACAAAACAAATCTTTCAGTGGAAACAGAAAAGGGCAAAAAAGTAGAGAAATTGTTCTTCTATTTCTTCTTTTTAGCATTCCAATTAGCTTCTCATGATATGATAAATTTGTAAGCATACCTTGCAAAGGGAGATGAAGAGCTGATCATGAAGACTGCATCCTCCAATACCAATGTCAGGCGTACTCTCTCCAAAGATCTCCCTAAGAGCTTTATGTTTAACAAGTACCCCAGAATCAGTGAGAAGGCCAGTAAAGTAACCACCCACCACATGCAACTCAGTCCCCACAACATCATTCACCCTCAAATAATCCTTGAGAAACCCTTCAACCATCACTCTAGGCACACTAGTTAAAACAACCCTCCTCCCAGTGGAAACCAAGACTTCATAGGCCTGGAGGTTTAGGTTCTCAAGATAAAACTTGGGCAAAACTGCCCTTCCAACACACTCCATATCCTTCAACCTGAGCCCACAAAAGGTGACAAAGACCATAACCCTCATTCTCAGCTCATGGTTCAAAACCCACAAGATGGGGCATGTCAAAAGCAGCAACAAGGCCCTAAAAATACTACCCCCTTCAAAAGCAACCAACATAAAGTAAGGAAAGAAAGATGGGGTCTTTAGCAAGGTGCCATGGATATCACACACCAGAGTCTTGGTAGCCCTTCCCTCCCATGGGCACTTACTGACGCTAGGGTACATAGAACTTTGGTGTGATCTAAAAGAAGGGTTCCTAAAGAGAAACCCATAGTTTCCTATCTTTCTAGCTGCCCTGTAACATGAGTTTGCCAGGAGTTGGCACAAGATCCAATCAGCAAGCTTGAGCAGAACAATAGGGAAGACCATATTTTCTATCCTTTCTTAGCCTTGGATGTGGGTTGTAGATATGTTAGCAGTCCATGGGAAAGAGGTGATAGATATAGGGAGGATTTATAGCAATAGAAGCAAAAGGATGTGATGTGGGGGTAAGGTTGACCAGGGAGCCATTTAATTCTCATGAAGCTTGCATTAACTTTACCCCCTACATAGAAAGGCTCTTTTTTTTCCCTTCCCAGTAAGGTAGGTTGGGGTGTTGGTGACCGCCATGGAGTTTGAGATCTTGAGAGCATTGAAAATTGATGGATCTATCTTCAATATTATTACATTTGGCTATATATTTTATATATTCTAGTTCTTTGCATCTCTCTCTTTATCCAGGTCGAGGGTGCTCACCTAGCTACCAACGTCTTCATGTTTGAATTTTTCACTCTCTTTCTCTTTGACCAAAATTTTCCACAAAAACTATGCAAAGGACGTGTTGCCGTGTTCGGGGTGTAGAAGGAAGCTGGAAATTGGAGAAATATAGGAGGCTGATTTGGTCTATGGGCAGAGTATTGCCCAGTAGTTCACCAATATTAACAGTACAGGACTTTTTGGACTCTTGTCACATGTGGAAGTTGACCTTGGGAGAAGGTAGCCTACATCTCACTTTGCAAAGTGAAGGAAACTTCTTACCTGGTCATGGAATGCAATCTATAACCCTTTTTCAAGGGCAGACTTTGCTTTCTGCCAAAAACAGAAGGGCACACTTTACTAGAAAATTATGTCCGGTTCAACTAATATCCTTTGGTAAAATTCCAAAAATGGTCAAGGCAGTCTCGCATTGGAATGTTGGATTTCTGGGAATTATGGGTGAAAAAGATGACATTTAGAATTTCGGCTTTGTAAATTCTTCTTATTCAAATAGGGAATTTGATATTCAGCATATATACCCAATTCCAACGTAAAATTCAAATTACTGGACCTGGATCTTGGTCAGGAATTCTCAACAAAAGAAATTCCCGTAATAAATGCTTCTAAACAAACAGGCCCTTGGCGTTGGCAAGCACTGTAAATCCGCACATGTAATCCTAACCTATCAAAATCACTCTCCCTCTTTGTTTTGCCTTAGCTAAATCTCATTTTAATCGAGATTGAGCTCACCATTTTACTGATTATGTATATATAGAAAACTTGATTTCATTCATTTTGTTTTCCTCAGATGTTCCTACGTGATTAACTTTTCACGGCAGAAATAACTCCAAATGGACTGAAATTTGGCTGAAAGTTAATTGAAGGTAGGATGGGCATTTTGAGCAGTATGGAACTTGGGATTTCTGAGTTATCCATTGTAACGTCCCACATCACCAAGATGATGTCCAGAGCCTGGGCTAATATATGTTCATGCCCATGAGTCTAGCAAGACGTGTTTTGTATCTCAAAGGAACCCGAAAACAAAACCTTGAGGCAAGATCATTCAATGGAATGAATGGTGTGGCCTATCCACCAAAGATGGATCTAAATCATCAGATTGGAAATTAAATGAGGCTAGTCCACAGAAGACTGGACCCATCAGCATCAATTTAATGGTGTGGCCCGCCACCAATGTATAACTTAGAGAAGTAAGCAACCAACCACATCCAAAAGGAGAAAGTCCAGGCAACTCAACAATGGTGCTATGGGCCTAATAAATAGCCAAAAGTCCTGGGACTGATGGAACTTGTTAAATCAAATCAAGTCCTATAACTATTTTAGACTCTAAAAATTAGACATTGTTTATGAATGGTCTGGGCCAAAAATAGATCAGGTGGTCATCAGTTAAGAAAGCTGAAGTCATTACAATCTGTAGAAAGTTCTGAATGGCCCGATCTACACTCCCTACTCAGTGTAGAGCTGGCAATCCATTACTACACATATTGATTGTAACTTGCACGGAAATGCTACGTCCTACAGAGTGTTGGATTTACTGTATGTTCAGCCAAACTATAGCCTATATTCATGGCTTAAAATTTGGTTCAAATCAGAAGCAGATCATGGTTACAAAGTTTGGCACCAACAATAGAGAAAATAGCAGTAATGGATATCTGGACTTCCTAGTGTATGGGTCCGGACACACGTCTGCCAATACTAGATGTAGCGTTTGATCCGACGGTTCAGATTGTTCTTGGCATGACTCCTAATTCCAAAAAGAGTACCTGTACAAAGTCCTGAGACAGTCTTTAGTTAGAGGGATGAATGTGGAGGGGGCATTCATGAGCATTTCAATTTTCAATCCGGATGGGACGGCATTTGCAGAATTGAGATGTCTCCTAACCGAAACTCTCGGGAAACTCTTATAAAGGATGCATGTCAGTGGGAGAGAAAGAGACTTGATGGAAAGATCACCTTATAAATAAGGCGCGTTTTCATCAAATTATCGGAGCCATTGATTAAATGGCCTTAAAGTTTAACAACATTTAACCATAGATTTTTTTTAGATTCTACGTCCACCATGGAGTGGGGCACGGGTGCAGAGCCCTTCTTTAATGCATTGTGGGGCCCACCTTTTCAAAATCCAATTCGGTCATCAGCTTTATCATCTATTATCTTGATTGTATGTAAATTTTCAGAGAGAATTTCAATGGGTGAATTGTTATATTAGATCGCACATGAGGGACTCCCACCATTTCTATCCCAACAAGAAAAACGTAAGGGCAATTTCATCATGTATTTCAATACAGTCAAACCCAATGGTGGTCATCTTACATATTTGACCATTATCTGAATTTTAAAAAGGTGAGCCCCACAATGAAGGGCACTGCACCATATTATAATATAGTGGCATTGCATTATGGTTCTGCCCCATCAAGTGCAGGTTGTATGAGTGTAAATTTAGGCCTAGTGCTAGACTATAGGATGAATAGAGCGTGAGAAGGGCTACACTGATGACAATTGGGCCAAAGTCGGTCCCATAGAGCCGAAGTGCACATGCCCTAGAACCATAGGAGAAAAATCTCCAAAATTCTTTGATATCTTGCAAACAAATAGCCCTTAAATTGAGCAGCAGTCTGATGTCCTACACACCCAATTATATCCTACACCCCCCACAAGAAACTTGGTGTTGTAAAAAAGGACTGTGTGGAGAATACGGGGATGGCTTTGTGGATAGGACTCCGGCTCTCATAGTATTGTCTAGGAATCGATCCCTGCCAGAAATATTAAGGTAATTTCCTCTAGGCCATTAGGCCCTGCCAGCAAATAAAAATAAGAAAAAAGAGATGAGCCATGAAAAGGGGAGGAGAAGAAAGAGATGACAATGACGACATTGTTGGAAAGAAAAAGAAAAGACTATGGAGAATATCAAACATGAAAGAAAAGGGAAAAGAAGAAAGACAGTGACATTGTAAATAAACAAAAACATGCTGCTTCATAGGGAAAGAAAAAAGAGTGTGAAAGAGAGGAAAGAAAAAAGAGTGTGTGTGTGTGAGATAGAGAGAGAGAGAGAGGAAACAAGAATCTAGAAAATGAAAATTGAGAAGAATTGAAATTCAAAGATTGGGCAAAGTAAGAATGAAGAAGTTGACAACGTCCATTAGTTGTACCATAACGAAATTGGCACCTTTTAGTCCTAGAGATGACAATCACCTCTTGGAGAAGTAAGAACGTGAAAGCGAGGAAGAGGAGCACATAGCCAATGGCAAGCCAAGAGATACCGGCCCTATTCAAAAGAGATGTATGAGATCATCTCTGTTTCTTCCCTAAAGTATTGGTCGGTGTTGATTGAAATGGCCAATGCCCCCATGCAACAATATGTTAGACATATATGTGGTCCACATGACCACACGTTTAATAATAATAGGGCCCCATATTAAGTTAGTTGATTTTTTTTTTTTGAGGAATTTACAAAAAAAAAAAAAAAAAAAACTTTAGATAACCAATGGACCAAAACAAACACTTTAATTAATCGTGCACCAGAACAATCAGTTTGCCTGAAACAGTATTTTTTTTAGGAGTTTCAACTAGCGTCCCTAGGGACCTTATTTTTATTAACCTATGGGTCCCTAGGGACCCGGCGGCGGACACAAATTAGAATAAAAGAGGCGTTTTGCTCGTGTTTCGCTGTCAGGGCTTCACATACAGGTTCCTCTGCGCCCATTTCTTCTTCGAAAAACTGTGGTCCCCTCCAACATCTATTCCGGCTGCTGCTCCTGCTCATTGCCCTCCTACCAACTGTGGTCCCCTCCCACACGTCTTTGTCGAAGGTTTGTCAAAGGTATGATGCTCCCCTTTGGCCTTTTCTGTTTGGATTGTCATCTAGGACAAACCCAAATTGTGTCTTCATGCCTTTTCGTTTGGTTATTGTTTCCTCGTAGCAGACATGTACTCTCCACTCTAAAATCACTTTCTAAAAGGGCCTTCGTTGTCCTTGTATAACAATACTCTTCATAGCTTGAAAAATGCCCTAAAAATGGCGTTTGCCTTTTTTTTTAAAGACAATGGGCAGAGACAAATGCATGATCTACTTTCTATTGTTTTAGGTTCTTAATCGCTTGCCAAAGGCAAATGCATGATCTAGTTTATATTGTTACCGGTTCTGAATCACTTGCTAAATACAAATGCATGATCTTGTTTATATTGTTTCTGGTTCTGAATCACTTGTTAAATACAAATGCATAATCTAATTGTCAAAGACAAATGCTCATGTAAATTAGGGACCACATGTGTATAAATTGTTGGACAAAAAGGTGCTTGATGGGGATGATTAAAAGAAGAGTGTGTCATGGGTGTACTGAGTTGGCTTTTGTTTTTTTCACCTTTGAAATTCTTGAACCATACAGTTCCAAACACTCATGAGAGATTGATTAAGCTATCAACATTTGTCAATTTGAAAAATCTCTGAACTAGAATTTTACAAACTCTTCCAATCAAACACACACTTATAAGAAATCTGATGAAGCCTAGAATTATCATTGTTTGAACGGATCCAAAAGCTTTTTTTTCTGCCATTTATATCTTTTTGAAACTTAAGTCTTCCCATTCCTATCTTGTTTGAATTATCATTGTTTGAAATTTTTTGAATCTCATGTGCTTATACAACTGATTTTCAATTCCTAATCCAAAGATTGTGTTTCATATTTTCAACAATTGCGGTTTTGAGAACTTAACTGTTATCATCAAGCAACAGTGCCCTATGAGTCTTGACCCTTTCTAATTTCAAGTTCTCAAATTACGCTTCATGAGTGCATGATGAAGCCCTTTCAAGTACTGAACGCCTGAACTTCTTATGGTTTTATCATTTATCCAATATTAGTCTTAATTGAGTCAACAATGTAAGTTTTTTTTTTTTTTAGCTAACCAGGTTCTTGAGGCCTCATTATGTTCATCCGTTAGGGTGATAAGTATCAAATGAGTAATCGGTTGAAAAGAGCTGCAAACAGTAGTCATAGAAACCCAATTGAGCAGGGTCAGAACAGATGTATTCCCTGGCATGTCTTCAGCTGCATGGCTTGAAAAGTGTATCTTAGATATAGGCATATAGCCCACTAGCATGAAAAGTTTATTGGAGCTGGAATAGGTTGATCTCACAGTTTAAAACCTTGTATTGGCTTGCCCTGACTCGGCTATGTTGGTAATATCTATGGAGTCTGACAAGTACTGGTCATTTTGGGCCAGAACAAATCATTTTGGGCTCGGCACTAAAAATAAGCACCCTACTATTTTATGGGCCCTAGCCAAGGGGGATTTACCTTGAGCTCGTGGGTTTTTTGGTCCTGGCCATAACAGATCATTTGGGGCTCAACAGATCCTCTTATCTATTTGAGTGTATTTTGACTGTTTGAGACCTATCGCTATCCATCTTCTTTGCCAAAGGTTGTTTCTCTTATTTGCCATGTTATTAGTTCTTCATGTGCACTTTTTGTGTATAGCCTCAACTATTAATACTGTCAAAAGTAAGACCCAAGAAACTTCATGTCAAGCAAAAGACTAGTGACTATACAATTACAATCCTAGAAATGTAGATGATGCAATCTTTTCTAATCTATAACACACATAACCAAACCCTCCGGTTGTATTGCAGGAAGCGCATTGCAACTTCTTTAGAATGAGACACCCATGAATAAATCAAAGGTGTAAACATGCATCAATAAATAAACTTATGTTTTATTAAAGTCCTCATGAAACTACTTATTGTGTTACACAGGTTCGAGCGCCCAGACATGCCGTACCCAAGAAGCCTGCTTCGAAGAGTCTAGGGAAGAAGAAAAAGCGAGGACGAAAGCCACAACCACAACTGTAAGGTCTGTGACCTTACTGGGTCAGTTGGGCCCAATTACTGGCCCGTTGACCCATTTATTTTGATATTATTATAATTATTATTTTTATTAGACATTTAAGTGGGTTTAGTTGGTGAGCGAGTTTCTTTTGGTGTTAGAATAGTGCCTGCGGAGTTTCGTGCGATTCTGAGTTCGTTTGACCCTAGTAGGGGGTAGTTTGCAAATTAGGAAAAATTAAGTGTTTTTCTGAAAAATTCTTATCACCGTGATTTTGGGTTCGTTGGAAAGGTCTCGTCGCGTTGATCAATTTTGTCTTCTGGCTTGTTGCGATCCGACGACCAGAAACCCTTCTAATAATTTATTTTTTCTCCGGACCACTTAAGGGCATCTTAGTCTTTTCCCCCTCCCTTTCTTCTTAAACAAGAGATTAACCCTAATCTCTTTTCTTTCTCTGCAACGAATAATAACCTACCGCAGCCTCTTATTCTTCCTCATTCTTCCAAGGCTCCAGAACTCCTTCCCTGTAGGATCACTTCCGCGATCTGAGCCGCTCATCTTCTTCCTCGCGATCTCCTTTTTCCATCGACATCAGTTTGGTAAGATTTCCCTCTCTTTAATTTTTTCAATCAATTCTCTTTGGTTTAGATTTAGGTTAGATCTTAATCTTTTCCTCTCTTTTCTTCTCCTTTATATGATAGATTGCGTTTGGTCGGGTAGTTTGAGGTTTCTGTAGTGGTAGAGCTTCTCCTCAGATTTCTCCAATTTCAATCTTCTTCTTGGTTGAGGCAAGTAGATCTGCATTTTATAATTAAGCATGTGTGTATGTCTTCCATTGATTGGATATATGTGTTTTCTTGTTAGGTTTCCCTAATTCCAAGCATGTTCTGTTATTAATTTGGGTTAATTTAATTTAATTGTTAATTGATGTAAGTGGAAATGATGATGAATGGGATGGTTGGGAGAGCATGGTGGCTCAGTTTTGTGCAGGTTACAACTTTTGATAATGTTTGAAATTCGTGGGGAATGGTTTGGAAGGAAGGATGTCAGAAAACCAGCAAAACAGGGGATTCCCGGGAGGTTTTTGCCTCCGGGCATCCAGACGCCAGGGTTCGGGCGTCTGGACGCCAGAAGGCAGAGCCTTTGGGCGCCCTTACTGGTTCCAGAAGTCCAGACGCCAGGTTTCGGGCGTCCGGACGCCGGGATCCCGCAGAGGCATATAAACAGATTATTTTGGAACGCCCATAACTTTTAATCCGCCCGTCGGAATTTTACATATAATATACCGTTGGAAAGCTCTTGAAATGTAGAATCCAATGGTTCTAGTTTCATAACGATCAGAGATCGGAAAGTAGGATGATTACTCAGATTAATGATCCAGTCCATGTTTTATTGGAAATGAGACTTGTTAACCTAGGTTTGGGCCTTAGATATTGGAAAACATGAACCTAGCCTCACGTAACTATTAATGGGGTTTTGAAATCGTAGCACATGGCTTGGTGTGCTTCGATGGGTTGTCTAGGTATTTGTGTATTGTGTATGGTTTAACTGAATGCGTATGAAAATTGAATCAATAGATGCTCAATATGATTTTGCACCAAGGAAATTCTTTATAAGCATCGTTATTTCGAATTCCCCACGCACTCCGTTAAAACAGATATGATACAGGGATGACAACACTTGCCTAGGATTGGATTGTAATCTCTCCTTGATTTGTTAATCGTATCTGTCTATTTTGTATCCTTGTACACTCTCTTGGCACAAAACACCTAATTAATTCTGAAACATAAACTCTTATAGAATTAGAACAATGACCTGACTTAGAGTGTACCTTAGGAACCTTGTACCGTGTATTGATAAACATGACTAGCTAGAATGTAAGGGATTATCGTGTGGATGGTTTATCTAGTATTGATTTGAATGAGATAATCCCTAAGAACATGCTTTGTTTGCTGAGCTAGCCAGACTTGCTTGTCTTGGTTTTCCCTGCGTGTCACCATCACTTTATTATTATTATTTGCATATCATGGCCAATTGCAGTTTGGGGTTTATTGATGGGCCGGTTACTCGGACATCGGGGTGGGCAGTCGGCTTTGGACGGCGTCCATGGCGTTGAATAGTTGGGAGCGAGCTTGGACCGTGCTGATATTCCCGGGACTGGGAGCTTGGATCCCCTGGAGCCGGACTTTAGTATCAGTAGTCCGGATAGAATTGTTACTAGTACCCCGTGAGGTGGCTTGGACATCCACAGAGTCTCCCTCTTGTGCATTGCATTACATTGGTAGTGGTGATTGTTAGTATTGTTAGGATTCCTGTTTATGATTCTGATGGTTGTTTACTCATGCTACATGCCTAGTAGTGTTCATTGTATTCCTACAATCTTGTACTTGTCATTACTCTTATATTTAATGCATGTTATGTTTTAATTATATCTTGCTTATCTTTTGCTCAACATGTCGTTGACTCTGTTCCTTGGTGTGCAGACTCCTCATGTGAGTACTACTACGAGGAGCAGGCCGGTGAGGAGATCCCAGAGGATCTCCAACCAGCAGAGGAGGCACGAGAGTGGAGTGCCGATGACATAGAGTAGCGTCTTCATTACCAGGCACATGAGAGACTCACATTGGGACAAACATTAGATTTTATTTAATTCATTGTTATTCTTCGTTGAACTTTTCTTTCATTGACGCTATGTTGTTTAATGACCTTAGTTTCTGAGATGGCCATTGTAATTAAATTAACTTCCATTTTAGCTTTAATTGTTTCTTGCAACTTTAAATTTAATTGAGAATTATTATCCATTGTTGATATCAATGTATGAATTCCGCTATTGTTTTATGTTTTGAGGTTGAAATACATTATTCTTACAACGGACTTACGATCCTTGGGCCAAAAAGGGCAAAAAAATTTAATTGGCCCAAAATTTCACTCCCCGAATCCGGTTTATTCTCTAATCGGGTTCAGGGGACGTGACAACAACCACTGAACATTGATGATTCTCCTTTGAATGCATCACCCCCCAAGAACCATGTTCAAGAACCGAAGTTGCATTATGAGTCTATTTACGTTACCCCACCTGATGAAGATGTCAGCAATGTACCAATCGAGGATCTGTTTTCCACTTCGCCTTGTCTTGAAGTGTTAACAACTCCACCACCAGCCCAGCAGCGTGCCATTGTGGTTGCCCGTACGCCTGCAACCATTGAGTCACTTGTGTGGAGGCTTAAACATTTACCTAGGTCGCGAAAAGTTCCAGACAAGTTAATGGGATTTCGGCATTCCATAACTCGGTCTGAATATATCCTCTCGGAGCTGGACAAGGAGATACTAGATGGTTTCTACAAGTACTACCATTCAAGGTAGATATACACGCTTTAACAGTTATAGGTAAGTACTACGATTCTATAAGTACCTTAATGATATTCCAATTTGGATTACAGAAAGACAGAACTTGATGCTATATGCTCGATGGTCAAGAGCAACACACTATATGCATTATTGGAGGATGACACTTTGCTAGACACGAACGTCATTTATTAGTACTTCGATTGTATTAGGAGCAGCTGTAAAGATGCATATTTGGCTGACCCAAGCATATGTGTAAGTGACAACATTACATGTTGAAATATGTAAGTCTTTCAGTGGGCTGGATGGCTTATGCAGACTACTTATTGGTGGGTTCCTTTGTAGCAGATGGTGTTTATTTTGAAATTTGGATTATGGACTGTGGAGTGTGGACTATGGAAATATGGATTATGGACTATGATATTTGGGTGGCTTGTTTATTTTGAAAATTTCCCATTAATTGTTATAGTGTATAATACATCTATCATTTTCCTTTACAGAGTTGGTGGCAAGGAAAGTAGAAAATCGGAGATGATGTAGCGTTTGGCCCAGATGGATCCAGAGTTTGAGATGCAAAAGAGTGTAAGGCCCTCGTTTACATCCTACACGCGCACAATCATTTCACTCTTCTTGTCGGTTACACAGACGAAAATCGTTGGGAATTCTACAATAGCTCAAAAAGTGACCATTATCATCAGAATATTTGTGATGGTTTCGTGAGTATAAAACCCATCAGTTTCTTGTTATTCATGGATTGCCCTTTCACATGCTATTATTTATTTACTTTTTTTCCTACTTAATTTGTAAACAGAGAATGTGGTTAACTCAGCGATTTGGAGATTACGGATGGGGTGAGCCATGGGTGTGGACGAACATCACAAAGACTGACATCCCTTATCAGCAGAATGGGACGGATTGTGGTTTCTTTGCTATTGGATACGCAGAGCACTGCATACACCATCGCCCGATAAGGTTCACCCAGGCTGACATTCCCTACTATCGTAGGAAGATTTTGGTTGAGATATTCAAGAGAAGCTGGCTTATGAATGCTGACAGGGTTCAACTCCCGAACTTTCCAGCTTTATAGACTTCTGTTTTATTATATGCCAAGGACGTATGAAATTCTTTTGGTGAAATTGATGTAATGAACTGGTATTCTTTTGGATGAAAATGATGTAAAGAACGCGTAGTTTGGATGGAATTTATTTGGATGTAATTTTTTTTGTTGAATTTAAAGTTGATGTATGGTGTGTAATGAAGTTGTTAGGCTTCAACTCCCGAACTTCCCAGCTTTATAGACTTCTGTTTTATTATATGTTAAGGACGTATGAAATTCTTTTGGTGAAATTGATGTAATGAATTGGTATTCTTTTGGATGAAAATGATGTAAAGAACGCGTAGTTTGGATGAAATTTATTTGGATGTAATTTTTTTTGTTGAATTTAAAGTTGACGTATGGTGTGTAATGAAGTTGTTATTTTCTGTGAAAATAATGTAATGAAATTGTTGTTTGGGTTCAGATTTATTTGTTGAAGTTGAAGTTGATTTTTAATGTAATGAGGCAACAATTGTAAAGTTGTTGTTAATCCACCGTGATTTAAACACACAAGCTTCCCAGCGTCCTTAATGACTCATAAAGCAGCCCAAATTTCCTTCCCACCGTCCCTAGCGACCTTTATTAGTTATAGATAAGAGTCCCTAAAGACCAATTGAACAGCATCTGTTTCCTTCCCTGCATCCCTTATGACCGATATTAGTTATAGATAAGTAGGGGTGTAAGAAAAAACCGCCTAACCGTCAAACCGCACCGAACCGAACCGAACCGCGGTTATTAACCGTATTTTCACGGTTCGGTTCGGTTACGGTTAATAAAACCAAAAAACCGCACGGTTCGGTTCGGTTACGGTTTTCCACAATATTCACGGTTATTAACCGTTTTACGGTTCGGTTAACCGTATGCGGTTAACCGCACCGATAACGAATAAAATAATATACATGGGGGGTAAACGAAATTTTCCTTACCTAAAAGTTTAGGCTAAAATCAAACCCTAGCTTCCCATATCTCCTCTCTGCTCTCTGCCATTTCAGACGCCTCCCATTTCAGAGGCCTCCCTCTCATCTCCTCTCCTCTCGGCCTCTCATCGTCATCGCCTCCCTCTCTCAGCAGCTCCCCTCTCTCGTCCACGCGCAGCTGCCCCGGCCCTCTCTCAGGTACACGCCTCTGCCCCCATCTCTCCTTTCTCCCTCTCTGCTCTCTATCCCTCACTCTCCTTTCCGCTCTCTCTCCATCTCTCTGCTCTCTGCTCTCTCCCTCTCTCATCGTCTCCCTCTCTCATAGTCTCCCTCTCTGCTCTCTCTCTGCTCTCCATCCCTCTCTGATCTCCCTCTCTCCCGTCCACTCTCTCTGCTCTCTTCCTCACCCTCTCTCTACTCCGCCCACTCTCTCCCTCTCGTTCGCTCCTTCTCCCCCTCGCTCTCTCCCCTTCGTTTCCGCCCTGCGCCCACACACCTCCCTCTCTGCTCTCCCTCTCTACCACACGCCTCCCTCTCTGCTCTCCCTCTCTACCCTCTCTGCTCTCTCCCTCTCTCTCTCCATCTCGATCTCTCTGCTCTCTCCCTCTCTGATCTCCCTCTCTCCCCTCTCTCATCGTCTCCCTCCTCTGCTCTCTCTCTCTGCTCTCCCTCCCTCTCTGATCTCCCTCTCTCCCCTCTCTCATCGTCTCCCTCTCTGCTCTCCCTCCCTCTCTGCTCTCTCCCCCTCTCTCTCCATCTCCATCTCTCTGCTCTCTCCCTCTCTGATCTCCCTCTCTCCCCTCTCTCATCGTCTCCCTCCTCTGCTCTCCCTCCCTCTTTGATCTCCCTCTCTCCCCTCTCCCCTCTCTCATCGTCTCCCTCTCCGCTCACCCTCTGTCTCTCCCTCTCTGATCTCCCTCTCTCTCGTCCACTCTCTCTGCTCTCTTCCTCACCCTCTCTCTACTCTGCCCACTCTCTCCCTCTCGTTCGCTCCTTCTCCCCCTCGCTCTCTCCCCTTCGTTTCCGCCCTGCGCCCACACGCCTCCCTCTCTGCTCTCCCTCTCTACCCTCTCTGCTCTCTCCCTCTCTACCCTCTCTGCTCTGTCTGTATTGCTTCCTTGACTCACCAACCTAAAGCCTTCAATCCACTCATTAATTCAGTTCTGATCACAGTTTGGTGTTGCATTGGTTGTGTGATCATAGCCAAAAGATTGCAATGGCAGACTGGGCACCTGTTGTCATTGGGTTGTTACTCTTCATACTCCTCTCACCTAGGCTTCTTTTCCAGCTTCCAGGTAACGCCCGACGCGTGGAGTTTGGCGGCTTACAGACCAATGGCAAGGCCATTGCCATCCACGCACTCATCTTCTTTATCATCTTCACCATCCTCATCTTGGCCGTTGGTTTTCACATCTATGCTGGTTGATTGATACAGTAATTCTTGAAGGGTCCCCTGCTGTTTTCTGTTGTTATTGGTTTGGTTTGGTGTGTGTACTTTGGTTTTCTTCTTCTTCTTCTCATAATTTGTTGTTGTTGTGTTGGTTTTTTGTTTTTTTTTCCTTTCTTCTTCTTCTTTTTTTTCAACTTTTGGCAGTGAATTGGGTTGATAGGTAGCCTGTTGTAGTGATTTTTTAAAGGAGAATTTACATATAATAACATCTTTCTTTTTGACAATTGCAAATAGACATGTGCTTTGTTATCTTACATTCAAAGGTCTGCCCGTTAAATATTATTCGATGTATTTTGATTTATTGGATAAGGATGAAAGTTTCATGGAAATCTAACTTGATTAACATTGAGCAAGGGCCTTAATTGCAATCATATCGACTTGGATTTAATACTCTTTATGCAAGAAACAAATATAAGAAACATCTCCTTTGTTATAGTAGTGATGCCACTGATCAATTAAAGAGAACTTATTAGTTTTGTTCAATTTCATTGTCAGATTTTCATGTCAAGTATGGCTGAGACTCCACTTCCTCAGTCTGATGCTGCTCCGCCTGATGCTGCTCTGCCTGATGCTCCTCAACCTCGAACTAACTCTGTTAGTCACTGTCAGAGTCAGGTATCCTCTCTCAAAAGAAAAAATAACAAAGAATCAGATATTTGGCAGCATTTTTCTAGACCTGATAATTATGACCCTAAGATTCAGTATACTCTCCATTGTGGCCATTGTGATGTGCCAGTTAAGTGGTTGAGTGCTAATGGAACTAGTGCAATGAGGAATCATTTGAGAATCTGTCCTAAGTTTCCAGAAAATATAAATGCAAATAGCTAGAGACAAAAGAAAATTACTTCAGTAATGAAATCTAGTAGTGGAGCTGAAAATGTGAATCCTATTGCACTTTGGAAATTTAGTCAGGATGTTTGTAGAGATGAACTTGCAAAAATGATCATCTTAGATGAATTGCCTTCCAAATTTGTAGAAAATGAGGGTTTTAGGCGCTTTTGTAGCATGATGCAGCCCCTATTCAAACCTATTTCACGTGTTACAATTGCTAAAGATTGTATGGCTTTGTATGCGGCGGAGAGGAAAAAATTAAAGAGTATGTTTTTGAACAGTAGACAAAGGATATGTCTCACTACTGATGCATGGACATCAAATCAGAATCTTTCTTATATGTGCCTTACGTCTCATTGGATCGATAAAGACTGGAACTTGCACAAAAACTTGTTTGGGACTTTTTCCGCAAGTATACGGTTGTCTCAAGTAATATAGACTATGGAAGTCCGAATATCGTTCCCACGAGGATCGTTACAAGAGAAATAACAATGATTAATGAAAAGGAGTATCAACTCAAATATAGCTAATAAATGCAAATGGAGATAACAAAAACAAGAAACAAGATAATAACAAAGGAAATAAAAAATGCAAACTAAAAGAAAACAAGAAACTAGATAACAAAGAGATGTAAGTAGAAATAAAAGAACAAGGTTAGTAACAAAGTTAATGACAAAAGAAAAACAACAAGGTTAATAACAAGAACAAATGAATAATGTTAGATAGATCAAATGAGTAAGTGTGTGAAAATAAGTGAAAGATCAAGATAGAAATAAACTAAAAGCATCAATAGAAACAAACTAATAAGGAGAACAAGATAGAAAATGAGTGAATGGAGATCAAAGGAAATGCTAAAAGTGTAAAATCAAAGGAGGAATAAAAACAAACACAAAGAAGGTATGAACAATTAAGCTAATGGATATAATGGTATGGATAGAGAAATGGAGTGTGGGAATTAAAAACAAGAGAATGAGTGTGTGGGAATGTGAATACAATTAAGTTAAAGTAATCAAAATAAGCAACAAGCAATACTAATAGATAGATTGAATCATCTAGAATCCACTAAGTGACACTAATCCAATGCTAATGCTCTTCTAATTTCCCAAACAAATACTCAAATCTAATGACAAATCAATGCTTAATTAGATTTGGAAAATATAACTTTAAAGCTCTAAGATAGAAATTAACAATCTAATAACCAAGATTTTCTTCTCTTCATAAAAGAAAAGATTCCTAATAACTATTTATCAAAAGTAAGCATAAACCATCAAAAGATATTAACTCCTAAGCATGATTTATCAAACCTAAGAATAGATAGTAAAAAGAATGCTAAGAAATAAAATAAGCATAGAAGGTTGCACAATGCAATGAAGACAAATCTATTCTAACATATTAAGCACATAAACAAGGGAATTAAAATAAAGAGCATAAGCAAAAGGAAAAGTATTAACTTAGCTTCATCTAGAAGATCCAATCAAAGTGATTAGCCACCCATTGGAGAAGACAAAGCTTTCATTATAAATCTTCAAATTTTACAAGGCTTTCCTCACTTTCTCTCTACAATTGCTCTCAATTACATGAATAGCTTAAGTAAAGAGGAGGAGGCTCTCCTTGCTTGTGTCTCTAATGCCTAGAGCTCCCTTCCTTATATAGAGATATTTTCCTTGCTCTTTTTGGTTTCTTTCCAATGTGGGACTTCACAAGAATGGAAATATGAACATATGAATGTAATTCTCGTGTTAGAAAACAGTCCTCAGATTGATGTGCAATTTTGACCCCCGGAACGTCCGAATTGGGAAAAATGTTGTGAAATATGATTTGTAGATCTTAGAACAAGCTTTCCAATGCTTCTGAGATCACCTCAATCGGACATCTGAGTGAAAAGATATGGTCAAAATACCAACCCAGGTCTTTCATTTTTCTTCTTATTGTTGGCCTATCTTTGTCATTTCTTCATCCAATTGTCTTCCAAACTTAGCCTTACTCTCTTTAACTCTTGAATCTCAACTTTAATCTTCAAATTAATCTTCAATTAACACCTACAAAGAGAAATTAACATAATTGAGAGTATTTTTTAACATATTTTGTATGGAGGCCATTGGAACTCATATAAATGCATACAAATGGCTATCTATAATGGAAAGATATGAGCAAAGCATGATGGGGAGGAAATTTATTATTTTTATGCTAAAAATAGTGTTTTGAGTTCTTTTATCTTTGAAACCTCATAAAATAATGCTATGAAAGTGTATTTTTTGTGAACTCATCACACCCCCAAACCCACATTTTGCTAGTCCCGAGCAAAATAAAAGGAAACTAACTATATGCAGAAAAAAAATCCTAACTCACTTTCGCAGGAATCGCGGCTGCACTTAGCTCGTGCAACAAGCCATTTAAACCCCTAAGTTTCCCTTAGTGGACGAGTTTTGTCTCGTGAGGGTTTTCAGCGAATAAATCCCACAAAATTCTTTTTATTTATATCCTCGGGTTTTTTGGCAAGCTAATAAAAATGAGAGCAAGTTTAGAACACTATCCAATTGCTAAAAATCTTTCAAGGATACTCAAGTCCCGGAGTGCATTTGAGTGAGTTTAGCCAACACTTGTGCGGTTTTGGGTTCTGAGAAAACACAAATTTGATCACCTTCTAAATCCATTCGTTTTGACTTTAGCCTCACAGTCATACTCTCGGAAATAAAATCGCTTAGATTTTCTGACTTATCACTCTATATGTGAGTATTGGTAAGGCAAAAGGACTCACATATCTTTTGAGAATGAAGAATTTTTGGTGAAGTTATCTCATGGAAAGAACAACCATTTAATTGAGGGTAAAAATGCTCACTCAACTTCTCACTTGTTTAACATCCTAACTTTTCCTGAAATCCAATAGGGCTTTTATTGGTTGTAATGGGGTTAGGGGAAAGGGTTTGGTAAAAATGGAAAATGAGGTTTTAGGGTTTCTGAGAAGGTAAGATCTTGAGTTTTCTTCGAAGGAATTTTCTTCGATTCGACTTCACTTTTTCCTTTTCTTTTTTTTTTCTTTTTTTTTTTTGTTGGTTTTTTTTTCTCTCTCTTTTTTTTTTTTTCAACTATGCTCTTTTTTTTTTTTCGAGAAGACTTTTTCCTTGGATAGATCATGTGAAGTATCAACAATGCACACTTCCTTCTTTCTTTATCTTTTCCTTCCACTTCTCAAAAACAATCGGTTGAAGGCTTTTTATTTGGGTGGAGAGGCTTTGGGATTTTTTTTAAAAAAATGTATAAAGGATAATGGCTCAAAAAGGGTTACTATGGAAATGTTTTTATGGGTAGGTTTTTAATGGCCATGAGGTTTTCATTTTAGATTGCCTATCATCACTTTACCAGGTCTAGAAAGGTGCTCACAAGCTACAAGTCAAGGTTAGTTCGCAATTTTGATGACACCCTCAATGGTTGGAAAGAAATAGGCACTAATGAGATAAAAGAAATGTGCCGAAAACTACGAGTTTGAGTAGCTCTTCATTCTACTCGGAATTAGCGCAGAAGAGTCCTTACCCTGAAGGAATAGAAAGGCTCTACACTCAATTGGTTTAGTCTCCACTAGTGATTTGTCAGGGTCACTCATATGTGCTCACTCTTCACTTGGACTACACTCATGTGGCTAAATGTGCAAGAATTTTTCCAAGACTTGATTTTGTGATATTCTTTTTAGGATTTGGATAGTATGGTAAACTAAGATTTCGAAACTTATTAACAAGCTAAAATCCCATGGAATTTTCTTTCTTCTTTTTTTTTTTTTTGTTTTTTTTGGAGAAATTAAAAAAAATACTAAATATTTACAGGCAAATACATGTGTGCAATGCAGTACCACACCCCCAAACCTAAATCAAACATTGTCCGCAATGATATGCAATGCGAAATGATAAATGGACAAGAAAAGAAGAAAGAAAAAAAATGGAACGCCTTACCATCGGTTGATGCAAAAAATGAATATTGGGTTGCCTACCAACCAGCGCTTAGTTTCACTTTATCAACCCGACGTGACCCTGAAAATTACTTATGCAACATACACAGGGTCCTGAACAAGGGTTTCTTCGACATCCTTGTTCTTAAGCTCCAAAAAAGGTTTCAACCTCTGACCATTGACTTTAAAAACATCCCCATTCTTGGGGTTCTCAATCTCAACTGCCCCATGAAAATAGACAGTGCAAACAATGAAGGGTCCAGTCCAGCGGGATCTCAGTTTTCCTGGAAAAAGATGCAGGCGAGAATTATACAGAAGAACTTTCATGCCCGGTTCAAAGGATTTCCTCAAGATAGATTGATCATGGTTTCTCTTCATCCGATCCTTATAAATCTTGGCATTCTCATAGGCGTCATTTCTAAGTTCCTCCAGCTCATTGAGATGCAACTTGCGTAGGTTACCGGCTTTACTTAAATCAAAATTGAACATTTTGATGGCCCAGTAAGCATTATGCTCCAATTCTACCGGCAAGTGACATGCTTTCCCAAAGACCAATCGATATGGAGACATGCCGATCGGGGTCTTATAGGCAGTCCGATAAGCCCATAAAGCGTCTGTCAATCTTAAAGACCAATCTTTCCGGGTAGGATTGACTGTCTTTTCCAAAATTTGCTTTATTTGCCTATTAGACACTTCCACCTGTCCGCTAGTTTGTGGGTGATACGGAGTAGCAACCTTATGAGTAATAGAATACTTTTTCATCAGATTCTCGAAGGTGCTATTACAAAAATGACTCCCACCATCACTGATAATCGCCCTGGGGGTACCAAATCTAGAAAAGATGTTTTCTTTAATAAATTTGATAACCACGTGACGGTCATTCGTTCTGGTTGGAATCGCCTCTATCCATTTGGAGACATAATCTACAGCAAGCAAAATGTATAAGTTGCCGAAGGAACTCGGAAATGGACCCATGAAGTCTATGCCCCAAACATCAAAAATTTCCACAATAAGCATCGGATTTAAAGGCATCATGTTCCTCCGCGTAATTCTGCCTAATTTCTGACAACGTTCACAGTGCAAACAAAAGGTGTGACAATCCTTGAAAAGGGAGGGCCAATAAAATCCGCATTGCAACACCTTTGTTGCAGTCTTTCTAGAACTAAAATGCCCACCACAGGCGTGGTCATGGCAGAAGGATATCACACTTAAATAGTCCTCTTCTGAAATGCATCTCCTCATGATCTGGTCTGGACAGTACTTGAACAGGTATGGGTCATCAAAGAAGAAATGCTTAACCTTGGACAAAAACTTGGACCTATCCTGTTTGGACCAGTGATCGGGCATCTGTCCAGTGACCAGGTAGTTAACGATATCTGCAAACCAAGGGAAATGGGAGACACTCAACAATTGTTCATCCGGGAAACTCTCACTCAATGGGATGCTCTCATGCTCGAGGTCTGAAGGTAATCTAGAGAGATGGTCAGCTACAACATTTTCAGAACCTTTCTTGTCCCGAATCTCAAGGTCAAACTCTTGTAACAAGAGAATCCACCTAATCAGACGGGCTTTCGCATCTTTTTTCATCAACAGGTACCTAAGGGCCGAATGATCGGTGTAAACTATGACCTTAGACCCAATCAAGTAGGGTCTAAACTTTTCCAGGGCAAAGACGACAGCTAACAGCTCTTTCTCTGTGGTTGTGTAATTTAGCTGAGCATCATTCAAGGTCCTACTGGCATAATATATGACATGGGACGATTTGTTCACTCTCTGTCCTAGCACAGCCCCAAGAGCATGGTCAGAAGCGTCACACATGAGTTCAAAGGGAATTGTCCAATCAGGTGGCTTTATTATCGGGGTAGAGGTTAACTCCTTTTTCAATTGTTCAAATGCTTGTAGGCAGGGTTCATTGAAGACAAAAGGCATATCCTTAGATAGCAGATTGCACAAGGGTGCAGCTATCTTGCTAAAATTCTTAATGAACCGTCTATAAAAACCTGCATGGCCCAAGAAAGATCTGATATTCTTCACCGTTTTTGGCGGTGGCAGGTTGGAAATGAGTTCAATTTTGGCCTTATCAACCTCAATGCCATTCTCAGAAATAACATGGCCCAAGACAATTCCTCTTTTCACCATGAAATGACACTTCTCCCAATTCAAAACAAGATTCTTCTCTTGGCATCTCACTAAAACAAGGTTCAGGTGATGCAAACATTCCTGGAAACTACTCCCATGGACCGAAAAATCGTCCATAAACACCTCTAAGAATCGTTCGACCATGTCCGAAAATATGCTCATCATACACCTTTGAAATGTCGCAGGTGCATTACACAACCCAAAAGGCATGCGCCGGTAGGCAAATGTACCGAAAGGGCATGTAAAAGTTGTCTTGTCCTGGTCCTCGGGTGCTATAGGTATCTGATTATAGCCGGAGTATCCATCAAGGAAACAATAAAAGGCATGACCGGCTAGTCTCTCAAGCATCTGGTCCATAAATGGGAGGGGAAAATGGTCTTTACGGGTGGCCGAGTTCAACTTTCTATAGTCAATGCACACTCGCCAACCCGTCTGGGTCCTTGTAGGCACTAACTCGTTGCCCTCATTCTTTACAACAGTTATCCCAGACTTTTTTGGCACAACATGGACTGGGCTCACCCATGAGCTGTCTGAAATAGGGTAAATGATACCTGAATCCAACAGTTTCAGAACCTCCACTCTTACGACATCCTTCATTGATGGATTAAGACGCCTCTGTGGTTCTCTAGAAGTTTTTGCATTTTCTTCCAAATGGATCCGATGTTGAACCACAGATGGGCTTATTCCTTTTATATCTGCAATTGTCCAGCCTATAGCCTCTTTGTGATCCTTCAGGATTTCAATCAATTGTTGTTCCTGGACTTCTTCCAGGTCTGAGGCTATAATGACGGGGAGGGTCTCAGCTGGGCCCAAAAACACATACTTGAGGGTGTCAGGTAGTGGTTTTAGGTCGAGCTTGGGCGGTTCTTCAATTGATGGAACAGGTGGGGCAGCCGATGGGGTCAAGATCTCTGGCTTGGGTTGCCACTGACTCCTCTCAAAAGCAGGGGTAGAATCCAGTAACGCATTTACTTCTTTAATGCTTTTCTCAACATCAATGTTACCTCCAAAATGTGCAAGACAGGCCTCTAGTGGGTCCTCACAAACTAATTGTGATCCAACACTCTCAATAAACTCTTCCAGGTAACTCACCTCACAAATTTCATAATCACTCTCATCTCTGGGCTGCTTGCCAACATTAAAAATGTTTATCTGGACTGTCATATTCCCAAACGATAGGTGCATCACACCATTTCGACAATTAATCAAGGCATTGGAAGTTGCAAGGAATGGTCTCCCTAAAATTACCGGGATCTTCACGCTATTTCCTATTGGTGGTCGGGTATCAAGGACTACAAAATCCACTGGGAAAACAAACTCACCTACCTTGATCAAAACATCCTCAACAACACCTTTGGGGTACCTAACTGAAGCATCAGCTAGTTGTAAGGTCATCTTTGTCGGTTTCAGCTCCCCCAAACCTAACTCCTCGTATATCGAATACGGGAGCAGATTGACAGTCGCACCCAAGTCCAGCAAAGCCTGTTCTATGCGATGATCCCCTATTTGACAAGAAATTGTAGGACACCCAGGGTCCTTGTATTTGATTGGGGTCGAAGTGGTAATGATGGAACTGCATTGCTGGGCTAAAAAGGCCTTTTTGGGTACATTGGTTGCTCTCTTGAATGTGCATAAATCTTTGAGGACTTTGGCATAAGTCGGGATCTGTTGGATGGCTTCTAACAATGGGATGTTAATTCTCACTTGCTTGAACACTTCAAGGATTTTATCCATCTGGACATTATTTTTCATTTGACCTAGCCTCTGAGGATATGGGGCCTTGGGAACAAAGGTTTTAGGTGGGGGCTCACTCGGTGAGGCAGCTCCTATTGGTTTCTCAGGTTCCTTAGTAGGCTCTGGGTCCTTCTTTGGTTCCTCAAGTTCTTTTTCCAAAACTACATGCTCCCTCCTCACTTGAGTCCGTTCAGATTGCCTATGGTCCTCTTCTGGTGTGTCAACCTCCTTTGCAGCCATTCTACGGGTGGTAACTGCATGCACTGCATTGACTTGCTCATGGACTTTGCCCTTGTCATCATGGACAACAAATTGGCCCGTTGAAGTTTGGCCTTTGGGGTTGGCTTCGGGCTGACTTGGAAAAGTACCCTTGTCTCTTTGAGCTATTGACCTGGCCAACTGGCTGACAGTGTATTCCAACTTGGCAATGGACTGGGTATTGGTATTCAAATTCTGAGTAGTGCTTTGTTGGAATTGGAGGGTATTTTGGGCCAACATTTTCATTGTGTCCTCTAGAGAACTTATCTGCTGATTCTGGGAATTAAGATTCTGATAACCTTGGACCATGGGTGGTCCCTGTGACACTTGGGGTACTTGAGGCTTTTGGTATCCCGGAGGTGGCATATGCTGGGCCATTGGCTGAGAAGGGTTTCCTTGGTGTTGTCCTTTGGTCCATGAAAAATTAGGATTATCCTTCCAACCAGGATTGTATGTATTAGCATATGGATCATACCTCGGCCTCTCATATCTAGTATTCTGGTAAAGTGCACTCACCTCCTCCATACTCTCACTTTGACTTTGACCAAAGAATGCTCTACATTGGGATCCATGATGGGTGAACTCTCCACAATTGGTGCAGGGTGGGGCAGTAGGGTCACTGACTGCTCGGCTCATCTTTAATGATTCCAGGGTCTTTGGGGTGGTCTGCTGACATGTTTGGTTCATTTCAAGGGCTTCTAATCTCCTTGTCAGCGTGGCCAACTTGGCCTCGGCCTCGAATTTGGGTTCCATTCTATGCATGCCCCTTCTTTCTGCAACAATGGGTCTTTTGGGATCCTCTCTGATAGGTTCCCATTGGAGAGTGTTCTCAGCGACCTCCTCAAGGTATGTCCAAGCTTGGTCAGTTGTCTTTTGAGTGAATACTCCATTGCAGAAAGACTCCACCATGGTCTTGGTGGGATAGTCCAGTCCTTCATAAAGGATTTGGACTAACCGGATCTTTTCGAATCCATGATGCGGGCATTGTAACAATGAGTCTTTGAACCTTTCCATGTACTCATACATGGTTTCTCCCTCCAGTTGGTGGAAGTTGTTCAGGGTGTGTCTAATGAAGGCCGTTTTCTGTTTTGAATAAAACTTTTTATAAAAGGCCTCAACTAGTCCCTCCCATGTGTTTATGGAATTAGCCTGTAAGGCGTAAAGCCATGCTTTCGCCTTCTCCTTCAGCGAGAACGGGAACAACCTAAGCTTAAGGGCCTCTTCAGACATATGGTTATACTTCATGGTCCCACAGATTTCCTCAAACTCTCTCACATGCTGATATGGGTTCTCATTTTCCACCCCTCGAAAAATTGGTAACATTTGGATTAAGCCGGATTTCAGCTCAAATGAGGCATTTGTGGCAGGTATGACGATGCATGAGGGTTGGGTAGATCGGGTTGGGTACATGTACTCCCTAAGAGTCATGGGTTGGGTTTGTGGGTTTCCGTCAGCCATTTCCTCAATGGCAATGGGCCCCACAAAATTCTCAATAGGGATATCGAATAAATCAAAGCTCTCTAAACGACCCTGTACACATAACCAACTGTGCATAAACTACCTCTCAACTTCGAAAATGATGGTCCACTCAAGTGATGATGAACGAGGATTAATGCTTAAACACAAACAAGAAAAACAAAATGATTTTGAAAAACAAACTAAACTATTCTCAACTAAGGCTACCTAAAATTAAACTAGACAACTCCTAACTGTGAAGAGTACACCTAGGCCTCCAATCCGGTCCTATGAAACGTAATCAGCCAGGCAAGCCCCCAGGGGATTGGTGGGATCACGATGCGTGTGGCAAAGGTTCCGCTTAAATACCAAACTCCTAGAACAGATGAACTGTCTCCCTTAAAGGGACAAGGCTATTCTAGGCACCGATTTTCGTCAAGGAGCGCAAATGGTACAACCTTTGATGGTCTTCTCCTAATGAGCTCGTGTCCTATGGTCACGTTTCTACTCAAATTTTATTAAATGTTAAGGATTCCTAAGTAGTGAGGAAAATGAGTTCCTATGGGCAAGGAAATGGTGATGAAATCCAATCCTTATCTTGTTGGGGGTATGATTGCCCTTACTAAGTGTGTGCTCTCCAAATTACTTTGTGTATTTTAAAATGATTAAGCACTACAAAGCAATTAAACAATCAAACAACCAACAAAATTGACCCACTAACAGGGGATGCGTGGGTGTATCGAAATACGCACCTCCCAAACTAAATTGGGGGAAGATCAGTTGAAGTCGACCCAAGCCACCGACACCAATTTCGGTGTACGAACTTGGGGGGGCCGTGACGGTATCGTCCAACCGTCCTCCTTCCTTAATTATTACAATGCTTTGAAAACTTAAATGAACTTAAAAAAAAATTATTACAACTTGAAAAGAATCCTAATACAAGATTTTTCTAAGAAAGCAAATTAAATTCCTAAGTTAGAGTTCTTTGGTTGCTCTTTTCTTCTTTCCTTGCTCCAACCGCGGAATCACTGAAAATACAAACAATGGAAAATGTGTAGAATCCGCAATGAAAACTAAAAGAAAGAATAAAAATGCAACTAAGCTATATGAGAGTTGAAAATCCTTAAAATCAAGGATTCCTATGTACGCCGATCCCCGGCAACGGCGCCAAAAACTTGTTTGGGACTTTTTCCGCAAGTATACGGTTGTCTCAAGTAATATAGACTATGGAAGTCCGAATATCGTTCCCACGAGGATCGTTACAAGAGAAATAACAATGATTAATGAAAAGGAGTATCAACTCAAATATAGCTAATAAATGCAAATGGAGATAACAAAAACAAGAAACAAGATAATAACAAAGGAAATAAAAAATGCAAACTAAAAGAAAACAAGAAACTAGATAACAAAGAGATGTAAGTAGAAATAAAAGAACAAGGTTAGTAACAAAGTTAATGACAAAAGAAAAACAACAAGGTTAATAACAAGAACAAATGAATAATGTTAGATAGATCAAATGAGTAAGTGTGTGAAAATAAGTGAAAGATCAAGATAGAAATAAACTAAAAGCATCAATAGAAACAAACTAATAAGGAGAACAAGATAGAAAATGAGTGAATGGAGATCAAAGGAAATGCTAAAAGTGTAAAATCAAAGGAGGAATAAAAACAAACACAAAGAAGGTATGAACAATTAAGCTAATGGATATAATGGTATGGATAGAGAAATGGAGTGTGGGAATTAAAAACAAGAGAATGAGTGTGTGGGAATGTGAATACAATTAAGTTAAAGTAATCAAAATAAGCAACAAGCAATACTAATAGATAGATTGAATCATCTAGAATCCACTAAGTGACACTAATCCAATGCTAATGCTCTTCTAATTTCCCAAACAAATACTCAAATCTAATGACAAATCAATGCTTAATTAGATTTGGAAAATATAACTTTAAAGCTCTAAGATAGAAATTAACAATCTAATAACCAAGATTTTCTTCTCTTCATAAAAGAAAAGATTCCTAATAACTATTTATCAAAAGTAAGCATAAACCATCAAAAGATATTAACTCCTAAGCATGATTTATCAAACCTAAGAATAGATAGTAAAAAGAATGCTAAGAAATAAAATAAGCATAGAAGGTTGCACAATGCAATGAAGACAAATCTATTCTAACATATTAAGCACATAAACAAGGGAATTAAAATAAAGAGCATAAGCAAAAGGAAAAGTATTAACTTAGCTTCATCTAGAAGATCCAATCAAAGTGATTAGCCACCCATTGGAGAAGACAAAGCTTTCATTATAAATCTTCAAATTTTACAAGGCTTTCCTCACTTTCTCTCTACAATTGCTCTCAATTACATGAATAGCTTAAGTAAAGAGGAGGAGGCTCTCCTTGCTTGTGTCTCTAATGCCTAGAGCTCCCTTCCTTATATAGAGATATTTTCCTTGCTCTTTTTGGTTTCTTTCCAATGTGGGACTTCACAAGAATGGAAATATGAACATATGAATGTAATTCTCGTGTTAGAAAACAGTCCTCAGATTGATGTGCAATTTTGACCCCCGGAACGTCCGAATTGGGAAAAATGTTGTGAAATATGATTTGTAGATCTTAGAACAAGCTTTCCAATGCTTCTGAGATCACCTCAATCGGACATCTGAGTGAAAAGATATGGTCAAAATACCAACCCAGGTCTTTCATTTTTCTTCTTATTGTTGGCCTATCTTTGTCATTTCTTCATCCAATTGTCTTCCAAACTTAGCCTTACTCTCTTTAACTCTTGAATCTCAACTTTAATCTTCAAATTAATCTTCAATTAACACCTACAAAGAGAAATTAACATAATTGAGAGTATTTTTTAACATATTTTGTATGGAGGCCATTGGAACTCATATAAATGCATACAAATGGCTATCTATAATGGAAAGATATGAGCAAAGCATGATGGGGAGGAAATTTATTATTTTTATGCTAAAAATAGTGTTTTGAGTTCTTTTATCTTTGAAACCTCATAAAATAATGCTATGAAAGTGTATTTTTTGTGAACTCATCAGACATCAAATCAGAATCTTTCTTATATGTGCCTTACGTCTCATTGGATCGATAAAGACTGGAACTTGCACAAAAAAATCTTGAATTTTTGTGTGATTTCTAGCCACAAAGGTGAGGCAATAGGTAGAAGGATTGAGGAGTGTTTAGTTGATTGGGGAATTCAGAAACTTTGCACATTAACTGTTGACAATGCTACATCAAATGACACTGCCATTACATATTTGAAGATAAAGTTCTTTAAGAGAAATGACAGTTTTATTTTAGGCGGTCGATATTTTCAAATGAGATGTTGTGCACATGTATTGAATTTGATTGTGAAAGATGGATTGGATGAGTTGGATGGTGCCATCAATTGAATTAGGGCTGCTGTGAAATATGCTAGGAGCTCTCCACAAAGGACGCATATGTTTAAGTCTTGTATGGAGAAGGAGGGAATAGATTGTAAAAGGATGTTGTGTTTGGATGTTACAACTAGGTGGAATTCTACATTTCTGATGTTGGAAACTGCAGCTAAATTTGAAAAGGCATTTGATCGAATGATTGATGATGATGATAAATTTAAGAAGGAACTTGAGGACGTAGGTGGACCTCCTACCTTCGAGGATTGGGAAGATTGTAGGCTCTTAACAACTTTTTTACAGAAATTCTATAATGCTACAACTAAGTTGTCTGGCACTTCATATGTGACTTCTCATTTGTATTTTTCTATAGTTGTTTCCATTGAAAACAAATTGAATACCTTGATGTCTGGTATTGATCCTTGTTTAAAAGCTATGGCATTCAAAATGAATTTAAAATTTGAGAAGTATTGAGAACCAATTGAGAAAATGAATATGATGTTGCTGATTGTTATTGTGTTGGATCCACGTTACAAGTTGACATATGTGACATGGTGTTATGAAAAGCATTTCAAACTTGAGTCTTCCAAGGTGGTTGAGCTTACTGAAAAGATAATGGATACACTTAATACTTTGTATGTGGAGTACCAACAACTTGAGTCCTGTAATGCTTCATCTTCAGGTCAAAATGATGAATTGGAGGTGGACCAATCCATTTTAATGAAAATGATGATCTCACGGAGGAATATGAAAAGCATATGGCAGAAGTAGAAAATACTGTGGACAAAAATGAAGTTATACAATACTTGGATTTTCCTCGTGAAAAAATTCAAGCCAATTCTAGTTTCGATATTTTGGCTTGGTGGAAATTAAATTCTTCAAGGTATCCAGTTCTTTCTCAAGTTGCACGAGATATTCTAGCTATTCCCGTCTCTACTGTTGCTTCGGAATCTGCCTTTAGTACGGGAGGACGTGTGTTGGATCCATATCGTAGTTCTCTATCTCCCAAAACAGTAGAAGGCCTTATTTGTGCACAAGATTGGTTTCAAGGTTCAAATGTAGCAGCTGATTTGGAAGATGTCATAGAGGAATTTCAAGCCTTCGAGGAGTTAGGTAAAACATTCCTTAATTCTCTTGAGATTTCATGTTATTTCAAATTTGTTGTGAATCTACATTAGATCAAATGATTAATAATGATTTTCTTTTTTGTCAGAATTTGATTTTGATGAGGTTTGAATTGAAGCTATGTTGAATCGAAGGCAATTGTAGCAAAACTCAACTGCTCACTTTATCAGCCTCCTTCTTGTTTGAAGATGATTTTTAAGTGGTTTGCACTTCTTGAAGACTTGAATTGTGGAGATGGTTTTATGAAATGTGATTTGTTGAGAATGTTTAAGTGGTTGACTTTGTGATTTATCTATGTTTGTGATTGTATGTGTAGTTTTAATAAATTGTATGAGTCTGTTGGAATGTTGTCTAATTAGGTGTTGGAATGCTGCCTATATTATGTGGTTGTTTGTAATTGAGTGTTTATGATGTTGCACTAAGAATGGAAGTGGAGATTTAATTTTGGATGTTGTCATTCATGTTTATTCCTGTTGTATGAATGTAAATCGTTTAAGAGTTTTTTCTTGCAATGAGCATTAATCCGTGAAAAAAAAAAGTTAGAACTGCCAAATATATGCATTCCATCCTTTTCCACAAAAGAACAATGCCAAACAGGCCCTAAAGTTCTTAAATTAAGAATTGTCCAGAATGACATATTAGCATTTTATATTGTATGTACTTTGATACAGAAGATATTACATTGAAGTCAAGAATATTCACGAAGATTCATAAAAATTAATAATACAAGAAAAATGTCTAAAAGAGCTAATACCACAAGTGAAGTAATTTAAAGTACTTCCTGGGAATGCATAGTGGATTATATAAGAATAGAGATCAAGCTATACAAAAAGTCCATGAATCTTCAGTTGGTGGACTCACTTTTACTGTACAAAGATGAAAGAAGTTACTGAACAATGTGGACTCACTTTTACTCCTCATTGCGGAAGTCGAAGGAATATGTTATGAGGTGGTTAATATGTTCATTACTGAAAATATAATCTGCTAACATGGGTTAGTATAGACCATTGATATTCACAGAATAAACTGTAGAAGTGCAGTCTGATTAAAGCAGTTGTTATCCACTACTCATTAACTTACAGATAGCATGTTCATTCTTTAAGTTCTGGATCATAATAGGTGTATTACTGTGTATATTTTTCCACGGTTATTAACCGTAACCGAACCGTATAATACGGTTAACCGCGGTTCGGTTTTCCACGGTTTTTGTATATACGGTTACGGTTACGGTTTTTAAAGACGGAAAACCGCGGTTACGGTTCAGTTAACGGTTTCCCCAAAAAGACCGGTTAACCGAACCGTTACACCCCTATAGATAAGGGTCCCTAGGGACCAATTGAACAGTATATGTTTCCTTCCCTACAGCCCTTACGACCGATATTAGTTATAAATAAGGGTCCCTAGAGACCAATTGAACAGCATCTGTTTCCTTCCCAGCGTCCCTAGCGACCGATATTAGTTATAGATAAGGGTCCCTAGGGATCAATTGAACAGCATCTGTTTCCTTCTCTGCATCCCTTACGACCGATATTAGTTATAGATAAGGGTCAGTAGGGACTCATGCATCAACATCTGTTTTCTTATACATATTAAGACAAAGTGCATATCAGAAGTAGTCTTTATGGGTAGATAAGATCCATTCCAACATAACTGCAGAGGGAAATCCAACTAGAATTTGGAATTATTCAAGGGAAAAAAATAAAACGAAATGAGGGAAATTATACATTAACAACCAAGAGGAAGCCAGATGGAACATTATATCTGGAAAAACACAAAATGTCATTGACATGTCATTAAATTTCTTCTGATTATATTGTTGTTCGTATGCATAAAGAAGGAGCCATAAATAACCATTTGAAACAAAATATCATTAAATCGGTTGAAATTTGTTGTTAATATGCATAAACAAAACCCAAAAAATTGCGTCGTTCAACCTTCTAGTAATCCACTCGTCCGAAACATGAAATTGTTGCTCCTTGTTTGAACTATGTTCTTTCGTGAGTCTTGAAATGGGGGGTATACTCATAGAGTAATGAACATCCTCTGAATGATCCATACTTGTATCATTGTCCAAAGCCCAAATGATTGGTTCCTCCTCTCCTATCATACCATTCGGCGTTGATGGAAAACTGAAATCGCAGTCCTCATTCAAGTCGATGGTGGGAAATTCTTTTGTGTGTGGCTCGATCATCAACTCTTTTGCTTTGGTTAACCTAATTTTATTGATCAAGGTTTCTCGTTGATGTTTATTTCTTTGCCTCTTATTGTTTCTGCATAAAAAAACACATGGATCAATTAACTTTGGATTTATATAAACACAATTATGGATTAAAAATAAATTTCACTACTTACGAACTCGTTTTTGGGGTTTCTTTGGTAGCATATGTATTTCCTTCCCTTCTTGCAACGAACAACAATATATTGTTTCTTGGATAAGTCTCCAAAGCTCTGAACATTCCATTTACATTATTGTCATCATCAATGTCTATCAATAAAAAAAAACTTCCATTGTGAAGAAGTTGCTTTATACATAACGATTCCACACTTGCTTCTCAGTTTGATGCTTCGAGTGTTACATTCACCAGCTCACTATATGTTATGGTTTTAGGGAGATGCCTCATCTTTTGTCTTCCTCCGATATATTGAGGACCTTTGAGATCAGATTGAAAATTACCATCATAATGTAATATTATTAGGACATCAACATCTGAAGGAATACTGCAACATTAAAACATTTCATATTAGTTGGTTAAATCAGTAATAACAAACATGCTTCACTGAACAAATATAATTTGCAAAAGGAACATTTGTTCAATACCACAAGTCCATTTGGAAGTTGACCGGTAAATAAGGCTATTCATCAGCAGTGGTACAATTATTTCTGATAACATTGATTCAATTAATCTTGCCTTTTTTACAACCCCAAGTGGTAATCAAATGAAAATTTTATTTTCATATATGATTCTCTACGTTCTTTCTAATCACATAACTTATTTCAAATCATTTTCTTTTTGTTATCTACCAGTTTCTCTAAAACCCAAAATTTAATTGTATGCTGACATTTCTTTTGGTCCATATTATTCTCACAACAATGTCAATGAAAAATAAAAACATAAAAAATCATATCATAGATGTTTGCATGCCAATCTCTATCTTGGCTTGAAACATTTGGTTCAAGTCATTAGCTGCTAGGTTTGAGATCTACAAATATCAGTCACCTTCAAAATCTTAAAGCAATCACACAGTTGTCAACAATCTAGTTTGTTATTTCCCTTGAAAGGGCCCAATGAGTTTTTGATCAATGGTCGTGATAAAAATACAACATTTATTCTTATTATCATGACAGAAGTATTTATATTGGAAAGGAAAAGGAAAGCATAAATACTTTGATTTCAAATCTCTATCTGTCTATTTTTTTTTATGATGGGATGTTGTGGGGAAGAAGACAATGAGATGCATGTAGAAATGGTTACGTGCAACTAGGTATTATAAAAAGGGTTTATCAACGGTAGAAAATCATGTTTTAAGGCAAAATACAAACTTCACATTTCCATTGCTCTACCCCAAACAGAGTATCATATGCACTTTAATGTTCCCCACTAAACAAAGGCATGTGGATTTAATGGTCTTCAAGAGGTGGGAATGACCTTCAAGAGGTGGCTTTAATGCACTTTAATGTTCCCCACCAAACAAACAGCCCAACCTAGAAGACAATCCAGCTTAGACGACTCAAAAAAGGCCAGAAACCTTCGAGAAAGACGTGTGGGAGGGGACCACAGTTGGTGGCGATGAGCAGGAGCAGCAGCCGGAACAGATGTTGGAGGGGACCACAGTTTTTTGAGGAAGAAATGGGCGCAGAGGAACCTATATGTGAATCCCTGACAGCGAAACACGAGCAAAACGCCTCTTTTATTCTAATTTGTGTCCGCCGCAGGGTCCCTAGTGACCCTTAGCTTAATAAAAATAAGGTCCATACGGACGCTAGTTGAAACTCCTTAAAAAAAAAAAACCGTTTCAGGCAAACTGATTGTTCTGGTGCACGGTCAGTTAAAGTGTTTCTTTTGGCCCACTGGTTATGTAAAGTATTTTTTTTTGGTAAAATCCCCTTTTTTTTTATATACATCCCAGTTTAAAGATCAAATCCAAACCACTCGTCATCAAGCATGGCGCAAGATTCTCTTTCAGTATATTGGATTATTCATTGTTTTATGCATATGTATAGATCTGTAGGTTTGAATTATGTTGCAAACCATATCACAATATTCAACATGATATATTCATACTAAAGTGAAAAGGAAGAAGGAACAAAGAGGATAAGTATATACAGCAAGGGACTCGTAGCTTTGTGCTGAGGTGCCTCTTCCCCACACAAATTACCAGGGATCAATCCATTGTTATCGCGCTGGTGATTAGGGACTTGGGTGACTGAATGTGAGTACTTAAAGGAGAAAAAAGTATATGAAAAAATATTCTATTTTAAGAAGATTAAAAATCTTATGATGTTGATGAATTGGAAATAAATTGGGATCAACTTGAAATTGGTTTATAATGATATCATATTATCGTAAACCATATTATGTTTATAATATGATTAGGTTACCATAGGACTTAATTGCCTATTAATTTAAATAATTAATTAATCTTTATTTTTATTAAGCTTTTTTAGCTAACCTTTTCTACCAAAACCTTGAGGGCATTAGAGATAGTTGAGTTGTGTCTCTTGATATTCGAATTCACAATCGGCCGGGTCTGATATCATGTTAAGTTTTTTTATCTAACCATTCCTACCAAAACTAAGGCATTAGTAGAGGAATGAGAATATATTTTAATAATTATATTTTGTAATGAGCAAAGTTAATCTTAATGGTAAATAGTACTCTGACTTCATAAAAAATGTAGTTCCTTTGAATTTTTTTTTTTACATGAACAAAGGCCGGGTTTCATTAAAAATCAAATAAAGTGCAGCCATGAAAATAGAAATAAACCAAAGAACATGTGAGATGATCTTTTTTTTATTTTTTATGTAGAAATGAAAAGCCTAGAAGGCCCTCTGATCATTACCCAAAATATCCACAATCAGACCTTTTTATCACATTAGATTTCCATAGTTAGCATGCATCAACTGGGTTCCATAATAATGTACTTTGTTTACAGGAAAAAAAAAAAACATGGGAAAAGATTGCAGAACTGTTATAAAGCATCCTAGAAGGATGGCGTAGGTGAGCAATTTTTACTCAACATGAAAGGATGCACCTCTCACTCATTGCGCTAGGTACAATGACAATAGTCTTGTAGAACCCTTAATGAACACCATTAAAAATTTCTTACTACATTAAAGTAGAAATAGTTTTTCAGGTACTCCAACACACTCATGATTGATCTCTGGGACGCAGTGGTTAAAGAATTACTCCAGGCCAGTAGCCCAACTTTACGCGCAAAAGACAAAAAAAAAAAAAAAAAAAAAAATGTTTACATAGATGATATTGTTTTTGGTGAAAAGGGTTTTACAATGGACACTTTCCAACACGTATTATAAAAGATGCATATTTCTCGAGAGATTAGTGCCTTGAGAATTGTCGTGATATTGTCAAATTAAAGTTTTTTTTCTCTGGATATTAACAGGAATTGTTGTAGAAAAACAAACTAATTCTTAATGATTACAATTAAGATATAAACACAAAGTATCTAGTCAAACACAGTTAAAAAAGCATTTTTATACATCTTTTTTCTAATTCCCCCCTCTTAGTCCAATTTTACCACAATCTTCTCGCCACATTTTCAATTTTTCTGATGTTTTGAAAATATCACAATATCTTCTTGACATCTTGAAAATACTTTCTCCCTAATATTGCAATATTTTAAGCAGGTCTAACCTATTTGAAAGGTTCTTAGTGTAAGTTATCAGTAAACAAAAATAAAAAAAAATAAAAAAAATATGATATATTTGAACCACACGCCCATAATGGGCCCTATTTAGCATGACCCATAAAATTAAAACTCCTCTCATTGTTTTATTTTCTTAAATTAAGTATGAACTTAGAAAATAAAAACTACTGTCAACTCAGTCTGCTAAATAGGAGGGACCCACTACCATAAGTTCCATGTTGGAGTCTAAAGGGATAGTTTTGCCAAGCACCCGGCCTATTATTTTAGTTTTTTTTGCTATCGAAAGGTTCCCAACCCTTTGGACTGGATTAATTTTTCCGGGCCCAAAGAGAAGCCCGGTAAACTCCCTTATAGCCCCATTATGGTAGTACAATTTTGAACCTATAACCTCCTCCAGGCGCAAACTATGGTCTTAGGCCAACCGAGCTACCCCTAGGCCAACCCTTTGCCATGCACCTTATCAATTAGCATGCAAGAAACGGCAAGTGAACATGAATTGTAAATTCTACTAAGAACAGCCTTGTGTTGAGTAATCAAAGGGCTGATTTTTTTTATTTTTTTGATAACGTAGGGTTCCTAGCCCTTTGAGCCAGAATAATCCCTACGGGCCCAGGAGAGAAAGCCGGGTAAAATTCCCCTGTGGCCCCAGTTTGGTAGAGCAGTTTCGAACCCACAACCTCCGGGTGCAAACCGTAGTCCTAGGCCAACTGAGCTACCCCTTGGGGTTAATCAAAGGACTGATCAATAGAATAAAAGCTATGCCTGAATTAGATTTAATTTGTGTTATTCTGATATAAATTTTGTGATGGTTGATCCTGGTAGATAATGCATTCAATCCAACAAGTGGTATCATTAATACTTTACATTCGTTTCGTACCCTCTCTATTTAAGCTGATCAGGGCCAGGACCATGATATAAACAGGATGTGGCCACTTGTGACAAACCGGAATTTTATTTCTGATGGCGATGGTTAGGTCAATTGCTAGTAGTAGTAAATGGTATTAGTACTAAATGGTATTAGTACCCTTACCAACCCCTGTGGCCCACTGATCAGACACGTGTACGGGCAATAAATGGTGTTGGATCAGTTTCTGAACACTCGTCCACTAAATCCTTACTTGGCATGGACATGTGTTTACTGAAGTGAATTTACTGAAGTGAACAAAAACCACAAAATCTACAATGTATGGTGTGGGTAGGTAGGGGCACAGTGTGTGCATCTACTACCTTACCTAATGCGACTGATCAATTAAGGTTGTGGGATTTATTGTGTGGCCTATTCAAGTATCCTTTGGGATTAGTACAGGTATCGTTTTCATCCACTAACCAGTTGTAGTGCCAATTTTAAGTAACTAAACTTTGTTTGATTAGAACTTGTGCACCCATCTGTGTCCTATGCACATGGGGTGCAACTTGTGTGGACCAAACTCGAGCCTCTTGTGGCCTGACGTCCAAATGCGAATCAAATTTTAATAGGTCCTGAATCCGATTCTCAATCCGAATTGCTAATCAAAGTACGTAATGAGCTTTTGTAAATGTTATTTATCATCATCGTCGTCAAAGTCTTATCCCAACTACATTGTGGCCGTCTGCATAAATTATGTACCTTCATTTCGATTTATCTTGAGTCACGTTCTGAGATAACTGCACTTTTTTAGATCTATTATTATTATTCCATTTACGCCCCTTTTGGCCTACTCCTTTTGTTAATTTGTATGGCTCAATAAAAGTTAATAACTCTTGGTTAACCGGGCCCCTGTATGTGTACTATGATTAGAAGTGGAGCCTATTATAAGTCTACTGTAATTAGACGTAGGGTTTGTAGGCTGATATTATAAATAGAAACTAAGTGTCTCTATGATGTACACCTCTTCTAATTGCATAGTAATTTTTTTTGTATTCCTTGTGGACGTTGGCTAAAAGCCAAAAACTATGTAAATCTCATGTAGTCTTATGTGCTTGATCGATCTTCACTTAGGGCCTACGAGAAAAGATCACAACACCTTTTTTTCTTGTTGGGCCATCAACCTAAAAAAATAGAATCCTGAATGATATTGTCATGCTTATTCCAAACAGGTCCCATTGGATGTCAATTTCCCTTGCTTACCTCAATGGTTTGCTTTTTTGGTGGGGTGAAAGGATCCTTTGGTTTGTAGTTGATAGTGCTCTTGATCACAACCCCATAAACGGAATATTTTTTTTCAATCTCATGAGTTATTGTTTCCTCTGGTCTAGGAGTGTTAAATTGAACATGAGGACCAAGTCTTGAACGCTGGCCTGTGCTACCAGAACCATTTTTGGTAGATTAAGAGGCTCTTTTGTATTCACCATAAACATCTATTTCAATGCTTGTGATTACATGACTTGGAGGATGATCTAAAGATGTAGCCATGTGTCACAAAAACGACCCTTGATTAAAATAAAATAAAAAAGACCATGGCCTTGAATTACACTCAAATCATTGTAACTTGATCGAACTCACCCCAGAGTATTCTGTAACTTCAATCAACTCCAATTCTTAATGAATGAATGCTTCAAACCACTGTATGTTTGAAAAAAAAAAAAAAAAAGAAACCATAATTCTATGATATCTCCAAATGGGATGACGACAGGAAAACAAGTTGTGAGAGCTCAAGCTTTCGATGCAATAGAAGTCTTTTTTTTTTTTTTTTAACTATCTGCCCACCGATCGACCCTTGGGCAGTATGGTGAGAGCGGGAGTCCTATCCACAAAGGCATCCATATATTATCAATGCATTATAATTAGTAACCAATACCTATGTGTAATGGTATCACTAATTCAACATCATAACTAAGCACCAAACAGAGAGTAGTGTTGTTAATTAGCCGAGATTTAACTTTTCCCAATCTAGGTCACATTAAAAATGTTAAGCTTAAGCATTGACCGAGCTTGTTTTGAACTTACAACTTTAGCCCAAAATAGGCTTGGAAGCATTTCAAATAAGATACAAGCCAAGTTATGTTTGCTCGTATTTGCCTCATTCAAAAGTCAAATACCTTGGAACATTGATCAAGTCAATTGAAAGCTTGAAACCAACTTTGAGCTTGGGTTTAGACTCGGAACTCAAGCTCAACTTAATTTTGCTTTAATGTATCATGATGTCAATAACTTTGTCAGCCTTTATTGTTCATCTTGATTTTGCTTTATTGTTCTTGTTCAAATGAAGGCCGTGATAGGTTGGTTGAGAGTTGATGTAAAACTTTTGTCACAAATTTTTTTTTTATGCTATCGGAGGGTTTTTCAACCCTTTGAGCTGGACTAATCAATCTGGGCTCAAAAGGTAGCCTAGTAAAGTCCCCTGTAAAATCAGTGTGGTAGTATAATTTCGAACCTACGACCTCCGAGTGTAGACCGTGGTCTTAGGCCAACTAAGCTACCCCTTGGGATTATTTAAACATGAATTATGAGAAAACAACATCCACTGAAGATAAAGATCGAAATGTAAAAAATAATTAATGCAGGTGACTCCAATATAGTTGGGACAATGCTTTGATGCCGATGATGTATCATAATGTAAATTAGTATACGAAGAAACAACATGCTCTTATCTAGGACCAGCCTACCCATTTGCATCACTAGCCAAGAAGGCAGTGCTACACACACGAGAAGCTCTTGCAGAATCTGAATGTGGTGGAGATGCACCAGGTGACATTCTGCTTCAAAATTACAAAAAAATAAAGGAGCGTCAGACATCAACACTGAGCTTTCACGCACACGGGCAACTTCGGTTTACACATATCTATTAGGACTTTTTTTGTTCATCGGATATTTAAGGGGATTTTTCCCATAAAATCCTTTAAAAAAATATAAAAAATGATTAATATGGCCAAGTGAAAAAAATTTTAGTAAGGAAACATACCGTATGAGAAGGGTTCCCCTAGACTTTTAAGCCTCAATGCCTAGTGATTGTATATTAATCCAGTAATTTATCTAATTAAATTCAATTGTAGATGATTTTACAGTCTGGTCTGAAATTAAGCCACAATTGCTACTGAGGGTCTATCATTCAGTAATTTCTCTAACTTAATTCAACTGTAGATGATCAGACTGACTGAAACTATATTTTTAAGCCTCAATGCCTACTAACAGTATATTATTCAGTAATTTTTCTAATTACATTCAGCTGTAGATGATTTTACAGTGAGTCTGAAATTGGGCCGGGTGCCCAAAAAAAAAAAAAAAAAAAAACCTTTCAGTGCATATATGTTCTCTATCATCCTCACATTCGCATTGGTCTTTCTAGAATGGACCCGTGAGATTGCTTACACTGAATATACTCCTTTAATCTCTTGAAAAATGGATTTTTTTCCTCTTGTAAATACTCAAGCGCCCACATACACTACCCAAGTTCCTAACCAACAGAACTAGGACTGAGAATTAATCCCTAGTTATTTATGCGGAGGAAGATGCCACAGCACTGAGCCACCACTGGAGTGGAATTTAAAAGAAAAAAAAAGGTTGATGTCTTGCTATTGAATATACTCATTTGATCTCTTAAAAAAAAAAAAAGCTTAATGTCTTGCTGTAACATTTATCATGATTTGCCAACAGTCACAGCTTGTTTATGAAGTCCATTATTGTCACGTCCCACTCATTTTGAGTCTGTTGGAACCAGTGGCCAATAGATCAGGTCTGTTACGGCCATTTCAACAAACAAATGAAATGAAGATAATAAAGTTTGGAGAAAAAAACTCTCATTGAAGAAGACTGGATGAAGGAGAAAGCGTGATCTAGAGGCTTGAATGATAGTTGTGTAAATTAGAAAATGTTATAGATGGAAATAGGAAGTGCAATTTTCATTTAGATAAGAATATGTGCCAACAATGAAGAAAATAAATGAGTTTAGAATGGGAGAAGGTTCAACAGAGCTAGGACCATGGCCAACCTCATTGTAGGTCTAGCTTGCCAGGTCACCATTACAAAACTTTATAGACTACATTTAAATTCGCTTTTTTTTAATCATTGAGAATAATTGGTATATGGATGAATGAGGGTCTGTTTTTGGATACCTTGAGTTATCTGCAGGAGAGAGTTGTTTTTTAGTTGTAACCAGTTATACTAGTCACAAAGTAATCAGATTTACAGGTAAACTGAATACCTGTCAAGAGAGTTACCGCAGATCCAAACAGGCCAAAGTGAAGGATGAACTGCATGTAGTTTGATTCTATGATGAGGATGAAGCTATAAGAAAAAGAAAATTAAGATAGAAATTGCAAGTTCACTCTCTGTTCCCCAACAAGAGACTGAGAACCATACCATGTCAATATTGATTGATATCCACCATTGTGTTTATATTAAATCCTATCCTCTTAACCAGACTACAAAACATATTAGCAGAAAGCAATTTGGACAACTAGTCCTTTCAACCATTTCCTCCTGATCATGACTAACAATCCTTCAAACTATGGTCTCAAAATTTTAATAACAATGTATCATTTGAGAAATAACGTTTGCCGATATTTTATAACATTACCACAGCACCGGGATAAAAAAAACAAGTAGCATTGACCACAAAAGATATGTACACATGGAACATAAGTGCCATAGAAACTTACTGTATATGCATTGGGACTCCAGCATGTAGAATAAATCAAAGCATCCTATTAGCAGCATGCAACATGAGGCTACGGCTATGCATGAAGATGTCATTGAGATGAAGGGACTTGCTGTTGTGGAGGGTCAACCTGCCCGTATTGTTCACCATCATGCTGACCAGCAACTTGGCCCTGCAAAATGGGAGCAGTGGCATAGGCATGTGAGACGCCAACCAAATTATGTTATCTTCAAAACCCAACCTGATGCTAATACTAAAAAGGAAAAGTCATGTTAAAAACTAAACTTCATGTCCAGCAGAATATAGCGTGCACACAAACAAGACTCAAAGATTACATGCAAGTGGCCATGCCCATTATCTAAACAAATTAAACAAGTATGTTTTTGTCTTTACTACCCATGTGACCCTCTAACTCCCCCTATTTGTGGCTATTACCAAGAGCAACAATGCATGTGTGCTGCATTCAAGATAAAAGAGGGGGAAAAAAGATCCTTACTAAATATCTAGTGACGTCTACCTGAGATCCAATAGCTTGCTGAACATATTCCTGCCCATATTGACCGCTCCCGTAGTACTGTACTGGAAGAGCCTGCTGTTCCTAGAGTTCACAATAGTAGAAATTCAGAATACTATTACAAAATATTTCATAAGGTACTTCAATTCCCATTGACAAACACCCAGCGAGAAAGTTACCCAACCCATTGGATCGACCAAATTCAGCCAGTTGCTGGTCAAGTTGACGAAAACACTCAGCAAGCAAATAAATTAACTTTTATTATTTCTATTATAAATATATACAATTACAAGTAATATAAAAGGAAAGCATGTACAAAAATCCGTAACTATATGTCCTCTCCAAAAAAATCTAGAGAAATTTCATATTCTCTAGCAAAAGAATAAATCAAAATCTTAAAAAATCAAGGGAAAATGCGGAAGAGTTGTGTTCTAGATATACATGACTTTTTTTTGTTAAATTTTTCACTTGAGTTTGACACGGTCAACTTGTCTCAGACTGTGGGCCATAACTCGCCCCAACTGGGTTATTCCTGACCTAGTCATCCAGTGACTGAGCAGTGTTGACTTGGCCAAGTTCCAAGTTGACTCGCCAAATCAGAAACAGTGGTGAGAACTACCCACAACTCATAGTCAGGCTCCCCCATGTTAGGCAGGTGCAAGTTAAACTCAAATTTGATTCACATATGGGGATGAAAACAGTACAGGACCCTAATATCTGAATACTCAAAGGACCCAAAAGGAAAAAACCGGTCATGCGTTTTTTTTTTAATAACATTTTCTTAGTTTGTGTCTAGGTCGGGTCCACATGGTTTCATACCCAAGGATTTGAACACCCGATGCCATGACTGTATTATATTTTTACACAAGTGTATTAAGTAACATTGAGTGTTTATACCAATATATATTTATATAGGCTTGATTTTTGTCCAGGTCCAAGGCCTTTATTTCAGTCCAGGACCCAATGCCTTTACCGTGTGTTACATATTTATCTAAGTGTATTAAGTAACGTTGAGTGTTCCGTACCAGCATATATTTATATAGGCTTGATTTGTGTCCAGATCCAAGGCCTTTATTTCAGTCCAGGGGTTCAGGTCCTTAATTTAGATATGAGTATGAGCACCTGCCATGTAATTTGGGCCTGACTTGGGTCTGGTTTCAGGTATGGGCTCCTAATAGCAATTCCGGGACCCTGGGTACACTGTATTTGACCAGATTCAGGAATGGGATCCTAATAGTAATTCCAGGACCCTAGGTGCACTATGGATTGACCAGAACCTTGCCTGTTTTGATCCCTACTGCCACAACAGGCTGGCATGGGAATATTACTTACCGTTTGGTAATTTTACCGTAAAATAAACATAAAGTAAAGCATCAAATCAAGAGAGAATAAAATAAAAGTGGGTTATGATGGTATTTTATTTTTAGTTGTTTGGTATGGAATCTTTTTTACTTTTTGTATAGAAAAGTGGAGTTTTTGTCTTTTAGTGGAGAAAGGAGGTTGCTTTTTGAAAAAAAAAATTTAAATGAGGGAATTTTGAAAAAGTGTACTTTTGATGTGACCCCTTGTCTGAAAAATGAAGGCTTTACTTGATTTTTACTAAACTAGTAAAGTGCCAAACGGGCCCTAAAGGGAAAGTTCTAGTAGGTTAAGCTCACAAGTCCTTTTTTTTTTTCTATAACCTAAACTCACAAGCCTTGGGCAATCAATATTGGAAAACAATGGCAAGACAATCAAATTAATACTACGATTTGGAAATTACATGCATCTGAGCGTAGTAGTTGTAGTTCCACATCTGAATATGCTGCTGCTGTTGCTGATGGTATTGCTGCTGCTGTGAGTGTGGTTGCTGAAGTGGTAGCTGCTGTAGTGGTGGTTGTTGCTGTACCTGTTGCTGTGGCTGTGGCTGTAGCTGTTGTTGCTGATGGTATTGCTGCTGCTGTAGGTGTAGCTGTGGCTGAGGTGGTTGCTGATGCAGTGGTAGTTGTTGTTGTACTTGTTGCTGCTGCTGCTGTAGTTGATACTGTTGTAGTTGGAGCTGATGTTGCTGATAATAATCCCACATCTGTGGGGTATATCCTTGGTTGCTTTGGATATGTGATATTTGTTGACTACTCTGATATGGATACTGGTAAAACTGAGCCTGAGGGTGAGAAACAGGCTGGGGATGAGCCTGAGGGTGAGAAACAGGTTGGGGGCTAGCTTGACCCTGTGGTACAGATGCATAGTTCTGTAGTTGCACATTTTGTGCTGGCAAGGCATGAGTGCCAGTTGGGTAAAACTGATCTGTAGCCACCTGATACTGGTTTGGTGCCGGGTACTGCGCCTGCTGGTTTTGCCAAGGCTGAGGTTGACAAGGATAACCCTGACTTGTAAGCATATGAGACTGCATTCCAGATGCAGGGTATTGTGGCTGGTGAGACGACTCCCACCATTGAAGCTGTTGAGCTTGAGCATGCACATGAGATCCAGGATCTTTCTGACCTTGCCCAGTATAGTTCATCTGATCCGCGTTTCCACTTTCAGCAGGGCTATGCCCCACTTGCTGTGAGTTTTCTTGTGCATGTGTCTGTTGATCTTGAGCATGCACATGAGATCTAGGATCTCTCTGACCTTGCCCAGTACAGTTCATATGATGCTCGTTTTCACTTTCAGCAGCGCTATGGCCCACTTGCTGTGAATTTTCTTGCTCATGTGCTTGTGTTTGTATTTGCATCTGAGAGCTTGTATCACTCTCCACAAGTGCGTTACCATTCTGCTCTTGGAGCTTTCTTTGTGGAGACATGCCAGATTGCATGCACGTCGCATCGGGTATTGAGATCTCCATGGTATTATCACCTTCATCCTGTGGTTCATTGTCATTTGACATGGAGGGTACCTCTGAAGCTGTGCAGTCAAGAGATAGAGTCGGGGAAGAATGCTGAATTTCATCCTCTTGAGTATTTATTGAGAGTGTTTCCAGTGCAGGCGGTACTTGATCATCTTGGGCTTTATGATCAGGCTGTAATTGAACTTGTTCAATCACTTCAGCATTTTCTTCTATCTGTATGCCTTGGGGACTGACACCATTTTCACGCACAGAATCATGGACCCCTATATGTTGTTCAGCTGAATCTAATTTGGGCTCCTCTTGAACAACTATAGCAGTGTGCACCTGTTGCTGTTCCTCCTTTAGGTCATCATTAGTATTTTCTACTTTTGACTGGTCAGTAACAGCACAGTCAGGCTGAGCATCAAGATTTTTCTGTGGTGATGCATTCTTGACTATGGAATAAAGATTTGAACATTGAGTATGATCATCTCCAGAAGCATGACCAGGCAGAGTAGCTAGATTATCATTTCCTCCTGTCTTAGCATTCTCCAAGGAACCATTCCTTGAGTTCATGTGATTATATGAAGAGGCAGGCCTCATTTGATATGGAAATAGCTCTCTGTGACGATCCCATGCCTTTTTTATTTCATGGATAGACCCACAAATGTCCACAAACTGCCAGAAATACAGATCATTAAGAACAGATAAAGGCACAATGTGCTGAAACACTTCAAGTTTAAACAAATTGATCTTTGTCAGAATTTACATAATAAGAACTGTATACAATTGGTGTCTTTAATCATTACTAAAAGGATGCATAGATATGCATCAATGTAAGCACAAGCAACCAGACTCCATTATAGTCTCAGCTAACATTCTAAGATACAGAAGCCAAGTACAGCAAGGATGAGGATATCCTTCCCCAATCAACAACAAAATCAGATCTAGGGCGTCCTTTTTTTTATTTTTTTATAATGGTAACAACTAACAAGACTTGAACCCTCAACTTTTTTTAATGGTAACATGATCAAACCCGCAACCTTCTTAATTTAGCATCCTTAAAAAGGCTTGTTGATTAATTGACTAACTGCCTAAAAAAATAAAATTACACGTATCACCTTTCTCATGTCAATCATTACAAAGACATCACTTGACTCTCTTCACCAAGTAGGCTTGGTTAGGGTGACCCAAAATGTCCATTGATTGGATAATTCAGACCATCCTACCAATGCAGCTTATTTTATGTCCCATGATATAATGGAGCCCACCTAGTACGTGAGCACATGAAAAAAATTCATTAGACAGACAAATCCCATGATATAATGCAGCTTATTTTACGTCTCATGAGTGGTTGTTACAAATATATGGCATAAGAGAGTTGCTAGGAAATTAACATTGTTGGAGTTCAGGGAGCTCAGATATAAAGCCTGGAGATGGGAAAACAAAATAAGAACTATCCAATATACCCACAAAATGCACGGATGAAATTTTTATTTTTATTTTTATTTATAATTAGCAGAAAGAATTTATAATAGGACATACCTGGTCTCATGATGTAAGAATCATTCAAATAGGATACACAAATGCAAGACTAAGTGGTCTTAAATCATTACCAACAAGTCATGTATATATGTCAGCGGTAGGAAGTAACTAGTGAGTCAGAATGATCACAGTCGAACCTAACACTCTTTCAGCAGAATATAAGTGTTATATAAATCCTTGCCTATTTAGGAACACATTCCAAATAATGACTTTGCTGCAATTGATAGATTTTTGGATAAAGACTATGGGTGTCATAATTTGCCTGTACAAGCCAAACCCCGGAGGATGGTTCTATCATGAGGGCTGTTAAATCATCTAGGGTCTATCGGCACTGATGACAAATCAGACTGAAGTATATATGTTAACAATCAATTTGGATGCAAAGAAAAAGGCCAACAGGACAGTACACCTTCTGCCCAATCATATATGGAACACCTTGCATCTTGTCCAAAAATTGGGTGGATTTCCTGGACTGGAGTGATCTGTCTAACAAGTGTGCTTAACTTATGAAAGTAGGGTATGACTTGTAAAGGAGCTAACCATCAAGCGTCAACAACTGAGGGATGAAAGCCCTTTGTCTAGTTTTGACACAAGCAGCACACGTCGAGTATTCAGCGTTTCATTTTAGTATTGATGATTTTACATTAACCTTTCCTGGTAACAGCACAAAAATGAAATACATAAAGCTGACCTCTAAAAATAACTTTGATATATCCTCACGGTCATTAGTACTCAATCCCTGAAGCGCATCAGTTCCTGGAGTTGTTGCTTCAGCTATAATAGAATCCAGTACATCTATTTTTTTGGGACTCCCATGCATCATCTCAAAGTGTATGAGTCTCTGCAGAGGAAACTAGCACTCAGTAATTTGCTGTATGGTTCATGAAGTTCAGAATTACAATGAGATCCAATACGACACTAATTAAAAAATGACATCCAGTGTAATGCTCTAAATCCTTATTTTTTATCTAATTGAACCTAAGGTTACTTCAATCCAATTTGTGACATAAAAATCTAACAGCCTATGAGTGCATGTTTTGCTCTATTCATGAAGTTCAGAATTACAATGACATCCAGCATGCTTTGCTCTATTCTTTCGCAGCCTACCAGTCGCCCAAATTTTCAAAACGCAATTATTCAAAAAAAAAAAAAATCAAAACGAACAAACAAATAAAAAGAAAAGGGCACAAAGAAAGATACCCAGTTCATATGTACTAAAATAAAAAAAATCCTTTTTTTCTTTTTCATTTTGCAAAGTAATGTTTTCATTTTGCAAAGCAATGGACAATGCTATTTCCGACCCACTAATGGGTTAAAATGGTAATATTAGTTGTTCTGCAAGTAATTCTTAACAGTGCTTGCGATGAGGTGGATTAGTTGCAGTGTAGGTAAGAAGAAGTGTATGATGTTTAGAGCAAGCAGAAGTACAAGTTTCACTGACTAAAGAAATCTAAAACCATCAATCCAGTGTTTCCAGGAAGTGAAAGGTAACCATGGATTTTCTAGTGTTGCCAGGGAGCTTATAAAAGTCATTCTACAGTCTTCATACATCAATTTAAGGCATTGTGAAAAACAAGAATCAGATCAGCATGAAAAATTCAATGCAGCTCTGATAACCATTTTATTTAAGCTAGAGTTTCAGCACTTGTCAAAACAAGGAGGAGAGGATCTAGAGGCAAGTTTAAAGAAAACATGAATCAGAATTTTGCAAATATGACAGATTTTGTATTTAAATGACGCTAACTAGTGTTTTTTTAAGAATTAATGGGCATCACTCAGTCACTACTCAACGTGACATTTATTTGGTAGAAACATAGAGAAGAATTATATTAAAAACCATAAGACCATAGAGCCCAATGGAAGAAAGAGAACACTTATCCCAAATACAAGGATCTAGTATAACTGTAAGTGCACCCGAGTTTTTCCATAAAAGAAAGTGCATATGAATTTCTTAAGAACATTAATTAAATGAAACATGAGATGAAAATAGTACCTCTAAAAGTAATTTGCTATGAGGCAACTGTTGGATGCCCTTTATCAATATGTCTCTTGCCGCATCAATGCTGGCAGTGACCTGTTAAGTATAAGACAACAGATAAGAATCAAAGAACACATCAATCAATGGATATAGGAAGCATAAAGCTCACAAATGTTAAAGAAATACTTCTTTTTTTCTTTCAATAAGAGTAAATTAGTAATTACAAAAAAAAATTAGTTTAAAAAATTCTAAAAGGAGAAAAGTATTTTTCACCAAACATCATAGATCCAGGTCAAATTTCCTAATGGGTTGTTTGCCTTTTACACATGGTAGTAAAATCAGATTTACATATGTAAATGCTATATATGAAACACATAACCATGTTTTTCAAAATCACCATTTTCACAAATTTCTCAAAATCCATGAATAATCAAGATATGAAACTAAACGGCATGACATTTATCATTAATGCAAGAATATTGAACAGTTCGGATCAAGAATTGGGGACCCAAAAAAAGGGAAAAATTAGATCTATAGGTTGGGAATTTTTCACAAATTACTCAAAATCTATGAAGATTTAAGATAATCAGCTTCAAGATATCTGGTTTTTTTTTTTTTTTTTACAACAGTTTAAAATTTTATTTCACCAAAAAGAAGAGATACAAAGCGAACAGGAGAAAAGATATCCAAATTTATTAGTCCAATAAACAAAATGAACAGTTTGGATTACAAATATGGGGCCACAAGAATTAGGAAAAAGTAGAGGTAGTTGATGGGGCCCACAAGAATGCAATCACCATGTAAGAGACTGTACTAGTATCTTTTTACAAGAGGGATGTGAATCATTTTCACTCCTACTCAGGTGTGACAATTTTGGTGACTAAATGGCATGATTTACACACCATTTTCACATCTCGTATGCACAACAAATGCATAAATGAGTGCAAACAAATGTGATGATGCACAAACATTACACATGGGAATCATTTACCTATGTAAATGACTGCAAACAAATGACCCCTAAAGATAGAACCTATCTATCATCCACTCTTGAAAAAAAGATTGCCTATTAAATTAGCCACTCAAGATGAGCAAACAAGATGTTGAGGTAGAGCAAAGTGCCCATGTCCCAGTAAAGATAATGCCTAATCTCCAAAGTTTTGACACCTTTAGAAGCCAAAGAGGAATCCAAGGCTTCAACCTCAACCACATGGTTGCTAGTGTATACAGAAACACAAACCAACCAACCTGCCTGAAGAATGTCATCTTGATTTTCTAAACAAATCTCTAGTGCCCATTTTTTGAACAGTTTGTGATTGATTTGGATGGATCAGAATCAATGAAAAGATTATCCCAATTTAAGTTGCATGATTACCTCATTACCACCACCGTTGTCAAAATCACCTGGTACATACCATTTTTGGCAGTCACCATTGCCCTTATATCATGTGGATCTATCCACATATATTCTAAGCCAAGCCAAGTGTCATGTCATTTAGCTCTCTCCTCAATGGTTTTTGGGGGCTTGGTGAATGTACTAAGGCTTGCTGAATGCACTAAAAATGCTTCAAATGGACATCTCATCCTCCCTAATAAGAAAATATCCACCAATTCTCCTTTTTCTTCATTACTTACCTCTTTTTATCTCTATTATTTTGCTCATGGCCGGAGTTCCTTTGATGTTTCAGAAACCTAAGTTCAAATCTGGATAAGTTCTTCACATTTCACTTTTTGGTTTTTAATGATATTTTATACAATATAAAGTTTTCTTTTTTTTAATACAATACCATAATAAATTCAGTTGCTATTAATTTCAGTTTTTGAAGTGAAAAGAAAAGCAGAAGGGCAAAGAACTAGAGCACAGTATAAGCAAAAACAAGTTTATAATGGGAATGCCAAGTACACTACCATGTACGTAAAATAAGAAAAACGAGCATAAAGAATGCCAAGTGCATGAAAGTTTTGCTTCTCTTTTGCCGCATCAAGTGCTTTCTCATATATAATTGAAGCTGCTTCCACATTTCCCTGGACAAACAGATAATAGAACTGTAGAGTGATGTATATTCTCTTGTTGCACATGAACAAGAACATTGGTAAATAAAGTACCAGACGCTTTTCCATGTTGGCTTTCCTAGTAACATTCTCAATGAAGTCAGGCTCTAAATCAGAACCACATCGAAGAAATGCAGCACGAGCACCGAATACATCTCCTATCTGCTCCTTAAACCTAGCACAGAAAAGATGGATATCTGGTACACTCTGTTTCCATAAGAACATTTAGTGAAGATCAGAAACATTAAGAAATAAGTGAAAGCTCATCCAGAAATCTGAGCCATTAACAATTATATTAGACATAAGCTATAGTGAAACCAGACCGTTCTTATGCTGCTTCATTCTATTATTAGTCAAACTGCATATAATCTAATAAGTGGTGTGCGGTCCTTGAGATTACGATGTCAGATAAACCAAAAATGTAGACAATGACCTAGACCCTTGGCGCTAGGCAAAATGTCAAATCATGTTTGCTCACATTGGTATTTCATATGACCTCGGACAGGATAAATCACAAATGACAGAGAAGCTTTTGTTATTTTGATTGGAAGGAAAACTGGGAAAGTAAGTTTGGTTTAGCTTCAGCCAAAACATTCAAGTGCTATGATAATATTTAACACGAGAGGTCAGCTTATAAATCAGTTACTTGAGTAATTTTCCTACTTCTATTTTCAACTGAGAAAAAGTCAGAAGCAAAAGATTCTCACATGAAATAATTAATAAGAATGTTAGCCTCTGATACGAGGTCCACAGATGGAAATGAAACTGTAACTTTGAACTGTTTTCTCTTTTTTTCTGATATGTAACATGACAAGAACCTGAAGCTGCAGCTTCATGGTTGAGGCCATGACTACCTTGCCAACTATGTTAAGGCCGTAGTCTGTAAGACTTTTAACTAAGAAACTATCAAAGAACATGATAGGTCAATTCTGCCTATGCTGACAAGTACCTTAAGATAAACCTCTGTTGCTCGAACAAGTGCAAGGTTAGCTAGCTCTCTTCCACCCTTAGCTTCCACAAATTCCACATAACGGATCCAAAACTCAGGATAATTAGCACAGGGAATTAAACATCTCTCGTAAAGCTTTACAGTCTGTCAATAGAATGCGACAGGTTTTCAGACATTAACAGGGAAAAAAGGAGAATTTCATCTAAATAAAAAGCAGAATTAATCCCTACCCAGTCAAAATCTCCTTGCATCTCTACGAAGTCGAGGTAACGATGCCAGTTTTCTAGCTGAACATCATCAAGTAGCTTTATGTGAAAATAAGGCCTCCGAATACGATTCTCAAAGCATTTGATCTTTGAATCCAAGTCACTCGCTTTCTGATAGAAGTATTCTCCAGCTGATAAATATTTCCTTAATGTGTGGGCTATGGGCAGGCCAACTGAAGGAGCCAAAAGGTCCTCGATCACACTTGAGATTTCCTGGTTTTCATAAGCTTTTACCTCAATCATTTCACAATTGGATACAGCTTCTGAAGACATCTTAGTGGCATCGCAATCTTTATATTCGATCTCTTCTTTGCAAATACAAATAAACCTTTCAAAACTTGAACATAGCAAGCCAAAAAGATTTTCATGAGTGAAGTTTTTGAAATCTTAATTAGAAGGACATACCGATCCACGAAAATAACAATATCTATAGAGAGAGAGCGGGCGGGGGGGGGGGGGGGGGGGGGGGGGAGCAGTTCAAATCAAGGAAGGAAAACTCGCTGAGTTGACTCTCGACTCTCTCAAGTCATATCGTTATGATGAAGGACCAAGTACAGTACAATGGAGACTCTGCCTAGTCACCTCATTTGGTAAATTGTTTTCATTATGAACTAATTGATAGGTAGATCTGGCTTTAAACAATTAACATTTATTTTTAAGTAATTATGCACAGTCAGCAATTTACAAATGATGAATAAAATGTAATTTGAAACTTATATTTAATCTTTTGCCTTCAATATTTGGACCGAGAAATTATGTAATATACAATATATTTTTTCTTTTATTTTCCTCACTATAATATTTGTCTTGCACATATAAATTTACTAATTTAACTTGATTATCATGAATGCAAGTAAACAAATGTATATTTAGATTTTTGTAAGTATTGACCTTTGAAATAAATAAATAAATAAAACCATGACTCTCAAGTCACCGCATTGACCCTATTCAAGTCAAAAATTTGCATTGGGAAAGTCTGAGTCCGAGTCACAAGTTTTCCAACCTTGGCTCCAATGCATCATTAAGAGTGCTGCATGTAATAGAAGACCAAACTAAGGAACAAGACTACGAATCATTCCCCACTTAGAGCAGGCCAACAAAATCCACTTTTCTAGTCTTGTTCGAAAAATCAAATCAAAGATGATAGATATCTTTTTTCTTTTTTAAGATGGAGATCTTAGATATACTGATAATATGAAGAGAAAATAACAGATCTTGGATATACCTCTTGTGGTACATATGTAATTTTTTTGTTGGAAATCTAAGAGTTCTTAAATATATATGAGCTAGGTGACTCCACTGCTTCTGGGAATACTCATACTCAATATATTTATCCCACAGGGGATAACATAAGTAGTCCTTTCCAACAAAAGATAATGCTCTTTCAAACAACCTGTCAGGTAATTTAAAAAACAACATATATTTATATCAGTGACCAGGGTCCAATAATATACAAATAATCAGACAAGATCATCATAAATTTAGGAACTGAATCCATTCCAGCCAACTGTTGCATATGATACATCTATTTCAGTGTCCCAAAAAAATAAAGAAAAAAGTTTACTGATCATAGTTTTTGCAGCTCTGATGTGCTTTTTCATATGTTTGCACTTAACTATATCTTCTTATGCCAAGTTATATAGAAAAATGAATAGCTACTAAGATGGTGGCCTAAACCAGTCAAACTGACGAGGGACCCATCAGTTAGCTTGGCCCCCTTTTCTTATAAAGAATAGTTCAGCATCCATTTACACATAAATACCAGGCATCAGATGCCACATACAACCATATATGACTGATGTCTATAGAGATAAAAAGCAGAACATGCTATCATCAACAGCCCTTCGCAGGGGACTTCCAAAGAATGAAAACAGGCATATCATCATATGTTTTTAGACTACTTAAATTAACCTCAAGTTGGAAAATGAAAGATAAGTACATGAGTACTGAATCATGGCTTCTGGTATTGTTAGTTTAAATGGTGAATATCAGCAGGGTAAGTGTCGATATCCCAGTTCCAACAGTTTCTCTATACAGTTTCTTTATGAAAGGTGGCAAAACAGGGGAAAAAAGGCGACAAGGTAATACATGTATCTGGATAACAGGATCACTTCCCTATTACAAATATCATAATATGTAGACGATAATGTCTAAAGTATTAGGTACCATTCCAAAAGTTGTGAATTCAAAATGTTTCTTGTGCTACTCTGTTCGATAGTTGAAAACAAGTGAGTTCAAGAGTCTGTTATACTACTTCCTGATTTGTGTCAGTAGAATGATCTGGGCCCAATTTTTGTGCTGCATGGAAGGGAAAGGGCCATATGTAGTAAACACATAGGATTTCATCTTCCCCCCTCCCTCTCCCTGCCTTTTTTTTTTTTGGAAGAGTGGGGGATGAAAAGGGGGATGGGGAAAGAGGAGAGTATATGATATGAAAGTGAAACTACTATTATGTACATCATCACTACCAATGCCTCCAACCTATCTGGGGTCAACATGGTGAGATCTTTTCCACATCATATGCATGTATGTAATGATAAGTTTTCAAAAGGAAAACAGGAGAGGGAGAGAGAGAGAGAGAGAGAGAGAGAGAGAGAGAGAGAGGATATGCACATCTATAAGAAAAACATCATGCTACTTCTATGCTCCCGCCAGTGGCGGAGGGAGGGGAGGTTGAGGAGGGGCAATTGCCCCTCAACTATTTGTTTTCTTCTGGCAGAGGGGGAATTTTTAACTCTTTTTATGGGCATTTATGTCATACCTTATGTTGCCCCTTCTCAACTTTTCTCTCTTATAAAAAGAGAATACAATTAAGAGAAAGAATGTGGGTATCATTGTCTTTTTATTTCTTGAAAAACAAAGCAACCTGAATATCCCCTTTTCTCTTCAACCCATTTTCCTATGTCTAGCAAAATTATCTCACCTTGTCTATAGGACTGCGTGCATGAGTACATCATATAGCCATACTTACAAAGATGTGTAGTAGAAAGTTTTGCTTCTGGGGAAAGTACACGAGTCTATTTAGTTTTTGTAAAGGTAAAAAAACGTTTTTACCCCTGGGGTTCCAGGGATGACACCTATGATTGCCTGATTTGGGTCTTGTGGAGCTTGCACTACTCAAAGCTATCAATCTGGCCTGGCTTTCTATTAGATAATTCTACAAGTTGGCAGAAAAGAGAAAAGTAGGTCCCACATGTAGTCACTAGTACCACTTCTACCAACCATGAACCATCTAAGATGAGATCTCCAAGCCACTGGCGGGCCATACTGGTTTGGACACACCCAATTATCTGTGGATTTATCTAAGTCAAAAGGTGAAGGTTACTCATACAGTCATACTTATTGAACCCAGTTTAACCCATGGGTCAGTTCAATTTTTAAAACACTGGTTAAATGTGGATTGCTATCTAATTTTCAAATCCTTTAACTTAATAAGGATTTTGAAGGTCCCAAATGAGGTTTCCTTTGATTTTCTTTAACTAAAAAAGATTCCCTCATATCTGAATAGAGGACATCGAGTTAAATCTAATAAATTTCTCTCTTGTTAGATTAATCAATAGAATTAATAGATTCTTTTTTTTTTTAATTCCTCCGTTTTAATGAAATTTAATTGATAAAATAATTAATTATTTTTTTTATTGATAATGGAAAAGAAAGTGCGGAAAAATAGTTACTGACATTATGTCATTCGGCCATCTTTGCCCCCACTAAGAGAAATTCCTGGCTCCGCCACTGCTCCCTACATTCATATGTTTGTTAAAATATGTATCTACAGACTACAGGTATAGATGGTATTAAGTATTAGCAATCAAAAGAACACACATCTGCATCAACGTCATCTATGTCTGCAAATGTGATCATATAGGAGCACATAATTAGGAGTTCATGCCTACAATTAAGAGGTTACATGTGCATTTATTATCTCAATTGACGCCAACCAGCTATTCATTACTTTACAGTTCTGTCAAACTTCTTAGCATCAAAATTACCTCCGAATATCAACTGGGTCTTCAAATGACAGCATGGCAAAGCTACAATAATTAACCCAGATACCAACAGAATATATTGCTGACTGGACTGCTTGCTCATAAACTTCAACAACCTTGTCGATAGGGCACAAGCGTGCTCTATGATCTGCATACTTCTTCCAGTAACCATAGCATAAAGGAAACTCGGACAAGAATGCATCATACACAGAGGAAATCCTTTCAATGTCATTCTGCATTAATTACACAAAAAAACCTCCATTTGGTCCATCATGCAAATAAACCTGGCAGTGGAATGAAACAACAGATAAACTAACAGAAATTTGGATTAAATGTCGTAGATAAGAAAATAAATATCATCGCACCCAGAATAAAACTTCAAGACTCCCTAAGACAAACCAGATAGTGACAAACTATATCATATATCAGAAATTAAAAATAATTTCCTTACCCTCTGCTGGAACAGCAGATGTGAGTTTAGAGGACCATAATGAGCATATAAACTTCTTAGTCGTAACATCAACATAGTGACAAGAGACAAAATGTGACCTACAACAGTAATATAAAACCTTTTTTTTTTATCACAATTAGAAATTGTGCACCAATAGCAGGCTATGGGAAATGAGCCTATAACTAGAATGCTGTTAAAAAACAGTACTACTGCGAAATTCAGGGTACATGAAACTTTAAAAACAGATCTCATCTCGCTACCCTAAGATACATTTTTGAAGTTCACTAGCAGCCTTCTGCATTATTGATGAGAGAAATTGGAAAGTTCAATAAAACAAGATCAACACCACTGAAGCTTAAAACTTATGGATTATTGTGTAGCAATGGCAAAGAAGATGTGCTCCAATAGTTCCAAATTACAAAGCTTTTACTTTATAACCCCTTCTCTGGGTGGAAATTGATGGAACTTTATTATGTGATGTTTTACACCAAAGACTCTGGTAGCAAGGCAATCAATAAAGATTTAAGTAATCTTCACATATGGGACAAAAAAAATTTCTGGCTTGATATTTGGGTTGGTGATGGGGCCCTTGGCAGAGGTGTTTCCAGATCTTGTCGGTTGTGCCAGAGATTGTCAAGCTAAGGTTTCAAGCTATTTGGTTAGAAACAGTAGTGAGTTGCAGTGAGGGCCCATCTTTAGAAGGAATTTCACCGAATCGGAGGAGAATCAGTTTTTCTCTCTTCTCAACATTCTCAGTCAGGTTTATATCCCTGAGGAAGACGAGGATAGTAGGGCCTGGAAGGCTTCAAAAGAAGGTACCTTCTCAGGTTCCTCCTCCTCAGCGCTTTAAGGGGGCTCCTCTGGGATAAGTCCCTTCTCTAGGCTTCCGTCAGAAAAAGATCCTTGTGAATGCCTGTCCAATGTGTTTGGGGGGTGAGGAAACAGTTGATCGCCTATTATTGCATTGTAAACTTGCGCAAGGACTTTGGTCAGCTGTTCTTAGCTGGTTTGATTGTGCTTGGGCTCATCCGGACTCTATCCTTGGGCAGTTTGAGGCATGGCATATGGAGATTGGATCAGAGAAAGGAAAGGCCCTCCCTTATATGGGAGCTGATCTGTAAGGGTCCATTTCAGTGTTTCTGTTTTGGAATAATGTGTTCAGGCAGATCCGGCTTGCGGATCATGTCTTTGTGTTTCTTGCCTTTTCTTTTCTCCTCTCGCTTTCAGCATATCCCTCCTGTACTGTGAAGCTTTTTTTCTTTTTGAATGTTAATATTCAAATATATATATATATATATATATGTGGTACCTCTAACATATGAATTCACACTCTCATCTTAAGAGTTCGTCCTATATCTGTATTTATCATTTTGCAGATACAAACACCTGGAAATATTTCTATAGAATCACTAAAGAAACATAGAAACAAAAAAGCCAATTCTTTTTTTATGTTCATCACTTACGAGCAGCATAGAAACAAGAAAGCCAATTTTTTTTCTTTTCAATAAGTTCACTAAGTTTAGAAGCCACAAGACTAGGAACAATCAAAGCTCATCCTCTATGGCACTAGATTTCCACATTGTGCAATAGCCAGAGATGAGGTTATTAATTTAGGAACAGGCTAATGCAAGAATCCAAAGCAATCTGGGTTTATAACCATATAGCTTAAATAGTTAAAATCTTATAGTAATCATATAAGTTTCCATGTAAGGTCAGAGAGAGTATCAAGTTGGTAGTAGTATTTAATCTGGAACAGCGATCAAGGAATGGATTGCTTAAAAAACTGTCAGTAGAGCAGCTAAATTATGGTACATCATATGGAATGTGAGGTACCTGTCGTGGGAGTGAGCAGAGTCATCATCTATCAGTAGCCACTGCCGAACGTCGGTAAATGTTGGAAATAGAAACTAAGCTTAAGTGTTTAATAATGCATGCAAAATCCAGAAGTTGGAAATCATTTGTACTGCCAGAGAGAAGCGAGTTTGCTCGCAGCTGGGTTGGTATCTTGAAATTAAATGATCAATTGATAAGCACTAAGTAATCCATAGAATATGGCTGACCATTAAAAAAAATCATAGAATATGGGCTTTCTAGAGAAAGAATAAAATATCGAAAATCAGGGGTGAAGATCTACAAGGAACCATCCCATTTTATAGGAAATTATTACCCACATCCATGATGGTCGATCCTATTTTATTTTCCTATATAGAGTTTTCCAACCCTGTTTTTACACATAATGGAACACATCTTATACTGGGGCTATCCCCTTTTGCTTGCAATAGGGAGGTCCTTTGCCTTTCTAGCTCCAACACTTGCCTTACAAGCACTACTTGGCCTGCCATAGGTGGGGTGTCTATCCCGCCTGGTGTAGAACTCTCCCAACCAACAATCCCCATCCACCACGATCCTCTTACTTAGGGCAGCGACATTTAAGAGTTCAATCCAAAGAGGTTCTCAGATGGGATTTCAAAGACATCCAAGGATGAACTTGCATTCTTTCCATTTAGATGGGGCCCAAAGATCTGTCTTGGCACAAACTTTTGCCATGATAGAGGCTAAGATGACAATGGCTATCATCTTGCAACATTTTTCTTATGAGCTCTCGTCTCTCTCTACACTCATGCTCCTTTGACTCTCACTATTCAACCACAGCATGGAGCTCAAATCATTCTACATAGGGTTTGAAGGTAGCTCTATTTTGAAGTCATAGTTGTTATAGCTCTACTTAAATAACATGTTGTCTGATGTGATTTTCACAATAAGGGGTCTGCAATCAGTATGGGTGCTACGGGCTGGCTTATATACGACATGAAAATAGAAAGGTAAAGGTTTTTAAGCAAAAAAGGAAGATCATTGAGTATACAATTTTTTTCTTCTTCTTTTGGTAATGGAGTATATGGATATAGTGGCTTGAGCAATGAAACTGGCCAGCAGCACAGATGTCACCCACCCAAAGAGTTGACTGGACTGGCTGGATGAGACCACATTGGATTCCACCTGAGAGTGACTTTGATTTTGATCATGTGTCATAAATTAACAGTTATGCCAAGGACAGAAGAGTAAGCTTAGGCTTAGCAAGATTAATAAAAAATGAAAAGAAAATTCACACTCTCACATGTGTTCCAAGGGACTGGATATGGGCCTCTAGCACATGACAAGTGTAAAAACATTATACTTGCATCTGAGCTTAACTTTAACCGGAAAAATGGATTAAATTTCCAATCCCTAACCCCATCCAAAATAAGTAGTTATCAAGCATTAGCTCGATCCATTAGAAATCTTTGTAGATATGCTTTTCTATTTGCAATTAACTCGATGCAACACAAACTATACATAGCTGAACTACTGCCAATGAGAGGGTGAGACATCGGTTCAATCCTATATATGTTCACACTTTTTTGCTAGTGGAGCTTGTTTCTTGTTTTATTCTTATTTATATTTGGCTACTTTTTTGTTTTATTCTTCTTTTTTTATTATTCATCATCATCATCAAAGCCTTGTCCCAACTATATGTTGGGGTCAGCTACATGAATTATGTTTCTCCATTCTGATCTATCCTAAGTCAAATCCTCAGATAAGTTGCACGTTTTTAGATCTATTTTTACTACTTTCATCCACATCCTCTTCAACCTACCCCTTCCCCTTGGCGGGCCATCAACCTGCATACCCAAAATTTTCCTTACCAACACTGTTGTCGGCCAGCGTTGGACAAGCCCAAACCATCTCAAACGGATTTCTCTAATTTTATCCCCTATTGATGCTACCCCTAAAAACTCTCCAAAGCGCTCGTTTCTAATTTTGTTCTTTTTTTTTTATTATAGAACATAAATAAGAAGCTTTTTTATTTGAACCTTTTTTTCTAAGTCCCTCCGAAAAATTAACTTAGTGTCGTGTGATCAACGGACTGAGCAATGGAATCATGTATGCTTTTAAATGAGACTCAATTCGTATTATTCAGATATAATCCATGATGTTCAATCCTATGATTGTGACATGGATTGCATTTAAATCCAACAGGAAGGGAACAAAAACGGCACATTAAATGCAATTGCAATTCAAGGACTGATAAAAAATGGAAGAATTAATCACTTACAGGTGATGTTTTCTCAATTTCTTTAATAAGCAATGTCCAAGCATCAAAGTTCCTGGGGTTTTCTTCCACTAGTGCGCGAAGTTTGGCCTCGTCAAGGCCACCTACATGAAAGGAAAACATTATACAAACACATATTTGGATTATTATTTGCAGCTCAAATCCTATGAAATCCATAATGCATTTAAAAATTACCCATGTAGTAATACAAGGGCAATGAAGCAAGGATGTAATGGCACGGCATAGTAGATCTGTTGTCCGCATTTGAGGATCTACGTATCTATCATCCCAAATTTCATGCAAATTAAAACATTGTTAATCCGTGGAAGCAAACCCTTCATGCGACTTTTTGTAACAGTGATCTTTACCACTTGTGATTTGAGGTACATCCAAGCTTTCAATGGAATGTGTACCAAAACTAGTATCTTAACCTAGCAAGAAATTGTACAAACTGATTTGGTATTCACTATTTTTGAGCATGAGATGGTTTCATAAGTTAAGTAAGCACTGGATATTATAGAGAGAGAGAGAGACCTGAATGCAATGAATTCGCTGCATCCATTGGAATTTCCAATTTGAGCGCAAGAGAGTGAAAGAAATGTGATAGACAGGGTCACAAGATACAACCTGTTCTTCCCTATAAAATAAAATAAAAAAATGCTCGGGTGATCACAACTTCCTCCTGAACCCAGTTGATTGCTTGACTCTAGGGATGCAAACTGGTCAGATCCAGGAGATCCGGAGCAGAACCATGGTGGACTCAGATTCGGACCCATCTTTATAGATTCAGATCCAGATAAACTTATAGGTTCAGACAGTCTGAATATAAATTCTGAACCAGATGAACACGGATACTATGAGTTGAATCTGGATCTGGCATAATTTGAAAAAAAAAAAAAAAAAAAAAAAAACAGAACCAACTTTGAATCCGAATCCGAAATAAGATGTGGAGTGCATTAATATAACATGATACAATAGCTTCAAAAAAATATATATATATACAAGAGGGATATTATGTAAATGGCATATAATTAAGCTAAGTAGACTCTCAAATATAAATACAATTCAAGACATGGGTCCTTAAAATCTATATATCTTAATATTTGAATGTAATAGTCCTAGATCCTGATCCTCGACTCGAAACATAAAAGGATCAGGTTCCGGATCCGAATGTTCTACATCCAGATTTCTCTTCAGTCTGAAAGTAGTTTCATACCCGCTATGTTAGATATCAAAGACTTTAAATACTTTGACAATCGGATACCCATTTGCAACGTACTTAATGTAGAAGATAACAAGGCAGGCCCATTACAGCCAAGGCCCAAGGCCCATTACAGCATCCCACTCACGTGGGTTGACTGTGTCAAAGATTGTGTATATATTGTATTCCTGATTTCTTTCTGATTGTATTCCTTGTATAGATTAGGATTGATTAGGATTGATTCTTTCTATTCTTTTATATTCTAATTTGTACACTTGACATAATTAGTGCCTTGATTAAGGCCTAACATGATTATAAATAGATCAGTGGATCATCCAAGGATGGATGACGTTCTCTCCAATCTTTTCTTCTCATTCTTCCTCAATCTAACATGGTATCAGAGCCCTGATAGTCTGTCAGATCAAGCATAAGAGGAGTTTCGATCGTGATCATCCTAGTTAATCTTCTGGAAATCAATCAGATTCTATTTCTGCCATCTGATCGTCTGTGATCATCTCTGATCAAGACGTGGCCCACCTGCGATCATCATCAACAAAGCTGCGGGAGCAGCCCATGTTGGTCGTCTGGTTATTCTGAATTTTTTGGTGAATTTTCCAAGATTTTTGGGTCATCAGAGGTAGGATATCCACCCCATATTGTGATATTTCAGTTTTGTGGCACAGTTTCAATCAAATCCGTTCAAATTTGTGGATTTTGATCCGTTTTGAGTGAGACTTTTTCCCTGAGTTGCGCAAATACTCTGTTCTTCCATCCCCAACCTCTGATCAGCTACTTGATCAACTGCTGGAGTCCACGTCCATATCGATCCACTGACGGAACTGACGATATTGACGTGTTCTGCTTACTGCTTCACTGTGGCCCACCTGCGATGCTCACGACTTCACCAATCATCATCATTATGTTGGTCGACTGATTATTCTGGACATTTTGGTGATTTTTTCAAGATTTTTCAATCACTTTTGAGGTAGTTTCCATCCTCTTCTTCCTCTGACGGTTTTCTCAGAAAGATTTCATCACCACTGTCCAGATTTGTGGATTTTGATCCAATTATCATCAAAGTTTGCCCTGGCGGAAGAACTTTTGATCTTCTTCAGGATGATGTCCTCTGATCTGTGATTGAACCAAGTTGTGGGGCACTCCTTCAAGATCTGTGGCTGACGACACAAGACGACTGGGTCGTCTGTGTTCTGTTTCTACATTTTCTTCTGGTATCTTCTGGTCTTGGCAATCTCTGCTGCTGTGATCATCTTCCAAGCATAGGAAGGTAGACTGTGATCATCCGTGATCCTCTGCTGTCTGATTTCCTTCTGATTATCTGCTGCTTTCTGCTTCACTGTTTATTATATTTCTTGGTACTACTTGCTGCTGGGTTTACTGCTGCTGCTGGGTTAATTGCGCCATCACTGCTGTGTGCATCTATTGTTGTTTGCTGTTGCTGCTCTTAGTCCTTGGTTGCTCCATGACTCCAGCCCCAATTCAGAACACGGTGACATTAGCTTACGGATCTATGGGCTTCCATGGTGGTCGGTATCATCCTCATTTTTCTCTAGCATTCCCTGCTTTTCATTCTTCAGTCTCTTTGTCTTCATTCATCACCCCCTCCACATGGTTTCTAGATTCAGGAGCATCTAATCACATGACTTCTGTAGAAAGTAGCTTTACAGCCTCTCATCCTTACCTTGGCAAAGACAAAATCACCACTGCGAATGGAGACCAATTAATCATCTCTGGAATTGGTACCATCACTTTATCTGGTGTCTCTGGCCAGTCTCTTCACCTTCCCAATGTCTACTTTGTTCCCAAATTATCAGCCAATTTACTTTATGTCGGACAACTTATTGATGATGGGTACAACATTAACTTTTCTTCCACTGTTTGTGTCATACAGGGGCGGCAAACTGGAAAGGTGATCGCGACGGGGAGTAAACATGGTCGACTGTTTCTACTGGACATTGGACATCACTCGCTCTTTTCTTCTTCTTCTCCTAAGTTAGATAAATTGTGGACAGTGTGGCATAGTCGTCTTGGTCATGTGAACAATGCTTCTTTACTTTCCCTATTTAAAATTGGTTGTTTAGAACCCACTTTTGATACTAAAATGATGTCCTCTTTACTTCAATCGAAGTGTGAAACGTGTTGTTTGAGTAAGAGTCATATCTTGCCTTTTCCTATTCATAGTTCTCGTGCTTTATCATCTTTTGATATTATTCACACTGATGTTTGGGGAATTGCACCCACCTTGAGTAGGACAGGATTTAAATATTATGTGACCTTCATTGATGATCATTCCCGTTTCACTTGGATTTATTTCATGCGCTTCAAATATGAAGTACTTTCTCTTTTTCAAAAGTTTTACAAAATGGTTCAAACACAATTTCAAAAAGAAATAAAAATTCTTAGGTCTGACTCCGGTGGAGAATACATGTCCCATGACTTTTCTGCCTTCCTTTCTGATAAAGGAATTCTTCACCAAAAATCCTGCCCGCATGCTCCACAGCAAAATGGTGTTGCGGAGAGGAAGAACAGACATATTCTTGAAACTGTTCGTTCTCTCCTCCTTGCATCCTTAGTTCCTCCCACCTTTTGGTGTGATGCTGCTCAGACTGCTGTTTATCTCATCAATCGTCATCCTAGCTCTAATCTAGGAAAGACTACTCCTTATGAAACTCTCTTTGGTCATGCCCCTTCATATTCTCACTTACGAGTTTTTGGCTGTCTGTGCTTTGTTCATCTTCCACCTACAGAGCGCACTAAGTTGTCTCCTCAGGCTGCCAAATGTCTCTTTCTAGGTTACAGTACTGAACACAAGGGATTTCTGTGTTATGATCAATCCGAAAAACGCATGCGAATATCTCGTAATGTGATCTTCTTGGAAAACATTCCTTTCTTTTCTTTGCGATTGGATACTCACCCTGTTGCTGTGTCTTATATGCCGCACTTCCCTGCGACTTCTCCACCTCCTATTACCAATGTCTATGTTCGGCGTAACACAGTTCCTCCTGTGGAGACTCCCTCTCCTGATCCTCTTCCAGTGCCACCTACTGCACCCTCAGGTATTAATGCTTCTTCTGATAATATCATATCCCTGCGACGCTCTAGTCGTCCATCTGTTGCCCCTGACCGTTATGGATTTTCTGCTCTCTTTTCCTCTTTAGATAGTGCTCCTATCCCCACTTCATATTCACAGGCCTCCAAAATAGCGTACTGGCAGGATGCTATGAATGAGGAATTGCTCGCTCTTGAAGCAAACCAAACATGGGACTTGGTACCGACTCCTGCAAAAGCCTCTGTGATTGGCAGCAAATGGATCTACTCTGTAAAAGTTAACTCGGATGGGAGTCTTGATCGCTACAAAGCCAGATTGGTTGCGCAGGGTTACAAGCAGGAGTATGGCATTGACTATGAAGAGACATTTGCACCAGTGGCCAAAATGACCACTGTTCGTACTCTTCTTTGTGTTGCTGCGACCCGCAACTGGCCTCTATGGCAAATGGATGTCAAAAATGCCTTTCTTCATGGTGAGTTGAAAGAGACTGTGTACTTAAAACCCCCTCCGGGATATACTTGTCCCCCTCAGCATGTTTGCAAATTGCGGAAATCTCTTTATGGCCTCAAGCAGGCTCCCAGAGCTTGGTTTGATAAATTCCGGGCTGCAATACTTCAAGCCGGTTTTCGTCAGAGTCATTCTGATAGCTCCATATTTCTTCGATGGACACCAAAGGGCTATACATTCCTTTTGGTCTATGTTGATGATATGATCATCAGTGGCAATGATACTACTGGCATTACAGATCTCAAACACCATCTCACTCGGCACTTCCGGATGAAGGATCTTGGTCCTCTCGCCTACTTTCTGGGGCTTGAGTTCTTACGTAACAAATCAGGCATTAGGGTTCATCAGCGTAAATATGCTACCGATTTGATCACTTCGGCAAGACTTGGCGCTGCTCACACTTTTGATACGCCTATGGAACTTAATAGCAAACTCAGTATGGATGATGGTCCCCCTCTGGAAGATCCCTCTGTGTTCCGGCGGATAGTTGGGAGTTTGCTCTATTTAACTATGACTCGGCCTGATATTTCTCATGCAGTTCATACGGTTAGCCAGTTTATGAGCAATCCTCACAAACCCCACCTTGCTGCTGCTTTGCGCATACTCCGATATGTTAAAGGCACTCTTAACCATGGTCTTTTCTACCCTTCTAGCTCTTCTTTGCGCCTCTCGGCTTATGCGGATGCCGACTGGGCTGGTTGCCCTGATTCTCGGCGATCCACCACTGGCTGGTGTATATTTCTTGGGGATTCTCTGATTTCGTGGAAGTGCAAGAAGCAAACTACAGTTTCCAAGTCTTCTGCGGAGGCCGAATATCGCGCGATGTCGTCTGCTAGTGCTGAAATCATCTGGCTACGCCGTCTTCTTTGTGAATTCGGTGTCCATGTTTGTAGTTCTACACCTCTTCATGGGGACAATACCAGTGCTACCAGGATTGCTAACAATCCAGTCTTTCATGAAAGAACAAAGCACATCGAGATTGATTGTCACTTCATCCGCCAACATGTTGTTACTGAGAAGATCACTCTGCCTCACGTCTCTACTCTTAACCAGTTGGCAGATATATTCACAAAAGCTCTCCCTAGAACACGTCATCAGGATCTTACTAGCAAATTGATGTTTTCTGTCCTACCACATCAATTTGAGGGGGAGTGTAGAAGATAACAAGGCAGGCCCATTACAGCCAAGGCCCAAGGCCCATTACAGCATCCCACTCACGTGGGTTGACTGTGTCAAAGATTGTGTATATATTGTATTCCTGATTTCTTTCTGATTGTATTCCTTGTATAGATTAGGATTGATTAGGATTGATTCTTTCTATTCTTTTATATTCTAATTTGTACACTTGACATAATTAGTGCCTTGATTAAGGCCTAACATGATTATAAATAGATCAGTGGATCATCCAAGGATGGATGACGTTCTCTCCAATCTTTTCTTCTCATTCTTCCTCAATCTAACACTTAAATCCAGAAACTCTAGTCCAACTCATAAAAGTGCGACTCGCTTGCCAAAATTTTCAATACCGAAAAATACATTTTTTATACGTGTGAAGTAAAGGTGAGGTGGTTGTCACATCACAGAAAAAAGGGTAAAAGAAAGTTAAGAAAAAGTAAAAGTAAAGGTGTAGTAAGTTATTTGTTTGGATGATTATGGTAAAGTAAAATGAACTTACTTCAGCGCATTTGCATGACTCATCAGATGTAAAGGAAATTTATCAATGCAAACGCATGATATCACTATCTGATTATTATTTTTTCTAATTCCTAATCACTTGCTGTGCGCAAGATCAATATAACTGCACACATGACGGTGATATTTGGCCAACAATGATAGATGGGCAGCTAGTGATTTTGAGATGCTCAAATTTTAATGTGTGTCCATTACTCATCCCCCATTATTGCAGTCCTTTTTTTTGTGTATTCATGATTTGTCATAGAATATAAAAGGTAATCAAGTTCATGGAAGATTAGAAATAAGATCATTTTGGGATTAGACAAGAGTAAAGGATATACTCTAGATCAGTATCACAGTCACATATAATATTGTCACTGAAAAAATCATACCTACAAAAAGAACAAAATCAAAAGAAAAGAGATGCAATCCAACAGAAATTGTAAAGAAGAACATACAACTATAACAACCGCACCTTCTCTCTTACACTGAGAAAACCCCCTAAACCCAAATACCCAAAATTGAGCAAAATAACAAAGAGAAAGAGGGACAAAACCTACATTTTTTTCCTTTTTATCTCAATCAGCCATTCCCAATCCAAAGCCACTCAAAACCCAAAACCAAAAAAAACCCACTTTCCTTTTTCCCTCACAGGAATACACCTCACAAAAAGATTTTTTTGATCTTTTACATTGCCCAAAGAACTGCAAAATATGGAAGAAAGAAAAAAAAAATCACCTTGCAGCCCTTCTATGCTGTTTTCTTCTAAAAGCTCCTGTCCAGCTCCTGCAGAAGACCCATTAAAGAAATCTTTTACATTGCAAAAAGAACTGCAAAACATGGAAGAAAGGAAAAAAAAATCACCTTGCAGCCCTTCTATGCTGTTTTCTTCTAGAACCACCTGTCCAGCTCCTGCAGAAGACCCATTAAAGAAATCAATTGAAGATAAAAACTGATAGACTTCCTTCTTCTTCTTCCTTTCTCTCTCTAAAATATTTTCAACTGTTGTAATTTGCAACAGAGATTGCTGGGATTTCAGGAGAAAAAGGAAGGTGGGCTTTTTTATTTCAATAAATGGATTTCTCAATGTGAAACTGGAAAATCCATTTGATGGAAACAGAGAACTCTACATAGAAACCATCCCAAGCCAGCAGAAGCAGACAGGCAGTTTGTGTAACTCTCACACACACAGAGAAATCCAAATTTTGCAAAATAGAAAGGTTAGAAGGAGATTTAGACCAAACCCCAGCAGTTCTGCTTCTGTGTTACAACTCTCGATAATCCCAGAGAGACAAAAGCTTCCAGGGAAAAGACCCAACCCCAGCAGAGATGATGAACACAGACCACAGCAGATTAAAAAAAAAAACCCAGCAGGACCCAGATTCAGGAGTCCGGATTCCTGTTTGGTCCAAACATGGGTGACACATTATTTTATACTTAGTGGAGCTGGCTTTTAAGGGTAACTCCTGTTTTTAAACTCAATAAGATCATTGGTCTAAATAGGGATCCAGATTCCAGATTCAGGTTGGAAGTAAGTGTGCTTTTTTTATACGATATATTGTATATATTCCCCTGTTTTTATATGTAATGTAATCAATCTATAGTGGGGTTAAAAAAAATCTATAGTGGGTAAATTCATTATAATATATTAAGTTGGAAGATTTTGGATCTAATTTTGAGTTTACTTTTTAATTTTGACCCGCAGTTATTTTCGGTTTCTACAACTACTAACAAGGTATTTTCGATTTCTACAACTGCTAATATACTCTCCTTCCACTTTTCGTTAATATACTTCCCTACTTATGGATTCTCACTGCCCCGCCCTGCCCCCCCTTTCTAACACACATAGAATCCTATCTTTTCATGTAAATCCATTATACTATGTTAAGTTGTAGGGTTTTTTGGATTTGATTTTGACTAATAGTTTTGATTTTGAAACCACTGCTATCCCCATTTTGCTTAAACTTTGCACTTCCTCTTCCCACCTATCCGCCTCCCTTTAGCTTTTTTTCATATAACCACTTATGCAACTCCCTCCTTATTTTTATCTCATTCTCATGTAACATTTCTCATCTTGCTTTTTCACCGTTCAACTTTTCCTTTTTCCTTTCTACGACAATATATCTGAATTGAGTGCTAAACATTGACTCTAAACCCAAATGTACATATCAATTTCTACCATAGAGATTAGAAAGACTACTTTTCTGTTAGACAGCTCCATTTTACATACCCTATGTGGGTCAAAAGCTTGGTATCTCATTCTTATGTTACTATATCTTGAGCCAAAATTTTAATTTATACAATTATTTTTTTTATATTTGTTTCTACTAATATTGCATGAAGGCATGCCCGTGAATAGCACGGGTTATTATACTAGTATGTAATTAAGCAGGGGTTTTCATGGCTTGGGTTGGCCCATATCCAGCCCAAGCCAACTTGGTCCTTAAGTGCATGGCCTGAGCCCACCCATTTAATCAGGACGGGTGGGCTCGCCAGGGCTTGCTATCACTTGTTTGGGCTTACATGTATTAATTGGCGGACTGGGATTCGGACCTGCCCATATATTAAACTGTCCAAAATGTTAGATCCAGGCATGGACCAAAGCCGGCTGGGCCGAGCCCTTGAGTAGCCCAAGATTTGAGCCCGTAATGGTCTAGGATTTTAATAAGTGAATGAATCCCCCACTGAGGAACCAGAATTTTTATGGCTCCAATCATTAGAGAATTGGACTCTTTGTAATATTACCAAGCCGTACTTCTAAATTAAGATTAGGCCTAACTTGACTTGACACTTAATTCAAATTTTGCTTTCCTTTGATTGATAATATGAAAAGAATGGTTATACAGAACTTTCTTCACCCTTTCCTACCTGATGTATTCCCAGCATAAGAAACTGTTGTCTCCCAAAACACTTTTTTTTTTTTTCATATTGTGACTCAATTTCATGGTGGACGATGATCACTTCTAATCATATCTTTCTCAATGTCTAGCAAGGAACGCTAAACGGTCAGACCTTTCCTTGGGTCACAAAAAGATATATCAGATATCTTCCCTAGTGATGAAATGTTGATTTCTTTTAAAAGCAATTCTATTTTATAAGTGCTCTTATTGTGGTTAGGGTCAAGCAAAAATCAGCCCAATTAATTTAAAAAAAAATTATAACAAAGGGTGTCCCAACCCTATAGGTCAGAATAATTAATCCCTACGGGCGTAGGGAGAGCCGACTAAATCCCATGTAGCTCCAGTGTGTAAGTGTTGTAACCCTTGATTTGAGAACCACAAAATTTAATTGACTTTTTTCAGTGCATTCTATTTTCCAACAGTGGGCAAAGGTCTGGAGTGTGAAATAGGGTCTAGTGCCCACTCAATGGAGAGAGGAGGCCACAATACACATAAACTTTAATCAGTCTGCACAGGTACAGATGTGGGTGTTTACTAAAAAAAAATTAAAAATTAAAAAAAAATTTAAAAGAAATTTTAATTTTATTCAGTTTAGGTATTGGTTACAATTGGCACAATCTTCAGTGGACAAAAAATATTTGAGGATGGACATTCCCTTTCAAATCTTTCAAGGATAAGAGTTGAAGTAGGCTAAACCCTTCCAGTGAATGAATTCCTTTTGTTTAGGCTAAGGACCCTTGGTGTTCTGGTAACTTGAGGAGGAAAAACAAAAATATGAGATAAAAAATTCAAAAGGACAAACTTAATTGACCAGAAGCTCAGTCTGGCCTACGCCTTGCAAAATTCTCTCTCTAAAAGTAAATCACTTGCACAATTACTCTAAAAAAATAATAATAATAATACAATACTAAAACCAGGTGGCAGTCCAAATTGCTCAAATTCGACGATGTAAATTTGGGCAATCAAATCATTGGTTTCACAAGCTTCGACGCACAACTGAATAGGTACTAGAGTTTCAAAACGAATGGAACCACAGATAATGAAAAGGAAAAGGGTTTGTGATGGAGAAAAATCAATACCAAACAAAGAGATGAGAAAAGATTCATGGGTATACCTTCTAGCAAAAATCACAAATGATGCCTCATGAAACAAATTCAACCACAATTACATAAAAAAAAGGCCTTTCTGAACCATACTAAGAATATAATAAACAGCAAATGACATTTGTAAGCATATATCATCCTACCTGGTGATCAAGAGCCACATTCACAGTATTCATACCCCAAACCATTTGTTGATCCCTCCTTGCTCGAAAACAGGTCACCGTCGCAACCAAAAAAAGAAAAAGAAAAAAAGAAGCCTGTCAATCATTCATCTGCAAGCCAATTATTGGCGCTGCGAATGAGATACATTGACAATTGCCGATGTGGACACTGCATTGTTTATGGCTAGAATTGATAATTGAATCACACAAAATACAGTTAATGAACAAAACCCTCCTCGTTCCTGCATGTATAATTCTCACGTGTCCTTTCCTACAGCCAGCTATGTTACAGATTCCCTTCTGACAAATAAGCTGATGTTAAAGAAATTCAGTGTACGATCTTGTGCATCAACATCAGCTAAACACACCATGGGCAAGCTATGTCAGCATAAAACTAAAAATCAATGGATGAAGCCTTGGAGGACCCTGAACAACTACCAGAAGTTGCATATGAAGTCCCACTTGAAGCATCGATGGGAGCTTGATTTAACTGTTCCAAAACTAAAGATCTCCGACGGTGCAGCTTTATTGAGAATGTGGATGCTTCTAGAATGACAGGAACCTGCCAAAAGGATAGAATCATTTTATGACAGAAGACAAGCAGTAACTCTGGTGTATACCCACACTTAAATTGTTCGTGTGGTTAGGAAGTCCACTAATGAGCTGGAGGTCCTGGCTTTGAACTGTTTGGGGCCTTACCCGATGCACAGTGCTAGTGTGTGATGTTGTGTATCTGGGGTTTTACCAATGATCAACCGCAAGGGGGTCGGCGGGTTCCTCATCTTAAAAAAAAAAAAAATGGTGAAAATCTAGTGGCAACCAGTCAATGAAGAATATTAGAACTACATCCAAACCCTTTAATTAGTCATTAACTGAATGGTTTTCATTTTTGGTTCAAGCAGAATAACCAGACTGCCAGCATGGTGATCAAGTTCTCTATTCTGCCAGCATGGTGATCAAGTTCTCCCTAACACAACCTAAAATAATAACATGCGACATGCTTTTGCCCAACAAGATCATTTGAACCAATAAGAAAGAGAATCTTTTATTCTTTAACACAATCTTCAATAAAACATGAGATAAACTCTCAGAGGAGAAGGTCATACAGGGGTCAGGAAAGAGAATCATGGCAGAGGCAGAAAGGAAAGTTTTGATAGGGGACATTCAAATTCAAAGACTGTCTACCAGGATTTAAAGGTAAATTTATCAGTTGTGATTCTGAAGTCTCAACACTAGATTTTATAGTAGTCTCATCAATAAAATCTGACCACAATTTTGAGCGGTTTAAATTTTAAATGTAGGCCTACTGATAGTTCTGTATGTGGGCCACTACGTGAGCCTGTGATTCTAAACATTTTAGATTTTAGAGGCAGCCCCACCGATGGATTTATAGGAGTGAAACATGAAGCAGTGATTCTGAATGCTTTAGATTTCAGAGGTGGCCCCACTAATGGATTCATACGAGTTAAACATGGGCAATGATTTTGAGTCTAGAAAATGAGATTATGAAAATAATAGTAAAAAAGAAACTGGATTTTCACAAACAATGCAAGAAAAATATTAAAAAATTTCAAATTAAAGAAAATAATGTGATGGGTAAAAAATTAAATAAAAATTTAGAAATATTAAACTTTAAAGAGAGAAAATAAAGCATAAAAAATCAATGAATAGTTATCATTTTCTATAAATCTGAACATTTAATCCCTCATTACATAGTCCGGTAAAATGAAACGGATATCACCAATACTATGATAAGATCCTCTTAAAAATATATTACCACAATATATCTAATGAATCTAGATGATTTATTTTTGGAAAGAAAAGCATAGACTCTAGTTTTTTAATTATTTAAAAATATTTTATTTTCAATGATATTTTCCCAATATTGTCCTAGGAGAGATTAAAAAAAAAAAATTATCTCGACATTATATCCCGCTGATGTTATCCTGATAACGATATTTGAAACATTACTCTTGTGGTAGAGTGGCAGAGGTGCTCTTTGTAAACTTGAGGCTGCTGGTTCGAGCACCAAAGAGCATGGCATGATGGCGCACTTTGTAGTTTCTATAGAGAGGCTGTATTCCATGGATGTAGCTTCAAGAGAGTTTTTTCATTCTCGAAATATATATCATAACATCTAATCAGTAACTGAAGCAAAGAAATCTCAATTTTTAAAGGAAAGATCTAAGATTGAAGGCCAAGTTATGGAGATACGTCTGAAACTACTAAAGTTTTCTTGTCACATCCCACAATAGCTTGACACATGACATGATGCTTGTGTGCTCAAAGAGTTGTAATTCTCTTAATGTAGTAAATACACAATATATATATAAACATACACATACAGAGACATAATTTTAAATACACAATTTTAAAAGATACCTGTGTATTAATGTGCGCCACCTTACGTACATGCAGAAGACCAACCATGTCTTGATATCCAGTGAGGAGTTTTGCTAATTCCTTGTCCTCATCTGGCCCAAAAATTTCCACAACAGAACCATGAATTATGACGAGCAGCACCACTATATTAACAAAACCAAGTTTTTGAGAGAAAAATAGTTACCTGGAATCGCTCTGACAGAGAGTAAAGTATCTGCCAGGTGTTGCCATCTCTTAGAGAAGGAAGGCGAAAGAAGCAAAGGTGGGAAAGTTATCATGGCAACAGCATTTGTACTCTGAACAATGCTTTTCAGAGACCTGATGAAGGAAAGCATATCCCAGTCCTACAATGACATGTCAACAAAAGTAGCTTGATGCCACCCATTTAGACTTCGAAGCAAAAGACTTTAAATATCAACAACAGAAATTCACATGTATCTATTCAAAGATGAATTGCACGCCGAAAAGTTTATTTGTCAATATTATTTTTTCAAATGGCAAAGAGTTATCCGTTATGGATGTTGAGATTTGGATGTAACCCCGGTTCTAAGTAGTTAAAATACTTTGGAACATAATAGGAAACTGCTCTACAGTCTGCCATGCATTTTGGGGTCAAGAAAATCAGAAACTGCATTAGAATTTTTATTTTTATTTTTGGGGTGTTTGGGGTTTTGGGGGGGCGGGGGGTTGTACCCTGAACCTCAATATAGTATGGATTAAAATCAATTCAGGAAAATATGTAAACAATTGTGAAGTGCAGTGGCTCTGAATGTATTTCAAACTTTTAAAGGTATCTCTTTCCTTATGTGGTCTACTCAGACTTTGTCCCTTTGATTATATTTCTGATGGAAGGTGAGATAAAGCTGACTGATGTAGTAGCAAGTCCGAACTTACCACGTCAGAGAAACCACATTGTGGAGCACAGAATGACTGTATGGCTATACGGCCTGCACCTCCAGTCCTGAAAGTGAAAGCAAAATATGTTAACGATCAACTAGAAAAATAACAAAGGAAAGAGTGTAACAGAAACTAAAATTAGTCCTTAACTTTCCTCCCAATAAATGGATTTGTTTCATGAAGATGTAAGGATACATTCAATATCATTTAATCTACAGTTCATAGTTATATAAACTCAATGCTTCTCCATATAATAGTTAAAAGTGGAACAAGAATGAAAAGGAAAAGATGAAATATCATAAAACATGATTGTCGGGTATAAAAAAACTGGAATCTGAATACCAATCTTAACATAGACAAGAGTTCAGATCAACACGACCCAAACACATACCTTAACAAAATGATCACCCTTTCATGCTCAGGGGAATATCCAAGTGCACCCACATCATTTGAAATGGTTGATTCGTCCAAGGTGTGTCTCACAACAGACAATGTGTTTAGAGCATTTCAATGGTTCCATAGTACATAATTTCAGAGAGCAACAGACAAATTTATCTTTGGTGGCTTTTGTATGGTCTTTCCTTTTTTTTTTTTCTTTTCCTTTCCAATAAAGACTTGAACTCATGCACTGTTGCCCCCTACAGTTGGGGGCTGGTGTCCCTAACCAGCTGTTTATGGTCTATTTGGCTAGAAAGAAAGAAGAAAGTCTTCGGAAATAGGAAAGAGAATGCTGTTAATGTTTTTTTTTTCCTAGCATATGATTCAGATCTTTGACAAGCTTGCTGAAGAGTTTGCTGACCAATAAATATAATGCAATTAGCCAACAAATCCAATGCAACTCATGACATATCAAATAGAAATAAATTTGCCAGGCATACCAGAGCAGCCCATATACACAGAAAAATAAGTCCTAGCTATGTTTTTCTAATATTAAATATTTGCAACCCCTAACATATCAAATATAATGTAACTGACCAACAAAATTTTCATGGATAATAAGCATAATATTAACAATCCATTGCCATAATGATGCAAGTCCTAGCTACATTTTCTCATATTTTATACTAAATAACAAATGATTTGGCCAAACCTTGGAAGTTGAGCTAAAAATGCAGCACACTGATCCCGAAATGTTGCAAGGTTTGGGGAATCTTGAATGCTGATACAGTCAACATGTTGCGCACCAAGTAATTGCCTATCCAGAGGTTTTCGCAAGTCAAAATCATTGCAATATTGTCTACTGTCTGCAATCAATAAGTTATTAGTCTTAATCATACTACAAAATTATCAAAATGCATTGTAATGCATAGTGAATATAATATGAGAGAGAGAGAGAGACTACATCAGAAAGTATAGTCCTTTACGGTAAATATTTTGTCCTTTAAAAAAGAAAAAAACCTCTACATCTATTATTTGTATTTGCATAGTCATTATGTTACACCCCGACCCACACTGATCATGATTAAGGCTAATTAATTAGGATTAATGCTAGTTAAGCATGAGTAATTGGATTAATGAAGATTAACGACCAAAAAGAGACAAATTAGTCTCAAATGATGCATTGAGCATAATGGAATGAAATTGAGTTGATTAAAATGAGTTTAGACTCAAATAAGGTAAGCTAAGGACTTTTCGTAAATACGGGTTTTCGCGTATTTCGTCAAATACGGAAATTCTTGATACCAACGTGTGTATCTCGAATAGTACGTTAACTTTCATAATAAACGCGATTCCATTTGGCCTCAAATGGACCAAGTGAGGCTTCATTTGACTCAAAATGTAATAAGACTTAATAAGAGGGGGTTTTAGTGTGAGAGCCTCTTATATTAAAATGAAATGAGTCATTTATTCATTTCACCTCAAGAAAACCCCAGACTCATCTTAATCTTCTTCTTTTCTCTTCCAATCTTCCTTCCCAAGAGAGAGGCTAGGAGTGATTCAAGTGGTTCTTAAGGCGTTCCGGACCTCCGTGGTGATGCTAGTTGTCCTTGGCCCGGTCATATATATGGGTATTGATTGATGCCTTCCATTTGGAAGATGAATCCTTCCTTTGAGGGAAGATGGTAAATGAAATGAAATGAAATGAATTGCGATAAAATGAAATGTAATTAAATGAACGTTATGGTAGTGACCATCTTGCATATGTCTATTGATTAACTCTTAAGTTTACATATTGTCATTGTAGGAATTATCTAGACTTGCCTAGAATTGTAATTGTTACTAAATAGATTCAATGAATTCAATATATGTATTAACATGTGCTATTGCATGATCTGTTTATACATTGTTGAACCGTCGTATTCACTAGTGTTATTAATGGCATTACAGGCCTGTTTGCCCTTGTCGGTCTAGCAGCGCCCCCGGCAGTAGCAGAGGAGACCGCTCCGGTTCCTCCAGGAGGACTAAACAAATGGAATGAACGGGATACCATTTGATATGGGTATCCGAGTGCGAGAAAGAACTATAACATTTTAAAAAGTTATTTTATATAATCATTTTGAAATGTAATTAATTGTTATTGCATAGTATTTTTGGATATGCACCGATTGACAAACAAATGATGGAAATAGTACATGTATAAAGACTTTATTTTATATACATGTAAATCGTAAAATAATATCGTCAATTATAAATGTTTCCGCAAATTGTGTATTTGTCAGGTATATCGAGAATGTTATCCCTTGTGGATTCCATTTTAACTTCGGTTAATTCGGAGTTTACGAGAGTAAGTATGTGTTCACGGCTCGGGGTTATCGTAAATCGGGCTCAGGTCGTGACACATTACCACCCGATTTCTTGTACACCTCTAAATGTTGATGTGATTGTCACATCCATATCTATGTCTGAATATTGATGTGACTGTCACAACCATATCTACCTGACCTAATACCCTATTTTTAGGCACTGTTGGCCGATATCTCCCCATTCCAACCAGGCTCAAACCCAGGCACCCTGCCTCCCCCTGCGGGCCTGCACCCTTTTTTTTAAGACCAGCTAAAAGGTAAGAGGAACAAAAATCACTACTTATCTTACAACTTTTACACACTAAGGAAGAATCAACAACATAAAAAATGCACAGATCTTTTCTACTTGGCCAAAGTATATGCAGTAACTGGTAAATAAAGTAGTATGAACCGATACCGAGGTTTTAGGTATTATTATCAGAGGCAACATCAGCTGGCTTCCTAACTGGTAAAAAGCTTTTACCTTTTTTCTTGAAAAAACAAAAGGTCAATAGATGGAATTTTATGACAATGCAATGCACACTAGCAGCATAGCGCTAGCGACTAAGCATAGAAAAATCAATGTGCAAAAAATACTGCCATCCTACTTTCAGCTACAACCAGGACAGACATACCTGTTCTGATGACCCAGTCCTCCAGTATAGACACAGTGGAATCAACTAGTATAAATTTTTAATACGTCTATGATGACATATTTGGGAAATCTTCTCCAGATCCATAGAGTAACATTTCTAACCTCCTCGTCAATTTATCAAGGTAAATAAAGTAGTAGAACCACTGAACCACACAATCTTAGAGTTAAACTGCAGAAGATGGCCAACATGAAAATTCAATAGATAAAGAATGGATTCATAATTTTGTACTCCTCACTTAGTAGTCAGTAGGTAGTACCTAAACTGCCATCAACAGCATCACTTGACAAAGAGGGCAATAAACCATACTGTAGTAATAGAGACATAAAGGAGTCAATCCATTTGAGATAACAGATTCTATCAAAACCTTGAAAACCAATCTCTCTTCCCAAAAGTCCTTTTTTTTTTCTGCAGAAATATCACCAATCATATTCCATTGTTTTACCTAGAGGCCAGAGCTCAATAAGAATACTATTAACTAGGAGTTAGTTTCAAAGGACTTCAAAGTCAAGCTAGGAGTTGGTTTCAAAGGACCTCAAAGTCGGGTAAAACTCAAAACTCAATTCATCAGATAATGAAAGACGTCATGTAAACATAACCCTAAGTCATCAACCAGCCATTAAGTTCTCAGCACCAGTTCATTGTCAAAGACCAAAAATGAAAATTTCTGTGCCCAAGTGCTTGTGCAGTTAATTTCAACAGAGGACAAGAGCCCTATTCTACAACAAATGATTGATTCTCTTAGAATTAGCTTGACTGGGACATGCGCTCACACAATCCATCTTACCTCTATGATTTTCAACAGTCTGCTGTTCACCAAAATACTTCTTGTATTGCCAAGCAATCCTCAATCCCTTCTCCTGCACCTTCCCATACAAGTGAAATCCATCAAAATCTCAAAAACTTCCATCCTTACAGTTTTGTTTACTATTTAGCATATAAAAAAGGGGTGAAGAAAAAGGATACCTGTTCTAGCTCCTGATGATGAGCACCCGGTTCGCGTTTCTCTTCCTTCAATGAAACAGGACTCGGCAAAGTACCTAGAAACGCCCTTGGGTCTTTGGAAGGGCTAGCATAAAGAATGGGTTGGTTGTGAACGATACCTTGGGACATGAAATTCCTCAAAAGGAGAAGATGGTGAGGGGCTTCTGCATCTTCCATCACCATCACAACTGTTCCTAGAGAGAACCCACCTCCTAAAATCTCTAGAAATTGCAGTTATATAAACCAAATTCATAAGAAAGGGGGGAAATGTATTCATTCTAAAGGGAACCCAAGTTATAAAATCTCTTCTTTATGAGAAATAAAGGGGGCTGAAAGAAAAAAGGATACTGTCGAGATCTGCCATTCCGGTGGAGATGAGGGTTGTTCCATTGAGTCCATGCCTGAGGCCAGGGACTCGGCCCAATGCTTCTGAAGTTGTTGTGGTGCGAGTGAAGCTGCTACTCTTGTTCCTACTTGCTGCCATGGTGATGCTCCTCACCACCCAAGATACGAAAGCTTTATTTATCTCAAATAGATGGAGAGAGAAAGCAAGAAACGCTCAATTCCCACGCTCAATTTCTCAATGCCATCTGCTATCATTGATATCAAGTCACAAGTGGCTCAACTGGGGGTCATTGCGTCGTTTCAAATGGTATCTAAATCAATCAAAACCCATTTCTTACCTCTTTATGCATCGAGCAAAGATGGTAATTGAGGGCCAACGGAAGCAAAATGCTTGCTTTCTTCTTCCACCCTCTAGGCCTTCCAATTTTACTAAAGTTCTACAGTCTTCAAACAAGAAAAGTAAAGAAGATTACAGAGAGAGAGAGAGAGAGAGAGAGAGAAGAAAAAGAAGCAAATCGAAGGAGAAGAAGAACGGCGAGAGGAACGAAAGGAAGAGGGCTTTAGAGAGGAGAAAGAAGGGTTTTTTGACATTCTTCGCACTTGTGGGACCCACCTATCGCCACACACTATGGCACAAGAGCTCCCCTAAGATGATTTATTCACATTAAGCTTGAATTAGACTCTTTTACAAATGGACTTTTTTTTTTTCTCTTTCCTACACTGGGAATTGAAAACACATGCTGTCTCACACACCCAGGGTATCATTTTGTTGCCTTTTGAAAAAGAAGCAAAAATCTTGATGTTGCTCAAATTATACAAAATTAGAACTCAACTGTTTTTCAAGTTTGACCCAATTATAACTTAGTTTATGTTACTCTTTAAAACAAACCAAACCCATACCCAAGTTCGATCCAACTAGAACTTAATTCAAATTGAGTTTTTATTTTAGCTTGAGCAGTAGCTGAGTCTGAAAATGCCCAACCCGAATTTGAGTAATGGTTGCCTCAGATCAGTAAAAAAAAAATGCAGCTATAGATAATAATGCCTGGCACTTCTCCTGAGAGGAGGAGAAGCCAAGAAGGTCCTGGCCCCTGGGCGGTCCAGGTTATGGTGATTTTTCAGTCTGGCCCCTAACAGTAAAATGTCTGGAAAAGAACAGAAGGCATTGATTGCATCATACGTTCTCCCTTCAGGTATTTTTTAGGGTGTTGGTGCCTTGCAACAGACCAAACACAACGAACTGTGGCCATATGAGGGCAGTTAATTGAATTAAGAATCAGGCGGGCTATAGGAATTAGAGAATGCAGTTTTGTTTCTCAATTTCTTTTGCTCACATGGTGGTACATAACGAAAATAAAACCACAAATATGGTTTCAAGAAGATGCTTATAATAGAGTCAGCACCAAATATAAAACATTTCATGTCAGTTTAGTAAATCAAGCAAGATGAGGGATAAAAATGGTCTCTAGTAGCTCTGTTTGTTCTTGCAGAGGTTACAGAAAGCTGAAGAAATACAAGCTCTACACAGTCCACTTCAAATATAAGCTTAATATGTTTAGAAGTCAAAAACAAAATGCACAGAACGAAATCAGGATCTATTGTTTCAACCACTGTACAACTCAAAAGCCAGCAGACCCTGAAGAACTAGACCCAGACTTCTATCCACATCAAAATACATGTATAGGCAAAGATAACTTAAATGCCCCCCAACCTCAAAATAAAAGGAAACAAGAGACACCATGCACATGCTGGTAAGTAATGCACTAACCAGCAGACAGACAACCATCACCTGTACAGCGACTACCTTATTGGACTTCAGTTATCCGATTCTTCTCTACACAAAAAGAAGCAACATACAAACCAGCTTCATTCACACTTCTAAAATGCTTTGACGGCATCCATTGATTCAAAAGTGGACCCCGCCTGTATAATGCAAACATCACCTGCTTCCTCATTCTGTACTCACCATTTTATACACTTAACTACCTATGCAACAGTTAGCACTCAGCCCACCCCGCTCTTTCGGTGGTTGACAGCATCTCATTCATCCGAGCTGTTTCCAGCTCTAAATCTTCTCAGGTTTCTCGCCAGAATTTCCTTTTGTTGGACTTTCGGGCAAATCCTCTGAGTTGGTTCCATCTTGCGGGCGCACCCGAATATTCACATTGATTGACGGGAATGGCTCCTGAATGATCTATACAAATTATCATAATCAGCTAAAAGAAATAATTTTTTCTCCTTTCCTTTAGTGGTAAATATAATTAATCATACTGTTAATGGTTTAAAATCATAAAATTAGTCATTGGAAAAGGCAAAAATTTCTTCCAGGCTCCAGCCATATAATAATAACAAGAATCTCATTTTCTTCTTTGGGGATTTGTTCAAGTAACTGTCTTGTGAAAAAGTGGAATGGAGGCACTTAATTCATCTTTCTTTCTCATGTCGGGGCCCACTGATGAAAATTGCCCCAAATGCCTCCCTTACCCATCAGATGACCTAAACCATCCACCAAATAAGTAAGCATTTGCACAATGCTCATAGGGAGGTCTAGTGGGCCATAGTCTGTTCCATAACAAGGCTCACCAGATCATTGGCCTATATTACAAGGGACAGCCACTTGCATCATTGTTGGGTAAGAATGATGTCTCTTCAAATCAAGCATCACATAATACCTTAGCAAAAGCACCTTTAGTGACAAGCAAACTAGCATTAATGAATTTCAAGGTTAGGGCATTACTCACTCCCAAAATTCAGTATTTCTTATTCAGCCTATATATGTTACCTGATCACCAGCCTCTGGTCCCTCAGAATGGAACAGTATAGGGCGGCACCTCTTGTCTTCATTCATCAAGCTTGAATTCTGAAAATGGGTAACAAGGGCTGCCTTGCCTTGAATTCGTGCATATGCCAGCGAAGCAACTTTTTCACTGTTGAACTTCTCCCATTTCTTCCCATTGAATGCCTGCAAAAGAATCAGAAGCTTCATAAATGCAATGTGCCAGGATTACTGCTCAGTGTCTTCAAGGTGAATGCAGGTTGCAAGCAAAACCTGATAGAATGGGATGATGTGCGAAGGTGAGATCATGTTTATAAATGCGTAACCCACATTGCATTTGTTCTGCACACAAAAACACCATGTGAAACAATGAAACAAAATATAAGTCATAGCTTTTTACCACTCTTTGTAAGGAATTACCTTAAAATCAATTGGCAAGTAGAGAAAATCATAGGTGCCCCTGTGGTTTTCATCAATGGCAGCCAGCAGCATCTTTGAAGTGTACCTGTGTGGCACGCAGAAAAGCATATTCCGTCAAGCACTTCAGCACTATTAGTGCAAAACAGAAGTTAGAATCAACCCAAGAAGGAGCTTACTTATTCGGGATGTTTTTTATCATTAGAGTCGTCCTGGTATCTTCCCCATTAACAATTTTGTCCAAGTCAAGCTGATACAGCTTCTTGCTGTCTATCTGGTTCACATTGTTCTCAACTCGCCGACTACGACGGTCCATAAGACCTTCAAAGCCAGTGGGCATTGCCCCTGGATATGGCCCACCACTGCCCATGAACATAGGACCCAGCCTCGGTGAGGACATCATTCTGAAATTGGGTGAACCATTTTCAGACATGTTCCCAGAAATGGCAACTCCAGGATTCAGAGCAGCTCGAGCACCCATATTTATCATGAAGTTCCCTTCATTGTGGCTTAAACCCATGCCCCCAAAAGTAACTGGACTCATGAAAGAGGTTTCTGGAGACTCGGGAAAAAAACCAAAGTTCCTCTCGAAAGGAACTCCAGATGGAGCAGACCCGACATGGTGGTGATGGTGTTGAGATCCAATAAAAGAGCCATGGCGACCAGGATAAGGAAAGCCTTGTCCCTGCCCATTGGAAGTGAAAGAATGCCCAACAGATGATGTTGGCCAGGCAGACGAATGCGAGTGCTCCGAGTAAGGAGTAGGAATAGGATTACCCCAGAGAAACTGGGGCCCTGACAATGTTCCAATACCAGATGTATTTGAGGTTGAGAGGCCAAAAGAAGAAACAGTTCCCGGACTTGGACTCATGTTTGGCATCACTCCACTGCTATGCTCGGGAAAAGAATGTGAATGCTGAAAGGGTGTTCCATTTGTTGAATTGGTGTTGTTGAATACATGGTCCACATGGCTACCCCTAGCCTGGTCCTTTCCAATAGGTGATATCTTGACAGAATTTGATATAGGAGGTAGAATAGACGCTAATCCAGGCAAATGGTTACTGGCAATAGGACTAATGGTACCTAAACCTGGGGAGTGGCTAAAAGCATGCAATGAGCTATTTTCACTTGGGCTGTTGAATTGTGCCCAATTACCTGTCAGGAATTGCATGTGGCACACAGATCAGATCGTAACAAGAATCAAATGGACAAAATTAAAACCTGCTAAATGTGACAGAACTTGAAAGGGAAAAAATGACATACCAGGAGGAGAATTGGTAATTGGTGAACCCACTGGATGACGATAACTTCTGGTTTCATCTTGTTCCAGATCATGGCTCAATTGCTGCATCAAGCTGAGGACAGAAGATGGTTTAACAGTTTGATGCTAAAATAACAAATGCAAGGAAAAAGTTGAAACAAAAGTGTGCCTGACATATAAAAGTAGTGGCTTCCTGATATACAACACAAGTAAATGATGATTAGAGAGAGTCCTATAATGAGTAACAACTTAAATCAATAGTAAGAACACTTCTTGCAACACAGCTCAAGAAGTATCTAGCATTCCTCCTTGATCTGCTGCCATTCTTTTCTTTACCCGTCTATAACTTCTTGCTGTTCCTTTTTTCTTTCTGTCACTTAATTCTGATCAAAAGCCCTACAATATAACTATCCAAAAATAAACTATAAACAATCCCAATCTCACAATTAAATGGTCTATCATTTTTATTTTATTTGGACCTTTACTGTTCTGTTGATAATGTTAGATGTCTCATGTAATCTGCATGCCATTGATAATTCAACCTAGCCAATTCTGTAGTTGACTCATCTGAATAAGTGAATAACTAGCGTGTCACTAATGAATTGCAATATATGAGTGAAATTACCGTAACTTGTGCTCAAACGAGAGCAATATTAACCATTGGGTCAAAATCATATTCCTCATATGGTTATTGCACAACAGCAACGTAAAGAAGATTACTTCAACCCAACATACAGTATCACTATCATCGAAGTGATATTTGGGCCAGTCACAATCAACCAAAAGAGGGAATTTGATCCAATATGGAACCTTGATAAGAGGTCCACCTTACGTTACAGTTTTGTAACTTGTATGTATTAGCAGTTTTGCTGATATCAGACTTGAATGATGGGATCTATCTACTGTAGGATCTTGTAATGGTGATAATATGATAGGCTGAATAGCCATCAATGAAGAAACCATATTAAAAAGAAAATACATATGATTTATTTTATTTTATTTTTTAAAGCAACCTATAGCTGTGCTAGATGGAGAGAACAGAAGCAGTATACACACTTTCTACGTGCTCCACCTGGACGGCTAGGTTCAAGCTTAATGCGCTTCCCAGCTATATCACTCCTATTCAGTGACCTAAGAGCAGCTTCAGCCGCTCTGACATCATAAAATTCAATAAACTTATGATGCCGTTTGTGAGGTGTCTCCCTAATCTGCAAAAGGAACATCACAATCCACCTTAATGGAATCATGTAAAAGAATGACTACAGGAAAAGCATGCACAAAAAGGAAAGACATAACAAGCATCTCACCTCCTTGACTTCCCCGTAAACCCCAAATATTTGACGGAGATCGTCATTCGAAACTGATGGATCTAAATTAAAAACTACAAGAGTTCCTTGGTTGATATCCTTGTCTGATGGATTGTCCTAGAATTTAGCATGAAAAAAGTACAAGCATTATTAAATGAATATATCAAAGGAAGACCAAAGAAGACAGACTGGATAAGAAGCATTTTTGTTTTAAACCTTTGGAATAGAAAAATGAATGTCAAGTTTTCTACGCCGTAAGGGTTTATTTTGCAATGCACGCATGGCAGTTCGGGCGGCACGGATATCATAGTAAGATATCATCACAAATCCTCTGTGCTTGCATGCAGTGTAAAGAGTCCTGATAGCACCATATTGCTGTAACAAGCAAAACAATTCCATGAAAAAAACTCAAACACAAATGAAAGGAGGCATGCAAATCTAACACAAATTTCCAAATATTAGAATGAGAAATACAGTACTCCTGCATAAATGATTGGCAAGACATTGTGGAGAAACATGATGGTTACAGAATAAAAGGTGTGGGAACATGGATTGGGATGGTTTGTAGTAGCAAAAAGGTCCCTTGTTTTATAGGCATGGTCCCTTGTTTTATAGGCTCATGCTATTTAGCATGTGAAACAGTAAGACATCAAGGTTTTGGAAATAACCGTGCTGTGGGGATGATTCTTTATTTTCCATTAGCATGACTCTGCAGGAAGGCTTTTGACTGAGGAAGAAGTCTGATATTTCTATTACACAGTCCAGAGGAGGTTGCTCTTGGAATTGGGGGGATTCAAAAGAAACCTTGAAGATTATAAACGACAAATTGGTAGATCTTCAAAGTAGATTACATGAGGTTAACATCTGATTAAATCACGGAAGGTGGTGGGATCAATGATGGTCCATTCTCTTCAAAGTAACTCTCTGAAGCACTTACATCGGAGGGAGCACTATATGGAGGAAAGCGAAAAAAAAAAATCTAATGAAGTATGATTTCTATGATGAAATATCTTGGGCTATTCCTCAAGCTCTTCAGTGCTCTCCCAAAGAAAAAGAAAGAAGGACGTGGTGTGGGGGGGGAGGAATTCTCTAGTATGAAAGCAGAAGAATCAATGAAGTATGTTCTCATTGATGAAACATTGGGCTCATTCCTCAAGGCTCTTCAGTGCTCCCCAAAAGCAAAAAGAATGAAAAAGGAAATAAAAAAAAAAAAAAAAAATCTTCCCAATGAGTGTGTACAGTCAGGGCTGCACACAAACATGTCTGCATGTAAAGAAATAGTCCATTTTGGGACAGAAAAAAAAATTATATCCAAAGAAAAGATAATTAATTTAAAGGATGTGCTGCTTGAGCACTGCTAACTTAGACAAGACATTAACATATGAGAAAGAGAGAGAACAATATTTCACCAGATGTGATATCAACCAAAGTAAATTTACCTCAAAGAGAGCTCGCAATTCTGAATCTTCAACGTTACTATTGATGTTTCTCACAAACAATGTTCTGGAAGGATGCTCTCCGTATGGGTGTTCCCCAGCAATGGCTCCTACACCATTTGGAAGAGCATACTGAGCAGTTCCATTTACAACATAGCCATCAGTTATACTCGGCTTCCCAATACCAATGGTGAGACTCTCCTGAGGATCAAAATCCATTTCCATACCCCCACCACTACCAAAAAGATCATACTCTTCCAAGTCTTCCAATTGACTAGGCAAACCACTGAGGTCAAAATCATCCATTATGCCTGCTAGAAGCTCATCCTCGTCATCAGGAAGAAGCAAGCTTCCGATTGCATGGGGCTCAATGTCTTCAATGGAATCTTTACCTTCTGAATCTAAATGCAGATCATTTAACTTAGAAGAGGCATCATCCATAGATTGACCAGCATTTTCCGAGTCAGTGAAATTCACTGCACCACATTGAGAAGGAGTTAGCATAACATTTTTATACAAATTGACAATAAATGGCTAATAGAAAAATCTGAAAAAGAAAGTCATACACTTCTCATGCGGCAAAACAGGTAATGAACAGGAAAATAGGCTAGCATCACACGATCCATGATATGCAGCAGATTCAGATGGGATCCCCCATGCACCAATTCCTACTTTCTTAGGAATCCTCATCGAAGGGATCTTGGAAGGTCCTATCGCTGACAATATGAACCAGTCAATATGAATGTGATAAAAATGTAAAATCAATACATCATGTCTGATGTGTCTAGAGAGGAGGCTGAGAAACAGGGGAGCTACCTGGAAGTGAAGTATCTGAAGCCTGCTCCATTGCATCGCCGCCTGCCAATATATTAAAAAATAATAATAATCTGATCATTAAGTCCTCAATTCTAACTCAATGCATATGTTTCCACTGATGCTAAAAGCCTACATGCACGTGATGGCTTCAAACTTAGTTGCTCCCATAATAAAGGACATTCATGCCTGAAATTAAAGACTGTATATGCCTACATCCCTTGAACATGGGTAAATTGCAAAATTAAGTAGTGATTTAATTCTGTGTGGTAGCTCAAACAACCTTTGCATAAACTACTTGAAATGTACCATCAAACCTACCAAACATTTTTTTTTTTTTTCATTTTAAGGGGAAAAAACGAGGCAGCTTATAGCCATGTTTCATAATTGGATTCTACATTATAGATTCACACTGAACCCACACACTTCTTTTTCTCCTGGCCAAAAAAGTACACTTCCAAAGAAAGGCAACCCGATATGAATGCAAAAGGTATTTCCCTTTAGAGTGTCTATTAAAATATGGCCGCACTCAGGATTAAGAGGAAAAGCAGAACTCACACAGATGACCCCAAATTTAACAATGTTAAAATGGCTCAATTAAGCATGCATTGATGATGTTAGAATAATACAGCCCAGCCTTCGGCATGCTTGGATGTACCCCAAGGCCCAAGTTGTAACCGGTAATATCATGGAAAAGTGGATGGGGATCCACTACACTTGAGGGATCCAATGTTCATAACCACCTTAGGTGGGATGCCTTTTTTTTTTCTTTCTTCTGAGTTTTCTGCCCCAAATCATTCTCAGAACTTGGCATTGATGATGATCTACACCACAAAATGCAGGGAAAAACCAAAAAGAAAAACAAGAGGAAAACAGAACGAGAAAAAAGAAAAGTACCCCACCCCTAACCATAGTTTCAATTCTCTGTTGCCCCAACCCACAGCCAAAATATTCAAAACATCTCATCATTGTAAATAATATATCAAACTAGACATTCAGGGTGATTCAAAAAGCGCTCTCAATCAAGTAATTCACCTGATCACAAAATCCTAATACCTATAGTGAAAGAGAGAAAACTAAAAATCAAATAATTTCAGTTCTATAATAAAAACAAACTCGGATAAACTTCTCAAGCATATGTGGGTCCAATGGAACCCGCACTGTATTGCTTGCTTCCTTCAGTAATCTCATAATTGCATCCAAACAACCATTTTTTTTCAGTAAAGACTTGATTTTTTTCATGCAAAAGAGCAGGAAGCAAGACAAGAAGTTTCCATTCCTCCAATAATTCATGCACAAAACGCTTGGAATTGTAATCAGAACACAAAAGCATGCACTAAAACACCCAAAAAAAAAAATCACTTTTTTCCGTCAAATACAAAAAGAGCAAACGGCAGATGAAAAAGAAAACGAAATTACAAACAATCAAAGCAGATTCATCATGACCAAAATCGAAATCCCAAGCCCAATTCTCCCAAACGCTGCCTTCCCAATCATGATCAAGAGAAAAAAAAAAAAAAAAACCATTTCACACTAAAATCAAGAGCGATCAAGCCCTAAAACAGCTTCCCCAGCGCTACAAACTCCCTGCAATTCCGATCAAAAACTCAAAAACCTCATTCCAACGCGATCTTCCACTAAAAACCTCGAAAGCGAAGCAAAGATCGCTAACCTCTTCAACTCACTCGAATTCCAGCCCTAAACCACTGTCCGCTTAGCAGAGACCTCGAACTCCGAGAGCGAGAACCCTAGTTACAGAGATGAAAGAGAAGAAGAAGCGAGTGCGAGAGCAACATTTCGCGTGGATCGCGGGACAGGAGAAGTTGAGAAGAAAGATTCCTTTTTTGTAAGCTCTGGTTCCTCTGAGGGTGTGTCGGAGAGAGATGATAGGAGGAAAGGAGCAAATGGAGAGCACAAAAACCTCACCAGTGAAAAAAAAAAAATTAGGAACGGGGGGAATTGAACTGTATTTGAATCTTTTTGGAGTCCGTTGACACAAGCTTTCTAATCTGCAGTATCATATTAGCATTTTATATATAGAGAGAGAGAGAGGGGGGGATTAGATTACATAAAATCCACATGTTTCCAGGTAGCCCCCTGTTTTGTGGGGAATTTATGGGATTTGCCACTGGTTGGTGGAGAGGAAGGTAGGTAAGGTGATGAGGGGGATAGCCAGTTAGCCACACATGCTAGTAGAAAGCCCATTTTTTTTTTTTTTTGCAGGGTGATCTATTCCTGATTGAGGGAAATTGGGCATTTACTTTTCACCTTTGTCAAATGTATTTTTTAAGGGAAGAGTGAAGGGATTTATTTTTTATAATTTATATAAATAAAAGAGGGATTAGGAATTAATTTTGTATTTTTTTTTACTTTTTTTTCATTTTATTTTAATAATACTGGATTTTTTTTATTATAATAATTATATTATGCCATTATTTGAGATATTTTTTATATTATTAGGAAGTTAAGATATACTTCTAATACTAAACACTGATTTTTAGATTGTTTTTTAGATCAACTATGACATTGACTTTAAATTGTCTTCTTTTTTTTTTTTTTTAATCTTCTCAAAGTTATTACAAACAATTCAGCGGGCACTTAGATAGGGATATACAGACCATGTGCGAGGTGGATTTAGCGTAAAAAAAGGTTGTTTGAAATAGCAGAGTATTAAACGCATTTAATAGGATGTATCAAAGGTTTCAATGTTCAAGGTATGAGATAGTGTGAGAAATTAAAGAAATAACCTAAATAAAATGGTGGAAGATAAATATAATTTATAAATGAAAAAAAAAATGAGCGAAAAAGTAGAACTCACTGAGGACAATGCTTTCCAATATTGATTTTGGTAATCGTAAAATTTTAAATAATCCTTCGTACTCTCACTTAGGGGTAAGAAGAAAAAAGGACCTCAATAGTTGTAAGTGTTACTACGTGCCTTTTTTTTTGTTTTTTTGTTCTTTTTCATTTTAGGACCACTTGTGTGGACAATTGTAAGATCTACTTGCACGTTGGGGTGCATATTATCGGGGAAAGATGTGGAGTGGGGGCCAACTATATCGTCCTAACCATTATAAATGCTCCAATGTGAGGCGATTCAAGATTTGAGACAAAGGACGACTCTTATGTTATATTATCTAGTGGTATTTGACATTTGATGAGTGTCAATTTAGAGAACTGGTATTGGAAGGACGGTCCTTACGGCTTATGGTGCGGACCACCTAGTCGTGCTCACCTTCGGACCACATTAGTCGTGGGATAGTGGGGGACCAAAAGATCCCAATGGGGCAACATACATATCAAATTTGAAATAAATCTAATATCTTTAACCATTTCATCAGTGGTTCACAAGTTTAACAGCTTTATACAAACAACAAAAAGTGACCATCAATCCAACGGTCTAATTCATTCGAATCAATGCAAATCCAAGGGATTCAGGACCCATAAGAGGGTTGTGCATGTGTGGTCCAATTAATTGGATCATAAGGTAGGCCCCACTAAGCATTTCCACAGCGTGCGGACCGTCTTCACATGACTGGTTATCATCAAATTAACAGGAGTGCCAGTATTATGAGGAAGTCTGAATGATTGGAGAAGTGGCTTGAGCCTCTTATTTATATTTCTTATTAGAAGTAGCTGGGACACTCGTGATAATCAGGTGAGTTGGAACTTAGGACCTTGGGATGTAACTGTTGTGAATGATTATTGGGAAGTCCATGGCTTAGAAACTTGCGTCTAAGGTACATCTTAAATACCTTGTTTGCAAAGAATACTTTGTCTCTGCTGACAGGCATGCAATTAGGGTCATTGACTTGGAACTTAGGACATTGTTTTTTAAATGCTGAAGTCACATGGTTGGATGATCTACTGACTAATTGAAAGAATTTTGTCTATTAGTATCCATCATGAGAGTTAGATCCTTTTACTCCATCCATTAACAATCATCAAATTGCATCCACCTACACAAATAGGATCATCCGGACACTGTTTTTAAAGCTCATCGACTACAATTCAATTGATGATACAAGGTAACAAAGGAACAGGACAGGTAGCCATTTCGATGCGAAATTTTAGAGTTGATTTGCAAATTTGTGGTGATTTAAAATTAACTAATGAGTTCTTCTGATTGACATTCACAAGATGAAAGGTGAAAAATCACTTTCTCTAGAGGGGAGAATTTTTCAAGATCATGTATCATCTCTTAACCATTTGATAAAAGCCGGATGATAAGGATGTGTATTAAAAAAATAATAAAAAACTCCTTCGAATTTTGCGCTTGCATGTAATTATTATATACGAAAGAGATTGATTTCAAATTGAAATCAACAACAATTGATTTTAACTATCTCCACAATTTTGAATTCTCATTTAATATTATTTGATCTAATTCAATTCGATAAAATGTCATTTATTACTCACTCCCCTCCTCTCCCTTTCTCTCTCTTCCCCTGTGCCATGGAACACCTTTCTATCTTTCTTTGTTTGGTTCCGATCCAAAATTGGTCTCCGTCATTACCTTTTTCTCATTTTCTTTGTTTTTATGATATAGGTTTTAGATAAAAGTAAGTGGCAATAACTTTATCATTGGAAAGGGAAGTCAAACAAACCAAAATCTGAGCCTGTCCTGAACATAGATCGGGTCAAAGTTTAAAAACCCGTATACTTACCATGAACTCAACCAACTCACTACCAAACATGCCTCTAATAAGAAAATCTCATGTTTTAAGTTTCTTATAATTTCTCCATCTCAATATTTCATGTTTCTACTAAAAATCTAGAATTATTTCATTATTTCTATATTTATAATTTATTTAATATTTTAATTGTGTGATTTTTAAGAAAGCCTATAAATTTTTTATGTGTGAGAAATAATTATATTTTAAATTTTATAAAATATAAATATATGAAATCAAAATTAAAGTTTTTATTTATGTCATAAAACTAAATGATATTTCTTATATGACTTCTAATGCTAGTAAATGAATGGAAAAAAAAAAATCATGATCGTATGTTCTCTGGAGATTCTATTTATTTGGAGTGCCAGATATAGACTATTTGTTTATTTCAGCAAGGATTTCTATTGGCTTTCATAAATGGATAGATTCTTTAGTTATTGATAGAATAAGTGATAAGATTGTAGTGTGGTTGGATTAGATATCTTTAGTTAAGGTGGATCTCTTAATATGGTGGTATATCTGAATCCCATGGATTTGTGATAAAAAAAAATTTAGTTACATGCGCAAGAAACGATAAAATGCTATTTGTGCATAGGCCTCATACATCAAATGTGAGTTCACATGGGAATTTCCGCAAAAACAAACGTTAAGCCGTGTGGGCCATGTTTTCTTCAATCTTAGACATTCACATCACACGTTCAGTAAATGTGTAATGGACTAGATTTTTGCTAAAGAAAACTAATGTATATTGTTGAATTGATCAAGATATGCATAAATGAGATTTAACTTAAAACAATTTCTCTCATTTTTCATATAACAATTAACAAGAAATAGAATGGTGCAATTTGCTCTCAGACTAAAATGAAACATGGACTCATTAAGTTTCTTTAGTTAACCATTTATACTAAAACCTTTTTGCATTAGTATAGGCCGCAAAAATACTGCTCAATACTCTCCTTCCTATGGAATGTTAGAGTACATTTTATGACACACATGTTAACACCAAGTCATTCCTCATCAACCTCAACTTATGATTGGTTGGCTCTAATACCATGTTAAATTTCTTATACTATTAATAGGATCATTTGTTTGCTTGACTTTGAATTCTTAGGAGTTTTAGGACAAAGATTCATACTAGTTCAAATAACATTCAAGGAATATATAGGTGAAAACCTACAAATTTCCATCTCACACCGCTCTTCTTAGTAGGAAATGTACCTACTTATTATACCCATAAATCAAAATCTAAAAAAGTGAAGATTATATATATGCATCTCCACTTTATATCCTTACTCTTCGCCTCTTTAATATTCCTTGAGATAACCCAATTGCCGTAAATTCCTACAAATACAATACAAAGTATACACATCGGCCTTAAAATTGAAAATCTCCACTTATTTTCCACGATTGTGACACTAGACATCAAACAAGACCAGCTCAAATGTGCCAAACAAGTAGCATTATCGTCAATTTAAAGTAACAAAGAAACTCATCCATCCAATATTTAATCATCCACCAATGACAAAGAAATGATATGCACATTCCTTTCTTTCTCTGCATGACGAATATCTCTCTTACCTTTCAAAAACAATTATTATAGTCATCAGTGTATTATGTATTAGAAAAGGTTGATATAACCAAATCCAGTTCCTAATCTCCACCTCCTCACCCTTTTCAAAGCACTTGAGCTTTCTTTTAACTACAGTCTATGCTTTTAAAAAAGCTAAGGTTTGATCATGCCATGTTCTCCAATTAAAGCATGTTTATTCCTTAATAATACATTCCATGCATCATGTTCTAAGGAAGGGAAAAGCAACAGAGAACGGATGCTTATTTTATTTAGATGTTGGAAAAAGGAAGAGTAGAGGAACAGAACCTTTGTTACTTGTAAGGTTTGTCTTTGTAGTTTGGAGAATGGAAGGGGGTCATTTTAGGATATATGAACAGATTATTTTGTTTTTTAATGCTTGGGAGAATGGAGTTATTGTGTTGCTCTCAATGATGGAGTTTGGCTTTTCAAAAAAGACCGCTCTTGTTTGCATGGCCCACCTCTAGCAAACTACTTGGAGAGGTAAGGGGAGTGCGGTTTGCATCCTCGTCGAGACTGTTTTTTTTTGCATGGCCCACCTCTAGCAAACTACTTGGAGAGGTAAGGGGAGTGCGGTTTGCATCCTCGTCGAGACTGTTTTTTTTTATCGGAATTTATGATTAGAATTTGGGAGGTTGGAGTTTTTTTTGACATGATGTGACATCTTATCTCCTGCATTTGAAATTGAGTGTTTTTTTTATTAGAGTTTCAAATTCCAACCACCCAAAAGACCTTTTGAAATTCTTGGAATTCTATTCTCTATATCATTTGTTGGAATCTCAATTTTTCCATAAAAAAAAAGGATTTGGAATTCTACCTAACGGGAACAACTTTTGGAGAATTTGTAATTCTCCCATACATGAATTCTTGGAATTCTGATAAAGAAATGTTAAATTCTCATAGGTATGTGATCTTCATATATGCTGAACTTCACATCAGAACATGCTAGGGTCTGGTTCAAGATCCAAGTACTCTGGATCCCTATATAAGCAATAGATATAGATCCAAAAATAAGCTCTAGACCCACAACCGTAAGTGGAACTCACTTTCAGATGAGTTCTAATAATTCAAATCGCATAAAAAAGGGTCATATAAATTAAACGTTCATACAAGAGCATATCCAATCCACCACTGAACAGTGGCAGGATCAATCTCAAAATATGAGTGATTGAAAGTTCACAAGGAATAGGACTGTGTGAGAGTTTTGAATTGATAATGGCTAAACCAAGGGATGTGTGGGACCATTTTATGTAAACAAAGAGAATCAAGACTCCTCTGAAGTACACAAAACAAATACCTTCCTCTTATATAGGTTCCCTTCATGTTTCAATCAATTAAAATGTTGAACTCCGGTCAAATTTATTAGAGAACTCTTAAAATTTTATAATATTTCATTCACACATTTTATAAATAATAACTATAAACGCTGGGCTCACGTTCTTTTGGAGTGAAATTTAACGAGAGCTAATACAAGAGAATTGCGTTAGATATTTGACTTGTCTGCCCATTAGAGTTGGTGGAGTGCTTACCCATTAGAGTTGGTAGAGTGGTATAAGACATCAATTTGCTCCTCATGTCGACTTGTATTTAAAAGTCGAAACCCAATGCAGTCTTATGTGGGTTTAGTGGGCTGCCATCGGAGGACTAGTCGGATCGGACCAAAGGAACAAAGACCTTAGATATTCCTACATCTAAAAAAAAAAAATGATTGGCGTAGATTATTCATAACTGGGCCCCAACTGAGTGGGCTCACTATTTTATCTTGATTTAGAGACTCAGGGGTCCGAACCCAAACAAGAAAACTGAAAAGGGTGAAAAATAGAAACCAGAAAGAATGCGTCTTCACTTTCCCGGAGGTTGGCTTGATGAAATGCTTGTAGTGGGTCCCATTCCTTGTCTCTTTCGATCCAAAAAGGGAATGATAACGTACACAACAGGAGCACAGTGGAAACTGTGGTCCAGCCTGCACGTGTAAAGAACAGAAAATAAGAACGAGCAGCGTGTTCTACAGTGGAGTGTAGATTCACCGGAACCGGATTCCCTGTTTGGACCAAACAGGGAACTCCTGTTTGGACCAAACAGAGAAAGACACCTAAGGGGGCGGGTGTAGGGGCAGAGGAAAGAGAAACCCTTTCCTCTGCCCCTACACCCGCCCCCCTACGTGTCAACCCCTGTTTGGACCTATTTGGACTAAACATGGAATCCATTCTCAGATTCACCTGATCGATCTGCCTCTCTATTGTGGGGTCCTTTGTTGCCCTAGATTATATTTGTTTGGAGTTGTTGAGAACGTTGGTATACACACAGTGAATTTTTTTTTTTTTTTTTAATTTCATATTTTATGAAAAATTTGCAGCCACCCTCGTAGAAATTTGTTTTTCAATGAATCGCATAAAATCTAATCCATTTTGGCGCTTTTTCATAATAAAGAGCGGTTACGCGAGACATAAATTTTACTGGTGTCTGGTGTCTGAAGTTTAACTTTTGCAATCCTCACATTTTCAATAGAAAATCAGCTACGTAAAAAATTGAGGTGGGAAAATGGTAGGTTAATGAGACTCTTTTTATGTGAAAAAGTTTATGACCATATACTTCCTACTCTTTACAAAGGATACATGGGATAAGTTGTGTATCAAACACCACCCTTAATCATCTGTTATTTTTATGACCCGCATGGGTCTCAAAATTTTAACTTGAACTGGTCAAATTTTTTATTGATCAGTTTAACTCCAAAACATTTTAAGATCACGTCTTAAATACTTATATAAATTTTGAGATATATGGAGATCTTATATATGTCATATGAACCATTCAACATTTACTCAATGTAAAAATGTTGTTTTCAAACAAATACGATATTGTGTTTCACACTTGTAATTCCCTATATATGAAAAGTTCAAATATGCAAATTTCATGCATGTAAATTCCGTTTTCAAGTCTCATACATAAAATACAAACGATACTGTCAGTGGACTGAATGTTAAGATCGGTTGTACGCTGGGGGCATGTGTGGTGGGGCCAATCTCTTGATGGTTCTCAGCAATGTTTTAATAAAATAGACCAGCTATCCAATCGTGGCATCTATGTTTTGGTTCAATATGTTTTTTCATTCCACTCTGATCATAACATCACAACAGCTATAGTTTTTAACTTTTGCAGGGAGCCCTGGTTTTGATTTTAGTCCAGTTCTCTTTTTGGTTGTTGTCCTTTGTCCTCCTTAGTAATGCTATGTTTCTATGAATTTTTTTTTTTTTTCTTAACTAGCATCTCCTGCTAAACAGTTATGATTTTTCCAGTGTTTTCTTTAGACAACTTGGCTATTCCAAGTTGTGGATATGCCCATTTTTAAGATGCTATCTTATAAAAAACTACTAGCATAACAATGTTATAGGCAGCCACATTGACAGGTTTGGACATCTTCCAAAAGGGTGAGAGACCTTGAGAAGTGTATTTGGATGAGACACAATTTTTTGAGATATATAACATAGAAAAATGTTAGGGCCAAGGCTCAAACAAACCAACTATTCTTCTTTTTTATTTTTTTCTTCCTTTGCAGGAAACACTTTATCATTTGTTTCTAATTTATATAGCTACTATTATAAATACATGGCAAATTCTTTAGAACATATCCTCGTAGGCTTTCAGATCGGCCTATTTATTTGCATAGAGTACATACAAGTTTATGATATAAGTGGTTAAAAATAAAGGTCCAAAGCAAATGTACCAAATGATCATCAAATATCCTCTCACATTTTATGGAAAATGAATGAGGGGAAGATGAGAATTGAATATCAAATCATATGACATCAAACGTTTCATCTACATCACTTACCTTTACCCTTCACCTCTCACCTCATATCATTCATATCTTACCTAGGTAATTCTTTGGTTGAGAATATTTTATCATGAATTCCTATGTATTTAAATACAAACAACTAGGCCCTTTGAGTCATGAGTTCAAGCAGTGGAGCTCCACACTATGACCACCTATTGAAAATAAGTAGTCACCCAAATTAAATGACCTCCCAATGTATGGCATATCCCAAAATTTTACCCAAATGGGACTTGGTCCCATAATAGGACTAATCGTTCCAGATTCGTTATAAATGAATATCCATAAAATTGTATTATTCATGTTTTTAATCATTTGATTGATATTTTTCTTTTTTAGGCTGATGACCCTATTCAAAATCAGCCCTAAAAGGAGAAAACATATAAAAATTTGAAGAAATAAATAAGTATGGTCTCAAAACTCCCCCATTTACCAAAACTCAGACATACACCATACACTTGGATTCTGTTTATTTCTAACGGCTAATATTTATAATATGTGAGCCCTACCATTGAGCTATCCTTGGGGGTGGAATTCCTAAATTCTCTTGGCCGGAGCATCCGAAAATACTCAAGAAGGTTGGAATTTGGGAATTCTAAAGAGTAAAAGAAGCTTTCGAAGTGGTTGGAATTAAAAAATCTAATTTGGAAATGCCGAGGAGACAGCTATCGTATTATTAGATAGAAATCCCCAGCATCACAAATTACTGTAAACAATTTTGCTATAATCAAAGTTTCTGATCTCTATTGTTTCTTAGAAAAATTTTCCATAGTGAAGAGCCCAATTGGTTTCAGTTTCACACTTGTTTAGAGTGCTCTACACTTGTTATGCCCTCTCGTTTGGTGCCAAGCCAATTTGACACTCGTTGGACCTTTACTCACCACTAGATTTAATATGAAAAACATGTTGAGATAAAAGATTATTAAATTTTGAGGCTATTAAATTAAAGTTATGTTCCGCTAAGAGGTACATAATGCATATATGAGCGGTAACTTTTTTTACTGTCACATGGGGACCCCCGGTAAATCCAACCCTCTCACACTTACGAGCTCCTGTGAATTAGCACTTACCATAACTTAACACTAATTATACCCATTGTTAGATTCAATTTAACTTATAAGAATGTAATCTATTAAAAAAAAAAAACTTGTTAAACTTTAAGTCCCCTAGATTGAGATGATCTTTGCCCAAAATCACATCCACAGTGAGATCTTTTCATCACATTATCCTCTTATGATCAGCATCCATCCAAACGAGTCCCACACGAGTCTTAAAGTTGCATGAGAGGTACTCACCAAATCATAGCCCATTAAATCAAGGGTAATCAAACCTTATGTGGCTGATATTTTACTTAGCCATCATGCATGACGAGGCCTTTCCATCCTCCACATCCGGAGATAGGCACGCTTCTAAATGGACCCTATGAGCTTGATCATTTACTACGCGAAAACCTCACTTGTTTCCTAAGGTATGAATATGTTTTTTTTTTTTTTCTTTTTTAAGATCAATACAACGGTTTTTCTAGCAAAATGTAGAGTATCAATATGACATCCAATTTATAAAGAGAGAATTGCAAAGAAAGAAAGAGGAAAAAAAAAAGGGCTATAGATGTTGGCAAGACAGGCCCCATGAATATAATGGGGAATTCTAAGAAGGCATGGATTCTATATCCACGTCAAAAGCAAGGTGACCATCATTTTGTAAAGCTATGAAATGGACGCTACTGAATCAAAGTTAAGTGGCTTTTTATTGTCTTTTTAGCTACTTCTAATGAAATGGCTGCCCACATTGGGACATGCCTCTTACGAGTTCGGATCACCTATCGCAGTTGTTTTACTAAAATTACCTAAATTTTTGAATGACGTAGCGGATTGTTATTGGTCTATTCATGTTGAAAGTATTACAATTGCGATAGGTAATCCGGACTCACCTGGGACCCATGAGAGCCCACAAAGTGGGAACGAGCTGGGCCCACACAAGTGAAAAGAGTGACATATCCAAAGATTGATCTCAGGACAGCCAGGTGACGAGTGAGGTTGTCAACCAACTGAGCAACCCCTTGCTGTCCTTGGCATGTAGGTTAACATCATAGTATTGTACCACTGCTCCAAACTAGAAAAACTTCGGAAAAAAAAATGCCACATCTAGTGGAACTATCTTTTGTTAGATAGGTAATCTACTTGCTTTAAGTGAAGTGAGTAAATCCGAGTAAGTGTTAGCAAAAAAACAATGTTGTAGTGTAATAATCTAGTTTAATTTATTGATTCTTGAATTATATTTCTTCAAGTTATTAAATTTTCAAAATAAAAAATTAATTTAAAAAAGTGACCATTAAATAATCTCACCTTTAATGAAATTGAATCAAAGGTAAATACGGATCTATCGCTCTAGTAAATTCAAATCCTAGGGAAATTGAGGTCTCAAGTACGTCGCCACCTCCAGTTTATCCAAAAAAAGTACGTCACTACCTTATAATATCCTTCAAATTATGGAGCTAATTTCATCATCAATTCTAATGTATTCTATGCAAACAGGCAGGCCCTTTGCCTCTATTTAGTCACATTTTTTTTTTTTTTTAACTTTTGTCTTTTTGGAGAAGAGGAGACATGCAACTTGGTAAATTGTTTTCTCCACTTTTTAGAGAGGTGGGGCGAAATTACAATCTTCCCACCTAATTTGTGTACTCTTCTAATTAATGAACACCAAACTATAGTAATGGAAGGGTATGGTTTCTCTACCTGCATTCTTTTTGGACAATAAGAAAAAAGCTTCCTTAAGTCCCATGAGTTAATCGCATTTCCTTCACAAGTACAATCCTTCGGTGAATCTCACTTCAATCATAGCCAATTAGAGCCAGTGCAAACACATAAGGGCTAATATCTATAATTTGTGGCATTTCCTTGGAACTCCATATACCACACTAAACTCTATATTGGAAAAAGTCCTGAGTTGAGGTTAAAGTTCTAACTTAATTTCTTTAAAAAGGTACACTTCTTTCATAGAAACGGCCAATGAAAGCTTGAAGGTGAAGATCTACTAAAGACCATCAAAATATTTCCTTGCAATCGAAGTTTTCTTAAAAGGGTGATTCTGAATACACCACCGATTTGTTTGTGCATACTCACTTTTTAAAAGAAAACTTTCACATGACGAAAATACCCATAAATTCCGTGCATATTCCATGCATATCTCATGTGCACGGATATGAAACGCCGTGCACATGATAAATGCATAGTTTTCTTCAGCCGCGCACCTCTTCTGTGTACGGCTTTGAAACTCTGTGCACCCTTTTTTTTGTGCACGGGTGGATCAAGTTCGTCAATCATTGTCAGAAGAAGCTTTATTCTGGTGATTCAGTGTTGTTTATTAAGCACAGGAGTGGGGAGCTCTTTGTGGGGATTCATTGGGCAAGATCAACAGCCGACGGCAGTGTTGGGCGATGGAAGATGGGAGATGGGAGATGGGAGAGGGAGAAGAAGAGAGACGGAGAGGAGGGGAGATGAGAGGCCACCTGCGACGAAAGGCGACGGGCGAGAGGCAGAGAATGGGAGAGAAAGAGGGGGAGAGGGAGAAGCATAGGTTGGAGGGATTTTGGGCAGGGGCCGGCGGCGGGCAAGAGGGAGAGGGGGAGAGAGGAAAAGAGATAGGGGCGAGGGGGGAGAGAGACAGGGGTTGTCGGCAACGGGCGAGAGAGATAGAGAGAGAGAGAGGGAGGGATCGGCTGCAGCGGGGTTAGGCGGAGGTGGTCGGAGCAAAGGAATAGGGAAGGAGAGAGGGAGAGGAGATGAGAGAAAAGGAGGGTATTTTGGGTATTTTTGGAAATATGGGTGGGCTCAGAAAAAGAGGTGGGTGCAAACAGAATTTCCCTTCTTAAAATGGTGCATGACTTTGAGAGAAGTGAATCAATGAAGGCTTAAAGGTGAAGAACTATTAATTAAGGACCATGAGAATATTTCCTCCTTGATAGTAAAATAGTAGATGATTGCTCCTTGGAAGATTTAATTCTCTGGATTTCCATATTGACTCTTCAATACTACTTAACAAAAGCTTCTGCCATATAAACACCTTGGGCAACGGGGATGGGCCCTTTGTGATTTATGTGTCATGGTATATGGGAATGTTTTGCATGCATATAGGATAAAGCAGTGGTGGCACAATGTGTGCATGGACTAGTTTGGGCGAGGGGTGCTCACGAGCCGGGCCAGCCTCGCCCGCTTTTAACCAGGCTTGAGCCTTGGGTCTTACTAATTGGGACGGGCTTGGAACTAAATTTAGTCTTGTTTAATACTTGGGCTAATCTGGTATTAAGTCACCTGGCCCAAATAAGTAATTCTTGTACTTTTGTGATTGATTTCTGCAAACAAGTGACAGAAAGCCCAACCCAACCTGGCAGGGTTGACTAAATGGGCAGGCACAGGCTCAAGCCAAACACTTAAAGCCTGTGACGGGCTTGGCGGGTATCGCGCCTATATTTCTAAAGTCTGGCCAACCCGGCCCACAAAATACCCCTATTTTTGGCAGCTCATATGTTTGGCTGGTGATGATTAATTATTAATAATAGAGGAAAGTTCTGAATGCTCACCCAAATGCACTTGAACTTTTAGCAATGTTATTTTACTGTCCCACTAAACACAGTGAAGTGGTTTCCTCCCATTTTCTTTAGTCCTTTTTTTCCTCAGTCCTCTCAAATGGATAATGAAACCAACTGATAACTGTCCTCTAATGGTACAATACCCAAGCCAGCACACCAGACAGACATGTAGTTCACAAAATATATATATTTTTTCTTTAACACATAATCACAATTAATATTTGACATAGAACCCCAGACATGTGTACACTGATTCCCCACAGGTCAGGCAACCTCCATGCTAATCGGACAACTCCAATGGAAACTTGGGCACATTACCTCACCCGAAGGCTGTACTACTACCTCACTCAAGGCCTTCTTTCCTCACCACATGGCTCCTCACTTCACCCGAGGTCTACTCCCTCTCAGGAAGGCTTGGGTCCCACCCCCTAAGTGCGTACCAAAAAATTATCTCCAATGGAAACCAACCAACCAACCAACCTCCATGATTAGGAGTCCCAAAAGCCCCAACTACTAAAAGAAACCAAGATCAGAAAGCTGAATGTACCCGTCAGTGTGAAAAGGAAAGTGGTACATGGACAAATTTCGTACAAGCTCACACTGTCTAACCCTTCAAGTTTGAAACAGTGATGCAGGTTTCTTACAGTCAAAGACGCATCTCTTGTTAATATATTAATGGCTCGGCTGAGCCGGTGACAAAAGACAAAACAAAGCAATCGACGTCAGGAAGAAATATCAAACGTGACGCCAAACTATTAAACACTTTTAAAGGAAAGGAACCCACTTCCCACCACGTTTCTCTTTCTTCTGCCTGTTATTTGTGATCTAACTCCTTTTCTACCTGACACACCCATGTGTGGTTCCTTCACAAGAGAGGGATGGGTCTTTCCTAATTCCAATCTCATGCTTTTTTCTTCTCATGGATGCAATGGAATCATATAATTCATGCATCCAACCATATGAGAGGGAGAGGCGTCTATGCTAATGTAAAGGTTATGGTTAGTTGATTATAAAATAAGAATGCAAATGTGGGTATTAGATGGATGCTTGCAAATTGCAATGCCTATCTGGTTCTTGAAGGATGAGTTGGTTTTGGTTTGGTCTCTATAGACATGTCGGGACAATGACATGAGGGTTTTTTATAATCAAGGACAGTTTTGTAAACTTGCCTTAATCTCTAGGGAAGTTTGAATGTAACCTCATGTGTTTTCTGACAATTAGTAACGAGTACATGTTAGGACTTACTTTTACAAATGTCCACACTTTGCTAATAATATAATGATTCTATGATCAAATGGTCAACAATGCCTAATGAGGCTAATATTGATAGTTAATTTATCAAATGTACCCCACCTTGCTGTGTCATATATTCAACTGCAATTATGATATTAATGAAGACAAAACTACATCCTTAAAGCATTTTCAAATATTACTATTAAAACAGAATCTTGTGAGGCTTTTGATATGTTAATTGGGTGGGGTGCTCTCATTTCTCTATCTTTAGGGGGGAAAAAACCTAGTTATCCTTACCAAGCCACCATCATCATGCAGTTTTTGGCTAAAGGTTTGTTTGTCTGCTTTTGTGTAGTCACACCCAAAAAAGTTTATTGAAGTCCGGATTTAGGAGAGTGATGGCCACAGGAGTTGGAAGTTCGTGTGGGACAAGTGATTGCAATTTTTTTTTTTTTTTCTATTTTTATCTGGTGATTTTAGGTTTGAGTATGCCAATGACTAATCATGAAGTCAGTGAGTGAACTTGACTTTCTATCCATGGAGTTTTTTGATGGACCCTAGATGGGCTGTCATAAATTAACTTTAAGAGAATGGGATCTATCAAGTCTATGATCAATGGGGAAAAAAAAATTAAAGCAGCAGTTACATCACACTACTTGTTTAATTAGGTTATGTACATTGTTCTTTTTTTGTTTTTTTTTTTTTTTTTTGTGTGTGGCAACAGTTATACAAAAAAAACCTCATTGAAGGGTTTTCCAGAGGATGATAATACATTTCAAATACATGTTTGGTATTTTCCTGTTTCCATAGGAAAGGAAGAAAAGATGAGACACTCTACTGAAAATATTAGAGTCTTCCCTTTTTATTGAAAAGATGAAGTCATGGTTGGTTGCATCTTGAAAGGACTGATGGTCAGTATATGAGAAAAACATGTTTTCTATTTTTTTCTTCTATAAAAATGAATTGAAGAAGATGAGGGAAGACTTTAAGTCAGATGTAGATCTCCACCCTTAATTCTTGGTCCATGACCCACTTTAATTAACAAAGCCGCTTTCCCTGGAATTGCATAGTCCTAACAGCCTCTAAGGGGCCCATTTAGTCGACAAATTAGAGGAATGGAATTGAATGAAATTATCCTGTGTGGCACCAAATAGGGAATTAAAAATACATCTATTCATGATGTTGTATGGTTAGTTATTAAGTTGATTTAAAAGATGAGCCAAATTGAAGAGCCAATTTGTTTATTGTAATTGAGTTTTTAGGAATTCTAAGACACCAAAAGTGACCATCAGATAATCTCTCCTTCAATGGAAAATCTCCTTGCAAACAAAGGGGTGTCCCAAATACTTTTTTTGGAATCTCTACAATTCTGAGAATTTCATTTTGTCATCAAAATACAGAATTATGAGATGAAAAATATTTAAATCATAATCCAGTGCTTATTTATTTTAATGTAGGACTGGGAATCCGTAAAATTAATGAACCAAATGGACCCCAAGGAATTATCTAACACTGTAGGCCGGATCAGCTTATTTAATCAGATATGGAGGAATTATCAACATTGAAATTACCCTGCACAATATGTTTGGTGGTCAAGTTTGGAGAACTTTTTTTTTTTTTTTTAAAGTAGTCAAAAATTAGATTTCATTAAAACAAGGAGAAATAGAACACACCAAAAATTTAAGGAACAAGAAAAAGGAGTTAGAAGGTGCAAGAGAGAAGCACCAGCCATAACCCAATTACAAGATGACACCCACATAAAGAATTAACCTATCAACCCCTTGGTTTGCCAGCACATCTGCCATGGAGTTGGCCAATCTAACCTCATAATAGAAGAAAATATTGATGCAAGCTGATATCCCCCTAATTTCATTGAAGAGGGATTGAAAATCCCATGGATTAGTCTTTCGGTTAGACACCCAAGCCATCACATTTAAAGAATCGCTTTTTAACACAAACACACCACTATATCTTGTTGACGTTTTAATCGGTTTGTTCCTTGATATCATCTTCCATCGTGACCATGATTTCAAAAATAGTTGAAAGCGGCCAGTTCCTCTTGCTCTATTACTGCCAAATTTATATGGGTTGACCCGAGACCTGAATTGTACTGGAACTCCATTCTCGACAGTTTTATATTCTATTTGGTATTTTAAGTATAATTCCTCTTTCTTCGTAGTTGGATGTAAAATTTAGTGATCAATTCAACGGTTGGCTCATTAAAACCGATTTTGAATATTTAAATACATACAATACAATGGATATTAGAACTGATAGATGGTTTGGATTTTCCAATGTGTTTAACCAGTGCACTGCACCATATTACAATGCAGCACGTTGCAGTGGGGTTCAGCCCAAAAAAAAAAACATATCATCGTTCTAGAGATGATTAGATTACAATGGGGTCTTTTTAGTTTGGCGGGAATGTTTTGTATGCCTGTCAACCTAATCATGTGTTGTGTTATATTTACCAAGAAAGTGTGCTTTTTCGATTTTATTCAAACAATGTCTTGATGTAGAACTTGAAACATTGCATTTAGAGGCTGACACAAGCACCAATAATTGATTGAATAAGGTTCTTCTTGTACTGAAATGCACTGCCATTGGTCCATATTGTTTATCTACACTTGTGGCAATCACAGTCCATATGCACAATAAAGAACTTTGACAAGATAAATAGTATAATTTTTTTAGGCCAACCTCATGTGACAAGATAAGGTTAAGATAGTAATGATGAGGATGAGGATTTGGATTTGGGTGATTTGATTTTTCTAAAAAAGTACCTTTTAAATTTATATGCAGAAGGTAATGTTTTTTGTTTTTACCCTAGCGAACCCTAGCGAAAGGGGCTGGGACCCAAGAGCGAGCCGGCATACACATGGAAAGACAGCCCGCGCAAGTGAAAAGAAAGTCACACAAGTAGGAAGAAGTGGTGTATTATTATGGAAAAGGTTAATGTTGAAAAGAAAAAATACATGTGTTCTTCAGCTCATTCCACTCTTCTCTGTTTTCAATGGGAAAGTAGAAATAATGAGAAGGAGAAATGGAAATACATCATCAGGACAGGAAAAGTAATTAGACATCAAAGAAGACGTTGAAGGACCACTTGCCTTTTACATGGCTTGAAATTAAGATACATGAAATTTATAAAAATGGAAATATGCAAATACAGCTTTTTCACATTCTAGTCAGTAGTCAATGAATAAGGTCAACTAAATAAAGATTATTAAGCAGATAGCAACACTTAAGCTCCAAAGAATAAGATTGATTACCAATCCACTTGACTGTTAGTTTTTAGTCGTTTTCAATGGGGGGAAGCCACATTTAAACCGTTTGTGAGACTTCTTTTTTCACAAGTCCAGGTCCAAGGCCTGCCAGCCTTGCTGGGTCTGTGCCTTAGGTTGCGTTGGTTAGGCATCCCTTTCTCATAAAGGAGGTATAGGCACCCACTCTCATGGGCATGGCAACCTTAAGTTGTCTATGCTAGCCAATGTGGTGGCCGGAAAAATTATAATGGGTAAGTAAATTGAAAGCGGGTTCAAATCCTAGGAAAGTGAGCACTGAATCTACATCTCCACCTTTTATCTTTTACCTCTCAATTCATGTGTTTCACCCCTCACGGCCTCTTTAACAATCGGTTGGTGGAGACTTCTTATGTATTTTATGTAAACTGTAAGTGCCAAAATCTCCACGGACTTACTTAGATTGAGATGATGCTGCTTAAACCTATTCGGTGGAAATAAATCGTCTTAGGACTTGAAAGGGAAGGTGAAATACAAGTCAGAGCTCCTAGCTGTAGGCAACCGAAGGCACTCCGATGCCTGAGTTAGTTTGGTGACTTAACTGAGGAGGAGTGAATGGAAAAAAAGAAAGAGTATGTGTGTATATCTGGGCATTCGTTCATCCTCTGCTTTATGTAAGTATGCGTACCTCTTCATATAGAGGTTGAGAGTTGACGCTTCGTCACTTGGGCCAAGGGGGGAAGGCCCATCTGGCTGTCCCGTCTTATCAGGGGTCATGGCGCCGACCCCGTACTGTCTGATATTTACGGCGTCTATCCCATCTTGTCAGAGATTTTGGATCCCGCCTTTTTTTATGGATGTGACCACTAGATTGAGGACGACCTCTAGTCTTATCCTTCCATACGTTCCGTAACGTAGGTGGAGGTTGCTGCCAAACGGGACTAGGGTCCCATCTTGGCTGACCGAAGCCGAACTGTGGTCGGTACCGAGGTCGGGAATGAAGGAGCGGTTTGGCACCGTTGCCGAGACCGATCAGGCCAGGACTGAGACGAGTAGTTGGTACCCTTACCGAAGCTAACTCAAGCTCGGTACTGGCTGACGGTATTGCCGAGCTAGAGATGTATAGATCGAGATGAGGATGATCCGAACTGGTACTGCTACCGTGATTAGCATAATTATTGCCATTAGAGAAAACCCCCCACACATAAACAAACATGCTTTCTAGGCCTTGAAAGCCCATTGAGCTACTGAACCCATTAAATCATCGAACTTTTTTTTTTTCTTACATCTAGAATTGGCTTTTTATCAACTTTCTTTCACAAGCTCCTTGTCTTCCTTTTTATCAAAATGCATTAAGATTTAAGAGTGAACAAGGATCCGGCATAAATCAAAGGGTCTTGAGCTCGTACCTTTGGATCCCTTTGCTCAGTGATCCTAACTATTGTTTGGTTGGAACCTGCAAAACACATTAGACATCTGAGGCATTCAATAGTTGACCTTTTTCCACTTCAATTTGGCACTGCAAATCCGACCCAGTTTAATGAAATTGATCAGAGAGTTAGAAATAAGATGATTGATAATGTTAGACAATATCAGGGCCGGTTTCTCTCACAGTCATAACTTCATCACAATGTTGTAAAATATCATATAGCTGATTTCTCTCCCAGTCATAATTGGATATCATAAATCTGTAAAATATCTCCCAGTCTTATTTCTTAAAGATGTAATATCTCCACATCTATGTCATGCATATCCATCCCTACTGCAAAGGGAGTATAAATCATGATCAACTGTATGAATGATACAGGCAATTGTTCTCTGAGATTTGACATGGTATAGTGATTTATGATATCCAATTATGACTGGAGAGAAATCAGCTATATGATATTTTATAACATTATGATGAATTTATGACTGTGAGAGAAATCAGCCCTGATATTGTCTCATAGATAAGTTTAATTCTCTTTCTTGGCGGCCTGTTGTAGACTGTATTTGAAGTCTCAAGTAAAATAATTGGTTCTCTGAAGAGGTTTTGTTGGGGCCAAGTTCTGTTCAATATGCTTTTAGTACTAGCTTGGGCCAGTCTGAGGATTAACCAAGGCCAAACCATTTACTAGATAGGCCCAAGTTAGGCTCATCCAACCTGCAGGACTGCAGGCCTGAATCCCAGCCCAAAGTCTTTGGAGAGACATGGGCCTAGCGAGCTCCACTTTATAAGAAATTAGGCTTGAATCTTTTAGCTATGGATTGCGCTCATGTCCGTAAACCCAGCCTAAAGTAGCCCACATCAGTTTGGGCTTGGCCTGTGACTATAAATGACCCACTTACAGTCTGAGTCGCAATTTGCTTTATTTCAGCAAGTACACTCATTGTTTGGATGAGGAGAAGAGAAACGGTAGAGAAAATATGGAGGTGCAGAAAACTGGTTTTGGAAAACAAAGACAGAAACTGATCAAACAAATCACAAACACACTCTTAGGATTTACGCGCTTCACCCAATGAAGGCTATCTCCACGGAGTCTGGCGGTCCCAGGATTTTTATTTGGGTGGTGCGGGCAATGGTCGAATGAAGAAGTTTAATAATAAAATAAAATTTTTAATATACGATTAAAAAAGTTTCTCGAATTGCGCGGGTGCGAGGACCACTTGGGTCCGCCCAAGCACGGAGATGTTATTCTTCTTCACCCAATGATTGCTAAGGAGACGATCTTCTTCTTTACTAAGAAAAGCAAAGGATTGCATTGACTCTCACTCTTTCACCATCTCAACAATGATTTCTCTAAAAGCTAGCAACACTTTCTCTCAAAGCAGGATTGGGCTTCAACAATCACATGACAATGGGCCCATAAAAAATCCGGGACTGTGGGCTTGTTTTCCCTTTCATGTATCATACTTCAGCTGCTTATGATTGATTTTTCATTGGCAATCCTCTGATAGAAGTAATATTGTAGTTACAGAAACATGCATGATATGTTACTAGATAAAAAAAAACATGACAAAACCTTTAAGCTTATTTGCGTTTTTGCTTGGGATCATATGTGGCCTTTTGATTGAAAGAAGTATTCAGGAAAAAAAATGCACTATTTTCATAAGATACATTGTGATAAAGTGAAATTCAGCGAAGCTGCATTGGTTAGTCTAGCGAACATGGAATATGAATTGAATTAATGAAGAATGGATCTGTTCTTGTTGCCTGGTATGAATGCTTGTTTGTGGCTTTTACAAGAAATAGTGCTGATTTTGCATGGATTCCAATACAAAATAAGAAAGAGCCATAAAAGACATTTACAAAAGTCCTGATTTTAAGAAACAGGATAAAACATGTATCTTATTTTCTCATGAGAAAAGCATGCTTGAGCTGTATGGGAATCACCAAAAGTCTTCTCTCAACAAAAGGATTCTTAAGACCATAAGAACTAAAAGTTCATTATTTTAATGTCTACCGATACAAGAAGCTATCAGATTACGCTAATATCTGGTATATGATTTTGGGTTCCTCAACTGAAAGGAATTCATAGATTTGAGTTCGAAGATTTGACAATGAAATGAAAGTTCAGGGAAAATTTGTTCCGCCGCCAACCCTCAAATACATCAATTATGCTGTATGAACCCAAGCTTGCAGAACAAAGTAAAAAGTTGGCAATTGATGGGGCTTGCCTTCTCTTTGTATGAGTACCAATGTATCTGTCCTGTGTGTCTAGATGTGAATTATGGCCATCATCGGCATCAGAAGGCCTGTCAAGGTGATGAGGAATGGAAAGCACAGCAAAATCACAGATGCATCACTTGAACCTGAGGGTTCTGTTCCATAAATCGAACTAGTTGGGTTCGTTGTGTTTATAACAGATGGACTTGTGCTGGAGCTTGAGCCGGAGCCGGGGCTTGAGCCAGAGCTGGAGTTGGAGCTGGAGTTGGAGTTGGAGCTGGAGCTGCACACAGGGACAAGTACACTTTTTTGTTAGTTCCTGTCCCAGGAATGAATCGGCGATGTTGAGGAGATTATGATAAATTACCTAGATGATGGAAACTGACAAGTTGAGGAACCTGCAATGATGCAGAACGAAATAAGTAAGCTGTTTAGGTTCCAATATTTACAAGTACACTTATGCGCATATATATGTTTGTATATATTATAGACAAAATAAGATTACAATTGGATTTTATATAATTTAAATTAGAATTGAAAAGATTGAGTTTACTATTCTATCTTATTCACTCCTGTAAGTAGAGATAGATGCATTAATGACATACGATTGATTTATATGGAATGTTTACATGTTGGTGAGTTAGTGTAGAAGAAGATAGGGATGGATGAAATCTGAAACTGCTCCCTGTAATAATTACATTCAGGCAAGAACTGTTAGTTCTGAACTTCTGATCCTGGAACGCGAAGTCTGAGTTGTAGGGACTAATATTTATTAAGGCATACAATTGGATAAAAACATGCCTCAGTGACAAACTGGCCAGAATAAGAGTTGGAGTGATATTTACCACTGTATTGAATTTATCTTCTTCACATCAAGTAAAGATTTTGAGATCACCGTATCAAGAAAATTGCTTACTGCAGATAAAACCATCCCAGTCTGACCAACATTTATGCCCTTGCAAATCACAGTGGTGACTTAGCCTTGTGTACACTTAAAGTAGTTCATTATGTGATGGTTCCTAGTCCAATAAAGGTGGAGGATTGTATCAGATTGGCAGTCGGCTATAAAAAGTTGACATCCTTTAATACAGTGCTACCTTTGTTGATAGGTGGAACTCACAAAGCCAACCCCAGAACTATGTCATTAGGTTCTGATAATGGCCATGGTGGTGATGAGGTAGAATGAGAAAACAAAATGGAGAATAGCAGTGGCAGCAGTAGTAGAGGCAATGATATTCAATGTTGTTGTGAATTGTGATATGCATTGTTATGCCATTCTTAATCAGCTTACGCTTTTAGAGTAAGTAGTTGTCAATATGGTATTAGAGGGGGAGGTCGAGTGTTCGGGTCCCTGTGGCTGTTGTGCCTTGTATTCCCCCCATGAAGGATGTGATTCCCTTGCGGAGCCCCAGTATTTTCCCATGGAGGGTGTTGTGTGTATGTTCTCAATTGTGATATACATTCTAGCTTAAGCCTTTAGAGTAAGTGGTCATCAATAAATGTAACTTACTTGGATCCGTGTTGGTGAGAATAGCAGTTCCTCCGAAATTACAGCTGGTTGGCACTGGATTCTTCTGGTAGTAGTCATTGAATGCATATGATGCATGATCACGAAGTGTGTCAGGGTTGAAACAGCTTCCGCCTTTCTGGACTGTAGAGCAGTCTGCACCACCATAACCACAGGCATAGTCTAGAGCAACCTGCAAAGCAGTTGGTGACGAGGAAGGGCTTGCAACACACCACTGGCCTGATGATGATGACGGGGTTGATGGTGGAGTAGTGGTTGTAGTAGTAGGTGGAGAAGTATAAGGAGTTGTGATTGGAGTAGTGGTTGTAGGAGTAGGTGGAGAAGTATAAGGAGTTGTGATTGGTGTCATTGTCGGAGGTGAAGGAGATGCAAGTGGATTTACACTAGGAGATGTTGGAGTCATCGGATTGACTACAGGAACTGTTGAGGATGGTGTCACAATATCCAATTGAGGCATGTAACCAATTGAATCCAACTCACTGTCAACAAGCTCTCTATGAGAAGATGGGAATAGCTGCTCTTTTTCGCGTGCCTGTTCTTTCTGTTCAAATTCACTGACCCAAGGTTTCTCCATGACGAAAGAAACTGATATATTGCCAACCTTATTCCTGTCCCTAACTACACTCATTAATTGATTATCTAATTCAGCACTGTCCATAGGACTGGAAAATGGCGGGCTTCTTAAATTGAACTGAAGAAGGATTTTGTGATCAGGAAGTACAGAGATTGCACGAATCATCGAACCTATCAAACAATCACCAAGGCCCAATTTCTCATTACATGAAGAACTTATTGTTAAGGAAGATTTAGGCCTATCGAGAAAATCCAACACTTGCAGAACAACAGCTCTAAATTTCTCATAAGATGGATTCTGGGGTATTCTAAAGCAATCTTCGATGAAGGGCAATGCGAACAAAGCTGATAGTTCAATGGATTGATCAAGACTCGAAGATGCAAGAGCTGAATCGATGAACTTTAAAGTAGGCAAGAGCAATGGGAGATGATTCTCTTTGATTAGTTCACTGTTTACGACAATGCCAGTAATGTTGATGCAACCAACAAAGCTTGCAACCTCTCTCTGTACCCAAGCAGCAGCAAGACCTCTGGATTTGCTTATGGTCAAGATATTCTCTGTGCTTATGTATAAATCGACATCTATACCATCTCCACATAGTGCTCTCAGTAGTCCATGATTTCCATCGGAAATATGGATACGAGATGCATCATTTTGTTTCAGAAACTGCATGGAGTCTGCTGGGAAAGAAGATAAACTTCTCCCATCATATGATACTTGAACCGAAGTTCCTGAAAAATCGAGAAAATGCTAGGAAAAGTAAGATTGATGATGAACATGACATGGATCTGTAATCAAAATTGAGATATGAACCTTGAATTCACTAGTAAATGGGGATATTTTTCTAAAAAATTGAAGAGAACATTGATGAAACATGATAGCCAGAAGTGTCGGAAAAGATCCCATGATGCTCTGTAAATTAGAAAACTTGAAACCTATAACATTTCTAGCTTTTTCAGCTTCTAAATATTAATACGCCATAAACTCGCACTCTCGAGGTTTTTTCTTTTAAGAATTATAACCTTGCAAACCTGAAACTAATACAAGAAAGAGAGACCCAATTCAAATGATCTACACATTTGTCCAAATAATCACAATTTTGTTAAGCCTCACAGACTAAAATAATCAAAAACCTATAAATGAACATGGAAATACAATAATTTTTTTTTTTAATCATTGAATGCTCCATCCACGAAAGAAACCTCAAAAAAAAAAAAAAAAAAATGAAACTCAAGCTACAATCAAATCATAAGCACAAGCATGTATTCAAAATATTTCACATCTAATGCTTTAATTCTGCAAAAACTCAATACCTAAAGAGAAGGAAAAGGATGTCACGTTATAGTTTAGCACATACATCTGCAAACCAGTTATCTCACATGATTAAATTTCATCAAGCTTCGTGAACCAAACAATCCAAACGTAAGAAGAACAAAAAAAAAAAAGTCACATCGTAGTTGAACACATAAAACTGCAAAACCAATTTTCATGTGATTGAAATCTCATCAAGCTTCATGAACCAAACAATCCAAACACAGGAGAAAAATGAAAAATAAAAAAGAAGTCACATTATATTGAGCTCATAAAACAGCAAACCAATTTTCTCATGTGTATAAACTAAACAATCGAAACACACATGCACAAAAAGAAGAAGAAGAAGAAGTCGCATTATAATTTAATACTTTAACACAAAACCGCAAACCAATTTTCTCATGTGATTGAAATTTCATCAATCTTCTTGAACCAAACAATCCTGACACAGGAAAGTAGCTATGGTGAGAACATAATTTCTAAGTTTTAGATACTATATGCACCATAGTCCATAACCCATGATGGGGATGACCTAATAGTTTAATACAGATACAGGCAGAGACTAGAACACCAAAATAAAGACCCATTGTAGTGATGATCACATACAACTACAAACTGATTCCAAAATCTACTCACCTGAGCAGAATAGACAGCCCACAAGGAAGATGAGACTCTGAAGAGCTCTGGCACCCATCTCTCCAAAACACGTCGCAATCAAGCTCTAGCTTTTGTCTCTCCTACTCTTTATTCAGAAGATCGGCCAGTTATCTATCATTCCCAATTGGCATGCAAGGACCATGTTAAAAAAGGGAAAGATTTCATTCCTTTCTTTTCTTTGGTTAAGGAATCAAAGCTTTCTTGGATACAAGTGAGTACAGATGGAGAGAAAAGAAGAAGGAATAAGAGAAAACTTGAGAAAGGAGCATTGGAGCTGCAAGGTGCACTCAAGAAGAAAGAGTAAAAAAGGTGACTGAAGAGAAGATGTGAATTGTCTAGAACTCAAATCTTGAGTGGCTTTACTATCAAGGTATATAACATTTCTTTGTGTTCTTCTTCTGCTTTTCGTCTTCTCTTTTACTGTTACATGGGACTATATCAAATAGAAAAATCCAAAGGTGGCAAGAAAAAAAAAAAACTCTGTTGTGTGGATGATTTACTTCTTCCTTTTGCTCTTTAAACCTTTCTTCAGTTATAAACTTCTGAAAGAAGAAGTGAGATTAGATTATGTCGGCTTTGATAAGGTTTACTACATCAGTGTGGCCTCTTGGGTCCCACTAGGTAACCACCTTCCAAAACGTTGTGGTGACCATGGTTTTAGAACTCATTCAATACATAACTGTCTCTGCCAAGGGAATACAGTTGACCCCCAAACTCTATTTTTCTCCAAAATCCATGTTATGTTCTAAGGTTTTGGGTTTTACCTACCTCTGAAACACCTAAAAAAGCATTTAACAGAAAGATCTGAAATCTTTAGTCTTGTAAACTTTTTAACTATTTTAGTCAAAAAATTGAGACAAAAATCCATATAACGGCACGTCAGCCCTTACATAGCGATTTCGCCCTCGGATGATCGAAAATTGTGTTTTAAAATCATGTACTTGGTACACATGTAGGCAAAAATTTTGCGCGATAAGATGATCTCCTTTAACATTTAATTAGTGGCCATCAATTGGATGGTTTAAGTAGAATTGCCTAAGCTTTAAAGATGACCATCCAACTAGAATGATTGTTGAAATACACACTTGATTCACTGTTCTGCATGGTTTGGATGGGTTCTGGATTGGGCTAGTGTGAAATGAATGATGAGCAGCGGCCCGCAATGCTGTTTATCTTGTGGAAGACGCTCATGGGAAGAGAGACAAGTGAAAGCTAGGGATTGGTGCCAACGACATACTAAATTGTCCTGATTCCCGTGTACGGACAGGGTTTTTTTGGGAAATAGCAAAATTATTCCCTCCTTTGGACTTTGCGTGGGGGACGTCCCTACGAATCTATAGCCCACTAGACCTCTCTACACGTGCCAACAACTGCACATGTGCATGTAATCTTGTGCGTTCATCAAGTGGGCCCCATGTTGCATATCTGGCCCAAAATTAGGCAGGTGGGTCATCAGTGTTCTCTTGGGCAAACCCAAGTGTTTGCATGCGGGGGCCGCACCCACATGATTCAAGAAATTCAGCTTGATAAGTTGTTAAAAAAACGATTTTATTATTTGACTTCTTGACTTAATCATATACTAAAGCGATTGAGTGTTAATGGATGTAAGAAAGTTTTGCCATCCGTCCATCTTTTAGAGGGAGATTTTTCTTCTAAGACCGTCTTCAATGACAGGACTCTTGTATTTCGCTTGATAAGTAGTTAAAAAATCGATTTTATTATTTGACTTCTTCACTTATTCATATACCACAACGATTGAGTGTTAATGGATGTAAGAAAGTTTTGCTATCCGTCCATCTTTTAGAGGGAGAGTTTTCTTCTAAGACAGTCTTCAAAGACAGGACTCTTCTTGTATTTCACTGTATTCCACGTGACGAACAACATTGTTGCACAGTGCACCAGAGAAAATCATCCCCAAAACTCACAATGATATTTGAATTCAGAATGCATATCGAGATCAACCTCTTCTAGTTCACTACTTATGATTCAAAGGATAGGATTGATGTTGTAAAGCTAGAAAATGGATGGTTCAAACTGATCTTAGATGAATGGTTTGCTTGGTTTCTAATATTTTCTCTTTTCTGAAATTTTTTTGACCCCTGAAATTTTCCTTGTTAGAATAGGACTATCTAGACCTGAGTTTTTTTAGCCATTTTTCTATCCATTAGACAAGCATGTTCCATGAATTCCTGTACACTCAAAATGCCACAAGCAACGCCAATCATAGCCATAAAGCAAGAAAGAGGAAAAAAAGGCCTAAATGCAGTTAAAATTGAAGAAATAAATCCAAGGGAAATGAATACCCGACAATCACCATGGTAATTTAATTACTATAAAAGTAAGGGTTGCATCTTCATCTTATATCATTCACATCGCATCTCTCACATCTATTTAATAATTCTTGTTTGGGCCCATTCGAACATGAATTTTTGTGTATTCAATTCCCATGCAAACAATAGGCTTTAAAGGGATTTGCCCTAAGAATAACAACACCTTACCTGAGTGATAAGGAGCGTCAGGTTGCTACCCGGGGGTTTGAACCCCAGGTACGTCACATCTTCCCAAGGGCGGTCTCCCCATATCAGAATTGAAATCCTCACATCTTCCCAAGGGCGGTCTCCCCAGATCAAAATTGAAATCCTCATAAAGTTAGGCCTTGGAGCAAGGCCGTTGGAGAGATTCGGGGCGCGATCTTGGGTAGTCGCCCCAGGTGAAAATGGAAATCCCCATAGAGTTGATTGGGGTCTTGGAGCATGCCCCACATATCTAAACTTGTCGCTCCACTTATGTCTAAAGATAGCCCCACATATGCAAAGCTTCGTTGGTAAAAAAAAATAAAAAAAGAAAACGTTGTGGCAATACATCACTCTTAGTGTATCTTTATCTACCAAACATATCTAGTATAATCCTTCATAATCACTCTATACCTAAATCTGAACGCTTAATCTTCAAATTCTAAATCCAAATCCCAAATCCCTAAATCCTAATCCAAACCCTAAGCGGCTAAGCCCTAAACCAACAAATTTAAGTGTATCTACAAAAACCATAAGATGACCAAATTCATTCCGGTTATTATGTCTTCTTTCTCCAATATGATTCAAAGATCGCTCCCATTATCCAAAGGTTGGAGGCTTTGAGAAAGTGGAAAAAATGGAAAGGATGAGTGTCCTCAAAATTTTCTTATATTCAGTTTTTATCACAACCACCCCCCCGAATTTGCAGTGACCTCCATTGGACATTGATTTTGACATATAAAGAGCTTGAGTATCTAAAATCCAGGTGAGAATCATTTTTTAATCCATCTAAAGCTTTTTTCGTACTTTTGATTAACATCCTAACCTCTTAATTGCCCTATCTTCAATAACTTCATGCATCTAGTTGAGTTCCACGAGTTTGACATTTTCTAAAGAAAAACACATAGGTGCTATTTGGTAATGTAAAAAAGTCCAGTAAAGTTTAGCAAAAGTTTTTTTTAATGTTAAGTCTAGTAAAATTTTAGTTCCACTCAAATGATAATCTCGGGGTCCGCCACTGCATCTTCCCACTTGTGTGGCCTCCTTTCCCACTTGTTCGGGCTTTCTTCCTGTGTGTGGGCTTCCTTCCCACTTGAGTGGGCTACTTTCCCATGTATATTTGGGCTCTCTCTTGGGTCCCAGCCCGCTACACTGGGACAAAAAAAAAAAAAAAAACCTCTGCCCTGAGATGATCCACCAGATCCAGTACACAAACGAACTCTATACTAGAGCAGGACCTGGTTATGGGTTGTCTTGTCCTCAAGTTCAACCAACCTATCCCACACTTCATGTCAGATTGGGTTGTTTGAATATTTTAAATCAAAACTGGCATCGGGCTGACCTTCAACCTGAACTCCCGAACAAAACCGGACCGAACAAGGCAAACCAGGACCCAGAGAGGTTGTGTCGAGTTGGGCTAGGGGCTGTATTAGGTCAGGTTAAGGTCCAACTCAGATTGTCCCTTCTAGGAGTTGGGTTGGGTAAAACCCAATCTGACCCACCCAATTTGCACCTCAGTCGAGGTGTAAACAGGTCAGGCTTGAATCAGATCCATTCTGGACCCCAGGCCCAACTTAGGTCGACCTGACTGCACTTGACCCACAACTCAGAGCAGAAGTGTATCTTACATTATAGAAGTTCTAATATATGTTAGTAATCTATCTATTGCAAATGCTATATAATCATATACTTTCTATGTAATATATATAATTTTACATTAAAAATTCTACGTGCTAGGCTATACAGATACTCGGGTCTATGAAAAAGGGGCCAGGCAAGGAGTCTTCAGGTCAGGTCCTTTGGGCCCATCGACTGGACATGACTGAATCTTAGGACCAATAGCTAAATGGGGTACTGGTCTTGGACAAGCTTTGGCCCGGCCATAGATTGCTGTTCTCAATAAACTGGGTAAGACTGTTGATTGGGACAACCTCTCCATTGTCAAAAGCAGGAATGAATGGTTGTAAATGAAATTTTAATTAGTGTGTTGTGCTGGCCTGACTACTTGAGAACCCTTACCTGAAGCAACTTAGGCCCAGCCCAAGGACAGCACCTAAATGTGAAAGACTAATTTGAAAGGGCCTACACTAACCAAAGTGAGCCCAAATGGGCCCCATAGAGCTGGACTGTGTACACCGTTACTCGTGAGAGAACATTTCTCATCATTGACAGCAATTGAGTGCTGCACATTTGGTAGGAAACCAGCATGTCACCGCCACTCGGGATTTAACCTTAGGTATGCCACTCTTCCTCTGGGGACTTTTGGGTTCCATGCTCTTAGCCACTTAGGCTCGGATACCAAAAAAATTAGAGGAAAAATGATCGATTTTTATTTTAACCTTTAGTTTGTGCGATATCGCACAAAAAAGGATAGAATTGAAAAAAAAAATTGGACCCCCCCTACAATACCCACATTTGGGATATAGTTTTGGTCAAAACCATTTTGAAAAATTCATAGTCTTCTATATCTTGCATTATCAAAATCCGACAAAAAAAAAAAGGGAGGAAAACTCACATTTTGGTACCCCATCTAAGAGGAGGTTCTCTCTTAGGAGGGACTCATTATGAGGGCTAAGGTAAATCAATGGCCAGAATAATTTGATAAGACTGATTTTTCACATGGTCCTTATCTATAAAGTTACATTTCCATCCATCCTACCCCAACAGTAGGAAATCATCTAAATGGGGCCTATGAGCTGAACCATATATGCACATATTGGATCTGCTTGTAGGTGAAAATCTCCATTATAGATATAAAGTTGGCTCATCTTCGAAGTTACTCCATGTCAAATGTCAACCCTATTTTAATCGGGGAAAAGGTACTAAACCAAGCCCACTAGTAACCAAATTTCTCGAACAGCTAGAAATACTATAAAAAAAAACTCATTACAAAATAAACCACAAGGAAGATTCCCTCCACTTCCCTTCCAACATTTTCATTTACACTAACATTGCCTGTTTTATTATTATTTGCTTGTCCAAGCCAAATCCATGCAGATCCATTTTTTGCCTTACAAATTTGAACTCTTTATCTTCCTCATGTTCATACCCATCATCTTCACCTCTAAGTTGAAGGTCAATAGGTTGTACTGGTTTTTGAAGGCTTTGAGGCCATTGATCAAGCCCTCATTCTTGTCTTTGGTGTTCTTGTAATCTCCAATGCATTGGGTTGTTAGGATTACTGATTGATTGAGTTTTTGAGACAAAAGTTCTGCATATTCACCACCTTTTAGCTGCTCTTTAATCAAGGCTGAAGAATCCACCTTTCCAGTATACTTTAACATGCTTTGAATCTACATCCACTTTATAGGCGCCAGATTCCAAAACCGAAGAGAAACATAAAAAAAGAAATAACATCATAATATATGAGATGGTGGTCACGATGATGATGATATGTCATCAACCAATTGTAATCAAAATAGTAATAATCTTTCAACAAATAGACAATGGCACAATCAATTATAACTGGAATAGAACTCTTTCCTGCTTTTAACTTTGTTGTACATCTGCATAATAAAAATTTAGGGTCGTGACAAACACATTTGGTAAATAAGGCATTTGGCCACAGCTTATTCAAAGTCAGTAGCAATGACAAAATAAAGCCCTTGTTCCAATTATGCCACACTTCATAAAGTTAACCATATATAATGATATAAATAGTGAATATACTATCACTTACGCTGCCCCATGAATACAAATTTTACTTTGTTTCAGACATTATCTTGAGTTCCTCTTTCATAGCCACTCTAACTCCAATGACCCCATCAAATAAGAGAGCTTGAACATTAGGCATCTGCTAAGAGAAAACATCCAAAGTAAATAGCTGCAACTACAAAATTACTAATCCCACAATCTCAATGACTCAATCCCATGAGTACCATGATGAATTCAAACAGATATCAGACACATGCTTAATTTAGATCAAGACCAATTCACCCCAGAATCCCATGAACCAACCTGCCAAATCTTCTTCTAGATCTATCCACCCCCAAAATTCAATGATGAGAACAACATGTGCAAAAGAGAAACTTTCATCAAACCATCATAAATAGCCCTAGATTTTACACCATCAGAAAAATTAAGCTTTTAGCATTACTGAATACACAGCAACAAGTCATGTTGCCATCAGAGTCTCCAATTGCTATTCAAAACACACAAAAAGTCACATGAACTATTCAACCCATTAAAACTTATGTCGATAATAGGATCCAAATCCTCCTACAACACCACCCACCTTCACAAAATTGATTTTTCTTTTCACTTCTCTAACCATTCATGTGAATGCATCTTAAAATCTAGACTATCCATTTGTTTAGTATTCACCTAGAGATAACAGATCATAAGCAAGTTACTTGAACTAAAAACAGATAAATGTTTTAAGCAATTTGGATTTGTTGAGTGTGATGTGAATGTTAAAAAGGTACCTTTTTTTCCCTACATGAGGGACATGGGTTCATGCACTTACACTCACACTCAAGACAACACAAGTCTGAAAGAAAGAAAAAGATAAAGGGAACCTTTCTTCAAGACTGACAAAAGGCACCAAGACCATGATGATGCTGTAAGGTAGAACAAACCTTTCCGCAAATTAGAACACAGCTGCAAAAATAAATACATGAGCATTCAAATCACAAGAAGTTCAACTGCATATCTGATTAAACGTAACAAAAGGGCATAGTCCTAAGCTCAGATCTACATCAACATATGCCTATCCACTGGACTTTGTGTTAACTATGAACCAAACCATATGTCTAGGCTAAACCTGAAGAAATAAAACATATAGTGTAGCATGCACTGAGTGACAAAATGGGTCTGCTTATGGGCACATATACTTTTATACGTCTTCATTCAGAATTAAACTACATTTAAATTATTTAAATGTATCAGGAAGGATAGATTTATCCAATGAGTCTGAAAGTAGATAAACATGTTCAGTGTTAGGGCTTCATCACTAAATTTGAAGCAATAGCATACTGGAGTTTGCCCATAAGTTGATAAATGGAGGTCCCAGCCATAGCAATGCTTATGCTGAAGAGGTTCCAAATTCTTCTGCAAAACCCAACAAGACATATTATCATGGCAATACAATTAATGCCAAACACTCTAATGAATTTGGTTACCTGTGCTACAGAGTGTCCGACTGACTCCACTGCACACAAGAACTGGAGATCATAGCATAAGAATGAATTGTAAGTCCTTACCAGATGTCAAGAGACTCCAACATCGGTGCAGTCCCGAGCCCAGTGGCTGGGTTTAAGAAAATCAAGGTTCCATCTACATCCAAAATAGTATTATGAATATGGGTTTTAGAATAATTGTTTTTAAAAATATAGTGCTTCCATTGAGAATGACTAAAATATAAGTGGTTCAATATGAGAAAATCCCGTTTGCAACCTACATTCTCCAACAGTGCAAAAAAAGATACAAAGTACTTTAAAACTATCATCTCAATCCGAATTTGCCATGAGTTCAATAACTGTGAAGGCAAATGTTATTTGGATATGAGTGAGATTCAGGTCAATGGCATCATGAACTTATATCTATTTTTTTTTATCAAGATGTATCATGCCTTCCGAAGAAATCCCTCAATAAGAAATCTAAATACTCTACACAAAATGGAACAGTCTAGCAATGGTGCTTCATTGGATTCTGTGGGTACCCAGTTGGTCTCTGAAGTGGACTATTCTTTTCTTTAGGGCAATAACAAAAATAACCATTTGTAAGCTACCCTAAAACCCTAGTCAGTCCTTGTGGTGCATCTACACGCTAAAGTTGCAAACACCCAATTCTTAACAAGGAAGTTGCCATTTCTTTAATTTAGTTCACCGGTTGTTCTCAAACCAAACCACATACCCTCATCCCAGGTCCATATTGCCCACCAACCAAGCAAAAAAAAGACATCAACACTCACCTGATGTGACGCTCACCTGATGCATACACCTGGGTGCACAAGTGAGCATCTTCTACAGGTGAAACATTTATTGAACGAATGAAGTTATTAGCTTTTTTTGTGTGATTCATCTCAAGCCAGGGTGGGATATACTGGACTATGAATCAGTCCGCAACACCTAATTTGGTAAAACAAAGGAAAACAAGCAGCCCTCCATTTAATAGAGCACACATCCATTATAGTAGATATAGAAATCACAATCAGACCCACAGATTTGAGTACTTTTCACTGCCCTTGGTAACAGGGCTATCCTCACGCAGGGTTTGTATAGGTAAGGATGTCATTAAAAAATGAAAGATTAGAAACATACATGTGACAGAAATTTTCAATTGGTTGTCAAACGTGGATTCATAACAAAGGGTGCAATCGTTTGAAAGATGAGGTCTCAATGGAGACAGAGTCTTAATATGTTGAGTGGGGTTAAGGTAAACTGCAGCAAAAGAGTCCCTTTGCGTGTTGTTTTGATTACCGTATATCTATGGCTTAAGAGAGGGAGGAAACATAGAGCAAATAATAGGCTCGCATTTAGGGATTTGGTTTAGGGTTTTAGTGATAGAGAGAGTTACCTGAGAGGCGAGCGAGCGAGCAGAGAGTTCCCTGGGAGGAGAGGGCAGGAAAAGCTTCCGCCAGTGTCGAGTTCTTGCTGCCAGTTGGGGAGGGAGAAAGGGAGAGAGACCAAGTGAGGAAGAGGGGAAAATTCGATTAGGGTTAGGAGTGTCGGGAATGACCAAATATGGGCGGGTTTATTTCCCTTTTTAATTTTGCATTTCCGACTGTCATGCCCGTTGGCAACAATAATAATCTGTCAAAAAAAAAGGAATGCCCGCAAGAGTCGGTAAAACCAATAGGTAGGCGTTGTAAATATGTGTTTTTGACATAGTGTTAGTGTTCGAGACAAGCTTGAGTTGCACAAAGCTTGCCTCAGCTTATAATGATCAGGGATATCAATGGACCTCCAATTATTTTGGTTGCCACAAAGGATTTGACCTGAAAGATTAAGATAAAATCATTTTTTGGACCCCCAAGTGATAATAAGGTCTAGGTCCAGTGGAGTCCAAACCCAATGTTCCGTTGCCAAAGATGGCACATATAATAAAAGAGATCATATTTAGTAAAAGTTTTATACATAACAAGCACAAAACCAAGCACAACAGAGATGGTTTAAAGCTTCATTTGCAACTCCTACATTACCTTATATAGATTCATCATCTGGTACCTGAATGGGTGTCCTTTCTGTATGGATTTTGAATTGGTTTGGTCCTCTATGTACCCATGGTGTACCTGACCTATTTACATCCTTACTGATGATTGGAAAGCTCGTAATAACAAATAGAGATGATTTTATTGTAAATGCCTAATCCACAAACGGACAAACCTAATATTCTCAATATGTAAGACAAATAAAATGAAAAGAACAAATTAAATGATAATCTTTTGTCATTTCCAACCAAAAAAATAAACCTGAAAAGAATGGAACCACCATTAATAAGAAACATAGAAAATCTGTAACACCCAATAGAAAATTTGTAACACCCAACCTTGCCATTTTATGCTGAATGAGATTTTATCTTTTATTCTGTTTATCAACCATCAATTTAAAGGCCATGAATTGAAGGTTAAGATACTCCAATATGGGATTATTTTCGGTGCCTGATGATTGATGTTGGGGCTCAACATGCCAATATGCAAATTAGCAATTTAGTTGTACAATTCAAAAACCCAAGCAAACAGCATAACTTACAATAGAGAAAATATTTTCATTGGAATGCTTAAGGCTCCCTTCTTCTCCATATGTGGGTGCACTTCACCCGAAAAGCTCCCCACTGATAGAGAGTTATTCTGCCTTTGTCGAAACTTCAAGGTTACAGCTCCAACTAGATTTATCACTGCAACAAATGGCAAAAGATAATCCTAATCAGTCGAGGTTTGGGACATTCAAAACAGCTCATAGGAAAATATATATATATATATATCTATGAGTGTGGTTTTTGAAACAATTAAACTCTAATTTGTTCCGATAGAAGGTCATAGAACAAAGAAAGGCCATCTAACAAAGAAAGGCCATCTAACAAAGAAAGGAAAATAAAAGAGAATGAGGGTTGCTGGCAATCACTAGATTTGTGCTCACATACTATGTGCAAGTTGGAGGTTGGCAACCCCTTGTGGGATGTCAGGCCTAATTCTTGGCACTATAGTGATCTTTAGCGCTATTTGATTTCTATTCATACACTCAAGTTTCACATTAACAAGTGTATTGCAATTTTATTTTACAATTTGCATAGAAAGAAATAAGGAACAAAACTTTGTCCCTTGCTTGCCCACCAATTTATTTTCTTTTCCCCACTTTTCATTTCTATGTCCTCATAAGCATATATGTTACCAAACACCCAAGTAAAGTACTCCACCTTATTTTTTCTTCTCAAAAGGTTCTGAGTTTTTTTTTTTTTTTTTTTCCTTTTTTTTGGTATCCTTGAGGTCTTTGACTCAACAAGGCTAATCCCCTAAGTGGCACCTGTTAAACCCACACAAATGCACACCGGGCAAATTTGGGGCAATTTCTAACACAAGGTGCGGTCTCTAAAGGTTTCGAGTTTTACACAGGGGATTCCAAATATAGAAAAAAGGGGAAAAAAAGAGGAAAGAATTAAAGACAGCCACCACAAACCGATATCATCATTAGGGCTTTTTGTGTTTGATTTCTAAATCAGTAAATATGAATGAATCAATTAAACTAAACAAAAGCTATCATTTTCTATTTAAACACAAATCAACTAGATTTATAGGAGAAAAAGAAAGAAAGAAAGAAAGGATCAACATTAATTCCATGTATTGAGTATATCAAACACATTGCAAACGGGTAGGAAGTAAATGCCTCAATCAATAGATCATAAGATTTTCTTCTTCTTAGGAGCACAGAGGGAAAAAAAGGTACCATTTCTATTGGATTTCTTTTTATCGGCAACATAGATATTTTATTAAAGAGAGACAATTACAACACAGCTAAAACAACCAGAAGAACAACTTTCAAAGTATTACCAATACAAGAGAAATGTACAAGCTACAAACTACAAAATAGAAACAAATTACAAGATCTATCTAAGCCCTTGTTTAACTAAACAATCTGCCACCCCATTTGTAGATCTACTAGTGTGCTGAAATGTGACCAGCATGTCAGAAATAAGATGGTGAAGGTAGCATACATAAAACCGAAATATTATTTTAGAAAAAAAAGTAACTTTTATAGCATGATGTTCCCCATAGGGTGTTGCTCCCTGCAAAGATCTTAACATGACATATAAGAAGCATGAAGAGAAGGCACCGAAATGAAATCACAACTTGCATCAGATCACTTTCAGACTTTTCTAATAAAAGTAGGAATACAATGAAAATATTTTTTATATTGCTCGTCCTTCGAGAACAAGTCAATTACAATAGACATGGTGTCTGCATCTGGAAAAACATCTCTCTTATCCATTGTATGGAGAATTTCCAATGCCTTTTGCATCTCATTAATTTCACAAAAACCACGAAGAATTGCATTGAATGTGAAAGTGTTAGGTAAGCAACCATTTTCCTCCATTTGACATAATAGCTCATTAGCCTCCTCCATCAAACCTTCTCTGCAAAGTCCATTGATCATTACTGTATATGTAATCACATTAGGCACCAAACCATTGTCATTTATGCCTTGAAATAGCTTTTTTGCCATTTCAATTTTCCCATCTTTGCACAAACCATCAATGAGGATATTATAAATTTTGATACATGGTTGGAAGTTAGAGTTAACCATAGCTTGAAATACATTCATTGCCTCTGCAGTACAATTTCTTTTGCAAAGTCCATCCAACAATGTAATGTATGTAATTCGGTCAAGACTTTGGCCAGAAGCTCCCATCTCATTTACGAGAGTTAGTGCTGCCCGAACACTGTCAGCTCCAAGCAAACCGCCCAAAATAGTGTTGTATGTAATAATATCAGGGACCAATCCCTTATGACGCATCTCTTGGAAGAGCATTATGGCTTCATCTATTCTCCTACTTTTACAATACCCATTAATCAAGACATTGTAGGGGCGCACGCCATGCTCAATGCCATCAGCCACCATAGACTTGAAGACTTTCATTGCAACATCCATTTTCCCTTGCAAACAATAACCATCCATCAATGTAGTATATAAAACAACATGAAGCTTCTCGCCTCTTTGAATCATCAAGTCAAATAATTCGCGTGCTTTTCCCACCATCCCCTCTTTACATAGTGCATCCATTATAATGCTGATAGTAAAGGCGTTCGGAGATATATCCCTACTTATCATTTCATTAAATAATCTTAAGCTTTCTTCCCACCGACCCATATAGATAAGTCCCTGAATTAAAATGGTATAAGTGACAACATCTGGTGAAGTACTATTACCAACCATTTCTGAAAAGATTGCTAGGGCATCATCCAAAAAGCCTTCTTTACACAGACCATCGATAATAGTGTTGTACGTACAAGTATCAGGCCTACATTTTTCCCTCTCCATCTTCCTAAATAAATGTAGAGCAGCACTCACATTTCCAGTCTTGCAAAGCCCATTGATGATGGTATTGTACGTAACTATGTTAGGTCCACATCCCTTCTCCACCATTACCGACAAGAGGTCTATGGCCTCGTTCATCAACCCTTCTTTGCAAAGCCCATCTATGATGGCCGTATATGCAACGTTGCTTGGTTTACATCTTGCCTTTTCCATAGCCTTGAGCATCTCAAGAGAAGCATCCACTTTCCCACTCTTGCAGAGTCCATCTATGATGGTACCGTAAGTAACCACATCAGGTTCGATGCCCCGTTTAATGATATCTCCTAAAATGGAGAACCCCAGATCAACCCTCTTCAATCGGCAGTAACAGTTGAGCAGAATGTTAAGAGTAAACAAGTCGGGTGCAATCCCAGCCGATTTCATCCTCATATAAAGAGCAACAACAGTGGAATGATGTTTGATTTTGGTAAGAGCCCCCAATAGATAATTGAAAACAACAGCTGGGGGCAAGGGTTTCATGAGAACCATACGATCGAACCAACCCAATGCATCATGAAGCTTCAATTTCTCTGGTTTACACTGATTTTTCACAAAATTTAAGAACTGGGTTCGGCTGGATGCCTCGTCAGGATTCAATACCTTTGCAGTACTAGAATAAGAATTCATAAAAACTGGAAATGGGTAGGAAAACAAAGTGGTTGGAGAAGTGGTAATACCAGTAGTAGCTCCCTGTTTCACTGCAGCAGCGATGGCCGTTCTCGAGCGAGAAATGGAAGAAATCGAAGCGGTCACTAAAGGCATTTCTTTAGGTTGGAGAAGAAGAATGCCCTCGGTCTTCTTCTCCTTCTGCAAACGATGATGGGAAGCTTGCAAAAGCCTGTCTCCACCTCTGCCTCTGCCTCTCCAATATGACATCTAACCCTGCCTTGGGCAGGGGTTTGATTTTGCGGGAGGCGACGGCAACACGCAAATACGAAAATTCGAAGGGGTTTTGATATATTTGTCCTAAAAGCTTTTATCAGGTTCATTGTGATATTACGAGATCTAGGGGAAAGAAGTTTTTTTTTTTTTTAATATTGATGACATTTTCTTAATTCTGATTATGAAATTAAAAATGTCAAATTTAAGAAAGACTAGTACAGTTGTACTCCAAAACCCTCCAAAAATCTAATGCTTTTATAAAACATTATGACATATTCATCTTGAACCCGAAGATATTGAGTGGCGAACCCGACTCAAACATAAGCCACTTTTTACTATAAATAATAAGTAATATGCCATTTTTATCTCAAAACTGAATAAAGAATTTTTTTTTATATTATTTTTAAATATCCAAATAAACCAAACAAACTACCATAATTGAGAACTGCCCATCTTAAAAAAATTACTTGGTTGAAAATGCAATGTGAGCTCAGGTTACGAAAATCCAACTAAGATTTAGAATGAGCCAAGGCTTGGGCTTTAGATACTCAAGTTCATCATCCTCTTGTCTTATCTCAATTAGGTTGGGATTGACTATACGAATTTTGTTTTTTAAATTTTCGATCTATTTTGAGCCAACTTTAGATACTCACATTGGGCCCAAATATTCAAAATGCAAAACAACTCCTGTAATCCTATTGAAGTAAAAGTTAGGAGTGTGTTTATTTTCGACGCCTGGATGTGAGCACTAGGGTATTTCAAAAGCCTAAGAGATCGGATAAATGACTGAACTAATTGCCCCAAGTGCGGAAAAATATGCTCTCCTTTTTTTTAGAAATATCTCAAAAAAGACCTTAAGTTTTTCTTTTTTTTTAAAAAAGGATGTAAGTTTCAAAACCTTTCAAAATATGGACTAAGTTTTCTAGTAAGTTTTCAATTAAGGACAATTGACCATTTAATGTTATTTTTTAGAGACTTTTCCTTCATTTTTTTTTTAAATACCGAAGTTGCTCATCATTGAGATAAAATTCACTTTCATTTTGGTCATTTTCTCATCCGTACCTTCATTGGCTTTTCTTCACAATGATCGTCGCAACCAACGTAGCGGCTATCAAAAGCATACCATGGTTTTAAATGAATGATAACTTGGGTGTTAAAAAAAAAAAACAAAACACCAAAGGAAACAGTAGATGGAAAATAACTTTAAATAGTTGGTTGTCCTTAAGTGAAAACTTACCGGAAAACTTAAGCCCTAATTTGAAAAGTTTCGTAACTTGTATTCTTTTTTTTTAAATAAGGCAAAAACTTAAGGCCTTATTTAGTTTTTTTCCTTTTTTCCTCCTCTTGTGAGTTCTTTAAAGTTCTGCGCTCTTCATGTTTGGCGACTCCAAATTAAAGTATTTCCTTTTGTTATCACAGAAAACACTCTCATTCTCTCTAATGAAATGGAGAAGCCCACAAAAATTCAAAGATTCCGAGCTAGAAGAGCGTCACTATAATTTATAGTAGACTGGTCACATGTGGAGTTTCAAAATCCCTGTTCATTTTTTGTTTTATGCAACTCCTAAGTCTTATGGCCCCCAAAACTTTAATTCCACTCCTTCATATTTTTTATTTACTCATTAAACCCAAATGGGTTAGTTTCAAGTCTTAAAATTCATAGAATTTGAGACACAAAACTTTTTATATGTCACCCAAATCGTTCAACGCTTAAGTTTGGCTCAGTTTTGCACATTTATAATGACTAGGGATATCAATGGACTTCCAGTCATTTGGTTACACTAAAGAACTAGACCTGAAAGAGGTCAATAAAAACCTTTTTTTGAACCCAAGTGATAATTGGGTTTACGCTCAGTCAGGTCCATTCCAAATTTTCGATGCCCAAAATGACTCATATATTCAAAGTATCATTAATACAAATTTTACATAACATGCACAAAAACCTTGTGCACAATGGATTGTAGAAGCCTTCATCTGTAAGCTCTTCATTACATATTCAACGTTGGGCCCTTGAATGGGTTTTTTTTTTTTTATATGAAATTTGAGTTAGTTTGGTCTACTATAGACCCGAGCTGAACCCAACCTATTTACATCCCTACTCATGATAATAAAGAATTTATAACTCATAAGAACAAATGGAGATGATTTTCTTGTAAACTCTTGAACCACAACCTCATTTTCTAATTTCTAATATTCTCTATGTAGAAGCCAAAATAGATCAAGTGAAGAGAATGAATTAAATAGCACCCAATTCAATGTACGAGATATTAACTTTTATTTTAGGTCTTAAATTTTGGATCCATAAGTCCAAATAAGTTATTTTATAATTTTTGTGCACCAATTAGTACTGGTAGGTTTTGAATTTCCAAGTTTTTTTTATTTCAAACATGAGACGGAACAGTTAGGTATTAATATTTTTGTTTTTCTTAACAAATTCTATTGATGTGTACATTCTTCATATATATATATATATATATATATATATAAAATTTTGAGCACTTGGTGTCGATGCAATTATTTTAGTTGATTTTGTGAAAGACCCCGACTTTGGTGGACCTGACTGCACTTGACCCACAACTGAGAGCAGAAGTATATTTTACATTATAGAAGTTCTAATATATTATTAGTAATCTATCTATTGCAAATGCTATATAATCATATACTTTCTATGTAATATATATATATATATATATAATTTTACATTAAAAATACTACGTGCTAGGCTATACAGATACTCGGGTCTATGAAAAAGGGCCCATGCAGGGAGTTTTCTGGTCAGGTCCTTTGGGCCCATAGACTGGACATGACTGAATCTTAGGACCAATAGCTAAATGGGGTACTGGTCTTGGACAAGCTCTGGCTCGGCCATAGATTGGTGTTCTCAATAAACTGGGTAAGCTTGTTGGTTGGGACAACCTCTCCATTGTCAAAAGCAGGAATGAATGGTTGTAACTTGTAAATGAAATTTTAATTAGTGTGGTGTGCTGGCCTGACTACTTGAGAACCCTTACCTGAAGCAACTTAGGCCCAGCTCAAGGACAACACCTAAATGTGAAAGACTGATTTGAAACGGCCTACACTAACAAAAGTGAGCCCAAATGGTCTCCATAGAGCTGGACTGCGTACACCGTTGCTCGTAAGAGAACATTTCTCATCATTAACAGCTTCTCTTGGCAATTGAGTGCTACTCATTTGGTAGGAAACCCTGCGTGTCACCGTGCCACCCGGGATTCAACCTTGGGTATGCCATACTTCCCACTTTGGGGAATCTTGGGTCCCATGCTCTTAGCCACCTAGGCTCGGGTACCAAAAAAATTAGAGGAAAAATTATCTACTTTTATTTTCACCTTTAGTTTGTGCGATATTGCACAAAAGGGGTAGAATTTAAAAAAAAATCGGACCCCGTGTACAATACCCACATTTAGGATATAGTTTTGGTCAAAACCATTTCGAAGACTTCATTGTCTTCTATATCTTGCATGGTCAAAATCCAAAAATAAAAAATAAAAAATAGAAAACTTCTATTTTGGTACCCCATCTAATAGGAGGTTCTCTCTTACGAGGGACTCATTTATGAGGGATAAGTTAAATCAATGGCCAGAATAATTTGATAAGATTGATTTTTAACATAGCCCTTATCTATAAAGTAATTATATTTCCATCTATCCTACCCCAACAGTAGAAAAGCATCGAAGTGGGCCCTATGAGCTCAACCATATATGCACATATTGGATATGCTTGTAGGTGAAAATCTCCATCATAGAAATAAAGTTGGCTCATCTTCGAAGTTACTCCATGTCAAATGTCAACCCTATTTTAACCGGGGAAAACGGACTAAACCAAGCCCACTAGTAACCAATATTGAGATTTTTCGAACTGCTAGAATTACAAAAAAAAAAAAAAACAGAATACTCATTACAAAATAAACCACAAGGAAGATTCCCTCCACTTTCCTTCCAACATTCTCATTTACACTAACATTGCCTATTTTACTATTATTTGCTTGTCCAAGCCAGATCCATTTTTTGCCCTATAAATTTGAACTCTTTATCTTCCTCATCTTCATAACCATCATCTTCACCTCTAAGTTGAAGGTCGATAGGTTGTGCTGATTTTTGAAGGCTTTGAGGCCATTGATCGGGCCCTCATTATAGTCCTTAGTGTTCTTGTCATCTCCGATGCATTGGGTTGGGTTGTTAGGATTACTGATTGATTGAGTTTTTGAGACAACAGTTCTGCATATTCGCCACCATTTAGCAGCTCTTTAATCAAGGCTGAAGAATCTACCTTTCCAGTATACTTTAACCTGCTCTGAATCTACATCCACTTTATAGACGCCAGATTACAAAACAGAAAAGAAACATGAAAACAGAAATAACATCATAATATATGAGATGGTGGTCACAATGATGATGATATGTGATCAATCAATTGTAATCAAAATAGTAATAATCTTTCAACAAATAGACAATGGCACAGTCAATTATAACTGGAATAGAACTCTATCCTGCTTTTAACTGTACTTTGTAGTACATCTGCAAAATAAAAATTTAGGGTCGTGACACACATTTGGTAAATAAGGCATTTGGCCACAGCATATTCAAAGTCAGTAGCAATGACAAAATAAAGCCCATGTTCCAATTATTCCACACTTCATAAAGTTAACCGTATATAATGATATAAACGGTGAATACTTCAGCCAATTCAATACTATCACTTACGCTGCCCCATGAATACAAATTTTACTTTGTTTCAGACATTATCTTGAGTTCCTCTCTCATAGCCACTCTAACTCCAATGACCCCATCAAATAAGAGAGCTTGAACATTAGGCATCTGCTAAGAGAAAACATCCAAAGTAAAAAGCTGCAACTACAAAATTGCTAATCCCACAATCTCAATGACTCAATCCCATGAGTACCATGATGTATTCAAACAGATATCAGACACATGCTTAATTTAGATCAAGACCAATTCACCCCAGAATCCCATGAACCAATCTGCCAAATCTTCTTCTAGATCTATCCACCCCCAAAATTCAATGAAGAGAACAACATGTGCAATAGAGAAACTTTCATCAAACCATCATAAATAGCACTATATTTTACACCATCAGAAAAATTAAGCTTTTAGCATTACTGAATACACAGCAACAAGCCATGTTGCCATTACAGTCTCCAATTGCTATTCAAAACACACAAAAAGTCACATGAACTATTTAACCCATTAAAACTTATGTCCATAATAGGATCCAAATCCTCCTACAACGCCACCCACCTTCACAAAATTGATTTTTCTTTTCACTTCTCTAACCATTCATGTGAATGCATCTTAAAATCTAGACTATCCATTTGTTTAGTATTCACGTAGAGATGACAGATCATAAGCAAGTTACTTGAACTAAAAACAGATAAATGTTTTAAGCAATTTGGATTTGTTGAGTGTGATGTGAATGTTAAAAAGGTACCCTTTTTTTCCCTACATGAGGGACTTGGGTTCATGCACTCACACTCACACTCACACTCAAGACAACACAAGTCTGAAAGAAATAAAAAGATAAAGGGAAGGAACCTTTCTTCAAGACTGACAAAAGGCACCAAGAACATCATGATGCTGTAAGGTAGAACAAACCTTTCCGCAAATTAGAACACATCAGCCAAAATAAATACTTGAGCATTCAAATCACAAGAAGTTCAACTGCATATCTGATTAAACATAACAAAAGGGCATAATCCTAAGCTCAGATCTAGATCAACATATGCCTATCCACTGGACTTTGTGTCAACTATGAACCAAACCATATGTCTAGGCTAAACCTGAAGAAATAAAACATATAGTGTAGCATGCACTGAGTGACAAAATGGGTCTGCTTATGGGCACATATACTTTTATACGTCTTCATTCAGAATTAAACAACTTCATTTAAATTATTTAAATGTATCAGGAAGGATAGATTTATCCGATGAGTCTGAAAGTAGATAAACATGTTTAGTGTTAGGGCTTCATCACTAAATTTGAAGCAGTAGCATACTGGAGTTTGCCCATAAGTTGATAAATGGAGGTCCCAGCCATAGCAATGCTTATGCTGAAGAGGTTCCAAATTCTTCTGCAAAACCCAACAAGACATATTATCATGGCAACACAATTAATGCCAAACACTCTAATGAATTTGGTTACCTGTGCTACAGAGTGTCCGACTGACTCCACTGCACACAAGAACTGGAGATCATAGCATAAGAATGAATTGTAAGTCCTTGCCAGATGTCAAGAGACTCCAACATCGGCGCAGTCCCGAGCCCAGTGGCTGGGTTTAAGAAAATCAAGGTTCCATCTATATCCAAAATAGTATTATGAATATGGGTTTTAGAATAATTGTTTTTAAAAATATAGTGCTTCCATTGAGAATGACTAAAATATAAGTGGTTCAATATGAGAAAATCCCGTTTGCAACCTACATTCTCCAACAGTGCAAAAAAAGATACAAAGTACTTTAAAACTATCATCTCAATCCGAATTTGCCATGAGTTCAATAACTGTGAAGGCAAATGTTATTTGGATATGAGTGAGATTCAGGTCAATGGCATCATGAACTTATATCTATTTTTTTTTTATCAAGATGTATCATGCCTTCCCAAGAAATCCCTCAATAAGAAATCTAAATACTCTACACAAAATGGAACAGTCTAGCAATGGTGCTTCATCGGATTCTGTGGGTACCCAGTTGGTCTCCGAAGTGGACTATTCTTTTCTTCAGGGCAATAACAAAAATAACCATTTGTAAGCTACCCTAAAACCCTAGTCAGTCCTTGTGGTGCATCTACACGCTAAAGTTGCAAACACCCAATTCTTAACAAGGAAGTTGCCATTTCTTTAATTTAGTTCACCGGTTGTTCTCAAACCAAACCACATACCCTCATCCCAGGTCCACATTGCCCACCAACCAAGCAAAAAAACGACATCAACACTCACCTGATGCATACACCTTGGTGCACAAGTGAGCATCTTCTACAGGTGAAACATTTACTGAACGAATGAAGTTATTAGCTCTTTTTTGTGTGATTCATCTCAAGCCAGGGTGGGATATCTGGACTATGAATCAGTCCGCAACACCTAATTTGGTAAAACAAAGGAAAACAAGCATCCCTCCATTTAATAGAGCACACATCCATTATAGTAGATATAGAAATCACAATCAGACCCACAGATTTGAGTACTTTTCACTGCCCTTGGTAACAGGGCTATCCTCACGCAGGGTTTGTATAGGTAAGGATGTCATTAAAAAATGAAAGATTAGAAACATACATGTGACAGAAATTTTCAATTGGTTGTCAAACGTGGATTCATAACAAAGGGTGCAATCGTTTGAAAGATGAGGTCTCAATGGAGACAGAGTCTTAATATGTTGAGTGGGGTTAAGGTAAACTGCAGCAAAAGAGTCCCTTTGCGTGTTGTTTTGATTACCGTATATCTATGGCTTAAGAGAGGGAGGAAACATAGAGCAAATAATAGGCTCGCATTCAGGGATTTGGTTTAGGGTTTTAGTGATAGAGAGAGTTACCTGAGAGGCGAGCGAGCGAGCAGAGAGTTCCCTGGGAGGAGAGGGCAGGAAAAGCTTCCGCCAGTGTCGAGTTCTTGCTGCCAGTTGGGGAGGGAGAAAGGGAGAGAGACCAAGTGAGGAAGAGGGGAAAATTCGATTAGGGTTAGGAGTGTCGGGAATGACCAAATATGGGCGGGTTTATTTCCCTTTTTAATTTTGCATTTCCGACTGTCATGCCCGTTGGCAACAATAATAATCTGTCAAAAAAAAAGGAATGCCCGCAAGAGTCGGTAAAACCAATAGGTAGGCGTTGTAAATATGTGTTTTTGACATAGTGTTAGTGTTCGAGACAAGCTTGAGTTGCACAAAGCTTGCCTCAGCTTATAATGATCAGGGATATCAATGGACCTCCAATTATTTTGGTTGCCACAAAGGATTTGACCTGAAAGATTAAGATAAAATCATTTTTTGGATCCCCAAGTGATAATAAGGTCTAGGTCCAGTGGAGTCCAAACCCAATGTTCCGTTGCCAAAGATGGCACATATAATAAAAGAGATCATATTTAGTAAAAGTTTTATACATAACAAGCACAAAACCAAGCACAACAGAGATGGTTTAAAGCTTCATTTGCAACTCCTACATTACCTTATATAGATTCATCATCTGGTACCTGAATGGGTGTCCTTTCTGTATGGATTTTGAATTGGTTTGGTCCTCTATGTACCCATGGTGTACCTGACCTATTTACATCCTTACTGATGATTGGAAAGCTCGTAATAACAAATAGAGATGATTTTATTGTAAATGCCTAATCCACAAACGGACAAACCTAATATTCTCAATATGTAAGACAAATAAAATGAAAAGAACAAATTAAATGATAATCTTTTGTCATTTCCAACCAAAAAAATAAACCTGAAAAGAATGGAACCACCATTAATAAGAAACATAGAAAATCTGTAACACCCAATAGAAAATTTGTAACACCCAACCTTGCCATTTTATGCTGAATGAGATTTTATCTTTTATTCTGTTTATCAACCATCAATTTAAAGGCCATGAATTGAAGGTTAAGATACTCCAATATGGGATTATTTTCGGTGCCTGATGATTGATGTTGGGGCTCAACATGCCAATATGCAAATTAGCAATTTAGTTGTACAATTCAAAAACCCAAGCAAACAGCATAACTTACAATAGAGAAAATATTTTCATTGGAATGCTTAAGGCTCCCTTCTTCTCCATATGTGGGTGCACTTCACCCGAAAAGCTCCCCACTGATAGAGAGTTATTCTGCCTTTGTCGAAACTTCAAGGTTACAGCTCCAACTAGATTTATCACTGCAACAAATGGCAAAAGATAATCCTAATCAGTCGAGGTTTGGGACATTCAAAACAGCTCATAGGAAAATATATATATATATATATATATATCTATGAGTGTGGTTTTTGAAACAATTAAACTCTAATTTGTTCCGATAGAAGGTCATAGAACAAAGAAAGGCCATCTAACAAAGAAAGGCCATCTAACAAAGAAAGGAAAATAAAAGAGAATGAGGGTTGCTGGCAATCACAAGATTTGTGCTCACATACTATGTGCAAGTTGGCGGTTGGCAGCCCCTTGTGGGATGTCAGGCCTAATTCTTGGCACTATAGTGATCTTTAGCGCTATTTAATTTCTATTGATACACTCAAGTTTCACATTAACAAGTGTATTGCAATTTTATTTTACAATTTGCATAGAAAGAAATAAGGAACAAAACTTTGTCCCATGCTTGCCCACCAATTTATTTTCTTTTCCCCACTTTTCATTTCTATGTCCTCATAAGCATATATGTTACCAAACACCCAAGTAAAGTACTCCACCTTATTTTTTCTTCTCAAAAGGTTCTCAGTTTTTTTTTTTTTTTTTTTTCCTTTTTTTTTGGTATCCTTGAGGTCTTTGACTCAACAAGGCTAAACCCCAAAGTGGCACCTGTTAAACCCACACAAATGCACACCGGGTAAATTTGGGGCAATTTCTAACACAAGGTGCGGTCTCTAAAGGTTTCGAGTTTTACACAGGAGATTCCAAATATAGAAAAAAGGGGGGAAAAAAAGGAAAGAATTAAAGACAGCCACCACAAACCGATATCATCATTAGGGCTTTTTGTGTTTGATTTCTAAATCAGTAAATATGAATGAATCAATTAAACTAAACAAAAGCTATCATTTTCTATTTAAACACAAATCAACTAGATTTTATAGGAGAAAAAGAAAAAAAGAAAGGATCAACATTAATTCCAAGTATTGAGTATATCAAACACATTGCAAACGGGTAGGAAGTAAATGCCACAATCAATAGATCATAAGATTTTCTTCTTCTTAGGAGCACAAAGGGAAAAAAAGGTACCATTTCTATTGGATTTCTTTTTATCGGCAACATAGAAATTTTATTAAAGAGAGACAATTACAACACAGCTAAAACAACCAGAAGAACAACTTTCAAAGTATTACCAGTACAAGAGAAATGTACAAGCTACAAACTACAAAATAGACACAAATTACAAGATTTATCTAAGCCCTTGTAAACAATCTCCCACCCCATTTGTAGATCTACTAGTGTGCTGAAAACCAGCATGTCAAAAATAAGATGGTGAAGGTAGCATACATAAAACCGAAAAATTATTTTAGAAAAAAAAGTAACTTTTATAGCATGATGTTCCCCGTAGGGTGTTGCTCCCTGCAAAGATCTTAACATGACATATTAGAAGCATGAAGAGAAGGCACCGAAATGAAATCACAACTTGCATCAGATCACTTTCAGACTTTTCTAATAAAAGTAGGAATACAATGAAAATATTTTTTATATTGCTCGTCCTTCGAGAACAAGTCAATTACAATAGACATGGTGTCTGCATCTGGAAAAACATCTCTCTTATCCATTGTATGGAGAATTTCCAATGCCTTTTGCATCTCATTAATTTCACAAAAACCACGAAGAATTGCATTGAATGTGAAAGTGTCAGGTAAGCAACCATTTTCCTCCATTTGACATAATAGCTCATTAGCCTCCTCCATCAAACCTTCTCTGCAAAGTCCATTGATCATTACCGTATATGTAATCACATTAGGCACCAAACCATTGTCATTTATGCCTTGAAATAGTTTTTTTGCCATTTCAATTTTCCCATCTTTGCACAAACCATCAATGAGGATACTATAAATTTTGATACATGGTTGGAAGTTAGAGTTAACCATAGCTTGAAATACATTCATTGCCTCTGCAATACAATTTCTGTTGCAAAGTCCATCCAACAATGTAATGTATGTAATTCAGTCAAGACTTTGGCCAGAAGCTCCCATCTCATTTACGAGAGTTAGTGCTGCCCGAACACTGCCTGCTCCAAGCAAACCGCCCAAAACAGTGGTGTATGTAATAATATCAGGGACCAATCCCTTATGACGCATCTCTTGGAAGAGCATTATGGCTTCATCTATTCTCCTACTTTTACAATACCCATTAATCAAGACATTGTAGGGGCACACGCCATGCTCAATGCCATCAGCCACCATAGACTTGAAGACTTTCATTGCAACCTCCATTTTCCCTTGCAAACAATAACCATCCATCAATGTAGTATATAAAACAGCATGAAGCTTCTCGCCTCTTTGAATCATCAAGTCAAATAATTTGCGTGCTTTTCCCACCATCCCCTCTTTACATATTGCATCCATTATAATGCTGATAGTAAAGGTGTTCGGAGATATATCCCTACTTATCATTTCATTGAATAATCTTAAGCTTTCTTCCCCCCGACCCATACAGATAAGTCCCTGAATTAAAATGGTATAAGTGACAACATCTGGTGAAGTACTATTACCAACCATTTCTGAAAAGATTGCTAAGGCATCATCCAAAAAGCCTTCTTTACACAGACCATCGATGATAGTGTTGTACGTACGAGTATCAGGCCTACATTTTTCCCTCTCCATCTTCCTAAATAAATGTAGAGCAGCACTCACATTTCCAGTCTTGCAAAGCCCATTGATGATGGTATTGTACGTAACTATGTTAGGTCCACATCCCTTCTCCACCATTTCCGTAAAGAGGTCTATGGCCTCTTTCATCAACCCCTCTTTGCAAAGCCCATTGATGATGGTAGTGTATGTAACTATGTTAGGCCTACATTCTCCCCTCTCCATCTTCCTAAACAAATGGAGAGCAGCAGTCACATTTCCAGTCTTGCAAAGCCCATTGATGATGGTAGTGTATGTAATTATGTTAGGTCCACACCCCTTCTCCACCATTACCGACAAGAGGTCTACGGCCTCGTTCATCAACCCTTCTTTGCAAAGCCCATCTATGATGGCCGTATATGGAACGTTGCTTGGTTTACATCTTGCCTTTTCCATAGCCTTGAGCATCTCAAGAGCAGCATCCACTTTCCCACTCTTGCAGAGCCCATCTATGATGGTACCGTAAGTAACCACATTAGGTTCGATGCCCCGTTTAATGATATCTCCTAAAATGGAGAACCCCAGATCAACCCTCTTCAATCGGCAGTAACAGTTGAGCAGAATGTTAAGAGTAAACAAGTCGGGTTCAATCCCAGCTGATTTCATCCTCATATAAAGAGCAACAACAGTGGAATGATGTTTGATTTTGGTAAGAGCCCCCAACAGATGATTGAAAACAACAGCTGGGGGCAAGGGTTTCATGAAAACCATACGATCGAACCAACCCAATGCATCATGAAGCTTCAATTTCTCTGGTTTACACTGATTTTTCACAAAATTTAAGAACTGGGTTCGGCTGGATGCGTCGTCAGGATTCAATACCTTTGCAGTACTAGAATAAGAATTCATAGAAACTGGAAATGGGTAGGAAAACAAAGTGGTTGGAGAAGTGGTAATACCACTAGTAGCTCCCTTTTTCACTGCAGCAGCGATGGCCGTTCTCGAGCGAGAAATGGAAGAAATCGAAGCGGTCACTAAAGGCATTTCTTTAGGTTGGAGAAGAAGAATGCCCCCGGTCTTCTTCTCCTTCTGCAAACGATGATGGGAAGCTTGCAAAAGCCTGTCTCCACCTCTGCCTCTGCCTCTCCAATATGACATCTAACCCTGTCTTGGGCAGGGGTTTGGTTTTGCGGGAGGCGACGACGACACACACTGGAAAAGTAGAAGGCTTGTGCGGTTGTGCCAAGGGATAGCAGAAGCCTAATTCATTTGCAACCTCTTCATTACATATTCAACGTTTGGCACTGAATGAGTGGTTTTTTCATATGATAATTAAATTTGAGTTAGTTTGGTCCACTATAAAACCGAGAACCTTTTATAAACACGAGTTTTTTTTTTTTTTTTTTTTTTCCGGCTATTGGTGGGTTATAACGCTTTTCACTGTGGATTAGTCCCTCTCCGCCCAAAGAAAAGTCGGGTAAACACCTATGTAGCCGCAAGATGGTAGCATTAGTAGATTCAATCCTCCATTCCTAAAAATGGGGGAACCGGGAGTCGATATCAAGCTCTTTACCTCCTGTAGAGGGAGGAACCGTGTTCTTGACGACTCGGCCAACTCCTTAGGGTTGAACCCAACCTATTTACATCCGTACTCATGATAATAAAGAATTTATAACTAATAAGAACAAATGGAGATGATTTTCTTGTAAATTTTGAACCACAAACCTCATTTTCTAATTTCTAATATTCTCTATGTGGAAGCCAAAATAGATCGAGCGAAGAGAATAAATTAAATAGCACCCAATTCAATATACGAGATATTAACTTTTATTTTAAGTCTTAAATTTTGGATCCATAAGTCCAAATAGGTTATTTTATATTTTTTTATAATTTTTGTGCACCAATTAGTACTGGTAGGTTTTGAATTTTCAAGTTTTTTTTATTTCAAACATGAGACTGAACTGTTAGGTATTAATATTTTTTTTTTCTTAACAAATTCTATTGATGTGTACATTCTTCATATATATATATATATATATATATATATATATACATATTGATAGGGGCTGTAAGAATAGGTAATCAATTTTACTTTTATTTCAAAAGTTTGGGCACCCATTTCTATTGATAATTGAGGATTTTTTTTTATATTTTGAGTTGCAACTATTTAGGTCAAGAAAAGAATTATTTTTTCTTTGTTTGGCTCTTCTTTTTTTTATTCCAATAGGTGATGGTAAGCGATTACATTTTTTCTTTAATAAATTTTGAAAAGCCTTTGTGCAAACATGCGACAAATACTATAAAATTTTAAATTCTATATGCCTTTAGGTATCTATAGGTACCGAATTTACAACCTTCTAGTCTCTAACTCTTTAGATACATATTAATGTTGAAAAAAATATTAAATATGGATAATATATTGTAAAAATATGGCCACCAGTCAACATTAATATCACTAATTTACATATCTTTCAGAATCTATGTGCCATTTTAATTTATATTCAACTTTTTTTTTTTTACAAATAGATGTCAAGTTTTGATACTATTTATTTTCTATCTTTGAAGAGCAAGGCTCTCCTAAGCTCAAGCTTAGGAAAAAAATTTCGTAAGCTCATGCTTGTGGGGCCCACCTTTGGTCCATCCAAATGGACCAAACACATGACTTCCCTAAATTACACACGTCCACCAACTTTCGGTCATATCCGAATTTATTGGACCGTTGGATTGACTATGTGTCAATCAAAATGAACCGTTGACCATTAAACTTTTGGGCCCATACGGAGATGATATAAATCGTATTTGGGGCTGATTTTTTGTAAAGAGGAAGATCCAAGGGAGTCCTTGAAATCCCCCCCACCCCTATCTCCATTTGGGTCCCCAGGTAGGCCCCACCACACACTTAAGCTTACCTTATCCTAAGCTTGAGCTTAGGAGAGCTGGCCTCATCTTTGAATATATATATATATATATATATATATATATATATATATAAAATTTTGAGCACTTGGTGTTGATTCAATAATTTTAGTTTATTTTGTGTAAGACAATTTAACATATAATTGCATTGATAGCACTGATGGTTCAATGGTAAAGCATCATCTTTGCTACAGGGGTGACCAGGGGATGATCCCTACTTGTAGGAGGTGCTAAAGGCTGAGCCAACCCAAGCCCGGCCTCGGCCCAGGGCTTGGATCTAGATTTTTGGCTTGTTTAATATATGGGTTGGGTTTGCATTAAGTGATAGAAAGCCCAAAGACTAACCCAACCCGCCTCCTGCCTCGAATAAGTAATACTGATATAGCAATATATTTACCCAAAAAGTGTTGGAAAGCTCAATAAAGTGGTAGAAAGCGTGGTCCAGCCCTGGCCGGCCAATTGACTGAATGAGAAGGCTCAGGCAAGACATTTGAGGCACTTGTCGGACTTGGACTGGATATAGGCCTATGCTTATAATGGGAGATGGACCTAAAGATGCATCAGCCCGCACAGCCTGCCCCAGCCCCCAAACACCCCTACCTTCTTATAGGTATGTAAACAGATTGGTTCAGGCCCGGGCCCACCGTGAGGATGTGGAATCGAAAACCGGTTTTTTGGATCCGGAACTAAAACCATTAATGAAAAGATGGATCAGAAACCGTATATGGGATATGTCTGGATTCATGTCCAGGTTTAGGTAAAGAATAATATGGATAAAACCTAGTTTTTATGAGAGATTCTCGAGAATTGAGGTAATATGTTAGGTTTTAGGTCCACATGTTAAAACTAAGGTGGTACTGGATCTAGACCCGTTTAGGTCATAGGTAAAAAAAAAAAAAAAAAAAGAACCTAGACACGGACCCATTTACTGATCGGAGCCTAAATAAGGACCAAAACTCGATTTTTAAATGATCGAAACCTCCAGATAATTAGAGATTTTTTTTATCGGTATTAAAGATATATATTAAAAAGGCAAAGGGAATACAAGAAGAAGCAGCAAAAAATAAAAAAGGTCCAACGGATGCATTGTGTGTAGTGTGTATAAGAAGAAGCAACTGTAATTGAAAAATTGAGGACCCATTTATATCATTAGCTATCTTCTTGTACCCGCCCCCACCCCACCCTAGGGACGTGTGCAGTGTGCTTGATAATTTATGGGACTAAAAAGGGAAAAGAAAACAGCATGCAGTGGGAGAATAAGAATTATGAAATATAGTTTATTCATTTGATTTAAGTTGGACGATCTAACTAAATATTATGCACCTACCTATGTACATGTATTGTGCCAAATTTCAGTCAGTTAAAGTGATATGTATGCGAGGCTTGCTCAATTACATTACTCAACTATGGTTTGTGTTGTCGATCCATCGATTCTTGAATGAGTCCCATCTTAGCTTGATCCAATCTCTAGCTACTCATGTTACATCCCTCCTTGTGCATAAATACTCTTATTCATACTATATGCTTATTTTTATAAACTTTAGATACTTGTATTTCTCATACGGTTTGTTGGTATTTTAAGCTCTGTGTTTTAAATATTTTAGTTTCATGCAATGCAATGCACTTGCCCTGCTGCCTGATGAAGCTGATTGGTAGAAGGAGAATCTAGAGCCACCCCCTGAATTTCGTGGAGCTAGTGGGTCCCATTAGCATGTCAAGTGTCTTGTATTTACATATGTTCTAATCTAATACAATAGCTTAGAAGTTTAGGAGTACATTACAACTTGGCCCCAGATCTGCCCCAAAACTCTCAGCCATCCAGTTCTTGTTAAGGAGCTAATAACATTGTATGATGTAGATGACTTTTCACGGTTAACTGGCCCACAACCTCAACTGTAATTGGTGGGCCACTGGGCCCCACTTCTGCCATATATATTTTTGATGCCACTCAGTCCGGTCTCCTTCCTGTTCCATGCTGTGGAGAGTGGAGACTGGACTCCAGACAATTCCAGAAATTGGGAGGTTGTCAACAGTCTCCCCACTACAAGGCAACATGGAAGGCAAGTCCAAGTCACGGAAATCCCGCTTCTATGTGTTGCGACAGTGACCTCTCTCACTCTGTTTCAGACACATTTTAAATCAAGAGGCTGACAATAATAACCCTCTTGAAGTTTCTATTTCTTGACAAATGATATTTGGTGGTCTGAGTATTCAATCTTATTTGTTGGTGTTCTCCAAAACCCACCGTATTCATATCTGTTTTTCTTTCTATGAGTACATTTGTGTAACACCGTTTTATATAAATAGAAATTTATATGTGAGCTTAATTTTTCTTTCTATGAGTATATTTGTGTAACACCGTTTTATATAAATAGAAATTTATACGTGAGTGTGATGGTGAAAAACTGTGACACATTTATGTAACACTATCTTGGAGGAAATGCTACGTCTTAGTTGCTGTGCCTCTAGGCATTTTGGGTGCCTACATTTTCTTGAGGAAAAGTTGAAGAACATGACTGATTTTCCATGAAACAGTGGAAACCTGGTAGAGGAGATGAAATACTACTTCATTCTGTGGAAAAGCTGAAGTCTATGGGGCCATTTCTATGGGCTAGTGTCTAAGGGTGAATTTACTCCCATCTTTATTTGGGTTCGGATTTTTCGTTGTTTGGTGTGACATTTTATAGAGCATATATATATAAAAAAAAATACCATTTTCAGCTCAGAGTCCTTGTTATAAGTGCATCCTTAATAAGTTGTATACTTTTATTGAACCAAAAACAGAGATTTCTAACTTTGAGTTCTTTAAACTATGAAACAATATAATTTTATCTAACTGATATCAAGCTCACTTCATATCCATCCACCACCCACTTACTTTAGTTGTAAAAGATCCATTGTATGTATGCCACAAAGGGTATCTATCTATGGTGAAATTATTATGGGGATCAGATTTTCAGGATCAGGACAATTTTAGATTTTTTTTCTTAGTTTCAGGAACACCATTAACTGCCATCATTTAACAAAAAACATGTTATTTCAATCTTACCAGTCAACATTCACACTTGTGGTTGCAGTGGAGACTACATGGTGGGCCAGACCCAATATTTAATCCAACAGGTCAAACTTGATCAATTCTCTATAGCTGGTTCCATCCACATATTAGTATGTGGTTGTTTCAAATTCAAATGAATCAGCTTGTATCATATGTATTATTATTCTAAGATAAGCTCATAAGCACTAGTTTTAGGTAATGGGTAAGGAGTGGATGTTAATTATAAAAAGAAAGAGGAAAGTGGGAAGAATTCTACTTGTGCATGAATCCAAGAGGGAGGAGAATCAGAGCATCTAAGCAGGTCTTTAACAGGACATGCAGAAACCAACAAGACCCTGAACATTACAATTCAAAAATATTCCTCTGCTCAATCCTAACTGAATCTACCAAGACTACACTCTTTCGGTCGGTGTCCATTCCAAGAATTATTGTAAACCCAACTCATTCCATTTTCCATATTTTTTTTTCCCAATGCATCCTATATTTAACATTTGATTAGACTAGTCAACATCCTCTTTATTCTTCTCTTTTTCAGCCGAAGAAGACTAGACAGTAGGCACAATCCTATCTGTTTCACATGAAAAGTGACAATTATCCTCCCTAAACCTACTTAAATTAATGAAACTGCACCAATAATTGACTTTCCAATTACACCAAATTAGCACATAATTAAGCTAGACAGATATCAAAGTTGTATGTTGGTCTGGGCCATTTAAAGCTCGCTGACAGGGCCTTACTATTAATGGGGGCACAGCCCAACAAAAAAATATCTGATAAACACTATCGTTCCAGCCATCCATTTGATTAATATCATTATGCCACGCAACTCGCAAAACACGTGTCGCGTGTCCCGTAACACAAACACCCAACCTACCACGCTTTGATTCCACTTGTACAATCTTATACTTCATTGAGCTACCACTTATCTTAAAATCAATTGGTGATGGGAAATGACACAACAATGGTTTTATGGTGAGTGATCGGCCTCGACCACAATTATAACCACTTAGGAGCGAGGGTGGACGTTGACCTCAACAATATGGGTGACTAATCTCTACGATATATCCTTACATGTGTGAGAGGAATCATATGCAGTTTGATGATCAAAATATGCCTAAACACAACAACATGAGAAGGCACATAAGAGGTCAACATGATACTAAAAAAAAAAAAAAGAAGAGACCAACAGAAGAGAAGTGCTCTTACAAATGGATGAATTGTGGGTACTATTGAGAAGTGACTGTTGTTAAGGATTCCTACTACAACACCATATAAATCTCTCTAATTCGGTTGTTCTATTATTTTGACTCTATTTATTAGTTGAAATGGTGCTTATCATCATTCGCTTCAAAAGTGAAGAAGCATATAGAAGGAGAGTATAAAAAGTTGGGTTTATTTGTCTAATAGAACAAGAACAAAAGGTTCTTTAAGTTGCAACATACTTTAAGTCAAAAGTTATGCTTCAAAATCAAAGTCTTTGTCTCTCTCCATTGTAGGCATTAAACTCAAAACAAGTGAACAGGGCATCCAATGAAATTGTATGTGGATGCTAATTAATAACCTTCTGCGCACAACTGTCATAGTGAAAATCACCACCCACAAAATATATTTTTTATGTGTATGTTTGTTTGCATTAGAATTTATTAGAATTAAATATACTGGGTGGTTAAAAATGAAGATTAAATCTGAATTCTCAAAAATAAATATTAAATAATATTTTATTTTAGAAAAATAGATTCAGAAGAAGATGCTAATTGATGCTCATTTTTGAAAATTCATCTTTGATCTTCATTTTTAACTACCATATGCATTTAATTCCCATCTATTTTAATGCAAACAAATAGGACCACAAAAAGTTTTTCAAAATGCAGCTTTTAGGTCAAACTTGCATCAAATTCTTTCTCAAGGTGAGTTATATAACTGCAGTAGAAAGCTAAATAGTCATTAGAAAAATAAAAATCCCTAAAAGATTTTAAAAGGAACATGAGTACAAGGGTTTGGTTATTCAAAAGGGCAACACAACTCCATTGTGTAAGGATGTCCATTAGTAGAAAAGCATCAGAAGAATGAGGGATCTAATCACTAAAATAAATAAATATATATATATATATATAAGAAATTTGTACTTCTGAGTTCGATTGAAATTTGGATATAGACTCAAGTTGAACATATTAATTCTGATTGTTTTAGGGTTCCCCAACCCATGCATTTTTAGACTGAGAGTAATGGACCTGAATCTGCACCCCACTACATCATCTCGAGGCAAAAAAATTTTCTTCTATTGGCTGGTAAAAAACTACAAATCTAGGCTTGTATATTGAATCCAACCATTGAGGCCTCATCTGGGTCTTGAATCTCCGTTATGCCTCCATTTTAAATAGGGCTGAATTTGATGCATTTTATTTAGATTTCTATTTTTGCCCCCTTGAATTCAGATTCAGCCATTCAGGTCCAATACATGAATCCAGCTCTTTTGAAAAATGCATGTTTTTAAGTTTGTCAGAGTGGGAGATGGATGTTGCTGGGAGGGATTTCAGACTAGGGATTTCTTAAAGAATACATTGTATTTAAGAAATAAACACATTTTATCATACATACTTGTACCAATAAAATCTGCTTAAAAATGTAATCTGAATTTTTTACTAAAAAAAGTAATTGGGAATTTTGATTTTGATTTTTTTTTTGTTAATGACTAGACTTTGCCTCTAATTCTAATTTGATTATAATTCTAAGTGGATATTTATCAAATGCTCTGAAGTCTAAACTATAACGCGTTTGTGCATGCCTTTGGAAAATTAGTTTTGCGGAACCAAGAAGAATTTAGCTAATTTTTGTGCACCATACGTGGATTTTACCACGGCGAAGAAGACCATTTCCACAATCCTCACTTTTTCCACGGTAACAGGCCACCCAAATGTGCCCCAAGGGCTGTGGGCCTAAACCAAGCCTACTAATAAGTGGTGAAAAATATTTCACACCAATTGTCCCCTTGTTATACTTACCAGGGGAGAGCAAAATCAAGTGATTTGAGCTCAGGATATTTACCAAAAAAGGAAGTTAAGTATATTTACAAGATACTGCTCCCAGATTATGGGTATTTTGGTAAAGTATCTCACCCATGACCCAACAATAATCAGAGTTTTTTTGGTACCAGCAATCTAGAGTTAGAACTTGTCTCACAAGTGGTTTGACCCTCTCTCTTCCCCCTTCTGTTTTTCTTATTTTTTTATCCTAAACATTTTCAAACTTTCTGATTTTTGTTGCTGCATTTCTCTTGCCAGCTATAAATGCAAGCTCTGTTCCCACTACTTGCTTTTACTTTACTGTTCTTGGTTTCCTCCATTGCAAACCAAGCGTCTCCTTTCCACCTCCTTTTATCAGATTCAGATCATCAATTGAAGAAGACCCACCAGACATTTTCACCAACTCTTGCAATTTTCTGCACATCCAAATTTCCCTATAACATTGATTTTCACTGTTCCAAGGTGGGTTTTTTTTTTTCCTTCCCTTTCTGGGTACTTCTCTTTGTTGAATATTTTAATTCCATCTCTCTGCCAAAACTCTGCTTCTACACCACTCTTTTGCAAAGTTGTTCCTGGGGTTTATTATTCGAGGCTTAGAAAGGCCTATTTGGCCCTCACTGTTTATTGAAGGCAGAGGTTTTACTTGTTACTCTCTCTTTCTCTATTGTGGTCCTATTTTTGAAAAAAAATTGCTTCATTGTTGAAGAGAACAAGAGGGTTAATACCCCAAAAAAGGTATGTTCTTTTCCTTCTTTTTGGTTTTGATTTTTGTCAAATGATGTGATGGGTTTGATTTTTTTTGTTCTTTTTTGTGTGTTTTTGTAATTGGGAGGGAGATGGGTGTTTCTAAGCATTGCCCATTTTTTCAAATCGCTTGTTTTGTAACGCCTACTGGTGGACTTGTTCAGGGAATGACGATATTACAATGGGAACTTGTTGAAATTCCTGAATTAGTCATGGTTTTTTTTTTTCTTCTTGATTCAAGATATGGTTAGCAGTAGCAGAAAGATCTTTTTTTTTTATACCACCGATCACCATGAAAGTGCTAAAATGCCTAAAATATCTGGGTTTTTTTTTTTTTAAAGTTTGTGGAGGTTTATTGAAGTGTTTTCTTAATCAATGCAAAATAGTTGCAAGTTGCAACCCCTTTTAATATTAGTGAGGTTGGAAGAATGTCCATTGATAGTGTTCGTGGTATGAGACAAGTAATAGGGATGGTTCTTTGACATGGTTTATTGATTGTTGATCTCTGGCTTGCTTTGTCAATTAACATGATCTATGTCTTGAAACTTTGCTTCTGTTAAATAATAGGATCGTTTTGAGATTTATGACTAAATATGTTTGGCTCTGGAAATTATTGATGTCATGTGATGCATTTTGATGCAGTTGCAACCTGCTTGAATATTTTGGAAGAATATGGTAATATGTCATGCAAGGATTGGGGCAAGTGGAAATTACATTAGGTGGGAATTGGGATAAAGTATGTCCGACTTCCTACCCAAAATAATAATCAGAAGAAGAAATGTATCAAAATTTGGGTGGAATATATGAGGAAAACAGTATCCTACTTTTTCTTGGTTTCCTAATCGTTGCCACACCAAATAATAATGGAATAGTAACCTCTGCATTATCATTATCATTATCATCACCACCACCTTATCCCATCAGTCAGAGCTAGGCTAATTTTAACAGTTGTTTCTTCCCAAATATATAAATAATTTGATTTTGATACTTCAGAGTTCTTGAAGGTCCTTCAAATTCAGATGTTTGCTTGGCATTATGATCTTCAGAAAAAATAACTAGATTACCTGTATTTGTATATGCATTGTCTTCTTTTCTTAGTATTCTGTTTTTAATGGAAGAATCTTTTGGCCTTTGAGATTGAGGATCCATATTTCATCCTTGGTCACTGATAAATGTTGCCTCTTGATCAGAAATGTCGTCTACTGGTCCTCTCAGTGCTCAACTATCAAAGAAGACGGCATTTTTTGGTCTGAAACTGTGGGTTGTGATTGGCATTTGTGTTGGTGCATTTATTGTATTGATTTTGTCTCTCCTATCCTTATGGGTCACATTTCGGAGGAAATCAAGGCGGAGTCTAGACAGGATCATGCTCTCTCAAATCCCTAATGTCTCTAAGGAGATTGAAGTAGACAGGGTGGGAACAAACTTCTTATCTCACAATATCCATGATCATGAAGGCCAAGGGGCTCTCAATAGAAACGATAAATCATTCAATAAAGGTTCAGAGAAGATGTTGGTCCATCTTTCCAGAAGCAGATCTGGTGATGCAGATAATATCAGCCAGTGCAGCTCAGTTCATCAGCATGACAGAGGTGCCGACTTGCATTCAGGGGAAGAAGGGCGTTCAGGGACTGTGAACATCTGCAATACCTCTTCTTCATATGGACTTGTATCAGCGTCACCTTTGGTTGGTCTGCCTGAATTCTCTCATCTTGGATGGGGTCACTGGTTTACTTTAAGGGATCTTGAGTATGCAACAAACCGTTTCTCAAAGGAAAATGTGATTGGAGAGGGTGGATATGGCATTGTCTACAGGGGGAAGCTTATCAATGGAACCGAAGTAGCAGTCAAGAAGCTCCTCAATAATCTGTAAGTTCTATTGCAGAGTCCTCACTCACTTCCTGTCTAATTCTTAGTGAAAATCTAAATGGTTGCAAGTATTTTTAGTATTGGCAGTTACTCGTGTTTATACTACTATTTTTTGTTCTTTGAATTCATTTTTCCAGGGGACAAGCAGAAAGGGAATTTAGAGTGGAAGTGGAAGCTATAGGCCATGTTCGGCACAAGAATCTGGTGCGGCTCTTGGGTTATTGTGTGGAAGGAATTCATAGGTAAAGAATCATTGGGGTCGTGTTTTTTTTTTTTTTACTTTCTTTTGCTTTAGGGTATATCTGGGTGTCTCGGAAGTCAAAAATCATACATGGTTGTGTTTGTTTTCCGCCCAAAACTAATAACTTGTTTTGCACCACCCAAAAGATGCTTGATTCTGTCTAGGATAGCCCCACTCTGTTTACACCCAGATCTTGATTTTGGATACATCCAAGTGCATCCTTGCAAAATCAGTGACTGTCTTAGGAATTTTCTTTATTATCATAAATCTCACAATCAAATTAATTTAAAACAAAGTACATACTTTTCACAATGTAAGAGTTTTTAATTACCGGTAAACATATGGTTATACTCGTCCTTTTTTCAAATTGCTTTAGCTGATTATTGTTGAGCCCTTTCCCTTGTGATCTTATGGTAGTGGATTTGATAAAATAGGATGCTGGTGTATGAGTATGTTAACAATGGAAACTTGGAGCAGTGGCTTCATGGAGCTATGCGTCAACATGGCACCCTGACTTGGGAGGCTCGCATGAAGGTCATCACTGGCACTGCAAAAGCGTAAGCCCCTCATTTTCAACTGCATGTGGACTACCTTTCGTCTTTCTGGTTTTGTGATCCATGTGGTTGACCTTGTCAGTTTGGAGCTTAACAACTTCATGGGATTTAATGAGTTAATATAATGGAATGCAGGCTTGCTTACTTACATGAAGCTATAGAACCCAAAGTTGTTCACCGCGACATAAAATCAAGCAACATTTTGATTGATGATGAATTTAATTGCAAGGTTTCTGATTTTGGTTTGGCCAAGCTGCTGGGTTCAGGAGCAAGTCATGTCACAACCAGAGTAATGGGAACATTTGGGTACTACACCATATCTTTCTGTTATTTTTTCCCCTATGTGTGCATCTTAAATGCCTATTTTGCCCTTAAATAAAATGAACCTCTGTCCTACCTTTAATGTGCTCATACTAGTTTGCTTTTGTTATTTCAGTTACGTGGCACCTGAATATGCAAATACGGGAATGTTGAATGAGAAAAGCGACACTTACAGTTTTGGCGTCCTCTTGCTAGAGGCAGTTACTGGGAGAGATCCTGTGGATTATGGTCGGCCTGAGAGTGAGGTAGTTTGCCTACTCAATAAACCGATGGCACTTATCATAATAGAAAGATTAGGCATATGTATTTGGGAACCATGTGTGCATCCTTACTAATTCTTCTTGCCAGTGGGCAGAAGCCATTCTACTGCTCCACACTAGACCTTGGCAGTCTCTAGGAATTTTTATCATTGTTTCTTGTTGTTTCCAAGCTGCATCATTACTTTAAAAAGCTAATCCCCTTTTAGTTGGGTGGTGAAAATCCCTCAACCACAGATGTCAGGATTGGCCTTAGCCTGGTTGGTATCAGGAGAAATAGTTGATCAGTGTTGAAAAAGTCCCTATTGCATGTCTCTGCTGGGTGAAGAATGAACACAACTGCTATATCAAGGGCCAAAAGGTCTACTAGAATCTGAAACATTAGTTTTTGCACAGTGAGGATACCAAGCAATATGCTCCAGGATTTTCTTGAGTGTGGAAATCCCAGGACCAGAAGCAGTGGAATTGATTCTAATAACAATAAATAATAATAGAAATGATAATAATACAATATTGGAATACATTGAAACATTTTTGCAAATCGGGTTTCAAGGTATAAGCAAGACATCAAAATGTTATGGTGCATTTGGACGTACTCGAATCAAGCAGTTTGACTTATATTATTTTGGCAGAGCAGATGTGATTATCCACAACATAAATTGGAAGTCATATTAGCTGGGATACTGTTTATCTGCATCTCTGCACCCAAATTGTTGTTAACTTCCATCATCAATTCTGAGTTGTCAATAACCTTGGGCAAGAATATCCCGTCTAATTTGGTTTTTTACGTCTGTGCCAAAATAGAAGCCAAATGGTACTTCCAAATGCACCATAGTTACCTCGTTTCTACATGTGCAGCATGCAACCCTGGGTATGCTTGTGATAGGTGAATCTTGTGGAGTGGCTTAAAGTGATGGTGGGGACACGGAGGGCGGAGGAAGTCATAGACCCGAACTTGGAAGTCAAACCTACAACAAAATCTCTAAAACGTGCTCTTCTAGTTGCACTCAGATGCGTCGATCCTGATTCAGAGAAAAGACCAAAGATGGGCCACATCGTGCGAATGCTGGATGCGGATGAGTTCCCATTTCGTCAGGTGTCAACTCTTTCATATTGTTATCATGTTATGGAATATCAACGAAACTCTGCTAACTTCAAACAAATTTTCACAGGATAGAAGGAACAGGAGTCAAACTGGAAGTGTTGAGATTGAGTCTTTGAAGGAGAGGTCAGGATCCATGGACATGGATGAAGTGGAGAAATCAGATAGTTGAAGGCTTCCATGCAATTTAAGTTATGTCTTTTTCTTCCCCTATGGGTTAAAGGCTTCATCAACATTCAACAAATCATAAAAAAAAAAGAAAAAAAAAAAAAGAAAGTTGAAATGGGTTCAATTAAGAGTTTTTCATATGGGTGTTTGATTTGACTAGGCAACCCTCGCAACTGAAGAAAATATGCCTCAGTAAAAAAGAAAGGGCTTTATGAAGACCTTCTGTACCCGATAACCACATTTTGATGTACATATCTGTTTCGGGTTTAAGTTGAGATTTTCTACCTTCATTGAATATTTCTTTTACCCTTCCCTCCATTACAGTATCATTCCTTGTTTTTGGATTGGCCAGACAAGACTCATTTCTGTTCACTTAATCTTTGTACCCCTTTCCTGTATTGGTTGCTGGAGAATTTAATGAATTATTTATTACCTTTTTGTCTTTTCCCTTTTTTTGCTATTGGCTGCTCTTTTTTAATTTCTACCTTTCTTTCTATTTTTTATCACATTGATGCCCTCAGAGGTGAATGAGTAATTAATGTTAGTACTCTAGGCTTTTGAGTTATGGTCCACATCAGGGGAGCAACTGATTGAAAGTTGAAGATCTTGTACATGCAGGCTGCATGTGTATTAAGTTGTATCCATTGGTAGGGATTAAAGAGAACATGATCCTAATCATGCATTTGGAGGAGCGTTTTGAGAGGAGTGGATGATTAAGGAAGAAGTGAACTGAAAGCCCTCTCAAAACCTATGGATTGATGTGCAGGGCCCCGAGAGCTTTCTCCTCTGGAGGAAGATTTTCACCTTCGAGCAGACCACTTACAGTTCTTATGTGGTCCAGCTCGCAGGGCCCAATTGGATCCTTTTCTATCATTGGGCAAGGATGGATGAAAATATCTCTTTTTGGGTAAGGGTCATGCGAAAAATCAGCCACATCAAATTATCTTAGCCCTTGATTTAATAATCTTAAAACTTTAATTTTCTTGAAGCTATAGATTTTTTTTTTCTTGAGATTCGATCCAATTGTGAGTAAAAGCTTGTGCTAGATCATGGGGGAATAAGAGTGAAAATATTTGCACTAATCAAAGGCGGGCCTGCCCTTTCAATAAGGCCTCGGAGGATTCATATGGATAATGTAAACTTGCAATAAGTGTTTTCTGCAGATCTGCAAGAGGGCTCTGATATTTAAGGCTATATTGTGTTCTGTGGCTGCCCCTGCCCCTGCCCCTCCTTTTGTTTTGTTTTCTATTCTTCTCTCTTTTTGCTCCTTGTTTTCTTTCTGTCCATTGTTTTTTGCTTTGTAATGTAAAGACTTATTTCCAAAAAAAAACTGAAATGCGCGAGTTTGTTTACTAATTAAAAAAAAAAAAAAAAGCTCTATATATAAGTCGGACTGTTCAATTGGAGTGAATATTGGACGGTGATCAATCTCTAGGAAGTCTTATGTGATGATGTAGAGTTCCAAATTCCAATACTCATGCACTTGGAAAATGTCCCAGCAAAGTAGTATTGCCTGCTTAAGAAGTTAAAGAAAAAGAAGTGTAGAACACTGCATTTCGTTTTTTTTTATTTTTATTGTTACTTAGTTGAAGACAGTCTAATATCTGATCAGTAGAGACACTGGTTGAAATTTACATGAATGTACTCTAGCCATCTTTAATCTACATGCCCGCTCATGAGATTAGGTTAAAAAAAAAAAAAAAGAAGCACTAGGCATGGAAGATTTTACTTCTCTGTACCCTCCTTTTTGTTCAACAAAGTACTTAATTTTTATTTCTTTCCTCAAATCCTTTTTCTGTCCAGATGTTCCGGTAACACTCCATGAAACTTGTGACCACCACGTTAGTTTACTGTCAAAAACCAAACTCTATATTTGGTCTCTACTCTACTTGTATCTGACTGATTGCTTTGGACCACTGTACACTTTACCCCAATCATGCTATTTCCCCTCACTATTTGACAAATGTAGAGCAACCATGGTTTGCTGACAGATTCCCCAACAGCTTTGATTGGCGAGAGAATCAGTTCTGATGCACACTATTCTTTCCACTGCTCTGACGTCTCTTTTTTGCCCTTTTTATCCTGACTCTCTCAATGACCACTACTACTCAAGGGGGGCTTTCGACATGGACCTTTGTCCTTCATTATCACACAAGACTTTTCTGTCCTTTTTGGGGCTTTGTAGGGCAGGTCAGCTGTGGCCTGCAGCTCTTGCTAATATCATCTTACTGTGAGAGATTCCTTGGATGGCAAGCGCAAGCATTATTGAATTGGGCCCTGCTCAACATCATGAAATGACAAGGGTAAGGGCAATGGCATCATCATCATATCTGCTGCTCTTCACCATCACCCTCTGTGCAAAACGAGGTTCTCTATGATTACCCATGACATTACAAGCATCAGAGAAATAGTCACATTGCCATTAATGCAACTACCTTTAAAGGGGAGCTACAAGAGCCCAACAGCCCATGTGGGGCCCACCTATGTTGCTCATCTAAGTCTGTATCCACCTTTCTGATAAGGTGCCTTGTTTAACGTCTGATTCAACTTCTTAAATAGCAAAAGAATGGTTAAGAAGCATACCATAGAGTTAGACAAAATTTATGCTTTAAGCAAAATAATTAAACTAATTAAGTCATAACACTCTAAAATTACTGCATGACAAAGTGTAACACCTTCTTCTGGCTTCTTCTGACAAAGTGTGACACCATCCATTACTAGGTGTTAATCGTATCTGCATCCACAACCATGTTGCCCAAGCATCTGAAGGAAAAAAAAGAAAAAAAAAAGAGAGGGAATACAATGTCCTTCCCAACAGGCATTAGATTCCATTTTACTGTATACTTCAAAAGAAGGAAGACAATCTCTCCCCACCATTGGAATATCAGCTACCCATACATCCTCATTCGTGTTCAAGTGCCAGCAGCAATCTTCCTCATGGTAGTGGAATCTTTGTCCCTGAATAGTAGAAATGTGCAATTCTGCAAACTCACTTGAAAACATCACACTGCTCACCAACTGCTGGTAACACTGGCAATTGCTCCTCTAGAATACAACAGTATCCAGCATGGTTCCTAGAGTCTGTATTATATTCGATGACATCAAATTAGACACATGCTCTTCCAGATGTTTCTTGGCATCCTGCCTGCCCACATTTGCAATTGCAAGCTTCTCAGGTGGCAGCTCATCCTCCTCTTGAACTGCCTTGTTGTATTTGATGGCCAGGCTCAACATCTCCTGCTTGACAAGTGACAAATTTTAATGATAATTTTCCTTTAACATTTTAAACTAGAAATTTCCATAATTTCCCATTTAAAGACAGTAAAAAGATAATGCAGGACTTCCATAAAAGGTGCATGTTAGTTTTACCCCAAAACTGTATCAAACATTATCTAGGATAAGCAAAATGAATGCTAGACAACTTCAATTTTATTTTCAGATGCTGTTAAGGACTAAGGATACACATACACACATGAAAGCGAGATACAGCCTTACATGCCAGCATGAATCCCACTTGAATTGAACTTGAAGGGAAGCATGTACATAGGTGTTGTATCAGCTTTTACCCCAACCCAAGGCCTCTAGACTTGTGATCTAGGCCCAAATTATTTATGTTGTTAAAATGCTTGTAGTTGGATGACAACTCTTGGGTGACAGAAGATTAAATGTTACTCAGCCTCCGGACTTTGCATCCCACCTGGCTACATTCGCATCTCACATAAGGTGCATCTCGATAGACCATTACTCATATAATAGTGGCCAAGTGAAAGGTATCACAGACCATTAAAGGGATTGGTAGCTGGGGCCTGGGAGAGGAGGCATTCCTGGAATTAAAGCTTATGAGGAAGATATCAAAGCTAGTAGAAAGGTAAACGTGTCAGGTTTGGTATGGGTCCACAGTGGAACTGGACGCATACCTAATTTATTTTATGCCCCAGACCCAAATCCAATGGACCCAGTCCCAACTCCTGGCCCAATTCGGCAACTAGAAAAGATTAAAATTTTAACATTTAATGGACTGTTGCTGGCAATTAAAATAGTGCCTTTTAAAACCATTAAAATTGAGGCCATATAGATCAGGGAGTTCAGATGCTCTGTGGTTAATAGCGTGCACACCGTATGAACTACTTATATGCTCAAGGAAGATTGTCGGATACAGTTTCTGTTGTTCTGCCTAAACAGTTATTTGCAAAACTTATAATGCCACTACAGAGTGCAGAAGCTACAGACACTGTATAGAAGGAAACTATACATGGATGGGGGTTTAACTAATGTGCTGAGATGGGCCAAGAGTCCCTCTTCCAGTTCATGGAAATTTGAATAATTAAAGCCAAAATTAGGTTATGCTCTATGATGTTGATGTCTTAACTATACTCACTGGTGTGTAAATGAAGTTGTGGATTCGTTGGCCAATATTTTGGAATCAAAGGGGGGAGATATAGCATTAATAGGGGAGAGATGTGGAATTAATAGGGGAGACATTTGGATGAGACTCTGGTGATGGTAACAATGATGATGAATGGTAAAGACAGTAGACCTGTTTGTTGAGTTTCTAACACTATACAGCTCTAATACTGTGTATACATTTTGTACCACTTTTTCATCAATATATCTTGTTGATGCCAAAAAAAAAGGGTGCAGCAGCTACAGTTTATTCAGTTCCTCTAAAAAGTTTATCATTTTAGAGAGCGGGCAAAGTAAACCTACAGGCATGTCCATAGCAGTAAACCTACTTTCAGGCTAGTGGCTAGTGATGCGGGACCCAAAAAAAAAGCCCAATACTTGTGGATGCTTTAAGGAGAAACCCCAGCTTAAGAATAAAGAAGGTCCACTCATCAAGTAGGCCACAGGTGCAGAAATACAACCGGTGATTTGAGTGAAATTGTTCATTCCAGATTCAAAAGGTAGACCCTACCAATCTATGGCAAGCCATGGTAGCAATTTGATGATTGGAAAGTTGTAACTATATAAAATCCAAAAGTTTACACTCGTGTACAATATTGCATAGACAGGAGATAATTTTCCTTGTGTCTGCACGTGGTGTACTGGTGTATGTATGTGGAAAAAGGGTCCATGATTTCCTTACATTAACCTTTCAAATTTATTTTTTTTCCTTAAGAAACAAAGCTGTTTCGATTGCCCTGTAAATTTAAATTAATGCCATGTTCTTGCAAATGTAAAAAATAAAAAATAAAAAAACTCCAATGGTGAAGACCACTCTCTGATGTGGATCTCACCAACAAAACCACCAGCAGAACATGAATTCTCCTCCTAGTGCATGAAAGTGATTTTTTTCCCATCTTGAAATTAGTGAAATTATAAAGAAAAACAATTGCCTGATAAAAAGGCAAAAAAAAAAGAAAAGGTAGGAGCCAATGACTAACCTGGACAGTTTGTTCATTGGTTTTGGAATGGGTGTCAAACCGTTGGAGAATCAAGCCATCAGTCCACTTCTTTTTGTGTAGGTTCAACAACATCTTCTCCTCAAGTTCATTCTTCCTGTAGTTGATGGCTATTGAGTAGTAATGCCGATTTAACCCATGGATCAATGCCTTGTAAAGTCATAAAAGAAAAGAAGAGAAGAGTCGTCAGAGAGACATTATAAGGATTCTTCTCAAGTCGCACAAGTCAAGGACCTCACCTGAATGGATGGCTTGTTGAGATGTCCAAGGTTTGACGTCGTCTGACGAGGCTCTTGGCCAAGCATCATTGTCTGTGGGTTGATCAAACGGAAGGCATCAATCACCACCTTCCCTTTGACGCTCTGGATTGGGTCTACCACCACTGCCACGGCCCTTTGATTCAGAGCTTCAAAACTCTGAAAGTAACAACTAAATTTAAAGATCTTTCAAATAATAATAATAATAATAATAATAATAATAATAATAATAAAATGAATTTAAAGGCCGGGTAGTTTCAAAAATATTGGGCATGATGACATGATTGCTCCACATCTCTAGCTCTCTCTGCCACATACACAACACAACCACCCTCAGATACATCAACCACACCAACCCAGAAATTGTAGTTTTCGTGGGTGATGTGCATAATCAATTTCTCAGTGTGAAAGGCAAGGTGACTCATCCAAGGAGAACAAATGCTTTCTTCATTTTTGCAGCCTGAAGTACCAGACAAGATCAATTGATAAAATGCATTATATATAGGAATGATGTATATCAGAACCATGCTATATGTGTGTGCCACATCCAAGCCATGCCTGGATGTGCCCCATCACGTAGATGAACTTGCTGGAAATCAAGTGGGTTCACTCATCAGATGGGCCATGTGTTTTGAAAAAGGATTGTTGGAAAGTTCTTTTAAACATCTGCTCTTTTTTTTTAATGATGTAGGTATGCCTGAGGCCTTTGACCCATTAGTACTAATCCCCTGGGTGGCGCTCGCTAAACTCACACAACTGGCAAATCTGGAGCAGGTTTCAAACACAAGACCTCAGGAACAAAAAATGCTGACCATTCAGCTCAGTTCATAATCTGTGACATTCTAGCTGACCATTCAGCTATACATCAGTGGCCCTCCCCTCCTGTCGAAGAGACCCAATAGAATTTTTGAAACAAATGAGGGGTCAGGGGTCACAAGACAACTCTATCCCATAGGAAAGGAAACAAAAGGAAAGCACCTAACAATAATAAGTTTCAAACACATACAAAAAATGCAGCAAATATAAACTCCCGAAATTGATATGAACAAAAATCTCAAAACACTGTATAGCTGAACAATCAATAACATTCCATGTATTTCTTTCTTTAAATATGTACATATACATATACACATATAATAAAGATTACATCTTCCCTAGCACCTGTAGTTATCAAAAAAGCAACAAGAAATAAGTATGAACCTTGAAACAATGAAGTGTAAGACTCAGCCGGGCAATAGCCAAACCACATGTTTACATGTTTAAGAGGTGCTGAACCCATAAACTGATAGAAAAGGTCCCATGGCCATGTGAAGAGAAATCTCCCCATTCTAATAAGAAAATATCAGTGCAGTAGGCACAGAATGAGGGGCCTCAGTCAGGAGAGTACCAGATCTTCACGTTGCCTATAAAACTCCGGAGTTGCACTGGGAGGCGGCGAAGGAATCATAACAGAGAAAACACCAAGCAGAATAACACAATAATCTGAATAGCCATTGACATGGTCAAACATTACATTATATAAAGACTGTCCTTACAGTGTCTTCTGAATGATGGGATTAAAAAATCCCTTACCAACAAGTATTCAGCCACATTTCTGAAAACAAACCATACTAGATTTGCTGGGTCTTTTCTAGACTCTTACTTCCAGCCAACTAGGACAAACTTACAAAAGACTCTTAACAATCCTAAATAGGACTTCTTAATGCTTACCAAATAAAACATTAACTATTGACTACTCCTAGGGCTCTTAATGGCTACCAACTAGATTTCTTGTGTTTTATGCTTTTTGTTGTTTCCCTTTCCTTTAAATAAAATTTATTGTTACTGATAAGAAAACAAAAAAGGCTTTTAATTAATAGAAAGCAATCCACTTAAGTCACTCCTAATTAATAGGAATGAACAGGAAAAAAAACACTATTTGACAGCTTGAGTTGATTTTTTTATGGTGGCCACACATGTTCTCCTGTCTTGAATCTCCCAAGCTTGCATATGTATCAACAATACTTAGAAATGCCAAGTAAAGCCCTTGCATGGATTTATATATGCCTTTTCACACTAAAAATAGTCCTCACAAAACTTTACCATCACAATCATCATAGCCTTGTCCAAACCATTTTGGGGTATCTATCTTTGGGCCGAATTCTTGGATAGGTTGCACTTCTCCAGACCTATCCTTATTCCTTACTACTTCCATCCATGTCTTCTTCAGCCTACCCCTTTTCCTCAAGAGGCTATCAACCTGAATAGAGAAACCTCTCCCCACTGGCGCTATTCTTGGTCTGTGTTGACATGTCCAAACCATCTCAAGCGAGTCGCTCTTAATTAATCATCTAGTAATGCTACCCCCTAAATGCTCCTCAATGCACTCATTTTTTATTCTATCTTTCCTAGTTTTATCACACATGCTTCTATACGTTCTCACCTTCGCCACACTCATTGGCTTCAATTCTCACAAGCATCTCATTGCACGTCCCCAGTCCCCATTGAAGTTGCAGTTTGTATATTTTGTCTTTGTATGACTTACCTCTCTTGGGTCTCACTTTAGTCCAAAGTAAACTAACTTTTTGTAGAGAGAGAATAAATAGATACGTTGTTGCTATGCATGGGTGATGTGGACCAAGGCTTCACATATGGACCTTGGTCCAAGCAATGGGCCCATTGCATATGCTCCACTTCTGGTCCAGCTGATCTAACTGGTGGGTTCAACCTCATGTGCAGTTTTGACGTAGAACCATCAGTGCGCAAGGCAAGTGCATAAGGAGATAGTTATGGTCTACCTTTGATCCATATGGTATGGGAAAATATTTACTTTTCTGAATGAAAGCGAAAATTATTTCTAATCATAATATTGTACAGACATTTACTTGAAAGGAGAAAAGGGAAAAATATAAACTTCAGTTTATTCAACAGAAAATAATTCTAGCAAAGTCTCTCTCTCTCTCTCTCTCTCTCTATATATATATATATATATATATATATAGTAATTCCATTCCAAAAAATATCTACAGAGAAGTGTACAAACGATATGATTTTAGATTACTTCATTTTCCCCCTAATTGTCGACTCAGTTCATAGATGTGGCTTTCAAACTGTACTTTTCAGTTTGTATAAAAGCAGCAACCTCATGTACCTGATATCCTCTTGGCCTAGGTGATCTACATGGTGGGCTAAACCTGTTGTGCTACTTTGATGTGGCACAGGCCATACCTTAAAAAATGCATAAAGTGAAATGCACAGTCTAGCTATAATCTATATGGAATATGCAAATCATTCACCTATAAATTGTAAGGAACAGAAAGAAGAAAACACAGAAGTCTAACCTAACTATTCAAAAACTTAATAATAAACTTATCAATTTAAGATTATGGTAAAAAGTGCACACAGGCGATGATTTTAGATACTGGGAATTAATAAACATTAATATACATAGTACAAAAAATTAATTCAACTGTACCTGCTGGGTATTTATGTCAACGCCAGAAAGCCAACAGCCAAAGCCAGGATGGGAATGGTACCATCCCACCACCATCTCGGGCCTGCCACACCATCCAGCAAAAGAAGACATTAAAATTATAATAATTAGTTTGGTTAGAAACAAAGTTAGAATGTTAGACAACAACTACAAGAGTCGTTTGCAAACACGCACACACCCCCCAAAGTTAGCATGACTCGATTGACTTGCATGCGACTCTGGCAAGCTGTATTGTTACTGGTGGTGACCGAGTTGAACAATGTTACTAGGATTTAATGCTAGTTTCAATCAATGTCAAATTCATTGTGGCCAAAATTGTAATTCCAAGCTGATCAAAGCTTAACAAAATCATTTTAAAGAAAGTTCTATGCTAGCATTTTAACAAGACACCGCCATAGATCAGAAGATGGTGCAATTCATGCAATAAAAATAAAACACCAAAGCTTCAAAAGGCCCTCCAAAATTCATTCTTAACGGTTGCAATATTTGGATCATAGTCTTCAGAGTGGATATCCTAGATGAAGCAGTCGAGGGAAAACCTACAATTTATAGTAAGATCATTCTTATTAATACCAAAACTCACAGAAATCATATTAGTATATATGTGGATGGATATACTTGACAAGCTCCGGGATTGGAGAATAAAACTAAGGTTGTCTCAGTATACAATTATGTGCTGAATCTATGGGTGCAACAGAAAGAAACATGATTCTATTGAAGCTGATTAGTTTAAAGGTGGAAAAGGAGACCTTGCGCGTACCAATGATCATATCTACTATACACAAACATATGCTTCTCAAAAAAAATAAAAATAAATAAATAACACAGTGATGATCCATTTGCTTTCTCCATGGGAGTAAATCCAATCTGTTATGACAAAAAGAATAAAATCACAAACTCAAAACCACCAGAACATTTGAAATTGGAAATAAAGGCGAAATTTTGCACCGCGAAACTGAATTCAAGAACAGGGATAGCAGGAAATACCTGCCAGTCTGCTTGAGCATGTCGAGCATGTTGGTCTGAAACACATGATCGACAGCCTCGACGCTGACGCCGGTCCCGCTCTGCGGCATCGCGAAAACATCCACAACACGAACCGTGTACTCATCGACGAACTCTCCCAGCATCAAACCCATGACCTCCATGGGGACCCCAGCCCTCCCTGTTCCATCCAAAAGTTAAATAACTTTTACAATAAAAAAAAAAAAAACCCTAAAACACAAACACTTGATAGAATCAACAATAAAACCTAACCTAATTGATGTGGATTGGAAGGGGAGAATTCAAAACAGAAATACATAAAGCTACAGTAAGCCAATTGGAGGATCTATATCTCAAACCAACCAACCAGAGTGTGAAATTCTGAAAGAAAAAGGGGAAAGTTTTGATCTTTGAAACAAAAAGAAAAAAGCCCTAATCTTGAAAGAAGGGGAAGAAAGAGAAGATGAGGAGAGATTGAATACCATGTTTGAGCATCTTGAGGAGGGCAAGGGAGGAGATGTAGACCTGCTCAGAAGTGTCAAGGAGGGGAGAATCTGGATGAGGGTGACTCATCCCACCTGCACCTGAGAATATCCTCTGCAATCTCTCCATCGATCAGATCTCTTTCTCTTGCTCGATCAAATCTCTTTCTCTGGATCTTGATCTCTTTCCCTGCTCTTCTCCAATTGTATTACTTATATGATGAAGTGTTTAACTAGGCGGATGCTTGCTATATTTATCTTTGCCATGGGCCCATTTGTTTGTTTGTTCGTGGGCTGTGTCGGGTTGGGCTGAGGATATATAGGCTCGGCTCAACTTTTGAAACTCAGGCCCTCCCAACATGAGCCGTAAATGTCGGGTTGAGCCTAACCCGGTTTTTTTTATCACTCCTTTGGGCTTTCTAGAAATTGTTTGGAGAAATTTGAATTAAAGAATTTGTTATTCGGGCCAGGGCGGAATGGAGTTTGGGCTTTGTATCTAAGCGAGACCTAAATATTAAATGTGATAAAGCTAAGCCCATGACAAAGTGGGCTGGGCTGGCCCTTGAGCAAGTCTATATAGGACCTATCGCATCTCCATTCTCCAATCTCCACCTTATATAGGTCTCAAATACCGTGTCAGAATTTTAAAATTCCAACCATTTGCTTTTTCCCCGAATTTCTATATGCGATTTAAATTTTATTTAAAATTCCAACATAGAAACAAGCAGTATATCTTTTCTCATTAACCCTTTCAATAATCCTTTTTCTTTTTTCGGTCTGGTACTTACTTACACACCCCACATAATTTTATATTTGTAATTTTATATTTGCGGAAATGGGAGATACTTCACCACTGGACTACTAGTGAATTGGCTGTACTCCTTGGTTGGAATCCTAAGAATTCAATTTCATGAGAACAAATAAGGCCTACAAGTAGATTGTTATAAATGCTTGCATTAGTGAGTGATTCATACCAAATCATACTCGTCTACGTAGATCTAACCCAATTCAAGTATACAACCCAGATGACTTTGGCCTGCCTGATAGTGTTCAACTCAACTGTACCCAAACAGACTCTAGGCAAACTTACAGCATATAAGCATGAGTCGTCCCACCTCCTGGATATAAACGTTTGAGATAGAAGAAATGGACTCTCGGGCACCGAGGCAGCCGCGCGCACGAAAGCAAGCTCATAACTCTTGTCCAACTCCAAATTATATTAGATCTAATCTGAATAGAACTTTTAATTAAATTAAAGGTTCAAAATCTAATCACAACTTAAATGGGCCTGTATTTAAAGGTCTTAATTATGAACCTGTCAAACTTGTATGGACTTGAAGAGCCTATTGTCACACACTTGCATTACTCATCCAAAATGTGCAAAAACTCAAGCCCACTTCCTAGCTTGGGTCAAAAGAACCAAGAGTTGTAAAAGGATCTAAAACATTGAAGAGACTTGTGGATGTTTCCAAGCTTCCCAGATTGGGGCACAAGTTATAAAATTAGCCGTTAGATTGAGTAGAGATGTATAGTAAAGTAGACTATTCCATCAAATTATTTTGTCATTAGATTGGAACACTTTATAACAAATTTGACTGACTCATTTGTAACAAATATGCTATCTAGTGTTAAGTTAATGTATTTCTGAGCCAACTTGTGTCAGAAATCTCCACCTGGGCACTTAAAATTTCTACAAGATTATGCCCTATATTCCTGTGTTCCTGTTTTCTAGGACAAGTGGATGTGGACATTACAGGAAGCTCAACTTCTCTTACAGGAACGTCCTTTATTCTTCTAACGTCTTTTGCTATGGGATTCTCTAACTTAATTACTTCTGCCACAGGCCTTTCTAGCAGAATCTCAGTAGTCCAGCAGTGATGTCCTCACTTCACGAATCTGTTTGACTGATCTCATGGGCCACAATAGCCTCCTAGCTAGCCTTTCAGATATGCTTGGGTAATGGCGTTTCCAGAGGTAATTGACAACAATCACATTCCAAATCCTATATGCTGTTTGTGGTCCCTCCAATGGATGTAGTGGTTAACCTGAATCTGAGAGTAGTGCAATGGGAAATATTGGATATGTAGAGAGAGGTAGGGGTTCTGATGCCAGCTATGGTGTTGAGAAGCTTCTTAGGTCTGGTTGGCCACTGGGTGGTTATTGATTGATATGTTGGGTCCCTTTCTGTCTATTTTGATGGAGATTCCAGATGTGCAGTGGGTTTGGCAAGTTGCATTGAAGGATCTTACTGCTGTCAAGAAGCCTAATTAGCTCACAAGCTTTATTTTTCGGCGCGGCTCGGTTCTGGGCTCACTTTATGGGCTTCAGCTTGAGCCGGCCTATTTAGAAATAGTTAGCTCATTTAAGAAATCAACTGAGCTTAACCAAGGCTTTGGTCATCTCATCTTGGCTCATAAGGTGGCTTAGCTTGTTATATCACTTACACCCAGCATCATCCATGAGCACCTATTGTAAGCACTTGCTTGTGGGGCTCACTTGGGCCATGCCAATTATCAGAGTGGTTGGGGATCGAAAAATTTAAATAAAACCTAGAATTATAGAAAATATCAATCCCATTAGATCATCCTACCCCCATTGACTTCCAACCCAACGTTATGTTATATCATAGGGGTCCCATTTGGTCAATAAAGGAGGGTGCTCACAGATGTTACTCAAATGAGAATCTCCAATGAAAAAAAAAAGTGAAAATTTTTGTTGCTAGGTAATTTATCACAATTTGAAGTGCAAAGAAAGTTCAACAGTTTCTGAAGTATTTGGACCAAATATGCCAAATATGCTTCAGGAAGAAGCTCTATGAAAGATATGTACCCATGATATTTGGATCCTCCAAACTTTATTATTTTTTTTTTTTCTGCAGTCCAAACCCCCAGATGAATTGGCTGTTCACTTCATCCATCACAGTTGGGTCCCTCAGACACTATTTGCTTTATTTTATTATAATGAAGAGAAACACTATTAAAGTAAGTTATGATGTGGCCACTGAGCTTGACAACCACATGTTAAAGCAAAGTGGATAGGGATGGCAATAGGTCAGATTTAAACGATTATCCGTCCAACCCACTCCTATTAATATTAATGGGCGTGTTTGGTAGTAAGTTGGTTGATTTTGGAGGGTACATGAGTTTCAATATTTTAATCCGAATAAGGTTCGTCTTGGTTGTTGCTGACTCACCCTACACTCTTTCCTTTTATTAGGTGGTGTTGAGCTCCCATAGGTGCTGGATTTAAAAGCCAAACATGACTTAGTTCAATTCTTTTATTTTTCATAAGAATCAAACCTGGCCTGTGCTATCACAAGGTGGGTTTGGTATTAAAAAAAAAAAAATCATGAGCTCGTCACAGGTCAAATTAGATATGATGCATAAAGCAGGTGTTCGTAGGATCAGGTTTGGATCAAGTTGTCATCCATAAACACGAAAGTCTATACATATAAAGAAGATAGACAATTTAGCAAGAGATGCATAGTACAACAACAACTAAGACTATAGCGCTAATGGTGAGGGATTTATGTGAGTGTTTGGGTGGGTCGGTGAGTACTTACATTAAAAAATGAAAAAGAAAAAAAAATTGAAGAGATGTAAGAATTTTAATATAAAAAAAATATCAAAGGCTCAAAGCTATAAATGGTTTAATGACCATTCTCTTGCATCTTTACTTCATCTGATTTACCCAAAAAACAACATCCTCTCCTATTCAGATGAGGTCAAACCCAGGTTCCCAGCTAATGGGTCATCACCATCCTCATAGCTGAGGGACTGCCAGCCTGGATGGTATTGAGATGTAGAGAACACATGGCTGGAATAGGAGAGCAACAAACTTATGGGGGCATCAAAGAAATTCATGATGACAACCACTGAAGAAATGTTAGAGATAAAGATAGAAGAATGATCCTGAAGCAGCTTTGCTTTCGTCAATGAGGAAAAAGGGCGGAACAAGGAAGAGAACAGTTGGAGAAAGGAGTTGGTAGGACCCATGGTGCACACGGAGAAGAGAGATCATATCTTTATAACATCTTAGTGAAAAAGGGTCTTTATGACTACCAACCATCTGTAGCATCACATGTGGTTATATTTCCAACTTTGGAAGGCTTGAATCAATACATAAGAAGGTTTCAAGTGAAACTCAGTAACAGAGTTTGTGCCATCAAGCAGGTATTTTTTTTTTTTTTTTTGCCTTGAAGTTGATTTAAATAAATATTTAGGTGCTTTAAACTATTTGACAAAGTCTTGAGAAATGTCTGATGCGATTAGCTTTTGAGTCTTTTACCTATACTAGTGGAGCCCTACATGCACGTGTAAGGAACATACTATTTCAGTGTGATAATCTGAAAAAATTAAGTCATTGAAAAACTCAATATTAACTATCCTAATGGAGAATGATCATGTAACAAATTAAGTAATTTACAATCACCTATTGTTCTTATTAAATTTAGTAAAATCTTCAATAGAAAAAGTAAGAAGAAGATTGAATAACAAGATATATGGAAGGAAACTAATAAAAAAAAAACAGTTGAAAACCAACCTTTTCTGGCCATACATGATTAAGCAGAACACTCACCAATTTTAATATAGATCGATAATCCGGCCTATTTTCCATTAAAATTTGTCTGAAATCGAGCGCCAAATACATACCAAATTCAATGAAACAAAATATTAACCAACCAAAACAGTACCGAACTCATAGCTTTAAACGAATCAACAACAAATTACAAGGATTCCAAACAATATTTGGCATTCTCATCTCTTCCTCTGATAAGCAAATCGTGTCTTTACAAGCATTGGGATCGAAGTTGAAATTTTCTACACATGAAAATCTCAACTGAAATTTCTCATTTGAATTCTTGCAGCGAATGAACAAATTCTTCAAACACAACCTTTTTCATCATCATTTGAGCTAAGCATTTCATTGAAATATAATAATACTAAGTGGGGCCCACAGATGTGTAGAGAAAAAGCATGACAAGTTCTTCTACTAAGTGGGGCCACAAATGTGTAGTTCTCTTTTATTATATATATAATATAATAATACTAAGTGGGGCCTATAGATGTGTAGATGTAGAGTAAAAGCACGACAAGTTCTTCTACTAAGTAGGGCCCATAGATGTGTGGTTCTCGTTTTATTATATATATATATATCTAATATAATAATACTAAGTGAGGCCCACAGATATGTAGAGAAAAAGCATGACAGGTTCTTCTACTAAGTGGTATAATATAATAATACTAAGTGGGCCCACATATGTGTAGAGAAGAAGCATGACAAGTTCTTCTATTAAGTGGGGCCACAAATGTGTAGTTCTCTTTTATTATATATATATATAATATAATAATACTAAGTGGGGCCTATAGATGTGTAGATGTAGAGTAAAAGCATGACAAGTTCTTCTACTGAGTGGGGCCCATAGATGTGTGGTTCTCGTTTTATTATATATATCTAATATAATAATACTAAATAGGGCCCACAGATGTGTAGAGAAAAAGCATGACAAGTTCTTCTACTAAGTGGTATATTATAATAATACTAAGTGGGCCCATAGATGTGTGGATGTAGAGAAAAAGCTTGACAAGTTCTTCTACGAAGTGGGGCCCACAGATGTGTATTTTTCTTTTATTTTACACATATATAATATAATAATACGAAGTGGGGCCCACAAATGTGTAGTTCTCTTGTATTATATATATAATATAATAATACTAAGTGGGGCCCATAGATGTCTAGATGTATAGAAAAAGCATGACAAGTTCTTCTACTAAGTGGGGCCCACAAATGTGTAATTCTCTTTTATTTTATATATATATAATATAATAATACTAAATGAGGCCCACAGATGTGTAGAGAAAAAGTATGACAAGTTCTTCTCTTTTATTGGGGCCCACATATGTGTAGTTCTCTTTTATTTTATATATATATATAATATCATAATACTAAGTGGGGCCCACAGATGTGTACAGAAAAAGCATAACACTTTTTTCTCTTTTATAATAAGGGCATAGATATTATATTATATTATAATATTTGGGAGGGTGCCCACAAAGGTGTAGTGACAAAGTATGCAACTTCTCTTCTGTTTTATAATAAGGGTATATATATATATAGATTTTATATTATTATTATTATTATATAATATACTATTATATTATATTATATTATATTATTTGAGGGTGGGCCCCACAAAGGTATACTGAAAAAGTATGTAATTCCTCCTCTTTTATAATCGTATATAAGATATAAGATAAGATAAGATAAAATTGTAGATAGATTATAATATTTGGGGGTGGGCCCTACAAAGGTGTAACGAAAAAGTTTGTAATTTCTCATAATAATATATTATCATTTATTATTATACCATTTGGGGGTGGGCCCCACAATGGTGTATTAAAAAAGTTTGCATTATAATATTTTGGGTTCGGCCCCACAAAGGTGTAGTAAAAAAGTTTGCAATTTCTTATAATAATATATTATTATATTATATTATAATATTTGGGGGTGGGCCCCACAATGGTGTAGTGAAAAGCAGTTTGCAACTTTCCCTCTTTTATAATAGTAGTAGATAGTAGATATTTGGAGGTGGGCCCCACAATGGTATAGTGAAAAAGTTTGCATTATAATATTTTGGGGTGGGCCCCACAAATGTGTAGTGAAAAAGTTTGTAATTTCTCAAAATAATATATTATCATATTATATTATAATATTTGGAGGTGGGCCCCACAATGGTGTAGTGAAAAAGTCTGCATTATAATATTTTGGGGTGGGCCCCACAAAGGTGTAGTGAAAAAATTTGTAATTTTTCAAAATAATATATTATTATATTATAGGGAAAAAAGCACTATACCTACCTGTACTTTGGCCGTTTTGCAGAGTGACCCTTGTACTTTAGTATTTGTGACTAAACCTACATGTAGTTTTAGTTGACATGCAAATACAAACGCCCGTGACGGAATCAATAAAATGACGAATTTACCCCTCCATATATCAGTTTTACTCTTCACGATTTTTGCTCATTTTCCCCTTTTTCACTTGCGGTTAGGGTTCTTGGCGATTTTGGGTGAAACCGCCCCTCCTTCCTTGCGATCGACAGATCCCTCAAGATTGTGGATAGATCCAGGCACGAAAGACCATCAGCGGTTTCAAATGTATGATTTCAGGCCCTTTCTTCAAGAATGGCTTGATCCACTAGAAGATTCTCCAGTTCAACTCATTCAATCATCTTGGAGGATGCCTTTTCTCTGCAACTGGCCTGACACCCAAAATTCGTGTATCATCTGTAGCGGAACTATGAACGTGAGCTAGCAATCGGGCCGTATTAAAGAGATTCCTGAGACACAGCATGGAAGAGTCACAATATTAAGAAGCGAAGTCCAAGAATTCAGAAGGGGTAGAATTATTGAATGAATACGAGCTGTGGCAGCCAAGAAAGAAGGAGTGCTCCACTCCGAAAGAGAAGGAACAGAAAGAGCAGGCGGCATCTCTCGTCACCTTCACGGATTTTTGCATCTAAATGACCGAAAAAAGAGAGCCGAAGTTTATTTGATCACCTCTTAGTTTAATTATCTTGGAGGGTGTGCAGAACACCCATTCATTAAAGAGCATATTTAGCTGGAAATATACAGAATTATCTGTAATCAATGCTAATATCTACCCGAAAAATACGTTTCATGCCTTATGAAATTGAATGTTGCTGAACTCAGACTACTCCATTGTAAAAACGTTTATGATTGGTAACGAAAGCAATATATTAATGATTAAGAAAGATATTTTAGGCTGCCACTCCATTGTAAATTAACAGATGTTGTATCTTATACAGACCTCCATCAGTCCGAATGATGAGAAGCCCAAGATTAATTATCAGAATACCTGCTGCAAGAGTCAACTTAGGAAGTTCAAACCCAACACAAGGCGAGGACGAGACTTCTCTAAAGATATACTTGGATATCATATTCATGACATTCTAGTTGGGAGCTGTAATTCATTTGATTTGTTGGGCTACTCAGTTCCATACATGAGGTTCCTTTATTTGTTAGAATCCTTTGTCTTAATTCATCTGGTAATAGCAAATTTTTTTCTTAGTTCTAGATCTTTGCACTGACTGGGCCGATCAGGATCAAAGATGATTGCCTAGTGGCGACGAGCCCACTAGGAAGACCCGCGTTTCAGAAAGATAGACACAAGGCTTGTCGCGAACAGGGTTTATCCCGGGAAAGGTTTCTAGGACTACGCGATCTTAGGCGATGATATTGTTATCGCTGATTCGGCTGTAGCCCAGTCATACCTGGAAATCATGGCTGAATGTGAGGTGACCATATCCGCTGAGAAAACCCACCTTTTAATACTGATTTGGTAGGAAAGAGTTGGGTATGGCTTCAACCAAACAGAGGCTTTTTCCGATTTCCAGGTTTTCTACATCAGCTCTGAACTCACTCAAATGGGCATGAAGACAAGCATGGGAAACAAAGAAAATAAAGGAGAGATGGGGAAACCTCCAAATCAATTAAGGAGATATGGGGAGAGAGGAGATGGCCGGAGATTTTCTGGATCTGTCCGGTCCGGAGAGAGGAAGTGCAGACGAGAGAAGGAGTGTTGCAAATCGATTAGGTTTAGAAATTTGGAAAGGGGGAAATGAGGAAAAAAAAAAAGCGGGCCCTGAGATTTTTTTCTCCCCAGGGGCAAATAAGTCTTTTTGGGCGAGTAATTTGACGCCTGAATGCACTAGACACCATTTATACGACATATACCGTTAATACTAACAGAATCCGTGAGTTTTGCATGTTAATTAGAACTACAGGTAGGTTTAGTACAAAATACCAAAGTGCAGGGGGTACTCTAAAAAATGACCAAAGTCCAGGTAGGTATTATGCTGTTTTCCCTATATTATATTATAATATTTGGGGGTGGGCCCCACAATGGTGTAGTGAAAAAGTTGGCAATTTCTTATAATAATATATTATTATATTATATTATACTATTTGGTGGTAGGCCCCACAATGGTATAGTGAAAAAGTTTGCATTATAATATTTGGGGTTGAGCCCCACAAAGGTGTAGTAAAAAAGTTTGCAATTTCTCATAATAATATATTATTCTATTATATTATAATATTTGGGGTAGGCCCCACAATGGTGTAGTAAAAAAAGTTTGCAACTTTCCCTCTTTTATAATAAAAAATAGTAGTTAGAAGATAGTAAATAGTAGATAGTAGATGTTTGGGGGTGGGCCCCACCTTTCCGAAAAGTTTGCTTTATAATATTTTGGGGTGGGCCCCACAAAGGTGTAGTGAAAAAGTTCGCAATTTCTCAAAATAATATATTATTATATTATATTATATTATAATATTTGGGGGTGGGCCCCACAATGGTGTAGTGATAAAGTTTATAATTTCTCATAATAATATATTATTATGTTATATTATACTATTTGGGGGTGGGCCCCACAATGGTGTACTGAAAAAGTTTATAATTTCTCAAAATAATATATTATTATATTATATTATAATATTTGAAGGTGGGCCCCACAATGGTATAGTGAAAAAGTTTGTATGAGATAGATAGATAATAAGGGTGTAGATATTATATTATTATTATTATAATATATAATAATATATGATTATATTTTATTATAATATTTTGGGTGGGCCCCATAGTGGTGTGGTGAAAAAACCATGCAACATTGCCTCCTTAATAATAGTAGATAGATTTGGAAAGTATTATCTATATGATATAGATCTATGATAATAGATATGTGTAGTCTTTTCTTTTTAACAAGTTCAAGTCATATAACTTTTATAATATAATAAGTTTATTTGTAGTACTTTTACACTAGAATAAATTTGGTTGTACCACTGCATTTTTATGACAGCTTTGTGCATACACCTTTTAAATTAGGGCCCCCCTCACCTGAGAACCGTCGTTGTTGATAAGGCAAGCACCGTTTATTGTGGGACCCACCTAGGGCCCCACCATGATTATGTATGGTGACGGGGGCTTGAATCATCTTTCTAATCATTTGATTAACTGCCAATAAGTTTTCATGTCCAAAACGAGTACATAGTCGATCCAACAGTCCAGTCCATTTGGATGGATGCCCAAATCGAGACCGATGACTATCAAGGAAGTCCCTGTTTTACAATCCACTCGGATGGATCACCAAATGGGCCCCACTAGGTATTTAGGAACCGATGGTCACCTTATTGTGAGAACCTGGCTCATCTGGGATTTTTCCTTTAAACTATGACAAGTTTGCTTTTTTAATTGAATGAGACATATCAAGTAGTCTATTTTTAAAAGGATTTAATTGAAATAACTCTATTTTAAACAAATTTATTTGAATAAGATCTATTCCAAACAAACAAAACTTCCCAAATGAGCCCTTCTTTTATTAAAATCTATCTTTAAAAAAATAATGCCCTTCCTTTCCTGTTTGTTTAGAAAAATTGTGAGAATTCTAAGAATTCCAAATGTCAGTTCTCATAGTAGAATTCCAAATGCTCAACTCCCCCTCAAGTATTTAGAATGATGGAATTCTAGAAACTCACAAGGTTAAAAGTGTCTTTTCATGTTGGCTGAAATTTTGAATTCTTACATCAAATAGAGTATTTGAAATGCCTAAGAGATTCCCAACAAGTTCATTTCCTTGGCCATGAATGCCTTTAACCAAATAGGCCCACCCAAATTCTAGTCCAATAATATCTTGTCCTTGAATATATACTATTTACCATATATGAAGAACGCATAAACACCTAATTTTTTATTCATGTATGTGTAGCTTAATTTTACAGTAGGACTAGCTGACTATTTCCATAAGATTGTGCTATGTCTCATATAAGTGGAGGGTATTTATTTTGTGTAACTCAGACTTTTAATAGGTGAGCTTCCGTAATACCTGGGTCAGTTTAGGCCCAGATTTTGTCTGGCCCATAAGTTATTGGGTTGGGTTGGGTTGGGTTGTCTTAACCTGCTTCTAAACCCATTAGGGCCCATTTGTGCTGTTAGATTGTTGGAACGATATTCCCTTAAGGAGGGGGATATCTTTCGTAGAACTTGGGGGGTGATTTCAATGACTGAAACTTGGGGTTATCCCCAGATTGCCTTATCATCTCTCTTATTAGTCTCCTTATTGATCTCCGTGGGTTGTATTTGGTTTCCAAAGAAGAGGGTAGCAGAGTAGAGAAAGATACATTTCCTCTGAAAATCAACAGGGACCGACAAGACTCGTGAGAATGAGGAAGAAGCCGGAAGGCCTAGTGGATGCAGCACTCGAGATCCCACATCAACCGTGCCACGATCTGCTACACTTGGAGGTGAGTGATATTTCCAAATACATAGACTGTGGATCCTTGGGTTATTCAGTGTTTATGTTGCTAATGAATATAACCCAAAAGGGGGAACAAGGTTAAAAAAAAAAACCTGATTACCGACAGATCTTGGAATTTCCTTTGGGGTTAGACCAAGATTTGTAATTTCCAAGTTAATTAGTAATAGATTATGGTTGTCTATTTAATACTGGATGTGAGGTGGTAATTGTTTATATATTTTGATTTGGTCAAGAAGGAGGAGATTTGATGAGAAACTCAAGCTAGAGGCTTGGTTTCCAACCACATCGACAGATACAAGATTTGTCGATGTGGGTACTATGATCAGGGGGGCCACCCAATCAAGAATCACACCCAGGGATCTGATAGTAGACCCCTGGGCGACCACTGTGTAGGTGGACCCATCTGGAGATGGGTCCCATCTGGCCCCCAATTGCTTCCAAGGAACTGATCAACATCTAGGTCTGAGCATTTGAGGTCTGTAGGTAGAATGGATAGTGGGACCATGGGGCCCACTCTATCACCCATCTGACCCAAGGATCTGGTAGCAGACCCTTGGGCGACCTAGGTGTGGGTGGACCCATCCAGTGTGGGTCCCATCTGACCCCACATCTAATTCCCAAAGTCTCTACAACGTCAATTTGGGAGATTTCTGGGTTTATCATGGCTGGATTGTGGGGCCCACTGGCCCACCTGATCAAGGATTAGGACTGACCAGATTATTGGTCTCTGGTGGGCGACCAGGGTGGGCCAGGTCCCAGGCGAGTTGGACCATTCAAGGGCCCACCATCTGATCAACCCTTTTTCCCTGTTATAATAATTGTACATGGCTGTTAAACAAACCTGCAACTAGTTATGAAATTCTGGGAATCTTTGTAGTGTGATATGAAGAGAGGGGAAACTTATCCTGGGTGGAGCCCAGCTCTGGAAACAATTTATGGAGCAGGGAATTAACAGAAAAGAAGAGAAACAGTGCCAACCAGCAATGTTCTACTTAAAAATGTTTAGGAGATACGGGACCCACCAGTTGATTGGATGGAAGATCAGGACCAGTCAATTGGTTGATCCCTAGTGGGCAACCAGGATGGTCCTGGACCCTTGATGAGTGGACCACTAGGGGCCCACTGGTTAATATTCCCTTAAGCCTTGGGTGTAAGACCCATTATATTCAAGTGACAATAGTACCCCTGGTGGCAATCACTGATAGTGTGTGCTGAGATTATTTTATGATTGTTTATATACATCAAGTCCTTCTCAGCCATAGATTACACTAGAAGTGTAAACAAACTGTTCATGTAAGGGGTGTATTTTAGTGTGGGCTTGGATAACTGTATATTTTAAGGTTATATATCCATATAAATATTATATATTACTGACATGCTATTGGTAATTCAGAATCATATGGTTGACCTTAGATTAAGTCTCCAAGTCATTGGGAAAGCCTTAATATAAATAATGATTCACATATATGATGAGACCGGTACTAAGAACACAGAATGCATGATATAAGAATAGTACCACAACGGTGGGTACCAGATGTTGAATCTAAGTGGGGGCATGTATATTTATAAACCCAATTATGTGGAATCTAATCTTATATTAATATAATTGGTGTGTAATTCCTTGATTATGTTACTGAGTGCATAATGAATATACGCTAATTAATGAATTTCGCCTATGAGAATGTTTGCTATGGATTTATATGAAACAATGGCACCTTATTGAAATATCAGAAAGGAGCCTCACTTCTGAGTATCATCAAATTGAACATTGAACCCCTGACAGGTTAGGAGGAATAAGGTTGGATTGGGACTAAAATACCATTTGCGCAATTGACTTCCTTACTGGGAGTTTTTGAATGTATTATATAAGGACTTCCTCTTTGGAAGGGACTGAAGTGTTGAAACTCTGTGGGTAGAGTTCCATTATAAGAACCCAGAATTGGGAATCACAAAACTTATCAAAGTTACAGACTGATTATGTACCCTCATTAAATGACAAGAGGACTCTTATGTAATCCATTATTATCTCGTAAATTTTTCCGCACTTTTGTCAATTCATTATTTTATCAATGATCTGTGTATGCAGTAATATTACTCACCAAACTTCTGATAAGTGGTTTGCCCCACTTCAGGTGTGCATCGTTTTGGGGAGCTTGGCAACGGGGAAAGTCAGCCATTGGACTTCAATATGCGTGGCTGATAAGAGAGCGTCATAATCGAACTAAAATAGATACTAGCATTACTTCTTTCAATAAATGTTGATTTTAGGATTTATTGGCTGGCAGACTGGTTGACGTTTCTCTTCTATTTAAATTGATCTCTCAAATAAATTATTACATTGCTCAGCTCCTTGTCTTAGCTTCATTGAAGTTTCACTTGAATCCCTCTAATGAGTCCAACGTAATCAGAAGGTAGACTTTCCCCCCCCTTTCTTAGCCTTGCAACTTGTGAAGTATGCAGTAACACAAGATAAGGAAGTTTGTTGCGCACAGTTTTTTTCTTTTGACCAAGAAGGAGATAGGCAAGGGTTTTGAGTTTCCATAGCTAATCATTCCTACTAAAATCGTAGAGGCATAAGAAATATTCAGGTGGTGGAACTCTGTTGAGACACATTTCACGACACGTCTATTTAGTACCGAGTTACTCCTCTTGGGACTTAAACTTGTGACCGATTGACTCTGATACCATATGAAGTTTCCTTAAAAATGACATTTATTGCATTTAAAAAACACCTTAAAGATGCTTTGCAAAAATCATTTCACTTTACTAGAGAAAGAACTCCTTTTGTTATAAAAAATGCTCATGCCCAACCTAAGGCTTTGCCTGAGGCTCTTCTGTCTAAAACTTCAAATGTAACACTTACATACCTCTCTCGAGTTTTTCGTAATCTCATAAGTAAATTATTATTTCTTAAGGCGATCAGTGTTGATTAAGCATTATGATGGGGCTAACAAAATTAACATGGGCCCACCTATTGGTTATTCCAATCATTCACAACGGGCCTCTAGTGGTGGATTGGAGAAACTCAAAAGTTTTCATCTTCAGATGATCCTAACCATTTAATTATGTCGCACCAACTACAGATTAGACCCTACTATCACACACAAAAAAAAAAAAAAAAAAAAAAAGCCGAAGTGGCTGCGCCCTTGAAAGACTTGATTGACACGGTAGTGAACTCAACCCCCGCATAGAAAAGTATTGCTTGTACATGTGGGGGAGACACTAAGGAATCAAATACTAGATAGTTAGGTGAGAATGAGACTCCCAACTAGGAATGTAAATGGGTCTCCGATTATCTGATTACCCGAAGGTTCTGATCGGTTAAAAATCGGGTCTAGGTCCTTATTCAGGCCCTGATAAGTAAATAGGCCCGGGTCCAGGTCCGATTCCACCTTGGATTAGAACCGTAGACCCGAGACCTGATATATTACCTAAAATTTCGAAAATATCTCGTAAAAATCATATTTTTTTAATATCCTTCTCTACCTAAATCCAGACTCGTCCCATATATGGTTCTGGTTTCAGAGCCAAGAAATCGGCTCCGAAACGGTTTTGAATCCGGTTCCACCTTTTTCTTAACGGTTCTGGTTTCGGGTCCACCATAGACCCGGACCGAAACCAACCCGTTTACAACCCTACTCCCAACCACCAGACTGCAGGATGGTTAAGACATGGTCCATTCCACGATGAGGCCCGGCCAAGAAACAGCTTGCATACAGGCATACAACAAAAGGTGATGGTTAAGACATGGCCCATTCCACAATGAGGCGCGGCCAAGAAACAGCTTGCATACAGGCATACAACAAAAGGTGATGGTTAAGACATGGTCCATTCCACAATAAGGCCCGGCCAAGAAACAGCTTGCATACAGGCATACAGCAAAAGGTGATGCGCCTTATCTACGATTATGGTTCTTCCTACCCTAGAAGACAACAATTTGTGGTTTATGTAAGGTCGCCATTTCCAAGGAAAGGGAGAAAGGGAGGACACAAGGTGATATTCCAGGGACAAGTTGCCCTATAGCCATCAACATCAAGCTCATTTATGCTTATTAATCTTTTGGTTGTAACTTCTACCAGCACTAAAAAATTTCTCTAATAGACATTTGCAAACAACAAAAGAAAACGCATTTTATTGGAAAATGGTCATACATCCTTTTCTGCAAAAGCATACGCTATGGCACACCACAAATATGGTTTTGACAAGTTCTTGTCATCATCATAAATCCTCGAATGAATTCTCAATATTTTTGAGTTTTCACTCTTGAGTTCTCAGGGAGTACAAAATGAGGCCTAAATGAACAAACTTAGAGCTCTATACTACAAAAAATTTAAAGTTTTCAGGATGAACTTCTCTGGTGCAGAATACATGGTAAAGAGATGTTGTGTAAAGGGCCTACTATAAGAATTGTTAGATTAGTCTTAAAAAAAAAAAACTCCTAACTTAAAATTATTGCCTTTCACCAAATAATAATTATATGGAAGGACTAGCGGACCGAGACTCCAAATTTGAAAGCGCCGGTACTACTGCAAAACTTTTGAAAGCTCCTGCATAATTTTATCCATGTGATTGATATAATGGCCTTTCAGGAATTAGTTTGTTAAGAGAGTGCCCTTAAGAAGAAAAAAAAATGTCCTCTCTTTGCGCTGAGTGGGCCCGTCTAATAGGTACATAACCTCCACTCAATGTGCTACGATATGGATAGTGGTACATCATTATCATTGTAGAAATCTACTGGTGTATATATCTATGATATTTTTGCATTAAAACATCAAAGAGAAGCCAAATTAAAATAAACTTTGTTATTGGTCCTTTCTGTTTTTTATTTTTATTTTTTGTCCGCTTGTATATTTGGGTGAGTAGTAAGGGATTTGTGAGACAGCCCACCCACCCACCCACCCAGGGATTGATCCTTGAGCATAAGTGTGAGATGTGATACCCTTTCCACTAAACTGTTTGGTCGTTTTCAATATTGGTCATTTTCATTGGGTGCATCTGCATACCAAAAAGGAGGTGCAGCCAAATAATGAGCTTGTATGTCAGCGTTTTAAGTTTTAACGTAGGGGCTTATAACTATGTTCCAACGTAAGATTATTTAAAGGAGATAGGCGGAGATGATGACCCTTACTTTTTTAAGATCTAATTTACTAAGGTGATGATTGTGTATTCATTTTCCGTTTATCCTTAAATTCATTTTCCATTAATTGAGAGATTAGTTGATAACCTTTGAAGGATCTCCAATTTAAATGTTTTTAGAAATATATGTTTTATAATTCTTAAGAATTCAATTCCATGCAAATGGATGGGCTCTCAAAGTTTAATTTGAAAACAATGTAGATTTTGACAACTATTAACATTTTCTCTCTCTCTCTCTCTCTCTCTATATATATATATATATATATATATATATATATATATATACACACACACACTTATGTGCGTGCACGTGCACGTGCACATATACTATTCAAGTCCATAACCAACACGATTTAGTACGTAGAGTAAGATGCCTCACCACTAAGCTATTAGGGCCCTAAAATCTATTTATATACTTATCAGAATATTATGATATTTGATTAAAATATTATTTTCTCAATAATTTTATGGTTTTTTAAATCTCGATAAAATCTTACCGTTATAAGAGAATCATTAATAAACTTGTAATGACAAGAAGATTTGTGATAATCTTGTGGAAGAGAAAGCTATCAAAAAAAAAATTAACATAACATATAACATATATTCATTTAATTTTTAACCATTCAGAAATGAATTTATTTTCTGCAACATTTTTCAATGAAATCTCATATAAACTCCAGTTTTAAAAATATTAAGACGATAGCTTGAGAAAGAGAGGTTTATATAGGGGTACATTCATGTGCATACATCCCTATAAACATGTAAGTGTATCTCACCCCATGATGATGGATGGATGCACATAAATATTCTTTATTTATATATGGTTATCGCCAGCCCAGCACATTCAACCTTTGGTGCCATTCTTATCTTGTGGGTCCCACTTGTGACGATCAAGGGATGATTGAATTTGAGGAGATACGACTAGGTCATGTGATGATGTGATCAAGCACCAACTGGAACGATTCGTTCGTACGTGACACTAGTGGCCATTTAACGTGGGGGCGTGAATCATCTTGCAAGATGTGGTGGTCGCCCCACGTGCGCATGGCAAACAGAATGGGATGAAGAAGAAAAGGACAAACAGAGGGAGAGAAATTTTTACTTGTGTAATATCAACACCATAGACCAGCAAGTGCCTGCAACTGAATATTAATTTTACTTTACGGAACTTAATTTAGAGGAATTTACCGAAAAAGTCCATATAGGACCCCATACATCTTACCAATGGTATTCTTGGGATTCGAACTCATGACATGGAGATTTGATACCACTTGTAGGATCTTATAAATTCATTGAGTTATCATTCCTTTCAAAATCATTTGGTACAACTCAATATTTTATATGACATTCGACATCGCGCCTGCAGCCCTGTTTTTAGAAGGATCGCAGTAAATAATATTGTGGCACGCCTCATATAAAAAATAGTCTCTTAACATAGCGAGAATATCTACCTCACATGCACACCTCTGCATAGACAATGGCCTACATTTCACTCTAACCAAAATAATAAAGTCATGATTTGATAATGTGTAGAACAAATGATTTTATATTTTACATATGCAAATTCGGTAGTATATATTATTTCAAGTGAAGTTTTCAAAAGAAGTGATGATTGAGCAGGAGATGCATAATGTTGATGGTTGTAATGTCAGAAGTGGAAGGCCAAATAGCTCAAATTAATACTTAGCCAGAGGGGTGGAAATGTCATGAGATAATATTATTTCTTACATTAAAGCAACCTAGTGCACTTACAACATTGAATCTTTAATCTTGTTAAATAAAATGATTGTCATGTGGCTCACTGTTTGTGAAGCAAACTTGTTCATGAAACTACTAATGATTGCACAAGTTGGAGTCACTAGCTACCATTTGAATGAACACCTGAAATCCAAGTGACTAGCATAATTAGGTGACCAAAAAGAAAGATAATGGTGTCAAATCCAACTGGAAGCCCCCCATCATTTCTTGGGTGGCAGTTTTGATTGAATGGATTGGTTTCACAAAATGTGAGGCCTCTTACATCATTTTACGTCCAATGTGTTGGCATCTTATTGGCCTTCTTGTGGCCCCTAATTTGACATTTATGAAACTTGTCTTTCCTTGTCTGAGTCTAATAGTCCACACATCTCCTTCGTGTAAAAGAATCATGATTAATTTCCTCCAACTGCAATGATATGCATCATTAGATTGCTAGTGAGCAAAATTACAACACTGTAATGTATACATATAATTATAGGCATGATTTGTACCCTTCGTATCTGCATGGAAGGTATATGATATAAGTCAAACAGATGAAACAATAGAAAACTTATGTTGGCCACATTACATGGTTGTCAAATGTCAGAACAGTGCCAATGGCAGGTAGGATCATTTCTCCCTTGAATATTGATACTCAGCTTTGAACAGACTGTACGTAGAATAATAATGCTGAGAGACTTTATTATGAACACAAGTCCTCGTCAGTAATATTTTCTGAAGGGTGTTTTTCCAATAATACTGTGATAGTTTTAAGATATTTTAAGATTATAAGAAAATTGTGATAAGATCAGAATAACAATGTAAAAATCAGTAAAATACGTACCAACAGTTTTAGAAGTATTATGTACTCACTTTCTATTGTATTTTCTGATAATACTCTCATAAAAAAAGGTCAAATTGGAATTGAGCTCATACGTCCCCGAGACTTTAATGTCTTTTACCACCTGAGTTAAGTTCAGATATATATAGTTTACCCTCTTTTTTTAAGGATTCTGATGTCTCTTACCAGCTGGTCGAGTGTATATTCAGGTGCAGGTTTGGCATAAATGGCCCTGGATCAAGGGCTCAGTTGTGTGAAACCACCTGTCGACAGGGGAACTTTCATGCCAACTATGGCCTTTGATCATTTCTTCCTACATTAAACAATAGGGCTACTATCGTTGATATGGATGTCAAGGTTTCTCAATGGTACAAATAGCTACGGATGTCGACACAATTCTAAGACACGTAAAGCAGTGGACCCGCAAAATGGCTAGTGACAAAGAAAGCTCGACCACCAAATTAAACTAATCAGCAAATTCAAAGCGTCAAGATCTTTAAAGATGTTAGTGTATATTCAATTATGTGAAGGTCTGGTTCTAATGGCTATTCTTATCTATATCCAAATCCAACACAGAATTTGTTTTTTCGGTCAGGAGCTTAGGTTGGCCATTTCTTTTTCATCCCCTATGGACCAACCCAATCCAAACTCAACCCTGTAAGTTAGGCTTGACTTGACCTATTATTTTTGTGTCAGAATTTGGTTGACAATTTTACCTGGTTAATAAAGGAGTTAGGTTCATTCTTGCCATTCAGCGGACCAATTCAACTCAATCTTGACTTTACTGCTTAAGATCCACCAACTCAACTAAAACCCAACCTACATAGGCGTGTTGTTTGTGGAAATCAGATGCTGCAGAAACAAAGAGTTAAAAACATCGATTTTTCAACAGGCAGATTGCCAGAAGCTTTCCCATTCGGTGCAAATTGATGTCTCCTCACAAAACCAAACGACCGTGTGCCTATTTTCCCACGAAAGCGGTGATGCTCCTTTTTTTCCACTTTTGAGTTCAGAGTTCAGACACTCATTTTCATAAGAAGGATTCAACATTTTTTCTGTTTTTGCAGCAGCTGTACAAATACATCCTAACAATATTTTCAACCGGATTAATAAGTGGGATGTGTTTGGTTTGAGCCTCTACATGTTAATCACATTACTCAAACTAACCTCCAGATCGACCCTATTCTATTCCTAGTGAAGTTGGGTCACTCCCACAAAACTAAAGGGATCCCAAATTTGATAACCATGGTTCCACCCCTTACCAAACTCATTTCACTATCTCCTGGGGTGCCAATTGCATTGTTTTCATGTCCAAACCAACTCATGGGGCTCCCTTTACAGCATGTCAATAAGTGGATGGGCGAGTAGATGGAAATCCCTATCAGATTATCGTAACCGTTGATTTAATATCTTAAAGTTTAAGGTGTTTTAACCAATTAATTTTTTGAGATTCAATTAAGTAGCAAGTGAATGTTCGATGAATGTAAAATTTGGCTTCTAACTGGATCAAAGTTGGCCCCAAGTGAGCCCCATAAAGCCGGAAAACACATATAGAGAAAATTTTCCACCCATTGATGCATAGCTAACCAACCTCCGGTTATAAAAATTGGTTGTAAACGCACTTCAAAGACCACCCACACACCCCACAATTGGAACAAATTCACCCATCCGAAGACTACCGAAAAAGATCTTCCAAATTACAATAACCTTGAAAGCTATTATCATTTATTAAAGCCAAGGCTTATTACTTTTATTTTGATTGATGGCCGTCCCGATTTTGACCGATAGTTATATTCTTTTGTTCAAATGTTTCATATTCTCCCTTCCCTACTTATCTTATACAACTATCTACTTTTTTTTTTCCATCAAATCACCCACCTCTCTTCTCCACCAAAACACTCACGGCTATCTTCTACTTTTCAAAATTCGAGTTCTTCCTTTCTCTTCTACCCCATCTCTTCCATTTTCTTTATGCTCCAATTTTTCATTTTATACAATTTGCTTTAGTATATAATTATTTATTTTGTAATAATAGATGGAGATATGGTGCTAAACATGGGTCATTGACTTGTTGACTAGTGCGTAGTTTATTATTCACCCACTACAAACAAACGAAAAAGAGAAAAAGGAAAGGGGAAAAGCAAAATATCGCGATATTTTAGGGACCCAGCACCCATGAAACCACACCATTAATGCGCGTCGGGGCCCACATGTACGAAAAGCAAATCTCACGATAAGTCCAATAAGACGCAGTTGTACTGACACCGATGGCTTGATGATGGAGGGGCATTTTCGTCATCTCACGAAAATATCAAGCTCCTTGCTGTGGCGCCTGTTACTCGTGTGTTTGTGTGCACTAATGCACCTTTGGAAGGTTCGTTAAAGTTGCCATCTTTTTTTCCATTCCTTCTCCTGTCTCTCAGTAATTTTGGTTTGTTTTCTTGTTTGATTGATTCAAGCAGAAGGACAAAGAGAAGAGAAAGTGGTTAAATGTTATAGTGAAGAATTTTTTTTCTTCTTTTTTTTAACTCTCAAAACTACAATGAGAAGAAGTTCTGTCCTCCTCTACTCTACTCTATTCTGCCTTTTCTTTTCATTTCAAGAGGTAGATGAAAAGAAGAGGTGGTGAACGATTCCAAAATCCAAATTCCCTTGTTTTTGGGTCTCAAGTTATGGTAGTGAGCATCTAGCATAACTGTTATTGTCTTCTATTATTTTTGTTTTTATTAGTGTGGTGGGGGTACTTTTGCCTTTGGGCTTAATCTGGTATCAAGCTTCTTCACATGATTTTGGTTGGTTTTTTTTTTTAGGTTTTGGATTTATGGGTTTGGTTTTTTTTTTTTTTTTTTTCCAGCTTGTGAGCTGCTATAATCCAATTTTCTGATCTGGGTTGTTTTTGTTTTTTTCAGATTGTTGGGTATGAGAAAAAGTTGTGGAGTACTGTGAAGTGGGTGTTAGTTTATTGGTGATCTTTTGCTACTGGGTGGTTTGAGTTGTTCTTTCTTTCACTGGAATTGATGTTGGGCGGTGGTTTTCTTCTTGGATTGATGTGGGTTCATGTTTTCATAGAGGACTAGGGAGTTGCAGCTTCAATTTTGAGAACCCTGTCTACAGTGTGGTGCGGTGGTGGTTTTTGTGGTTTGGTTATTTGGGTTTCTCTTGTTTGGATGCGGGGTGGTGAAGGTTTAATGTTTATTGGTTTTTGCGGATGTGGGAGGATGTATAGTGGATTTTTTAGGGCATGTTTAGTGTTGAAAGGGATGGTTTCAAAGCTGCAATGAGGTGTTGGAAGCCAATTTTGGTGCTTGATTTCAAAAGCTATGGAAATGCCAAACGGAAGTGATGAAATGAGGCAAATGCGTGCTCCTGTGGAGCACAATTTCATGGTGAAAGGGAAGCAAGTTGTGCTGGAGAAACAGAATACTGAGTGGGATTTGAATGACTGGAAATGGGATGGAAATCTCTTCATTGCTGAGCGTCGATCTTTCTCTAATGCTGAAGAGGTTCTTCCTACTGATGCAGTAGGCAAAGATGGGAAGGCTGTTGATAAGCGCAGGAAGCTCTCAGTGCTTAAAGATGATGAATTTGGAGAAGGGGATGCTTCATCACTTACTCTTAAAGTTGGAGGGGAGGTTAAAAGAATTGAGGAGCGAGATGATGGGAGCTGTGAGGATAAAAATGGGAAGAGGGTCAAGTCACAGTCGAGTTTATTGAAGCTTCCAATTTGCCAGGTTGATGATTGTAATGTAAACTTGAACGATGTCAGAGATTACCACCGTCGCCATAAGGTCTGTGAGACACATGCCAAATCCACAAGTGTTCTCCTTGGGGGTGACTTACAAAGGTTTTGTCAGCAGTGCAGCAGGTCATTCTCTAACCACTCTCTACTCATTTCAGTATTTTATTTTTTTTTGTTCAAAGTGAAATGGCTTGGATTCCAAAAAGAATGCATTTGCACTGTAACTAATGCCTTAGCAACAAATTTTGAATTTTGAAGTGTCCTGGATCGCACTTGAATTGATAAAAATGACATGTTCTGGAAAGCTTAATAAAGTTTTCATTCTAGTCCATGAAACTCTGTTGGTTTATTTGCAGTAAGATGCTTAGATGTTCTATATTGCAATATATATTACGGCCTCTTTTTCTATACCCAAATACGTTTTATAAAACGATTGCCATAAACCAATGGAAAAATTATTTCACCCCTCACTTTTATTTATTTGATCGGCTCTGTCTTCATATGTGCTTGCAAAAGCCAATAGTGATGCTGGCCCACATATTATCATTAATAGTGGAATACCCACTAGGTATTAAATTTCTTTAACTAACAATTCGTATCAAAACCTCGAAGCGTTAGTAGAGGCAACATAAGTACTTTTTAATACTACCGCCGAGTCATTCCTCCTAGGATTCGAGCTCGCGATATTGAAAAGTATTTTTGCTGCCTCTACTAATGCCTTGAGGTTTTGGTGGGAGTAATTAGTTAGTTAAAGAAATTTAATATGGTATTAGAGCCAACCGATTGTGAGTTTGAATCTTAAGAGGAACAACTCGGTATGCGTGTCGCCAAAAGTGCGACTAAACTGCATTGTTTACAATGTTATCTCAATGAATGACTTCACTGATCCTATTTACATGCACAGCAAAATGTACTTAGGATAAGTATAAAATTCTATATATGCAGCTCTCTTAAAATCCCATACTTCTCATGAGACCATATTGTTATTATTTTCCCCATCGGTGGTGATGTTGCAAACCCTATCTTTACACCACACTTACATACAAAAGTGGTGATTGCATCCAATCTTCAAGTACAAACATCTATTTAATAAATATAACTACTAGTCAACTCTGGAGTCATCCGACGGCCATGGTATGGTTTGTTGTCTACTTTTCTCTTGTTTGGCCAGTTAGAATTGCCCGCATTGTATGGTGGTCTGGACATCCAATTATCTCTTACTGACTCTTGTCTACTTTGCTTGGGAGCAATCTGATTAGCCTTCAGTTTCAAGTACAATTCATCCCCTCAAAAGGGTGTCCATCTCTTTCCAAAAGGAAGGATTGATCAATCCAAGTGGACATGAAGAAGGTTTGAGCTTTCAGAAATTGCTGAAAATCATGTGCGTTCTGATTGACGGCTAAGTGTAAGACTTGTTCCAGATCTGAACTGGGGAACTGTTTTGTAGACAATTACAACTACTGTAAATGATTGGATTAGACCAGAATAGTTTTGGTTCACAATTGTGGCTCTGATTTATCAACCTGTTTTGACTGCATACGAATTGTTGTCATTAGGGCTGATTAGTGAGAAATTTGGCTGAATTCAAAGAGTTTTATGGGGCTCTATAAGGTAATGGTTTGGGAAATGGGAGTGATTTGAGGTTAATTTCGGGGACTGATTTGGGCAACAACACAATTAAAGGACTGTTTTTGGGTCTGAACAAGTAGGGTATAGAGCTAAGAATATGTGCTATGGTAGGGTACTGGTGTAGAGACAAGTATAGGACTGGATTAAGGAGTATAACTGATGCCATATTTAGGTTCAGATCAGGCTTGAGATTAGGCTTTGTCAGAGCACTTATTGGATTCTGTTTTATAGTTGTGTAGGGACTGTTGGTTTGTCGTATTTTCAAGGAAAATTAAATTGGGAATTTGAGTCAGGATAGGATAGTTATATGTTGACTGTGAGTTACATTGGATTAAGGAGTTGGACTGCCCCGAAATCCTTCCCAACTCGAGCTGCTTGTACTTAATGTCCCTTAATCACATGATCAATGAAATATCTTGGATCTATATTGGATTGGTACTTCAGTACTTGTATCAATCAATCAAGTGAATCTCATCCAAGTAAAGCAATTAGGAGCAGCCTTCAAACAATTCATTGCATATTCCAGCTGGGATACATGGTATCTTGGTGGAGTTCACTGGATCTCGGTACAATGATGGGTTGTGTATTAGGGATCTATGCAATCTCAGTTTCATTTGAAATTTCTATCCATCTAATCTGAGGTGATAGTATGGACAGTTGAAGTTCATTCATTTCAATAGTCTATTTATTGCCTTACATCGGATGGCTGCAAATGTTTAACTGGTCTGAGTTTCAGGATCCCTTATCTGAAGCCCATCACTATGTCTGGTGCGGCTAGTGAACCTCACCAAGGTGCCTTGTAGCCAGCTGAAAATAACAAGCAGTGCTCTTGGATGATTATCAGGACTTTAAGAACCAAGATTTTCATTTTATATTTTTTTAAGTGTATTGAAACAAATTAAGGGATTATCTTCCATTAGGCAACAGTTTCAGACTGTTATGGGATCCAAACCTATGGTTTAAAACCCCTGCTGCCATGTATACATGGACAGTCCAGTTGTCTAAGGAGATGAGATGGCTCTGAACATTAAGTGAAGAAAGGTCTTGTGTCTTTTCTCTAATTTGAAGTGAGATAATATTGAAGGTATATATTTTTATTTAATACAAGTAACCTCCATTTGATTAATTGATAGGTTTCATCTGCTTCAAGAATTTGATGAAGAGAAAAGGAGTTGTAGGAGACAATTGGCAGGTCATAACCGGCGGAGAAGGAAGAATACTCTCGATACAATTGTTTCTGACCATCCTTTAAAGGATGATCAAACCAGCAGATACATCTTATTCTATCTCCTAAAGATTCTAACCAATTTACAATGTAAGTTTCACATAAGCTTGCTATTCAATTTTTTTGGCTTGCCTTTATACTGTCAGTCTATTTTTCTTTTTTAGTTTGTGCCCTTTTGTCATACGATTCCTAATTATTATTCTTCTCCTCTCCAGACTCCAAGACTTGAAGATTTTCCGTGTATATATGTATTATATGATGTTAGTTGATGTCAGTTATATATTCTCAAGCAAAATGAAGGCATTTTTAGAATATTAATATCCATGAAAAATCAAAACTATACGCATGAATTTTATGGGAAGCTTTTGGAACTTGGATCAAATGCTATTTTGTGCACTTTATTTTATGAATGTTGTCGAAGTTTTTTTTAACAGTAATTGAAATTTTCGCATATGAATGTACTCTTTTGATTACCCATAAGCATTAATGCATTTCTTTCTGAAACTGCAGCAAAAAACTCAGACCATTCAAAAGATCAAGATGTATTACTTCAGCTTTTGAGAACTCTGTCCAGTCCTAAGGTCATCACTGAACCTGAAATTCTCTCTGCACTTGCACATCTGCTGTCTCAAACATCTACTGAAGTATGTGCAGAAAAAGATATTTCCATTCTCTCAGAATCTCTGAGAGGAGGTGCCACAGTTCCAGAAATTTCTGCTATCGTGCGTTCAACTGCTGCAGCATCTTCCAACATTAGCAGTCAAGATCATATAATGGATGTCACTAATTGTATGCCCATGAATGTAGCCAGACCATGTCAACTACAAGTTCCACTTCCTGCACACAACCCTCTGAATGAGATAATTGGGTCAGTTCCTTTACAAGATACCAATGCCGTGTGTCCAATAGGGGATGGCCCGCCAAGGATGCAATCAGATGCATGCTACTTAATGCCTTCAAAGGAAGCTAAGGTTGGAGAGCAGAACAGAACCAAGATAAATGACTTTGATCTGAATAACAGCTATAATGAATCCCAGGATTGCAGAGAAGGGTCAGAGAAGTTGTCACAGAATGATTGGAAGATTCCACAAATTGGCCACTATAATTTTCCTTCATGGCCAAATCAGGATATTCCCCAAACAAGTACCGCAAATTCTAGTGGCAATTCAGAATCCACATCTGACAAGTCACGTTCTAGCTCTGGAGAGGATCTTCGGGTAAGTAATATTTGAGTGGCATTTATTCAGTGTCAGCTGAATGAATTCATGAACTTTATATACTCGATATATTTATGACTTTGTTTTGGTAGAGGATATATTTACGACTTAATGACAAAGTATTCTCAGGCGAGGGAGTCCTTGTTAGTAATTGATGGTTTTTATTTGGTATGTACTTATTGGCTACTTTTTCTTTTTCAGTGCTGCACAGATCAGATAATTTTCAAACTCTTTGGGAAAGACCCAAGTGATCTACCTCATGTTCTACGAGCACAGGTACTACTATTTTCATGATGTTATCTTCATTTTTCAACTTGCAGTATTACAAGAGCCCCTCACATGTCTTCTATCAGTATTCAAACCTTCTAAAGTTGTTTTGACAGAAAAATGAATAATGTATGCTTGTATTGTCAGATCCAAAGCTGGTTATCGCACAGCCCAACCGATATAGAGAGCCATATTAAGCCTGGATGTCTAGTCCTTACAATATACATGCGTTTATCAAAGCATGTGTGGGAAGAGGTCTGCATAAAAGTTTGTAGATACATTCCTGTTTTGGTTGCTTTTAGCTTCTTAATTTCAATGATGTTGTTCTTCTTGCAGCTCTGCAATAATCTGACTAGCTGCTTGAAAAGGCTTTTAGAGGCTTCGGATGATAATTTTTGGAGGACCGGATGGATATGTGCCAAAGTGGGGCTTCAGTTGGCATTCATATATGATGGTATATATTAAACAAGCAAAGAAAAGCTTAAGCTCATACGTCATTATGGATATAGTATCCGACATTCCACTGTTGATGCTGCAGGTCGGGTTTTGTTAGATATGCCGCTGCCAAGTTCTCAAGATGCTCCTTCTATAATAAGTGTCACACCTGTTGCCGTTGATCTTTCCGAAGAATCACTATTCACTGTAAAAGGATGGAACTTGGGAAGAGCGACTACAAAGTAACGTCCTTCGTCTCTATTTATGCATTTTATTTAGAGAGTTCAAGGATAAAAATGGGGAAAAACATCTTCAACTTAAAGACTTGAATTGTTTTTTAATCTCTGTTACAAGCAGGTTGCTTTGTGCATTTCGTGGAAAGCAAATAGTGCAAGAAATTGGTTTTGATACCATAGAATTGAACGGTTCTGGTTCCTCATCTGATAGCTCTGAGAGCTTAGATGGCTACAATGAGGAGACTCAAACTCTCTGTTTCACTTGCTCATTCTCAAAAACAGTGGGGAGAGGGTTTATTGAGGTACTTTTCTTTGAAATCCTGGCTGGTCACTTCCTATCCATTTTCATGAGGAATTAATAAGGTCCTACCCTGCGGCTTACAGTGGACCACAAATACACATTTAAATTGAGAAGCCCAGCAAAATTATCCAGAATCAGCCAAAGAATGGATGATCAAATTTATTTCTAATATTTTCCATCACTCACTGCGGGGTCATTCACATTGTTGAGGTCAACGTCCACCCTCGCTCCTGAGCGGTCATAATTGTGGTCGAGCAGTCGCCCTCACCATAAAACCATCGTTGTGCAGTTTCCCATCACCAATTGGTTTTGGGATAAGTGGTAGCTCAATGGGGTGTAAGATCCTACACATATCAATGGTCTGGGTCAAGGCACGGAATCTATAAATCCCTCCTTCACTGGCACTAACAAACCTGGCTGTGGCACCTCCAGGAGATGATAATTTTCTGATGTGTATGTTGCAGGTGGAAGATCATGGTCTGGGCAGTGGGTTCTTTCCTTTTATTGTCGCGGAGCAAGAAATTTGCTCAGAACTCCGCACATTAGAGATTATATTAACTTCAAATGAAATGAGCTCAAGGAATCAAGTCATACAGTTCCTGATGGAGTTTGGCTGGCTTCTTGAGAGGAGTCATCATTTGATATCCAGACCAGAACTTACAGCTCCCCAAAGCACAGAATTTTCTAGTGTTAGATTCAAATGGCTTCTTGAATTCAGCATAGATCGTGATTGGTGTGCTGTAGTCAAGAAGATCCTTGACATCGTGTTTGATAGGAGAGTAGGAGGGCCTGATTTGTCTGTGGATCAGTTGCTGAATGAAGTCAGTCCTCTTCACCGGGCTGTACGAAGAAATTGCAGACCAATGGTGGACTTCCTGTTGAAGTACAGCCCAGAAGAAAAAAGAGCACTGGAATCCAGTCAAGAGATAAAATTTAGTAAACAAACATTCAAATCAAACAAGAAGGGTCCTGCTGGTATCACTCCTCTTCACATTGCTGCGTCCATTGAAGGTGCAGATGACGTGCTTAATCTATTAACTGATGACCCAGAACAGGTATCTTTATTCATTTTTCTGGCTAATATGGCATTTGGATACACCTCAATATGCAACCAAGTTGAAAATTTTGGCAAATTGGCGGTTATCCGTTTTGTTGTGTTTTGAGAATCTTTGGGGAACACAGATATGTGTTTCTGACTTCCATTATGTTGCATGAAATCAACATCCAAGGGGGCACCAAACCAGAAAAACTGCATGTTGTTTTCTACCCACACTGGATTCCTAACCAAATATATACGCTAATGGATTTTGATTACACGGAAGTATTCAAACTGACTGCATTTAGATACATAATGTATAGCCGAATGCACTCGCGTATACACTCTCTCTCTCAACATGAATTGCTGTTCTTGTTGGTTGTAGTCAGTAACATGATAAGGCAAACTTCTATTATTTATTCTAATTAACTGTTGCCATTTTTGTTCAGGAATGGGTGCAGACTTGGGAGAAAGACCATGATGAATCTGGGTTTACTCCAGAAAATTATGCTCGCCAGAGAGGACATGATGAGTATATTGATCTAGTCCAGAGAAAGAAAACCAATAAAGCTTCACCAAAGCATTTGATCCTTGACTTGTCCAGTTCCTTGCCTGCCACAAGGAGGGTTGAAGAGTCTCTATCCATGTCACATGGGACTTTTGTTAAGCAGAAGCACACTGCTCTTAATGTAGACAGTAGAGGCATGGAGCAATTTAAGTGCCTGGCCTGTGAACAGATGTCAGTTTACAGGAGGGGGCATAGATTATTGAACTACAGACCGGCCATTCTCTCAATGGTAGCTATTGCTGCAGTATGTGTCTGTGTGGGTCTCTTCTTAAAAAGTCCACCGGAAGTTCTCTTTGTGGCCGCATTCAGATGGGAGCTCATAGACTATGGTTGCATGTGATACATACATTAAATCTTTGTTATAAGAAGGGATACATCAAAATGTTGAGTTATATATTAAAGAAAAAAAAAAAAAGAGTCCGCGTAAGTGCTCTTTTTGTTTGCGCTTTGGGGAGAATGATATGATAGAATTTGGAAAATAAAATGCATTGCTTTATACAATGTTTCAAACAGTTCTCACACCTGTGGTATGCTGGTTTCACATTGCCAATACACTTATACCCTATACTTTTCTTCTTTTTTTTTGGTGGGGCACTTATACCCTATATTGTAATTAATATTTTCTAAGCTCAACAATTCCCCATGGTGATATTTTGAAAACAAAAATCCGTTTATAACTCCTTGCAACTTTCTCATTGTATTAACGTCTGATGAGATGCCTCTATCCATTTCCATTCTGGCACTTGTGACAAAATAAGTTTTGAGGACAATGGAGATTTTATAGGTTGCTTCACTTCTCATTCCTCAGCATCACAGAAATGTGAAATGATGGGATCCAACACTATGGGCTTTTTCTTTAAAGATAAAATGTCTTCCATACAGTTGTAATGATATAAAACTAAGCTAGAGATAATCAATCCACTATAGGAAGAAAAAAAATCACATCCTTGATCATCATACTTGTGAAAGATGATGAAATTACAGATAGATTAACCTTAAAGGGATCATTTGCTTATGATTGTCACTTGAAGACTCTTATTACAGACAGGGGTAGATGCATTCACCATAACCTGCAAGACAGTTAGAAAGGAAGAACCAGACTCAGTGCCACTTGAATTGATGTATCATGATGGGTCTATATATTGGAAGTTAGTTAGAATTTGAAAGGTCAAAAGTGACATTTCAAAGGTTGGATTTTTAGAATTCCACTGATCTGAGAACTAATTCCATAGACATAAACCGACATTGCTATTAGAAATTCCCAGCCCATAGAATTTCTGTCAGAAGTTTTTTGAGTATTGTGCAAAATACTTACTTGGGTCGGTCACAACAATGAGGGCAGAGTTCTTGAAGTGGCAGTTCCAGGGATTCTTTCCTCTGGATTGGTAGTAGAGGTTCATTGCCACAGAAGCATGGTTCATTAAATTGTCTGGGGATGAGCACGGGCACCCCTTGCGCAAGATGCTGCAGTCCACTTGAGAGCAGGCATAGTTTACGTTCTCTAACAGGGTCGCAGCATCTGATGAAGGTTTTGCCACACACCAAGTTCTCTGTCATGTGAGAAAAACAAAAGCAGAGCTAAGCAATGTAATATCCAGTTTTTATTTTATGGCCATAATGTGGTAGTTGTCTAAAAAAAATTTGGTGTTTGAGTTTAGCACTAGAAACTAAACATAGCTTGATGTTTAAGTCTAATGGTGTGTGTTGTATGAAATCCCAAGGAGTAAGAGCAGTGGAGCATATTTAAAACTATAAGCATCATGGTAGTTTTATTTGAAGGTTTCCATAATTGGATGCATGCATTGTCCTTTTTGCATTGTGACCTCAAAGTCCAATGCTGAATTGTACAATTTCTATTGTCATGTGAGAAAAACAGGAACTACCTGTCCATATGCCAACCTCAGAGTTCCTCCTGCAGAAAATTATGAAAACTTTGTTAGTACACTAATATATGAATCTTTCCAATTCTTTCTTTTAAAAAAATTTACAAAAGGTATTAGTGGAAGAGTAACTTAATTATAGTTTCTAATGTGGGCTTGAATCGGATAAATCAAGCAAAGTTTACAGTACAAAAGGCCTTTTAATCGAATCCCAAAACCCTTTAAACTTTCTAGTCAAAGTTCAAATGTTTGGAGATAACCAGCATGTTAGCAATCCATTGTAAGTGCCTGTTCAGATGTGAATGAGCTTAAGATTTTAAGAGAGAAATATTCTACCATGCAGAAGACCACAACAGGTTTAAAGACAATTTAGCTATTTATAAATTTTGAGAAAATGCAGTCAGAACCTCAGTAGAACCAACCCCCGCCCCCCCGCCCCCCCCCCCCCCCACAATCTGGGCCTCAGATCTAAATGAAACTGCTAAAAAACAGATTTTCTGTTCAAATCCCAAAATATTTCACGAAAACCACTTGAATTTTAATGAGTTCTGGTCAATCAATGAAAAACCCACTTCAGAGAAAGCATTTGAAGTCTCAATCAGTTGCTTTTGCACCCAATTCTTTTTTTTCGGTTTATGGACATGCAGCTATAAGAAATTCAGTTCTGTATTTTGTTAGTATTCTGCAGTTTGTCATCCATGTTCCCATGATTTGCCAGAACTTACTCATTAGTTGATAAGTCTAGATCTGAAGAAACAACATTTCAGATAACAAAACCAATTACTTAGAAACTATAACATTTCAAATCAACAACAATCACTTATTAATGAATACCCAGATGAAACAACATTGAAAAGAAACAAAAATTAAGAGAGAACTGGCCAAACAACATCAAAATGCAATGGGAAAGAAATGGGTGCTAGATCAGCTGATACAATAGAGAAATGCAGCAAAAACAACCCCAACATTCTATACCTGAGGTGAAGGACAGTAACAAGAAAAGAAGAGAGAGCAATGGAAGTGACATTGATGCTTTTGCCATATCCGTGGTACTAAAGATTAAGAAAAAAAAAATGGAGATTGGTTCTGATGAGTGATTGATTTGCTGGGGAATTTAAAGGACATGAAGAGGTAACGGCTACATTTCATGAGTTAATGTTATTTTAGTGGTGGGTCCTGGAGTTTGATGGTGGAATCTGGTGATGAAATCAATATCAATATCAATATCATTATAATGGAGAAAAAGATAAGACAATGCATGTGACTTTGTCTTTTGTGTGTGCGTTTTTCTTCACTGTTTCTATTTCACTCTCTTACGTTTTCTAACTTTTTGGGGAATAGGAAGGACCAAAAGTGCTCTTTGCTTATTTAAGAATCAGCCATTTTCCTTTTTGAAAATGTCCACTTGTAGTTCAGACTATGTAAAGACTTGGACATGGTTTTAGACTACTCAAAAAATATCAGAAGGGATCAAATGATGTTAACCATTGGTTTGATGTCTAGCTATGTAAATTTCACAACCAATCATTCTAAAATCTAGTTGTGATTAATGTTCAAGGAGTCCGGATCCCTTGAGTGTCCAAAGGCGGATGTGGAACTCCATGGTGAGATCTACCTATTGAAAAGTTAAACCACTCAAAATGAATGTCCTCCTACGTAGAAGAGTGTCCCAAATTTATATTAATAGGAGATAGTATTGCCGTAAAATTAAACGTATGATTAAAAATGTAATCAACATAATCTCATGTACTCAATAAAATAAAAATAAAAAAAGTTTGAAGGGTACTTGAAGGGTATAGGTGTTTGTAAATGGTTTGGTCATGTGTGGACCCAGCTCATTAAAAGGGGTAGGAAATGTGGGGCATCATGGAGAATTTGCCTTTAAGTAACCGTTTTGAAACTGCTCCAAATGGGAGCCAGTATTGAATATCCTTGAATAGTAATGATTTTGGTTTTTAATGCTGTGCGTTTAGTACCATTTAAAGAAGGGAAACGCCTACAAACAAACCATCCATTGTATCCATCTGGAGTCTGGCATTCTGGGCCACCGTCATCCATTGAGTGGGTCTCTTCCCTTGGATGGGCCAAGCTCAAATCCATAAGCACTTCACCTGTTGGTGAGTGATGATCAAGAAACGGCTAGATTGATGGCTCAGAAAACTCAATTGATAGTTCTTGAGCATTGGTCCATCTATGTGGTGGCCTACTGAATCGTCGGTCTGGATTGGTTTAATCATATATTAGACCGATGGTCCCCATAATCAGACCCATTTTAAATGGACTAGCCAGGGGTCCAGAGCCAGGAGCAAAGCCAATTCTTGTCCATTTTGTTGTTTATTATTGAATAATCGCGTGTTAGCTCATTTTATATGATTTTAATGATTTTGTATTCGTTGGATTGTCAGAGCTTATTTGGAGTTTAGTAGCAATTAGCAAAGCATGGTGGTGGGTGGGACAAGACTAAGTATGATGACGACTTATAACCATTTTCTATAAGAAGTCAGTGTTAAAAGTCCCAAATTCAACTTGCCGAGTTTAGTCTGATTTTGCTTTTAGATTCCTGTAAGACCCATTCAACTCATCCAATTCGAGAATAAAGGTATAACCTAGCTGGTGGTTGACAGCCCGTTATCACCCAAGTGTCCAGATTTTGATACTCAACTCATCTCGGTCCTTTTATCCTATATGCTCTTCAGTCTGTAATCTTGTTCCGTCCAATCAAGTCTCTCAAGGGTCTAGCCACCTTGACCGTAACAAAAAAAAAACCCACCAAACTTGGTGTCCATCAGTTGATTCAGGTAACTGTGACTCAGTGAGTCAAATGAGTTACAAAACCTCCTATGAATTACCATTTTGTCTTCTGAGTGCATGCATTTTGAATTGTGATAAGGTAGACCAAGGTTGAGATTGTTATTAGGTGGTCCCGTTTTGCTGTTTCCTAACCTTATTTCTGTGTTTCAATTCAGTAACGTATAATTTGTGGGTATGTCTATGTCAAGTATCAATACGTTTCTTCCTTTCCCATTTACTTTTTTGACATTATTGGGCTAATCATGTCAGATCTACCTACGTATATAAATTGGAGGATTTTGATTTTCTTGATGGGACAACTGGTGGGCCCACGCTGCAATGGCTACCCAAGACCCAACGGTTGTGAACAGGGCCAAGTGGCCAACACAACAGGCCCCTGCATCCCCAATTTGGTGCAGGCATTTTCACTCTTATGGTAGTTCAGCTCCATTAATATGAAATTTTTCAGTGATCAATGGCGGATTCAGGAGATCTTATTTAAGGGGTTTGTCGAATCTCACGGGTGCGACCGCACCCACTTGCTAACACCTGGTTCCGTCACTGCTCAGTGATATTCCATCAATGGTTGAGGGGTTACTTGCTTGCTGATTTAAAATGTATACTGTGTCCATCCAACAAGTGATGACAATAAAAGTAGAGAGTATGAATGAAGTGATTCTCTTCTGGGAGGAATTTTGTATTTGGAAACAGCCCAAGTTGAGTACTATTATTGCAGTATGTATGGTAAAGATCACATGAGATTGTGAGTTGTCAAATGAAGTATTAGAGAACAAAAGTTAAGTATATAATTCATATACCTGAATTATTAATAATGGGGTTCTAGAAATGACATATGCCTCATCCAAGGGGTCATTTGGAAACTCAAGTCTAATTACAAATTAAGATCTAAAATAAAGCTCTAATATACAATTAGTGTGTTTGGTGAGATTATAAAAATAAGAAAATATCTTATTTCACGAGGTAGTTGTGGGGCCACCTTTAGTAATTTTGGTAATGAGGGCCCATCTTTTAAGAATTATAATATTTTGCGTCGTTTTGAAGATTTTATGAGGTTCATTTCTTTCAAAACACTTGCAAAGTTTATGTTGTCTACCTACATCTGCTTTAGTTAAAAATGCTCTTAAAAAACTTTTCTTAGCTTTCATTTTAAGAGGCAAAAATTCTAATTTGTAAACAATCTCTAATAATAGAAAATACAATTAGAGGTTTACCAAGCGCTCCAATATGTAAATAAACTCTAAATCATAAAATAAGAGATTATTTTTAGAGTTACCCAAACACCCCAGCGGGTAATAAAATTCTCACAAATAAAATGGGTATTCTAGTTTAAAATGGTTTTTTACTTTTACCTGTTTACCAAACAATTACTCTATGATCAGAATCACTTGATGGAAATGCTTATTTTTCTTCAAATAGTTTGCAATGTTCAATGTTCTTACCATATCTAAGGCTAGATATATAAAATTTTTACCACCTAGATTGATGAGATAAGGCTCAAATGAAGACAACGACATAAGCTTTAAATTAATATACACACAGAACCAACAACAATATATGTAAGTGTGATAAAATGAGCCAGCAAAATGTTTCAATTATGCTATATGCTTAACTTTAAAATGAAAAGTAGAAAGCTACAGCTAACAAAATCTTTGAAACCAAAAAAGTAATTAGTAACCTTGGAGTTTGTTTTTTTTCCCCTTATTTTGAAGTGAGGAGTTCCTTGACTTTTATAAATTCTGCTTCAGTTGGAATTTATTATAGCAAGATTCTCATAACATATAAAGATGAATTTCCTTTAAGTCCCATTAGTTTCATGTAATTAAATATTACCTAGAACTGTATCTTTTTAAAAGTAGTTAAGAAATGTATAGCTAGTAGTTAAAAGTAGTTTAAGAAGGTGAATATTTAAAAATGACGATCAAACAACCTCCCCCTTTAATGGAAATTGAATCAAGAGAAGATAGGGAATGGATACCAAGCATCACGCTCATAATACCTAGAAAAGTCAATGTACCATCTACATATTCTCCTAATATCCTACACTCATCGCCTCTTTAATAATCCTTTGATGAGTTATTTGACCATGAATTCTTATGTATTTTATGCAAACAAACAGCCCCTAACTAACTATCAAGTGTCAAATTCACTAATAATTCAATGATGAGGAATCTCTTCTCCCTCTCCAGTTTATTCATTTTCCAAAAGGGAGATTATTTGATTGATACAATAAAACTTCCACCTTTATTCTTCGATTTTAGCCACTTCTTGAGCATGTCCAACGGATATGTTATTTTGGAGATGTCAAGTTCTATTCGAAGCCTTATGTGGTAATTTGAAGATCTTGAATTTGGCATCTCCTAAAATAGAAACTCCATCCAATATATCAAGTTTATTATTTTATTATATTTTTTTATCTTTTACCTCTTTTTACCTCTTTGTCTTTTTTGAAAGATTTTGCATTCTTGTGAGACTCAAATCATAAATATTCTGAAATAATAAAAGGCATTTGGCCTATCATTTGTAAAATTTAGCAGCTCTATGTGCTAGCCAAATGTCACATCATATATGGCATCTCGGTTGGAGAGTCTTTCTCTGTCCTTTTTTATCATTGCCACTTTCATATCAGTATTGGCATTTGGCATGGCCGTTGGAAATGCTTTTAGAATTTTAGAATTTTTAGGAAGCCAATTCCGATACAAACAGATGGTCAAAACAAGTCCTCATTTTAACCTAATAAATCTAAATAGGTGACTCGATTCTCACACTGAGGCTGTCACTTCCTAATTTTGACCCGGTGCATTTGGCTGAGTTCCTATACTCAAGTCTGACAAGTGAACTCACCATGTGAGACCAATTGTTGTGGGCTAAGGTCAGGCAAAATGCATTCGATTAAATTCGGATTAGAGCCTGTAGCCACTTTGGTGTGAAGAAGTCTGTTGTCGTTTAACCATCTTATCTCTTCATTCAAGCAAATTAAAAATCAAGCCACCAAGGGACGGTTTGTTTGCATTAGATTTCGTTAGAATTTAGAGTCAAATGAGTTCTATCAAAGGATTATTAAAGCGGTGGCGTGTGAATGATATACGATCAGGGATATAAGCTAGCGAGGTAGTTGGGACCTTTACTTTTCTAGGATTTGATTCACTAAAGTAATGACCGGGTAATTCTAGATCTTCCTTTTTATTAAACTTCTATTAGGAAGATAATTTGATGGTCATTTTTATAGATTCACTTTTGGTCTTCATATTTAACCACTTATGGCATGAATGCATATGTATTCTGCAAAACCATACAAGCCCCATAAGTTAGCTTTGCATTATTTTTTATTGAGATTTCAATTGTGAAATGATGCTTTAATCTTTAATCAACAACGAGGTTGATAATTTTCAAAATTCAATTACAGATATTGCGACTCATATTGCCTCTAAATTCTCCTGTAGCCTTAGTGTAGTAGTACAGTTTGAACCTATAACCCCCAAGTGCAAACTGTAGTTCTATGGGGCCATCGTTTTTCTAAATATACAAATCTGTTGGCAACTTCGAGAAGAAAACCCAACATACCACTTGCAGATGCCAAGACCCGTGCAAACTCGAAGGACCTAGAACACACTTGTATGCCTCGTTTCTAAAAGTGGCTTTCTATCAGCACCTCAAAACCCCAAAAGCATAGAAATTTTGTGTGCTTCTGGTCTGCCATAGACACTTGTTAAGCTTTCTCTATTTCAAGAAACTGAAAAGATATGACTAGTTTTGGCCGACTCTGGAATCTCAGAGACAATAAAACCTCTCTGCTTTGCTGCTACTTGTGCTACTTTGAATGTAATGGCTACCTTGTGATATGAGAATCCTGTTGTGGGTGGCAGAGGCATTTGGATTCTTTGTGGAGATCAGTTTTGGTGACTATTTGTTTGTTTAGGGCCCAGGTTTTGCAAGGATGCCTAGTACGTTGAGTTCAATGACTGTCTTTAGAGCCAAGATGAGACGGCAATCAATGCCAACTAGATCCATGGCAGTTGAAATTGATGGTCGGTTGCATTAGGACTACAGCAGCAGCAGAAGAAGAGTTAAAAAGGACATAAGTCCAATTATCAAAAAACAAAAAATTCAGTGTCTCATTCAAGCACTCAGCAGTTGATTTTTAAAACTTCTTAACTGAGAGGTTAATTAAAGATTTAAGCATTACATTTCAGTTAAAATCCCCTTGTTTTTTTTATTTAGTTTGCCCAGTGAGCACTTCTCTTTGTGCTATTAACACTATTTACCGTTGCATCTATTGGACACATCCAAGTTTAATAGAAACATGCCAGGCAACCATTCCGCTCACAGTTCATTCCAGTTTTCACTCCCTCTCCAAAATGGGATTCCCATAGCCATTAGGGTTATGGATTTTCAGTTCATGGGAGGTAGTAGGCGAGAAAATCACCCGGTTGATCGAATATGATGCTAATAGATCTCTACTTGTTATTATGGTGTGTGCTTCTGGAGGAGCATGCATGCAAGAAGGAAGTTTGAGATTGTTTCAAATGGCTAAAATCTCTTCCGCTTTGTATGATCATCAATTCAATAAAAAATCATTCTATGTATCAATCCTTACATCTCCTGTAACCCGCAGAGTAACGGCCAGATCAGAGATGAGGGTGTCCCCTAGGTTTTAAAAGATTACATGCATGGGCAGTAAGGCAAGTCCTAGAGGTTGTATTCGATGCAGATTTGCCTGTGACCTGCTGCAGACACAATTCCAACTGCGGGGGTAATCACTGTGTTAATGGACAATGTTGCCAGTGGGCAATCTGTTAATGCATCTCCTTCCACAACTTCAACCCAGTCCTTTGATAAGATACCTCGGATTAACTGATCAAGGCGTCGATTATCCATTGAAGCCATTCAAAGTGTTGATCCCACAGATCATGACAAAAGTAGTTAGGAACAATTGGCTGGTGGACCTATGACAGTGCTCACTCGCAGTAATTCCCCATTCATCAACTGTAAACTACTGTAATCTCACCTATTCAAAATTATAATGTTTGATTTGAAGTTGGATTGATGAAACTAATAACCACTGCCATAAAATTAAAAAAAAAAAAAAAAATTATAACCAGTGCCATAAAAATTTTGGGCTTACAAACAAACCACCATAAACTCATCTGGCAGTCTATCAAGACCTCCATGCCCACGACATAAATCTGCTCTCAAGCAGCATCCTCCAATACATGGTTGGATCAACTTCAGGTTCTACAGATCCTTCCTCAACAGACTCATACATATGAAAGTCAATGAAAGTACAGGTGGTGGTTATGACCCTAACCAGATGAGTGCTAAGCACAATGCTTCATTCAGCACCTACAGAAGTCCAAATCATCCACTGGAAGTGCAAGTCGACTGAACTAGAAAGCTATCAAAATCTGACAAAATGTATTATCAAGCAGCAAAATTATATGGTGGTTTGCTTTGAACAACTCTATTAAACATGTATGAACCCCCTTTACATACAAAAGACAATAGAGGTCATGTTATTAAAATGGCACAATAGAATGGGGCACAAAAAAACAGACACATATTGGGAGACGAAGAAATTAAAATGTAATGCCAGGATTCTGTGGCCAAGAAGGCATGATCAGCAATAGCCTGCAAGATACTCTTTTGGATTCATATATGGACAGATCAAGGGATAGAACAGTCTGTCTGCCAATAACTACCAAAAATCTGGCTGCCAATGCTAATGGGTTGGACAAAGACCATTATTTTGTTGGTTAAAATGACTTTTGCAATGCTATAGAGTTCTCAGTCAAAGACGAACCAAGCCGAAGCATAAGAGGATAAACAGGGCTGAATTCCTTGTCCCCTCTAGCCCTGACCTTTGCAGCATAATCATCCAGAGTTGCTTTGATGCCTTTCCAAATCTGATCATCTCCTTGCGAATCCAACCACAGTGAGTACTGCAAAGGTGTAAGTTTGTTTCTTTGCAATGGTGACCGCAATTCATCTGGACCTCGAGAATAAAGATGATGAAGTATAACACTAAGTGGCAGATCTTGAAGAAGTGGAGATCCTTCCAACTGTGATGTTTCCAAGAAGATAATAGGCCGAAATGCACGGAGGGCACGATACGGTGCACCAAGCTGCTCCACAGGGTACAAGTTCTGGCCTACAGCCAACTCCAACTCAGCCATATCCCTTGCCATCCTCAGCTTGCCTGACTCTGAAAGTGGTCTTACAAGGGCAGCGTGTCTGATGAAGAAAGTTAGCACCCGAGAAGCCATTTCCCTGATGAGCTCAACACATATAGTGTCCGAACTTGTGCTGACTGCCTGTGTGAGAGATGAGGACAACAATCTAGATAGGAACTCAGTACGAAAGTGAACAAGATACTTCTGCAATTCATCCATATATGATGATGCATTGTTGTCCATAGCTGCATCCATGCCATTAACACCAAAGTTCTGTTCATGGATTTGTAAGATGCAAGCCTCTAGACGATCGCGCATGGCATGGAATAGAGATGTCAATGTATCCCTTGCAACGCCATATATGTAACCTAAAGAGGGAGACAAGACATTTTCAGCAATGGCTGGTAGTCCTGATATTGTTGAAGAAACGCGAGTGTGAATTTCTTGCAGATGCTGACAGAGAGTGAAGTTCTTTATTTGGGCTGGACTTGCAGGACCTGTAACTTGACGAGCTTCAGGACCGGTAGATATCTGTCATGTGAATGTCAAACAGAAATAATGATCAATGATGGTGACCAAAAGCAATATGTATAATAATTCATCTTATCACCTTCTAGAATATGCAATGGAAGAAATTGCAGTCTAAGGTGTACATAATGCCCACCAAAACTGATTTTCTCCTCTTTTCTTAGTCACTGCATTACATAATTGGTTCAAGCAAAGACCAGGGATACAATCCATGGACCTGGTCGATCCTCTAGTGGGAGACTAGGAGGTGACTAAACAGCATGCAACTTGAGTTGTTGACATACCGAGTTCAAGTCTAGGGGTTACAGATATATTAAAGAATAGAAAGGCACACTCTACACCGGAAGTCTATATTTTACAGAATCTTAGAAGAACCATGTCACACATTCAAAATGAGAAAAACCTTTGTGTGAGTAATACAACCCTCTGTTAGAGGTAGGAAAAAAAAACCTTTCTAGTTAATTCAGGTGGAACATTTACAAAACTGTTTAATTAAAAATTATATGAAGCAAAGAAGTAGCGCTTCGAAAGGCAAGGACAAGCTAATGCAAATTATATAAAAGGATGAAAAGAGAAAATATCATCATGTGATTCTTGAATCAAGAATAATACATGTTCTCACACATACAAGTACATCAGTCTCCATTGACTGAAGTTAAATATGACACCTGTTACTATCATGCCACTTGAAGCAACAATGGCAGCCTGTCTGGCTCAATGGTTTTCCTCCCTCTTTTGATGGGTCCTTCATAATGTTTTCAACATGCATCTTTGCCTGATGCAATCTCTTCGGCACTTGCAATTTTATACTGAATACAATACATAGGCACTCATGGATATACAGCTATAATGCCCACATATGGGATTGATACAGCCAGGATAAGCTAAAGATATGGTAGGGACACGGATTTTACTAATAAAAGATGAAGTGTCAGAAAAGAAACAATACAATGAGTTGGTTGCCTATTTTGAAGTGTCTGGGTATCATAGCATGTAAGCACCTTTGACCATTTAAGAAGCAACAAGATCATAACACCGCAAATAAAATTCCATTTGCATAGGAAAACAAAGCCATCAACTATGACTTGAAGACTGGAAAACTATTTCCAGGTCATCATCTGCAGTCCATGCAAAAGGACTAATTAAGACAGCTAGATTTATTTGGGTGATTGAAGGAAGGTTAATTTAGAAAACTTAGGTTGAGTAAAAACTAAAAACTAACATTACAAAAACAAATGATAGTGTACAGCTGTCCACAATGTTCTATAAATAAATGTGCTTTTATCAAAAGATGGCAAGGTGTGCTTCCGAAAAATCAGCACTGCAGTGAACATTCTATGGTCTCAAAACACAATAGTAACTTTGGACAGTGCGGTTTGCCTGTTTGGTCTATTTCTGTTAGTTCGTTCGTTTGAGAGAGAGAGAGAGGGACAGAGATTGGATTATTCTAATTGTTCTGATTATAATATACAAAATTGATGCTCAATATCTTATAAGGCTTTTTTTTTTTTACAACAAAATTTTATTTCAACACATTGTCATTTATTAAATGGGGACAATAAAAAGATATTTCAAAGCTAATTTTTAATGGGTCGGAACTTCTTGCCAATCAGATAATCGGGTACCCAATCATCATAAACCCGATCTATTTGTTATCTGTCTTTTGTGAGATTTGATTTTTCACTCAACCCTATTTGCAACACCATATTTTCAGTAACTCCACAATCCATCATGTCTATTCTCAATTCGTTGATACCGATCTTCAATGGTCTCCCCTCTTTTCCTAGTCTCTTGAACACAAATCTTCAATACATCTTAGATGGGCAGTTTTGGATCTTCCGTGTACTTGCCCAAACAATTTCAAGCAACATTCTCTGACTCATCTCCTTTATTGGAGCTATCTGTAAGTCTCCTCTTATGTCTTCATTCCAAAATTTATCCTTTCCACTGACTCCGCACATCCCTCTTAGCATATGCATTTCCACAACATGCACCATTGCTTTTCTTTTCTTTGTTCCCCAACTTTCAGCTCCATACAGTGTAGCAGGTGTGACTTGTCTTGTAAAAATGGCCTTTTTATCAAAGTGACACTTAGCGATCACAAAACAATCCACTCGTTTGTCTCCACTTAGACACCCAAAATTTATCCTATCCGCTATATCCATCTTAACCCTCCGTTTTACTAAATACTTGCTCCCAGATGCCCAAGTAAAATGCCGAAATATAGATCTAAATTTCCACCTCATTGGTCCTCCCTAAGTTTGTCCTCCTTACAATCAAGTTGGAAAGTCAAAACTTGCATAAATTGTTAGACACTTAACGCTAATCAATGTGCAGTTAAATAAACAAAGCCAACAAAAGACTGTCCTCCTTGCAATAAAGTTTAACAATTCAAACGTCCATGAATTGTTAGACACTTAATGCTAATCAATGCGCAGTTAAATTAACAAAGCAAACAAATAGTACCAGAAAACTATTTCTGAGAAACAAAATGTGGTTACTCTAGCCAGGAAAGAATTAACCACCGACTGAGACACAAAACTGATCATGTACTAAGGGTTGAGCAAAGCACTACAAATGAAACAGAATTAATTTAACCACAAAAATCAACAAGACAAAGAAAATTGTCTTTTTGAAAAAATTCATCAGAAATGAGGCAGATTAATTAACCAGAAAATAACAACTAAAATAAATCAATCAAACATTAATGACTAAGCAAACAATAAATCCAACAGGAAAACTTCACAACGAACAAAAAAGGGCAGATTTGAGCCTCAATATGACTTAAATTCGTCGTAACATTGTGTTCATAGCTTGAACAGTTACCCCCAAAAAAAAGGCAGAAAGAAAAGAAAAACAGTGCAAATAGTACGCCAATCAACATCTAAATATTTAGAAAAAAAAATTAACATCTAAGCATCAAACCAGGAAAGTTGAGAGAGAGAGAGAGAGAGGCTCAGCAATGCAAACAAGCTCACCTGGTATTCGACCTTTTGTGCTAGCAAGTGCAAGACTTTGCCAATTTCCCTTAATACTAGAAGAGTCAAGTGCCCATCCAGTTTAACAGCTTCAATCTCTTCTTGAATGCGCAATATGATTCTTGAGATATGCTCTTTAGAGGGAACAATTCCCCGGCTAAATACACTATTAACAAGATCTGAAAGACGACTCAAGCAGAGAGCCAAAAATGATGTTTGGAATAAATCAACTGCAGCAATCATTTGAAGTTTTCCTTCTGAACTGATCGCAGGGAGAACCCCTTTGACATCAGTGTCACGCGAAATTCTTTCAAGGAAATTTTCTATCGTCGATAATAGCTTCGGGTACCCCAAAGTAAAGATTTCTTTGACAAAGCTTGATGCAGTGAAAGCAGACTTCATTTGGTTGGCAAAGGATTTTACAAGTGCTTCCCAAACTCGATCTGTTAACATTGGATCACCTTCCTGCACAAGAAGTTATCAGCTGAGGATGACAATGTCAAAGTTCGCAGATTTTCTTCTAAAATGAACAATAATTTGGTGCATTGGCAAACGTAATAAAATATAAGGCACAACATATTGACCACACAAAAGTGCATCTGGTGAAACACTCTTAAGTGAACAAAAGCATTAAGGAGAGATCATGACATAATAATTCCATCTCTGCACAAACTAAAGAGCTTCGCAGAACATGTTATTAAGTTGTGTTTGCTCTCAATTTAAGAGATCCAAGGAACTTATAGCAAATATAAAGCCACGACATCAGACATGAACTCATGGAGTGATGATAGTTACAGATCATTCCGAAACGCAAATCCCCACTCAGATTTTTAAGTATGCAATAGTGATGGTAATATGAGAAAATACCATGTATATAAATCATAACAAATATGCATGAATACATAATACATACATATTTTATAACACAACTGCATGAAAAGGAAAAGTAGGTCAAGTTTTCTGACAGTTGTGATGTCACATGTTCCAGTGATATTTCTCTTCCAAGTTACGAGACAATATGTGTTTAATCAAATTCTACCAAATAGATGGGGGAAAAAATTATGAAGCATGAACGAATAAGTATTCACCATTTATCCAAGAAGGATGCCCTAGATTTATCTAAAATGCACGTCAAAAACACCTGCGACAGCAATAAGGAAACAAAACATCCTTCTTCCTTACCTTCAGGTCGTTTTTTCAATAAATTTTACATGGTTTTGCTTGAGGACTGAAAACAGAAATTCATTTTAAGGTGTAACAAACCACCATCCCTAAGTTTCTGATAGCATAGACAGGAGCAAAGACAGAAACTTTTGAATTGCACCCGTAAGAATGGCGATTCTGTCAATCAAGCTAGAGCAATAAACTGACAAGCAAACTCATAAATGATATAACCGTAAAACATCAGAACAATTGGCTGTCACTAACCACATACTCTAAAGAATTCTTTATCGGGCATTGAGCTAAACATCTCTTCATTATCAGAAAATGAGTGACAAACAGGTAAGATAGCTGTAAACTGGTAAACTGGGTAATTGTGATATTTTGTCAAGTTATGGTCCACTAACTGGGCAGTTTCGGTCGATCTCTAAAATGCACTACTTTTGTGCTTGTAGGATTTTAATATCATTCACCAAAATGGATAACTAATCTTTAGGGAAACCAACTTCTGTAATATGAAAAAACACAGCAAATGACTATGATCTAAAAGAACATCCCAACATCATTTACAGACAAAACCCATGAAGAAACCCAAGTCAACTATATCTAAACAATTACTGAGAGAGCAAAATGATTCAATACCCACCTGCAGCACTTCATCGAGGAACAATGAATGTGTGAATGGATCCCGTTTCTTCGACAGCACCCTCTGCAAATGCCAAACAGCACCCACAACTGAATGCAGCTGATCCATACAATTCCCCATCCTCTGCCAAAGCGCTTCCTTGGCCTTCGATCCCGCGCCAATCTGTGGCGTTCCACTCCTGTGTATCCCTCCAGGACCAAAATTCCCAGAGGACGCTGATATCGCCTTCATGTCAAGTGCAGAGCTCACGGCCTTCACGCACTGAGTCTTATACTTGTTGATCAACCCATCAACAGTAGACCGCAGTTCCCCTAAATTGTAGAAGACCTGCAAACCACTCGCCACCTCGGCCTGATTGAGACCTTCCATTCCTCTCTCCAAAACCCTCATCCCTTCCGTTCTCAACTTATTTCCGGTCTCCACGAGCCAGGTCATTTCCTCGTCGATGACGGAGATCCCGGCGAGCCCGTTCTCCTCGCAGAGAGCACCGATCTCGCGGTGGAGCTGGGCGGCCTTGGCGAGATCGAGCTTGTCGGGCTCGGCGTCGGAGGAGGCCATGAGATCCTTGAGCTTCTTGGAGAGGCGGAGGGTTCGGACGGTGAACTGGAGGAGCTCCGTGGTGCGGTGGAGATTGGAGAGCTGGATGGTCTTGGATCGGATCTGGCGGTGGGGATCGGCGATCTCGAGACGGATCTTGCGGACGGAGGACTGGAGGGTGGAGATGCCGGAGCGGACGACGGAGAGGGCGGATTCGGCGTCTTTGAGGGAGGAGAGCTGGGCGAGGAGGTCGTCGTGGCGGGAGAGGACTTCGGACCGGAGCTGCTTCTCGAGGAGACGGATGCCGTCCTCGAGCTTCTCGGCGCGGGCGGCGGCGGAGCCGGAGCTGAGGGCTTGGGAGGAGAAGCGGGCGGAGTCGAAGTCGGGGGAGAGGAAGGCAGAGAAGACGGGGTCGGAGGAGAAGGCATCGAGAGGAGAAGAAGAGGAGGAGGAATGAATTGGAGGGAGGTTGGAGCGGTCTTTGAAGGTGGAGAGGCGTTGGAGAGGGGAGGGAGGAGAGATGGTGGAGAGGTGGCGGTGGAGAGGAGAAGCAGCCATGGATTTGCAGGAAATGCAGGTTGGTGTCTGGTTTGGGGTTTTTTTTTTTAGGGTTTTTGAGAGGGAGAAAGAAAGAAGAAGAGAAGAGGAAGGAGAAATGTTCCAGGCGTTGATCGTGAGGATTCAGATCTGAGATGCAGTTCGCAGTTCGCAGTAGACGTGCCAGCAAAGCCGAAATGTAGGTTGATTTTTGGACCGTTCATCAAATAGTGGGCCAGGTACTCAGTTCATTGGGCAATAAAATTCATGGACATTCTTGTTAAAGAGTAAATAATTAGAATCTAAGCATAACATGTCTGTCTTTCTCTTTCCATCCTAATGAATCACTCACCTCAATTTGACACGTATTTTAATTTTTTTTAACCCTTTGGGCTGGACTAATCTCTCCGATATCAGAGTCGGGTAAACTCTCATATAGCCACAATATAGTATGAAAGTGCAGTTTTGAATCTACAATTTCCGGGTGAAAATCGTCACAGTATAGTATGGTATTACAGTTTCGAACTTACAAATTCTGAGTAAAAACCGTAGTCTTAAGCCAACTGAACTACCATTTTGATACACATGAATTTTATAAGGCCATGGATTAATCAAACAAAATTTGATACCATCTGACTTTATCTAATTGTTAGGATTTGGATACCTGTCAAAATAATACCGGAAAGGTCAGTTTCTTTCCATCATTTATATGTAGGTAGGTGATAGATGGATCTTTCAAATTCCACACCCCATGATTATCATGTTTCCAAGTGGGTCAAAACTCGTTAAGGCATGAATATAGAATTTGAGCCGATTAAATATTTGGGTCAGGGCTTGGATTGCTGTTAGAAGACCAAAATCCCAGCCCGGCCTGATTTTTCATAATTCCAACTTCATCGAGAAACTTTGGATTGCCAAAAAAGAGTTCCCATCATTTTTCACAGTGATGGAGACAAAAAGGGAAGAGTAGAAGAATGGGAGCTGGGAGACAAAGAAATGTCAAAAGGAGAGATGAGAGAAGAGGATACATTATTGGAAGTGGTGAAGAGAGATATAAGAGAAGGGAGGGAGGTGAGAGAGAATGGGGAGAAGAGATAAATGGACGAGGGAGAGGGAATTTTTTTAATGGGCTAGGGCTCATATTTTTAAGGCGGGCTGGGCTCAAGCGGTGCAGTTTCAGCCCGCGTCTAGTTGGGTTGGATATGGGCTTATGCCTTTAAAGTTGACTGGAGCCTGTATATGCCTCAGCCCAACGATGGGCTCACCACACTAATGATTATAACCGTACAAGTAGGGACAAGGGACCTATCTACTATTTGTAACAGATAAATCTTATATTGATATTAGGGTTGCAAATGGGACAGCTGTATTTTGAAACTATATTAAACTCGGACCCGAACTCATCTTTAAATTACAATCCAGATTTGTTTTCTATGCAGAATTTATTTTGTTAATTTCAAATCCAATTCTAATAGGAGTACCTCGATCCAATTCTAAAATTGAGTTTAAATAGAGGATTGAATTTAATTTTGAAATCAGTCTGAACATTGTTTTTATTTTATTACGTTTTTTTTTTTAAATACAAGGATATCATTCAACTTTTATAATAGTGCATCTAGTCTACTACTTTTATAATTAAGCATAAAATTTGATTTTAAACTGAAGCAGACAACATTAAAGACTCATATATATTGGATCCACGAGTCAAAACCTGTATAGATCAAAAACCAGACTTATTTGTCAACCAAAACCTAAATTAAGTTTCCAATCCAACCCCTTTTACAAAGTGAGATTCAAAAATAGATTTGAAATCCGATTTTTAACGGGTTAAAAATAAATTGTTTATATCATGACCGTGGATTCAAAAAAAATGGTTGAAGTAATAATTCTCCATACTAGAGAGAGGCCCATATAGGCAAAACCCCAAAACTCTGTAAGATAAACGGCCAAGATCTCTCCTACGCTCAATCTCATCGGCACGTGCGAATGCCTATCTAGGGTTTATATCTCGACACCCTGAAACGATTTATAAAGCGATCATTACAACCATCTCTCTCACCCCCTGCGAAAACCCATTTCCTCAGTCCTCCGACCTTCGTCTGCGCTCCTCCCCGTCGTCAGAGAAGAAGATGAAGCTGATCGCTGCTTATCTTCTGGCCGTCTTGGGCGGAAACAACCAGCCCTCGGCCGAGGATCTCAAGAGCATCCTCGGATCTGGTAAATCATGATTTCATTTTCCCCATCTCTCTCCGTCGGTTAGGCTTAGGGTTAGGGTTTTTCATTTTTCGTAGGGTTTTGTTTTGTGGATCTGCAGTGGGAGCCGAAGTGGAAGACGATCGGATCGATTTCCTTCTCACTGAACTCAAAGGAAAGGACATAACGGAGTTCATTGCTTCTGGAAGGGAGAAGCTCGCCGCCGTTCCCGCCGGAGGAGGTGCTGCTGTTCCCATGTCTGCCGCCGTTGGCGGTGGTGGAGCCGCCGCTGCGCCTGCTGCGGCCGAGCCGAAGAAGGAAGAGAAGGTCGAAGAGAAAGAAGAATCCGATGATGTATTGATCCTTCAAGCCCCCCCATTTCTGTTGTCTCTCTTCCACTTTTTTTTTTATAATTGTCTTGTGCTAATGTGTTCTTTTTCTTCCCCTTTTTTTTTTTTCCAGGATATGGGATTCAATTTGTTTGACTAAGTGGAGGTAATGCCGATTTTGATAAGCAAGGTAGCGTCTTTTTTCCAGTTTTTAGGAAAATTGAAATGGAAAGACTTTGAGAGTTTGATAGATTGTTTTTTTTTTTTTTTTTTAATGATGTTCAGACCTGTGGCGACTAAGAATGATGGCTGATTGTTGTTTGCTTTAATTTGGAATGCTTTGGTTTATCATATGATTTAATGCAAATTGTAAGAGTTATGTTTCTTTGAATGTCCCGTATCCAACAATATAATTAGATTAGATGCAATTGCTAACATTGTATCTCTGTAATTGTTTGAGGTAGGAGGAAAGATTCAGAGTTAAACTAATTTCGATAGGTCTTTAATTTTACTTTGATGCACAATGCCCCCACATTCCCACCAAACAAGCACACAAATGAAGGTCCTTCTTTGTTCTTCTTTGTTACCTGTTGGTAGCAATGTGTCCTGTTGACCATTAGTCCATTGTAGATACAGGTGTATGCACAACCCCATCATTGATTTATTGTAGGTTGGGCTCAGGTTGGATTGGTAGGTGATGGTTTATTGTTGTTTGATTTTCTTTGGAATGCTTGTCATTGCAATTGTTAAGAGTTACATTTCATTATCAACAATATAATCCGATCCACTCCAGTGTCAAACCTTTACATGGATAAGTCTTTACACTGGGTAGTAGCAGCTTCCTCCAGTGTCAAACCTTTACATGGATAAGTCTTTACACTGGGTAGTAGTAGCTTCCCCACACTCCAACTAACAAGGGAGGCTTCTTTCTTTCTTTCTTTTCTTTTTTTTTTTTTCATTGCTATATATTGGTAGCAATATCTCATGTTCGGGTCAGGTTGACCGTTTATGCCTAACTCCATCCATGATATATAGGTCTGGTTCAGGTTGTATTGGAGGGGCGCAACATCAAAGAGTTGGGGGTGAACTGAATTAGAGTCGAGTTTGCAGGTTAAATGAGTGTACTCATCTCTTATCCAACTCATTTACCAGTTGGGTTGGAAATGTCAAACATGAGCCCAATCCCAAAATGAAAATGTCAATGTACTCATTGATCAATTGGGTTGGAAAGGTCAGCTGGAGCCCAATCTAGAAATAGAATGGGTCAACATGAACCCTGAATTATTGGTTGTTAGGATGTAGGTTGGCTTACCTGGTCAGGTGAGGAACCCTGCACAGTGAATAACTTTTGCAGGCTTTCTGTGCATGACTAACATTCCTGATGAAGTTGGGAAACAGTAGAGCTTCAAAGGATATATGTGTTTAATGTACTTAGTGATCAATTGGGTTGGAAACATCAACTCGAGCCCAATCTAGAAATAGAAAGGGTCAACATGAACTCTGAATTATTGGTTGTTAGGATGTAGGTTGGCTTGCCTGGTCAGGTCGGGGACCCTGCACAGTGAATAATTTTTGCAGGCTTTTGGTGCATGTCTAACCTTCCTGATGAAGTTGGGAAGCAGTAGAGCTTCAAAGGATGTATGTGTGTTCAATCCTATCCAGCTTTTTTTTTTTTCCCATCCAATTTCCATGCCCAACTGGGATCTCTTCGATGGAGAGAGGTGCTTGAGACCAAAGTCAAAACGACAGCCAGTTTTTCAGTGTGAAGGCTTTCACTCTGATGTCAACTGCTGTATGTTTTGTTGCACTGCATGACCTCCGGTGGCTAATGGCAATTGATTGTGCCCTTAGTTTGCCACTTGAATGATGAATCTTGCAAGTTACAACTGACACCACCTATGCAAAGTCACTAGATGATTTCTGCATTGCAAATGCGTGCATCACTTATACAGCTCCCTCTGGCCTCATCAGATATATTTGTTAATATTCCATTCATTCTTTAGTGTTAATAGTGTGTACTACTGAAAAAATAAATCCCCAATTTCCAATAGAAGACATTGTTGAGAGGCAATTTTTACGCAGCTATAGTGTGCTATGGGGCTTGAACCCTTTGTAGCCAGGTGAGAGGTACTTATTTCATAGATGTTCTACTTTCACCGTTTGCCAACAAACCGCCACAAACTGTTCAGCTTGTTGGTGCCATGTTCATCTCGATGGCGTGCTACTTCGTCCAACCATGAATACCCCAACAGACCCATGCAATGCCCCAATCATATATATATATATATATATATATATAGGGAGACGGTCCTGTAAGGACCGTCCGCACCATATATGTATAAGGACTCATCCGGGCCGTCCGTGTTTCATCAAGATCCAACGCACCTCGCTTCTCGTTTATAACCTATGAGAGGGAACGAACGAAAACAGAGGGGGAAACACTGAACTCGCCCAAATCCATTTTGAAGCGAAGCGAGAAGCGCCCGGACGATCTCATCTCTCTCCTCTCCCGCATCTCAAGCGCCCGGACGATCTCATCTCTCTCCTCTCCCGCATCTCTCCCTCTCGGTATCCCATTTCTCTCTGCTCTCCGGCGACGACACGGCGGCACTGCAAATCCCATTTCGCGTCGTCATCTCCGGCATGGGTTTCGGATCCCGCGCGTCATCTCCAGCCTGGGTTCGACCATTCTCTCAAGATCGTCTCACTCTCTCGCTCAGCGTCGCAACCCACTCTCCCCTCGCCCCTCTCGATCTCTGATTCGGCTTGGCCCCAAGCTGCCCCAAACTCTGGGTAGCCCCAAACTCCAATCACATCCTCTCCTCTCTCTGCCCCCTTTCCCCGCCACCCCCTGCCCACTGCACGGGAAGAAGATTCGAGCCTGCCATCACAAGTAAGACTTCCAATGATTTTAATTGTGCATAAAATTAGCTTTCTGCTCCTAAAGATCTTTTTACAATTATGTGCATTTTCTTGTTAGTCTTTCACTAGCACTGATTTTTTTTTTTTTTTGTTTATAATCGCTATAAGGCAGGTGTTTACTTTTCCTCTAATTACAATTCAGCGTTAGGGTTTAAGTCAGGGCTTAGGGGTTTAAGTCGGAGCAGTATTTGGATTTTATGTGTAGCTTTGTTTCCATCAGTCATGAAGCTTTTACCCAATTTGAGGCTTGAATGCCATAGTCCTTGTGTGTGTGAGTTGACATGCATTGAATTATTGAGGGCAACTTTCATTAATTTGTAAGCAAAGGGCCCAAGATGGTTGTGAAATTCTAACAATCTGTGGCATTTATTTAGTCATTTCTAGTTCTATTGTTTGACTATGAGGTTTTTACATTCTATACCTCTAATGATTTAGGTCTAATTGGTATATTGTAAAGACTTCCTTTGAATGGAGGTTGCGCTTGCACCTTTAATAATGTGGCTGTTATGGCGGCCATGAAACTGATCCCTATTTGGGGAAAATTTCTACTGAAGATGAAGTCTATCAATGTGAATTTTATTCGGTAGTTTTGAGCTGGTTTCATCCCTCCCTCTCAATTAAGTGCTTGCCAATTGAGTTTTCTTATGGGACATCATTTGCATTTAGAAGGACATACTTCTTTATTGTGTTAAGACTTGAGTATTCTTGCAGGACCTTCATTTAACCAACAGTGCCTCCTTCATTTAACCAACATAGGTGCCCATTTGAGAATACTTTTTAGAAATGGTCTTTAAAAAAAAGGCCCCATGGGAACATTGCTTGCTGTTCAATCTAAAGTCATGAGACAAATCGTCATTTAGTGATATATGGTTTCTTGAATTTAGGCCTAGAAAACCATAGAGCTTGTACTTTCATTTAAATCATCACCTTTGATGATGTATTCATAATCTATGCCCAATGGGTTCCTTTCTTCTTTCTTGATTTTTATTCCAGCTCCAGGCAGGTCATAAGTTTTGCTATACATGGATGACTCTATCTCTTTTCACCCGGCTCTGTTCTCCCAGACCTTACCCGCCGATAACGAGGTAGAAGAGTTCTCCAGCTCCGACCATAGTGGTGGGTCACCTAACCACAATCGAAACACTCAGGTATATCTCAAATAAAAAAATTTATCAGTTAATTTATTTTGTTTTATCTATTTATGTTTGTGTTGAGAATATATGATGTGCAATTATTTTATCCCTGGATTTTTTTTCTTCATGTATATTCTGGGTTTCTTGTTCACATTTGGCTATGGATGAGAAGATGGAATCAGCTGCATCTTCCGTGAGTAGAATATTCATACCCGACGTAGATGATGATAAAACCCCACGGGTCGGAATGTATTTTCATGACTTGGATGAAGCTTATGAATTTTATAATACTTATGCGAGGGCTGCTGGTTTTGGTGTTAGACGTGGTTCAGATAAAAAAAAGAAGGGTGAAGTATGTTGGAAGCAGTTTATGTGCGCCAAACAAGGTCAACGAATAGAACGGGGTTATGTGGCACAGAAGCGTGTTCCATTTACGAGAGAAAATTGTGGAGCAGAGATTATTGTGAAGAAAATCACAATCGGTCATTGGGTTGTTAACAAATTGGTGGTAGAACATACTCATGTCTTATCTACTCCGCGTAAAACCCATATGTTTCGTTCACACCGTAAGATTACTCCAGCTCATAAAAACTTAATAGATACATTTGAAGAAAATAACATACGTCCTGCAAATCAAATGGGACTCTTAAGCACACAAGCTGGTGGTTCAGGAGCAGTTGGTTTCAATGAGCAGGATATGAGAAATCACCATCGAGACAAGCAGAACGCAAAAAAGGGGCGAGATGGTAAGATGTTGTATGAGTATTTTGAATACATGAAAGAAATGAATCCGGGTTTTAATTATTCTATAGAGACAGATGAGAACAATCAAATCAAGCATGTATTTTGGGCAGATCACCTATGTCGGCTTTCATACATCGTTTTTGGTGATATTGTTACTTTTGACACAACATATCAGACCAATAAATATGATCTTATCTTCGGTGCATTTATGGGAGTAAATCACCATGATCAAACGGTCATCTTCGGAAGTGGTTTTTTATCGAATGAGAGTTTTGATTCATTTGTGTGGCTATTTAAACGTTGGTTGGAAGCTATGCCTGCGGGTCCTCCAGCGGCGATTGTAACAGACCAAGATCCCGCAATGAGGAAAGCAATTAAGCACGTTATGCCTGCTACAAGACACCGATTTTGTCTCTGGCACATTATGCAAAAGTTGCCATCCAAGTTAGGCGGAATTGCAATTCATGCTGACGGGCTTATGGATGCAATAAATAAAGTTGTTTACAATGCTGTCTCAAAAGATCATTTTGAGATGGAATGGGTCAGGATACGAATTCAATTTAAATTGAAAGAAGACAGTTGGCTCGAAGACATGTACATGCTTCGTGAGATGTGGGTACCAATTTTTTTAAAAGGCATGTTTTTTGCGGGAATGTCATCATCGCAGAGAAGTGAAAGTTTCAATGCCTTCCTTAAGCAATTTGAAACACATAAGTGTGGTTTGCATGACTTTATGATGCGCTTTGAACGTGCCATCTCACGTCAAAGGTATCAAGAGTTAAAAGCGGAGCATGAAAACTTGCAAACAAGGCCAAAGTTGCTCACTGATTTGGAGATGGAAGAACAAATGGCTGGAATATATTCGAGAAAAATTTTCCATGAGTTTCAAGTACAATTCATGGCAATGGTATCATCCATTCCAAAACTTGTGAAGGAAGATGCGGCAGAGAGCATTTATGATGTTTTGTCCATGAAAAATAAATGCAAAACTTCTGAAAGGGTCATCTTCAGAAAAGATGCTAAATGCGCAAACTGCTCTTGCCAACTATTTGAGTTTCGAGGAATTCCTTGCAGTCATATTATTGTTGCGTTGAAACACGAGATGATTTTCACCTTGCCTGAGCAGTTTATATTAAAGAGATGGACTCGTCATGCCAGAGATGGTACGGAATATAGCAAATCTGTAATGCTGGGAAATACTACTGGTGGTACCTCGTTAATTGTCCGGCATGGTGATTTGTCTTACTGGGGCAACATGGTATCTAATGAGGCAAGTATGTGTTCAAATACGTACGAATATGCAAGAAGTGTTTTGACTGATCTTCATAAAATGTGTCGCCAAATGAATCAACTTGAACTTGGAGGAGAACTTACATCTAATGGAAAAACAAAAATAGTTAGTGACGCAATTAGTGAAGCAGTGCAATTGATTGAACCACCTCATGCTACAACAAAGGGCCGTCCAAAAAGACTAAAGTCGTCAAAGGAGAAAACTCAAAAGAAAGACCGACTTTGTCGTGGATGCAACCAGCGTGGTGTTTCACATGACAAACGGAATTGCCCAGCTCTCTTGAATAGGTAGTGATTTGATTTATTTTTTGTTCAGTTTTGTTATTATCAAATTTACATCACTAATCACGTTGTTGATGTGTTATTTTCAGGGGGACTGTCGATCTACACGTGGATATTCCAAGAATGCCAGAAGCCCCATTCGATACAGCTGTTGAAGAAAGCTCTTCCGATGTATCCGGTTCCGATGTCAACCCATGAACATGACATTTGATTTATATTTGATGTTAAATGGCCAAGTTGAGATTTAGATTAGATGATGTATGTCTTGTTGAATGATGTATTTTGAATGTTAAATTTGATCATGAATTTGACAAACGGTTTGAGGTCAATTTGATATCTGATAATGGACAAGATGTTATCCCCTTGCTTGTGAGAGATGGTTTATGTGTTCCATGTTGTTGACTTCAGTTTATACATGAGGTTCCATCAGAAATGATTTTGTCTCTCTGTATTCTGATTTTGTTTTGGAGTTTATGTTATAACATAGTAGAATAATATGCCTTGTTTATTTCCCATTGGTATTCTGTACTGTATCACCTCATTTGGCAGGTTCTCACAAACCAACTTTGTGAATGGAAATGAATAATTTGTGACTGATTATGAGGTCCTGACATAGTTACAAAAGAATGAACATGTTTAGGGTGATTTGATTTAAGTGTTTTGATGCAGCCAAAATTTGTGCAACCAATTGTGAGATTCATGGAGATTGTGGCATTGGGGCTGCGGCTATCGCCGCAAGTACCAAAAGGATCAGCTTCTCTGTTTCAAAGATCTGGCTTCAGACCAAGAAGGAGAAGTCATCAGCTGTGGATTGGGTCAGGATGTGGAAGTTGGTAGCTGCAGTAGTCTGGAGTCTCAGGCCAATAAAAAACTTCTCTGTGTGTGGTCTTTGTGTTGGGTGCTCTCAGATTTCTGGGTTATTTTGTATTCTCTTTTCGAGTTGAAATGTTTCTGCTAGCCTTGAGATACTTGAGTTTTGAAAGTTGGATTTTGAGAATTGAAACAACTGAATACATTTAGTTCTTTCTGTTCCATGCTGTTCACTCGTGGCCCACTCTAGATGAAAAAACCATTTTTATGTCACCAGGAAAACCATTTTCATTTCATTTCCTCTTTTGGACGCCCAAAAGTGGAATCGAGCATCCATGTGTAAGAAAGGGTGGTATTCAGTTGTGGCATTTTGTGCTTTTCTGCAATTATGAGTGGTTACGAGGGGGACTTTTCAGTTTCTGCAAGAACCCATCTTTCACACTACCTGAAAGCTTGGAAATTTCATTCCAGGGTGATCTTTGTTGGGAGCATGTGGGTCGTGTAATGAATCTGTTTGGCACTATCAGTTGTGCAGCAAAAAGCTTGCATGCACTTTGTTTATTATGAAAAGGTGGAATAGTTGGTTCCAGTCTAAGTATCATTGTTGGCTCTTTACTCTGGTTTTATGATTAGAAAATCCATCCATTTCAATTGTCCAGTGTAAAATCATTGTTGAGTTACATAGGTGAAATATAAAGATTACACTTTTGATCTTGTAACAAACAGTTGTCCACTTCAGACTATGTAGTTATAAGAGGTGCTGCGCAGATCGTTGCAGGTAAATTTAAGGGTGAACTGATAGAAAGGTAAAATACTCAAGTAAAAAAAGGGAGTTTCGTTAAAGACCTGATACAGTCAAAAATAGTAGAATTAGAAGCTGCTGGGACTCCAGACCATGAATGTTGATACAGGCAATCGCTTCGATCCACCCCCTAATATTAAATCAAGCCTTTATGGCTTTACCCATTATATGATGGGCTGTTCAGTTGAACTAACAGGTCAACCCAGTTCAACCTGCTTGACCTGTGCATTTGTGTGGTGGTGGCTGTAGTATTTATTCATGGACATAACATAATTCACACTCCAAACGCAAATTGGATCTTACAAACCTAATCGATGTAAACAGTAATTAACCACCTCCTTCACAAACCTAGGAATGACCAACCAAGGATTCCTGAACGTTACAATTTAAAGGAAGCTTTTTTGCCGAAAGAAGCACATGCAAATTCATCAATGACAAAAGAAACATTTTCAAGAGTCCTGCAATATTTCATATGAACTCTGAAGCGGTCTCCAAGTATGAAATTTCAAACCAAAAACAGCACCCACAAGTCTAAACACATAACATCTCAATAGTGTCACCAAACGAATGAACAAAACAGGTATCCTACAAATTGTCCTCCCCTTTCTAACACACAGCTTCATTTCTCAATTCCTAAAATCAACTTGAACAAATTGAATATTCATTTTGCTGATATATGAGTCATGAAAGAAGAAAAATAATGCAAAGGCAATTGAAGACAGCATCTCTTTTCTTTCTCTATTGAAGTGAATGTTCATCTTACAAAAGACACGTTGTTCATCTTACTTCATGCCTACCTAAACATGACAACTAAAATTATGATACACCATGTGACTATAATAGCATGATAAATTTTTTGCAGATACACATTTCGAATATTCTCTACTTCAATCAAAACACGCAGTGACCTTTCCAACTTTTCAACGACTGTTATCAAATTGTTGTTTTCTTCTCTCCGGTTTTCTCGTTCATAAGTCGATGAATTGGCTTCCGATTGCTGCCAATTTGCTACTTCATCTTTCCAAAGGAACGCACCACAGCCATTTTCATTCTGCATAAAGATTTACACACAACCAAAATAGTTAATGCTAGATTTGAAACCTTAACAATGTATATTAACAGATCTATGAGGTAGCCTAAACAGCCTTACATTCCAATTCGGGCATTTCCAAAATTTTCTATTTGGATTCAACTGCGTACGTGAAGTATATAATTTCATATCTCCTCCTCCACATCGGCATTTTGGAGTACTCTCAGAACGGATTGTATTCGAAGATGACATTCTTAAGAAAAGAAAAAAAAAAAAAAAAACCAGGTAGACATTGATTAAAAAAAAAAGTATTACATGGAGGAAACCAATACAAACAATCAGAAAAACATTAAATCCTGGTTCAGCAGGAAACCTTGCAAACACCAAAACCATCAGATGATGAGAATTATAAAAAACCATTTCATCTAAACCACTGCAAGAAAAACACCCACTACAGATCTCCATGTAAACACCCCTAGTCCATTCAATCTAAACCCCTGCAAGAAAAACACCCACTCAGCAGGGACTGGCGTGCTTCACCCATCACCTAGCAAAAACCTGATTTGAAGAGAACAAGCATGCCCTTCCCTTCATACAAGATAAAAAACCAGAGCGCTCCACACCATTTCAGCCACTGAAACCAAAATAAAACCAGCAACTCCAGGCCATAGGCCAAATGCTCCCACCTCCAACCTTTGTTTTTATTATCCAGTTAATTACCAGTGCTCAGTTGAAGAACATAAACTTAAAAGACGTTACTCATTTGAAACCCATGTAGCATATATACATTATAAACAATAAATGAACCACGTCTCCCACTCAATCATGAAAAGCAACGACGTATAATACAGAGAAAGGAATTTACATTTCTTTTTTTGAATGTGTTGATGCTGCTTAAAGATCACAAAGTATGGTTCAAATGCAACTCTATGCATTGTTGCCAGATGCAGAACATCACCAATGGCTAAAGAAAGCTACTTTATGCTGCATTCTATAATTTTTGGTGCAGAGATTTTTCTCATGGTTTCCATGGCACTCCATAGATTTCTCCTCTGAACCCCAAAACACAATGAGATTTTTGAAGCATCCTCAAAGACAATATCCATGCAAGCGGCATGTACATGAGATTCAACTACCGAAAGCTAACATCTAAGCTCAGAATAGATGTTCAAACAGCACAAAAAAAAAAAAAATAAAAATAAACAACCCCAATATGAGGCGAGATGAGAGAGGCGGGGCGAGATGACCTGGTTCGGGTCGGGAGGGCTGCGACGGAGATGACAGGCGAGAGGGGACGCGCTGCTTGTCCGGGCTTTGGCTCAAATCAAATCGAGCCCTAGGTAGGTTGCTGGCGGCACGAACACGATGGAAGTGATGGAGACGAGAGGAGATGTTGACGAGAGGGAAGGAGGAGGAAGAAATGCGACGACGTCGGATGGCTGCCGGGAAGGCGGACAGGAAAGAGCAGGAAGAGCTCGACCGATTTGGGGATTTGCTGTGCCGCCGGGTCGTCGCGAGAGAGTCGAGAGAGAGGTGCAAGAGAGGAGATAGATGAGACGCTGGGAGAGATCGGGAGCGTGATTTCGCTCCTCCCTTCCGCTCGATTTGGCTCCCTCCTTTCGTTCACCTTCGTTTCAGTTCAGCGTCTTTTTTTTTTTCCTCCCACTGTTTGGTTTCCCTCTCATACATTATAACATATGCATATGGATCGTTGGATCTGGCGGAACAACGGACGACCACGATGAGTCCTTACACAAGACGGTGCGGACGGTCCTTACCGGAGAGGATGTGATTGGAGTTTGGGGCTGCCCAGAGTTTGGGGCAGCTTGGGGCCAAGCCGAATCAGAGATCGAGAGGGGCGAGGGGAGAGTGGGTTGCGACGCTGAGCGAGAGAGTGAGACGATCTTGAGAGAATGGTCGAACCCAGGCTGGAGATGACGCGCGGGATCCGAAACCCATGCCGGAGATGACGACGCGAAATGGGATTTGCAGTGCCGCCGTGTCGTCGCCGGAGAGCAGAGAGAAATGGGATACCGAGAGGGAGAGATGCGGGAGAGGAGAGAGATGAGATCGTCCGGGCGCTTGAGATGCGGGAGAGGAGAGAGATGAGATCGTCCGGGCGCTTCTCGCTTCGCTTCAAAATGGATTTGGGCGAGTTCAGTGTTTCCCCCTCTGTTTTCGTTCGTTCCCTCTCATAGGTTATAAACGAGAAGCGAGGTGCGTTGGATCTTGATGAAACACGGACGGCCCGGATGAGTCCTTATACATATATGGTGCGGACGGTCCTTACAGGACCGTCTCCCATATATATATATATATATATAGTTTGAAATTATCCATTGCATGGTGTTTCGGAGCATACCGTTGGATCTATGGGGATGGGTCAATTCTTTTATGGGGTGAAACTTGTGGGCTGTAATGATGATCAGGTGGGACCCGTATTTCATGCACTGTTAGGCTTTATCCAGGAGTTTGAATCTCCCAGCCACATTCTAAGGCGTGCATGGAAGGTATCATGCAGCATGTTGTGTTTGATTAAATGATGGCCCGTCATGGCTGATGGAATTCAGTCCGTGTCAGTCTACATAACTTGCCTCAAAATCGAAAGGAGGGCCTTTGCTTGACTTCCAACCCCTAAGATCAATGTCCCTGATCAATCATGATGCCCACTTTTCATGAACCCAAACCACTATATTGTGTGGATGATCATACCAATGTGACCAGATTTGTGTCCGACTAACTTTGCTGTTAGAGAAGGACATGCACCGTGGGGAAACTTGAGGTTATCATTGGATATTAGGGATAGCTTACCTAGCTGAAGACTATCAGCTGAACCAATGGCAAGACGAAACATTGATCTCAATCATACACTGCTTGTGGGTCATTACATGGTCTGTTAACCTAGGTCAGTATTTCTCCTAAGGCCGTGGCCCCCAGAGGTTTGATAATAGTAAGGAAATTTGCATCCTTCTAACTGAAGTTCGGTGTCACTCGCAAGTCGCAAGGAACACAAGGAAATAAAGCAGAAAATTAGAGCAATTTTCCTCTCTTGCTTGGCTGAAAGATAAAAGATAAAAGAAAAAAAGACGGGTTTCTTCTGCCATGGAAATAAAACTCTGTGGGGTTCAGAGTCCTATTTCTTCCCCCAAAAAAAAAAAAATCAATCGAAAATCTTCCGGTTGGCTTGAAAGTTGAATGCGTTGCAAATGTTAAAAGCTTGAAAATTGTGGAAACTATACTCATGCGTTGCAAATGTTAAAAAAGTGAGAATTTTAAGATTCTCTATCGAGCAATCAAAATTAAGCCCACTACGAAGCTCTCCACATGTAGGAGATCCAGACCATAAATCAGGCCATGGATGGACGCAATGTTCCTTTTCTCGAAAGCCCATGAAACAAACAAATGTAATTTTTAGTAGAGATTTTAACAAGGTGGGCCCACATTAGTTAAGTTTGGGCTGTGTTTAATGCCATTAGGCTGATCCTGGGCCTCTATTTTTTTAGCCTGATGGTTAACAGGCTGGCTGAGTATGCTTAATGCCCAATCAAGCACTTGGTATGGGCCTAACCTTCAAAAGGGACTTTGGACAAAACCGGCTGAGCTTTGAAGGAGTTAAAATGTAATATTGAAGGCAACCCTCTAGTTTTTCAATTACCTTGCAAAAAAGTAGATATTTTTCACACATTTTGGAGCAGCCGGATTTCAACATCCGTGGCCCTAGAGTTTGTGTAATGGGGAAGCCGTGAAAAAAAAAATGCTGGGTATGACTTCCACTTTCTTTTCTTTCTTTTTTTCTCATTTATTGCGGCATAAATCTTCTCAAATATATCAAGATTTTCATGCAATTTTCTTGGCTAAAGCAGAAAGTGAAGTCCAAAACCCCACCTCAACCTATATCTCCTCGGAAGGGCCATTACAGGGTCACCTGCGACCCTCGAACAAAGGTTCCAAAACCTACACATGCTTAATTACAAGGTCTTTAGATTTATGGCAACTATAGAACCTCCAAGGACATAATGGGTTCAAATGGTTTGAAAAATCTTGAAATTTCAGGGGAAGCTTTACTGAGCTAAGCATAGTCCAGTAGATCATAACTAATAGATTTTCTGCCCAAACCATTCTTCATCAAGTTCTAATGTCTTTTTTTCATAACCCTAAAACCTAAAAGGCCTCAAATGACTTCTCAAATGTCCTAAAATCAAGAGGAATCCTCTAGTAGGTCTAAATAGTGTAATCATAGATTAGGTGGACATAATTGTCAGATTTTGGGACCTAATTGTCCCTCACTAATTTCGAGGTTTTTCACCATCCTGAAATTCGAAGTATTTAAAACAGCCTTCTAAAATCAATGGGAAAACCCTTTTATTTGGCTAAATAGGCCAACTATCACTTAGTAGAACAAAATCAACAGATCACAACAGTTTCTAGAGTTTTGAGTGACTTTTTTTTTTCCTACCCTAGCCAAGGGGGTGCAAGAAGAAAGCACACACAAGTGAAAAATGAGCTCTCACAAGTGAAAAGAGGTAGCGTACCTAAGGTTCGAACCCTAGGTAGTAAGGTGAGAACTGCCGCTCAAATAAGGAGTTGTTCTCAGTTTTGTTTGACCTTGAAATCCAAAGTATTTAAAAAGACCTCAAAAGGTTCAGAAATCAATGGAAAATCCTTTAACTTTGATTCCATTCAATTTTTAGTGTTTTCTACCGCCCTAGAGCCTGTAATGGATTTAAAAAGTTTGGAATCACTGATAGACTACCCATTGAGGCCTAACAGATTGCTTGAGTAATGAACCAAAGACTCATGAGTCTCAAATGATGAATTATGGGCCAAAATAATCTGGGCCCACTTCTGGGGTCCCGCCAATCTTTGGAACCATTCTAGAGAAAAATAAATGATGATTTTCATGCCAACAGATAGGTTATTACATTTTTACCATGATGCTACATATACCAATTGGATTATATTTAATTAATTATTGAGATTTCATAACATGAGTAGTTTATGACATGGTTCATATTATCTTTTAAGTGTCATAAATTTGTCATGCTCAACACAATTATCTATATGGTTCATATTATCTTAGAAGTGTCATAAATTTGTCATGCTCAACACAATTATCTAATGCAAGATTTGAATGATGGACAACCCTATATAATATACATCCTTTTCTTTTATCTAACATTCATAACTTTATGTTCAAATATTTTTGAATCGGTAAGATATTAAAAAAAAATTCTAAAAGTCTACAGAATTATTGAGATATTGAAAGAAAACTAAAAATAAGAAGGTTTCAACTACTGTATTAATCATCGCGTTCCTTATTCCTTTGAACGTGTTGATATGTTATTCTCTTTCTTCACTTTAATTTTGTCTTTACAGAGGTTTTCATATATTTGTTGTATTGCTATTTAATCAATAGTATAGGCAATAATTATCCTTCCCAAACCAATCTCCCTGGTTTTCCTGTTGATTCCATCCCTTTACGTGTCTCTGTTTTGTTTACAATGTATTTATGAACCAATTCCTATGGTAAAATGAAGAGAGGAAAACGGGACCTTTGGCGTCATTATTGAAAATTTGAGTCCTCTGCCACTGATTTAAAGTTTTGAGGGCTCTGCACTTTAACTTTTGATTTTCTTTTCTTTTTTACACTGTTATTTTTAGTGTGTATGAATTACTTTCCTACAAAGTTTCGTGTTCTTTTAAGAAAGAAGAAAAAATAGGTCTTATATTTGAGAACATTAATTTGGTATTTGGGAGACCAAGTCTTCTATGACTCTAGAGTCCCAGCATGGAGCCAATAAAGGTCCGTGGGAAACCATCTACTTTCTCAGCAATTGACAATATGGATCACAGAACCCTGGAGGCTGCAGTAAATGAATCCTAAGCTCAGATAACAGAGAGGGAACATTCACATGAGAGCAGCAAGTTTACACCAACAGACTTTTTTTTACTTCCTTCAAATTTACCATTGCTTACTGTCTATGTAACACATCTTAATATAGTTTGAATTTTAAAAGATGAATAACTGCAACAATCTTAAGATTTTTTAAACCAACACTTTTAAAACCAAAGAAATCATTTGCATAGTATAATGTATTGTTGCTATCACTAGATCTGCACTCCTAATCTAGTTCTTTGGGAGTTGGCATCCTGGTGTCCAAGAGTAGAGTTCTGGAGGCAAGCTGCCATTAGCGATCATGTCAGGCGGGACACCACACAGGTTGGACACCTCGAAATGGTGATGGTGATTTGGGTGGAATTGATTATGGGCAGCGGCGACATCATCTTCGTCAATTGGAAGTCGATCAAATGTTGCATTCATGAATGATGCGGCCATGATCACCACAGGGCCAGAGGCAACAAGCGCTCCCACAACGGACCCACCAATTACTTGGCCCTGGGCACCTACCAAATAGATCGTGAGGCCAGTGACACCAGGGGGAGCCGGAGGAGGCAAGAAAGAACCCAACAGCGAGAGTATTTCGAACCGCCCATGGAGAGTGACAAGGGCACCAGAAGCAGCTGGTTGACGCAGGGTGACATTCATCACACAACCACTTCCACTAAGAATGCAGACACCACGCTGCTTCCTTCTTGCAAAGTTGGCAATGCTCTCGCCCACATCGCACCCTGAAGACACCTCCATGGCATGGGCACGAAAAGCATTGGTGCTCTCGCGGGTGATAATGATGGGCGGCTTTGGCTTGTTCTTGGAACCAGCAGGCCGGCCACGGGGCCTCCGGATGGATTCTCCCTTTCCCACGGTTGCTTTAACCGGCTTTGGCGTTGCCTTTGTCATCGCAGGTACTATCAGTGCTCTAACATCAAGACATGGCATGCGGGCACCATTAGTATCTCCTTGGCCATCACTGTTCTTGTTCTTAAATCCAACGGAAGGAGGTCCTAGATCTTGGGCAGCCATTCATGCAAACCTTGCACCCAACTTCTCGTCTACTCACAGAAAAGCAGAGGCTTTTTTGTTGCAACTAATGTGTCAAAAATGACACTTAAGTAGTAGGTTTATGCTGATAAAACTATAGAAAAAGTTCAAAAGAATGAATGAAGATTAGGAGGTGATTAAGTTACACCACCACGTTAAATCTTAGTTAAAGTAATTTCAGCACTACCTAACCTCCAACAGGCTCTCCTCTCATGTAATGCGTCCTTTGCACTAGAAGCTTAAATTTATTATTAAAAAAAAGGAAGCAAATGTCTTCTTTAGTGAATATAAAAACCAAACTAAGAGAGCCAGGATGCCTCTGCTTTGGTACCTTGTAATTAATCAATACTTTCATGAAATGCTAGGTTACAAACCATCCCCCTTACTCCTCTAAACTAGAAATTTAGTTTTGGCAAATAACACATGATCCCTCTTGACAAAGTAGCTCTCAAATAGTTATGTATAAAAAATGGATGACTAGCTGAATTTCCCCAAAAAGAATGAAATTATATTCACACTATACGGGGTTGGATTTAGCCCTGGCAATCGCCATAGTACTTACAGAATATAAGTTGGAGATTTGTTGAGCTGGCAAACAAGAAATGTGGAAGGAAAATTAGATTATCAGAAGATGCCAAATATGTTAGTCCCGTGACAGAAAATCAACTGCGGTTAGATGGTTCAGATCAAATGTTACAGATCAGGTAAAGTCCAGAGAGGCATTTTTTCTCACTATGAAAACACTAATCCCAAATTAGTCGTGTGCGCCTAAGTCAAAAACATACCCGATAGTAAAGTAGAATACAACCTCAATCTCAAGGCACAGGGAAGCAGCTAAGCCGAGTTTTTCTTTTCTTTTCCATTTTTCTAGTATGTACAGCTGATCAGATCTAACACTTCATCGTAAATACTTTGACCAAACTGTAACAAGGTGTTGCCAAGCGACTCAACTCACTACAAGACCCTGAGAAACCAGGAGACAACTTATCAGTAATTGTGTTGCCAGATCTGGTGTGATGGCTGAGATGGGGGACCCTGAGAGGCAGTTAAGCTCCCATCGTTAGGTGTTTGCTGATGTTCCTGAGAGACTGATGCCTGAGAATGATAGAAAGTAGGGTACCCCAGAGATCCATAATGCGATGGCTGCTGACCTTGGCGGAACCCACTATTCTGATTTTGCCCCTGAAGGCTGTAATATGTGCTGGCAGGAAGGGCTGATATAGTTCTTGAACCAGGCCCATGGATCCACATGGCAGAGCCTTCGTTCTGGTAAATGAAATACCCAAAGGTGATAAACAGCATGATCCAAAACAATTAATAATTTTAGGATTACACACTAGTGGAGCAACATATTACCTGTTGGACAGAGCCATAATGGTTGCTTTCTTTGTACTGAGAACTCATTACATCTTCATAACTAACTGTTGTGCTGGGAGGGGTGGTAGAGGGATTCAGCGTGAAACTCCCAGGAATGTTAGCTGAACTTCCAAAGCCTCCGTAACCAGATGCTACAGTGGCAGACTGAGGTAAACTGCTCACAGAAATGCTGTTTTTATACTGTGGTAGTGAATACTTCACACCACCACCGTGCACTGCTGCCGGAGATTGGTGGTAAGCACTGTTACCTGCATATGTTTGCTGGAAAGCAGATGGCAAATATGTATAGCTTGGCAAAAATGGATAGCTAACCATGCTGGCAAAATGTCCTAGAGGGAGAGTTGGCTGAGAATAAGGATGCACAGGAAGATGCTGAGGAGCTGCAGGGCCAGCAGGAAGGCTGGTGCTAGGCAATGATTGTGGCGTAGGCTGAGGCGACGAGAACATACTCGGCTTCAAAGCCTGCATGCACCATATGATCATTTGAGCAGCTGCTGAATATAAGTAAAGACATATTTAGGATGCTTTTTTTTTTTTTCAAGAATTCAGGCTAGCTTTTGTCCTTGGGGCTTGTTTGTGCAAAGCTGTGAAACATAGAAACAAGGCCCCAAGGACGAGGGTCCGATGCGGGTTTCCTCTCTCTCGCAGAAAATTCCCACAGAAATAGGGATTTTCGGCAGAGAGCCTTTCTGCACCAAACAAACAAAATTAGTATCCTGGGGAACCAAGCTTCCCACTTCAGCAGAAAAAACCTTGCACAAACATGCCTTTAATGTAGTGAGGAAACATTTAAAATTTTAATTCGGGCCCCAATTAGAGAGGTAGTGGGGCCAAGTATGACTCAAAAACTGAATGGGGCATAAAGCAAGTCCCTCAGGTAAATCGCCCAAGTAGACTCCCATGACCCATCATTATATTGGTTGCATATGAATAAATGAACATCAAATGTCATTTGTTTAGAAACTTTGTTATATGATGAATAGTTGTCGGTTCCAATAGGATGGGCTGGTATCTTTTTTTTTTTTGCAAGGTAACACCCTAAGCCGGGATATTGCTAACGAGGGAACTCCACCACCTCGACCGCACTTTGCGGGACCGACGTGGCTTCTAAACCCCCGACCAACCTAACTAGTTGGATGGACAGCATTATGGATCTCTCCTACCACTAGGGACCCTTTGGGCTGCACGAGCCAGACGGCGTCACGGATTTCTCCTGCCAGGTCAGCAGAACCTGAGCCCTCCACGAAGCCACAGGGCAGCGTTCCTGGAGCCTCTACTGGGAGTCGAAGCGACAACCTCCAGATCACGGAGCGGAGCCTTTACCAACCGAACTAAATAAGAGTTGGTAACTAAATAAGAGGTTGTATGGGCTGGTATCTTACTGACTCTTGTCAGCACCAACCCAAATTCACTGTGGAACAGAAAACCATCGGTTTTGCAGAAAATATGTGAACTGATTGTGATTGAGAGTACATGCAAATAAAACCTTCTTGAAGGATGCAGCAGCTCCACTCACTAGCTGTTGAGAAACAACTAAGGCAAGACAGAGTTGCTGATTTTTAACTTTGAAGGAGATGCATACCTCTGGCATGGACAGGGTTGCCCCGCTGATGGAAGACACTGCACTGCTATATTTTGTAGGCATTGATTGTGTTGCGAGGAATGGAGAGTAGGGAATATCAGATTCTCGTAGAGGTTGGAGACTTGATGACATTATATTAGTTGGTAAAGAATTTACATATGGTTGCTGTAAACAGTCATGTCATTAAGGAGTTAGGACCATATTTTGCAAGAGAAAAGATCAAGTACACAGCTATAACTACAGCTACAAATGAAAAGGAATGTTAAAAAAAAAAAAAAAAAAAAGATCCCACCTATAAAGTATACACTAAGAACATTGAAGTTTGTTTCACATCGGAACATGTTATCAAAAGCAGCAATTGTTCAGACATATAGACAAAATAAAAAATAAAAAAAAGGGAAAAACAAAAACTTAACAAACAAAAAATGTCATTTTTGGTCTTACTATGGGAGTGGAAGTTCTCATAGAATTATAAGCCTACACAGTAACTTCCCCGCTCAAACCATTTCGGACAATCTGCCACAGGCTGAACTTGCAGCTTTTCTCTAAGGCTTTAGAAATTTGCACCTCAAAACAAATTCGGAACCTTTTTATTGAAGGGGACACTATGCTAATTGTGGACGCAGGCCAACACAAAAACAGTCACATGGGAGCTCATGCATCCTCGGGGAAAAATCCAGAAAAGGTACAAAATAAAAAAATGCACGGGATCAATATGTAGAAGATCATCAAACAGTGTAGCAGATCCGCTTGAAAAGCTTGCAGCTCCCCTGCTACTAGTCAGTACCTCATTACCAATCCACATCTGGCATCTGTTCTTTATCTGACCTTTCCTCTGCAGGTTAACGCAGGCTACAACTTCAAAGGCGCCTGAACTAAATGTTCAGTCAAGTACCGGGAGTTCAAGTTTTGCTATACAAATAGACTCCACCGGCTTGTACACATCTACTGCACAGTTAACATGATTGCTTCGATAGTAGTTACTATAGCTGATCTCTCCCCGTACTCGTCCTTTTAGCCAAAAAAAAAAAGACAATTCCTAAAATTATATATTAATGACATTATTTTTCTTTTTTTTATATATATTTTTCAACATTTGAAAAGTATTTTGGGTGGCAACTAGGCCACCTCGACTCAAATTGAGGGGTCTAAGTCATCCACCGATTCCAAAGTTTTAAGACCTTGGTCTGTAACGCAGCCTCTGGCAGATTTGAGACTGACCTTATGCATTCCAAGTTCCTCTTCGACCATCTCCAGAGTCCATCCCTCCTGTAATCAACCAATTATAAGCTTTTCAACTATGCCATATCCCCATCATAAATAGGCAGCATAACAAACTAAACAAACTAATTCACCATTCCCCCCAGTAGCAGTAATTGGTCTTTGAACTTTCTTTTTATTGTTTTTGTTTTTTCTTTCCCTGTTCATAGACTGCAACCTTATATGTATCTTGCATATCAGCCAATAAAAACCAGTTTACTGGGTGCCAATATAACAGCTAGACCCATTATTTTGACCTTGTTATGAAGACATGTAGAAAGTTTTCATGCTACACTTCAATGATAATTCAATGACTGCTACTACAAATTAATGATTCCTACAACTGTTTTGGCAGCAAAACGTATGCACCGATAAGCAGGAAACCACTAGAAAGGTTAACAAATATTTAACACTTGGCATATGAAAATATTGAGCATTTTTCTGTTAATGAAACATGCCATGTCTTCATGCACGTCAGAGATGGGAGAGATGGGTAGCATTTTTCAACCTTTTGTTAGTTGTGGCTTAGCCATTTTGTTTAATTAGTTGATTAAGTGTAGGAGCAGTAAGAGTACTTATCTAACTTCAGCTATGCGTGGGGCCAGTAAGTTCCTAAAAGGTAGGATATGATGTATTTAAATGAAAAGATGAATGGAATTAGGGGCTATCAGTTGCCTCATTTTAGTCTTCTTGGATTCTCGAGGTTTTGGCTGTCCCTCAAAGAAGAGCCAACTTTGCTTCTCTCCCACTCTTCACCTTCCTAGTTCCTATCACCATTCCACGTAAAAAGAAAGCCCAGATCAGACCTGATGGTCTACCAGACTACAGCCAATTGCAAGATATACATATCAGTTAACTACAGCAAGTGCAACAGGTAAATTTATAAAAAAGAGAAAGATGTATCCATGGCAATAAAAAAAATTCATCACCCAACCTCGCTCAAAGTATCAAGCTCGTGCATGTTATAAAAACCACATTAGAATGTGAGTGCGCAAAAACTAGAGAAATTGTCTGGCAAAGGCCTGCCAGTATGCAATCAAGGTCACAAAAGACAAACAAGGAAAGTAACTGAGTAGTACAGTACCATTACATTGGAAAAGGGAGCAAGATTCGGCATCTGAGAGTTCGTTTGAGGATAGGAGTATGATGCAGTATTTGTTTGAGCAGTGTTTTCAAATGAGTAGCCAGATACAGATGGCAATGCATAATGAGGTCCTTGTGATGCCTCCACAGTTGTATCACGCTTTACAACCTCAGGTTGTGAAGATGAAGCAGAATCAACAATCTCATTTGAAGAAGATATCACTGACTCGTTAGAATAGTTTTCAGCATTTCTGTCAGAAAAGAACCCTATAAAACATCATAAATGTATCCTAAGGTATAATGAATCAATGATTGAAGTGAACAGAGACGAGACCTGATTTTTGTGTGTTCCAAAGGAGATACATCAGCTGCCACAGAAGATACGTCAGCTGACACAGGAGGATCCTCCAAGTTATTCTTCAGGCTCTTTGAAGCAAATGTTCCAGAAAATGGAGCACTGAGACCAGAACCAAAGCTGCCAAAGCTCAAATGCGAGCAGTCTGCAGTTGGAACCTGCAGATGATCAGGAATTATAACTGCCGGATTATTGTCAGCAGGTGGTGCACCAAGATCTTCCTTACGCAAACTTAATTGCTGCAAGCTTGTAGCAGCTGATGATACAGCTACACTAACATCCCCAGATGAAGATGGTGCAGGATAATCAGTAACAGATAAATGTGGGGAACTACCAAACCCTGGAAATTATTAAAAAAAAAAAAAAAAACAATAATTCAGTAGAGAAAGTAGAAATTAATTTCCATACCTTCCATTTGATATGAACAAGTTAAAAAATAAACCCATCAACACAATCATTTCCATATTAAGACAAGAAGCTCCATGTTGTGTATGAACTTGACCAATCCATTGATCAAAATAAGTGTCGATATCTTTGTTACACAGGTTATTTTGTTGCATGCATAAAAAAAATATCAGTGAGCAAGATAGCGATGTCATTTTTGTCCAGAATAATATAATGATGCCATTAGAAACATGTTTTCTCTGCCATGGTATCATTTCCACTGCGTTCAGCTTTGAACACGACTGTTTTCACCATACCTAGCCTCTGTTGTATTGTATCTCTTGGGCATTTTCACCATGGCCAGATTTCAATGTTGTTTTTTACCCCCACCAGCTCTTACTGTGTCAGTGAACTCAATTCGCGAGAATATCAGTTCGCATTTAAAACCCAAAAACAAAAATTCACTGCAAAAAACTTTTTTTTTTTAATTCTGTGTGCTGAGTACAAACCACATTAAGATTTCACATCAAATCATTTAAAAAAAAAAAAAAAGTAACTCCACATCGGCTATATCAAAATCTTTGTTTGGAAGTAACAACAGTGTCAGAAAGTGTTTTTCAAATTCAGATAGGAATTTCCACATGAACGACATCAAATTTACCATTTTACTACAGTGGAAACTCTCTTCTTCTTTTGTGGTACCAAATATACTTTTATTGCCAACTAAACAAAGAAACAGCACAAGATGGGCTTTTCCCAAGAACAAAGGAAAAGGATATAAGAGCATTATACCCTCCCCAATAAAATAAAATAAAATAAAGTAAAAGGATACAGCAATCAAATGTATTCACATCAATTATAATGTTTAAAATTACCTTCTTGATGCTCAAATGCATGTCTTTGAGGCTGGTGAGAACTTCTATCCTCAAATGTGCAGTCATCAAAATGAGATGCACCTTCAGAACTTTCCACCTGTATGTGTCTATCAGATGCAGAAGCAGCTCCCGGGATGCCTGCTCCAAGATTTTCAGTAGGTGCATGTCCCTCTGTTACTTGGACTTCATTTGACCCTGAAGTTAAATGCCAATTATCTCCATCAAGATGTAAGCTAGAGGAAGGATCGACATAAACCGCTGAAGCACCAGATGGCTCTAAAATAGATGGCCCACTTGCAGCTGGTAACTGCTCAGCTAAAGTCCAATCATCATGCGATACATGTTGGTTAACACCAATGCTTGGCTCATGAATGATCTCTGAAACCTTGGATACAGGACCTTGGGACGAATGCAACTCATGGTGAGATTCAGATGTTTGAGTTGTGTAAATAGGAGGATGATTGACACTGGGGTGCAATGTATTAGGCATAACTGCATTATGAGGTGGATAGGAAGCCTCAGTCGTAGTAATTGGCAAATTAGAGGCCCTTCGATGTGGTCTACCCATCTTCACAATGTCAGCCATTGAAACTTGACCAGGGACCCCCAGCCAAGCAGGTTGAAATCCAGATGAAGGTTGTGAAGGCAAAGAAACACCATCAGTTGTGCCAACTGCCTGAACTGTGTTTTCGGTGGAAACAGATTCACTGCAAAAGTTATTAAAGAAGCATTCTAACAGTCAATAACAACTAAGATTATAGATTTGTACTTTGACAGGATGCCACATATCAAGAAAACTATTGCCAAACAAAAGAATCTAAGTGTATAAGCATTTATAGACAAAAGCTTGTTTACATAAACAGCATTCGCTAACCTCTAATCTTAAAAATTCCTATGAAAGCGGACACATGTAGGTAAATGCAAGAGCTACCTGAGATGAGAAGTGTATATCTAGCATCACTTTTGAACATCCATGCATAAAACACATGGAAACAATGCATATAACTTGAGAGATAAAAATAATAGCATGGTTTGTTTCTCTAAAAACCTTTGGCTTGGGGCACCTGCATAACCTTGCATCTAATTATGAAAGGTATTTGACAAGATTTCTAGCAGGATGAAGTCAAATCATTGGTTTCAAGCAGCCAAACTCCTAGATGTTAATAGATCTAGGGGTTTTCTCGTAAGGTATTGAATATCGGAGATAGAAGAGAGAGAAAAGGACACAGAAAGAGAGATTTTAAGAGAAAAAAGAGATGGTCAAATAACCCTAGGATGGGCAACCACTCATGGTTTATTTCTCTAAACTACAAAGAACCCCCTACACTTTCTGATAATTACACCAAGGTCCTCAATATAAATCTAATTACATATATGCCCCTTTCTATGACTCATAACTCCCTCCCACTCTCAAGCTGGTTTAGATATATTTACTATGCCCAACTTGGACAAGACATTATTTAATTTATTTTTGTTAACTGACATAGTAAGAAAATCTGCAACTTGATCAGCGGTATTTACATATAGCAGCACAACATCCTCCTTTTCAAATTCTTCTCTGATGAAGTGGTAATCCACTTCCCCAAGTTATGTTTTCTCATGATAAACAGGATGATTAGCAAGCTTAATCGCTGACTTACTATCCATGTAAAGATCATAGATCCATTTTGCTTGAACCCTAACTCCTCCATCGATTCAATGCCCTTAACCACAACAGTTAATAACAACCATGTGCCACCGTCCAATATTCAGCTTCTGCACTTGACTTTGCAGCAACAGGTGTATCCAACTCTTCCAGGAGACCAAGTTTCCACCCACCATCGTACAATATCCTATAGTAGACTTTCTATTAGTGGTAGACCCAACCCAATTTATATCAGTATAAGCTTTTTGCATTTGCATGCCCATATGACTTGTACAAAATACATTGACTTAGTGATCCTTACGAGTACCTGAGGATTCTATAAACTACAGCCAAATGTTATATTCTTGGAGCATGCATAAACTGCCTAACCGAGCTTCCAGAATAGACCGACCTAGGTATTGGTGGAGTGGCATAACTGGCCAAATGTTGTATTCTTTTCAAGAACCTGAAGTTGTGTTCGAAATCCACCCAGATTTGCCCAGTGTGCATTTGTATAGCAGGTGTCACCCAAGGGAATAGTCCTGTCAAAGACCTCAAAGATACCCACGTCATCAACCAAAAAGTAAAAGAAAACCTTCCAGCATAAGATATATCAGGCCTGGTGATAGTTAGATAGATCAATTTCCCCACCACCCTCTAATACATCCTTCAGTCATGCATGATCTCCCGACTTTCTATGCAATCCATGGTTTTATTCAATTGGGTATCTGCTGGTTTTGCACCTAGCTTCCCAGTTTCTTCAAGAAGATCAAGAGTGTATTTCAGCTGTGAAATTAAAATCCCATTTTTGTACCTCGCTACTTCAATTCCAAGAAAATATTTTAGTGATCCGAGGTCTTTGATTTCAAATTTAGTGTACAAAAAACCTTTAACTCAGATATCTTCCACATCATTCCCTATGAGTATAATGTCATCAACAAACATTGCTAACAAAGTTACCTTCATATCTCTTTATAAACACACTGGTTTGCATGACACCTCCTGAACCCAAACTGTATCACCACCTTACAGAATCTCTCAAACCAGGCTCGGGACAATTGCTTTAATCCATATAAGCATTTTTTAGAAGACAAACCTTGTCTTCTTGCCTCCAAACAAAACCTAGAGACAAGTTCATATATACCTCTTCCTTCTGATCTCCATGTAAGAAAGGCATTTTTTACATCTACCTGGTACAATGGCTAGACAAGTTCGCTGCCAAAGACAAGATTCCTCGAATGGAATTAAGTTTGGCCACTGAAGAGAGTTTCAAAATGATCCACTCCATATGATTGAGTAAATCCCTTAGCAACAAGCCTCCCTTTATATCTTTTGATAATACCATCTGGATTACACTTAAGTGTAAATGCCCACTTACACCCAACTATATGCTTCCCTTCTAGAAGAGCCGTCAGCACCCAAGTACCATTCTTTTCAAGAGACTGCATTTCCCCAACCATTGCTTCTCTCCACTTAGGATCAGTAAGCGCTTCTAACACATATTTACGTATGCATTCGGATGACAACTTTGTAATAAGAGCACAAAAATCAGAGGATAAATGATGGTAAGAGAATAAATTTTGGATTGGGTGATGGGTAACACAAAACCCTGTACCTATGCACAAAGCACTTGGGAGATCAAGGTCAGACGAATTACCTGGGTGTGGGATGGTTTCTGACTGGATAGAAGAGTCTTAAGGAGTTGTGAGGATCTGAATCTAGAGCTTTCGTCGATGATGGGTATAGCTAAGAACAATGGTCTACTTTCTTTCCTCTGGAATAAACCTCCTTGAATCACACTAACGTCAACCATCCAAGTGAAGATATAACTTGTCAACTCAGATTAAGGAGAAACTAGTGGATGCCTACACCTAGATTCACATCATAGGCCAAGAAGATATCCACACTTGTTTTCTTCTACTCAAGGAACAAGGACAGAATTTCTTATAATAAAAAAAACACATCCAGATCACAAGTAAACAAGACTGCCAAACACTGCAGCCCCTCCAAGTAGGCTGCTGAACACTACAGGCGGCAGTTGACTGTGCCACATCTATTCCTCAATGACCCCATGCACTCCCAATGTTTTAAATCAGGCCGTCGATCCATTCCAGAGGCACTATTACACATGCCCGGGGTTGTCAAACAGTGTGGGATGGCCACATTAGTATCACACACCTGTAGCCATTCACGCTCACACCACTCACCTGGCCCGGCCAAACCTAAGCACATGTTTGGCTAGGGCAAAAACCATCAAATCTTTGTCTAGTTTGAAATTCAACCCATAGTCTCCCTTAGTCTTAGTCTCTTCTTGCAGATTAACCACTCTGTTACCAAGTTAAACTCCTAAATGTTCATAACTAGGGCTTTCTCTTAAAGTATTGAATATTGGAGAATAGAAGAGAGAAAAAGGGATATAGAAAGAGAGTTTTTAAGAGAAAAGAGATAGTAAAATTACCCTTACCCTAGCTACACTTCCTGATAATTACATCAAGGTCCTCAATATAAATCTAATTACATATATGCCCTTATGTATGACTCATAACACAAACTACACTGAATGCATGATCAGAGCCCCAGTATGTTAGACAGGGACATTGGGGCAGTAAAGAGAAGTCATTGCGCTGCTAGTTTCTAAAAAAATCATTTAATATTTGACCTTTCAAAGTCACACAAACAAGTGAGTAAAAAAAAAAAAGATTATAATCATTGATTCCTAAATGAAATACCGATTCCACTCTCCAATGAGTTTGTAAGTACAAAAGAATCAAATAGCAACTTCATCCCCTGGATTCATCTTATGTTCTGATTTACCTTCTAGGCTTAGATATACCACTCTCAATTCCCAATTTGTGAAGCACAACTGAAAAGGGATATAAACAGAGAAATTAAACAAGCTTGTTGCCCCTAAAACATGTCCACAAATTGCTTGACTTATTTAAGCATTGATACAAGTGAAAAGAGTCGCTGTGAGAAAACAAAGAACAAACAAAAAGAAAAAACAAACATGCTTATCAAAATGACCGTAGGGACAGGGACTAAATTGAAAATAAGTCTTCACTTCATAAAAGGTTTTCTCAATGTTTTATCAGTAATATCAAAACAAGATGAACTTACAATCACAACCACTGAATCAGTAATATTTGCCAACTTATGATCCTGCCTAATGACCAAATACCAATAAAACCTGTCACTATCCCACATAGTGATGAGCATAGGCTACACCTTCCAAAAGTCAGTTGATCTTAAAATTATTCAAAAGATCATCTAACAGCCTATCAAACAAGTCCAATTCCAAATTTTTCAAACTAGAACATTCCATATGGCCTTCAATATATATGAAATAGGACATACCATAGAGTATCGTTTGAAAATCATGCATAACATGTGTAATTTGATATGCATTTCTTTAGCCAAACAATCCCATCAGGTTCGCCTTCCTCTTCATCCCCTTGAAATGCATTTTACCAGACCTCCACATCAAGACCGCATCACACACTCACACATAACTCATCCTTAATGGTCAGATATGATGCCAAAGACTCAAAATAGTGGTTTTCCAGTAAGTGTTAGGATCTCGTGTTTTAATTTTAAAAAATAAATAAATAAATAAATACAAATAAAGGTTTCCTAATCAACTTAACCCTCCATTTACAGGTAATTAAAAAACAATGGCATAGTTGTCAAATCATTAGCTAATAATCATCTTCGAGTATTATCGGGGTTTGCATGTGAATTCTATGTCATTCCAAGTATTGGACTCTCCCCTCCTTGCACTTGCAACACTTAATTTCTCCATACAGGGTCATTCCCTATCTTCTATGAACATGCCGAAAGCATCTTCATCAATATTACTTGATTTCACCGTCCACTAGAAGTGAAACCAAAAACAAGATAAATGGAAAACATAAAAGAATAATAAACAAATCATTCTATTATAATCCAGTTTTAGGCAAGGAATCTGCCACCCCTTTAATTACAAAATAGCACTTAAGTCGCCGACCTCCACTATTAGGAGCCCAGGAAATGGGGCCTAGAAAATCCCCAAAGCCTCTCTAATGGTCTACATGTCAGCCTCGTTGGACTCCTTTATGCCTAAGCACTTAAGTCACTGACTTCCAGTATTTGGAGCCCAGGAAATGACACCTAGAAAATCCCCAAAGCCTCTCTAATGGTCTACCTGCCAGCCTTGTTGGACTCCTTTATGCCTATAGGGCCAGCAAAAGACCAAAACCACGCCAAAGCCTCTCTAATGGTCTACATGCCAGCCTCATTGGACTCCTTTATGCCTATACGACCAGCAAAAGACCCCCCCCCCCCACCCCCCCCCAACAAAAAAAAAAAAAAAAAAAGAAAATAATAAAAATAAATAAATGCCATCCAGCACCAGCTTCAACCCCGGCAGCCACATCAAATTGCTTGAAGCACAATCTTCTTGACAGCACTTCTCCCTTTAACTCTACATCAATCAAGCACACCTCCTAATTGTAGTTCTCTAATTTGCAACTAACCCCAATGAGCATCAATCTTCTAAACATAACTATAATCAATGATCATATCAGTAACTTCATCAACCCCTCTTTCTACCACATTAAATAACCTGTTACTTCTCTCCTTCCATAAGGACCATAGAATAACTAGCATAGAAGATTTCTATTTAAGTTTGTCTTCTAAAAGAGAGTGGGAATTGCATCCACTAAAAACATGGACTCACATATTTGGGGAAGCACCAACCGACCCCAAATCTGGATAGGAAAAAGTCCCAAATCTTTTGAGAAAAAAAAAAAGGGCAACAAATGAGAAGGTGATCCACAGATACCTTTTCCACTTTGCACAGTAAGGATATGTCATAGATGTTTGATGAGAATACAAACCTCATTAGATTATCCACCGTATTGATCTTACCATGTGCCGCTAACCAACAAAAGCTTCCACCTTGTTGGGAGCAAGCAATACCCTACAAAGATGACAAGGAGCAAAGAGAAGATGGGCAGAAGGAACCCAGACCTGAGAATATCCCAAACGACAAGATCTGCAAATCCACATAGTGAGGGGGGCTACAGAGGATAAGATATTTAATAAGGACGCATGCTCACTCTCCTCTACCCTTTGACAGATTCCTTCTAAAAGACGCTCACCAAAGCGCATTTCCCCCCTTCATTGATAGCATCAACTCACAAATGCATTTTCATTCATCACTGCCTTGTACAACCTAGGAAATTTAGGTTTAAAGATAACTACATGCCCAAACATCTCCCCTAAGTGAAGCAAGGTGCCCTGGCAAAAACTTTAAAATAATAATAATAATAATAAACACTTCATCCATGCGTTTACAGTCCTCCCCCACATTAGAGATCACACTGCACACTTAGACACATTGGCTCTAGGCACCTTCCTCCACCACGCCCACTCCAGAACTCCACACTTACTCTCCAAAACCTTGCTCCATAGAGCATCCCCTCCTTCCCAAACCTCCACCAACACATGCCCAAAAGAGAATAATTCATGTCATAACAACTTGTACAATTCCCAGACTCTTTCTACCCTTCACTTCACTACCTCCTCTAAAAGGAAGCCCTAAAATATATGAAATGAAAAGAACACACACAACATCCAATTTTGTTGACTAATGAGCACACTTGAACTTCATCTACCAACCCCCCAAAAAATATCCTTCTCCTAAATTGGCGCAGCCCAGAAATACAATCGAGAAAGTAGATCAATCTCCTGAAGGATCGATCGAATCCAAAGATGGATTCAACCACTAGGACACACTCGTGATAAAGATAAACAATATAACTGAAGAGAAAACTCTCATAACTGAAAAGATTAATTGATAATAAGCATTCTATTACAAATGAAGCATGTCCTCTACATATAGGGCTGAACATCTTTCTTATCCACCCAGACTTTCCTAAAAACTAAAGAAACCTAATTAAAAGAGGAAACTAAATAACAATCCAAATCAAATAATCTCCTAATTTAAAGACTTCTAAATAAATCAAACTCTAAGTAAAATTCCAATTCCTAATTAAATGGATGTCCCATTGAGCTTGTGGGCTGGGCCCAATGGGTCGACGGACCTATTGTCTGGCCTGCATCATAAATATACCTTTATTTATCCCTAACATTGCTTCAAAACATCTGAGGATGGCTATTGTTTTCCCCACCTCTTGGACAGAATTGTAACAACATAAGACGATGTCACCAGCAGACTAAAGTAATTGATACGCTTTTGCAGCCAGTGCCAAACCCGTGAATAAGACTAACCACATCAGCCCTTTGAAAGAGTGTGCCAATGTATCCATCAAAATACTACAAAAGAACTTCCTGTTTGGACCCCCGGGAAGCTTGGAATAACTTGGACAAAGATCCATTCAGTAAAATGATGAATGTGGTAGATGAGATACACAATGCATGTAATCCAGAAATCGCCAGTAAACGTGGTCATGATCCCCTTGACGTCGAATTTAAAAACAATGCCCCCCTCCCTCCCCTTGTCCTTTTTACTACCATGAATAAGCTCATTAACCACCAGCGCCCCAGCTAGAACTTGTCAACATTCAACAAAGGCATCTTGATTGTAGCTAATAACAGATGGTAAAGCCTCTTTCAGGCGGTTGGCAATGACCCAACACAAGCTTGTAGAGGCACCCCACTATGCTTATCAGCCTAAGGTGATGCAACTTGACCGGGTTGGAATCCTAGGAATAAACGAAATAAAGAACCGTTGTTTTAGCTCCCTATTGAGCATGCCCCCTGTGCGGAATTCCATAATAAATCTACATTATGTCTTTTTTAAGGAAATCCCACCCAGCTTTAATAAACACAAACTGAACCCATATGGACTTTTCACTTCCTTCTTCTGAAACGTCTTGTCAAGGTCCTAGATTTCTTTGTTGATATGCCTCTTGGCTTTGATTTTAGAAGAGTTATGAGATTGAAGTTCCTCATCCGCCACTGCACTAGCCAAATCTTCTAATAGCCTTTTCCTTTCCCTCACTGAGCCAGATGCATCATTTCTCCACGTCTACAACCTTTCTTGTTACTCATACCACAACCACACTTCCTCACTAGGCCAAACTCCTCACTTCTCCATGTTCCCAACCTTCTACTTGATTTTATCTTATGTACTCAATTTTAGTTCTTTTCTTTCTAGATGCTCCACCCTTCTTAGCAAAAAGATCATAGGAAAACATACTTTTGATTTATTATCACCACACTTCTTTGATAACCTTTAGCTCCAAGAAAAAAATGCCAGTTCCATTGTTACTATTGTATTGGCTTCAGTTACATAAAATCAAATGTTTGGGAGGTGTTAAAAGGACAGAGAAGATGTGTATACATTTTACCCACTTTCCTCAGAATTTTAAAAGAAAAAATATAACTAGCAACCATCCATTGGAACTTTGTTGTATATGCCTTCTAACTACTTCAGCACAATTATAGTTGAAGGAGCTACGTATAAATAACACCAGAAGAGAAAAAACAAACCTAAGAATAAGTGATCAACCATTGCTCCAACAATGATTATTAATACGCTCATTCCATGCTCTTAGATGTGGAAATTTTGCCCAAACGATTCAACTGTGTGGTCTCAGCTCTTTTTTGTCAATGACACTAAGATAAATGGCCCACCCATCAAAAAAAGTATCTATCAGAGATTTGATTTCTTTTGAACATATAGGAGTCCACAATTAACTTCGTTAATATTGTATCTTGAATAGAAGAATTTAAGTTAAGCCCCATCCTAGAATCATTGTGAACAATGATAAGAGTGTTGCAAGATTGAGCCATTGAGGAAGAGAATTAATTCCAACTGAAACACTGTAAAGGGATGAGTTTCAAGACAAGTACATGCAGTCAAACGGTAATGCATGCTGATAAACAACGCACTAATCAGATAACCACAGTAGAGATGACTTATATCAAATGAGACACAAAAACAAAATACAAACTCATTGCAGAAAAAATGGTGCTTCGTGTATATAAATTTCATACAATGGTGCTGCATTCTAACTTCAAATTCAGCAAACAAATGAGGAACCGCAGCTTTTATTCTTAAAGTTCGAAGATGAATAACCTGAAAGATGCAGACCTGCGAGTAGAATTATTTCCAACTAGGCCAGAAGCAGGAGATGGACTTGTGATGGTGTTTGACCCATTTTCTTTTTTGTATGCAGGCTTGCCACGCATAACTCCGGACTCTGAAAATGCATATAAATGATCACTATATAACTGAGGAAATTACCACTCAATATATATGTGCATAGGGAAATTCTTCATCAGCTTGCACTAACATTCAGAAGTAGGACAGGGCTTTGTGATTGCATATACATACCAGCAGAGCTAAATTGAGTGGAGCTACTACGCCCAACATTACGGTCAGAGCCACCCCTGCCTCCACGATTGGAAGAGCTACTGGCACCTCGAGACCGGGATTCTGCACCCTCCTTGAGCTAAATCAAGCATGAGGGAAAAAAAGAATGGAAGAAAGAAAGAAACAGTAAGTCATTGTTGAAAGCATTGCAGCTATAGGAAGATTGCATGTACTAATAGTTTGGCAAGTATCTTCTTATTCCTTGTTCTTGAATGGTAGCTTGGAAATAGCTTTGAAGCAGGGATAGGCCAAATAAAGGAAAGAATTGGTTATTAATATTTATATAAAAAAATATTCCATCTTGTTACTACACAAAAAGAGATATAGGTGTAGAGAAGAAAGAATCAAGCAATGATTCCGCTAAAAAATGTTAACCAGGAGGATAGTGACGAGAAACAACAGTTCAATGCGTGATAGATCATATAACTTGACAAGTCAGTAATTCAAAGGAGAAAATACGAAAGCTCGGCAATCAATTAGCACAAATGACTGTAGGAAGAAAGAAGAAGACCCATAGACAACAAGCTCCCTTTTGTTGTGCAATTAGGAGTGAATGCAATTGAATGCAGTGTCCCAAGTCCCAACCATAGTTGTCAATCCAGGTCCATTCCAGCCAAATCGGAACACCTCCCATGAACATTTCTGTGCCAATGTCCCATCCTGTTGCAGACCATTTGCCTTTTTCATTTAAACACCAGCTTTCTGCATTTTTCCACATTTTTTACTCCACTTTTGAGATTGAAATTAGGTGCATCAGAGTAATTCACTCCTCCCAAGTCCCAACCAAAGGGGGAGACTTAAGAGACAGAAGTACAAATATGCTCTAAGAATTCATGTATGCTTGCTTTTATTAATTGCACGTTTTATGTGACATGTGACTCAGATGATGTAAACATATTTGACGAATTTGCCCAACTTTTTCCAATTCAAAATTACGAACCTCCTTCTTCTTCTCTCGCTTGCTCTTCACTTCATGAAAAGTATCTGCGAGATTTAAATATGGGCTTATGAAGATCAAGATATGAAGGCAACAGCAGAAAATAGAAAATATCAACATACTGTTCCATAGATTTAGACATCAAAAAATATATATTATGAACTGGTGCAAAATAGATGCAGCTCCCAAGAGAAAGCTATAACCATTTGTTTGATAAGAATTTCATGAAGCCCCCAACACTGACGCAGGTAAAGAGAAAGGAGTTTTGTAGGCGACAAAAGAGCTGGTTAGATGAAAAGAAACTATTATAGAGAATGAAAAAACAGACAAAACACCAAGACATTCATCCACGTAAATAGAAACAATAAGCGAAAAGACATAAAATAAAACATATATTCTGAATGACAAAAAACATAAAATAAATTTTGGCATTTACCAATTTTATAGTTGTTCTTGTGTAAGTGTGTAACTAACAAAATGAGTGCATACATACATGCATGCCATGTTGCTATGAGGGTGTCAGTGAATATGTTGCAGTTGCTGAACATGACAAATCACATAATATCTAGATTATAAACAGTGAAAACATAAACAGGAAATGGATATATAAAACAATGGACATAAATTGAAAAGGACATCAGTCCACACTCCGCAGTGCACAGTGCGACCGCCAGATAACTGGCCAACACAGCACACCGCATTACTATCATATGTTCTGTAAATAGTAAGGTTTTTGTATACATATACATGAGAAATAATTAAAAAATAAATAAATAAATAAATAAAACAAAAGGCTCCATCATAGAGACCCATAACAAAACCCAATGATTTCACTCACTAGGCCTTTCAACAAAAACAAAATTTCAGAAACAAAGTAGAAGAGAGCATCCAGTATGAGTGTCTGCACATATATTTAGCAATCTACAGACCAATTAACAAAAGATAACAATGAACCTTGGCGACCCACGCCAAAAAAAAAAAAAATAAGGAGCAACCTATATAGCCGACACTGCAAAGGTATTACTAACTTAACTATCTACACAAGCCATTGCCGACACAGCAAAGATTATTAATTTTACGCTCCAAGACTCGATGACGAAAATAGAAACTCGCGAAACTGAAAAGTCACCTTCCCCGTCAAAGTCAAAGCCAAAAGTACAGATCTGGTTAACAAAAACAAAGGAATGAAGAAAACCCTAGAAAGATCGATCCGAACAAGCCAGGAATATGTAGTTTTCTTTCTGAAAAGAAGTTATCAATACCGATGATGTACTCAACCATCATTCATCGAGAAACCCTAGACATCTCAACCAAACGCCATCATTCATCAACAAAACCCTAGAAAGAAGAAGCACGCATCCAAGAGACCAAATCTAGGGTTTTTCCGAAGCCAGGCGAGCAATTTCAAGAACGTTAAACACGAAACCCTATGTAAAGAACAAAAGATCGGAGCGGAAAAGGAAAAGGAAGAACCTTGGGAGAGGAGTCTGTTAACGGTGTCGTTTGGATCCATGTTGCATTCCTTGAGCATGGCGTAGATCTCGTGCTCAGGACAGTTGACGATCTCTTTCAAGCTCTGCACCATCTTTCTCGATGTTGCAGGGATCGAAAGCAGGCCGTTCGCTTTTGCGTTGCTCATGTTATCTTCTTCTTCTTCTTCTTTTTGACAGGGATTTTGGAAATAGATGAGAGAAACCCTAGAAGAGATCTTCTTCGGATTTGTTGTTGCAGTGGTTCTTCTTCTTCTTCTTCTCCTGTTTTTCTTTTAGTTCGTGGCACGGTTGGATGATAGACGGCGTTGCTGAGAGAAGATATCTCCTCATCTAAAGCTTTTGCTTTGCTGGAAAAAAAAGGGAAAAGAAACCCTCTCTCTCTCCCCCTTTCTTTCTTTCTTTCTTTCTTTTAATATGATTTTTTTTTATTGACTTAGGGCATGTTTCTTTACCACGATTTTAAAACAAGCAACGACGCCCGGTGTGATTATCTCAGGGCAAAAAATAAAATATTATATTTTTAAATTTATAAGATATTAAAATTAATTATAAATATATAAGTATATATTTATGTATATTTATATAAAAACAATCAACACAAATATAAGTGGTCAACTTAAAATTAAATCCTTTGGGATTTGGAGTTAAAAAATTGAGTTTGTACTTCTATGGCCCGTCTTGACTATCGATCATCAGAGTCTATTATTTTTTATTTGTTGAACGTTGGATTCCACATTGTAAATAACGGTCTAGATTATGAAACTAATGGTCTTTATACAATTCAATATTGGTTGGTCCTTATTGTTGGGTGTTCCATCATCCGTGTCGTTGGTTTGATGTGCCAAGCTGAGTAGTGATGCATTTTAAAAGTGTTTATCAATTGAGAGATCAAAGTGGTCCCCACAAATTAATCTGTCATTTTTACTTTAAGTGGATGATTGATCTATTCTCAGATCATGATAATTTAGTCATGCTCATTCTCTCTGACTTCGAACACCATGAAAGTGGGCTCCACGGACTTCTATTAAATGTAATTGATTCTTATATTGTAAGAAAAATGAGATAAAGTTTACCTTAAAATGGAAGTGATCGAGATTTTAGGGAGATCAAATCCAATGAATTTTGTTGCTGGGATTAAGGGAGGGGATTTGAGGAGATTTGATTGGTTTTAGATTTTAAAGGAGGAGGTGGAGGAGTGTAGTGGCCCATATTAAAACCAAAGATCTGTGTGATTTTATAAGTATTTTTCTAAAAAAAAGAGAAATTATGTCGACATCCCTCACAGCCCTCCTCCCCATTTGCTTTAATATATATAATTTTATTAAATCGAAAAATCTCAAAAATTTCAAAGTGAGTGAAATTTTAAAAATTATAAAAGGACATTTGAAATCTATTAAGGTAGCTGAAATTTAAAACTCGCATTTTATATGTCACAAATTTAAAATTCTTACAAAAAAAAATGACATTCCAAATTCTTATAATAAATTTTAGTATTTTAATATAAGGGTTGTGAGCAAACGCTGGGTTATAGGCCGAAATTCGGGTTATTTAAAGTTGTGGCTTGATGCTTGGATTTTCATGGAAATTGCCCATTTTATTTTAAAAATATGTGTATTTTCATTTCATCTACAATACTATGTTTGAAAGTGGAGGCGTGCAAGATGGATGTGGTATTGGCATTTTGACAACCATGTATAATGAGGAAAAGGCTAAATAATCTTGTTGAAATGACACTTTTTACCATTATTTTGCTGTTATTCATGATTAAGCTCGTACGCGTAGGACCCACCATGAAAAATATCATGCAGCTATTGCCTCAATAAATAACCCCCTTATCCAACATGACCTTTGTCTCTGTGGATCTTATCACAACCAACTTATCCATCATTTATAGATTGTATTGTTTATATGTATTATTAATAGATCTCATAAGTAGATAGATTGGTTGATTGAAATGGTTATTGTGTGGGTCCACTGTCAATTATCAGAGCAGACTATCATTACACTATTTATGTGACCCCACAATGATTGTATTGTTTATATGGGCCCACCTCAAGGTTTAATTTGATCGCTAATCAAACAACATTTTGGCACTTCAAAAGTAATTTTATCATATAAATAGATTCAGGCAAACAGTTAATTAAATAAACTGAGAAAACAAACTTTTGTAGACATGTAACTAAATGTATATATATTTTAAGTTGGAATAATCACAAATTAATTTTCAAATATTTATCATTACACTATTTTTGCGACCTTACAACAATCACATTATTCAGTTGAGCGTGCCTTTAAATTTAAATTGGTCGTTAGTCAATTGACACTGGTAATTCAGAAGTCTAGATCGAAGTGAGTGCTTGATTAGATAAACTTACAAAAACTTAAACTTCTACAAATATTTAACTAAATGTATAAGCATTTTAAGCTAGAAGAAACATAAATTAATATTCAAATACTGACTCGTATGTGTTTAGAGATCTATATATGGATTTCTTTTTTATTAACTGTGTTATAATGTGAATTTATTCTCCAATGACTACACAAATTGGCTAATCATTCAATCAACTCATATTTTTTATTTATTAGCACTTAATTTGGATATTTATTTTAATTTATTATTTAATTTGCATGAGAGTGGGCATTATTTGTCTCATCCAAATTTTTTATTATTATTATTTTTTTGTCACTTGAGCCTATATTGCATTTTATGCTTTCACGAGTAAGAGGAATTCTCATATTCAAATGACAAATTGGACATGTACATCCCAACCCAATTAGATTTAGCCATAGACACCATGGCTTGCAAATTGCAAACGTTAAGTCAAGCCTAACTTTAGCCACCATAGCTTGCAAACTCTTGCCTCGGACTAGACAGGAGAAGCCAAAATATTGGAACAAACTTGGTGGTCATGAGAGTACCTAGGTGTTATTCTTATCGCAAAAAAAAGCACGGTAAGCCTTTAAAAATTAGGGATTTACACAAAATCCTCAAATGAAATTACTTGAATTAGAACGAGGATGATTCAATCTCAATAGCATGACTCATATAGGTTGTATGACGTGCAGGGTTTTCCAATTCAGGGGACTATAAAGTGAAAGCACCTTGAATTAAAGGTGTTGATAAAAATATCCTCCATGCTCTAGCTGTGTGGGATGCTAACGAAAGAAAATCATTCCTTTGTAGGTTAGTCAATTTAGTTGTGTCGTATAAACGACTTGAATGGGTAAATTGAAGTCAACAAGGCTAAGTCACCAAGTCAACTTTTGGAGTCATCAAGCTATTGCTTATATGGGCATAGAATTATGCAGTGTAACCTTGTAAGGTCCACGTTAAGTTTACAATCAATCGATTTTTTTTATTTTATTTTCATGACGAGAGTATCCCCAACGTCTTTGAATCAATTTTACTATTCCCATTTGCCTTTTGCTTATTGGTCCGGTTGTTGTATCTTTTTGGGGTTGTTACTTATGTGTTGTCTTTTGGTTGCTGTCTTCTTCAGTGAGTCAAGTAGGGTAAAGCCTCTCTTAAAAAAAAATTCCCATCAAAAGTGTAAGACCCCATCTCGAGTGACCTCGATTAGCATTAATTAAGTTGTGCTTTAGTTTTAAGCGTGTTTAGTAGATTTTGGTTAAGTTGGGAGTATAATATAATTTTGATATAACTTTGGGAAATTTTGATTTCTTTGTGATTAGTGAGGCCCTTCGGGGGTTTCTTTTTATGACTTTGCATGTGCTTGGGGATTTAACGGAGATTCTTGTATTCATTGTTTTAATCTCGTTTTAATTGTATTGCTAATCCATACAACTTTTATGTTGATCCCTCGCTCGATCGAGATCCCGAAACCTGATTTCCTAGCCTTGAAGGCAAAACGGTCCTTTTACACTACATCTGTACCCAAAACTTGATATTCTCAAAACCCGCGAAACATATATTTTTTGGAAACTAGATATTTCGACGTTCATTTTTCTCTTCTTCGTCGAATTCATTAGAAGCCCCGAAAGCCATGATTTCAGCCCAATGAGATTATTGGTAATGGAGCACACTCCACATTTGCTTATAAGATAACTCTTCTTCCTCATTTCCCCTTCGCTAGCAAACTACAATCTCTCAAACTAGGGTTTTCCCCTTTTCTCTCTTTTATTTCTTTCCATCTCCCAATCCACTGCCAAACATTTGTTTTAAGGACAATGCTTGTCATTATCTTCTTCCTCATACCAAAGCTCTCAATTGATATTCTTTTTAGAGAAAACTCCTCATTTCAAGACTCTCTTTGAGCTCACATTGCCCATTTGGAGAACCTACAAGTAAACAACCTTCTCCATCTCTTAGATATGTGTTTCATTGATCTCGAAGAGGTTCCATTTTCATTATTGTAAGGTTTCCCTTTCTATTTCTTGTTTTGACCCATTTTAGGGTTTGTCTTTGGGGATTTTTGCTATAGCTTTGATCTTTGGCTTCGTAGAGTACAAGAGTTTGATTTCTTGATTTGAAGACCCAAGGCAAGTGAATTACTTGATTTTTATAAGCTTTCAATGGTTTTGGTATTTTCCACTCACGAATATTTATTGCATTGATTTGGGAATAAATGTTCATGATAGAGCATTGATAGTGCATTTATGTCATAAAAAGGTATTGGTGCATGGCATTTAATCTTTTCTTGTGTTTGTCTCAAATGCACTCTTATGTAAAATGGTTTCCTTCATTATTTATTTGTATTGGATGTGATGTTGATGGAGGAGAATGGAATGGATATTGTAAGAGATTTGATGTTGTTTGAATGAAGTTTTGGACTCCTCATTGGATGTATAAAGGAGGCTAGAAAGAGGTTGTAGAAGGAAGAGATGTAGAGGAGCTGAACTGTCCCGGAATCAGTTTATGGACAGTTCACTCGAGCGAACATGACACTTTGCTCGAGCGAAGTGTCCAGAAAAATGTTTGGAGCATTCTAGTAAGCAGTTCGCTCGAGCGGACCCCTTGGTCGCTCGAGCGATGAGTTTTGTCGATCAAAGGCTATGTTTGGGACAGTGATGAGTTGTTTAAATGTTTTGATATTATTCATTGAGAGCCCCTCAATGTCAGGGAGATTTGCTAAGCATTATATGAGGCCATTTGAGAAAGAAACCACATCACGAATATTTCATTTGAAGTTTTGAAAATTCAAAGTGTATAAGGAGCCCGTAATGTCCCAAAACTCAAAAAGTACCAAATTGTTATTAGATCGACATACAGGATCCCTATTCACTTCAAATAAATCTTAAACCCGATACTTTACCCGAAATTTCAATTGTTTATTGTATTTCACCGTTCCAGATATTTTATACTACATGATTTACTATTCCCAAAAGTATTGAAATTGTACTTGTGTTAATTGCTAATTTCGAAATGCATTGCCCGACATGAAGTGACAGATGTGCCTTTGAGCACCCCCGCCCCGTTTATTTATGTACTTGCAATTGATGTATTTCATACATGTTTTAATCTTGTTATTTGACCTATAAGTCGGTACCACTAATATTGGATAACCCTGTTGGTATGATCCACCGGCTTGGAGATCCCCCTTTTGTCCCGCCAGTTGTAGTTTGGATCCTGCTACCCGGTTATTACCGTGGTCTTGTCCCGATGCCGCAGATTGCTACTGTAGTTCCCAATGCCCGGCTCGCTACCGTGGTCATGTATAGTATATATATATGTATTTATAAGATCCACTGTTTCTCCTCACCTCGAGTGATTGAGATCAGTGCCTAATTATTGCTCTGTCACTTTAATGATAGGGGAATTAGCTTTGTGTGGTTGCCATCTTGCTTGTTTCCCGATTCCTTGGTTACCTTTACATGTTTTATAATGCATACTTGTATTTGAATAAATGTTTTATCTCGTTTATAGAAACTGTTATTTAAACAGATTTTAAATGTTTTTGAAGGTAAATTCATTTATTATTTTATTGTCATTGTGTTTTACTCATTTGCCAAACCGTCGTGTTTGACCCACTATTTGGCATTCAGGTCTCGTTGTTGGTTATCCCGAGGAGGCGGTCGGAGAACCGCAACAGTTAGTTGAGTAGCATGCTGGTGATGTTATTTGGACATTGGATTGCTAAAGAGAGATAACATTTTAGGAAAACTTTTAACTATTCTTTTGGGGATTGATATTTTGTTTATATTGGCCTTTGTTGGCCTTTATTTTTGGAAAATGTAATTAAATGATTTTTGTATAAACTTTAACTTACTTTTAAGTAAAATGCTAATGATCATTGCTCATTCTGATACAGTACTATACTTGTGTTATTATCTTTATGACTAGAGATGAACTGAATATTTGATTTGTTACACGCTTCCGCACTTAATAAAAATGTTCATATATGGTTGTGATATCCTCACCGCGGATACCTGTAAGAAATTAAATAAGTGTGTACCTCGTGATGACACACTCCACATATCAAATATTCACTCACCACACCATAATCATTAGTCCCGATCCGGATTAGTCCCGTGGGCTCGGTTCAGGGTCGCGACAAAATGCACTTTAATTCAAAATTCTCACAATATTTTTGTTAAAAAAAAGTCTAAAAGTAACCTCATTTATCCACTAAAAGACAAAAAAAACTTCAAAATCAATACAAAAAGTTAAAAAGTTTTTATAATAAACAACTAAAAATAAAATATTATCATAACCTACTTATATTTTATTATTCATTTAAAAAATTAGACTTTACATTACGTCTACTAATCTAGTAAATTATCAAAAAAAAAAGTGATGTAAAACATTAAATCAAAAGAAAATAAAATATAAAGCGGTTATGATGACATTTTATCTTTAGTAGATTGAAAGGAAATTTATTTTTTTTACTTTTTTATGTGAAAACTTTAGTTTTTTTTATTTTTTTTATTATCATTTAGTAGAGAGAAGTTTTTTTTTTTTTTTTTTTACTTCTTTTTTTCAAAGGGAGAAATTTTAAAGATGTGTAATTTTAATGTCACTCGTTGTCTGAAAAATAGTCGCTTTACATCACTTTTACAAACTTCGTAACTGCCAACCTGGCCTTGTAAGGATAAAAATCAACCTATTTTATATGTTGTCTTCTCACCTTCGTAATGCAAGGATTGAGAGGTATGAGGTAGGTTTTACAAAGTAAATGCAGAGAATTTCAAGTACATCCATGGATTGCTAAAAACAAACCATAACAAATACCACATAAAGAAACCCACAAACGTACTTGCAATAGCCTTACATTTCCACGTACCCCCTTTTTACCATTTTAAGCTCAGCCATTTTGGTTGTATAATATTTTGTTGGAGATGTCCCCGAAATGGAGGTGCAGGGATTTTTAATCCCATGTGCCAACGAAGTGACCATCTTAAAGATGTTCATAAAAAATTCCCACACACTCTAGCTGCGGGGGATTCTAACAAAAGAAAATCATCCATTATAAGGTTAGTCAAATTTAGTCTTCTGGTCATCCCCAAGTTTAACCATGTTGGACTCTCCAGCCTGAGAATCAAGTCTAAAGTGGCTAGAAATTTTATATTTTATATTTTTTATGGCGAGGAACCGTCAATCCCCTTGCTGTTGATCACCACCACCTGCTACTATTGTGTATCATGTAAGGCCCCAAATGGTTCAAAGCAAGAACCCCCAACTACTAGACTTTCTGACCACTCGAACAAGTTAAGTGTGGGTACATCGCTGGGCCTATCAAGTATAACTATTAATTTCGTACAATTTTAGCTGAAAATTTTTGTTTCAGTCAAGTGATCAAAACGAACTTTCTCATCAAACTTTTTGATTTAAATTAGGTCCATTTAAGCGAAATCCCAATTTCAACCAAAATTTAGGATTTTGGTCGAAATGAAAATTTATAAAATTAATTTAATTTTATTTTTATACATATATTTTCTTTGTATTTCTTATATTTTTCCAAAATGGAATTCCAAAAAGTTATACTAAAATGGATTCAATCCATATTTCTTGTTTTATTTATATATATAAATATATTATTTTATATTTTTATGAAATGTAATTTAGAAAAGTTTTGCCGAAATTCCGTTTCGATCAAAACTTTTTATGTTGGAGGCCCGACCGAAATGGAGTCCGAAACGATATTGACAACTATGTTAACAAGAATCAAAGTCTATAGTGATGGGTCCATCATCGAACACCCTTATTGTTGATCATTGGTAAAACTCTGCGTCTAACATTTGGATCCTTAACTGATCAAAATTTCATACTTGTTTATATATAAAAGTTAAAATTTAAGTCTCATGTGGGAGACCTCACCCGGATGCACACTAATCATGCAAGGAAAGTATGATGAAAATGTCTCATAATGGACATTAGTTTTTGTGGGAAATCATCTCAATCAGATAATCTCAGTCGTTGATTTAGGTAAGCTCACGAGTCTTATGGACCAGACAGACCCGATTAGGGTTACAACCACAGTCCCTGCTCACTATTACGTGCCTCTCGCACGTTGCAGCTCTGTTCGGTCGAGGGTTGATTGATTTCTACTTTCATCACGACAAAAGTCCCGAGCAACAGAAAAACCCTGCAAAAACCCTGCTTTCGGAACCACATCTCCCCCCGCAAAATGAATGGACATGGCGATGAAGACGACGACCATGGAGACGTCTTCCTCGATGAGGATGATGTAATCCAAGAGATCACCGTTGACGAGGAAGGTCTCATCTCTCTCTTTCTACATATGTACATACAGTTTCTCTCTAATTCTGATCTAAAATCAACATCTTTGTTGCATATCTGCAGACCTTCCTGATGCGGACGATGATGCAGGTCTTGGTACCGATATCGGTAAGTACCATCAACTGGTACAAAACCCCGGTTTTCTGGGTGTTTTTGTTTTTCAATGTTTCATGTAGATTCGATTCCATGCTTAACTCAATAAAATCCCAGCAATGAGCATTTGGTGGAGTTATTTTGTTTTTATTTTAATCCACTAATGATATCACCGAAAGTTTGATCTAGATTGCTAATAGACGGGCCTTGTTTTTTTTCTCTTTTTTCTTTTGTAAAAGAGAAGATTGGCCACTCCTCTCTTGAATGATAGGCTTGAACATATAGCTGGCAGAGCATTATGGCAACTCTTATAGAGATTCGTCTCTCATAAAAAAAGAGATCGGTCTCTTTCAATAATCCTTTTTTCCTTCCAAACTATTATTCTACGAAGCTTTGGTGTCCAGCCACCATTTCAGTGTCATTGTGAAAATTTTGAAGTTGGTCTGCACCTTAGTTGTTTATAGTTATTTTTCTATGCTCTCCTTTGTGACAACAGACAACCAATTATTTGGAAGGGAAAAGCATGTAGGGGAGAAAGGGGCCATGGCATTTCTTTTAACATATCTCTCCAAATTTCTGTAAATTGTCATATGTAATATTGGAATTTAGGTGACTTGGATAATTTTGTTCCATTTATTAAGCATCACATAGTTATGATGCAGCTCTGCATACAATTATCTGTTACTGAATCATGTTGATTTTTGTGGTGTTGTAGAAGAACCGGACGATTCCATGCACATATTCACCGGTCATTCTGGTAAGTTCCTGACTTGATGTATTTATGTTATCCATGCAGTCTGCATATTTCTACAATTAGACTCAAGCATACTGTTTTTTCCTCTTCTATTTCTTTCTTTTGTTCTTAAATTAACCTACATCCTGCCTATTTAGTATCAGTTTGTTTCCAAGAAGTTGTAGAAACAAATCCATTTAGTTCTAATTTGAATATAAAAAAAAAAGAAAAGAAAAAAAATCTGTATCATTGTCAAGAATCCTTAGTTCAATTTGAAGGTGCTAATTGTTGCAACAATGAGCTTACAGTTTTGAGTCACTGAATCTATCAATGATAAAGAGGGTAGCAACATCTATAATATTTAGAATTCTTGTAAGTTCTATTACCTGGATGACACATTATGTCATAGATATGATTAACCATTCCTAAAAATGGAGACCAAGAAATATACTGTTATTATAGCCTCAAAAGTTTCATCCTATAACTATTATGTTATTGAGGCATCAGAAGAAAAATCTCTCACTGAAAATAGGTATCTTCCTCTTTCTGTAAATATTTCATGCTACACGCCGTTTTATAATGGTTAGATTGTGAAACTGTCAACATCTGTTCAATTTTATAAATTCATTCTTGAAAACAAAGCCTGCATAATTAACATCTTTTTTACATTGCTAGTAAAACATCTTGAATTTTCTCCACGTAGGATATGCTGGTTGTTATAGTATACTTTCATGAAGCTTTATTCATGTTGTTAACGTTTGCCGCTCCAGCATATTTAGTTGTAGATGTGTGTCTATATATATTGAGAAAGTAATTATAATTATATAAAAAAGTGAACATCATACAAAGCAAACCTCTTACTGTGATGGAAATAAGAAATCAACAACAATTAAAACAATTTAGCATCACGATACCAGACTCCTTGCCAAAAATCAGAAATAGGGACCCCTACAAACTCTTTAGTTGTCATAGCCCATGATATATGCCAATGGCAGGTGCAGGCATGTTCTCTCTCTGATTCCGCTCAAGCCATATTGACCAAAGAATTCCAACAACCATAAAACTAAAAAAAGTAGCTCCCCTTTGTGAAGAGAAACCAAATTGCATGTGTTCTTAAAGAGCTAGCATAGAATTAGGCATAATCCATTGAACACCAAACAGATAAACAACATGAGATCAGGCCTCCCTTGTAAAAGAGCAAGCCAAAAGCAAACGAGACGCAATAAAAGACTCTTCAATTGTCATCAACTTGTAAAAAGATTTGAACCTCGCTCCCAAACTCGATAGTCATTAACACAAATCCAACAAAGGCACATTTTGAAGGGACAGAAGGAGGAGGAGATCCATCAGGGAGTTAATCTCATTGTCTTGAAATTCTGATGAAATTTAGTTGATCTGACGTAAAGAACTCACAGAAGCCTCAAGTAATCAACTACAAGTTCTCCATGGTGAGAGGCAAAAAGGAAAAAAGGGCAATGGGTAAACTTCTGATGATGGACAGTCCCGCAATCACTTATCTTCCCAGAAACGAACACAAGGTCCCACCCAGACTGAGTATGAAATATCGGTGAAGAATAAATCCTTGATGGAAGACACTCCCTCCTAAAAACCGGAGTACCAGCTGCTTTCTCATTAACCTCCCATCAATCATTACCCAATTTGTACTTGTGGATAAGCAGCTTTTTCCGTAAACAATCACCATTGTTGCCAACACGCCATAACTATTTTCCCAAGAGAGATGACTCAACTTTTGAATTGCACGCATACCTAGTCTAGTCCATAGTTTTCAATTCCATTTTGTCCCTGTTTTGGTTTGGTCCTGTAGTGGAACAATCTACCCCTTCAATCGTTTTTTTTTATAACAGTAAATTTTATTAAAAAGAGGAAGAAAAAAAAGCAAAAGGAAAAGAAAGACGAACATCGGAAGAGCAAATGAAAAGGTTAACAACTCAAAAAATTAAACATCAAAAGAAATGTATAAACAAAAGACTCCTTCCCATAGCAAGATCAACCGCGATATCATTTGCTTCTCTCAAGACGTGATGAAAAATAAAATTCATTATGGAAAAGATGCTATTGAGAAATGAAAGAAATATAAAAGAACACCAAAAATTGGAAAAAAATAGCGAAGAGCTAAAATAATACTAAAAATGTATACTTATATCATTTAAATTAAACTACACTCGACGACTGACTATTTTTAGGACTAGCTATGACCTATGAAGCAGAATGTTAGCCAATCATGAAACAACCCATGCAAAAAATGAGTATAGCAGAGATGTGAATGTTGGGATGAATATGTGGTAAAACTAGGAAAGATAGAATCAGAAATGCTCTCATTTAGGGGTAGCGTCAACAGGTGATAAATTAAGAGAGGCTTGTTTGAGATGGTTTTGACGTGTCCAACACAAGCCGGTGGCAGCGAAAAATGTTTTTCTATGCAGGTTGATGCCCCCTTAAGAAATATGGGTAGGCCAAATAAGACATGGATGTAAGTAGTAAGGATAGATTTGAGAAGTGCAACCTATCCAAGGATTTGGCCCAGGATAGGTTGAAATGGAGGAACAAATTCATGTTGCTAACCCTTACATAGTTGGGACAAGGCTTTGATGATAAAAGTAAGAAACGTGTGAACTTGTTACAAACTAATCAATTTCACCATTTTCATGCAATTAAGTCAGACCTCAAGCAACAACTCACAACAATATATTTGGAAGAAGAAACAATAAAAAATAGGAAAAAAAGGAATCGAAGGGGCTTTGTATGCTCACCTGCGGATGACCTAGTCATTGCGGTGGGGAGAAGAAAACCCTAAGAATGGGTTTTTTCCCTCCCATTTGAGGCTTAACTAATGAGTAAATGACCCATATAACACTTACTTTACCCTTATAGAGTACATTTTTGTTTGGGGTGGGGGTGGGGGTGGGGAGTGTTTCCATTCCGCCCCGGCCAATTTCAGAACAATTCAGCCGGAACTAGCCGGAATGGGAATGGAATGGAATTGACAACCATGTAGCCCACTCTCCATAATATGCTAATAGACTGTGTCTGAACCAACTATATGGTATCTTATCTATCATTCCACCGAAATGCTTGATGAATACATTTCAATCTCTGGGCAGTACCTTTTGGGCACTGAAGCATGCATAAGAAATAAAGAAGGCTAGCAAGAGCTGGTTTAAGAAGAGGGATTTGTCCTCCAAATGATATATACCTGCTCTTCCAAGTGGATAATTTCCTCTCAAATAGCTCAATAATGGAATCCCATAATGCTTTAGATGGATTTCCAATAAAAAGAGTTGGCTCAAGATGTATATTTTTATCATTGGAACTCATGCAATGACCTGTGATCATTGAATTGAGCAAATATGTAGAAAGCAATGGCTACATAATACACAAAGGACTAAATACTAATCATATGTCACTCATGTATTTCAAATTTTCTCAAATTTTTATCTGAAAATTGAAAAGAATTTAACTTGCACGAATCTCACAATTTATGATTACTACTACTGCTATTACTGCTTTGCTACTGCTATTGTTAATTTTATCACCATCATGACTAGATCTTTAGCTGCTCTAGCAATTTCTTCTCCTTTTGGAAGAATCTTACTCTTTGCATTTGTTTAATAATAACTTGATCTTTCAAAGTAAGACGTGTCTCATGATGACTTCCTTTTTTTTTTTTTTTTGCTTTTTCTTTCTCCTGTTTGTTCAGGTGAAGTTTACACAGTTGTAAGCAACCCAAATGAAGCAACGATGGTGGCAACAGGAGGCGGAGACGATAAGGCATTTTTGTGGAAGATTGGTCAAACTAATTGGGGTTTTGAACTCCAAGGTATAAGTGCTAATGGTTTTGTTCCCTTCTAGTTCTAACCCATTTGCCCAATCTTGCCTTCCATAAGCTAGAGTCTGTTTTCCTGGATCTGCACATCGCTTTAATTTGCCATGTTCCTTTTCCTATTTAACCTCTCTTACTCCTTTGGCCCTTTAAGCAAGGTTTGTTTGCATGCCCTCCCAAAGAGTAGAGTAGAGCTCGTTATAGGATGGGTTGGGACCTATGATGCACGGATACTTCAAAATGGGCAACGTATTGTGTCGTATCGTATCTGATACTTCACTTTTTATGTGCAATGTCCATGTCCCTGCGGTGTCTACGACGTGTCCTTGCCGTATCCATTTCATATTTGTGCATCATAGGTTGGGACAGGCTGTTGAAGGTTATCCAAGGTGAACCTAATTTTAGTTTAGTATATAAGAGAAGATTTTCTCTGTTCTTACTTTTTGACACACCAAGAATTTCAATGAAAAAAGAAGTAATAACAAAAAGTGAGTGATGAAAAGTTTAGAAGGAATAGGAATTAAAGGTCGAAGGAAGAACTAGCTGTATCAATAATAGATCACCAGGTTGAAAATATTTCCTGATTAGTGTCTCCACACATTCATTCTTAAGTAGAGACCTAATGAGAGCTGAAAATTTGATCTTCTCATTAAGTTTTGCAAAGATAGCTGATGTCATTAAAATTCTGGAGACGTTGCTCTGCTATATGGTATAAAAGGACAACGTTGGAACCCACCACCAATCTTGACACTATGGCTACCACCAAAGGGTATACCCCCTATAGATTTTCAGTTCTGCTTGGGACCTTGTTTCATTTTGACCTTTGATTGAAATGTTTCATCCAGTTTAGCATCGTTATTTTATTTTGTAGTTTCGTTTTGGAAAATTTTTTTTTTTTTAAAAAAATAATAATTTGACAAATAAAAAATAATAAAATGTGAAATTAACATGCATTCTATCTATATTTACCATTTTGTCATTCTTTTAATCAACAATGCTATATGTTATTTCTACATCTTAAATGAATAATTTATGAGCAATAGGTGTTTGACAATATGAAATTATGACATGAATTCTCAGCTTTCATGGATATTTACCATTCTCAGCTTTCATTATGAAAATATGCCATCATGTGAACTACAATAGAACAAACTATTACCAAAATCAGTAAATTCTAATAAACCCATTTAGAATATTGTTCTGAATATTAAGCGATGTAACATGATTGCAACCATAAATCATACTGTTTATATAGCATTGTTTTTAAGTTTTAATCACGCTTCCCTTCATATCATTTTGAGGGAACCAAAGACAATCACTCTCCTAAGTTTCTGCCCTTATGATTTTTTTTCCCGATTCAAAAATTGCAAAAAGAGTGCTCTGCTGTCCCCATTCGTCTGAAAACTGGTCATTTTGGTAAATGGGGACCGAGACTGCCAAATGAAATGGACAGGTTATAATCTGGACTGAAATCTTTCAGCAGGCTGTTTGGTTCAGATGCCTGACTGAACCTAACAGTTTCAGCCTGTTCATCTGAACCGAATTGAAATTGATAACTAAAGGTAACCACTCCCTAGAAGAGAAAAGATATTGACTTTTGAAATGAAAAACCCCAAATATAAAAACTTATCAGAAAAGATTCCTAAATATAGAAGAATGTTGAAAGAAGTTTGTCACACCAACACAATGTATTACTAGATGGTCACATCCTTTCACACTCAAATCATATTCTAGCAAGGTGAATCTCTCTACTTTTTAGCCATGTGAGGTTTAATCCTTTGCCACCAGCCAATAAAAGGCCCTAACTTTGAACGGAATGTCACTCTTCCAAATGATCATGCTAAACTGACTAATGCTAGAGTGCTAAATAATCATGTCAGTGAGGCAACATATGGCATGCTGATGGGCCAGTTGGCCACATGAACTATAGGGGGAGGTTATGGATGAGTCAACTAACCAAACTCAGTTCCATTTGGCATTTATAGCTATCAGTTCCTAGGACATTGTAGAAGGTCAAAGTAAAAAATCAAAATGGATGGTTCATAAATATTGCATTGGAAAGACAGCCTGAGCCAGCACATCTAGTTGAGCTATATTTTGGTGGGTGGTTCATCCATAACCCCTCTTTAAATTTGTTTGGTAAGTGGGCCATAAGAATGTCATGTGTATTGACGTTATCAAGGCTTTAGCTTCATACAAAAATTTCCTCTTCCAAATTATGTTGGTCTTCTAGATCGAATTGAAAAATGAATTTTATTTTCTTTTTCTATTTAATAACAGAAAACTCATCCAATATGTCCATTACAAACACCAAGAACCCTCATCAACTAATGATTGAGAAAAGCGAAAAAAGAATCCTGATAAACTAACGACATTGAGCATTGCTAGAAATGGTCAAAAGAGCAGCCAATTTAATAGTCTTCCTTGTATGTACGTAAGATTTAAGAAGAGGCCAACTTCAGCTAACGTTCTTCCCTAATTTTGCAACAGATTACTGAACAGGCCTTTTCTCATGGAGAAATATTCTAGATAAATGGGAAGGCTATTTATGTTTTTCCTATCCATAATGGATAATATTGGAAGGCAATTTTAAAAGATTCTCCATACTTCCTTCCATTAGGAAACACTGTCTCTTTACTATCAATCTCAAGAAATAATATTACATGGGCTACTAATGATTTGCCACCTCTCACCATTAAAAAAAAAAAGATTTGCCACCTCTTTGCACATCGAATCATTATGAGCTGTTTTATATCTTTCACAGCCACCTTTCACTTCAAGGAATCTTTTTCAGAATCCAAAAGGCCAAAGTCATTTGGCTAGGAGGGCTTTGTTACATAGTGAAATATTTCCAATCCTTAGTCCTCTGTTGCTTGGCTTGCAAACCTCTGGCCATTTAAGAAGGTGGGGTTCATGGATTGGAAAAAAGACGACTTTTGTTGAAAGCTATATTAAATAGATACAAAACAACTCATAGTGGGGGGAGGTGGCAAACCACAAATCACAGAGCAGAAGTTCAATACTTGTTTCAAGTTGCCGGTCTCTTCTCTGTCCTTTCAATAGTATAATTACAGAATTTGATAAGAGGCCTACCAACTCTGAGGGGTTTTTATGAAACAGTCAAGTTACAATCAAGCGTCAAGACACTAATTTCCTCTAGGGAACTTTTATCTTGTTTTCAATATTATTATTATACTTAGGTATATTTTACATCAATATGCATATGGACACAACCATTTAACCACACTTTTCTTCAGGTCATAAGGATTCTGTTTCTGCTTTAAACTTCAGTGCTGATGGTGAGTTGCTTGCTACTGGAAGTCTTGATGGTCTTATTCAAGTGTGGGACACATCATCTGGTAAGGCGAAGTGCAAGCTTGAAGGACCTGGAGGAGCAATTGAGGTGAAAGTTCACATGCAGATGCCTGTGATGTTTATGTTCTTAACAACCGATGGCTATTTGTTTACTGAAGTGGATGGCATAAGTGCATTTGGGCAGAAGGCTGAATATTTCAAGCCTAATGGGCTCTGCAATGCTGCACAGTACTAAAATATCTTGCTCTGCACTGAGTGAAGTTGTCACAATAGTTGGAATCAGATATATCAATTTCTGTCTTTGAGCATGGACCACAACTAATGTGACAATAGTGCAATGTTGTGGTAACTGTAATAGTGCAAAATGTTGCAATATCAGACCTGTTCAAAAGCACCATTAATATTTGTTTCATGATGTGGAGCAAATATGTCTGAATTTTCTCTTGTAATGATCAGTGGCTCAGGTGGCACCCAAAGGGACATTTGGTATTGGCTGGTTCGGAGGATTCCACTGTCTGGATGTGGAATGCTGATAATAAGAATCCCTTTCTTCAAATGTTCTCTGGTCATGGCAGCTCTGTCACCTGTGGTGATTTTACACCTGATGGTACTGCATGACTCTTAGTGGCTTATGTTTTCACATTGCTTAGTTCATAGTTCCTGTTTAATTGTTTGCCTTCCATTTTCTTTGGTTGCTGAAGGTAAATCTATTTGTACTGGTTCTGATGATGCATCGTTGAGAATATGGAATCCAAGGAGTGGGGAGACTATCCATGTTATTAAAGGTAAAACTTCAAGTTCTTATTTATTTATATGAATCTGCAAAATGATGTTGTTATTGTTACTACTGTCATTATCATTATCATTTATATTATTATTATTATTTGTTTTGCTATGTAGTTGTGTACTTTTGGTGGGATCTAGAGTGCTTCAATATTTGACATGCATAAGCTTGATTATTGGGCATAATTTCTAGTTATTTTAATTATTGACTGCAGATTTTGACCTCATTTCTTGCCTATATTGTGCTAGAAAACTAATTTGTTATTAAAAGTACATATTGGTCATATTTTTGTAAATCTTTCAACCATCTTATCTCTTATTGAAGTGATAAGAATAATGTTAATTTCTTTTAAAAAGGAGGCCATGATCGATTCCCCAACCTTGCAGTTGCTACTGAGCATATTGGTTATTTTGATGCATAATTCAGTTGTTTGATGGATTGCGGGTCTTATAATTTTTAATTGACATTTTTTGGTCTTACATCTCAGGACTCAACTCTTCTTGATTGATATGCAAAATAGTTTGGTGTTGAATATATGATTATCAGTTTATCAGGCTGTTATGGAATTAAGATTATGGTGTTGATTCCCCAGCACGATGGTTCAACTCAATATTAAACGCATAGTAGAGTATAGTATACTTACTGCAACTTTGTATTGTATACTCATGAATATATACTGCTCAGGTATTCTGTGAATAAGGTGGTTTGTTACTGCTTTTCCAAAATTGTATTTTGTAGAACTGATGTTACCCTTTTGTTTTTTTTTGTTTTTTTCCCTTTCTTCTTTTTAAGCTTTCTTTGCTTCTAAGTTTTTCCCTTCTCTCTAGGTCATTCATATCATACTGAAGGGCTGACATGCTTGACAATGACTGATTCGAAGAATATCACTGATTCAACTCTTGCTATCACTGGTTCGAAGGATGGTTCTGTCCATGTCGTGAACGTAATCACGGGGAAGGTCTATCTCTTTCCAATCGAAATAGCTCCCAATAATTTTCCAAATCTTCTCTGCGTTTAAATTCTGGATATCTACTTCTTATATTACACCACTCACTTGTCACTTTCATGACATCAATGTTCTGTGCTTTTGCTTTCACATTTTAAAGACCATAGAGCATTCTACGAGTGTTACTTTGTTCTATATCATCTTGTGGTGCTTTTATTTTTTCTTCTATAACATTCACTTTCTTTTCTTAACTATTGCATTTGCGTATGAATATCAGCAGTTAATGGTGCTTTTGTGCTTCTTTTGTTTTCATTTTATATGTTTGTAACAATTTAAGAATACTTTGCAATGTTGAACTCTTTAAGTCTTTATGCTTATGATACTAATTGTGGTCTCTAAAATGCTTTACACCTTTCCCTTTTAGGTGGTTAGTTCTCTAACTGCTCACACCGATTCCGTTGAGTGTGTTGCAATTACACCCAGGTATGATCAACCTCTGAACTAAATTCTCCATCTTTTTTTTTTTTGGTTTTGTTTTGGGATGTTTAATATTTTAGAAGATTGTCTTTAATATGTGCACAGCCCACATGTTTCAACATTACCACTTGCATGCATTACCTGCTATTGAAATGTCATTCCCCCCAGTTTGACATTTATCCAATTGATATCCTTTAGTGGCTTGAATCACAATAAATTGCATACTTACAATTGTTTGAGGGCTTTGAGCCTTGGACTGTAAAGTTATGGTGAATGGATGGGGACCAAATCTGGTCCACTCCCTAACCACCTTTGTACGTACCCCAGAGAGAGGGAGGGATGGACATTACCCAGCATTGATGTTCATTTTGTTTATTTTTTCTTAGATCATTCTCTTTCTTGGTCTTTCCGCCTCATTTACACTTTACATCCCTAATGGAGGGTTGGTCTGTTGGGCTGGGCCTTTTTTAGGTTCGGGCGAGGTCTTTGGAGGATGGTTCTGCATGCAATTTTATTGGGAGTTTGGAAGGAGAGAAATAAGCGTCTCTTCAGAAGTCAGTGGTGTCTTATAGCGTGGAGTAGCAAATGAAATAAACAGCAGCACATTACTTGGGCCAAGTTGTCAACAGTATCTGTTGTGGGTTCAAGAATGGGAATCACAAAGGAAGTGACTCTGACCATTGATGTCAACCCCCACAAGGTGTATTCATTGGGTCTTTGGTGTCCGCTAAATAGCTCTTGTTCTTAAATTGAATAGCTGGATGAGTCCTCATTGACAGTCTAGGCCCATTAGGAGCGGGGTTATGAATATGAACAACAATAATAGCAGTATTCTAGCAGCCTACTTGGCCCATGATTTTGTTCCATTGGAGACTCGAATAGGGCTGAAATTTATCAGAAGATTGAAAAAACGATTACTTCTAAAATGCTATTGGTTGGGCAGTTGTGGAATCAAAGCCACCAGTTTCTATTTGTTCCATTCAGAGGATTAAAAAAACAATTACTTCTAAAACCATTAAATTTAAGTGCCATAGATCAATGGGGTTAGGATGATCTATTGGGATTGATATTTTGCACACCCCCTGGTCTCATTGAGATCTTTCCATCTCCCACCTCTCCATGATTGGCATGGCCCAGGTGGGACCCAAAAAGCTGTATCTCATGCATGTCTCTTAGAAGAGAGGAGAGCCCAACCCATCTTCAGATATTACAAAGAACCAAACAAATATGTAATCCTCTGAATAATTTGGTTCTCTGCTGGACTACATGAAATTATGTCTCTTACAAAGGATCCCAAGTAGCCGACTGTTGTAAAGGAAATAGTACACTTGTAAATAAATAAAATAAGTGATAGCAAATAGTGCTTTAGAATGGAATGACATTGTTTCATGCCTCAAACTATCATTCTCAAATTCTGAATCCTATTTAAGTACTGATAATATTAAATATGCAGCTTTCCTTGGGTCGCAACAGGTGGCTTGGACCAAAAGCTCCTCATTTGGGATTTGCACCATTCATTGCCACGCTGTACATGTGAACATGAGGTCTCATTAAATTTCTCAACTCTTTTTTTTTGACATGGAATTTCATATTTCCCTTCTTCACATATGAAAGTTTCTGCTATGGACAGGAAGTTGTGACTTGCTTGGTATGGCTAGGCGCATCCCAGTACATAGCTACTGGCTGCGTAGATGGGAAAGTGCGAGTCTGGGATAGCCTTTCTGGTAGTTGTGTAAGAACATTCACTGGCCATTCTGATGCTATTCAGTCTCTGGCCTTGTCAAAAAATGGGGACTTCCTTGTCTCTGTTTCACTGGATCAAACTGCTCGAGTGTTTGAAACTGCAGATATTCCGAATCAGTGAAAAGTACTTTTAAGATGTTGAACCTGATAGCGACCAGGAAATTGTGTGATCTAAAGGAAATCAAAATCAACAATGTTTAGTAGGAACCAGTTCTATGTTCTTTCAGATACTGGGTTAATCCCATTTACATGTACAATATTTTGATTATAATGTGATATTCAATGGGATATTTTTATTGAACTATATTCCACATAATCAACGTGTTTTCTTCCTTAAGTTAATTCAACTCCACAGTACATTTAATTTCATACATTGGCTGTGAACTGCTAAAGCCACTTCTGCACACTACATTGCACAGCAAACATCCATGTTTGAGCTTTGCTTTGGTACAATTCAAAGATATTTCAATCCTATGCAAGATCTGCAGACTTTCAAGAGAAGTAAAAAATCACGATTAGTCTTGAAACTAAGCTATATGGAGATGGAGATGGTTGGGTAGTTAAAAACTGGAGAAGGCTTTTACTTCGAAAAAGTCCCAGGGGGATCTGAGATCCATACGTTCGTACTGCTGTTATTTATGTAAAAAATTACTTTATCCTCCCTCTTCAAATGTAGCACTTCATCTAAAACTACCTTCAAATTTCTCACTGCTCAGGATTTGAAGTTCCTCGGCTCCCTTCTATAGCCTTGGTATCCTTCTGTTTCCATGAGGGATCTGTAGTGCCCAACTTATGGCAGTCAGTATGCTAGCCACCATCCATAAGGGATCCAAATAAAAATTCTGAAAAATCTTTAAACCATCCCTCCTGGAATCACTTAGGTCAAAGGTCCTGAGAAAGCCAAAAGCAAATCTCCTTTGGCTTTTAGTTGGAACCCCAGTTTTCCACGAGAGCTTTCTTCCATGTTAATGCTCCAATAATCAGACTGAAGTGTCATCAGGTTGAATTTCTTCACAAACTTGAATAGAGCCACAAATTATTATTACCTTTCCTCCCTTTCCAAATCCAAAAGGTACCAACTAAATTCCTTCGCTTGTAATCTCCAATGAAAGCTGAACCAATTGGCACAAAGGTGAATATGTTATGTTTACCAATAATCATTGCATGAACATGATCCATTTCTGAAATGGTGAAAGCGGCGGTAATCCCTAACAACAATTTCACGGTCATATATCTTAGATAACAGTTTTATAACAATGTGACAGTCACTGCACATCCGGAGGTTCTTGACAACATGAATGGGCTCACCAGGGGAACTGTTGATGAGACCAAAAGCAACAGCCAATTTCTCACTGTGGTGATGGAGGGCAGTCTCCTTTCCTTCCTCATCAATGTCAAACAACACCAGCTTAGTATTGGGTACGTGCCCGACTGACTTCAACTTCTGACCCATCTCATCCAACATAGCATAGACCTCCTCTACATTTGGATGTGATTTATCTCCCACAAGGAACTCATGAACCACACCACCCAACTCAATTGTGCTGAAACCTGGTTCCTTTCTTATTCTTCCGTTGTTCATCATCTTCCTCAATGCAACTGCATCATTTGAATGGCCAGCTGCACCATATAGGTTTGACATCATAATATAAGAACTGCTATCATTTGGATAGCACTTGATTAAATGCGTTGCAGCAAGCTCACCAATCTCCACATTCCCATGAGTTTTGCAAGATCCAAGGAGAGACTTCCAGATGATAACATCAGGCTCAATGGGCATGTTCTCTATTAGTTGTTTTGCTTCTTCAAGCATTCCAGCACGCCCGAGTAGATCAACGACGCATCCATAGTGTTGAATTTTGGGTGTCGTCTTATATTCATCTTTCATGGATGCAAAGATTTGGAGGCCTTCATCTACAAAGCCTGAGTGGCTGCAAGCGCTAAGGACAGCAGCAAGGGTAATATCATCAAACTTCAGATGGCTTGCTTGCATTTGTGAGAACAATGCAATGGCGGTTCTTCCATGGCCATGAACGGCGAGACCAGATATCATGGCATTGTACAACTCCACAGTTTTGTCAGCAGTACTATTAAAGACTTGCAAGGCAATCTCTATGCATCCACATTTTGAATACATGTCTACAAGTGCAGAAGCAAGAGTAGCACTCATCCTGATTTTGCTTCTTTCTATGTAAGCGTGGACCCATTTTCCAATTCCAAGAGCTCCAAAATATGCGATCGCAGGGAGAATGATGACCATTGTTACATAATCCGGTTTGATCTTCTCGAACTGCATTGCTCGAAATAATTCCAAGGCCTCTTGAAACCTGTTGTTTCGGACTAACCCCGCCAGCATAGGATTCCAAGAAGCCACACTTTTCTGTTGATTGGTATTGAACACTCGAAGCGCCATCTCCAAGCAACCACACTTAGAATACATATCAATGAGAGCCGAAGACACTGTGCTATCCAATTCAATCCCCATTTTGAGAATTAACGAATGCACACACCTACCATGCAAATCATGGCCTGACACTGCAACTGCAGGAAGAACACCTAAAAAACTCGCTTTACTTGGCACAACAGCAGCAATCATCAACTCTCGAAAAGTCCTGAATGCTTCTTCCGATAACCCAGTTCGAGCATATGCAGAAATCAAGGAATTCCAGGAGACGACATCCCGCTGAGGCATTTCATCAAACAGTCGGCGCGCATCTTCGACATCACCATTCTTCCCATACCCATAAATCATTACGTTCCAAGAAACACCATTCTTCTCAGGCATCTCGTCAAACAGCTTCCTGGCATCGCCCATCTTGCCTAATCTGGCGTACCCACCAACCAAAGTTGTCCAAGAAACCACATCTCGATGAGGAATTTCATCAAACAGGCGTTGTGCATCGAACAACGAGCCATTGCTCGCGTAACAGTTGATGAGAGAATTGAAGAAAGAGATGTTGGGTTCAAATCCTGATTTGAGGATGTAGGCCTGCAACTGTTTAGCTTGGTCGATTGAACGCGCTCTTGGCAGAGTTTTGGGAAGAAAAGGGATAGACGGCTGCGATTTTTCAAAGGGAAGGTGGCGGGATGGTGGCGCTGGTGTGCGCACGTCGCTAACATGAAGAGACGAGGAGGCGTACATTAGAAGATAGATGTTTTAAATTTCATCTTCATATCATAGTGTATAACATAGATCCTAGACAATGTTCATCCGAGGTGGGCCACACTGTAGCTGGGCCATGGACTATCAAAGTTAATTGGATATTATTTTATTATGATCCGGTAAGTACTCACACGCGCACACGCACTCTATCCAAAGTTCCTCACCATCAACGCTATCAGGGCGGAATGAGTGATCGATCAATCCTTGGATGGGTTTGTGGAGGGATGGTGACTCACCATTCGATGGATCCTAATCGGTTGGTAGATGGGGGTTGTGAATTTGGATATAGGGGGAAATATTGAAGATTAAAGATATAAATGGGTCTCTGATTCTCCGATTACTCAGAAGTTCCGACTCATTAAAAACTGGGTCGTGGTCCTTATTTAGGTCCCGATAAGTAAATGAGTCCGGTTTCACCTTGGTTTGGAACTATGGACTCCAGACTTGACATATTACCTAAAATTTTAAAAATATCTCTTAAAAATTATTTTTTAAAAAATATCATTCTCTACTTAGATCCAGACTCATCCCATATATGGTTCTGTTCCGGAGCCAAGAAACTGATTCCTGTTCTAGTTCTGGGTCCGGTTTCACCCTTTTCTTAACGGTTCCGGTTTCGGGCACTATGGATTCGGACCGAAACCAACTGTTTTACAACCCTACTGAAGATACACTAGAGAAGTATATTAGAAATTGCTAAAAATACAATAATTCAACGATGTATATTAAGATGGTAATAATCTCATTTTTGCAGGTATTTTCAACCTATTGTGCTATATTCATTATATTTATGTATGGCAAATGCTCTTGTGCTGTTGTCTCGCATAAGTCCGAATGGTTTTATACAGAGTTTCAAATGGATTGGACCATTAGATTGAAATCATTTTTTATTTTTATTTTTAAAATTGTTAAACTTGTGAGCCAAAGATCACTGGACTTTGGTGTTAAGATGATGAATTCACTTGAGATTTTATAAATGAGATCTCATCTGGATCTTTCCATCCCCCCACTCATGCTTAATTGGTGGGGCTTCAGATCGACCCATCCCAAGTGAATGCACAAAAGCACGCCTCTTAATGTGAAAAAAAAAAAAAAAAAAAAAGAACTGTGAATATTATTATTACTACTACTACTGCAACAAAGTGCCAATCAGCAAAACAACACCTGGGGCCCACTTTTTTGTAATCTAAGTTTTCCTTGGAACCTTTTATCACATGCGACCTGACGTGACGTCCAAGCATTGTCTTCAATAATTTTTAGGGTTTTTTAGTCAAGCTCTTGTCTGTTGGATGATTTGTCATGTGAAATATTGTAACTCTTTTTCTTATCTAAAAGTTAATGAGCACCAATTCGAGTGGAATTTGGGGCATCCATACAGAGGGCTCTGCATGATACAAAGTCCACATTCTGATCGATTGGATTGGGCTTGAAATCTAAACTGCTTTCTAATTGGGCTATAACAATACAGCCCTGAGGCCTGACCCGGCCCAACCTGATCACAAACACCTATAGAAGGCAAGAATGCAGCATAGATAGGACAGGATATTGATTGAGTCTTGAGCTGAATCAACCAAAAGTTCCAGAACACAAGAAAAAAAAAAAACTTCTCTGTATCAGAAGCTGCTAAAAATAGAAATGCACCACCACCCACCATGTGTTTGTGCTCTGCCCTCATCGACATCCATAAGCAAATTCATATCTACACACCCATCTCTCTCAATGCTAGAAACCAAATGCAATAACATGAGAGACCTCAAGCAGCTGCACACCCAAGTCATCAAAACTGGCCTAGCCCATGACACCATTGCACTGAGCCGGGTCTTGGCCTTCTGTGCCACCTCACCCATGGGGGACATCAACTATGCCATGCTCCTCTTCTCTCACATCCAGCACCCAAACCCCTTCACCTGGAACACCATCATCAGGGGCTTCTCACTCAGTTCCATGCCTCACCAAGCCATCTCTCTCTTCTGCCACATGCTCCTTCACTCCCCCATTCAGCCCCAGAGGCTCACCTACCCTCCCCTCTTCAGGGCCTATGCTCAATTGGGCCTGGCCGATGAAGGAGCCCCGCTTCATGCCCGAATTCTCAAACTTGGGCTCGAATCTGATCCCTTCATTTACAACTCCTTGATCTTCATGTATGCCATCTGCGGCTACCTGGCCCATGCACGCTTGTTGTTCGATGAGAATTCTGCCTTTGATATTGTTTCTTGGAACTCAATGATCTTGGGCCTTGCTAGGAATGGAGAAGTTGACGACTCAAGGCACTTATTCGACAAGATGCCAATGAGAAATACCATATCATGGAATTCAATGATAAGTGGATATGTTGGGAATGGGCGGTATAAGGAGGCGTTGGAACTGTTTCACCAGATGCAGAATGCAAGAGTTGAGCCTAGCGCGCATACGATGGCGAGCTTGTTGGGTGCGTGCACTTGCTTGGGAGCTCTTGAGCAAGGAGAATGGATTCATGCTTACATAGAGCAGAATGACATTGAAACCAACGTGATTCTTTTGACAGCAATCATTGACATGTATTGCAAGTGTGGTCGCATAGATAAGGCTCTTTGGGTGTTTGAGTATGCCCCTCGAAAAGGATTGTCATCGTGGAACTGCATAATATCTGGCCTAGCAATCCATGGTTGTGGGGAGGAAGCAATTCACATCTTTTCGAGGCTTCAATCCTCCTCCTTACAACCAGATCATGTTAGTTTTTTAGGCATTCTAACTGCTTGCAACCATTCAGGGATGGTCGATGAAGCACAATACTATTTCTCGCTAATGACCAAAACATACAAAATTCAACCCACAATCAAGCATTACAGTTGCATGGTTGATCTTTTAGGCCGAGCCGGGCAACTTGAAGAGGCAGAAGAGCTAATAAACAGCATGCCTATTGACCCAGATGTGGTCATATGGGGATCTTTGCTTTCAGCTTGTAGGAATCATGGAAACATTGAGATAGGGGAGCGGGTGGCGAAGCAGATAATCAAGTTGGACCCCAGAGAAAGCTGCAGCTACGTGCTACTGTCAAATGCATATGCCGCCACTGGTAGATTTACTGATGCTGTAGGCATGAGGCAGATGATGAAGGAGAAGCATGTTTGGAAGGACCCCGGGTGTAGCTCAGTAGAAGTAGATGGGGTAGTACATGAGTTTGTAGCTGATGGGAGATTGCATCCAGGAGCTAAAGAGATCCACGTCTTGTTGGATGAGTTGGGTTCGATGTTGAAGGAGGCAGGCCATCTAGAGAACACAACAATGGATTTACTTGATTTTGATCGCTTATGAATATCAGAAAGATAACAACAAATGATATGGAAGTTTGTTATTTGTTTGTAATGTGTACAGACTCCCTTGGCAATATGTATACTACATCAAAATAACCCAACGTAATCATGAATCTTTATAATAGATCTCAATATCATCCAATTTCTGGCATTTATTGCTCAGTTTTGAGCTTCAAGAGGACTCTACTTGACTCGGCCAAATTACTTGACTCAATGGATCTAGAGTCAAGTCCCTGCTTCGGGTCAAAGCATTGATAGTTATGTAGGATGATGAGTGATGACAAGAAATGATATGTAGGCATTGTATCAATAATCCATTGAGTGTAGGTTGAATGGGCAAAGGCCCAACGGATCATAAAAAGTTGTACAAATGCAAGCTTTCATCAAGCGTGGAAAGAGCAAAACTCACAGGCTGGAGCATTAGCAAAGTGAGTAGTAATTAGGAAAACAAGCTAGCTGGTTGTAGACTTCAATCTAGCTGGGGGTTTTCTACCCACCAATTATTACCTTCTTTGTGGCATTTCCAGCATCTTGTTGGATTAAGCTGTATGTAAATTCTTTTCCACATTCATATATAAAAGTCTGTTGTTTTTCCAAATTAACCTCAGATGCCAAAAATGTGGGTCTGTGGGCATGTGTGGGCACAGAGAGCCTTAAAGGCTCTATTTGACTAATGGAGAGACATTCTCTGGCAAGTAGAGATCAAATCTAAACTGTCACATCATGATAGAAACTTTCATAAAACATACTGATTGAAGGGCCATTACTATCCAAATTTGGCCTTTAAGGGTGAGTCTTTTCGAGGAGATATATGGCAAGCATCATCTTATAAACTTTCCTGAGAATCATGATCATTCTTTGGTGGGGACAATCAATTGGATGATTCAGATTAATGGAGTACTCTCTGTGCAAATGCAAATGTAACACGTTGGGATGCTTCTTTTATTACTTATGGATAAATGCTTCAGATCAGACTTCTGATCTCAAGCAGCTTCTGAAACAAATTAGAGAAGACAAGAAGAAATGAAAGCTAAACAGGTTCTTAGATACAGAAATTTGAAGGCGACTTCCAGTGTCTGCCAGAAGAGTACTATTAGAACCACTTTTGAATTCTGGAATTCTGCACTCTTCCATAATAAAAGTCAGTAGAAGTGATTATATTTCACAGTTGGATTATGAAGATTGGAAGAGAGTGATTGATGTTCATGTGCCATGGATCTTGGAACCGCCTGATCCCATATCCAACTGCTATGGGCTTGTCATGCTGATGCATTTTGTTCAATGAATAATAGCCGCACACCTGCTCAATGTTTTAAGATACCAATCTTAGAAGCAATGCACCATGTTGAAAGTATTGTGATACAAGCAAGTCAGCAACAGCTGTTCAATTCTCATCATCAATCATCTCCTAGGTCATGGAGATTTTTCATCATACATACGTTCCTGATGTAAGATAGTAGGCTCAGTGCAACACCTTTGTCCTTCATTGCAGTTCTGAACCAAACATTCTGCTACTGCCTCAAGCTATCTAATATAGATGCATTTCTCTGTAATACCAATGGTAGAGAAATTTGAAGGCGACTCCTTGTCGCCAATTAGCAGTAAAATGATCATAACAAACATTATAACAGTTCTAAAATGGGTAATAGAAATCTGAGAGCTTCAATGTTAAAAGATCACTAAGGATAGATGGGCATTTCCATCGGGAGTGGCTGGAAATTTGACATCGACAGTGTCAGTGTTGGGAGAATCTGGCAATTGCTGGGATTGGAGTTACACTGAGATGAGAACGGTGCAGTTAAATGATTTTCTTAAAAGCACTAGGGAAGAAAGACCTAAAGAAACAGAAGGTTTGGCTATTAGGGAGGACTGAAAGCAATTTGAGGATCTATTGACAGCTATTCCATCAAGGCAGGCGAGTTGAGTAAAGTGATCAATCATCAGCTGAAAAAATGATTAAAAAAAGAACCCTATGAAGAAAGAACAAAAAAAATCACCCCAGAGATTGGCATTAATCTTCAATGAAAAATTGATCTCTATGGCATTCCAAAAAAAAAAAAAAAAAGAAAAGAAAAGAAAAAAAGATCTGTATGTGGAAATGAGTCGATTGGTTTTCCCTATGTGCAGTTGCAGGCCATTCAACTGAACAGAGAGGTTGGCTTTTCCATGGTCACTAGAGACATTCCCTAATTGGTTCAGACAACATTTAAACAAGTAGAAACCTCTTTCTATCAAAAAAAAAAAAAAAAGAAGTAGAAATCTCATGAACACACTCCCAGGACCTGCTACCCTATTGGAGGCTGTTTATCCAGTGTGGTACTCACTCATTTGGAAACTTCACTGCACATTGGTTGCCTGTTTAAATATGAATTTTAAGGGATGACTGTATATCATACATTCTGATTGTGCGTGTGCTCAGGTTGTTCTGTGCTGGGGTGGTGGGATTCAATGCTTTAGAGATGTTTTGTACTCATTAAGATCAATCAATGTGAATATTATCAAACTGAAGGCAAAAGTTGGAATACTAAGGCATAAAAAAAAAAAGAACATCAATGATAGATATTGGTTCATGACAAGTAAGAGGAATTTAAGTCAAAAACCTACAACACCACCAAAGTGCAAAATCTTCCACAGAATCTCAGTGACAAGAAGAATAAACAGCATTTAAGGAACAGAAGAAAGTTAGCAACAACATTAGGCATCTTATTTCCTAAACCAAAATCATTACAAATTTCTCAACAGCTTCCACTTCAAACCAACTTAAGCAGAACCCATAGCTAAAAATTAGAACACAGATACATACAACAACATCTACTGCCATTAGACAAACACCTCCCACCATCGTCTCCTTACTTGAGCGGCTTCTGCAAAAGAGCAGTGAGATAAACCTCCCCATGTTTAGAATCAGTCTTATTCCCAGTCGCCCACTTCAACTTCTTATACCCCAACCTCCCAATCAAAGGACTATAAACCTTATCAAGATCAGCCCCTTTACAGAAGAAGTGATCAATCCACAAAAACCCACCACCCCGCAAAACCCGATCCACATCATACAACAAGAACTCCATCGCCACCGTCGGAATCCACCGATTCACGGCGTGCCCACACCGCACAAGATCCACAACCCCATCAAAGACTGGGAACCGCTGCTGGAGCGGCATGTGGAGGGGGATGAGGCCGCGGAGAGCGACAGCCTCGTTGTAGGGGGCGCCCAAATTCATGGTGGTGGTGACGACGGTGACATTGTGGAGCTTCATTCGGGCGGCGAAGGTGCCGGTGCCGCCGCCCACGTCGAGGGCGAGGCGGAGGACGGAGGAGGAATTCTTGGCAATGTGGAGCAATTGGAGGATTGTGAGATCAAGATTGGATTTTGAGGAGACGAATCGGGCTGATTCGATCTTGAGATCGAAACCCAGATTGTCGTTGAAGCGGGCGAGGCAGGAGAAGCTCTTGCAGGAGTAGGGGGACCAGAGGACGGCGGAATCCGGGAGGGAGGAGGGGAACGGGGAGGTGGGGAGGGAAGAGGGGGGTTTAGGTGGGGTGGGGGAGAAGCAGCGGCGGCGGGGAAGGGGGTGGCAGCCGCGGAGGATGAGCGAGTCGGCGAGGGAGTGGTCGGAGGGGCAGATGGAGAAGGGGGTGTAGTTCATGAAGCGGTGGAGGAGGTCTGGGTGGTCGCGGCAGGCGGAGGCGATGGGGGAGAGGCGGGTGTAGAGGAGGAGATCGGGGGGAATGGGAGGTGGGGGGTGGGCGGAGTTAGAGGAGGAGGTGGTGGTGGAGCGGAGGCGGGTGAGGTGGCTGATGGTGGCGCGGATAGTGGTGAGCTGGTGGAGGAGGTGGTCGGGGACGGGCGGTGGAGGTGGAGAGCGGTGTTGTTGGGAGGAGGAGAGGTGGTAGAGGGAGAGGATGTTGGTGGCTACCATGGCCATAAGAAGTAGCAGATTCAACCCCAGACCAAACCCCATCTTCCTCTTATTATTCTTCTTCCTCCTCTTCTTCTGCCCTTTTTCTTGTTCTTGAGAGGAGAAGGAGAGATTGGATCTGCTGCAGCAAGTCGGTGATAATAACTGATAATAGTATTGATGAGATTTGAGAGCACTGACAAGTGTGAAGTGTGTAAAGACTAAACAGTCAAAGGAGCTTTGGACTCTATTTGCCTACTTGATTTTTATGCTGTTGTGCTTTTTACCTACTTGTTTCTCTGGTGCAATGGCCCAAACTGAAGCTGCTCCTTTCTCAACCTTTATTCCAAAATACAAGTTGGTGCTACAGACAGATCACATGATTAGAAATGTCATTAGGTAAAATCTTCTCCTAGCCACACCCCCTGAATTTTATCAGGTTTTGCCCCGATGATGGTAGTGCACCAATTCAAATGGACCACCATAGAGTGGAAGAGAATGGAAGAAATTCATACATGTTTTTAGTGCATGTGATTTATAAGATATAAGGTTGTGTTAATTATATTCTTTATAATATATCAATCTTATGGTAGAACCTTCTTCTATTTATGTGAACTTTGACAAGAAACAGTCCATGCTGAAGGAGTCTAGGGAGATATTTCATGCATGCAGATGCCCATAGGAGTAATTTATAGAATTAGAAAAAAATTTAAAATAAGGATGACAGTCATTTTTAGCGGCTTGGATTCTCAATGGATGGACTTTACCGTGAAGTTTCACTCTCGCTCAAAAAAGAAAAATTTAGTAAGATGACATGAAGTGAGGTTAGAAATAATTAATGAAAATTAAAGAGGTGAAAAGCTTAGGATAAGAAGAGAGAATTTAGATGAGAGTCCAACTTCTTCATAGTTTTATTAATCAACAACAGGGTTATTAATTCCCATGCCAAAAGAGGGAAGCTATTTAATTGCCACTTTTTCTGTATCTTATCAATTTTAGTCAAGAGAAAAATGTATGTTCACTTTTTATAGGGTCCAATAAAATGCATGAGAATTAAGAGAAGCAAGCAATCAAAAGGCCTTGCTTCGATACACGGATTAAATGTATGCAGAATTTCAGTTGGATTCAATCATCTTAGTCCTTATTTGTTTACTCTTCCATAGTTGTGTTTGCTGTGATAAAAGCCAACGATGTCACATTGTTTTGATCAGTGTCAAATTATGACGGGCTAATTCAAAAGAGTTGATATTTGTGAAAGGTTTGGATTAATTGTAAAGGAACTTAAAAAAAAAAAATTATCTGCAAAGAAACTCTAAAATGAAAAACAGAAAAAAAAAAAAAAAGGAAGGCAAGAAGAAAAGGTGCCTTTTGATAAATTCTCCAAAAAACCACGTTGTTGTTTTTGTTTTTGTATCTGGGGCCCAAACACGATTACATTTAATCGCTTCATGGACACCTACTGGTTTTTCTTCCTCTTCAGGAAATGGATCCCTGTTTGGACCAATCAGGGGGTGCCACATGGGAAAGATGAAATTTCTTTTTTAATTAGAGGAGATGAGATGTTATCTGATTTGACATCCTCTCCTCTATGTGGCACCCCTTGATTGGTCCAAACAGGAGATCCGGATCCCCCTCTTCAGTATTTCCCAGTTTGATATTTATCAAGACACTTTTTTTTTTTTTTTTAAACCCCAGCTAAGGGGCTGGGGACCCATTGAAATATGCCAATGGGAGAGCCCTTGGAGCGAGGAAAGGAGACGTTGGATGGGATAAGGAATCTTTGAATAAGGGCACGTTTGGTAACGGAAGAAGATTCCTCTCTTTGGAAGAATCCTTGGTGCCATGGATTTAGGTTTTCTTTAGAAATGATTCATAAGGAGAGAATTCCTTGTATTTCACGTTTGGCTAGCACAGAAGAATCATAGATGATTCCTTAGAACCCACGTTTGGTAAGCAAGAGGAATCCGCGGAAAAAATATATATAATGATAAATAGATACTGATTATCTCCGTTTCAAATTCATTAATACCCCCCATCATATCTTATATCCCAAGTCACCATCTCCAATTTAACCCACCCCGTATCCTAAACAATGACGATTATAAACTTTTTGAACTTGGAAAAATATTTTTTTAAATCTTGACAGTCTCCCTTAGACTGGAGGGCATTTCCTTTTTTTTTTTTTTTTTTTTTCCAACCTATTAGGAACCCTTTAAATCGATATTTATATAAATCCTTCGGGCTACAACCAACAAGTATTTGTTTCACTAAATAGAGGATTCTTCTCTCACTGGATAAACACTCTTGCCTCTGCAAAGTTGTCTACATCATCTCCCCCGTGACTCAAACAACAAGGTGTAGGTCTCTATTCATTTATTTATTTTATTACGACTATTGTTAAAGAGGAGGGGCATACATTAAATTAAAATAATGCTAAATGTATCACATTTGAATTGAATCTTGAAATAGACCATATTTCAAAAAGGATTACATAATACTCGGACCATATTATTGTCATCAAATTAAAATCATGAGAAAGTACTACATTTTAGTTGATTCTTGAAAGAGAACATATTTTAAACAAGGATTACACAATGCTTGATCAAATATTTGTGACTTTCATTCAGGTGAACAGATAGATGGTCCCTTTCTTTCAGAGGTTCAAACCATTTTCCCAGCCATGTAAGAAACATGACACAAAGCCGTTGCGAGTTTTATAAGCTTCCCAGGCAAAATTCAAGTATGATGTCTTCTGTTCGAACCAAGCTTTTGTGTATTTCTTCAGCAAAACAATCTGTCCATGTCCATGTTTCACCTTGTATAATATGTCAAAGAATTGTTTCAGTCGTCTTCCACTACCAGTAATCCAAACAAGAACACTTCCCATCTTTAAAATGGTGGAACCTAACCCAATCACGAAACACAATTTTAAGGTTGCAGATCTTTGATATCAACTTAGTAATAGTATGGTAGTCATTACAAACCCGAAGATTCTTCACAATCCTAATAGTTGTCCCAGCACCCGTCTTGGTTTATGACTTCCTTTAGTTATGAAACAATCCTAAAATTTACTGCTCTGCATAGATCCAGAAGAAAGACATTGCAAATCCTATATCATGAGGTGAAGACATGTCAGGACAAATATTCAATGTGCATCATAAGGTTTCCATCATAATTAAATGACAAATGGAGCAAAAATAGAAGTTCTTTAGCACAAAATAAAGAATGAATTTTTTTACATCTGTTTGAGATTGATGTTTACAAATTAAAAGACCTCAATGCATAGAATAAAATAAGAAAGGATAAACGTTCATGGCAGATAAAGAATCAGAGCAGAGTACATGTAAGACCAGGCTAAACTATATCAAGGTTAAACTCTTAAGACTATATGATACAGTTGAAAGATCAAATTTTAGAAACTTTAATATTTTTAAATGGCTATATATAGAAATTTACTAGATAAGAAAGCAAGATACAACAAAGATAAGAGGGAATGTGTTCCCAAAACGTGCATGAATTATCACACATTCATGCATAAGATGAATAATCATGCATACATGCCGTTGCATCTAGTTCTAATACAGATTACATGCAAAGAGAAGTAGCTGAAGCCCCTAAACTCTAGCAGCAACAATAGAAGTAGCTGAAGAGAAAAGAAAGAAAGAAAGAGAAAAAGGCTGATGGTATTTGCTTGAGGAGGAGATGAAATCACAGGTCTGAAACAGAGAGAGGGCACTACCCTTTTGAAGCCAAAGTCTCTCTGAAATGCCTCATTCTTAAACTAATGAGTATTCTCCTCAAAGCCCCTAAACTCCAATACAAGATTCAGTCAACTAGCAATGTTAGGAAAAAAATATACAAAAAGGGCATATTTCTTCATGGGATTTCCAAACACACCTTTTGACCCTCAGGCATACCAGCATACATGGAAAAAAAAAAAGAGGGATGAATTTGCATGCATGATGCAATAAAAAGGATAACCATGCATACAAGCCAAAACCCAAAAATCAATATAAAGTCCACTGAAACAGAGTTTGGAAAGATGGCCTTTTTACAGCGCAATTCGAAATAACCTAACCTGTCATACTAGAACATGATATTAACAGGTTCAATCATACCGACATCAAATTGACCATGGGTTGGAAAAGAGCTCATTGGACACTAACCATATTTAACAAGTAAAACTAAAATGGTTGGAGGACAAAAAATCAGCTTCTATAGTTTCAAATGTGTGACATGCCTAACCAGCACAACTAGTTTGTGAATGATCCCTGAAGCATAACCTATATCCTGGACATGTGATTGGGCCCTCTACCTGCCTCATTTAGCCAGGTCATTGTTGAATGAGACTTAACCTACACTGTCTGAAACATACATTCGTTCAACCAATTCTCAATCATTCTTCAGAATCATCCATGGCAGCCCAGTCATATGTTTCTACCAAAAAACTCCTCTCCTCTATAATAATCTTTTGATGGAGCTCATTTTAATCATTAATTCCTATCCATTCAATCCATATGTTCAATACAAACATATAGCCCCATAGTAGCATTGTTATTGAGTGTGTATGTACTGGCCAAAAAAAGTATTGTAGACCATACAATGTACACATGGAAGAGAAAAATAAAATCAAGAAGTTTATTCTCACAACTGGCACATGTGGTAATTGGGAAATCATCATTCAATAGGTGATGCAAAATTACCAATATGAAGAAATCATATTGAAGTAATTTCATTTTCAACTAAAAAGATAAAAACTCAACAGTTTCTGCACACATGGAAGCACAGAAATGCTGGCACATTTTCCACATTTTCTCCAAACTTAAAGGTGATGGGAAAAACGCATTTACATTAAGAATGCATACAAACTTAGCCTCCTTGATCTCTTTTTCACTTCGAGTAGCATCCTCGATATTGAAAGACAAATTTGGCACTGCTTTGCTAATGCAGAATTTTTTTTTAACCTGTACTTCTACCTATGAATTAAAAAAATGGGAATTCCATATCAGCTTCTACATGTCCACCCTTCACAACATAACATCCCTTATGTATGAACTTCTAATATAAATCGCTATCAGGTTACAATAGTTAAAACCATCCACAGCAACAGCATTCACGACAACAATAAGGAATAAAAAAGGAAAATTTTAAATTAGGCCTTTTTTTTTTCCTTATTTGAAGTTTTTCCCAACAAGAGAAAAATTACCAAACTACCTCTTGTGATGTCCCTTTGATCGAAACTAATGGAACTGTGACGACACCTTGGACATCTACAAGCGACTCTTTGCTCAGCCCTGCGACAAACTAAACCACCTGTCGGCTAACGTGCTCTGGAGAGGAGTTCAGGCATATTGGGTTTGGGTTGCTGCTTAACAGAACTAACAAATACAGAGAGAGGTTTATCCATTTCGAAATGGGGCGAAAACTGAAAAAATATAGAAACCCTACCAGACCTGAAGACGTCCGGCGGTGCAGGTCTGGTCGCCTCCGGTCGGTGCCCGTTTGGTCGCCTCCCCAAGCAGCGGCATAGAAAACGCCATTTGAGATGGAAGAGAGGTTTGAAAGGGGGAGAGCGTCGAGGGCTTGGAGTCAGCATAGAAAATGGGTTTAAATACCCCCTTTAAAATCGCGTTGATTTATGGAGTCCGATGGGGGGAGGTCGAACAGCAGAAAGCTGTGCTTTTGTGGATTATGGATATGGAAACTCTTCGGTCTTCGTTGCATCCAAACATGGGCTTTCCACGCTTGCACAGAAAACCAGAAAGGATTCCACAGCGTGGACTGTTGCCAAACATGCCCTGGACACCCAGAAGAGAACTCTTGCACCTTACCTTGGTGCCGTCCTCTTACCAATGTAGGGAAAAAAAAAAAAAAAAAAACAATCTAATCAACTAGTGCTCCTAACTTTCATGCATACTAAATTACTGATAGAGGTGACTCCCACAGAATTAGGCAATTTTTAACAAAAAGAACTCTTATCAGTGGGTATTGTTGGGTATTATTTCTTGCCTTGATTTGTTTTCCTTCATTTGTTTATTTTTGCTGAATGATTGTTGTTGAGATATTTCTTTCGACCATGCACCGCATGTACGGTGGCAGTACTTTTGGCCCAAACATCTAAACCGCTAAGTACCAGATGGGTTGGGCCGGGCTGGGAGAGAGATTAAGGCCTAACTAAATGAACACTAAATCTGCAATGCTATTATTCCATGTTTGTTGGGTCTATCAAAATTTTAGTCACCTAAAATGTCTCAAATGACCTTATGGATCTAAAGACCTATAAATGTATCCAGCCACAACAGGAATTCTCTAAATTCCAGTAATACCAATGGATCTGAAGAAAGTTTTGAAAATGGACACTATGACCCCACACCCCTATGCCGGTCTACACCCCACCATTTAAGGAACTTAGATGCAAAACTTAGGCCCAATAGAGGGCACCAAGTCTTGCCTAACCGCTAATCAGGCTGATAAAAACAAGCTCGCGATTGGCTTAACAACTTAAAACACAGGCCCAAATTCAGCATAATAAGGCCAACCCAATCAAACACGAGACGTCAGGGTTCTAAACCTATCAATTGAGTGTGATGACATAATGCATTATTGTTAAATAATATAAATCATTAGGTTGGCCCAAAAATAATGGGCTAAAGTTAAGATGATGAGCAACTTGTGTTAAAAAGTCTCTTGCTGTTTCTCAACTGTTGATTCATCTGACCAGTGGCCAAGTTCTAATTTGCCTGAAAGGATCACCAGTGGATCTCATGTTTGGTCTTTAATGGACAACCATCACCTTATAGGAAAAATCACTCTATGAATACCATTGTTTTTTTTTTTTTTCCATGACCATGAAATAGAGGGTCAGACCATCTATGATGAATGATTTAGGGCCAGGGGGGCGTCATGTGCTCCTAACCAGCTAAGCAGAGCTATGCCTCAGGATGATTTAGGAAACATTTAATCAATTCAGTTCATATTCAATTCAATCATTATATCTTTGCCCCTGACCAGCTGAGCTTATGAACCATTATCTCATCGCACTGATCCTCTCAAAGACCAGACTTGAGAAACAGCAACCCTAAACAGAAATAATGCAAAAGGAGGTTTCATGTTGATGGTACTCTATAAACAATCCTGGCTCTCTACAGTCGAGAGATGTAGCATCACTCATGTGAATACAAACTCCTAGACAGCAGCTTTCCGTCTCAGTAGATGATCTAGATCAAGGGAATTGATCTTAGCAGCAAGAATAAAGTCGTTCTCCGTCAGCCCTCCTGCAACAGGACCAACATGAACCATGCTCAATTAAACAATAAAACACAATATCACAAAAGGGAAATATGTAATCTACATCATCAACATTGCTCGAACTAAAACCCATAAAAAGGGAAATATTTCATCTGTAATCCAACAGAATCGTCATCTCAATCTACTGCTCCAAAGCAATCCATGATTGCTATCATACAAAAGTGATTCTTCATGAGTCCTACTGTATTAATGCAGGTCGTACAATTTTGACAAAGTTTCATATTCCATATAACTGATTTGAAGTGGCAAAGATGCCATCATGAACACTTGGTCACAACTTCATTCTAACAGCAAGATGCTAGTGCTGAAACCAATGTGTTAAGCATCCTCATGCAGCACACAAAATGATAGAGAGGATAAGGATGATAATGAATAATAACAATATTGTTTCAAGTACCCTCCATTGGAGAGTAGTCTATCCTCTCATTGGAAGCTGTAAGTTCCAGATGAAGGTTCAATTCCTAGTTCCCCTGCATTTACGATAAGGTCTTGACAGACAACACTTGCGGCAAGTCTTTCCTAATTTTATTTTCCTATGCTTTAATGTGTGAGGGATTGTTGGTCTAATGGGCTTTAAATCATACGCAAAACCCCCATTCTTCACTTGCGTTTTCCTTCTCTTTGTTATATAAATACTTGCGTCTCACGAAGGTCGTGGGGCACTCTTCAAGGCATTTGTAGTCTTTTTTATTGTCTCTGGTGTTAGTTAGCAAGTGACTTAGGTCTGTGCTGAGCCGAGCAAGCTGGCTTGCTGCGGCGTGGCGTGGCAAGGCAAGGTGTGACGACTGTGTGTACGCCGAGTCAACCAGGTTGGGCCATTTGTGAGTGGGCTTTTGGGCCTAGGTAAGCTGAGCCCTCGTCCCTTCCCTTTTCCTTCCTTCCTTTCTTCTTTGACCCGTGGCCCACAAGAAGAGGCCTTCGCAATAGAATGTTGCTTAACATTCTGCCTCATCCCTCTGTAGAAGCAAAAACAAAAAACATTGCATAATGGGTCTCTTCCGCACCTTATTTAGAGAGGTGTGTAAGGCCTCTGGGAAATTATCATCTGAGCTTCCCATCTCTCCACCTCTTGAATGATCAAGAGATCTCTCCCTCTCCCAAATAATCAAGTGAGCAAATTTCCTCCTAGATACCTTTCAAGTTTCAACTCCCTTTCCACCTCAGTTCTCTATTCGCAAGTTGCAAAGCCGTCTTAAGAGGATCCTTTGAGAGAGAGAGAGAGAGAGAGAGAGAGAGAGAGAGGGAGGGAGGAGGAGGAGGAGGAGGAGGAAAGGGGAGGATGGGGGGTGGGGACTGTCATGATAGTGTCTGTTTTCCTATAATTTGTCACGACCCGGGCCCAAATCACGATAATCCCGCGCCGTGGGCCCATACTTACTCCCGTAAACCCCGAATTAACCGAAGTTAAAACGGAATCCACAAGAGATATCAATATCCATAACCTGTCAAACACACATAAATTTTTGCGGAAACATATGCATTGACAATATCAAACTTCGATTTACATGTATACAAAAGAATAAGGTACTTATACATGTATCATTCTTATCGTCTCGTGTCAATCGGTATATACCAAAAACACTATACAGTACTAATTAATTACATTCCAAGAATGAATGTACAAAATGACTATTCAAAACGTTTCACAAAATGTTACAACCCCTTTCGCACTCGAATACCCATTAAACGGTATTCCGGCCATTCCACTCGATTAGACTTCTTGAAGGAACCGGAGCGGTCTCCTCCGCTGGCGCTGCGGCCGCTGTAGGACCGGCAGGGACAATCGGGCCTGTGATGTCATTAATAACACTAATGAACACGACGGTTCAACATGTATAAACAATTCTTGTGATAACTCATGTTAGTACACATAATGAAGTCATTTAAATCATTTAGTAATAATTACATTCTAGACAAATCTAGATAATTCTACAATAACAATAAGTAACACAAGAGTTTATCAATAGTCAATCGCTATCATGGCTTCCATTCATTTCATTTCAATTCATTTCGTTTCATTTACCATTTCATTCATTTCATTCAATTTCTTTCATTTACCATCTTCCCTCAAAGGAAGGATTCATTTTCCAAATGGAAGGCATCAATCAATATCCATCGATACGATCGGAATATGTGGGACTTACTAGTGTCCGGGCCAGGGATAACTAGCATCACCACGGAGCTCTGGAACGCCCCCAAATCCATCTGCTGCAGCAGGATTATTCAATACATTGTTACCTTTAGTAACTGTTCATTCACTTATTCATTCATTCACTGTATTATTCAATTCAGCTCCGTAACAAGCTTAAGGCATTACAAGTAGTACAATGTTCAGGGATTGCACCACATTTATCAATTCTATCCAAGTTCACAATCCAATTCTAAACCAAACGAATGGGTGAAATGCTTGTTATTTAATGTACGTGTTATTCTTGATGAACATCATTTTTGGATAGTAGTTTGTACATTCAAATAATCTAAGCTAACACTCATGAAGGTTTAGACAACCATTTGAAGAATTAATACTTAATCGTCACTATTATTTTCTCTTAATTTCCTTAGTCTCAATAATCTTAGATTAGGGTAATATTAGTTCAAACACTAATTTATAGACCCCTACTAATCATAGAAAATAAATCTGGTTCCCAAAATTTCTCAAAATCCACTGGGTCCAATCGATCGGCTCGAAACAGCTCTCAGTTACGAGCCTGTCCGATCGATCGGATGACAGTCCGATCGATCGGCCAGAAAAACGTCCCAGGTAAAAGACAGTCCGATCGATCTGACCTGGGCGTGTTGCAGGTCCGGGAAAACCTCAGTTTTCTTTCCTTTCTATTTCTTCTCTTTTACACATTCAAATCACTCTCATTACACAAGAGGATAGAACTTCATGTTCCCTTTTATACATCACCACTAATCATTTCAATCCATCCACAATAAATTTCCAAAGCTTAATGAAGGATACACAACCTCCAAATCCATGAAGACTCAATGAACTTCACAATGACTAACACTAATCACAAGCAAGTGTTTATACTTGCCTCTTATGAAGTTAAATAGCAAAAGCCCTCTTCCTTAGCTTGCCTTTTGAGATGGAAATCCCCAAATGAAACCCTAACTCCATGAAAATGTAAAATACACAAACCCATAAGCTATTTGTGCTAGATATCATGCCTAAACACTCATTAGGACTTGCAAACTCATAAAAGGTTCCCAATACTTACTTGTAGTTCAACTAGAGAAACCTTGAGATCTTTTCCCAAGCTCCACACTTCAACAATGGAGGAAAAGGCTTGAAGAAGAAGATGAAGATGCAAACACTCTCCTCCCAACTACTTGGAATCACTCTTAGCTCCCTCTTGAAGCATGAGATTGGAAGAGAAAGGGAGAATGAGTCTAGGGTTAGCTTGGAATGAAATGAGCTCTTTTCCCCCCTTCTCATTCTAATATAAGACTACTTCACACAAGAGCCCCCTCCTATTAATCTTTATTTCATTTTGGGTCAAATGAAACCTCATTTGGTCCATTTGATGTCAAATGGAGTCGTGTCTATTATGAAAGTTGACGTACTACTCGAGATACACACGTTGGTATCAAGGGTTTTCGTATTTGACGAAATACGCGAAAACTCGTATTTACGGAAAAGCCCTTAGCCTAACTTGCTTGAGTCTAAAATCATTTAATCAACATAATTTCATTCATATCCATTTCCATTATGCTAAATTCATCATTTGGGACTATCTTACCTCTTTTTGGTCATTAACCTTGATTAGTCCATTTATCCAAGATTAATTAGCATTAATCTCAGTTAATTAGCCTTAATCGCGATTAGTTCGGGTCGGGGTCTAACATAATTCCTGATCCTTTTTTTTTTTATTTAAAAAAAGACTCCTTAGGTCCATTCATAAAACAACCAATGAAGTCATTCCCTTCCCCAAGGTGATCCTTAGAATCTGGTGATGGGAAAAGCCTTATGAATTTAAATAAATAAATAGCATGCACAGATGAACTGCTGTGACGTGATATTTTTGAAACTTTATTCATGGCATTTCTGCGTATATCAGTCTGATATGGAAAGAAAAGTTCAAGATATGGGGTGCCCAAGAAGATGACAATGCCCACAAGTTATATGTTTCAGTGCATGCAAACTGTTCTCATTTTTCAGCATATGTAGTTATGGATCCGTTGAGGTTTTCACTAGATGGCAAAGGTTCACTGTGTCTTGTACTATAGTTGGCAAAAGTCCCACATTCACTGAGGCAAATTCATCAGCAGTTAAACTGGCAACAGATTATAGAAATCACAAATTTATGGCCATATAGTTTCAAAGGTTTATTCACTGCTTTTTCTTTGTTTTTAAGTATTCTAATTCTTTTCCACATTCACATGATGAAGGAACTAGAAAAAAAAAATACATTTTGAAAAATAAAAAATAAAAGCAACTTAGCAAGCAAGAACTCATACCAACTGAATGTGTCCATATCTCAATTTTCACATTGTTCCACCCAACAAGATGGAGGTCAGGATGATGACCTGCAATGTAAACAACATGATTGTAAGCATCTGTGCACACTCGAGTTAAAAATACATATGCACAGAAGTGCACTTTAAAAAAAAGAAAAAGAAAAAGAAAAACCCACTAATTACAAGACTTCTACTGGTCAAAAGGCTAAAAAATAAATAAACAAAAGAAGCAACACAAAATGAAATTACATAAATATAAGTATGATGAGATCGTAGATTAGGGAATATGACTCTTACTGAAACTACAAATACCGATACAATAGAAACTACAAGTGTCTACTTAGTACTTACATCAATGCACCTGATGAGCCCAGGCCCATATGGATTTATCAGAACAGATCCACAGGCTCCACAGGCCTTCCAGTGTAAATTAATATAAAGAGAAGAGAAAGTATTAAAGTGTAGATTTTTTGGTGGTTCTAGTGATTCCTCACACGACCCCTCATATTAATATGGTTTCCTTATCATAAGAGGCTACAATGCTTATCTAAACAGGCCGTGAACAGTTCTAACTTACAACAACAACACATCTTCTTTGACCATGGGTTGATCCACGGATCCATTGGTCCCTTAGGCACACTGCCCATTTGGTCCAAGTCGAGGCCCATTTAGCCCAGGTCTATTTATGTCTATTCACATCCAGGACCGAGCAAGGCTGACTGCATGCCAGGATCAGCTGGGCCCAGCCAGGCATGCACCAGGCACAGTTCAGCCAGCTTGGCCTGATGCAAGGCAGCACCGCAGCAGGGCCATGTAGACCCAGCTGCTGAGAAAGTGGGGTCCACAAGTCCCTCATGTGAGACTCTGAGTGAGGCTGAGATCGACCAAGACCCATTGAGACTTGAGTGAGACGACTCATCATAATCACAGCCTCGTCCCAACTACAATGGGGTTGGCTATTAATTCGGCTTGAGCCAGATGACTATCTTGCTAAATGTAGAAAGTTCTCTTTCAATTAAGATTTGTTTCATTGCTTAATTCATGGTGTTTGAATGTAATAATAATTATTGAGGAGTGGGCTCCAATTGAGAGGAATTATTGAAAAGTATTTCCGCTGCCTCTACTAACGCCTTGAGGTAGTTTTAAGTTTGTTAGATGCCAAAAAAGGAGAGAGAAACAGTGACATGCGTGAGTCCTAGAAATACAAGGCCAGTCAGCCAGATGTTACTATTATCTCAATTTGAATTCTTTTTCCCCAAAATAAATTAATAAAATAACATTTGTTCGAATTGGTGTTCACATGAAGCTTCTAGTTCCAGATACAGTCATTGCTGACTGTATTGGAATGAGCTTTTTGGTTTTGTTCAGGGAGGTTCCATCATCTCGATGCCTCTCCTCTAATTTTATCATCATTGTGGAGACTTCGTGCTGGAGTCTGGATGATTGACTGAATTCAGGCATTTATTTGTTTATCTTTACCACCTGATTTGAGCCTCTTACAACCCTTTCAACAAGTTATATCACTGCAGTCTTTTCTGCAGACCCTGTTCATGGCTGATACTTGTTTAAACTAATTTGGGTTCCCAAAGGGTTTGAAAATTTGGTTGAGCACCACTACTGGTTCTTCATACAATTCCAGTAAATTACCATTTGTATTTAACTATATCTGCCCCTTCAAAAACACCTTCACATCCAAATTATGCTGGTTAGGGATTGGAAATAAAGTGGAGCAAATAGTAAAAAGTTTCAACGTTTCACATAATTTCCAAAAGCAAAATAAAATTACTAAAATGATATCAAGAAGATCCCCAGTTAACTGGAAAGGCGGAATTTAGAGGAACAAGCAGAAACCATCACTGGTGCAGATCTGTAGGGAAAGGTGTTGAAGAGACGTCACAGGTCCTATAAATTAGTAGTACCTAAAGCCCTAAACACAATAACCGCTGCCGTTGGACCCATAGATTTAGATTGGCAATCAAGACTGCTAGTCTATCATGTTTCTGCAGATGTATACTAGAATACCAAGGCAGAATACATGCAGGCCCATGGTTTGGAAATACTAACAACTGGTCCAATGGGACCCACAATGGATGAGTTATCTCCATTAATCTCCTGTACTGTAGATCCTATGATCTTTAACTTCTTTCTTTTTTTTTTTTCTTTTTTTTTTTTTTTTTTGTTGTTGTTGTTTTTGAACTACGCTGCTTCTTAATTTGAAAAATGCGTAAGAATCTTCCCTTGTGAATTTTTTATGAGCATTCAACATCCATGATAGGGTCTGCAAGATAGACAAACAGGATTTCTGAACCATGGCAAAAAATGGGTGGAACTATGTGCCTCAGTAAACTATACATTGATAGAGGCTTTGGAGTCCTATCTTCTTCAGATATCAAGCTAGAGAATCTTACCTTCAGCCTCTGCAACATCAGCAACAACCTTAAACATCTCCAATCCTTTCATGAAACTTTTAACTTTCCAAGAACACTGCAGCTTCAGGGTGCCTCCTTCACTTGACAGGTTCCATCCCGGCACCTAAATTGATACATTAACTCAAAACAATATAATCTAATAAGTGAAAGAACAAAGGTCAAGCATGGATTAATGCAAACCTTAGTAATTAGCTCATTGGCCGACTGTTCAGTCATGGGCCGAATATCCTTTGAATCACATGGTACACACTTCTTGGTTGACAAATCTAACATTTCCAGCAAAATGTTTCAGGTTACAGGAACGGTTAATAACACTTAGAAGTATAGTCATTAAACTAAAATACCCATAATAATTGCAGATAATAGCATCTCGTGTAGAGTCAAGAGACTATGCATTAAAGCAAACTAGTGCACTCAATATGACAAGTGCAGAAAAATAAAGGATGCTAAAGTCACAAGCATTCTTATATAGGTCTTGTTCAGGAAAATACATGAATGCATAAAATATGGGTCCACCATTAAATGCAAATAGCCAACATATTCGACAATGGAAATAGTGGCAGTGGTCCAACAGTGGGGAGTGCAGGACTTGGAGTTGGAATTAGTCCCATCAACCCCACCTATAGTTGGAGAACAGTCACACAATGAATCTTAACTTTTATTTAATTAGCATTTCATGAGTTCCTAATATGAAATTTCGATTGTTTATCTATACTAACTTGCATTTCTTAAAACTCAATTCTGACACGTTTACTCGCTCATGCATTGAGAGTATCATACATCCAAAACTGAGAGTGATCACTTAGGGTCCTTTTGGTTGAGAAATTAGTGGAATGAAATGGAATGGAATTATCCGATGTGATTGTGGAATCCATTCCACGCCAGTATTAAAAATGAAGCAAAAAGCAAGCAAAAAATGCACTTTCTGGAATCTAAAGAATTCTGAAATTCCACTGTCAACCAAAAACAGAATTATGAGAGGGAAAAATCTACTTCAGCACACAGCCGCAATTTATCTCCGCACAGGAAAATCCATTACAAGAATTCCCGTCATTCCTGATAATGAGATATGAGCTAGGTATTCTGATACTTTTGGGGATCATTAAAAAAATGCCTTCCAACTTACATCTTGGCAAGGAAAATCCATTAACAAGTTCAAACCAAGCTCACACTTCTGCAGCATCAAAAGTAAAAAGAAAAGAAAAGAAAGAAGAATGATGACCTACTGAATCTTAGTGAAATTATCATTTAGTTTCAAACTCCACCATATGCAGATACTTTGCTGTGTGCCAATCCTGAGCCCAAGTATAGTACTCGAATGACAAATAGTTACAAAAGAACTTTCCATAGTAATTAATTCAATATGGAAGAGCATTGAATTAGTAGATAGTAGATATTATTAAAAGGACCTCTGCTCCCACAGGGAGTACCAGGGTTCAAGCGCTGTTCAATCTGCTAGAAGTCAGTTGTGTTGTGCCAGGCAGTGTCATGACCTACCAAAAAAGGGAAACTTAAAAAAAAAAATAGGTATAGCTTCTTTACAATAGAATGTCGAAGTGTATGAGGGAGAAGAGAGAGGGGAGAGAGAGGAGAGGAGGTGTGGGGAGGAGGCTTCAGCGGGGAAGGGTTTAAGCTTTTTTTATTTTTTATTTATTTTGGAAAGAGTTATTCAACAACTAGGGTAGTAATTGGAATTGGAATTTCAGTCGACAAAGATTTAAAGAAGGTAAAGAGAAAGAAGGAAAAGGTTGTAATGGTTAAGATGGTATTAGATCAAAAAAAAAATTGAACTATTCAAATTTTTTTTTTTTGTAAATATTGCTAGTGCTTACTTCTCTTGAGTAAATATGAAAAAGAAATTCTGGGTCTCGGCAGATGACATGGTACAAGAATATACCGAATGAGAAAAGTATAATAATTATCAATCTTCCTTGTGTCTCACTGGTTGCATGATTAGGAGTACATATAAGAGGTCAAGGTTCAAGGATTGGTACCGCCCTCATCTTCTTCAAAAAGAAAAAGATAAAAGAAAAGTATAATAATTGAAGGGGAATTTAATTTCCAAGTAGGAAAGAAAAGAGATGGCTACCATAGAAGAGGGGAAAAAAAATACTTGAAATGAAGTAGTTTGAAAAGACATGTCAGTTCGTGGAATGAGGACATCGCTTTAAATAGGGTTGTGTTCAAAGTAGAGCTCACACAGCTCAGCCATTAGTAGATGTGTCCAGGGGCGGATTCAGGACTTCTAATTTGGCGGTTGCACTTAAGTTACACTAAAAAAATAGCAATAATATCTCACTAAAAACTATAAAAAATAGCAACAATGTCCCACCAAAGATAGCAACAATGGGCGCTTGATAATGCGACATTATAACCTAAGATAGTAAATAATCATCAATATACAATACATAAGATCGGTTTTAATTTTTTTTTTCTTTTCATTTTCAACTCACAATGAAGTGATGAACAAACAAAGTTACAGAGGTACTGTAAATGGAAAACCCAATCCCATAACGTGGCAGGCTGACAGCTTCTAATAACACAAAGAGCAAATCTTTCTCCACAACCACAAAGAATCAAGATGAAGAATAGAAAGAAATTACAAAACCTCCATTTCTGAAAACCATAAAAAAAGAACAAAAAACCAGAAAATGAACAAACCCATGTAATAAAAACACCCCAAATTCGTACTTGAGATCCAGAGGGCACAACCACAAAGAATCAAGATGAAGAATAGAAAGAAATTACAAAACCTCCATTTCAGAAAAGCATAAAAGAAGAACAAAAAACCAGAAAATGAACAAATATATGTAATAAAAACACCCCAAATTCGTACCTGAGATCCGGTGGGCACAACCACTAAAAATCAAGATGAAGAATAGAAATAAACTACAAAACCTCCATTTCAGAAAACCATAGAAGAAGAACAAAAAATAAAAGAACGTGAAAAATTAGTGTTTTTTTTTTTTTTTTTTTTTTTTTATGGCTGAAAGCTGGGGTGGCTGCAGCCCCCCCCCAGCCCCCCTAGATCCGCCCCTGGATGTGTTAAGGGATTAATGATTATCTTCTTCTTCTTGTCGTTGACGACGACGATCTATCAGCAAAATAAGGGTTGGGGAGTATGTCAAGGGCACTCCAACTGAGATGAAGACCGATTCGAGGTATCACATACTAAAAAGATCTTAATATGCATTGACTGTTGATTTTGAAAGTCAATGATCTCCTTGTTTATTGATAATAAATAAAGAGGGTGACAAACCAAAAGTCAGACCATGTAAGTTCAGTTGTTGGATTAGGAGTAAGGAGTAAGGAGTCAGGAGATGGGCTATATGCGAGAAATATATATTTTGGAAAGGAAAATGATATTAGTTGCCCATTCTTCTAGATATGTGACCAGCATTGGGAGGGGAAGAGTAGCCAGTGACTACTCTCCAAGCTGTAGCATAGGGATCAATCACACTAGTCTCAGTTTCACAACACAGACAAGCCCCTCAAGAGAGAAAACTAAATAATCATATTCCCAAATTCAATGATCAACTGAGTAAGGGATTACATCTCCTTATAAAGACTCCAAATCCTAATCTATTTTAGGAAGCAAATCAAATTGAAATAAAATCTAATCAAGAATTTCTAATTTAAATTCATAAATATCTCTAAATATTAGCTATTACTAAAAATTAGGCAGAAAACTGAATGCACCATCTGGAAGTCTCCCCTTTTATTGGGCCTTGTTGGGCTTGGACCTTCGGCCATAGACTTTTGGATTGGACTCACTAGTCTAGGGTCCATGGCCTGCATAAATATGTTATAAAATGGCACTACCTGCAGTTATCAATTCCCTTTCCTAAACCTATTGAAAGAAAAAAATAACATATAGAACGCTAGGAAATGGTTCAGAGGTGCAGGGATGCAATGACGACATATAGTTGAGGAACTTAACCCCGAGGGGTAGCTCAGTTGGCCTAGGACTACGGTTTGCACCCGGAGGTTATGGGTTCGAAACTGCTCTACCACACTGGGGCCACAGAGGAATTTTACCCGGCTTTCTCTCCTGGGCCCGTAGGGATTATTCTGGCCCAAAGGGCTGGGAACTCTACGTTATCAAAAAAAAAAAAAAAACAAAAAAAAAAAAACATATAGTGGAGGAACTTCATTCATTCATACAGCACATAAAGAAGGCAGATATAGGGGAAAAGGTTCCTGGAAATGAGCTGAGCACATAGTACAATTGATAGGTCACCATGCTACCAGCAGCCAAATTGAGAGCTCAAGTTTCACAAGCTATGAAAAAAATACGGGCGTTAACAAGAACATGGAATCAGATTAATACCCGATATGTTTTGAGAGAATAGATTAATCTATCTTAGTGAACTCATAAAACTATTACATCAATTTATATAGTGAAAGCAAAAACCAAAGGTAATCTAATCCAATAAAAAAAAAACTCCTATGTAAATTCAAAATTTAATCCTATATCATAACTGATTTCCGTATCTTAAAAACCCATGAACCCCTTTTCATGTGAGCTCAACAGAACTCAAACACCTAATTCTGACCTGGCTTTATTAAGTCTTAAGTCTAAATTATTGCGGGTTCGGCCATCAGGCCAATCAACAGCTTTCTGCAGCTCCTCTCTTCAAAATTGTCGCTTTTATTAGTACAAAAGGATGGAAGTAGAGCCCACACAGATAATCTAAATTAAAAATGATATCTAAAGTTAATAAAGAATTTAGCAATCTATACCAATCATCTACAACATAAATCCATAAGTTTGCATAGATGTGACAACCTACGTCATAGCACGACCCACCACACACCCTGATTTGTTATAACTCTAAATACTACTATAAATATTCAATCCTGCTAGATATCATTTGACACACAAAAATTCTCAGTTCCAATACTGACTGATCACTGGAACCTCTAGATGAAGAGAGTAAATGTAAGCTGGGATACATCACAAGCCATTGATCATCCTCTTCATCTCGGCAGACCTCCTAGGAGTTCATCAATGGCCCTCTCAGTAAGTACGTGCTTGATTCGGCACATTGACTTCCCTACCTGCATTGGAAAAGAAAGAAGTGTTAGCGGCACAAAGGAGAAAGCAAAAAAGAAGACTATGTTTGCAAGTCCATAACTAATAGGTGAGGCAGGTTGCCACTTGAATAATAGGTCTTGAAATATGATTTGAGTGGAGGAAAGTGGGATGCCCATGTAATGAGATTCTTTTTTAACTGCACAACAATGACCTCCATTACAAATTGACTAAACCCAAACGCACCCTAAGCTTGCATGGTAAGAAACAAAACTAATTCTTTCATAAGGTATGGAAAGATGTCAGTATCATTCCCATCAATAGATTTCTCACCCACCCCATTCCCTTACCACTAGGTGAGTCACCCACAATTCCATCCTTAATTGAGGTGATGGGGTCTGTGCTTACATTCGTGCTGCCCACCTGGATATGCTGGCAAGTGGGCCCAGCTTCCAAAGAAATCTGTGGATAAATTTCTTCGTCTTTCACATTATTCAGTCACTAAACTTAATGAGATTTTTCTTCCTCCATTATAAACAAACGCTTTTGAAGTAAAAGCTAAGGGAGTACAGAAAATTATGGATCAAATTTAGATACAAGATGATCCCGGTATCACACAAATTTCTTCTCCAAGACCTCCTAGTCAATCTTAAATTTGCATAACAGGACGATCATCATACAACACAAAATTACTTCCCCAAGTCTCAGCCAAGCTCGTCAATCTGTCATCACACCTCAAGTAGAAAGGACTACAGCTCACAGGCCTTAAACCTGTAGATGATCCACATCCTAAAGATTAAACTATCAGAGGCTGCCAGTTATACATCTTATGGATTATTTATTGGGTTGTCCCTAGGATGGTTGGACACCCAACTTTTGTCTTGTTTCGAAAGTCCACTTGTATGCTGCCTCATCAGTACTGCAGTGCACTGCAAATTTGTAAAATGTAAATATGTAACCTTTCTTTTGTCCACATTCAACAGAAAAGAGGGCGAATATGAGATAAAAGCATATTCAGGTGAGGATTGTGCTGGGCCCTGATCCATCCAAGCGAGGCACTTTAGATAGGCTCAGGGATTCTGAGCGTATAATTAAGATGCAAAACCTTGATGAACAAACACAACTTAGCTAATCAGGTGAATCTGTGAATGCCAAAATTCAGGTAAGAATTACCTTGGGAACACGCTCAGGATTAGGAAACCGCAGATTCTGTGCATGGAGCATCTGGCGCTGTGTCATGACCATGTTTTTCTCCTTCAAAAGAACATACCATAGCTTATGAAGATCATCCCATGATTTTAAGCCGCAACTCAGAAGCCTTCCAACTTCGACCTGAACAAAATAAAACGAGATGCATGGAAAATTTTAGAAGAGCCTCCATCTGGCATCGCGAAGTTCAAATGACCGGATTATGTATACATCTATGGCATATATATGCAATATGTGTGGAAGCAAAATTCTTAAGACAATGGAAAAATCGTGTGCATTCAAATTTGGAAACTGTCGTGTCCAGTAGGATCTCAATTACCTCTTCATTCATTGTCAAATTTCTTCCTTTATCTGGAGGCATTTCTTGGAAAAATGTGGTGTTTCCCAAACTCTCTAGGAGAAGTGGTTAAAGTGTGGAGAATGGCTCCTATTCAAGGTTGTGAGAGGGTTTTCCATAGTTCAGCTTTGTCTGGTCATGACATTTTGGCAGCAGTGTTGCTAAGAATAAAGAAATGGGTAGTTCTTCAAGGAGTGTGAGAATCTGAACTTAGATAATTTTCTTATAAATTTGGAGGCGCATATGGAGTGTGGGAAAATAAAATTCAAAAGATAGAAAGCTGGTACCTAACCATGGAAAGTTTTTTTTTTGAAGTTCAATGTGGATGGGGACTAGAAGTAAGTCAAGGCCGGCGGGAATTGGAGAAATGCTTCGAAATCATAAAGGAGGGGTGTTGATTTCATTTCCAAAGCCTATTGGAGTAAAAAATTCCAATGAAGCGGAGATGCGGGCCATTTTTGAGACTACGAGAATTTATTCCGGTTCTTTCCATGAAAGTTCAGTTGTTGAGAGTGATTCGTTCAAAATGATATTACTCGGGTCTAATAGAAAGATAACATCACATGAAAATTATATTAGTTCCTCAACAAGATTAGATCTTTGTCTTCATCGATTCATGTGGTTTTCATGGTTGTTTATCGTTCAGCAAATAATTTGGCACACACTATCTAAGTACCTAAGCAAGGAGTGCTTGGGGATGTTCTTATTGTTGCTATTTGATGTTTGTTTTACTTTTCTTTTTAAAGCTTAAGGAGGGAGTTGGTCTAAGGCTTCTATACTGCTCCCTTTGTTTGCTTACGTTTCTTTATCCTTATGTATGGTTCTCGTAACCGATAAAAAACATATTCTCAAGAGATGACCAATATATATGCCAAATGCTGCAACCAAATTTCATACAAACTGCAGAACATGGGTAATGAATTTGGTAATTCTTGACTGAGGCACCAACAACATTAATAACAAAAGTTATGTATTGGAACACTGATTGATCACCTGTGTGGTGTGGCAAACAAATTTTATTAGTCTAAATAGAACATGTTTAACAAAATACTAAATTTACTACACTAAAAAAAATTTGGCCCGCAAAAAGGAAATTTAGGAATGGCTTTGAGTAGTTCAGTCATCTTCGTATTAGACTACCAAAAAAAACATGCACAAGGTCTCCTTATGGACAAGGGGAGCTTAAAAAAAAAAAAAAAACCAACCAGATTATCCTAGCCTTGATTTAACAGCCTTCAAGTTTAATGAACCATAGATTTTTATGAGAATCAATCCAATGGTGAGTGAAAGGTGGGCCCCATAAAGCTGGACTGCGGATCCAGTATGCTCATTAGAGAAGATTTTCCAACTAAACAGAGCCCTAAGTAGGAATCAGTGAGAAGAACTCATAAAACTGACTGCAAATAGACGGGGTAATGTCAAGTGACCTTTTTCACTCTGAGGGAAAGATGATGTGGACTTTGTTGCTGTTGCCATTTCTTAGGAAATTTGAAAGAGAAAAATAAAAGAATATTAGGAGATGCATCAAAGCCTACAGAGAAGGTGGTAGAATTGATAAATGTGCATTGATCACATGGAATTTGTTGCCACCTTCCATTTCTTGGGAACTTGGAAATATCAAAATTGGGAAATATTTGAACAAGAATCAAAGCCCCTCAACGACGTCATGGTGGTGGTGGGCATAAATGGGCGGATGTTGCTTATCTGGTAAACATAGAAAATAAGTTGTGGGGGCTAAGCTGGATAATAACTTCAGAATTGAGATACCGAAGTAGTTTTCTGGGAACAAGAATCAAAGCCCTTCAAGGACGTCATGGTGGTGGTGGGCGTAAATAGGCGGATGTTGCTTACCTGGTAAACATAGAAAATAAGTTGTGGGGGCTAAGCTGGATAATAACTTCAGAATTGAGATACCGAAGTAGTTTTCTGGGAGAGTAGTTTATTGATTTTTTGTTTTGATGTGTCACTTTCATTAGTGCTAAGGTTTTCTGATTTCTTTCATTCTTGTCTCGTTTGGATGTATTGGATGAATATTTGAATGGTGAACTACCTGTCACAAAGTTCTGTTTTGTGTAAGAGCAACAGAGGAGTCTCTTGATTCAGTGAGAAGAACAACACTTCACCCAGGGAAAACACTTACTCTACCTTAAAGTTGAAAGGAGTCAAAAAAATAATACCTTTCCAAAAAAAAAAAGGAGTTTTAAGCAGTATCATGATAGGTACATAGGTTTGGCTAATCATCAACATCATCATCATCATCATCATCATCAAAGATTTGTCCCAACTATATGCAGTCTTTGGCTATTATTAAATAAATCTAAATGACATAGTTTGGTAATCTTCCCATTTTCTAATTTGACCAAGAACAATATCAAATGCAAATATACACCAAATAGCAAGAATAATAAAAACTATGAAACTGAACTAGACTCTTTTTAAAGTAAATTAAATAAACTTGACAGCATAAAAAATTTAATATTAAGGTTGAATAATGAATTTAATTGAAATTTTTTGAAGAAAACTCAAGAGACAAGAAAAAAGTATGCAGATTTCCACAATAATAAAGATTATCCAATTCATTCATCATTTAAATGTGAAATTTAAAAAACTAGATGATTTGCAGGGTAAAGAAGAGAAATATATACCATAGACAACAGGTTTGTCCTCATCAGGACTTCAGTCTGCCTCAAAAAACTCCTCAAGAGGATTGTGTGTCGTCTTAGCTGAAGTGAAAGCAGCAGCAGCAGAAGCTTCTGACCTGACAGCAGTGCAGAGTCCCCTCCCAAAAAGTCTTGATAAGAACATTGTGATCAACCGGATTTCTGCAGCATAAGAAGGCCTTGTATATTCAAACTTAAACAATATTGAGCATGGTTTGGAAACATAGTTTGGTACCCGTAACACCCAGTCCTAAACCCGTTACATAATGGCTGTAAACAGCCCAAATCATTGTAGTAGTCTATTTTGTTCCCTTTTATTTAAAAACAATAAGAAAAAAAAATCAACAAAATGAAAGATATGAAAATGATCTATTCTAAAGAGCTCATTAGTGTGTTTCAGATGTGAATAAATTAATAGAGGTCGTTAGTGTGTTTCAGATGTGAATAAATTAACCACCCCCCCCCCCCCCCCCCCCCCCCCCCCCCCCACCTCAAGTTAAAATCAAACACTCCTATTTTTTATTAGTTTGAACAAATTTGACTATGTTATGTAGTTTGAGAGAATCTTCTCCTATTAGCAGACTGCACAAGCAGTCCACCTCTATGGGGCCTATTTGGGCCCACCTTTGATCGGTGCAACTCCGTCTACACTTTTATCCCTCCATGATCTGCAATAATCATGCCCAATTTTATATTGAAAAAACCTTTACTCACTGTTAGCTTAAATCTTAAAATATATATGATTAAACTCTTAAGAAGCTAAATCAAGGGCTAGGATAATTTGATGGGGCTGATTTTTTGCATGACCTTTATCCACAAAGATATACTTCTATCAATCCACTCCCCATGGTAAGAATACATCCAAGTGGGACCCATGAGCACTGCATATACACAATAAGCAGTCTATTCATATGTGAAAATCTTCCAAAACGTTTGAGCACTATCACTTACATAATTTTGCACGGATTTGATTGTGAGCCTTGCAAATCTTTGATTTTATAACACAAATATTTCTTTTGAACTTTTTACTGAATGGTAGGGATAAATCAGTCTAAAATACAAAGTTGGATAGCATGAGCAATAGAGGTGAGTTTTCATCAGTTTTACTTGCAGCTGTCAAGGGAGGTTTCAGTAAAAACACATAATTCAGAGGCTGCAAGTCAAAATAAAAGGGCGAAACCTCAAAAAAGTCCTCAAGTTTTTCTCAATTTTCAAAAAAAAAGAACAAGAAAACCTTAAATTTTCAAATCAAGTCTGTTTTCCACAGTTCTTTCAATTGGGTCCTTCCCTTGGAGTCTGTTTACCCCCATTTATAATCTCAAACAGACAAACACACAACTAGAATTCAGTGAGGTATACATTAGCCAGAATTTAAACAAAAAATCCTGTTTTAGACTCAAACACACTAACCAATGCATTATTTCCACATTTGAGAAAAAAAAAATTCACAACTTTCAGTACCATCAATACCACTTCGTGATCATTATTGCAATGAGGGAGAAGTGAAACTACACCTAACTAAAAAAAGAGCCATTTTCCTTTTTTTTTTTTTTTTTTTTGAGCAATAAGCATTGTAAAAAAAAAAAGTACATTCACATGAATGAGCCACGCTGGCCGGCGGCGGTTTTTATTGCCGGATGGTGATGGGTGAGTGGGTGGAGGAAAGGGTGGAGAGAGGAACAGTAAGGAGGAAAGGAGGGAAAAAAAAGGGCGGGAAGAGTCTTACCGTGGGGTCACCGGTGAATCAAATGAGGAGAGGAAGAACAAAAGAGTAGAGAAGGAGAAGCGGGAATGGGTAAAAAGAGAGCTGAAGGGGTTATGAGAAGGGCAGGGGGGTTTTCCTTGCGCAGGGGCACTTTTGTCAAAAAGATCAAGTTACAAATAAGAAAATGGAACTTCCCTCAGCATAAAGTATAAAATAAGATGGAAAAAAGTAAATAATACAGTCAGATTGGTAAGTAGTAATTTGGCATGACTGCTGGTCCAGTCATCACCTTATCAAACAGGATCCCAGACTTGAGTAATCCCCCATATCCGATGTTCATGCATTTAAGTTGTTTTTAAAACTAGTATTGCATTTTGCCTAGAGGCTTAAGGTAGCAAAGAAGAAGTTTTAGAAGTGTGAGGATTTTTAAACGTTCCTCTGAACTTTCCACTAGAGAAAATCTTGGATGTAACAGATGGGAAAGACCGAAGATTACAAGCATTTTCTACCTCTTTATGGTGCAAGGAGAACATGGAGTTGCATAGACACCTTTTACTGTGTGTTGGTTGCAGGCAATGCATGACAGCTTTTAACTGTTTTGAAGATCATATGACCTTAATCGACACAATTCATCCAAACTGTTCTATTGTTTATGGTTGCTGTGTGGCCTTATACACCTTTGCTTTCTGGAAATCTAGATGGCCGGTAAGGTTGTATTCTACCAACAAGTTAATGTTGTATTTATTTATTTTTATTTTTTGGTAGCAAAAGCCTTCACCCCAAGCACTCCTCAATTACATAATAAAACCCACCCGATAAGACATCCTCTAGACCCCCAATTTGACTAAAGCATCTGCCATAGAGTTGGTCAATCTAAGCTCGTGCCAAAGTCTACATTAATGAAAGAAGATAAAACCCAAGTGGAACTGGAGTTTCCAAGGGTTCTCTATCTACAAGTTGTAAGCTGATCAAGGATCTAATTGAGTTTCATATGTAGAGTTTTCGACAAAATAAATGGAGGTGAAGATATAATTCAGAAGCTTAAACCCACTTGTCAGGGGATTGTCTCTCAAAAAAATTATCCATATACTCCACAACCAATGAAAAAGCTAAAGGAAAATGTGTGTCTCCTCGAAGTTGCCAGATACTTTTGTTAGGGTAGCCTATTCGGAGAATTTATCAGCCAAAACCGATTTTAGCACTTGTTATCTCAATAAATTCCTGATTGTAGCACATGCTTTCTCATAATCAATTCCTGATTTTAGCTCTTTCGATATCATAATCAATTCCCTTTCTCACAACTCAAGATTCCAGGAGAACTTGCAACAAGAAGTTGTGTTATTGATATTCGATTGGTGAGAAGTGGAGTTTCTAAAAATCCTTGGTATGGGTGGTTTTGTGAGACCCGATGGTAGACAAACATGATAGGTACTAGCTAATTAGAGAAAGAAAAACCCATCTTGAGAGGGAATCTTACACTGATTATATCTACCCTTTCAAATATCCATGTGTATAAAATAGGAGAAGAGAAACACATCATATTCCCAATGGAAATATGTAACAGTGACACCAAAAAAAAAAAAAAGGTTGTACACTAGAGGATAACTAATGATGGATCCCCAATTTGAAGTTAGTAAAGGGCATCTCTCAAGGCTTAAGAATAATATAAGGGCAGATGAACAATCTCACGATGCTTTCATCTTCTGATTAGTGATCCATATAGAAGGATTAACACTGTCCCTTATTCAATGGCCCCTCTTCAGCTGGTCCCTTATTCCATAGTCTCTTTGGCAGCGTTAACCCATGCTGTGGACTGCCTTAGAGAGAACCTCTCATTTGATGGCCCGTCATTTGTTATCACTTGGCAAACACTATGTGAGCATTACTTTGGTGTTTCATGTGCCTGGTGTTTGTTGTCCCATTTGACACGCCGACAATGGAAGTTCATTGTACTTATATTGGTAGAGAAATGGTGTCATGCAGGAAGTCTACTGCATAAAACTTGCCTTGCCAAATCAAGTCTACATATATGTTTCTTTTCTATTGATCCAAGAAACTTCATTAATGAGAAACAGTACAAAGATGCAGTATAAAAGGCATACACCAGAAAAACCAAATGCAATAAAAATCAAAATTCAACCAAAAGACCAACAAAAGGGTCAGCTCTGTCTGCCCATTGTGTTGCCAATAAATCCGTAACATCATTCGTAGATCTAAATATATGATGAAACATCATCTGGATAGGGCAATGAAGGGATCTATTCTCATTTAGAATATAACTGAACTTCCACAGACCTTTGTCTTGAGAGGAATCAATTTCAACACTAAGCATCTGCTGAGGTTCTAGCTCGAGAATAGGGGCTGCAACTCTAAATCAAGGAAATGATTTGATGGACTAAAAAAAAAAAAGCATTTTGAGTGACCAAGATCACACCAAAAGTACAAAGGACTAGTGCGGATAAAATAGAAGAAACACCGTAATTGTCAGATCTCCACGCATCAATTAGCCAAAGGCAGCTTATATTAAAAGACAAATTCATTCAAAATGAATACGACAGCGTAGTTTTAAGATAGTGTTGTTTTATATATATATATATATATATATATATATAAGTGTGGTTTTTGAAACAATTAAACTCTAATTTGTTTTGATAGAAGGTCATAGAAAAAATTAAGGCCATCTAACAAAGAAAGGAAAATAAAAGAGAATAAGGGTTGCTCACAATCACTAGATTTGTGCTCACATACTATGTGCAAGTTAGTGGTTGGCAGCCCCTTGTGGGATGTCAGGCCTAATTCTTGGCACTATAGTGATCTTTAGCGCTATTTGATTTCTATTGATACACTCAAGTTTCACATTAACAAGAGTGTATTGCAATTTTATTTTACAATTTGCATATAAAGAAATAAGGAACAAAACTTTGTCCCTTGCTTGCCCACCAATTTATTTTCTTTTCCCCACTTTTCATTTCTATGTCCTCATAAGCATATATGTTACCAAACACCCAAGTAAAGTACTCCACTTTATTTTTTCTTCTCGAAAGGTTCCGAGTTTTTTTTTCTATTTTTTTTTTTTTTTTGGGTATCTTTGAGGTCTTTGACTCAACAAGGCTAATCCCTTAAGTGACACTTGCTAAACCCACACAAATGCACACTGGGCAAATTTGGGGTAGTTTCAAACACAAGGTGTGGTCTATAAAGGTTTCGAGTTTTACACAGAAGATTCCAAATATAAAAAAAAGGGAAAAAAAGAAAAAGAAAAGAATTAAAGACAGCCACCACAAACCGATATCATCATTAGGGCTTTGTGTTTGGTTTCCAAATCAGTAAATATGAATGAATCAATTAAACTAAACAAAAACAACCATTTTCTATTTAAACACAAATCAACGAGATTCTATAGGAGAAAAAGAGAGAAAGAAAGGATCAACATTAATTCCAAGTATTGAGTATATCAAACACACTGTAAACGGGTAGGAAGTAAATGCCACAATCAATAGACCATAAGATTTTCTTCTTCTTAGGAGCACAACGGGAAAAAAGGCATCATTTCTAATGGATTTTTTTTATCGGCAACATAGAAATTTTCTTAAAGAGAGATAATTACAACACAGCTAAAACAACCAGAAGAACAACTTTCAAAGTATTACCAGTACAAGAGAAATGTACCAGATACAAACTACAAAATAGAGGCACTCAAATTACAAGATCTATCTGAGCCCTTGTTTAACTACACAATCTGCCACCCCATTTGTAGATCTACTAGTGTGTTGAAACATGACCAGCATGTCAGAAATAAGATGGTGAATGTAGCATACTTAAAACCAAACAATTATTTTAGAAAGAAAAGTAACATTTATAGCATGATGTTCCCCATAGAGTGTTGCTCCCTGCCAAGATCTTAACATGACATATCAGAAGCATGAAGAGAAGGCACCGAAATCACAACTCGCATCACATCACTTTCAGACTTTTCTAGCAAAAGTAGGAATACAATCAAAATATTTTTTATATTGCTAGTCCTTCGAGAACAAGTCAATTACAACAGACATGGTGTCTGCATCTGGAAAAATATCTCTCTTATCCATTGTATGGAGAATTTCCAATGCCTTTTGCATCTCATTAATTTCACAAAAACCACGAAGAATTGCATTGAATGTGAAAGTGTTAGGTAAGCAACCATTTTCCTCCATTTGACAGAATAGCTCATTAGCCTCCTCCATCAAACCTTCTCTGCAAAGTCCATTGATCATTACCGTATATGTAATCACATTAGGCACCAAACCATTGTCATTTATGCCTTGAGGATACTATAAATTTTGATACATGGTGGGAAGTTAGAGTTAACCATAGCTTGAAATACATTCATTGCCTTTGCAATACAATTTCTTTTGCAAAGTCCATCCAACAATGTAATGTATGTAATTCGGTCAAGACTTTGGCCAGAAGCTTCCATCTCATTTACGAGAGTTAGTGCTGCCCGAACACTGCCTGCTCCAAGCAAACCGCCCAAAACAGTGTTGTATGTAATAATATCAGGGACCAATCCCTTATGACACATCTCTTGGAAGAGCATTATGGCTTCATCTATTCTCCTACTTTTACAATACCCATTAATCAAGACATTGTAGGGGCGCACGCCATGCTCAATGCCATCAGCCACCATAGACTTGAAGACATTCATTGCAACATCCATTTTCCCTTGCAAACAATAACCATCCATCAATGTAGTATATAAAACAACATTAAGCTTCTCGCCTCTTTGAATCATCAAGTCAAATAATTCGCGTGCTTTTCCCACCATCCCCTCTTTACATAGTGCATCCATTATGATGTTGATAGTAAAGGCGTCCGGAGATATATCCCTACTTATCATTTCATTGAATAATCTTAAGCTTTCTTCCCACCGACCCATACAGATAAGTCCCTGAATTAAAGTGTTATAAGTGACAACATTTGGTGAAGTACTATTACCACCCATTTCTGAAAAGATTGCTAGGGCATCATCCAAAAAGCCTTCTTTACATAGACCATCGATGATAGTGCTGTACGTACAAGTATCAGGCCTACATTTTCCCCTCTCCATCTTCCTAAACAAATGTAGAGCAGCACTCACATTTACAGTCTTGCAAAGCCCATTGATGATGGTAGTGTATGTAACTATGTTAGGCCTACATTTTCCCCTCTCCATCTTCCTAAACAAATGGAGAGCAGCAGTCACATTTCCAGTCTTGCAAAGCCCATTGATGATGGTAGTGTATGTAATTATGTTAGGTCCACACCCCTTCTCCACCATTACCGACAAGAGGTCTACGGCCTCGTTCATCAACCCTTCTTTGCAAAGCCCATCTATGATGGCCGTATATGCAACGTTGCTTGGTTTACATCTTGCCTTTTCCATAGCCTTGAGCATCTCAAGAGCAGCATCCACCTTCCCACTCTTGCAGAGCCCATCTATGATGGTACAGTAAGTAACCACACTAGGTTTGATGCCCCGTTTAAGGATATCTCCTAAAATGGAGAACCCCAGATCAACCCTCTTCAATCGGCAGTAACAGTTGAGCAGAATGCTAAGAGTAAACAAGTCGGGTGCAATCCCAGCCGATTTCATCCTCATATAAAGAGCAACAACAGTGGAATGATGTTTGATTTTGGTAAGAGCCCCCAACAGATGATTGAAAACAACAGCTGGGGGCAAGGGTTTCATGAGAACCATACGATCGAACCAATCCAATGCATCATGAAGCTTCAACTTCTCTGTTTTACACTGATTTTTCACAAAATTTAAGAACTGGGTTCGGCTGGATGCGTCGTCAGGATTCAATACCTTTGCAGTACTAGAATAAGAATTCATAGAAACTGGAAATGGGTAGGAAAACATAGTGGTTGGAGAAGTGGTAATACCAGTAGTAGCACCCTTTTTCACTGCAGCAGCGATGTCCGTTCTCGAGCGAGAAATGGAAGAAATCGAAGCGGTCACTAAAGGCATTTCTTTAGGTTGGAGAAGAAGAATGCCCCCGGTCTTCTTCTCCTTCTGCAAACGATGATAGGAAGCTTGCAAAAGCCTGTCTCCACCTTTGCCTCTGCCTCTCCAATATGACATCTAACTCTGTCCTGGGCAGGGGTTTGGTTTTGCGGGAGGCGACGGCGACACGCAAACGCGAAAATTTCATGGGTTTTGATACAGTGGAATGCTCACACATGCTGCGCAGCTGTTATTATTACAAGCTTACAAGCTGGAGCCTGTGTGAGGCCCAACGGACCTGTCTGGCTTCACACAGGCTCCAGCTTGTAATAAAAACAGCTGCAGCCTGTGTAAGCATTCCTCGATATATTGCAATTTTATTTTACAATTTGCATAGAAAGAAATAAGGAATAAAACTTTGTCCCTTGTTTGCCCACCAATTTATTTTCTTTTCCCCACTTTTCATTTCTATGTCCCCATAAGCATATATGTTACCAAACACCCAAGTAAAGTACTCCACCTTATTTTTTCTTCTCAAAAGGTTCAGAATTTTTTGTCTTTTTTTTGGTATCCTTGAGGTCTTTGACTCAACAAGGTTAAACCCCAAAGTGGCACCTGCTAAACCCACACAAATGCACACCGGGCAAATTTGGGGCAGTTTCTAACACAAGGTGCGGTCTCTAAAGGTTTCGAGTTTTACACGGGAGATTCCAAAAATAGAAAAAAGGGGGGAAAAAAAGGAAAGAATTAAAGACAGCCACCACAAACCGATATCATCATTAGGGCTTTTTGTGTTTGATTTCTAAATCAGTAAATATGAATGAATCAATTAAACTAAACAAAAGCTATCATTTTATATTTAAACACAAATCAACTAGATTTTATAGGAGAAAAAGAAATAAAGAAAGGATCAACATTAATTCCATGTATTGAGTATATCAAACACATTGCAAACGGGTAGGAAGTAAATGCCACAATCAATAGATCATAAGATTTTCTTCTTCTTAGGAGCACAAAGGGAAAAAAAGGTACCATTTCTATTGGATTTCATTTTATCGGCAACATAGAAATTTTCTTAAAGAGAGACAATTACAACACAGCTAAAACAACCAGAAGAACAACTTTGAAAGTATTACCAGTACAAGAGAAATGTACAAGCTACAAACTACAAAATAGACACAAATTACAAGATCTATCTAAGCCCTTGTAAACAATCTGCCACCCCATTTGTAGATCTACTAGTGTGCTGAAATGTGACCAGCATGTCAGAAATAAGATGGTGAAGGTAGCATACATAAAACCGAAAAATTATTTTAGAAAAAAAAGTAACTTTTATAGCATGATGTTCCCCGTAGGGTGTTGCTCCCTGCAAAGATCTTAACATGACATATCAGAAGCATGAAGAGAAAGCACCGAAATGAAATCACAACTTGCGTCAGATCACTTTTAGACTTTTCTAATAAAAGTAGGAATACAATCAAAATATTTTTTATATTGCTCGTCCTTCGAGAACAAGTCAATTACAATAGACATGGTGTCTGCATCTGGAAAAACATCTCTCTTATCCATTGTATGGAGAATTTCCAATGCCTTTTGCATCTCATTAATTTCACAAAAACCACGAAGAATTGCATTGAATGTGAAAGTGTCAGGTAAGCAACCATTTTCCTCCATTTGACATAATAGCTCATTAGCCTCCTCGATCAAACCTTCTCTGCAAAGTCCATTGATCATTACCGTATATGTAATCACATTAGGCACCAAACCATTGTCATTTATGCCTTGAAATAGCTTTTTTGCCAATTCAATTTTCCCATCTTTGCACAAACCATCAATGAGGATACTATAAATTTTGATACATGGTTGGAAGTTAGAGTTAACCATAGCTTGAAATACATTCATTGCCTCTGCAATACAATTTCTTTTGCAAAGTCCATCCAACAATGTAATGTATGTAATTCGGTCAAGACTTTGGCCAGAAGCTCCCATCTCATTTACGAGAGTTAGTGCTGCCCGAACACTGCCTGCTCCAAGCAAACTGCCCAAAACAGTGGTGTATGTGATAATATCAGGGACCAATCCCTTATGACGCATCTCTTGGAAGAGCATTATGGCTTCATCTATTCTCCTACTTTTACAATACCCATTAATCAAGACATTGTAGGGGCACACGCCATGCTCAATGCCATCAGCCACCATAGACTTGAAGACTTTCATTGCAACATCCATTTTCCCTTGCAAACAATAACCATCCATCAATGTAGTATATAAAACAGCATGAAGCTTCTCGCCTCTTTGAATCATCAAGTCAAATAATTTGCGTGCTTTTCCCACCATCCCCTCTTTACATAGTGCATCCATTATAATGCTGATAGTAAAGGCGTTCGGAGATATATCCCTACTTATCATTTCATTGAATAATCTTAAGCTTTCTTCCCACCGACCCATACAGATAAGTCCCTGAATTAAAATGTTATAAGTGACAACATCTGGTGAAGTACTATTACCAACCATTTCTGAAAAGATTGCTAGGGCATCATCCAAAAAGCCTTGTTTACACAGACCATCGACGATAGTGTTGTACGTACAAGTATTAGGCCTACATTTTCCCCTCTCCATCTTCCTAAGCAAATGGAGAGCAGCAGTCACATTTCCAGTCCTGCAAAGCCCATTGATGATGGTATTGTATGTAACTATGTTAGGTCCACACCCCTTCTCCACCATTTCCGAAAAGAGGTCTATGGCCTCTTTCATCAACCCCTCTTTGCAAAGCCCATTGATGATGGTAGTGTATGTAACTATGTTAGGCCTACATTTTCCCCTCTCCATCTTCCTAAACAAATGGAGAGCAGCAGTCACATTTCCAGTCTTGCAAAGCCCATTGATGATGGTAGTGTAGGTAATTATGTTAGGTCCACACCCCTTCTCCACCATTACCGACAAGAGGTCTACCGCCTCGTTCATCAACCCTTCTATGGAAAGCCCATTGATGATGGTATTGTACGTAACTATGTTAAGGCCACATCCCTTCTCCACCTTTTCCATAGCCTTGAGCATCTCAAGAGCAGCATCCACCTTCCCACTCCTGCAGAGCCCATCTGTGATGGTACCGTAAGTAACCACACTAGGTTTGATGCCCCGTTTAAGGATATCTCCTAAAATGGAGAACCCCAGATCAACCCTCTTCAATCGGCAGTAACAGTTGAGCAGAATGTTAAGAGTAAACAAGTCGGGTGCAATCCCAGCCGATTTCATCCTCATATAAAGAGCAACAACAGTGGAATGATGTTTGATTTTGGTAAGAGCCCCCAACAGATGATTGAAAACAACAGCTGGAGGCAAGGGTTTCATGAGAACCATACGATCGAACCAACCCAATGCATCATGAAGCTTCAATTTCTCTGGTTTACACTGATTTTTCACAAAATTTAAGAACTGGGTTCGGCTGGATGCGTCGTAAGGATTCAATACCTTTGCAGTACTAGAATAAGAATTCATAAAAACTGGAAATGGGTAGGAAAACAAAGTGGTTGGAGAAGTGGTAATACCAGTAGTAGCTCCCTTTTTCACTGCAGCAGCGATGGCCGTTCTCGAGCGAGAAATGGAAGAAATCGAAGCGGTCACTAAAGGCATTTCTTTAGGTTGGAGAAGAAGAATGCCCCCGGTCTTCTTCTCCTTCTGCAAACGATGATGGGAAGCTTGCAAAAGCCTGTCTCCACCTCTGCCTCTGCCTCTCCAATATGACATCTAACCCTGTCTTCGGCAGGGGTTTGGTTTTGCGGGAGGCGACGGCGACACGCAAATACGAAAATTCGAAGGGGTTTTGATATATTTGTCCTAAAAGTTTTTATCAGGTTCTCTGTGATATTATTACGAGATCTCGGGGAAAGAAGTTTTTAAAAAAAAACATATTGATGACATTTTCTTAATTCTGATTATGAAATTAGTAATGTCAAATTTAAGAAAGACGAGTACAGTTGTACTCCAAAACCCTCCAAAAATCTAATGCTTTTATAAAACACATATTCAACTTGAACCCGAAGATATTGAGGGGCGAACCCGACTCAAACATAAGCCACTCTTTACTATAAATAATAAATAATATGTCATTTTTATCTATAAACTGAATGAAGAATTTATTTTTATATTATTTTTAAATATCCAAATAAACCAAACAAACTACCATAATTGAGAACTGCCCATCTTAAAAAAATTACTTGGTTGAAAATGCAATGTGAGCTCAGGTTCTGAAAATCCAACTAAAATTTAGAATGAGCCGAGGCTTGGGCTTTAGATACTCAAGTTCATCATCCTCATGTCTTATCTCAATTAGGTTGGGATTGCGTACACGAATTTTGTTTTTTTAATTTTCGATCTATTTTGAGCCAACTTTAGATACTCACATTGGGCCCAAATATTTAAAATGCAACAAAACAACTCCTATAATCCTATTGAAGTAAAATTTAGGAGTGTGTTTATTTTCGATGCCCGGAGGTGGGCACTAGCGTATTTCAAAAGCCTAAGAGATCGGACAAATGACTGAACTAATTGCCCCAAGTATGGAAAAATATGCTCTCCTTTTTTTTAGAAAAATCTCAAATAAGACCTTAACTTTTTCTTTTTAAAAAAAAAAGGATGTAAGTTTCAAAACCTTTCAAAATATGGACTAAGTTTTCTAGTAAGTTTTCAATTAAGGACAATTGACCATTTAATGTTATTTTTTAGAGACTTTTCCTTCATTTTTTTTTAACACCCAAGTTGCTCATCATTGAGATAAAATTCACTTTCATTTTGGTCATTTTCTCATCCGTACCTTCATTGGCTTTTCTTCACAATGATCGTCGCAACCAACGTAGCGGCTATCAAAAGCATACCATGGTTTTAAATGAAGGATAACTTGGGCGTTAAAAAAAAAAAACACTAAAAACAGTAGATGGAAAATAACTTTAAATAGTTGGTTGTCCTTAAGTGAAAACTTACCGGAAAACCTAAGCCCTAATTTGAAAAGTTTTGTAACTTGTATTCTTTTTTTAAAAATAAGGTAAAAACCTAAGGCCTTATTTAAATTTTTTCCTTTTTTCCTCCCCTTGTGAGTTCTTTAAAGTTCTACGCTCTTCATGTTTGGCGACTCCAAATTAAAGTATTTCCTTTTGTTATCACAGAAAACACTCTCATTCTCTCTGATGAAATGGAGAAGCCCACAAAAATTCAAAGATTCCGAGCTAGAAGAGTGCCACTATAATTAATAGTAGACAGGTCACATGTGGAGTTTCAAAATCCCTATTCATTTTTTGTTTTATGCAACTCCTAAGTCTTATGGCCCCCAAAACTTTAATTCCACTCCTTCATATTTTTTATTTACTCATTAAAACCAAATGGGTTAGTTTCATGTCTTAAAATTCATAGAATTTGAGACACAAAACTTTTTATATGTAACCCAAATCGTTCAACGCTTAAGTTTGGCTCAGTTTTACACATTTATGATCACTAGGGATATCAATGGACTTCTAGTCATTTGGTTACACTAAAGAACTGGACCTGAAAGAGGTCAATAAAAACCTCTTTTTGAACCCAAGTGATAATTGGGTTTACGCTCAATCAGGTCCATTCCAAATTTTCGATGCCCAAAATGACTCATATATTCAAAGTATCATTAATATAAATTTTACATAACATGCACAAAAACCTTGTGCACAACGGATTGTAGAAGCCTTCATCTGTAACCTCTTACATATTCAACATTTGGCCCTTGAATGGGTTTTTTTTTAATATGAAATTTTAGTTAGTTTGGTCTATTATAGACCCGAGCTGAACCCAACCTATTTACATCCCTACTCATGATAATAAAGAATTTATAACTCATAAGAACAAATGGAGATGATTTTCTTGTAAACTCTTGAACCACAAACCTCATTTTCTAATTTCTAATATTCTCTATGTAGAAGCCAAAATAGATCAAGCGAAGAGAATGAATTAAGTAGCACCCAATTCAATGTACGAGATATTAACTTTTATTTTAGGTCTTAAATTTTGAATCCATAAGTCCAAATAAGTTATTTTATAATTTTTGTGCACCAATAAGTACTGGTGGGTTTTGAATTTCCAAGTTTTTTTTATTTCAAATATGAGACTGAACAGTTAGGTATTAATATTTTTGTTTTTCTTAACAAATTCTATTGATGTGTAAATTCTTCATATATATATATATATATATAATTTTGAGCACTTGGTGTCGATGCAATTATTTTAATTGATTTTGTGTAAGACCCCGACTTTGGTGGACCTGATTGCACTTGACCCACAACTGAGAGCAGAAGTATATTTTACATTATAGAAGTTCTAATATATTATTAGTAATCTATCTATTGCAAATGCTATATAATCATATACTTTCTATGTAATATATATATATATAATTTTACATTAAAAATACTACGTGCTAGGCTATAAAGATACTCGGGTCTATGAAAAAGGGCCCATGCAGGGAGTTTTCTGGTCAGGTCCTTTGGGCCCATAGACTGGACAGGACTGAATCTTAGGACCAATAGCTAAATGAGGTACTGGTCTTGGACAAGCTCTGGCCCGGCCATAGTTACATACAATACCCATTAATCAAGATATTGTAGGGGCGCACATCATGCTCAATGCCATCAGCCACCATAAACTTGAAGACATTCATTGCAACATCCATTTTCCCTTGCAAACAATAACCATCCATCAATGTAGTATATAAAATAGCATTAAGCTTCTCGCCTTTGAATCATCAAGTCAAATAATTCGCGTGCTTTTCCCACCATCCCCTCTTTACATAGTGCATCCATTATGATGCTGATAGTAAAGGCGTCAGGAGATATATCCCTACTTATCATTTCATTGAATAATCTTAAGCTTTCTTCCCACCGACCCATACAAATAAGTCCCTGAATTAAAATAAGTCCCTGAATTAAAATGGTATAAGTGAGTGAAGTACTATTACCAACCATTTCTGAAAAGATTGCTATGGCATCATCCAAAAACCCTTCTTTACACAGACCATCGATGATAGTGCTGTACGTACACGTATCGGGCCTACATTTTTCCCTCCCCATCTTCCTAAATAAATGTAGAGCAGCACTCACATTTCCAGTCTTGCAAAGCCCATTGATGATGGTATTGTACGTAACTATGTTAGGTCCACATCCCTCCTCCACCTTTTCCATAGCCTTGAGCATCTCAAGAGCAGCATCCACCTTCCCACTCTTGCAGAGCCCATCTATGATGGTACCGTAAGTAACCACAACAGGTTTGATGCCCCGTTTAAGGATATCTCCTAAAATGGAGAACCCCATATCAACCCTCTTCAATCGGTAGTAACAGTTGAGCAGAATGTTAAGAGTAAACAAGTCGGGTGCAATCCCAGCCGATTTCATCCTCATATAAAGAGCAACAACCGTGGAATGATGTTTGATTTTGGTAAGAGCCCCCAACAGATGATTGAAAACAACAGCTGGGGGCAAGGGTTTCATGAGAACCATACGATCGAACCAACCCAATGCATCATGAAGCTTCAATTTCTTTGGTTTACACTGGTTTTTCACAAAATTTAAGAACTGGGTTCGGATGGATGCGTCGTCAAGATTCAATACCTTTGCAGTACTAGAATAAGAATTCATAGAAACTGGAAATGGGTAGGAAAACAAAGTGGTTGGAGAAGTGGTAATACCAGTAGTAGCTCCCTTTTTCACTGCAGCAGCGATGGCCGTTCTCAAGCGAGAAATGGAAGAAATCGAAGCGGCACCAAAGGCATTTCTTTAGGTTGGAGAAGAAGAATGCCCCCGGTCTTCTTCTCCTTCTGCAAATGATGATGGGAAGCTTGCAAAAGCCTGTCTCCACCTCTACCTCTGCCTCTCCAATATGACATCTACCCGTCTTGGGTAGGGGTTTGGTTTTGTGGGAGGCGAAGGCGACACACAAATACGAAAATTTCAAGGGGTTTTGGTATATTTGTCCTAAAAGATCCCCCCTGTGATATTACAAGATCTAGGGGGGAGAAGTTTTTAAAAAAAAATATTGATGACATTATCTTAATTTTGAATTTGAAATTGATCATATCAAATTTAAGAAAGACTAGTATAGTAGTATGTCAAAACCCTCTAAAAAAAATCTAATGCTTTTGTAAAACGCATATTCATCATGAACCCGAAGAGATTTGAGTGCCGAACCCGCCTCAAATATAAGCCACTTTTTTCAATAAATAATAAGTAACGTGCCATTTTTATCTATAAACTGAATGAAGAATTTATTTTTATGCTATTTTTAAATATCTGAATAAACCAAACAAACTATCATAATTATAATTGAGAACTGCCCATCTTAAAATTAACTTGGAGCTACCATGTGTCCCCTACTTGAAAATGCAATGTGAGCTTAGATTTCGAAAATCCAACTAAGATTTGGAATGAGCAGGTCTTGGGCTTTAGATACTCAAGTTCATCATCATCATGTGTTGTCTCAATTAAGGTTGAGATTAGCTACACGAATTATATTTCTTCATTTTCGTTCTATCTTGGGCCAACCTTAGATACTCACATTGGGCCCAAATATTCAAAATGCAAAACAACTCGGATAATCCTATTGAAGTGAAATTTACGAGTTTATTTATTTTTTATGCCTGTAGGTGAGCACTAGGGTATTTCAAAAGCTTAGGAGATTGGACAAATGACTGAACTAATTGCCCCGAGTACTAATTGCCCCGAGTGCAGACAAATCGTGTAGAAAGCGTACCATGGTTTTAAATGAAGGGTAGCTTGGGTGTTTAAAAAAAAAAAAAACTAAATTTGGCTCACTTATGCACATTTATGATGACCAGAGATATCAATGGACAGCAGATGAACCACAGATATCAATGGACTTTCAGTCATTTGGTTACACCAAAGATTTAGACTTGAAAGATTTCAATAAAAATAGAAAGGCAAGAAGAAATGGTGCCTTTCGATAAATTCTCAAAAAAACCACGTTGGTGTTTTTGTTTTCATATCAGGGGCCCAAACACAATTACATTTTATCTCTTCATGGACAGCTAGAGGTATTTCTCCCTCGTCGGTATTCCCAATTTGACATTTATAAAAGACAATTTTTTTTTTTAACCCAAGGTAAGTGTTGGGGACCCATTGAACCATGCTCTTGAGAGAGCACTGGGGTGAGGGAAGGAGACCCTTTGGATGAGGTAAGGGGCCCTTTGGATGGGAGAAGGTGGTAACGGATTGGTGACCAATCTGATCCGTATACACCACTCTCAAATCCAATATATATATATATATATATATATATTTATTTATTTATATCTCCTGACTTTCATGCATGCTAATAGAGGTGACTCCCACAGGTTAGGCAATTTTTAACCCACAAAAAACTCTTATCAGTGGGTATTGTTGTGGTGGGTCCACATAAGCGACCTTCCTCTTTTCTTTATTAATTCTTGCCTTGATTTGTTTTCCTTCATTTGTTCATTTTTGCTGAATGATTGTTGTTGAGATATTTCTTTCGACTATGCACCCCATGTACTGTGGCAATAGTTTTGCCCAAACATCTAAGCCACTGATGTAGCAGATGGGCTGGGCTGGGAGAGAGATTCAGGCCTAACTAAACGAACAACAAATCTGCAATGCCAATATCCCATGTTTGTTGGGTCTATACTCGTGTTTCTTTACAATAATTTGGTAGTCAGGAAATTCATGACTTGATGTGATGATTTATCTCATAGCATTTAAAAATGCACTTCTAAAAATTTCAGTCGCCTAAAATGTCTCAAATGACCTTTCAAATATAGGGAGATAAATGTATCCGGCCATGATGTCTATTCTCTAAATTCCAGTAAAAAAACAGGCGAGGAGAGCATGGAGGTAATTCCAATAGATCTGAAGAAGGTTTTGACGATGACTCCATGACCATACCCCCCCTATGCAGGCCCATACCCCACCATCTAAGGAACTTAGATGAAATACTTAGGCCCAGTAGAAAGCACCAAGTCTTGCCTAACCACTAATCACGCTGATAAAAACAGGCCCACTAATAGCTTAAAAACAGTGGCCCAAATCCAGCATAATGAGGCCAACCCAAGGGTTCTAAACCCGTCAATTGAGTATTATGACATAATTCATTACTTTTAAATACTATAATTCATTAGGTTGGCCCAAAATTAATGGGTTAAAGTAAATGATGATAAACAACTTGTGTTAATAGAGAAAGTCTCTTGCTGTTTCTTAACTGTTGATTCATCTGACCAATGACCAAGTTCTAATTTGCCTGCAAGGATCACCAGTGGATCTCATGTTTGGTCTTCAATGGACAACCATCAACGGATAGGAAAAATACTCCATGAATGCCGTTGTTTTGTTCCATGACCATGAAATAGAGGGTTAATACCATCTATGATAAATGATTTACGGGCATCGTGTGTTCCTAACCAGCTAAGCGGAGCTATGCGCGGTATGATTTAGGAAACATTTAATCAATTTAGTTCATATTCAATTCAATCATTATATCATTGCCCCTGACCAGCTGAGCTTATGAACCATTATCTCATTGCACTGATCCTATCAAAGACCGACTTGAGAAACAGCAAACCTAAATAGAAATAATGCAAGAGGAGGTTTCATGTTGATGGTACTCTATAAACAATCCTGGCTCTCTACAGTCGAGGGATGTAGCATCACTCATATGAATACAAACTCCTAGACATCAGCTTTCCGTCTCAGTAGATGATCTAGATCAAGGGAATTGATCTTAGCAGCAAGAATAAAGTCGTTCTCCGTCAGCCCTCCTGCAACAGGACAAACATGAACCATGCTCAAATAAACAATGAAACGCATCACAAGGGAAATATGTCTGCCCACATCGTTAACATTGCTCAAATAACACTAGAACCCATAAAAAGGGAAATATTTCATCTGTAATCCAATCGAATCTTCATTGCAATCTACTGCTCCACAGCAATCCATGATTGCTATCATACAGAAGTGATTCGTCATGAGTCCTACTGTATTAATGCAGGCCAAACAATCTTGATGAAGTTTCACATTCCATATAACTGATTTGAAGTGGTAAAGATGTCATCATGAACACTTGGTCACAGCTTTTTTCTAACAGCAAGATGCTAGTGGTGAAATCCATGTGTTAAGCATCCTCATGCAGCACATAAAATGATGAGAGGGTAAGGAAGATAATGAACGATAACAATATTGTTTCAAGTGCCGTCCATTCGAGAGTAGCCTATCCTCTCATAGGAAGCTGTAGGTTCCAGATGAAGGTTCAATGCCTAGTTCCCCTGCATTTACGTGTAGTCTTGAGAGACAACACTTGTGGTAATTTTTTCCTCATTTTATTTTCCTATGCTTTAATGTGTGAGGGATTGTTGGTCTAATGGCTTTAAATCATATGCAAAACCTCCATTCTTCACTTGCGTTTTCCTTCTCTTTGTTATATAAATACTTGTGTCTCACGCAGGTTGTGGAGCACTCTTCAAGGCATTTAGTCTTTTTGATTGTCTGTAGTGTTAGTTAGCAAGTGACTTAGGTCTGTGCTGAGCCGAGCAAGCTGGCTTGCTGTGTACGCCGAGTCAACCAGGTTGGGCCATTTGTGAGCGGGCTTTTGGGCCTAGGTAAGCTGAGCCCTCGTCCCTACCCTTTTCGTTCCTTCCTTTCTTCTTTGACCCGTAGCCCTCAAGAAGAGGCCTTTGCAATAGAATGTTGCTTGACATTCTGCCTCGTCCCTCTGCAGAAGCAAAAAACATTGCATAATGGGTCTCTTCCACACCTTAAGGCCTTCGGGAAATTTTCATCTGAGCTTCCCATCTCTCCACCTCGAGTGATCAAGAGATCTCTCCCTCTCCCAAATAATCAAGTGAGCAAATTTCCTCCTAGATACCTGAAACCTTTCAACTCCCTTTCCCCCTCAGTCTCTATTCGAAAGTTGCAAAGCTGTCTAAGAGGATCCCTTGGGTCCGAGTCAGCTACTGAGCTACACCAGTTAAAGTGCACAATTGATGAAGCCATCCGACTCCAGAGATGTCGCACCTTGGGGTAGATGTCTGAGAGACCAATATTGCATCATTGTGTTTTGTGTGTTTTGGTGGTGAGTGGATGTTTTTTGTTTGTTTGTTGTTTTTAGTGGGGGGAGGGGGGGGACGACTGTCATAAGAGTGTCTGTTTTCCTGTAATTCCCGATCTGTTTTAAAAAAAAAGGCTCCTTAGGTCCATTCATAAAACAACCAATGAAGTTATTCCCTTCCCCTAGGTGATCCTTAGAATCCGGTGTTCCGAAACCTTATGAATTTCAATAAATAAATACCACGCACAGATGCACTGCTGTGACGTGATATTTTTGAAACTTTCTTCATGGCATTTCTGTGTATATCAGTCTGATATGGAAAGAAAAGTTCAAGATATGGGGTGCCCAAGAAGATGACAATGCCCACAGGTTATATGTTCCAGTGCATGCAAACTGCTCTCATTTTTCAGCATATGTAGTTACTAGCATAATAACCCGTGCTTAGCACAAATATGGTTGGCGTTTATGCATTAAAAAAATATCTATAAATTGCAGAAAGAAAAGAAAAGAAAATAACAAAAGGTTATCATGAAAGTACCTACTTATGTAATCTATGAGCTAATGGGATAAAAAGGAAAGAGAAAAGAAATGAATTGAAGAAAAAGGGGAATGGAGTTCTGGATAGAAACAGAGGTATTACAGAGAAGGAGAAGTGGAACTTTCAAAAGTGGATTGGTGGTAGGAGACATGAGTGGTGGTTTCAAAGTAGTTAGAAATAAGTGTGAGAAAACTAAAAAGATTTTAAAAAAGAGTAACTTCCTTTTTTTAAAATTGTACTTGATGGTCAAAATCCAATCCAAAACCTCTTAGTTTAATATAGTATAATGGATCCATTGAGGTTTTCACTAGATGGCAAAGGTTCACTGTGCCTTGTACTGTTGTTGGCAGAAGTCCCACATTCACTGAGGCAAATTCATCAGCGGTTAAACTGGCAACAGATTATAGAAATCACAAATTTATGGGCATATAGTTTCAAAGGCTTTATTCACTGCTTTTTCTCTGTTTTTCAGTATTCTAATTCTTTTCCACATTCACATGATGAAGGAACTAGAAAAAAACAAATGCATTTTGAAAAATAAAAAATAAAAGCAACTTAGCAAACAAGAACTCATACCAACTGAATGTGTCCATATCTCAATTTTCACATTGTTCCACCCAACAAGATGGAGGTCAGGATGATGACCTGCAATGTAAACAACATGATTGTAAGCATCTGTGCACACTCAAGTTAAAAATACATATGCACAGAAGTGCACTTTAAAAAAAGACAAAGAAAAAGAAAAACCCACTAATTACAAGACTTCTACTGGTCAAAAGGCTAAAAAATAAATAAACAAAAGAAGCAACACGAAAAGAAATTACATAAATATAAGTATGATGAGATCGTAGATTAGGGAATATGTCTCTTACTGAAACTACAAATACCGATACAATAGAACTACAAGTGTCTACTTAGTGTTTACATCAATGCAATGCACCTGATGAGCCCAGGCCCATATGGATTTATCAGAACAGATCCACAGACCCCACAGGCCTTCCAGTGTAAATTAATATAAAGAGAAGAGAAAGAAGAAAGTATTAAAGTGGAGGTTTTTTTGCTGGTTCTAGTGATTCCTCACACGACCCCTTCTTATATTAATATGGTTTCCTTATCATAAGAGGCTACAATGCTTATCTAAACAGGCCGTGAACAGTTCTAACTTACAGCAACAACAACACATCTTCTTTGAACATGGGTTGATCCACGGACCCACTGTCCCTTATGCCCACTGCCCATTTGGTCCAAGTCTAGGCCCATTTAGCCCAGGTCTATTTATGTCTATTCACATCCAGGACCGAGCAAGGCTGACTCCATGCCAGGATCAGCTGGGCCCAGCCAGGCATGCACCAGGCACAGTTCAGCCAGCTTGGCCTGATGCAAGGCAGCGCCACAGCAGGGCCATGTAGACCCAGCTGAGAAAGTGGGGTCCACAAGTCCCTCAAGTGAGACTCTGAGTGAGGCTGACACCAAGACCCCTTGAGGCTTGAGTGAGACGACTCATCATCATCACAGCCTTGTTCCAACCATAGTGGGGTTGACTATTAATTCGGCTTGAGCCAGATGACTATCTTGCTAAATTTAGAAAGTTCTCTTTCAATAAAGAGTTGTTTCATTACTTAATTCTTGGTGTTTGAATGTAATAATAACAACATTGTTTTGGAAGTTTTAAGTCTCTGTTAGATGCCAAAAAAGGAGAGAGAAACAGCGGCATGCGTGAGTCCTAGAAATACAAGGCCAGTCAGCCAGATGTTACTATTATCTCAATTTGAATTCTTTTTCCCCAAAATAAATTAATAAAATAAAATTTGTTCGAATTGGTGTTCACATGAAGCTTCTAGTTCCATATACAGTCATTGCTGACTGCATTGGAATGAGCTTTTTGGTTTTGTTCAGGGAGGTTCCATTATCTCGATGCCTCTCCTCTAATTTTATCATCATTGTGGAGACTTCGTGCTGGAGTCTGGATGATTGACTGAATTCAGGCATTTATTTGTTTATCTTTACCACCTGATTTGAGCCTCTTACAACCCTTTCATCAAGTTATATCACTGCAGTCTTTTCTGCAGACCCTGTTTATGGTTGATACTTGTTTAAACTAATTTGGGTTCCCAAAGGGTTTGAAAATTTGGTTGAGCACCACTACTGGTTCTTCATACAATTCCAGTAAATTACCATTTGTATTTAACTATATCTGCCCCTTCAAAAACACCTTCACATCCAAATTATGCTGGTTAGGGATTGGAAATAAAGTGGAGCAAATAGTAAAATGTTTCAATGTTTCACATAATTTCCAAAAGCAAAATAAAATTACTAAAATGTTATCAAGAAGATCCCCAGTTAACTGGAAATTCAGAATTTAGAGGAACAAGCAGAACCATCACTGGTGCAGATCTGTAGGGAAACGTGTTGAAGAGACATTACAGGTCCTAGAAATTAGTATTTAGTAGTACCTAAAGCCCTAAACACTATATCCGCTGCAGTTGGACCCATAGATTTAGATTGTCAATCAAGACTGCTAGACTATCATGTTTCTGCAGATGTCTACCAGAATACCAAGGCAGAATACATGCAGGCCCAAGGTTTGGAAATACTAACAATTGGTCCAATGGGACCCACAATGGATGAGTTATCTCCATTAATCTCCTGTACTGTAGATCCTAAGCTTTTGATCTTTAACTTTTTATTTTTTTTTGCTGTTTTTGAACTACGCTGCTTCTTAATTTGAAAAATGCGTAAGAATCTTCCCTTGTGAATTTTTTTATGAGCATTCAACATCCATGATAGGGTCTGCAAGATAGACAAACAGGATTTCTGAACCATGGCAAAAAATGGGTGGAACTATGTGCCTCAGTAAACTATACATTGATAGAGGCTTTGGAGTCCTATCTTCTTCAGATATCAAGCTAGAGAATCTTACCTTCAGCCTCTGCAACATCAGCAACAACCTTAAACATCTCCAATCCTTTCATGAAACTTTTAACTTTCCAAGAACGCTGCAGCTGCAGGGTGCCACCTTCACTTGAGAGGTTCCATCCCGGCACCTAAATTGATATATTAACTCAAAACAATATAATCTAATAAGTAAAAGAACAAAGGTCAAGCATGGATTAATGCAAACCTTAGTAATTAGCTCATTGGCCGACTGTTCAGTCATGGGCCGAATATCCTTTGAATCACATGATACACACTTCTTGGTTGACAAATCTAACATTTCCAGCAAAATGTTTCAGGTTACAGGAACGGTTAATGACACTTAGATGTATAGAGTCATTAAACTAAAATACCCATAACAATTGCAGATAATAGCATCTGGTGTAGAGTCAAGAGACTATGCATTAAAGCAAACTAGTGCACTCAATATGACAAGTGCAGAAAAATCAAGGATGCTAAAGTCACAAGCATTCTTATATAGGTCTTGTTCAGGAAAATACATGAATGCATAAAATATGGGTCCACCATTAAATGCAAATAGCCAACATATTCGACAATGGAAATAGTGGCAGTGGTCCAGCAGTGGGGAGTGCAGGACTTGGAGTTGGAATTAGTCCCATCAACCCCACCTATGGTTGGAGAACAGTCACACAATGAATCTTAACTCTTATTTAATTAGCATTTCATGAGTTCCTAATATGACATTTTGATTGTTTATCTATACTAACTTGCATTTCTTACAACTCAATTCCGACACATTTACTCGCTCATGCATTGAGAGTATCATACATCCAAAACTGAGAGTGATCACTTAGGGTCCTTTTGGTTGAGAAATTAGTGGAATGAAATGAAATGGAATTATCCGATGTGATTGTGGAATCCATTCCATGCCAGTATTAAAAATGAAGCAAAAAGCAAGCAAAAAAAATGCACTTTCTGGAATCTAAAGAATTCTGAAAATCCACTGTCAACCAAAAACAGAATTATGAGAGGGAAAAATCTACTTCAGCACACAGCCTCAATTTATCTCCGCACAGGAAAATCCATTACAAGAATTCCCGTCATTCCTGATAATGAGATACGAGCTAGGTATTCTGATACTTTTGGGGATCATTAAAAAAATGCCTTCCGGTATGTCTTTCCCTTTTAAATGATTTGAATATTGGATCAACTTACATCTTGGCAAGGAAAATCCATTAACAAGTCCAAACCAAGCTCACACTTTTGCAGCTTAGAAGGAAAAAAAAAAAGAAAAGAAAGAACAATGATGACCTACTGAATCTTAGTGAAATTATCATTTAGTTTCAAACTCCACCATATGCAGATACTTTGTTGTGTGCCAATCCTGAGCCCAAGTATAGTACTCGAATGACAAATAGTTACAAAAGAACTTTCCATAGTAATTAATTCAATATGGAAGAGCATTGAATTAGTAGATAGTAGATATTATTAAAAGGACCTCTGCTCCCATAGGAAGTACCAGGGTTCAAGCGCTGTTCAATCTGCTAGAAGTCAGTCGTGCCAGCCAGTGTCATGACCTACCGAAAAAGGGAAACTTTAACAAAAAATTAGGCATAGCTTCTTTACAATAGACTGTCCAAGTGTAGGAGGGAGAAGAGGGAGGGGAGAGAGAGGAGAGGAGGCGGGGTGTGGGTGGGTGGGGTGGAGGCTTCAGCGGGGAAGGGTTTAAGCTTTTTTTTTTATTTTGGAAAAAGTTATTCAACAAATAGGGTAGGAATTGGAATTGCAGTGGACAAAGATTTAAAGAAGGTAAACAGAAAGAAGGAAAAGGTTGTAATGGTTAAGATTGTATTAGATAAAAAAATTGAACTATTCAATTTTATTTTTTTATTTTTTATTTTATTTTATTTTATTTTTTTTTGTAAATATTGATAGTGCTTACTTCTCAAGAGGGATTGAGTAAATATGAAAAAGGAAATTCTGGGTCTCGGCAGATGACATGGTACAAGAATATACCGAATGAGAAAAGTATAATAATTATCAATATTCCTTGTGTCTCACTGGTTGCATGATTAGGAGTACATATAAGAGGTCAAGGTTCAAGGATTGGTACCACCCTCGTCTTCTTCAAAAAGAAACAGAAAAATGAAAACTATAATAATTGGAGGGGAATTTAATTTCCACGTAGGAAAGGAAAGAGATGGTTACGATAGAAGAGGGGTAAAAAATTACTTGAAATGAAGTAGTCTGAAAATACTTGAATGAGGACATCACTTTAAATAGGTGCGTAAAGGGATTAATGATTATCTTCTTCTTCTTCTTCTTTCTTCTTGTTGACGACGATGATCTATCAGCAAAATAAGGGTTGGGGAGTATGTCAAGGGCACTCCAACTGAGATGAAGACCGATTCGAGGTATCACATACTAAAGAGATCTTAATATGCGTTGACTGTTGATTTTGAAAGTCAATGATCTCCTTGTTTATTGATAATAAATAAAGAGGGTGAAAAGCCAAAAGTCAGACCATGTAAGTTCAGTTGTTGGATTAGGAGTAAGGAGTCAGGAGATGGGCTATATGCGAGAAATCTATATTTTAGAAAGGAAAATGATATTAGTTGCCCATTCTTCTAGATATGTGACCAGCGCGGGGAGGGGAAGAGTAGCCAGTGACTACTCTCCAAGCTATAGGATAGGGATCAATCACACTAGTCTCAGTTTCACACCACAGACAAGCCCCTCAAGAGAGAAAACTCAATAATCATATTCCCAAATTCAACGATCAACTGAGTGAGGGATTACATCTCCTTATTGGGCCTTGTTGGGCTTGGACCTCCGGCCATAGACTCTTGGACTGGACTCACTGGTCCAGGGTCCATGGCCTGCATAAATATGTTATAAAATGGCACTACCTGCAGTTATCAATTCCCTTTCCTAAACCTATTGAAAGATAAAAAGAACATATATATAGAACGCTAGGAGATGGTTCAGAGGTGCAGGGATGCAATGATGACATATAGTTGAGGAACTTCATTCATTCATACAGCACATAAAGAAGGCAGATATAGGGGAAAAGGTTCCTGGAAATGAGCTGAGCACATAGTACAATTGATAGGTCACCATTCTACCAGCAGCCAAATTGAGAGCTCAGGTTTCACAAGCTATAAAAAAATACGGGCCTATTTAGACAAATAACAGCGTTAACAAGAACATGGAATCAGATTAATACCAAATAACTATTGAGAGAATAGATTAATCTATCTTAGTGAACTCATAAAACTATTACATCAATTTATATAGTGAAAGCAAAAACCAAAGGTAATCTAATCCAATAAAAAAAAAAACTCCTATGTAAATTCAAAATTTAATCCTATATCATAACTGATTTCCGTATCTTAAAAACCCATGAACCCCTTTTCATGTGAGCTCAACAGAACTCAAACACCTAATTCTGACCTGGCTTTATTAAGTCTTAAGTCTAAATTATTGCGGGTTCGGCCATCAGGCCAATCAACAGCTTTCTGCAGCTCCTCTCTTCAAAATTGTCGCTTTTATTAGTACAAAAGGATGGAAGTAGAGCCCACACAGATAATCTAATTAAAAATGATATCTAAAGTTAATAAAGAATTTAGCAATCTATACCAATCATCTACAACATAAATCCATAAGTTTGCATAGATGTGAGAACCTACGTCATAGCACGACCCACCACACACCCTGATTTGTTATAACTCTAAATACTACTATAAATATTAAATCCTGCCAGATATCATTTGACACACAAAAATTCTCAGTTCCAATACTGACTGATCACTGGAACCTCTAGATGAAGAGAGTAAATGTAAGCTGGGATACATCACAAGCCATTGATCATCCTCTTCATCTCGGCAGACCTCCTAGGAGTTCATCAATGGCCCTCTCAGTAAGTACGTGCTTGATTCGGCACGTTGACTTCCCTACCTGCATTGGAAAAGAAAGAAGTGTTAGCGGCACAAAGGAGAAAGCAAAAAAGAAGACTATGTTTGCAAGTCCATAACTAATAGGTGAGGCAGGTTGCCACTTGAATAATAGATCTTGAAATATGATTTGAGTGGAGGAAAGTGGGATGCCCATGTAATGAGATTCTTTTTTAACTGCACAACAATGACCTCCATTACAAATTGACTAAACCCAAACGCACCCTAAGCTTGCATTGTAAGAAACAAAACTAATTCTTTCATCAGGTATGGTAATATGTCAGTATCATTCCCATCAATAGATTTCCCACCCCACCCCACCCCATTCCCTTACCACTAGGTGAGTCAGCCACAATTCCATCCTTAATTGAGGTGATGGGGTCTGTGCTTACATTCGTGCTGCCCACCTGGATATGCTGGCAAGTGGGCCAAGCTTCCAAAGAAAAGTGTGGATAAATTTCTTCGTCTTTCACATTATTCAGTTACTAAACTTAATGAGATTTTTCTTCCTCCATTATAAACATACCCTTTTGAAGTAAAAGCTAAGGGAGTATAGAAAATTATGGATCAAATTTAGATACAAGATGATCCCGGTATCACACAAATTTCTTCTCCAAGACCTCCTAGTCAATCTTAAATTTGCATAACAGGACGATCATCATACAACACAAAATTACTTCCCCAAGTCTCGGCCAAGCCCCTCAATCTGTCATTACACCTCAAGTAGAAAGGACTACAGCTCACAGGCCTTAAACCTGTAGATGATCCACATCCCAAAGATTAAACTATCAGAAGCTGCCAGTTATCCATCTTATGGATTATTTGTTGGGTCGTCCCTAGGATGGTTGGGCACCCAACTTTTGCCTTGTTTTGACGGTCCACTTGTATGCTGCCTCATCAGTACTGCAGTGCACTGCAAATTTGTAAAATGTAAATATGTAACCTTTCTTTTGTCCGCATTCAACAGAAAATAGGGCGAATATGAGATTAAGGGCACGTTTGGCAACGATCTGAGGGTCGGATTCCTCCCCTAAAATCCACGCTAGCGCGGATTTTCATGTTTGGCTCAGCATGGATTTTACTAGGATGGACTGAAGACTTCCTTGCTTTTGAATATTTCAAGTGTCGCACCTCCCCCCTTCGGATCCGTGGAATCATCGCTATTAAGGATTTGCGGAGCTACAGTGTTCCTAGACGGTAATATAGGGCAGACCGGTTTTTGCGTTTTTTTGGTTTTTATGGGCCCCAAAATCAAGATCTGAACCGTAAATTGTGTTAAGAAGGTCCATAACGGCTATGTCCCAAAATTTCAGCCGTTGATTCATCTTAGATCTTGAGATATTTGCAAAACCGTGAGGGACAGTGACAATAAGTGACAGTGAAGGTAAGTGGTAATGTGGCCCTAATAAGTTTTTGCTTTGGGAATGTACCTTTTAGATTCCCTAATCAAGATCCAAACCGTTAGTCATCTTTAAAAACTCCAAAACGGCCACTTCACCAAATATCAACCGTTAATTCATCTTAAATCTCTAGATATGAGCCAAAATGTCTTACTATGCAAACTATTACTGAAAACAATCCGTTTTTTCTCATTTTTGGGTTTATGTGGGGTCCACAATCAAGATCAAAACCGGTCATTAGTTCTGGACGGTCAAGCACGGTAAGGTGACCAAATTTCAACCGTTGATCCTTACTGTATCTTGAGATATTTGTATAAACATCAATTGGATCATACATTCTACAACTTGTAAGAATCCTCCCTCCATCCAAACATGGAACTTTCATTGGGAATCCTACTTGAGGACTGTGGCTTTCTTTGGAGATGGAGAGAATCCTCTAAATACAGGATTCTTCACCGTTTACCAAACGTGCCCTAAAGCATATTCAGGTGAGGATTGTGCTGGGCCCTGATCCATCCAAGCGAGGCACTTTAGATAGGCTCAGGGATTCTGAGCGTATAATTAAGATGCAAAACCTTGATGAACAAACACAACTTAGCTAATCAGGTGAATCTGTGAATGCCAAAATTCAGGTAAGAAGTACCTTGGGAACACGCTCAGGATTAGGAAACCGCAGATTCTGTGCATGGAGCATCTGGCGCTGTGTCATGAGCATGTTTTTCTCCTTCAAAAGAACATACCATAGCTTATGAAGATCATCCCATGATTTAAGCCGCAACTCAGAAGCCTTCCAACTTCGACCTGAACAAAATAAAACGAGATGCATGGAAAAATTTAGAAGAGCCTCCATCTGGCATCACGAAGTTCAAATGACCGGATTATGTATACATCTCTGGCATATATATGCAATATGCGTGGAAGCAAAATTCCCAAGACAATGGAAAAATCGTGTGCATTCAAATTTGGAAACTGTCGTGTCCTGGTATCTTCTCAGTAGGATCTCAATTACCTCTTCATTCATCGTCAAATTTCTTCCTTTATCTGGAGGCATTTCTTGGAAAAATGTGGTGTTTCCCAAACTCTCTAGGAGAAGTGGTTAAAGTGTGGAGAATGGCTCCTTTTCAAGGTTGTGAGAGGGTTCTCCATACTTCAGCTTTGTCTGGTCATGACATTTTGGCAGCAGTGTCGCTAAGAATAAAGAAATGGGTAGTTCTTCAAGGAGTGTGAGAATCTGAACTTAGATAATATTCTTATAAATTTGGAGGCGCATATGGAGTGTGGGAAAATAAAATTCAAATGATAGAAAGCTGGCACCTAACCATGGAAGGTTTTTTTTTGAAGTTTGATGTGGATGGGGACTAGAAGTAAGCCAAGGACGGCGGGAATTGGAGAAATGCTTTGAAATCATAAAGGAGAGGTGTTGATTTCATTTCCAAAGCCTATTGGAGTAAAAAATTCCAATGAGGCGGAGATGCGGGCCATTTTTGAGGCTATGAGAATTTATTCCGGTTCTTTCCATGAAAGTTCAGTTGTTGAGTGATTCGTTCAATGATATTACTCAGGTCTAACAGAAAGATAACATCACATGAAAATTATATTAGTTCTCAACAAGATTAGATCTTTGTCTTCATCGATTCATGTGGTTTTCAAGGTTGTTTATCGTTCAGCAAATAATTTGGCACACACACTATCTAAGTAAGTACCTAAGCAAGGGGTGCTTGGGGATGTTCTTATTGTTGCTATTTGATGTTTGTTTTACTTTCTTTTTAAAGCTTAAGGAGGGAGTTGGTGTAAGGCTTCTATACTGCTCCCTTTGTTTGCTTATGTTTCTTTATCCTTATGTATGGTTCTCGTTACCGATAAAAAATATATTCTCAAGAGATGACCAATATATATGCCAAATGCTGCAACCAAATTTCATACAAACTGCAGAACATGGGTAATGAATTTGCTAATTCTTGACTGAGGCACCAACAACATTAATAACAAAAGTTAAGTATTGGAACACTGATTGATCACCTGTGTGGTGTGGCAAACAAATTTTATTAGCCCTGAATAGAACATGTTTAACAAAATACTAAATTTACTACACTAAAAAAATTTGGCCCGCAAAAAGGAAATTTAGGAATGGCTTTGAGTAGTTCAGTCATCTTCGTATTAGACTGCCAAAAAAAGCATGCACAAGGTCTCCTTATGGACAAGGGGAGCTTTAAAACAAAAAAAAATACCAACCAGATTATCCTAGTCTTGATTTAACAGCCTTCAAGTAATGGACCATAGATTTTTATGAGAATCAATCCAATGGTGAGTGAAGGTTGAATGAGTGTGATATTGGGCCTGATGCCAGATCATGAGATGACAACAGTATGAAACGGGCTGCACTGATCAAAGGTGGCCCAAGTGGGCCCCATAGAGCTGGACTACAGATCCAGTATTCTCGTTAGAGAAGATTTTCCAACTAAACAGAGCTGTAAGTAGGAATCAGTGAGAAGAACTCATAAAACTGACTGCAAATAGATGGGTTAAATGTCAAGTGACCTTCTTCACTCTGAGGGAAAGATAATGTGGACTTTGTTGCTGTTGCCATTTCTTAGGAAATTTGAAAGAGAAAAATAAAAGAATATTAGGAGATGCATCAAAGCCTATAAAGAGAAGGTGGCGTCAAAGCCTATAGAGAAGGTGGTAGAATTGATAAATGTGCATTGATCACATGTAATTTGTTGCCACCTTCCATTTCTTGGGAACTTGGAAATATCAAAATTGGGAAATATTTTAACAAGAATCAAAGCCCCTCAAGGACATCATGGCGGTGGTGGGCGTAAATGGGCGGATGTTGCTTATCTGGTAAACATAGAAAATAAGTTGTGGGGGCTAAGCTGGATAATAACTTCAGAATTGAGATACCGAAGTAGTTTTCTGGGAGAGTAGTTTATTTATTTTTTGTTTTGATATGTCACTTTCATTAGTGCTAAGGTTTTCTGATTTCTTTCATTCTTGTTTCGTTTGGATGTATTGGATGAATATTTGAATGGTGAACTACCTGTCACAAAGTTCTGTTTTGTGTAAGAGCAACACAGGAGTCTCTTGATTAGGTGAGAAGAACAACACTTCACCCAAGGAAAACACTTGCTCTACCTTAAAGTTGAAAGGAGTCAAAAAAATAATACCTTTCCAAAAAAAAAAAGGAGTTTTAAGCAGTATCATGATAGGTACATAGGTTGGGCTAATCATCAACATCATCATCAAAGATTTGTCCCAACTATATGCAGGCTTTGGCTATTATTAAATAAATCTAAATGACATAGTTTGGTAATCTTCCCATTTTCTAATTTGACCAAGAACAATATCAAATGCAAATATACACCAGATAGCAAGAATAATAAAAAACTATGAAACTGAACTAGACTCTTTTTAAAGTAAATTAAATAAACTTGACAGCATAAAAAATTTAATATTAAGGTTGAAAAATGAATTTAAGTGAAATTTTTTGAAGAAAACTCAAGAGACAAGAAAAATGTATGCAGATTTCCACAATAAGAAAGATTATCGAATTCATTCATCATTTAAATGTGAAATTTATAAAACTAGATGATTTGCGGGGTAAAGAAGAGAAATATATACCATAGACAACAGGTTTGTCCTCATCAGGACTTCAGTCTGCCTCAAAAAACTCCTCAAGAGGATTGTGTGTCGTCTTAGCTGAAGTGAAAGCAGCAGCAGCTTCTGACCTGACAGCAGTGCAGAGTCTCCTCCCGAAAAGTCTTGATAAGAACATTGTGATCAACCGGATTTCTGCAGCATAAGATGGTCTTGTATATTCAAACTTAAACAATATTGAGCATGGTTTGGAAACATAGTTTGGTACCTGTAACACCCAGTCCTAAACCCGTTACATAATGGCTGTAAACAGCCCAAATCATTGTAATAGTCTATTTCGTTCCCTTTTATTTTATAACAATTTGAAAAAAAAATCAACAAAATGAAAGATTTGAAAATGATCTATTCTAAAGAGCTCATTAGTGTGTTTCAGATGTGAATAAATTAAAACAAAACAAATGCAAATATACACCAGATAGCAAGAATAATAAAAAACTATGAAACTGAACTAGACTCTTTTTAAAGTAAATTAAATAAACTTGACAGCATAAAAAATTTAATATTATGTGAAATTTATAAAACTAGATGATCTGCAGGGTAAAGAAGAGAAATATATACCATAGACAACAGGTTTGTCCTCATCAGGACTTCAGTCTGCCTCAAAAAACTCCTCAAGAGCATTGTGTGTCGTCTTAGCTGAAGTGAAAGCAGCAGCAGCTTCTGACCTGACAGCAGTGCAGAGTCTCCTCCCGAAAAGTCTTGATAAGAACATTGTGATCAACCGGATTTCTGCAGCATAAGATGGTCTTGTATATTCAAACTTAAACAATATTGAGCATGGTTTGGAAACATAGTTTGGTACCTGTAACACCCAGTCCTAAACCCATTACATAATGGCTGTAAACAGCCCAAATCATTGTAATAGTCTATTTTGTTCCCTTTTATTTTAAAACAATTAGAGAAAAAAAATCAACAAAATGAAAGATTTGAAACTGATCTATTCTAAAGAGCTCATTAGTGTGTTTCAGATGTGAATAAATTAAAACAAACCACACCCCCCCCCCCCGCGCCCCCGCCCCACGCAACACACACACACACACAAAAAAAAAAAAAAAAAAAAAACAACCAAACCCACAACACTCAAAGCTGTGGTCTTTCCTACTGTCTGAATGGGCCCCAATTAAAGGTCTAATCCACCTCAAGTTAAAATCAAACACTCCTATTTTTTATTAGTTTGAACAAATTTGACTATGTTATGTAGTTTGAGAAAATCTTCTCCTATTAGGAGACTGCACAAGCAGTCCAGCTCTATGGGGCCTATTTGGGCCCACCTTTGATCAGTGCAACTCCGTCTACACTTTTATCCCTCCATGATCTGCAATAATCAAGCCCAATTTTATATTAAAAAAACCTTTACTCACTGTTAGCTTAAATCTTAATATATATATATATATGATTAAACTCTTAAGAAGCTAAATCAAGGGCTAAGATAATTTGATGGGGCTGATTTTTTGCATGACCTTTATCCACAAAGATATCCTTCTATCAATCCACTCCCCATGGTAAGAATACATCCAAGTGGGACCCCTGAGCACTGCATATACACAATAAGCAATCTATTCATATGTGAAAATCTTCCATAAAGTTTGAGCACTATCACCTACATAATTTTGCACGGATTTGATCGTGAGCCTTGCAAATCTTTGATTTTATAACACAAATATTTCTTTTGAACTTTTTACGGAATGGTAGGGATAAATCAGTCTAAAATACAAAGTTGGATAGCATGAACAATAGAGGTGAGTTTTCATCAGTTTTACTTGCAGCTGTCAAGGGAGGTTTCAGTAAAAACACATAATTCAGAGGCTGCAAATCAAAATAAAAGGGCGAAACCTCAAAAAAGTCCTTAAGTTTTTCTCAATTTAAAAAAAAAAGAACAAGAAAACCTTAAATTTTCAAATAAAAACCTTAAATTTTCAAATCAAGTCTGTTTTCCACGGTTCTTTCAATTGGGTCCTTCCATTGGAGTCTGTTTACCCCCATTTATAATCTCAAACAGACAAACACACAACTAGAATTAAGTGAAGTATACATTAGCCAGAATTTAAATAAAAAATCCTGTTTTAGACTCAAACACACTAACCAATGCATTATTTCCAGATTTGAGAAAAAAAAAATTCACAACTTTCAGTACCATCAATACCACTTTGTGATCATTATTGCAATGAGGGAGAAGTGAAACTACACCTAACTAAAAAAAGCGCCATTTTCCACTTTTTATTTTATTTTTTTGAGCAATAAGCATTGTAAAAAAAAAAAAGTACATTCACACGGATGAGCCATGCTGGCCGCCGCGGTTTTTATTGCTGGACGGTGATGGGTGAGTGGGTGGAGGAAAGGGGGGAGAGAGGAACAGTAAGGAGGAAAGAAGAGGGAAAATAAGGGAGGGAAGAGTCTTACCGTGGGGTCCAGGTGAATCAAATGAGGAGAGGATGAACAAAAGAGCAGAGAAGGAGAAGTGGGAATGGGTAAAGAGAGAGCTGAAGGGGTTATGAGAAGGGCAAGGGGGTTTTCCTTGGGCAGGGGCACTTTTGTCAAAAAGATCAAGTTACAACTAAGAAAATGGCACTTCCCTCAGCATAAAGTATAAAATAAGATGGAAAAAAGTAAATAATACAGTCAGATTGGTAAGCAGTAATTTGGCATGACTGCTGGTCCAGTCATCACCTTATAAAACAGGATCCCAGACTTGAGTAATCCCCCATATCCGATGTTCACTTCCATCATGATTTATATGGTTAAAGTTCATGCATTTAAGTTGTTTTTAAAACTACTATTGCATTTTGCCTAGAGGCTTAAGGTAGCAAAGAAGAAGTTTTAGAAGTGTGAGGATTTTTTAACGTTCCTCTGAACTTTCCACCGGAGAAAGTCATGGATGTAACAGATGGGAAAGACCGAAGATTACAAGCAGTTTCTTTACCTCTTTATGGTGCAAGGAAAACATGGAGTTGCATAGACACCTTTTACTGTGTGTTGGTTGCAGGCAATGTATGACAGCTTTAAACTGTTTTGAAGATCATATTATTAGGATATGATGATCATGCAGAGAGAGAGGAGAAGAGTTTGGAGGAAAAGTTGATGCCTCAATCGAGGATCGACCAACCATTTTATAATCATATTTGCCCTAATCACATGCTATTAATCAGCAGCAATTACAATCTAATTACAATAAGAAATTAAAGAATAAAAGAATCCTAATCTCTATACATAGAAGTATATCCATAATACTGGTTGTATAAGGCTTAACCAGTCCCACACATGGGATATTCTACTTGGGCCTAGATGGGCCAAGATTAGAGTACATGGGCCTATTTATTTCATGAGTTATCTTCTACACTCCCCCTCAAATTGATGTGGTAAGGCAGAAAACATCAATTTGCAAGTAAGATCATGATGACGCGTTTTGGGAAGAGCCTTGGTGAATATATCCGCCAACTGGTTGAGAGTAGAGACATGAGGAAGAGATATCTTCTCAGTAACGACATGCTGACGGATGAAGTGACAATCAATCTCAATGTGCTTTGTCCTTTCATGAAAGAACGGATTGTTGGCAATTCTAGTAGTACTGGTGTTGTCACCATGAAGAGGGGTAGAACGACCAAGAAGAACACCGAATTCACACAGAAGACGGCGTAGCCAGATGATTTTGGCACTAGCGGATGACATTGCCCGATATTTTGCCTCAGCAGAAAACTTCGAAACGGTGGTTTGCTTTTTGCACTTCCACGAAATTAGAGAATCCGCAAGAAACATACACCAGCCAGTAATAGAGCGCCGAGAATCTGGTCAACCAGCCCATTCGGCATCAACATAAGCAGATAACCACAAAGAAGTACCAGAAGGGTAAAAGAGACCATGGTGAAGAGTGCCTTTAACATAGCGGAGTATACGTAAAGCAGCAGCAAGGTGGGGTTTGTGGGGATTATTAACAAACTGGCTAACCGTATGAACGGCATGAGAAATATCCGGCCGAGTCATAGTTAAGTAGAGCAAACTACCAACTATCCGCCGAAAAATAGAGGGATCATCCAGGGGAGGGCCATCATCCGAACTGAGTTTGTTGTTCAATTCCATAGGTGTATCAATAGTGTGAGCATCACCAACCCTTGCCGAGGTAATCAAATCTGTAGCATATTTGCGCTGATGGACCAGATTTGTTACACACAAACTCAAGTCCCAGAAAGTAGGTGAGAGGACCAAGATCCTTCATTCTAAAGTGGTGAGTAAGATGAAGTTTGAGATCCGCAATGCCAACAACATCATTGCCACTAATAATCATATCATCAACATAGACTAAGAGAAATGTGTAGCCTTTCGGTGTCCATCTGAGGAAGAGGGAACTATCAGAGTGACTCTGGCGAAATCCAGCTTGAAGGATTGCTATCCGAAATTTATCAAACCAAGCCCTGGAGACCTGCTTAAGTCCATAAAGTGCTTTATTCAATTTACAAACATGCTGCGGAGGACAAGCATATCCCGGAGGTGGTTTTAAATACACAGTCTCACGCAAGTCGCCATGGAGAAAGGCATTTTTTACATCCATTTTCCATATGGGTCAGTTGCGGGCGGCAGCTATACAAAGAAGAGTGCGAACAGTTGTCATTTTAGCCACTGGTGCAAAGGTCTCCTCATAGTCAATCTCATATTCCTACTTATAACCCTGTGCAACCAATCTGGCTTTGTAGCGATCAAGACTCCCATCAGAGTGAACTTTAATGGAATAGATCCATTTACTACCGATTATAGATGCGTTGTCAAGGGCCGGTACCAATTTCCATGTATTGTTTGCTTCAAGAGCAAGCAACTCCTCAGTCATAGCATCCTGCTAGTAAGCAATCTTCGAGGCCTGTGAATATGAGATGGGTATAGGAGCACTATCCAAAGAAGTGAAAAGAGCAGGAAAGCCATAACGGTCAGGGGTAACTGCAGGACGACTAGAGCGTCGCAAGGGTATGATACTATCAGAAGAAGCATAAATACCGGAGGGTGCAGTAGGTGGCACTGAAAGAGGATCAGGAGAAAGAGTCCCCACAGGAGGAATCTTGTTACGCTGAACATAGACATTGGTAATAAGAGGTGGAGAAGTCGCAGGGAAGTGCGGCATATAAGACACAGCAACAAGGTGATTATCCAAACGCAAAGAAAAGAAATGAATGTTTTCCAAGAAGATCACATTACGAGATATTCGCATGCGTTTTTCAGATTGATCATAACACAAAAATCCCTTGTGTTCAGTATTGTAACCTAGAAAGATACATTTGGCAGCCTGAGGAGACAACTTAATGCGCTCTGTAGGTGGAAGATGAACAAAGCACAGGCAGCCAAAAACTCGTAAGTGAGAATATGAAGGGGCATGACCAAAGAGAGTTTCATAAGGAGCAGTCTTTCCTAGAACAGAGCTAGGATGACGATTGAGGAGATAAACAGTAGTCTGTGCAGCATCACACCAAAAAGTGGAAGGAACTAAGGATGCAAGGAGGAGAGAACAAACAGTTTCAAGAATATGTCTACTCTTCCTCTCCGCAACACCATTTTGCTGTGGAGTATGCGGGCAGGATTTTTTGTGAAGAATTCCTTTATCAGAAAGGAAGGCAGAAAAATCATGGGACATGTATTCTCCACCGGAGTCAGACCTAAGAATTTTTATTTCTTTCTGAAACTGTGTTTGAACCATTTTGTAAAACTTTTGAAAAAAAGAAAGTACTTCAGGTTTGAAGCGCATGAAATAAATCCAAGTGAAACGGGAATGATCATCAATGACGGTCACATAATACTTAAAGCCTGTCCTACTCAAGGTGGGTGCAATTCCCCAAACATCAGTGTGAATAATATCAAAAGATGATAAAGCACGAGAACTATGAATAGGAAAAGGCAAGATATGACTCTTACTCAAACAACACGTTTCACAATTAGATTGAAGTAAAGAGGACATCATTTTATGATCAAAAGTGGATTCTAGACAACCAACTTTAAATAGGGAAAGTAAATAAGCATTGTTCACATGACCAAGACGACGATGCCACACTGTCCACAATTTATCTAACTTAGGAGAAGAAGAAGAAAAGAGAGAGTGATGTCCAATGTCCAGCAAAAACAGTCGACCATGTTTACTCCCCGTTGCAATCACCTTCCCAGTTTGCCGCCCATGTATGACACAACCAGTGGAAGAGAAGTTAATATGGTACCCATCATCAATAAGTTGTCCGACAAAAAGTAAATTGGCTGATAATTTAGGAACAAAGTAGACATTGGGAAGGTGAAGAGACTGGCCAAAGACACCAATTAAAGTAATGGTACCAATTCCAGAGATGATTAATTGGTCTCCATTAGCAGTGGTGATTTTGTCTTTGCCAAGGTAAGGGTGAGAGGCTGTAAAGCTACTTTCTACAGAAGTCATGTGGTTCGATGCTCCTGAATTTAGAAACCATGTAGATGGGGTGATGAATGAAGACAGAGAGACTGAAAAATGAAAAGCAGGGAATGCTAGAGGAGAATGAGTATGATACCGACCACCATGAAAGCCCATAGATGCGTAAGCTGATGTCACCGTGTTCTAAATTGGTTCTTGAATTTGGGATGGAGTCATGGAGCAACCAAGGACTAATAGCAGCAACAGCAAGCAGCAACAACAATAGCAATAGCAATAGCAAATATGCACACAACAGTAATAGCAGCAAACAGCAACAGTAATAGCAATAGCAAATATGCACATAGTAGTAATCCCAGCAGCAAACAGCAATAGCAAATAGTAAATATGCACACAGCAGTAATCCCAGCAGCAAGTAGTACCAAGAAATATTATAAACAGTGAAGAATAAGGCAGCAGACAAGATGAAGTCTGCTAAAAATAGCAAGGGAATCTGCTGTAATCTGTTTTAATTTGATTGAAACGGCTAGAACCTTGCTAGAAGTGTGCTAAAACAGCAAAGGAGGTGTCTGATGAGCAATCTAGCAACATATAGCACAAACAAGGCCAAGAAAGCACCCAAGCGACCGTGATTTTGGAGGCAGGAGTTGTGCGTGGGCCCCACAAAATGATCTAATCACAGATCAGGTTGGAATCTCTGGAAGGAGTCCAAAAGTACTTCCTCTAGTCCAAGGGTGATGAGGATTGGATATAGATCCACAAATCTGGACGGCTGTGATGAAATCTATTTGATACAGAAATATCAAAATCGACAGAGGAAGAATGGGATGAAACCTACCTCAAATGGTGAGAAAAAAATCCATAAAAATCCTTAGAATACTTCTTAAGGACTAGCGATCCCAACTGTGGAGGCTGCTTGGTGATTCAAAGTTGATCAGAGGTGGGCCACAGTTGATCAAAGGCACGTCAGGTACTATTTAGCAGCAATAGTAGCAGTAAAGAAGAGAGGATGATGTACGCCAATAAGAGGAGGAGAGCTTCAATAAGGGATGAGAGATTGATCACAACTTCAGCTCTGTTACCATATTAGGATATCATGATCATGCAGAGAGAGAGAGAGAGAGAAGAAGAGTTTGGAGGAAAAGTTGATGCCTCAATCGAGGACCGACCAACCATTTTATAATCATATTTACCCTAATCACATGCTATTAATCAACAGCAATTACAATCTAATTACAATCAGAAATTAAAGAATAAAAGAATCCTAATCTCTATACATAGAAGTATATCCATAATACTGGCTGTATAAGGCTTAACCAGTCCCACACGTGGGATATTCTACATGGGCCAAGATTAGAGTACATGGGCCTATTTATTTCATGAGTTATCTTCTATACATATGACCTTAATTGACACAGTTCATCCAAACTGTTCTATTGTTTATGGTTGCCGTGTGGCCTTATACACCTTTGCTTTCTGGAAATCTAGATGGCTGGTAAGGTTGTATTCTACCAACAAGTTAATGTTGTATTTTTTTATTTTTTTTTGGTAGCAAAAGCCTTCACCCCACCCACTCCTCAATTACATAATAAAACCCACCCGATAAGACATCCTCTAGACCCCCAATTTGACTAAAGCATCTGCCATAGAGTTGGTCAATCTAAGCTCATGACAAAAGTCTACATTAATGAAAGAAGATAAAACCCAAGTGGAACTGGAGTTTCCAAGGGTTCTCTATCTACAAGTTGTAAGCTGATCAAGGATCTAATTGAGTTTCATATGTAGAGTTTTCGACAAAATAAATGGAGGTGAAGATATAATTCAGAAGCTTAAACCCACTTGTCAGAGGGGGATAGTCTCTCAAAAAAATTATCCACATACTCCACAACCAATGAAAAAGCTAAAGGAAAATGTGTCTCCTCGAAGTTGCCAAATACTTTTGTTAGGGTAGCCTATTCGGAGAATTTATCAGCCAAAACCGATTTTAGCACTTGTTATCTCAATCAATTCCCGATTGTAGCACACATGCTTTCTCATAATCAATTCCCGATTTTAGCTCTTTCTATATCATAATCAATTCCCTTTCTCACAACTCAAGATTCCAGGAGAACTTGCAACAAGAAGGTGTGTTGTTGATATTCGATTGGTGAGAAGTGGAGTTTCTAAAAATCCTTGGTATGGGTGGTTTTGTGAGACCCGATGGTAGACAAACATGATAGGTACCTAGCTAATTAGAGAAAGAAAAACCCATCTTGAGAGGGAGTCTTTCACTGATTATATCTACCTTTCAAATAGCCATGTGTATAAAATAGGAGAAGAGAAACACATCATATTCCCAATGGAAATATGTAACAGTGACACCAAAAAAAAGGTTGTACACTAGAGGATAACTAATGATGGATCCCCAATTTGAAGTTAGTAAAGGGCATCTCACAAGGCCTAAGAATAGTATAAGGGCAGATGAACGATCTCACGATGCTTTCATCTTCTGATTAGTGATCCATATAGAAGGATTAACACTGTCCCTTATTCAGTGGCTCCCCCCTATCACTCAAAATTCGTTAGGAGGGAAGGAACCCTTTCTTTACGTACTATTTTGTTTGCCTATCGACCCGAATGAATCAGTCGATCCACATTATATTCTATAGAAATCTCACTCACGCAAAAGCGTAGGGAACGAACGAAGCGCGGATGCGCGAAGTGAGAACTAGCAATGCACGTTGGGAGCCCCCCTTCAGCTGGTCCCTTATTCCATGGTCTCTTTGGCAGCGTTAACCCATGCTTTGGACTGCCTTAGAGAGAACCTCTCATTTGATGGCCCGTCATTTGTTATCACTTGGCAAACACTATGTGAGCATTACTTTGGTGTTTCGTGTGCCTGGTGTTTGTTGTCCCATTTGACAGCCGACAATGGAAGTTCATTGTACTAATATTGGTAGAGAAATGATGTCATGCAGGAAGTCTACTGCACAAAACTTGCCTTGCCAAATCAAGTCTACATATATGTTTCTTTTCTATTGATCCAAGAAACTTCATTAATGAGAAACAGTACAAAGATGCAGTATAAAAGGCATACACCAGAAAAACCAAATGCAATAAAAACCAAAATTCAACCAAAAGACCAACAAAAGGGTCAGCTCTGTCTGCCCATTGTGTTGCCAATAAATCCGTAACATCATTCGTAGATCTAAATATATGATGAAACATCATCTGGATAGGGCAATGAAACTTAGAATATAACTGAATTTCCACAGACCTTTGTCTTGAGAGGAATCAATTTCAACACTAAGCATCTGCTGAGGTTCTAGCTCGAGAATAGGGGCTGCAACTCCAAATCAAGGAAATGATTTGATGGACTAAAAAAAAAAAAAATAATCAGCATTTTGAGTGACCAAGATCACACCAAAAGTACAAAGGACCAGTGCGGATATTATCACACACTTCAATAAAATAGAAGAACGTAATTGTCAGATCTCCACGCATCAATTAGCCAAAGGCAGCTTAAATTAAAAGACAAATTCATTCAAAATGAATACGACAGCGTAGTTTTAAGATAGTGTGGTTATATATATATATAAGTGTGGTTTTTGAAACAATTAAACTCTAATTTGTTTTGATAGAAGGTCATAGAAAAAAGAAAGGCCATCTAACAAAGAAAGGAAAATAAAAGAGAATGAGGGTTGCTCACAATCACTAGATTTGTGCTCACATACTATGTGCAAGTTGGAGGTTGGCAGCCCGTTGTGGGATGTCAGGCCTAATTCTTGGCACTATAGTGATCTTTAGCGCTATTTGATTTCTATTGATACACTCAAGTTTCACATTAACAAGAGTGTATTGCAATTTTATTTTACAATTTGCATAGAAAGAAATAAGAAACAAAACTTTGTCCCTTGCTTGCCCACCAATTTATTTTCTTTTCCCCACTTTTCATTTCTATGTCCTCATAAGCATATATGTTACCAAACACCCAAGTAAAGTACTCCACTTTATTTTTTCTTCTCAAAAGGTTCCGAGTTTTTTTTTTTTTTTTCTATTTTTTTTTTGGGTATCCTTGAGGTCTTTGACTCAACAAGGCTAATCCCTTAACAAACCGATATCATCATTAGGGCTTTGTGTTTGGTTTCCAAATCAGTAAATACGAATGAATCAATTAAACTAAACCAAAACTACCATTTTCTATTTAAACACAAATCAACAAGATTCTATAGGAGAAAAAGAGAGAAAGAAAGGATCAACATAAATTCCAAGTATTGAGTATATCAAACACATTGCAAACGGGTAGGAAGTAAATGCCACAATCAATAGATCATAAGATTTTCTTCTTCTTAGGAGCACAACGGGAAAAAAGGCATCATTTCTAATGGATTTTTTATATCGGCAACAGAGAAATTTTATTAAAGAGAGACAATTACAACACAGCTAAAACAATCAGAAGAACAACTTTCAAAGTATTACAAGTACAAGAGAAATGTACCAGATACAAACTACAAAATAGAGGCACTCAAATTACAAGATCTATCTGAGCCCTTGTTTAACTAAACAATCTGCCACCCCATTTGTAGATCTACTAGTGTGCTGAAACGTGACCAGCATGTCAGAAATAAGATGGTGAATGTAGCATACTTAAAACCAAACAATTATTTTAGAAAGAAAAGTAACATTTATAGCATGATGTTCCCCGTAGTGTGTTGCTCCTTGCCAAGATCTTAACATGACATATCAGAAGCATGAAGAGAAGGCACCGAAATCACAACTCGCATCCGATCACTTTCAGACTTTTCTAGCAAAAGTAGGAATACAATCAAAATATTTTTTATATTGCTCGTCCTTCGAGAACAAGTCAATTACAACAGACATGGTGTCTGCATCTGGAAAAACATCTCTCTTATCCATTGTATGGAGAATTTCCAATGCCTTTTGCATCTCATTAATTTCACAAAAACCACGAAGAATTGCATTGAATGTGAAAGTGTTAGGTAAGCAACCATTTTCCTCCATTTGACATAATAGCTCATTAGCCTCCTCCATCAAACCTTCTTTGCAAAGTCCATTGATCATTATGGTATATGTAATCACATCAGGCACCAAATCATTGTCATTTATGCCTTGAAATAGCTTTTTTGCCATTTCAATTTTCCCATCTTTGCACAAACCATCAATGAGGATACTATAAATTTTGATACATGGTTGGAAGTTAGAGTTAACCATAGCTTGAAATACATTCATTGCCTCTGCAATACAATTTCTGTTGCAAAGTCCATCCAACAATGTAATGTATGTAATTCGGTCAAGACTTTGGCCAGAAGCTTCCATCTCATTTACGAGAGTTAGTGCTGCCTGAACACTGCCTGTACCAAGCAAACCGCCCAAAACAGTGGTGTGCGTAATAATATCTGGGACCAATCCCTTATGACGCATCTCTTGAAAGAGCATTATGGCTTCATCTATTCTCCTACTTTTACAATACCCATTAATCAAGACATTGTAGGGGCGCGTGCCATGCTCAATGCCATCGGCCACCATAGACTTGAAGACTTCCATTGCAACATCCATTTTCCCTTGCAAACAATAACCATCCATCAATGTAGTATATGAAACAGCATCAAACTTCTCGCCTCTTTGAATCATCAAGTCAAAGAATTCGCGTGCTTTTCCCACCATCCCCTCTTTACATAGTGCATCCATTATAATGCTGATAGTAAAGGCGTCCGGAGATATATCCCTACTTATCATTTCATTGAATAATCTTAAGCTTTCTTCCCACCGACCCATACAGATAAGTCCCAGAATTAAAGTGTTATAAGTGACAACATTTGGTGAAGTACTATTACCAACCATTTCTGAAAAGATTGCTAGGGCATCATCCAAAAAGCCTTCTTTACACAGACCATCGATAATAGTGTTGTACGTATAAGTATCAGGCCAACATTTTTCCCTCTCCATCTTCCTAAATAAATGTAGAGCAGCACTCACATTTCCAGTCTTGCAAAGCCCATTGATGATGGTATTGTACGTAACTATGTTAGGTCCACATCCCTTCTCCACCATTACCGACAAGAGGTCTATGGCCTCGTTCATCAACCCTTCTTTGCAAAGCCCATCTATGATGGCCGTATATGCAACATTGCTTGGTTTACATCTTGCCTTTTCCATAGCCTTGAGCATCTCAAGAGCAGCATCCACCTTCCCACTCTTGCAGAGCCCATCTATGATGGTACCGTAAGTAACCACATTAGGTTTGATGCCCAGTTTAAGGATATCTCCTAAAATGGAGAACCCCAGATCAACCCTCTTCAATCGGCAGTAACAGTTGAGCAGAATGTTAAGAGTAAACAAGTCGGGTGCAATCCCAGCCGATTTCATCCTCATATAAAGAGCAACAACAGTGGAATGATGTTTGATTTTGGTAAGGGCCCCCAACAGATGATTGAAAACAACAGCTGGGGGCAAGGGTTTCATGAGAACCATACGATCGAACCAACCCAATGCATCATGAAGCTTCAATTTCTCTGGTTTACACTGATTTTTCACAAAATTTAAGAACTGGGGTCGGCTGGATGCGTCGTCAGGATTCAATACCTTTGCAGCGCTAGAAAAAGAATTCATAGAAACTGGAAATGGGTAGGAAAACAAAGTGGTTGGAGAAGTGGTAATACCAGTAGTAGCTCCCTTTTTCACTGCAGCAGCGATGGCCGTTCTCGAGCGAGAAATGGAAGAAATCGAAGCGGTCACTAAAGCCATTTCTTTAGGTTGGAGAAGAAGAATGCCCCCGGTCTTCTTCTCCTTCTGCAAACGATGATAGGAAGCTTGCAAAAGCCTGTCTCCACCTCTGCCTCTGCCTCTCCAATATGACATCTAACCCTGTCCTGGGCAGGGGTTTGGTTTTGCGTGAGGCGACGGCGACACGCAAACACGAAAATTCCATGGGGTTTTGATAGGTTTGTCCTAAAAGTTTTTATTGGGTTCTCTGTGATATTACGTGATCTTGGGGAAGGAGGTTTTTAAAAAAATATATATTGACGACATTTTCGTAATTCTGATTATGAAATTGATAATGTCAAATTTAAGAAAGACTAGTACAGTTGTACGCCAAAACCCTCCAAAAATTCAATGCCTTCATAAAACACATATTCATCTTGAGCCCGAAGTGATTTGAGTGTAGAACCCGCCTCAAATATAAGCCACTTATTTCAATAAATAATAACTAACGTGCCATTTTTATCTATAAATTGAGTGAAGAATTTATTTTTATACTATTTTTAAATATCTGAATAAACCAAACAAACTATCATAATTGAGAACCGCCCATCTTAAAAATAACTTGGAGCTACCATGTGTCCCCTACTTGAATATGTAATATGAGCTTAGGTTTCCAAAATCCAAGATTTGGAATGAGCGGAGGCTTGGGCTTTAAATACTCAAGTTCATTATCATCCTGTCTTGTCTCAATTAAGTTTGAGATTGGCTATACGAATTTTATTTCTTCATTTTCGATCTATCTTGAGCCAACCTTAGATACTCACATTGGGCCCAAATATTCAAAATGCAAAACAACTCGGGTAATCTTATTGAAGTGAAATTTACAAGTGTACTTATTTTTTATGTCTGGAGGTGAGCAATAGGGTATTTCAAAAGCCTAGGAGATTGACAAATAATTGAACTAATTGCCCCCGAGTGCAGACAAATCATATAGAAAGCGTACCATGGTTATAAATGAAGGGTAGCTGGGGTGTTTAAAAAAAAACTAAGTTTGGCTCACTTCTGCACATTTATGATAACCAGGGATATCAATGGACAGTAGATGGACCGCGGATATTAATGGACTTGCTATCATTTGGTTACACCAAAGATTTAGACCTGAAAGATTTCAATAAAAATAGAAGGGCAAGAAGAAATGGTGCCTTTCGATAAATTCTCAAAAAAATCCACGTTGGTGTTTCTGTTTTCATATCAGGGCCCCAAACACAATTACATTTTATCTCTTCATGGACAGCTAGTGGTATTTCTCCCTCGTCGGTATTCCCAAATTGACATTTATAAAAGACAAATTTTTTTTTTTTTTTAACCCAAGGTAAGTGTTGGGGACCCATTGAACCATGCTCTTGAGAGAGCACTGGGGTGAGGGAAGGAGACCCTTTGGATGAGGTAAGGGGCCCTTTGGATGGGAGAAGGTGGTAACGGATTGGTGACCAATCTGATCCGTATACACCACTCTCAAATCCAATATATATATATATATATATATATATATATATATATATATATATAATTATATCTCCTGACTTTCATGCATACTAATAGAGGTGACTCCCACAGGTTAGGCAATTTTTAACCCAAAAAAAACTCTTATCAGTGGGTATTGTTGTGGTGGGTCCACATAAGCGACCTTCCTCTTTTCTTTATTAATTCTTGCCTTGATTTGTTTTCCTTCATTTGTTCATTTTTGCTGAATGAATGTTGTTGAGATATTTCTTTCGACTATGCACCCCATGTACTGTGGCAATAGTTTTGCCCAAACATCTAAGCCACTGATGTAGCAGATGGGCTGGGCTGGGAGAGAGATTCAGGCCTAACTAAACGAACAACAAATCTGCAATGCCAATATCCCATGTTTGTTGGATCTATACTCGTGTTTCTTTACAATAATTTGGTGGTCAGGAAATTCATGACTTGATGTGATGATTTGTCTCGTAGCATTTAAAAATGCACTTCTAAAAATTTCAGTCGCCTAAAATGTCTCAAATGGCCTTTCAAATATAGGGAGATAAATGTATCCGGCCATGATGCCTATTCTCTAAATTCCAGTAAAAAAACAGGCAAGGAGAACATGGAGGTAGTTCCAATAGATCTGAAGAAGGTTTTGACGATGACTCCATGACCATACCCCCCCTATGCAGGTCCATACCACACCATCTAAGGAACTTAGATGAAATACTTAGGCCCAGTAGAAAGCACCAAGTCTTGCCTAACCACTAATCACGCTGATAAAAACAGGCCCACTAATAGCTTAAAAAACAGTGGCCCAAATACAGCATAATGAGGCCAACCCAAGGGTTCTAAACCCGTCAATTGAGTATGATGACATAATTCATTAGGTTGGCCAAAAATTAATGGTTTAAAGTTAAAGATGATGAACTAGTGTTAATAGAAAAAGCCTCTAGCTGTTTCTTAACTGTTGATTCATCTGACCAATGACCAAGTTCTAATTTGCCTGCAAGGATCACCAGTGGATCTCATGTTTGGTCTTCAATGGACAACCATCAACGGATAGGAAAAATACTCCATGAATGCCGTTGTTTTGTTCCATGACCATGAAATAGATGGTTAATACCATCTATGACGAATGATTTACGGGCATTGTGTGTTCCTAACCAGCTAAGCGGACCTATGCGCGGGATGATTTAGGAAACATTTAATCAATTCAGTTCATATTCAATTCAATCATTATATCATTGCCCCTGACGCAGCTGAGCTTTTATCTCATTGCACTGATCCTATCAAAGACCGACTTGAGAAACAGCAAACCTAAATAGAAATAATGCAAAAGGAGGTTTCATGTTGATGGTACTCTATAAACAATCCTGGCTCTCTACAGTCGAGAGATGTAGCATCACTCATGTGAATACAAACTCCTAGACAGCAGCTTTCCGTCTCAGTAGATGATCTAGATCAAGGGAATTGATCTTAGCAGCAAGAATAAAGTCGTTCTCCGTCAGCCCTCCTGCAACAGGACAAACATGAACCATGCTCAAATAACAATAAAACACATCACATGGGAAATATGTCTGCCCACATCGTTAACATAGTCTTGAGTGTGGTAATTCTTTCCTCATTTTATTTTCCTATGCTTTAATGTGTGAGGGATTGTTGGTCTAATGGGCTTTAAATCATACCCAAAACCCCCATTCTTCACTTGCATTTTCCTTCTCTTTGTTATATAAATACTTGCGTCTCACATAGGTTTTGGAGCACTCTTCAAGGCATTTATAGTCTTTTTGATTGTCTATAGTGTTCGTTAGCAAGTGACTTCAGTCTGTGCTGAGCCAAGCAAGCTGGCTTGCTGTGGCGTGGCGTGGCAAGGCGAGGTGTGACGGCTGTGTGTACGCCGAGTCAACCAGGTTGGGCTATTTGTGAGCGGGCTTTTGGGCCTAGGTAAGCTGAGCCCTCGTCCCTTCCCTTTTCATTCCTTCCTTTCTTCTTAGACCCGTAGCCCTCAAGAAGAGGCCTTTGCAATAGAATGTTGCTTAACATTCTGCCTCGTCCCTCTGCAGAAGCAAAAAACATTGCATAATGGGTCTCTTCCGCACCTTATTTAGAGAGGTGTAGAAGACCTTTGGGAAATTATCATCTGAGCTTCCCATCTCTCCACCTCTTGAGTGATCAAGAGATCTCTCCCTCTCCCAAATAATCAAGTGAGCAAATTTCCTCCTAGATACCTGATACCTTTCAACTCCCTTCCCACCTCAGTTCTCTATTCGCAAGTTGCAAAGCTGTCTAAGAGGATCCTTTGGGTCCGAGTCAGATACTGAGCTACACCAGTTAGAGTGCACAATTGATGAAGCCATTCGACTCTAGAGATGTTGCACCTTGGCATAGATGTCTCTTTGGGTTCGAGTCAGCTACTGAGCTACACCAGTTAAAGTGCACAATTGATGAAGCCATCCGACTCCAGAGATGTCGCACCTTGGGGTAGATGTCTGAGAGACCATTGCATCATTGTGTTTTGTGTGTTTTGGTGGTGCGTGGGTGTTTTTTGTTTGTTTGTTGTTTTTAGTGGGTTGAGATGAAGGGGGGGGGGGGGGGGGGAGGGAGATCCATTTAAAAAAAAAAAGACTCCTTAGGGTGGGGGGGACTGTCATGATAGTGTCTGTTTTCCTGTAATTCCTGATCCATTTAAAAAAAAAAAAAAGACTCCTTAGGTCCATTCATAAAACAACCAATGAAGTTATTCCCTTCCCCTAGGTGATCCTTAGAATCCGGTGTTCGGAAACCTTATGAATTTCAATAAATAAATACCATGCACAGATGCACTGCTGTGACGTGATATTTTTGAAACTTTCTTCATGGCATTTCTGCGTATATCAGTCTGATATGGCAAGATGACAATGCCCACAAGTTATATGTTTCAGTGCATGCAAACTATTCTCATTTTTCAGGATATGTAGTTATGGATCCGTTGAGGTTTTCACTAGATAGCAAAGGTTCACTGTGTCTTGTACTGTTGTTGGCAAAAGTCCCACATTCACTGAGGCAAACTCATCAGTGGATAAACTGGCAACAGATTATAGAAATCACAAATTTATGGCCATATAGTTCCAAAGGCTTTATTCACTGCTTTTTCTCTGTTTTTAAGTATTCTAATTCTTTTCCACATTCACATGATGAAGGAACTAGAAAAAAACAAATACATTTTGAAAAATAAAAAATAAAAGCAACTTAGCAAACAAGAACTCATACCAACTGAATGTGTCCATATCTCAATTTTCACATTGTTCCACCCAACTAGATGGAGGTCAGGATGATGACCTGCAATGTAAACAACATGATTGTAAGCATCTGTGCACACTCAAGTTAAAAATACATATGCACAGAAGTGCACTTTAAAAAAAAGACAAAGAAAAAGAAAAACCCACTAATTACAAGACTTCTACTGGTCAAAAGGCTAAAAAATAAATAAACAAAAGAAGCAACACAAAAAGAAATTACATAAATATAAGTATGATGAGATCGCAGATTAGGGAATATGACTCTTACTGAAACTACAAATACCGATACAATAGAAACTATAAGTGTCTACGTAGTACTGACATCAATGCAATGCACCTGATGAGCCCAGGCCCATATGGATTTATCAGAACAGATCCACAGACCCCACAGGCCTTCCAGTGTAAATTAATATAAAGAGAAGAGAAAGAAGAAAGTATTAAAGTGGAGGTTTTTTGCTAGTTCTAGTGATTCCTCACATGACCCCTTCTTATATTAATATGGTTTCCCTATCATAAGAGGCTAGAATGCTTATCTAAACAGGCAGTGAACAGTTCTAACTTACAACAACAACAACACATCTTCTTTGAACATGGGTTGATCCACGGACCCACTGTCCCTTAGGCCCACTGCCCATTTGGTCCAAGTCTAGGCCCATATAGCCCAGGTCTATTTATGTCTATTCACATCCAGGACCGAGCAAGGCTGACTACATGCCAGGATCAGCTGGGCCCAGCCAGGCATGCACCAGGCACATTTCAGCCAGCTTGGCCTGATGCAAGGCAGCGCCGCAGCAGGGCCATGTAGACCCAGCTGAGAAAGTGGGGTCCACAAGTTCCTCAAGTGAGACTCTGAGTGAGGCTGAGACCAAGACCCCTTGAGGCTTGAGTGAGACGACTCATCATTATCACAGCCTCGTCCCAACTATAATGGGGTTGGCTACTAATTCGGCTTGAGCCAGATGACTATCGTGCTAAATTTAGAAAGTTCTCTTTCAATAAAGAGTTGTTTCATTACTTAATTCTTGGTGTTTGAATGTAATAATAACAACATTGTTTTGGAAGTTTTAAGTCTTTGTTAGATGCCAAAAAAGGAGAGAGAAACAGCAGCATGCGTGAGTACTAGAAATACAAGGCCAGTCAGCCAGATGTTACTATTATCTCAATTTGAATTCTTTTTTCTCAAAATAAAATTTGTTCGAATTGATGTTCACATGAAGCTTCTAGTTCCATATACAGTCATTGCTGACTGTATTGGAATGAGCTTTTTGGTTTTGTTCAGGGAGGTTCCGTTATCTGGATGCCTCTCCTCTAATTTTCTCATCATTGTGGAGACCTCGTGCTGAAGTCTGGATGATTGACTGAATTCAGGTATTTATTTGTTTATCTTTACCACCTGATTTGTGCCTCTTTCAAATCTTTCATCAAGTTATACCACTGCAGTCTTTTCTGCAGAACCTGTTTATGGTTGATACTTGTTTAAACTAATTTGGGTTCCCAAAGGGTTTGAAAATTTGGTCGAACACCACTACTGGTTCTTCATCCAATTCCAGTAAATTACCATTTGTTTTTAACTGTATCTGCCCCTTCAAAAACACCTTCACATCCAAATTATGCTGGTTAGGGATTGGAAATAAAGTGGAGCAAATAGTTAAACGTTTCAATGTTTCACAAAATTTCCAAAAGCAAAATAAAATTACTAAAATGATATCAAGAAGATCCCCAGTTAACTGGAAAGGCGGAATTTAGAGGAACAAGCAGAAACCATCACTGGTGCAGATCTGTAGGGAAAGGTGTTGAAGAGACATCACAGGTCCTATAAATTAGTAGTACCTAAAGCCCTAAACACAATATCCGCTGCCGTTGGCCCATAGATTTAGATTGGCAATCAATGTGAGAGAAATAGACTGGAAGCAATTGTGAGAGAGAATGCTTGCTGTCTTCCCCCTTTGGGTCGACTGTGTTCATATATATAAGGGTTCAAATCCCTGATTACAATCAATTAAGAATCTCAGATCCTAAACTATAGCAACAAATTAAGTATATCCTTTGACTAAGTACAATACAATAAATGGGTACAATAGATGGGCCTAAATGGATGGGCCTGGATTGACACCCCCCCTCAAATTGATGCTGGGGAGTCATAAAGCAGCAATTTGGAGACAAGAAATTGATGCCGAGGCCGAGGAAGTCCTTTCGTGAAGATATCTGCAAACTGAAACTCTGTAGGGACATGAGGTAGACGAATGACATCACGCTTATATTCATCTCGAATAAAGTGGCAGTCAACTTCGATATGTTTGGTGCGTTCATGGAAGACTGGATTTGCAGTGATGCGGATAGCCCCAGTATTATCGGCATGCAATGGAGTAGGAGAGGTTTGAGCGAACCCGAGTTCTGAAAGAAGTCCCCGTAGCCATAAGATCTCAGAACAAGCAGAAGACATTGCCCTATATTCAGCTTCTGTGGAAGATCTGGACACCCGTTCTTGTTTCTTGCATTTCCAAGAAATGAGAGAATTTCCAAGGTACATGCACCAACCAGTAGTAGAACGGCGTGTGTCTTGACAGCCTGCCCAGTCAGCATCCGCATAAGCGGTCAGATGAAGAGGATTATCCTTTGGATAATATAAGCCACGAGAGACAGTTCGCAGCAGATAGCGAATAATCCGCTTCACAGCTGTCAAATGAAGGTGTCGAGGAGCTGTCATGAATTGGCTCACAAGATTAACAGCATAGGATATGTCAGGTCTAGTGATGGTGAGATAGACAAGACTTCCCACTATACGCCGGTAGGTATGAGGATCAGGAAGAAGATCGCCATCATCTTTACTCAACTTGAGATTTACCTCGACAGGTGTATCAACAGGTGAAGAATCCTGGAGGTCGGCCAACTCGATGAGATCTGATGTGTATTTGTGTTGATTAACAAATAGACCTTTGGGAGATTGATGCACCTCTAAGCCCAAGAAATAATGCAATGGGCCCAAATCCTTCATACGGAAAGAATCCTTGAGAGAAGCTTGAAGAGATTTGATCATACCATCATCCGTGCCAGTGATAATAATATCGTCAACATAGACGAGAAGCACAGTAACACCAGTAGATGTGTGGCAGAGAAAGAGAGATGGATCATAAGGACTCTGGGTAAAGCCACTCTCGCGTAAGCGACTCTGGAAGGTTTCGAACCATGCCCGAGGAGCTTGCTTTAGACCATAAAGCGATTTGCGCAGGCGACAGACAGTCCTCTTTGAGGGAGAGGGGACACCTTGTGGTATCCGCATATAGACTTCTTCCTGCAGATCCCCATGGAGAAATGCATTTTTGACATCCATTTGGTATAAAGGCCAGGATTTAGATGCAGCAATGGCGAGAAGTAACCGAACAGATGTCATTTTTGCCACAGGTGCGAACGTTTCCTCATAGTCAATGCCATACTCCTGTCTGTTTCCGAGTGCTACAAGTCGAGCTTTGTGTCTATCCAAGGACCCATCAGATTTAAGTTTGATCGAGTAGATCCATTTGCAACCAATGGGTTTAACAGTTGAAGGACACTCCACAATATCCCAGGTGTGATTCTGATCCAATGCATCCAATTCCTCCTTCATGGCCTGGTTCCAACAATCGTGTTGTACAGCCTGCACATAAGAACTAGGGATAGGGACAGAAGATATGGTTGTCATCAAAGAAGTATGGGTAAATCCATACGTCTCAGGCGGTCTAGAATATCTGGAGGAGCGACGCAAGGCTTGAGTAGGCGTGGAACCAGTGGTTGGGGGAGGAGCAAGAGGACGGCCATCTGCAGTGGTAGGTTTTTCCCGTCGGTGATACACAAAATCAGGATGAAACCTAGTAACAGTTGTTTGATCCGTTGGTTGATCCGAGAAACCAGGTAAGAGAGCTGGGGAAGATGGTTGAGGACAGTCTATGTGAGTTTGGAAGAAATACTGATTTTCAAAGAAAATTACATTACGAGAAACCCGGATACGACGTCCAATGGGATCATAACAAACAAAACCTTTTTTATTAGTGGCATAACCCAAAAACGCACACTTGCGAGATTGCGCAGTTAGTTTTGTTCGTTCCGTGAAAGGAAGATGAACAAAACAAACACAGCCAAATGTATGAAGGTGATCAAACACAGGTTGTTGCCCAAACAGTTTAAAATAAGGTGTGACATGATCAATGGTAGGTGAGGGAAGGCGATTGATGAGATAAACTGCGGTGGTGAGAGCTTCAGTCCAAAAACGAGGGGGAACAGAAGATTCAATGAGAAGTGTTCTAGTGACATCAAGGAGATGTCTGTTTTTCCGTTCCGCGACTCCATTTTGTTGTGGAGTATACGGACATGAACGTTGAGAAATGATTCCTTTAGAGGTTAGAAAAGATTGAAAATCATTGGACACATACTCCCCCCCTGAGTCTGATCGCAAAATCTTAATGCATGTGGAGAATTGTGTTTCAACATAGCTTAAAAAAAATTTAAAAGCATGAAAAACATCAGACTTTGAATGTAATAAATAAATCCAAGTAAATCTGCTGTAGTCATCAATGAAGGTGACAAAGTACTTAAAATGACTATGAGAAAGAGTCGGAGCAATACCCCAAACATCACTGTGAATTAAGTCAAAACATGCAGTGCTCCGTGTGTTAGAGTGTGGAAACGGTAAAGTTTTACTCTTTCCTAATTTACAAGCATCACATTCAAACGAAGCAGAATCAACAGGTTTATGCAATAATCCAGATTGAAATAAAGTAGACATTGTAGAAGCATTCGGATGACCAAGTCTATTATGCCACAACCGAGAATTATTCTTAATGAAAAAACAAAATAACTGATGTAAAGAGTTATTTGGAATAAATGAAGACACTGGTAATGAAAAAAGCCTTCCACGCTTAGGCCCCCTCGCGATCACTTCCCCCGACTCCTGGTCCTGCACAACACAACCAGAAGGAGAAAACGAGACATTGTAGTTATTGTCAACAAGTTGACCCACAGAAACCAAATTGGTAGCAAGATGAGGAGAAACTAAAACATTGGTTAATGGGAAGGGGCTAGGGGTATCACCAACAGAGGTGATGGGAAGATGATCGCCGTTGGCAGCTCGGACAGTAAGATGACCAGTGTAAGGAACAACATTTTGTAAGTTTAGAGCTGAAGTGGTCATATGGTTACTTGCACCAGAATCTAAGTACCAGGTATTGGAAAGAGAGGAAGCAGTACCTGCAATGTTCATGGAAGCTAAGGCATTGATGATCATTTGGTTTACCATCTCAGGGGTAAGAGGAGCTGGTGACACAGATCGTGAGGAACCAGGTTGGGAGGAAGAATCATACTGCAAAGAACCACTGAAGTCGGAGGATGCATATGGTGGAGTGGTTACTGTGTAAGCATTAGGAGCTGACTGCACGCTGTAAGTACCAGGGGCTGACTGCACATAGTTGCGTGAAGTAGAATTGCGAGTCCTCTTCCGGCATTCTTCAATAACATGACCAGTGGCCTTACAATATCGGCAGATTTTTGCCTTGCATTGATTTGCATAGTGACCATATTTCTTGCAGGTATGGCACTGAACTTTACTGATGTCCCGAGGAGGTGGTCTGGTTGTAGCAACATAGGCAAGAGGAGCCTCAACAGATCTCTGTTGTTCCAGAGTAGTTTTAGTTATCAAACGTTGTTCTTCCCGTAGAAGTTCCTGAAGACAGTCATCCAAGCTAGGAAGAGAAGCCCTGCTCATCAAGTTAGATCTAACTGTCTCAAACTCCTGACGTAGTTTCATAAGAAACTGATCCCGATGGCTACTTTGCTGTAAGGGAAGTAGTTCAGGTAGGAGAGCTTCAGATACCGTGGCAAACTTAATCTCATCGTATTCGGACCACAGTCTGCGAAATCCATTGTAATACTCCTGAACAGACTGGGTCCCTTGAGTAAATTGAGAAATGTCAAGTTCTAATTGAAATTGACGAGCAGCATTGCCTTGTTGATAGATCTTTTTAAGATAGTCCCACATTTCACGGGCAGTTTTGCAAGGTCGGAGATTGAGGATAAAATGTGGGTCAACTGAGCCCAGTAACCAGGTTTTTATTTTAGCATCCTTAGTTGTCCAAGCTAAAATCTTCTTGGCATCTTCCTCGGGTTTAGGTTCAGATCCATCAATGTGTGCCCAGAGTTCCTTTCCTTCTAAGTAAATTTGAAATTGAAAGGCCCATGAGGTATAATTTTTTCCATCAAACTTAACCAGGGTAATTTCAGATTTGTCCATGACTACCCAGAACAGCAGTAAACAACCAGAATAGTACCCAGAACAGCAGTAAACAACCAGAATAGCAGTAATGGCAGTAACAAACAAATGGATGAACAAGCAATTAACCCAACAGCAATAAACAACCAGAATGATGAATTACTAGCAGAACAGCAGAAGGATGAGCAATCTGCAGTAATTACAGTAACTAGCAAACAGCAACAGCAGCAAGAATCAGCAATCGACACCCAGTACAGTTCCCAGAAGGACTGGATGAACAGTGAGCACAATCGGGAAAAATTTGCCAGACAGCACCACCAAAACGTCCAGGTCGGCAGGGAGAGAAACAGAACCTGGGCCCCACCTGGTGATCTCTTGATAGATCAGAGAGTGGGGATGGGTGAACAGGATAATCACTCAACTATTGGAAGTGGTCCCGGTCAAATCAGATCCAGATCCTGGATTTTGGACGGACGAGATAAAAACAAATGGAAGAAATTGAATTTCCACAAAAATAGGTAGAAGACCTACCTCTGATGATCAATAAATCTTGAAAAAATCTTCATAAACAAGAAAATATCCAGTCGACCAAGAGGGAAGAATCCGCTGAGATTGGTGATATTGATCACAGGTGGGCCACGCCTGATCAGAGATGATCAGGGATGATTAGAGAGGATCCGGTTGAAGAACAATGATCACAGATGGCTTCCAAGGCTTGGAAGATGACTCAGGAGACGATCAGATGATTGATTTGGCTCTGATACCATGTGAGAGAAATAGACTGGAAGCAATTGTGAGAGAGAATGCTTGCTGTCTTCCCCCTTTGGGTCGACTGTGTTCATATATATAAGGGTTCAAATCCCTGATTACAATCAATTAAGAATCTCAGATCCTAAACTATAGCAACAAATTAAGTATATCCTTTGACTAAGTACAATACAATAAATGGGTACAATAGATGGGCCTAAATGGATGGGCCTGGATTGACAATCAAGACTGCTAGTCTATCATGTTTCTGCAGATGTCTACTAGAATACCAAGGCAGAATACATGCAGCTGCAGGCCCATGGTTTGGAAATACTAACAATTGATCCAATGGGACCCACAATGGATGAGTTATCTCATTAATCTCCTGTATTGTTGATCCTAACCTTTTGATCTTTAACTTTTTTTTTTTTTTTTTTTTTTTTTTGCTGTTTTTGAACTACGCTGCTTCTTAATTTTGAAAATGTGTAAGAATCTTCCCTTGTGAATTTTTTATGAGCATTCAACATCCATGATAGGTCTGCAAGATAGACAATCAGGATCTCTGAACCATGGCAAAAAATGGGTGGAACTATGTGCCTCAGTAAACTATACATTGATAGAGGCTTTGGAGTCCTATCTTCTTCAGATATCGAGCTAGAGAATCTTACCTTCAGCCTCTGCAACATCAGCAACAACCTTAAACATCTCCAATCCTTTCATGAAACTTTTAACTTTCCAAGAACGCTGCAGCTGCAGGGTGCCACCTTCACTTGAGAGGTTCCATCCCGGCACCTAAATTGATATATTAACTCAAAAAAATATAATCTAATAAGTAAAAGAACAAAGGTCAAGCATGGATTAATGCAAACCTTAGTAATTAGCTCATTGGCCGACTGTTCAGTCATGGGCCGAATATCCTTTGAATCACATGGTACACACTTCTTGGTTGACAAATCTAACATTTCCAGCAAAATGTTTCAGGTTACAGGAACGGATAATAACACTTAGATGTTTAGAGTCATTAAACTAAAATACCCATAATAATTGCAGATAATAGCATCTCGTGTAGAGTCAATAGACTATGCATTAAAGCAAACTAGTGCACTCAATATGACAAGTGCAGAAAAATCAAGGATGCTAAAGTCACAAGCATTCTTATATAGGACTTGTTCAGGAAAATACATGAGAGCATAAAAGATGGGTCCGCCATTAAATGCAAATAGGCAACATATTCGACAATGGAAATAGTGGCAGTGGTCCAACAGTGGGGAGTGCAGGACTTGGAGTTGGAATTAGTCCCATCAACCCCACCTATGGTTGGAGAACAGTAACACAATGAATCTTAACTTTTATTTAATTAGCATTTCATGAGTTCCTAATATGAAATTTTGATTGTTTATCTATACTAATTTGCATTTCTTAGAACTCAATTCTGACACGTTTACTCGCTCATGCATTGAGAGTATCATACATCCAAAACTGAGAGTGATCACTTAGGGTCCTTTTAGTTGAGAAATTAGTGGAATGAAATGGAATGAAATTATCCGATGTGATTGTGGAATCCATTCCACGCCAGTATTAAAAATGACACAAAAAGCAAGCAAAAAAAATGCACTTTCTGGAATCTAAAGAATTCTGAAATTCCACTGTCAACCAAAAACAGAATTATGAGAGGGAAAAATCTACTTCAGCACACAGCCTCAATTTATCTCCGCACAGGAAAATCCATTACAAGAATTCCGTCATTCCTGATAATGAGATACGAGCTAGGTATTCTGATATTTTTGGGGATCATTAAAAAAATGCCTTCCAGTATGTCTTTCCCTTTTAAATGATTTGAATATTGGATCAACTTACATCTTGGCAAGGCAAATCCATTAATAAGTTCAAACCAAGCTCACACTTTTGCAGCTTCAGAAGGAAAAAAAAAGAAAGAAGAATGATAACCTACTGAATCTTAGTGAAATTATCATTTAGTTTCAAACTCAACCATATGCAGATACTTTGTTGTGTGCCGATCCTGAGCCCAAGTATAGTACTCGAATGAAAAATAGTTACAAAAGAACTTTCCATAGTAATAAATTAAATATGGAAGAGCATTGAATTAGTAGATAGTAGATATTATTAAAAGGACCTCTGCTCCCATAGGAAGTACCAGGGTTCAAGCGCTGTTCAATCTGCTAGAAGTCAGTTGTGCCAGGCAGTGTCATGACCTACCGAAAAAGGGAAACTTTTAAAAAAAATTAGGCATAGCTTCTTTACAATAGACTGTCAAAGTGTAGGAGGGAGAAGAGAGAGGGGAAAGAGAGGAGAGGTGGTGGGGTGTGGGTGTGGGTGAGGGTGTGGGTGTGGGTGTGGGTGGGTGGGGTGGAGGCTTCAGAGGGGAAGGGTTTAAGCTTTTTTTTTTGGAAGGAGTTATTCAACAAATAGGGTAGGAATTGGAATTGCAGTTGACAAAGATTTAAAGAAGGTAAAGAGACAAGAAGGAAAAGGTTGTAATGGTTAAGATAGTATTAGATAAAAAAAATTGAACTATTCAATTTTTTTTTTTTTTTTTTTTTGAAAATATTGCTAGTGCTTACTTCTCAAGAGGGATTGAGTAAATATGAAAAAAGAAATTCTGGTGTTGGCAGATGGCATGGTACAAGAATATACCGAATCAGAAAAGTATAATAATTACCAATCTTCCTTGTGTCTCACTGGTTGCATGATTAGGAGTACATATAAGAGGTCAAGGTTCAAGGATTGGTACCACCCTCATCCTCTTCAAAAGGAAAAAGAAAAAAGAAAAGTATAATAATTGAAGGGGAATTTAATTTCCAAGTAGGAAAGGAAAGAGATGGTTACTATAGAAAGAGAGGGACCAAAAAATACTTGAAATGAAGTAGTTTGAAAAGACATGTTAGTTCGTGGAATGAGGACATCACTTTAAATAGGATTGAGTTCTCACACAGCACAACCTTTAATAGATGTGTTAAGGGATTAATGATTATCTTCTTCTTCTTGTTGTTGACGACGATGATCTATCAGTAAAATAAGGGTTGGAGAGTATGTCAAGGGCACTCCAACTGAGATGAAGACCAATTCGAGGTATCACATACTAAAAAGATCTTAATATGCATTGACTGTTGATCTCCTTGTTTATTGATAATAAATAAAGAGGGTGAAAAACCAAAAGTCAGACCATGTAAGTTCAGTTGTTGGATCAGGAGTAAGGAGTCAGGAGATGGGCTATATGCGAGAAATCTATATTTTAGAAAGGAAAATGATATTAGTTGCCCATTCTTCTAGATATGTGACCAGCGCAGGGACGGGAAGAGTAGCCAGTGACTACTCTCCAAGCTGATGCATAGGGATCAATCACACTAGTCTCAGTTTCACACCACAGACAAGCCCCTCAAGAGAGAAAACTCAATAATCATATTCCCAAATTCAATGATCAACTGCGTGAGGGATTACATCTCCTTATAAAGACTCCAAATCCTAATCTATGTTAGGAAGCAAATCAAATTGAAATCAAATCTAATCAAGACTTTCTAATTTAAATTCATAAATATCTCTAAATATTAGCTTTTACTAAAAATTAGGCAGAAAACTGAATGCACCATCTGGAAGTCTCCCCTTTTATTGGGCTTTGTTGGGCTTGGACCTCCAGCCATAGACTTTTGGACTGGGCTCACGGTCTAGGGTCCATGGCCTGCATCAATATTATATAAAATGCCACTACCTGCAGTTATCAATTCCCTTTCATAAACCTATTGAAAGGAAAAAGAACGTATAGAACACCAGGAGACAAGATGGTAGACGGCCCTAGTATGGGCAGACTTTATATGAATGACCGATTTCAGCCAAGATAATCAGAAACCAGTGGGTTCACTACAAAATCAAATTTCAGACAGGTAAAGGTTAACACGCACCTTCATAAGCGGAACAAGTACAAATGTGTTTATAACACTTCCTATTTGATGATACTTTGACAGGGTTCTGAATTATCTCAATTACTCGACAGCTTGAGCTGTATGAATACAACATTTAATCTTTACACGCCAAAAAATATTAATATACATTAAAAGATAAGATGCATAAGAGGAATGATGACAGGAGTTCCAATTATAAATTTATAATATATATATATTCCATTTTAGTAATTCAAGAACCATTCCAATTGGTTGCATAAGAGAGCATGACACTGTTATAACAATTGAGTTAAAAAAAAAAAAAAGCAGACTACAGCATAACGGAATCACTAGTTTTATTTTTGGCCGGAGATCAACAAATGCCATCTTGCCAGTTAGAAAACAAATATGCTGAGTTGTTGCTACCCCGGTATCCTGCAAGTGATTTCTTGCTGTGCTAAAATGAGGATTCCATTTGATCCCTTTTTTGGCGTGTGTGTAAGTGTTGTGTGCATGTGTGGCTATCTGAAGGGCAAAGTGGCAATCAAATCAATCCTGCTAGATCTCGAATCCTACAATGTAGCTCAATTCCATTTTATTTTCAAACAATCAAGTAATCGATCATAGAAAAGAGGATAACCAGAAGCCACAGTAGGGTTTTCAACAACTCAGTTACGTAATTAGCAAAGACCTATTTGTCCCACCTTACAGATAAAGAGTGAGTTTGGTACAATAACTGCTTGGGTCCAGAAGGAAATTTCCCCCACTTCCAAATCAGTGCGAAGACAATAGAAAGAGAAGCTTTTCCAAATTCAAGATGCAAATATCAACTGATCAATAACCAATAACAACAAAACAAGCAGAAGATGAAAGGAAAGCCAAAAAAAAAGAGTGTAAAATAGGACAAAAGGTCCATCTAATCTTCAGTTATAACCAGTTGTCACAGAAAATGGGATGCATATAGCAATTAAGTAGTGAAGCCTGATAGCATTACTGTGTCACTTCCCTTAAAAACCTTGGGTCGAGTCTAATTAATCCGACCATGGTAATTTCATGGAAAATACATATCAAATCCATAGGGTGCGGCTGAAAACAACCTGTTTCGTGATGTTTTAAACTATTTCAAACCCTAAAACGAGGAAAGCTAGTTTTCTCTGCTTTTGCAAACCATGAAATCTAAAGCCGTGGAAACCCAACAATTGTCCCGGAAATTAGTTGAGATAAATCCAAACATAATAGCAGCAAGGTTGCAGAGGAAATCTGATTCATCGACAAAGCAAAACAGTGGAAGAAAAAGAAATCACAAATCGAGCAAAAACATGAACAGATATGAGAGGAGAGAGGTACTGAATACAAATACCTTCCATAGCCTCCAAATGGGGTTTTGAAGAACGGTACAGGAACCTGCAAAGAATCGAACGAAATGAAGAAACGAGAGAGAGAGAGAGAAAGAGGAGATTGTTTGTTTGGGATGTGACTGTTACCAAAAGTACAAACCTTGGACTTGGTGTGAGAGAAAAAAGGCCGCGCTTGCAACATTCTCCGAATCATGAGTGCGTGTATTCTTCTTCTATACGAACAAGGTTAGAAACACCGAGACGCAGTTACGATTACAACCCACCAAATTTCACCATGTGTTTGATGAAATGAGTGCCACTTGACTTGCCGCTTGCGAGTTGCGAGCCATGAACGTGGAGTTCGATGTGGGAGCTGGACCCATCACTGTGAAAATGCAGAGCTTCGCTGGGTTGGACTTGGACTATCCTGTTTCATATGTAGCGGTACTCAATATATGTGGCCAATATGTTTTTATGCAGCTTGACAAAAACCTTCAGCCAAACCTGGCATGCTTTGGTTTGGCGGCTTGTACAAGAATGATATTGGACATGAGATTTCTGTTGAGAATTGGAAGTCATCTGGAAAGCCAACTGATGGCTTTCACAAAATGAGTAGGGTGGGATCACTGATTAGTATAAAATCCACAGAGAAATCAGATGTCTGCACTTCATACATGCTCTTTATTACAGGTTTATTTGGAATAGTTCTTTTCTGTAATTTACAGGTTAAACTTGAAACTAGTTTGAGATTATGCTTTTCAACTTTGAAATCCCAAATTGATTATAGCTAGTCTCATAAGTCACAGTTTAAAAATACCCAGTACCTCACTTACTATAGTTTGGCACTTTACTAATACAATGAAAGTCAAGTAAAGATTTTCATTTTTCAGATAAGATGTCATATCAAATACACTTTATTCAAAACTCCTCTTATCTTTTTCATCCAGAAAGTCAAAAAGCAACTACCTTTAACCACTAAAATATAGAAAAATTCCACTTTTCCATACAAAAAGTCAAAAAGATCATATAACAAACAGTTAAAAATAAAATACCATCATAACTCACTTAGATTTTATTCTTTCTTCAAAATCAACTTTACTTCACTTGATTCAATTAGTAGAATTACCAAACTGGAAATCTTCTAGGATGGCAAGACTTTACCTTTATTTTCCCCCTTTTTGGTAAGGTTTTCATTCATATTCATAGGCTAGACAACAAACCAAACAAAATATAGACTTCAAATGATGGTCTGTCCGAAGCTTGGACCAGGACTATTTCCTTGCAGCCTGTTCTTTGGTAGCACATCTGCAATCTGTAATTGTATTTGCTAGTCTTGGGCAATGGAGGAGGAAGAGCTTCGGTGAGAATATTTGAGGCAGACTTTAGAAGTTCATTGTCTAAGTCTGCATCATGTAGCTTTGAATGGATGAAAATTTTAAGCCATAGTTTGTCCAGTTCACATAAAGAAGAAGCTATATGTCTGCATTTCTGCAGTTGAAATGCCCGCAGTATAAACGCAAGGTCTTATTAAGGGAAGGGATGCCTTTCAGATACTACTCTCTTTCATAATATTCCCCGTCTTACTGCTGCCCTTGACCCTCCATATGCTCGAAAATCTAATTGAAATGATGGTTAATGTGCAATGTTCCAGTCAAAGATCTCACCATAGACTAATGGTTAATACCAATCATGCCTAGCTATATGTTTTTTCTTGCTTCTTCATTTATTCATCCTCCTCCTTGTCATAGTCATATCTGGAACCCACATTTATTTGCCCACAAAACATAAGCTGCTTATTTTAGCTGACATTCTGTCACAGGTTTACAGCAAGTGTATCTTACCTGAGTGATGATTCTAGGCATAGACCTTTGAGTATGCAATTGTAGAATTTACCATTTTAGTTGATCTTGGCATATCTCCCTTCAACATTTTGCAGCCCAAATGCAAACAACATGTTACAAATTTACTTCAGACTTAAGTGATGCTTAATTCAGGTTATAACCGTGCTGTTTCCAGGATTCTGGATAATTTAGACTTCCAAAATTTCCAACACTTTATTTTAGTCTATAAAACCTCTAGAATGGACACCAACATCGTGCATTTGGTGAACCATGAGTCCATTGATATAATTTGTCTTGATGATTTGACTTTGTTATTGAAGATTAAGTACTCTTGAGTGAAATATTCCATATATCCTGCCTACAAGTACATGCAGCTTGAAATGAACTACACCCTGTAACAACTCACAGCAGATGTAGTTTCTGAAGGCTTGCGGCCCATTCTTGCTGGTCCTCAATCAGGTGCCCCATCAAGTGTACTGTCATTGATTCAGAAGTGCAGGGATGCAATGATGACATATAGTTGAGGAACTTCATTCATTCATACAGCACATAAAGAAGGCAGATATAGGGGGAAAGGTTCCTGGAAATGGGCTGAGCACATAGTACAATTGATAGGTCACCATTCTACCAGCAGCCAAATTGAGAGCTCAAGTTTCACAAGCTATAAAAAAAATACGGGCCTATTTAGACAAATAACAGCGTTAACAAGAACATGGAATCAGATTAATACCCAATAACTTTTGAGAGAATAGATTAATCTATCCTAGTGAACTCATAAAACTATTACATCAATTTATATAGTGAAAGCAAGAACCAAAGGTAATCTAATCCAATAAAAAAAAAAAAAAAAACTCCTATGTAAATTCAAAATTTAATCCTATATCATAACTGATTTCCGTATCTTAATAACCCATTAACCCCTTTTCATGTGAGCTCAACAGAACTCAAACACCTAAATCTGACCTGGCTTTATTAAGTCCAAGTCTAAATTATTGCAGGTTCGGCCATCAGGCCAATCAACAGCTTTCCAGAGCTCCTCTCTTCAAAATTGTCGCTTTCATTAGTACAAAAGGATGGAAGTAGAGCCCACACAGATAATCTAATTAAAAATGATATCTAAAGTTTATAAAGAATTTAGCAATCTATACCAATCATCTACAACATAAATCCATAAGTTTGCATAGATGTGAGAACCTACGTCATAGCACGACCCACCACACACCCTGATTTGTTATAACTCTAAATACTACTATAAATATTCAATCCTGCTAGATATCATTTGACACACAAAAATTCTCAGTTCCAATACTGACTGATCACTGGAACCTCTAGATGAAGAGAGTAAATGTAAGCTGGGATACATCACAAGCCATTGATCATCCTCTTCATCTCGGCAGACCTCCTAGGATCAAGTTCATCAATGGCCCTCTCAGTAAGTACGTGCTTGATTCGGCACATTGACTTCCTTACCTGCATTGGAAAAGAAAGAAGTTAGCGACACAAAGGAGAAAGCAAAAAAGAAACACTAAACAGTAGACTATGTTTGAATGCAAGTCCATAACTAATAGGCGAGGCAGGATGCCACTTGAATAATAGGTCTTGAAATATGATTTGAGTGGAGGAAACTGGGATGCCCACGTAATGAGATTCTTTTTAACTGCACAACAATGACCTCCATTACAAATTGACTAAACCCAAACGCACCCTAAGCTTGCATGGTAAGAAACAAAACTAATTCTTTCATCAGGTATGGTAAGATGTCAGTATCATTCCCATCAATAGATTTCTCACCCACCCCACCCCATTCCCTTACCACTTGGTGAGTCAGCCACAATTCCATCCTTAATTGAGGTGATGGGGTCTGTGCTTACATTCGTGCTGCCCACCTGGATATGCTGGCAAGTGGGCCCAGCTTCCAAAGAAAACTGTGGATAAATTTCTTCGTCTTTCACAATATTCAGTTACTAAACTTAATGAGATTTTTCTTCTTCCATTATAAACAAACCCTTTTGAAGTAAAAGCTAAGGGAGAATAGAAAATTGTGGATAAAATTTGGATACAAGAAGATCCCGGTATCACACAAATTTCTTCTCCAACACCTCCTAGTCAATCTTAAATTTGCATAACAGGACGATCCGTAAGAAACCACATATCAACCCAAAAGCTTAAGTTGATAGGTGGAAGGCTCATACAGGTATATTAAGACATGATAAACCTATTACTTATGCGATGTGGGATGTGGGACTTCCCAACACTCCCCCTCACGTGCAGGTCCAACATATTTCATGAACGGGCCTGTCCACGTCGACTGCACAAGAACAACGGGATCGGAACCCGCTCTGATGCCATGTAAGAAACCATAACCCAAAAGCTTAAGCTGATAGGTGGAAGGCTCATACAGGTATATTAAGACATTACAAGCCTATTACTTAGGCGATGTGAGATGTGAGACTTCCCAACACGATCATCATACAACACAAAATTACTTCCCCAAGTCTCAGCCAAGCTCCTCAATCTGTCATTACACCTCAAGTAGAAAGGACTACAGCTCACAGGCCTTAAACCTGTAGATGATCCACATCCCAAAGATTAAACCATCAGAAGCTGCCAGTTATCATCTTATGGATTATTTGTCGGGTCGTTCCTAGGATGGTTGGACACCCAACTTTTGTCTTGTTTCGACAGTCCACTTGTATGCTGCCTCATCAGTACTGCAGTGCACTGCAAATTTGTAAAATGTAAACATGTAACCTTTCTTTTGTCCACATTCAACAGAAAATAGGGCGAATATGAGATTAAAGCATATTCAGGTGAGGATTGTGCTGGGCCCTGATCCATCCAAGCGAGGCACTTTAGATAGGCTCAGGGCTTCTAAGCGTATAATTAAGATGCAAAACCTTGATGAACAAACACAACTTAGCTAATCAGGTGAATCTGTGAATGCCAAAATTCAGGTAAGTACCTTGGGAACACGCTCAGGATTAGGAAACCGCAGATTCTGTGCATGGAGCATCTGGCGCTGTGTCATGAGCATGTTTTTCTCCTTCAAAAGAACATACCATAGCTTATTAAGATCATCCCATGATTTAAGCCGCAACTCAGAAGCCTTCCAACTTCGACCTGAACAAAATAAACGAGATGCATGGAAAAATTTAGAAGAGCCTCCATCTGGCATCACGAAGTTCAAATGACTGGATTATGTATACATCTATGGCATATATATGCAATATGCGTGGAAGCAAAATTCTCAAGACAATGGAAAAATTGTGCGCATTCAAATTTGGAAACTGTCATGTCCTGGTCTCTTCTCAGTAGGATCTCAATTACCTCTTCACTCATTGTCAAATTTCTTCCTTTATCTGGAGGCATTTCTTGGAAAAATGTGGGGTTTCCCAAACTCTCTAGGAGAAGTGGTTAAAGTGTGGAGAATGGCTCCTTTTCAAGGTTGTGAGAGGGTTTTCCATAGTTCAGCTTTGTCTGGTCATGACATTTTGGCAGCAGTGTTGCTAAGAATAAAGAAATGGGTAGTTCTTCAAGGAGAGTGAGAATCTGAACTTAGATCATTTTCTTATAAATTTGGAGGCGCATATGGAGTGTGGGAAAATAAAATTCAAAAGATAGAAAGCTGGTACCTAACCATGGAAAGTTTTTTTTTTTGAAGTTCAATGTGGATGGGGACTAGAAGTAAGCCAAGGACGGCGGGAAATGGAGAAATGCTTCGAAATCATAAAGGAGAGGTGTTGATTTCATTTCCAAAGCCTATTGGAGTAGAAAATTCCAATGAAGCGGAGATGCGGGCCATTTTTGAGACCATGAGAATTTATTCCGGTTCTTTCCATGAAAGTTCAGTTGTTGAGAGTGATTCGTTCAAAATGATATTACTCGGGTCTAACAGAAAGATAACATCACATGAAAATTATATTAGTTCCTCAACAAGATTAGATCTTTGTCTTCATCGAATCATGTGGTTTTCATGGTTGTTTATCGTTCAGCAAATAATTTGGCACACACTATCTAAGTACCTAAGCAAGGAGTGCTTGGGGATGGTGTAAGGCTTCTATGACTTTTCTTTTTAAAGCTTAACAAGGGAGTTGGTGTAAGGCTTCTATACTGCTCCCTTTGTTTGCTTACGTTTCTTTATCCTTATGTATGGTTCTCGTTACCGATAAAAAACATATTCTCAAGAGATGACCAATATATATGCCAAATGCTGCAACCAAATTTCATACAAACTGCAGAACATGGGTAATGAATTTGGTAATTCTTGACTGAGGCACCAACAACATTAATAACAAAAGTTATGTATTGGAACACTGATTGATCACCTGTGTGGTGTGGCAAACAAATTTTATTAGCCCTGAATAGAACATGTTAAACAAAATACTAAATTTACTACACTAAAAAAAATTTGGCCTGCAAAAAGGAAATTTAGGAATGGCTTTGAGTAGTTCAGTCATCTTCGTATTAGACTACCAAAAAAAAAACATGCACACAAAAAAAAAAAAAAAAAAAAACAAACCAGATTATCCTAGCCTTGATTTAACCGCCTTCAAGTTTAATGGACCATAGATTTTTATGAGAATCAATCCAATGGTGAGTGAAGGTTGAATGAGTGTGATATTGGGCCTGATGCCAGATCATGAGATGACAACAGTATCAAAGGGGCTGCACTGATCAAAGGTGGCCCAAGTGAGCCCCATAAAGCTGGACTGCAGATCCAGTATGCTCGTTAGAGAAGATTTTCCAACTAAACAGAGCCCTAAGTAGGAATCAGTGAGAAGAACTCATAAAACTGACTGCAAATAGATGAAGTAATGTCAAGCGACCTTTTTCACTCTGAGGGAAAGATAATGTGGACTTTGTTGCTGTTGCCATTTCTTAGGAAATTTGAAAGAGAAAAATAAAAGAATATTAGGAGATGCATCAAAGCCTATATAGAGAAGGTGGCATCAAAGCCTATAGAGAAGGTGGTAGAATTGATAAATGTGCATTGATCACATGGAATTTGTTGCCACCTTCCATTTCTTGGGAACTTGGAAATATCAAAATTGGGAAATATTTGAACAAGAATCAAAGCCCCTCAAGGACGTCATGGTGGTGGTGGGCATAAATGGGCGGATGTTGTTTATCTGGTAAACATAGAAAATAAGTTGTGGGGGCTAAGCTGGATAATAACTTCAGAATTGAGATACCGAAGTAGTTTTCTGGGAACAAGAATCAAAGCCCTTCAAGGACGTCATGGTGGTGGTGGGCGTAAATGGGCGGATGTTGCTTACCTGGTAAACATAGAAAATAAGTTGTGGGGGCTAAGCTGGATAATAACTTCAGAATTGAGATACCGAAGTAGTTTTCTGGGAGAGTAGTTTATTGATTTTTTGTTTTGATATGTCACTTTCATTAGTGCTAAGGTTTTCTGATTTCTTTCATTCTTGTTTCATTTGGATGTATTGGATGAATATTTGAATGGTGAACTACCTGTCACAAAGTTCTGTTTTGTGTAAGAGCAACAGAGGAGTCTCTTGACTAGGTGAGAAGAACAACACTTCACCCAAGGAAAACACTTACTCTACCTTAAAGTTGAAAGGAGTCAAAAAAATAATACCTTTCCAAAAAAAAAAAAAAAGGAGTTTTAAGCAGTATCATGATAGGTACATAGGTTTGGCTAATCATCAACATCATCATCAAAGATTTGTCCCAACTATATGCAGTCTTTGGCTATTATTAAATAAATCTAAATGACATAGTTTGGTAATCTTCCCATTTTCTAATTTGACCAAGAACAATATCAAATGCAAATATACACCAGATAGCAAGAATAATAAAAACTATGAAACTGAACTAGACTCTTTTTAAAGTAAATTAAATAAACTTGACAGCATAAAAATTTTAATATTAAGGTTGAATAATGAATTTAAGTGAAATTTTTTGAAGAAAACTCAAGAGACAAGAAAAAAGTATGCAGTTTTCCACAATAATAAAGATTATCCAATTCATTCATCATTTAAATGTGAAATTTATAAAACTAGATGATTTGCAGGGTAAAGAAGAGAAATATATACCATAGACAGCAGGTTTGTCCTCATCAGGACTTCAGTCTGCCTCAAAAAACTCCTCAAGAGGATTGTGTGTCGTCTTAGCTAAAGTGAAAGCAGCAGCAGCAGAAGCTTCTGACCTGACAGCAGTGCAGAGTCCCCTCCCAAAAAATCTTGATTAGAACATTGTGATCAACCGGATTTCTGCAGCATAAGAAGGTCTTGTATATTCAAACTTAAACAATATTGAGCATGGTTTGGAAACATAGTTTGGCACCCATAACACCCAGTCCTAAACCCGTTACATAATGGCTGTAAACAGCCCAAATCATTGCATTAGTCTATTTCGTTCCCTTTTATTTTAAAACAATAAGAAAAAAAAATCAACAAAATGAAAGATATGAAAATGATCTATTCTAAAGAGCTCATTAGTGTGTTTCAGATGTGAATAAATTAAACACCCCCCCACGCCCCCACCCCCCCCCCCCCCCCCCACACACACACAAAAAAAAAAAAAAGCCCACAATACTCAAAGCTGTGGTCTTTCCTGCTGACTGAATGGGCCCCAATTAAAGGTCTAATCCACCTCAAGTTAAAATCAAACACTCCTATTTTTTATTAGTTTCAACAAATTTGACTATGTTATGTAGTTTGAGAGAATCTTCTCCTATTAGCAGACTGCACAAGCAGTCCAGCTCTATGGGGCCTATTTGGGCCCACCTTTGATCGGTGCAACTCCGTCTACACTTTTATCCTCCATGATCTGCAATAATCATGCCCAATTTTATATTGAAAAAACTTTTACTCACTGTTAGCTTAAATCTTAAAATATATATATGATTAAACTCTTAAGAAGCTAAATCAAGGGCTAGGATAATTTAATGGGGCTGATTTTTTGCATGACCTTTATCCACAAAGATATCCTTCTATCAATCCACTCCCCATGGTAAGAATACATCCAAGTGGGACCCATGAGCACTGCATATACACAATAAGCAGTCTATTCATATGTGAAAATCTTCCATAACGTTTGAGCACCATCACTTACATAATTTTGCACGGATTTGATTGTGAGCCTTGCAAATCTTTGATTTAAAACACAAATATTTCTTTTGAACTTTTTACTGAATGGTAGGGATAAATCAGTCTAAAATACAAAGTTGGATAGCATGAGCAATAGAGGTGAGTTTTCATCAGTTTTACTTGCAGCTGTCAAGGGAGGTTTCAGTAAAAACACATAATTCAGAGGCTGCAAGTCAAAATAAAAGGGCGACACCTCAAAAAAGTCCTCAAGTTTTTCTCAATTTTCAAAAAAGAACAAGAAAACCTTAAATTTTCAAATCAAGTCTGTTTTCCACGGTTCTTTCAATTGGGTCCTTCCATTGGAGTCTGTTTACCCCCATTTATAATCTCGAACAGACAAACACACAACTAGAATTCAGTGAGGTATACATTAGCCAGAATTTAAACAAAAAAATCCTGTTTTAGACTCAAACACACTAACCAATGCATTATTTCCACATTTGAGAAAAAAAATTCACAACTTTCAGTACCATCAATACCACTTTGTGATCATTATTGTAATGAGGGAGAAGTGAAACTACACCTAACTAAAAAAGCACCATTTTCCTTTCTTTTTTTTTTTTTGAGCAATAAGCATTGTAAAAAAAAAAAGTACATTCACATGAATGAGCCACGCTGGCCGCCGGCGGTTTTTATTGCCGGACGGTGATGGGTGAGTGGGTGGAGGAAAGGGTGGAGAGAGGAACAGTAACGAGGAAAGAAGAGGGAAAAAAAAGGGCGGGAAGAGTCTTACCGTGGGGTCACCGGTGAATCAAATGAGGAGAGGAAGAACAAAAGAGTAGAGAAGGAGAAGCGGGAATGGGTAAAAAGAGAGCTGAAGGGGTTATGAGAAGGGCAGGGGGGTTTTCCTTGGGCAGGGGCACTTTTGTCAAAAAGATCAAGTTACAAATAAGAAAATGGAACTTCCCTCAGCATAAAGTATAAAATAAGATGGAAAAAAGTAAATAACACAGTCAGATTGGTAAGCAGTAATTTGGCATTACTGCTGGTCCAGTCATCACCTTATCAAACAGGATCCCAGACTTGAGTAATCCCCCAGATCCGATGTTCATGCATTTAAGTTGTTTTTAAAACTAGTATTGCATTTTGCCTAGAGGCTTAAGGTAGCAAAGAAGAAGTTTTAGAAGTGTGAGGATTTTTTAACATTCCTCTGAACTTTCGCCTAGAGAAAATCTTGGATGTAACAGATGGGAAAGACCGAAGATTACAAGCATTTTCTTTACCTCTTTATGGTGCAAGGAGAACATGGAGTTGCATAGACACCTTTTACTGTGTGTTGGTTGCAGGCAATGTATGACAGCTTTAAACTGTTTTGAAGATCATATGACCTTAATCGACACAGTTCATCCAAACTGTTCTATTGTTTATGGTTGCCGTGTGGCCTTATACACCTTTGCTTTCTGGAAATCTAGATGGCCCGGTAAGGTTGTATTCTACCAACAAGTTAATGTTGTATTTATTTATTTTATTTTTTGGTAGCAAAAGCCTTCACCCCAAGCACTCCTCAATTACATAATAAAACCCACCCGATAAGACATCCTCTAGACCCCCAATTTGACTAAAGCATCTGCCATAGAGTTGGTCAATCTAACCTCATGAAAAAAGTCTACATTAATGAAAGAAGATAAAACCCAAGTGGAACTGGAGTTTCCAAGGGTTCTCTATCTACAAGTTGTAAGCTGATCAAGGATCTAATTGAGTTTCATATGTAGAGTTTTCGACAAAATAAATGGAGGTGAAGATATAATTCAGAAGCTTAAACCCACTTGTCAGAGGGGATTGTCTCTCAAAAAAATTATCCATATACTCCACAACCAATGAAAAAGCTAAAGGAAAATGTGTCTCCTCGAAGTTGCCAGATACTTTTGTTAGGGTAGCCTATTCGGAGAATTTATCAGCCAAAACCGATTTTAGCACTTGTTATCTCAATAAATTCCTGATTGTAGCACATGCTTTCTCATAATCAATTCCCGATTTTAGCTCTTTCTATATCATAATCAATTCCCTTTCTCACAACTCAAGATTCCTGGAGAACTTGCAGCAAGAAGTTGTGTTATTGATATTCGATTGGTGAGAAGTGGAGTTTCTAAAAATCCTTGGTATGGGTGGTTTTGTGAGACCCGATGGTAGACAAACATGATAGGTACTAGCTAATTAGAGAAAGAAAAACCCATCTTGAGAGGGAATCTTACACTGATTATATCTACCCTTACAAATATCCATGTGTATAAAATAGGAGAAGAGAAACACATCATATTTCCAATGGAAATATGTAACAGTGACACCAAAAAAAAAAAAGGTTGTACACTAGAGGATAACTAATGATGGATCCCCAATTTGAAGTTAGTAAAGGGCATCTCACAAGGCTTAAGAATAATATAAGGGCAGATGAACGATCTCACGATGCTTTCATCTTCTGATTAGTGATCCATATAGAAGGATTAACACTGTCCCATATTCAATGGCCCCTCTTCAGATGGTCCCTTATTCCATAGTCTCTTTGGCAGCGTTAACCCATGCTTTGGACTGCCTTAGAGAGAACCTCTCATTTGATGGCACGTCATTTGTTATCACTTGGCAAACACTATGTGAGCATTACTTTGGTGTTTCATGTGCCTGGTGTTTGTTGTCCCATTTGACACGCCGACAATGGAAGTTCATTGTACTTATATTGGTAGAGAAATGGTGTCATGCAGGAAGTCTACTGCATAAAACTTGCCTTGCCAAATCAAGTCTACATATATGTTTCTTTTCTATTGATCCAAGAAACTTCATTAATGAGAAACAGTACAAAGATGCAGTATAAAAGGCATACACCAGAAAAACCAAATGCAATAAAAACCAAAATTCAACCAAAAGACCAACAAAAGGGTCAGCTCTGTCTGCCCATTGTGTTGCCAATAAATCCGTAACATCATTCGTAGATCTAAATATATGATGAAACATCATCTGGATAGGGCAATGAAGGGACCTATTCTCATTTAGAATATAACTGAACTTCCACAGACCTTTGTCTTGAGAGGAATCAATTTCAACACTAAGTATCTGCTAAGGTTCTAGCTCGAGAATAGGGGCTGCAACTCTAAATCAAGGAAATTATTTGATGGACTAAAAAAATAAAAAAATTAAGCATTTTGAGTGACCAAGATCACACCAAAAGTACAAAGGACCAGTGCGGATAAAATAGAAGAAACACCGTAATTGTCAGATCTCCACGCATCAATTAGCCAAAGGCAGCTTATATTAAAAGACAAATTCATTCAAAATGAATACGACAGCGTAGTTTTAAGATAGCGTTGTTTTATATACATATATATATAAGTGTGGTTTTTGAAACAATTAAACTCTAATTTGTTTAGATAGAAGGTCATAGAAAAAAGAAAGGCCATCTAACAAAGAAAGGAAAATAAAAGAGAATGAGGGTTGCTCACAATCACTAGATTTGTGCTCACATACTATGTGCAAGTTAGAGGTTGGCAGCCCCTTGTGGGATGTCAGGCCTAATTCTTGGCACTATAGTGATCTTTAGCGCTATTTGATTTCTATTGATACACTCAAGTTTCACATTAACAAGAGTGTATTGCAATTTTATTTTACAATTTGCATAGAAAGAAATAAGGAACAAAACTTTGTCCCTTGCTTGCCCACCAATTTATTTTCTTTTCCCCACTTTTCATTTCTATGTCCTCATAAGCATATATGTTACCAAACACCCAAGTAAAGTACTCCACTTTATTTTTTCTTCTCAAAAGGTTCCGAGTTTTTTTTTTTTCTATTTTTTTTTTTTTTTTTTTTTGGTATCTTTGAGGTCTTTGACTCAACAAGGCTAATCCCTTAAGTGGCACCTGCTAAACCCACACAAATGCACACTGGGCAAATTTGGGGCAGTTTCAACCACAAGGTGTGGTCTATAAAGGTTTCGAGTTTTACACAGAAGATTCCAAATATAAAAAAAAAGGGAAAAAAAGAAAAAGAAAAGAATTAAAGATAGCCACCACAAACCGATATCATCATTAGGGCTTTGTGTTTGGTTTTCAAATTAGTAAATATGAATGAATCAATTAAACTAAACAAAAACAACCATTTTCTATTTAAACACAAATCAACGAGATTCTATAGGAGAAAAAGAGAGAAAGAAAGGATCAACATAAATTCCAAGTATTGAGTATATCAAACACATTGCAAACGGGTAGGAAGTAAATGCCACAATCAATAGATCATAAGATTTTCTTCTTCTTAGGAGCACAACGGGAAAAAAGGCATCATTTCTAATGGATTTTTTATATCGGCAACAGAGAAATTTTATTAAAGAGAGACAATTACAACACAGCTAAAACAATCAGAAGAACAACTTTCAAAGTATTACAAGTACAAGAGAAATGTACCAGATACAAACTACAAAATAGAGGCACTCAAATTACAAGATCTATCTGAGCCCTTGTTTAACTAAACAATCTGCCACCCCATTTGTAGATCTACTAGTGTGCTGAAACGTGACCAGCATGTCAGAAATAAGATGGTGAATGTAGCATACTTAAAACCAAACAATTATTTTAGAAAGAAAAGTAACATTTATAGCATGATGTTCCCCGTAGTGTGTTGCTCCTTGCCAAGATCTTAACATGACATATCAGAAGCATGAAGAGAAGGCACCGAAATCACAACTCGCATCCGATCACTTTCAGACTTTTCTAGCAAAAGTAGGAATACAATCAAAATATTTTTTATATTGCTCGTCCTTCGAGAACAAGTCAATTACAACAGACATGGTGTCTGCATCTGGAAAAACATCTCTCTTATCCATTGTATGGAGAATTTCCAATGCCTTTTGCATCTCATTAATTTCACAAAAACCACGAAGAATTGCATTGAATGTGAAAGTGTTAGGTAAGCAACCATTTTCCTCCATTTGACATAATAGCTCATTAGCCTCCTCCATCAAACCTTCTTTGCAAAGTCCATTGATCATTATGGTATATGTAATCACATCAGGCACCAAATCATTGTCATTTATGCCTTGAAATAGCTTTTTTGCCATTTCAATTTTCCCATCTTTGCACAAACCATCAATGAGGATACTATAAATTTTGATACATGGTTGGAAGTTAGAGTTAACCATAGCTTGAAATACATTCATTGCCTCTGCAATACAATTTCTGTTGCAAAGTCCATCCAACAATGTAATGTATGTAATTCGGTCAAGACTTTGGCCAGAAGCTTCCATCTCATTTACGAGAGTTAGTGCTGCCTGAACACTGCCTGTACCAAGCAAACCGCCCAAAACAGTGGTGTGCGTAATAATATCTGGGACCAATCCCTTATGACGCATCTCTTGAAAGAGCATTATGGCTTCATCTATTCTCCTACTTTTACAATACCCATTAATCAAGACATTGTAGGGGCGCGTGCCATGCTCAATGCCATCGGCCACCATAGACTTGAAGACTTCCATTGCAACATCCATTTTCCCTTGCAAACAATAACCATCCATCAATGTAGTATATGAAACAGCATCAAACTTCTCGCCTCTTTGAATCATCAAGTCAAAGAATTCGCGTGCTTTTCCCACCATCCCCTCTTTACATAGTGCATCCATTATAATGCTGATAGTAAAGGCGTCCGGAGATATATCCCTACTTATCATTTCATTGAATAATCTTAAGCTTTCTTCCCACCGACCCATACAGATAAGTCCCAGAATTAAAGTGTTATAAGTGACAACATTTGGTGAAGTACTATTACCAACCATTTCTGAAAAGATTGCTAGGGCATCATCCAAAAAGCCTTCTTTACACAGACCATCGATAATAGTGTTGTACGTATAAGTATCAGGCCAACATTTTTCCCTCTCCATCTTCCTAAATAAATGTAGAGCAGCACTCACATTTCCAGTCTTGCAAAGCCCATTGATGATGGTATTGTACGTAACTATGTTAGGTCCACATCCCTTCTCCACCATTACCGACAAGAGGTCTATGGCCTCGTTCATCAACCCTTCTTTGCAAAGCCCATCTATGATGGCCGTATATGCAACATTGCTTGGTTTACATCTTGCCTTTTCCATAGCCTTGAGCATCTCAAGAGCAGCATCCACCTTCCCACTCTTGCAGAGCCCATCTATGATGGTACCGTAAGTAACCACATTAGGTTTGATGCCCAGTTTAAGGATATCTCCTAAAATGGAGAACCCCAGATCAACCCTCTTCAATCGGCAGTAACAGTTGAGCAGAATGTTAAGAGTAAACAAGTCGGGTGCAATCCCAGCCGATTTCATCCTCATATAAAGAGCAACAACAGTGGAATGATGTTTGATTTTGGTAAGGGCCCCCAACAGATGATTGAAAACAACAGCTGGGGGCAAGGGTTTCATGAGAACCATACGATCGAACCAACCCAATGCATCATGAAGCTTCAATTTCTCTGGTTTACACTGATTTTTCACAAAATTTAAGAACTGGGGTCGGCTGGATGCGTCGTCAGGATTCAATACCTTTGCAGCGCTAGAAAAAGAATTCATAGAAACTGGAAATGGGTAGGAAAACAAAGTGGTTGGAGAAGTGGTAATACCAGTAGTAGCTCCCTTTTTCACTGCAGCAGCGATGGCCGTTCTCGAGCGAGAAATGGAAGAAATCGAAGCGGTCACTAAAGCCATTTCTTTAGGTTGGAGAAGAAGAATGCCCCCGGTCTTCTTCTCCTTCTGCAAACGATGATAGGAAGCTTGCAAAAGCCTGTCTCCACCTCTGCCTCTGCCTCTCCAATATGACATCTAACCCTGTCCTGGGCAGGGGTTTGGTTTTGCGTGAGGCGACGGCGACACGCAAACACGAAAATTCCATGGGGTTTTGATAGGTTTGTCCTAAAAGTTTTTATTGGGTTCTCTGTGATATTACGTGATCTTGGGGAAGGAGGTTTTTAAAAAAATATATATTGACGACATTTTCGTAATTCTGATTATGAAATTGATAATGTCAAATTTAAGAAAGACTAGTACAGTTGTACGCCAAAACCCTCCAAAAATTCAATGCCTTCATAAAACACATATTCATCTTGAGCCCGAAGTGATTTGAGTGTAGAACCCGCCTCAAATATAAGCCACTTATTTCAATAAATAATAACTAACGTGCCATTTTTATCTATAAATTGAGTGAAGAATTTATTTTTATACTATTTTTAAATATCTGAATAAACCAAACAAACTATCATAATTGAGAACCGCCCATCTTAAAAATAACTTGGAGCTACCATGTGTCCCCTACTTGAATATGTAATATGAGCTTAGGTTTCCAAAATCCAAGATTTGGAATGAGCGGAGGCTTGGGCTTTAAATACTCAAGTTCATTATCATCCTGTCTTGTCTCAATTAAGTTTGAGATTGGCTATACGAATTTTATTTCTTCATTTTCGATCTATCTTGAGCCAACCTTAGATACTCACATTGGGCCCAAATATTCAAAATGCAAAACAACTCGGGTAATCTTATTGAAGTGAAATTTACAAGTGTACTTATTTTTTATGTCTGGAGGTGAGCAATAGGGTATTTCAAAAGCCTAGGAGATTGACAAATAATTGAACTAATTGCCCCCGAGTGCAGACAAATCATATAGAAAGCGTACCATGGTTATAAATGAAGGGTAGCTGGGGTGTTTAAAAAAAAACTAAGTTTGGCTCACTTCTGCACATTTATGATAACCAGGGATATCAATGGACAGTAGATGGACCGCGGATATTAATGGACTTGCTATCATTTGGTTACACCAAAGATTTAGACCTGAAAGATTTCAATAAAAATAGAAGGGCAAGAAGAAATGGTGCCTTTCGATAAATTCTCAAAAAAATCCACGTTGGTGTTTCTGTTTTCATATCAGGGGCCCAAACACAATTACATTTTATCTCTTCATGGACAGCTAGTGGTATTTCTCCCTCGTCGGTATTCCCAAATTGACATTTATAAAAGACAAATTTTTTTTTTTTTTTAACCCAAGGTAAGTGTTGGGGACCCATTGAACCATGCTCTTGAGAGAGCACTGGGGTGAGGGAAGGAGACCCTTTGGATGAGGTAAGGGGCCCTTTGGATGGGAGAAGGTGGTAACGGATTGGTGACCAATCTGATCCGTATACACCACTCTCAAATCCAATATATATATATATATATATATATATATAATTATATCTCCTGACTTTCATGCATACTAATAGAGGTGACTCCCACAGGTTAGGCAATTTTTAACCCAAAAAAAACTCTTATCAGTGGGTATTGTTGTGGTGGGTCCACATAAGCGACCTTCCTCTTTTCTTTATTAATTCTTGCCTTGATTTGTTTTCCTTCATTTGTTCATTTTTGCTGAATGAATGTTGTTGAGATATTTCTTTCGACTATGCACCCCATGTACTGTGGCAATAGTTTTGCCCAAACATCTAAGCCACTGATGTAGCAGATGGGCTGGGCTGGGAGAGAGATTCAGGCCTAACTAAACGAACAACAAATCTGCAATGCCAATATCCCATGTTTGTTGGATCTATACTCGTGTTTCTTTACAATAATTTGGTAGTCAGGAAATTCATGACTTGATGTGATGATTTGTCTCGTAGCATTTAAAAATGCACTTCTAAAAATTTCAGTCACCTAAAATGTCTCAAATGGCCTTTCGATCCGGCCATGATATCAATTCTCTAAATTCCAGTAAAAACACACGTGAGGAGAACATGGAGGTAATTCCAATAGATCTGAAGAAGGTTTTGACAATGACTCCATGACCATACCCCCCCTATGCAGGTCTATACCACACCATCTAAGGAGCTTAGATGAAATACTTTGGCCCAGTAGAAAGCACCAAGTCTTGCCTAACCACTAATCACGCTGATAAAAACTGGCCCACTAATAGCTTAAAAACAGTGACCCAAATCCAGCATAAAGAGGCCAACCCAAGGGTTCTAAACCCGTCAATTGAGTATGATGACATAATTCATAACTTTTAAATACTATAATTCATTAGGTTGGCCCAAAATTAATGGGCTAAAGTAAAAGATGAAGAACAACTTGTGTTAATAGAAAAAGTCTCTTGCTGTTTCTTAACTGTTGATTCATCTGACCAATGACCAAGTTCTAATTTGCCTGCAAGGATCACCAGTGGATCTCATGTTTGGTCTTCAATGGACAACCATCAACGGATAGGAAAAATACTCCATGAATGCCGTTGTTTTGTTCCATGACCATGAAATAGAGGGTTAATACCATCTATGATGAATGATTTACGGGCATCGTGTGTTCCTAACCAGCTAAGCGGACCTATGCGCGAGATGATTTAGGAAACATTTAATCAATTCAGTTCATATTCAATTCAATCATTATATCATTGCCCCTGACCAGCTGAGCTTTTATCTCATTGCACAGATCCTATCAAAGACCGACTTGAGAAACAGCAAGCCTAAATAGAAATAATGCAAAAGGAGGTTTCATGTTGATGGTACTCTATAAACAATCCTGGCTCTCTACAGTCGAGAGATGTAGCATCACTCATGTGAATACAAACTCCTAGACAGCAGCTTTCCATCTCAGTAGATGATCTAGATCAAGGGAATTGATCTTAGCAGCAAGAATAAAGTCGTTCTCCGTCAGCCCTCCTGCAACAGGACAAACATGAACCATGCTCAATTAAACAATAAAACACATCACAAGGGAAATATGTCTGCTCACATCGTTAACATTGCTCAAATAACACATCACAAGGGAAATATGTCCGCCCACATCGTTAAACATAGTCTTGAGTGTGGTAATTTTTTCCTCATTTTATTTTCCTATGCTTTAATGTGTGAGGGATTGTTGGTCTAATGGGCTTTAAATCATACGCAAAACCTCCATTCTTCACTTGCGTTTTCCTTCTCTTTGTTATATAAATACTTGTGTCTCACGCAGGTTGTGGAGCATTCTTCAAGGCATTTATAGTCTTTTTGATTGTCTATAGTGTTAGTTAGCAAGTGACTTAGGTCTGTGCTGAGCCGAGCAAGCTGGCTTGCTGTGGCGTGGTGTGGCAAGGCGAGGTGTGACGGCTGTGTGTACGCCGAGTCAACCAGGTTGGGCCATTTGTGAGCGGGCTTTTGGGCCTAGGTAAGCTGAACCCTCGTCCCTTCCCTTTTCGTTCCTTCCTTTCTTCTTTGACCCGTAGCCCTCAAGAAGAGGATCCCTTGGGTCCGAGTCAGCTACTGAGCTACACCAGTTAGAGTGCACAATTGATGAAGCCATCCGACTCTAGAGATGTTGCACCTTGGCATAGATGTCTCTTTGGGTTCGAGTCAGCTACTGAGCTACACCAGTTAAAGTGCACAATTGATGAAGCCATCCGACTCCAGAGATGTTGCACCTTGGGGTAGATGTCTGAGAGACCATTGCATCATTGTGTTTTGTGTGTTTTGGTGGTGAGTGGGTGTTTTTTGTTTGTTTGTTGTTTTTAGTGGGGGGAGGGGGGGGACGACTGTCATGAGAGTGTCTGTTTTCCTGTAATTCCCGATCCGTTTACAAAAAAGGCTCCTTAGGTCCATTCATAAAACAACCAATGAAGTTATTCCCTTCCCCTAGGTGATCCTTAGAATCCGGTGTTCCGAAACCTTATGAATTTCAATAAATAAATACCATGCACAGATGCACTGCTGTGACGTGATATTTTTGAAACTTTCTTCATGGCATTTCTGTGTATATCAGTCTGATATGGAAAGAAAAGTTCAAGATATGGGGTGCCCAAGAAGATGACAATGCCCACAGGTTATATGTTTCAGTGCATGCAAACTGCTCTCATTTTTCAGCATATGTAGTTACTAGCATAATAACCCGTGCTTAGCACAAGTATGGTTGGCGTTTATGCATTAAAAAAATATCTATAAATTGTAGAAAGAAAAGAAAAGAAAATAATAAAAGGTTATCATGAAAGTACCTGCTTATGTAATCTATGAGCTAATGGGATAAAAAGGAAAGAGAAAAGAGATGAATTGAAGAAAAAGGGGAATGGAATTCTGGATAGAAATGGAACTTTCAAAAGTGGATTGGTGGTAGGAGACATGAGTGGTGGTTTCAAAGTAGTTAGAGATAAGTGTGAGAAAACTAAAAAGATTTTAAAAAAGAGTAACTTCCTTTCAAAATTGTAATTGATGGTCAAAATCCAATCCAAAACCTCTCAGCTTAATATAGTATAATGGATCCATTGAGGTTTTCACTAGATGGCAAAGGTTCACTGTGCCTTGTGCTGTTGTTGGCAAAAGTCCCACATTCACTGAGACAAATTCATCAGCAGTTAAACTGGCAACAGATTATAGAAATCACAAATTTATGGCCATATAGTTTCAAAGGCTTTATTCACTGCTTTTTCTCTGTTTTTAAGTATTCTAATTCTTTTCCACATTCACATGATGAAGGAACTAGAAAAAAACAAATGCATTTTGAAAAATAAAAAATAAAAGCAACTTAGCAAACAAGAACTCATACCAACTGAATGTGTCCATATCTCAATTTTCACATTGTTCCACCCAACAAGATGGAGGTCAGGATGATGACCTGCAATGTAAACAACATGATTGTAAGCATCTGTGCACACTCAAGTTAAAAATACATATGCACAGAAGTGCACTTTAAAAAAAGACAAAGAAAAAGAAAAACCCACTAATTACAAGACTTCTACTGGTCAAAAGGCTAAAAAATAAATAAACAAAAGAAGCAACACAAAAAGAAATTACATAAATATAAGTATGATGAGATCGTAGATTAAAGAATATGTCTCTTACTGAAACTACAAATACCGATACAATAGAAACTACAAGTGTCTACTTAGTACTTACATCAATGCAATGCACCTGATGAGCCCAGGCCCATATGGATTTATCAGAACAGATCCACAGACCCCACAGGCCTCCAGTGTAAATTAATATAAAGAGAAGAGAAAGAAGAAAGTATTAAAGTGGAGGTTTTTTGCTGGTTCTAGTGATTCCTCACACGACCCCTTCTTATATTAATATGGTTTCCTTATCATAAGAGGCTACAATGCTTATCCAAACAGGCCGTGAACAGTTCTAACTTACAGCAACAACAACACATCTTCTTTGAACATGGGTTGATCCACAGACCCACTGTCCCTTAGGCGCACTGCCCATTTGGTCCAAGTCTAGGCCCATTTAGCCCAGGTCTATTTATGTCTATTGACATCCAGGACCGAGCAAGGCTGACTCCATGCCAGGATCAGCTGGGCCCAGCCAAGCATGCACCAGGCACAGTTCAACCAGCTTGGCCTGATGCAAGGCAGCGCCACAGCAGGGCCATGTAGACCCAGCTGAGAAAGTGGGGTCCACAAGTCCACAAGTGAGATTCTGAGTGAGGCTGACACCAAGACCCCTTGAGGCTTGAGTGAGACGACTCATCATCATCACAGCCTCGTCCCAACTATAGTGAGGTTGGCTATTAATTTGGCTTGAGCCAAATGACTATCTTGCTAAATTTAGAAAGTTCTCTTTCAATAAAGAGTTGTTTCATTACTTAATTCTTGGTGTTTGAATGTAATAATAACAACATTGTTTTGGAAGTTTTAAGTCTCTGTTAGATGCCAAAAAAGGAGAGAGAAACAGCGGCATGCGTGAGTCCTAGAAATACAAGGCCAGTCAGCCAGATGTTACTATTATCTCAATTTGAATTCTTTTTTCCCAAAATAAATTAATAAAAAAACATTGTTCGAATTGGTGTTCATATGAAGCTTCTAGTTCCATATACAGTCATTGCTGACTGTATTGGAATGAGCTTTTTGGTTTTGTTCAGTGAGGTTCTGTTATCTGGATGCCTCTCCTCTAATTTTCTCATCATTGTGGAGACTTCGTGCTGGAGTCTGGATGATTGACTGAATTCAGGTATTTATTTGTTTATCTTTACCACCTGATTTGAGCCTCTTTCAACCCTTTCATCAAGTTATATCACTGCAGTCTTTTCTGCAGACCGTGTTTATGGTTGATACTTGTTTAAACTAATTTGGGTTCCCAAAGGGTTTGAAAATTTGGTCGAACACCACTACTGGTTCTTCATACAATTCCGGTAAATTACCATTTGTATTTAACTGTATCTGCCCCTTCAAAAACACCTTCACATCCAAATTATGCTGGTTAGGGATTGGAAATAAAGTGGAGCAAATAGTAAAAAGTTTCAACGTTTCACATAATTTCCAAAAGCAAAATAAAATTACTAAAATGATATCAAGAAGATCCCCAGTTAACTGGAAAGGCGGAATTTAGAGGAACAAGCAGAAACCATCACTGGTGCAGATCTGTAGGGAAAGGTGTTGAAGAGACGTCACAGGTCCTATAAATTAGTAGTACCTAAAGCCCTAAACACAATAACCGCTGCCGTTGGACCCATAGATTTAGATTGGCAATCAAGACTGCTAGTCTATCATGTTTCTGCAGATGTCTACTAGAATACCAAGGCAGAATACATGCAGGCCCATGGTTTGGAAATACTAACAACTGGTCCAATGGGACCCACAATGGATGAGTTATCTCATTAATCTCCTGTATTGTAGATCCTAACCTTTTGATCTTTAACTTTTTTTTTTTTTTTTTTCTTGCTGTTTTTGAACTACGCTGCTTCTTAATTTGGAAAATGTGTACGAATCTTCCCTTGTGAATTTTTTATGAGCATTCAACATCCATGATAGGGTCTGCGAGATAGACAATCAGGATCTCTGAACCACGGCAAAAAATGGGTGGAACTATGTGCCTCAGTAAACTATACATTGATAGAGGCTTTGGAGTCCTATCTTCTTCAGATATCGAGCTAGAGAATCTTACCTTCAGCCTCAGCAACATCAGCAACAACCTTAAACATCTCCAATCCTTTCATGAAACTTTTAACTTTCCAAGAACGCTGCAGCTGCAGGGTGCCACCTTCACTTGAGAGGTTCCATCCCGGCACCTAAATTGATATATTAACTCAAAACAATATAATCTAATAAGTAAAAGAACAAAGGTCAAGCATGGATTAATGCAAACCTTAGTAATTAGCTCATTGGCCGACTGTTCAGTCATGGGCCGAATATCCTTTGAATCACATGATACACACTTCTTGGTTGACAAATCTAACATTTCCAGCAAAATGTTTCAGGTTACAGGAACGGTTAATAACACTTAGATGTATAGAGTCATTAAACTAAAATACCCATAATAATTGCAGATAATAGCATCTCGTGTAGAGTCAAGAGACTATGCATTAAAGCAAACTAGTGCACTCAATATGACAAGTGCAGAAAAATCAAGGATGCTAAAGTCACAAGCATTCTTATATAGGTCTTGTTCAGGAAAATACATGAATGCATAAAATATGGGTCCACCATTAAATGCAAATAGCCAACATATTCGACAATGGAAATAGTGGCAGTGGTCCAGCAGTGGGGAGTGCAGGACTTGGAGTTGGAATTAGTCCCATCAACCCCACCTATGGTTGGAGAACAGTCACACAATGAATCTTAACTCTTATTTAATTAGCATTTCATGAGTTCCTAATATGACATTTTGATTGTTTATCTATACTAACTTGCATTTCTTACAACTCAATTCCGACACATTTACTCGCTCATGCATTGAGAGTATCATACATCCAAAACTGAGAGTGATCACTTAGGGTCCTTTTGGTTGAGAAATTAGTGGAATGAAATGAAATGGAATTATCCGATGTGATTGTGGAATCCATTCCATGCCAGTATTAAAAATGAAGCAAAAAGCAAGCAAAAAAAATGCACTTTCTGGAATCTAAAGAATTCTGAAAATCCACTGTCAACCAAAAACAGAATTATGAGAGGGAAAAATCTACTTCAGCACACAGCCTCAATTTATCTCCGCACAGGAAAATCCATTACAAGAATTCCCGTCATTCCTGATAATGAGATACGAGCTAGGTATTCTGATACTTTTGGGGATCATTAAAAAAATGCCTTCCGGTATGTCTTTCCCTTTTAAATGATTTGAATATTGGATCAACTTACATCTTGGCAAGGAAAATCCATTAACAAGTCCAAACCAAGCTCACACTTTTGCAGCTTAGAAGGAAAAAAAAAAAGAAAAGAAAGAACAATGATGACCTACTGAATCTTAGTGAAATTATCATTTAGTTTCAAACTCCACCATATGCAGATACTTTGTTGTGTGCCAATCCTGAGCCCAAGTATAGTACTCGAATGACAAATAGTTACAAAAGAACTTTCCATAGTAATTAATTCAATATGGAAGAGCATTGAATTAGTAGATAGTAGATATTATTAAAAGGACCTCTGCTCCCATAGGAAGTACCAGGGTTCAAGCGCTGTTCAATCTGCTAGAAGTCAGTCGTGCCAGCCAGTGTCATGACCTACCGAAAAAGGGAAACTTTAACAAAAAATTAGGCATTGCTTCTTTACAATAGACTGTCCAAGTGTAGGAGGGAGAAGAGGGAGGGGAGAGAGAGGAGAGGAGGCGGGGTGTGGGTGGGTGGGGTGGAGGCTTCAGCGGGGAAGGGTTTAAGCTTTTTTTTTTTTTTTTTTTGGAAAAAGTTATTCAACAAATAGGGTAGGAATTGGAATTGCAGTTGACAAAGATTTAAAGAAGGTAAAGAGAAAGAAGGAAAAGGTTGTAATGGTTAAGATTGTATTAGATAAAAAAATTGAACTATTCAATTTTATTTTTTTATTTTTTATTATTATTATTATTTTTTTGTAAATATTGCTAGTGCTTACTTCTCAAGAGGGATTGAGTAAATATGAAAAAAGAAATTCTGGGTCTCGGCAGATGACATGGTACAAGAATATACCGAATGAGAAAAGTATAATAATTACCAATATTCCTTGTGTCTCACTGGTTGCATGATTAGGAGTACATATAAGAGGTCAAGGTTCAAGGATTGGTACCACCCTCGTCTTCTTCAAAAAGAAAAAGAAAAATGAAAAGTATAATAATTGGAGGGGAATTTAATTTCCACGTAGGAAAGGAAAGAGATGGTTACTATAGAAGAGGGGTAAAAAAATACTTGAAATGAAGTAGTCTGAAAAGACATGTTAGTTCGTGGAATGAGGACATCGCTTTAAATAGGTGCGTAAAGGGATTAATGATTATCTTCTTCTTCTTCTTCTTCTTCTTGTTGACGACGATGATCTATCAGCAAAATAAGGGTTGGGGAGTATGTCAAGGGCACTCCAACTGAGATGAAGACCGATTCGAGGTATCACATACTAAAAAGATCTTAATTTGCATTGACTGTTAATTTTCAAAGTCAATGATCTCCTTGTTTATTGATAATAAATAAAGAGGGTGAAAAACCAAAAGTCAGACCATGTAAGTTCAGTTGTTGGATTAGGAGTAAGGAGTCAGGAGATGGGCTATATGCGAGAAATCTATATTTTAGAAAGGAAAATGATGTTAGTTGCCCATTCTTCTAGATATGTGACCAGCGAGGGGACGGGAAGAGTAGCCAGTGACTACTCTCCAAGCTGTAGCATAGGGATCAATCACACTAGTCTCAGTTTCACACCACAGACAAGCCCCCCAAGAGAGAAAACTCAATAATCATATTCCCAAATTCAATGATCAAATGAGTGAGGGATTACATCTCCTTATAAAGACTCCAAATCCTAATCTATTTTAGGAAGCAAATCAAATTGAAATAAAATCTAATCAAGACTTTCTAATTTAAATTCATAAATATCTCTAAATATTAGCTTTTACTAAAAATTAGGCAGAAAACTGAATGCACCATCTGGAAGTCTCCCCTTTTATTGGGCTTTGTTGGGCTTGGACCTCCGGCCATAGACTTTTGGACTGGGCTCACGGTCTAGGGTCCATGGCCTGCATCAATATGTTATAAAATGCCACTACCTGCAGTTATCAATTCCCTTTCATAAACCTATTGAAAGGAAAAAGAACGTATAGAACACCAGGAGACAAGATGGTAGACGGCCCTAGTATGGGCAGACTTTATATGAATGACTGATTTCAGCCAAGATAATCAGAAACCAGTGGGTTCACTACAAAATCAAATTTCAGACAGGTAAAGGTTAACACGCACCTTCGTAAGTGGAACAAGTACAAATGTGTTTATAACACTTCCTATTTGATGATACTTTGACAGGGTTCTGAATTATCTCAATTACTCGACAGCTTGAGCTGTATGAATACAACATTTAATCTTTACACGCCAAAAAATATTAATAGACATTAAAAGATAAGATGCATAAGAGGAATGATGACAGGAGTTCCAATTATAATATATATATATATATATATTCCATTTTAGAAATTCAAGAACCATTCCAATTGGTTGCATAAGAGAGCATGACACTGTAATAACAATTGAGTGTAAAAAAAAAAAGAGCAGACTACAGCATAACACAGAATCACTAGTTTTATTATTGTCCGGAGATCAACAAATGCCATATTGCCAGTTAGAAAACAAATATGCTAAGTTGTTGCTACCACTGTATCCTGCAAGTGATTTCTTGCTGTGCTAAAATGAGGATTCCATTTGATCCCTTTTTTTGGAGTGTGTGTAAGTGTTGTGTGCATGTGTGGCTATCGGAAGGGCAAAGTGGCAATCAAATCAATCCTGCTAGATCTCGAATCCTACAGTGTAGCTCAATTCCATTTTATTTTCAAACAATCAAGTAATCGATCATAGAAAAGAGGATAACCAGAAGCCACAGTAGGGTTTTCAACAACTCAGTTACGTAATTAGCAAAGACCTATTTGTCCCACCTTACAGATAAAGAGTGAGTTTGGTACCATAACTGCTTGGGTCCAGAAGGAAATTTCCCCCACTTCCAAATCAGTGAGAAGACAATTGAAAGAGAAGCTTTTCCAAATTCAAGATGCAAATATCAACTGATTGATAACCAATAACAACAAAACAAGCAGAAGATGAAAGGAAAGCCAAAAAAAAAGTGTAAAATAGGACAAAAGGTCCATCTAATCTTCAGTTATAACCAATTGTCACAGAAAATGGGATGCATATAGCAATTAAGTAGTGAAGCCTGATAGCATTACTGTGTCACTTCCCTTAAAAACCTTGGGTCGAGTCTAATTAATCCGACCATGGTAATTTCATGGAAAATACATATCAAATCCATAGGGTGCGGCTGAAAACAACCTGTTTCGTGATGTTTTAAACTACTTCAAACCCTAAAACGAGGAAAGCTAGTTTTCTCTGCTTTTGCAAACCATGAAATCTAAAGCCGTGGAAACCCAACAATTGTCCCGGAAATTAGTTGAGATAAATCCAAACATAATAGCAGCAAGGTTGCAGAGGAAATCTGATTCATCGACAAAGCAAAACAGTGGAAGAAAAAGAAATCACAAATCGAGCAAACACATGAACAGATATGAGAGGAGAGAGGTACTGAATACAAATACCTTCCATAGCCTCCAAATGGGGTTTTGAAGAACGGTACAGGAACCTGCAAAGAATCGAAGGAAATGAAGAAACGAGAGAGAGAGAGAAAGAGGAGATTGTTTGTTTGGGATGTGACTGTTACCAAAAATACAAACCTTGGACTTGGTGTGAGAGAAAAAAGGCCGCGCTTGCAACATTCTCCGAATGTTGGTAACACCGAGACGCAGTTACGATTACAACCCACCAAATTTCACCATGTGTTTGATGAAATGAGTGCCACTTGAATTGCCGCTTGCGAGTTGCGAGCCATGAACGTGGAGTTCGATGTGGGAGCTGAACCCATCACTGTGAAAATGCTGAGCTTCGCTGGGTTGGACTTGGACTATCCTGTTTCATATGTAGCGGTACTCAATATATGTGGCCAATATTTTTTATGCAGCTTGACAAAAACCTTCAGCCAAACCTGGCAATGGCATGCTTTGGTTTGGCGGCTTGTACAAGAATGATATTGGACATGAGATTTCTGTTGAGAATTGGAAGTCATCTGGAAAGCCAATTGGCGGCTTTCACAAAATGAGTAGGGTGGGATCACTGATTAGTATGAAATCCACAGAGAAATCAGATGTCTGCACTTCATACATGCTCTTTATTACAGGTTTATTTGGAATAGTTCCGTTCTGTAATTTACAGGTTAAACTTGAAACTAGTTTGAGATCATGCTTTTCAGCTTTGAAATCTCAAATTGATTATAGCTAGTCTCATAAGTCACAGTTTAAAAATATCCAGTACCCCATATAGTTTGGCACTTTACTAATACAATGAAAGTCAAGTAAAGATTTCCATTTTTTAGATAAGATGTCATATCAAATACACTTTATTTAAAACTCCCCCCATCTTTTTCATACATAAAGTCAAAAAGCAACACCTTTAACCACTAAAATACAGAAAAAATCCACTTTTACATATAAAAAGTCAAAAAGATCCTATAACGAACAACTAAAAATAAAATATCATCATAACTTACTTAGATTTTATTCTTTCTTCAAAATCAACTTTACTTCACTTGATTCAATTAGTAGAGTTACCAAACTGGAAATCTTCTAGGATGGCAAAACTTTACCTTTATTTTTCCCCTTTTTGGTAAGGTTTTCATTCATATTCATAGGCTAGACAACAAACCAAACAAAATATGGACTTCAAATGATGGTCTGTCCGAAGCCTGGACCAGGACTATTTCCTTGCAGCCTGTTCTTTGGTAGCACATCTGCAATCTGTAATTGTATTTGTTAGTCTTGGGCAATGGAGGAGGAAGAGCTTCGGTGAGAATATTTAAGGCAGGCTTTAGAAGTTCATTGTCTAAGTCTGCATCATGTAGCTTTGAATGGATGAAAATTTTAAGCCATAGTTTGTCCAGTTCACATAAAGAAGAAGCTATATGTCTGCATTTCTGCAGTTGAAATGCCCGCAGTATAAACGCAAGGTCTTATTAAGGGAAGGGAAGCCTTTCGGATACTACTCTCTTTCATAATATTCCCCGTCTTACTGCTGCCCTTGACCCTCCATATGCTCGAAAATCTAATTGAAATGATGGTTAATGTGCAATGTTCCAGTCAAAGATCTCACCATAGACTAATGGTTAATACCAATCATGCCTAGCTACATGTTTTTTCTTGCTTCTTCATTTATTCATCCTCCTCCTTGTCATAGTCATATCTGGAACCCACATTTATTTGCCCACAAAACAGAAGCTGCTTATTTTAGCTGACATTCTGTTACAGGTTTACAGCAAGTGTATCTTACCTGAGTGATGATTCTATGCATAGACCTTTGAGTATGCAATTGTAGAATTTACCATTTTAGTTGATCTTGGCATATCTCCCTTCAACATTTTGCAGCCCAAATGCAGACAACATGTTACAAATTTACTTCAGACTTAAGTGATGCTTAATTCAAGTTATAACCGTGCTGTTTCCAGGATTCTGGATAATTTAGACTTCCAAAATTTCCAACACTTTATTTTAGTCTATAAAACCTCTAGATTGGACACCAACATCGTGCATTTGGTGAACCATGAGTCCATTGATATAATTTGTCTTGATGATTTGACTTTGTTATTGAAGATTAAGTACTCTTGAGTGAAATATTCCATATATCCTGCCTACAAGTACATGCAGCTTGAAATGAACTACACCCAGTAACAACTCACAGCAGATGTAATTTCTGAAGGCTTGCGGCCCATTCTTGCTGGTCCTCAATCAGGTGGCCCATCAAGTGTACTGTCATTGATTCAGAAGTGCAGGGATGCAATGATGACATATAGTTGAGGAACTTCATTCATTCATACAGCACATAAAGAAGGCAGATATAGGGGGAAAGGTTCCTGGAAATGGGCTGAGCACATAGTACAATTGATAGGTCACCATTCTACCAGCAGCCAAATTGAGAGCTCAGGTTTCACAAGCTATAAAAAAATACGGGCCTATTTAGACAAATAACAGCGTTAACAAGAACATGGAATCAGATTAATACCAAATAACTATTGAGAGAATAGATTAATCTATCTTAGTGAACTCATAAAACTATTACATCAATTTATATAGTGAAAGCAAGAACCAAAGGTAATCTAATCCAATAAAAAAAAAAAACTCCTATGTAAATTCAAAATTTAATCCTATATCATAACTGATTTCCGTATCTTAATAACCCATTAACCCCTTTTCATGTGAGCTCAACAGAACTCAAACACCTAAATCTGACCTGGCTTTATTAAGTCCAAGTCTAAATTATTGCAGGTTCGGCCATCAGGCCAATCAACAGCTTTCCAGAGCTCCTCTCTTCAAAATTGTCGCTTTCATTAGTACAAAAGGATGGAAGTAGAGCCCACACAGATAATCTAATTAAAAATGATATCTAAAGTTAATAAAGAATTTAGCAATCTATACCAATCATCTACAACATAAATCCATAAGTTTGCATAGATGTGAGAACCTACGTCATAGCACGACCCACCACACACCCTGATTTGTTATAGCTCTAAATACTACTATAAATATTCAATCCTGCTAGATATCATTTGACACACAAAAATTCTCAGTTCCAATACTGACTGATCACTGGAACCTCTAGATGAAGAGAGTAAATGTAAGCTGGGATACATCACAAGCCATTGATCATCCTCTTCATCTCGGCAGACCTCCTAGGATCAAGTTCATCAATGGCCCTCTCAGTAAGTACGTGCTTGATTCGGCACATTGACTTCCTTACCTGCATTGGAAAAGAAAGAAGTTAGCGACACAAAGGAGAAAGCAAAAAAGAAACACTAAACAGTAGACTATGTTTGAATGCAAGTCCATAACTAATAGGTGAGGCAGGATGCCACTTGAATAAGTCTTGAAATATGATTTGAGCGGAGGAAAGTGGGATGCCCATGTAATGAGATTCTTTTTAACTGCACAACAATGACCTCCATTACAAATTGACTAAACCCAAACGCACCCTAAGCTTGCATGGTAAGAAACAAAACTAATTCTTTCATCAGGTATGGTAAGATGTCAGTATCATTCCCATCAATAGATTTCTCACCCACCCCACCCCACCCCACCCCACCCCACTCCCTTACCACTAGGTGAGTCAGCCACAATTCCATCCTTAATTGAGGTGATGGGGTCTGTGCTTACATTCGTGCTGCCCACCTGGATATGCTGGCAAGTGGGCCCAGCTTCCAAAGAAAACCGTGGATAAATTTCTTCGTCTTTCACAATATTCAGTTACTAAACTTAATGAGATTTTTCTTCTTTCATTATAAACAAACCCTTTTGAAGTAAAAGCTAAGGGAGAATAGAAAATTATGGATAAAATTTGGATACAAGATGATCCCGGTATCACACAAATTTCTTCTCCAAGACCTCCTAGTCAATCTTAAATTTGCATAACAGGACGATCTGTAAGAAACCACATACCAACCCAAAAGCTTAAGTTGATAGGTGGAAGGCTCATACAGGTATATTAAGACATGATAAGCCTATTACTTAGGCGATGTGGGATGTGGGACTTCTCAACACTCCCCCTCACGTGCAGGCCCAACAGATTTCATGAACGGGCTTGTCCACGTGGACTGAACAAGAACAACGAGATCGGAACCCGCTCTGATACCATGTAAGAAACCATAACCCAAAAGCTTAAGCTGATAGGTGGAAGGCTCATACAGGTATATTAAGACATGACAAGCCTATTACTTAGGCGATGTGAGATGTGAGACTTCCCAACACGATCATCATACAACACAAAATTACTTCCCCAAGTCTCAGCCAAGCTCCTCAATCTGTCATTACACCTCAAGTAGAAAGGACTACAGCTCACAGGCCTTAAACCTGTAGATGATCCACATCCCAAAGATTAAACCATCAGAAGCTGCCAGTTATCATCTTATGGATTATTTGTCGGGTCGTCCCTAGGATGGTTGGACACCCAACTTTTGTCTTGTTTCGACAGTCCACTTGTATGCTGCCTCATCAGTACTGCAGTGCACTGCAAATTTGTAAAATGTAAATATGTAACCTTTCTTTTGTCCACATTCAACAGAAAATAGGGCGAATATGAGATTAAAGCATATTCAGGTGAGGATTGTGCTGGGCCCTGATCCATCCAAGCGAGGCACTTTAGATAGGCTCAGGGCTTCTAAGCGTATAATTAAGATGCAAAACCTTGATGAACAAACACAACTTAGCTAATCAGGTGAATCTGTGAATGCCAAAATTCAAGTAAGTACCTTGGGAACACGCTCAGGATTAGGAAACCGCAGATTCTGTGCATGGAGCATCTGGTGCTGTGTCATGAGCATGTTTTTCTCCTTCAAAAGAACATACCATAGCTTATTAAGATCATCCCATGATTTAAGCCGCAGCTCAGAAGCCTTCCAACTTCGACCTGAACAAAATAAACAAGATGCATGGAAAAATTTAGAAGAGCCTCCATCTGGCATCACGAAGTTCAAATGACCGGATTATGTATACATCTATGGCATATATATGCAATATGCGTGGAAGAAAAATTCTCAAGACAATGGAAAATTTGTGCGCATTCAAATTTGGAAACTGTCGTGTCCTGGTCTTTTCTCAGTAGGGTCTCAATTACCTCTTCATTCATTGTCAAATTTCTTCCTTTATCTGGAGGCATTTCTTGGAAAAATGTGGTGTTTCCCAAACTCTCTAGGAGAAGTGGTTAAAGTGTGGAGAATGGCTCCTTTTCAAGGTTGTGAGAGGGTTTTCCATACTTCAGCTTTGTCTGGTCATGACATTTTGGCAGCAGTGTTGCTAAGAATAAAGAAATGGGTAGTTCTTCAAGGAGTGTGAGAATCTGAACTTAGATAATATTCTTATAAATTTGGAGGCGCATATGGAGTGTGGGAAAATAAAATTCAAAAGATAGAAAGCTGGTACCTAACCATGGAAGGCTTTTTTTTGAAGTTCGATGTGGATGGGGACTAGAAGTAAGCCAAGGACGGCGGGAATTGGAGAAATGCTTTGAAATCATAAAGGAGAGGTGTTGATTTCATTTCCAAAGCCTATTGGAGTTAAAAACTCCAATGAGGCGGAGATGCGGGCCATTTTTGAGGCTATGAGAATTTATTCCGGTTCTTTCCATGAAAGTTCAGTTGTTGAGAGTGATTCGTTCAATGATATTACTCGGGTATAACAGAAAGATAATCATGAAAATTATATTAGTTCCTCAACAAGATTAGATCTTTGGCTTCATCGATTCATGTGGTTTTCAAGGTTGTTTATCGTTCATCAAATAATTTGGCACACACACTATCTAAGTACCTAAGCAAGGAGTGCTTGGGGATGTTCTTATTGTTGCTATTTGATGTTTGTTTTTACTTTTCTTTTTAAAGCTTAAGGAGGGAGTCTCAAGAGATGACCAATATATATGCCAAATGCTGCAACCAAATTTCATACAAACTGCAGAACATGGGTAATGAATTTGCTAATTCTTGACTGAGGCACCAACAACATTAATAAGAAAAGTTATGTATTGGAACACTGATTGATCACCTGTGTGGTGTGGCAAACAAATTTTATTAGCCCTGAGTAGAACATGTTTAACAAAATACTAAATTTACTACACTAAAAAAATTTGGCCCGCAAAAAGGAAATTTAGGAATGGCTTTGAGTAGTTCAGTCATCTTCGTATTAGAGTATTAGACTGCCAAAATAAAGCATGCACAAGGTCTCCTTATGGACAAGGGGAGCTTTAAAAAAAAAAAAAACAACCAGATTATCCTAGCCTTGAATTAACTGCCTTCAAGTTTAATGGACCATAGATTTTTATGAGAATCAATCCAATGGTGAGTGAAGGTTAAATGAGTGTGATATTGGGCCTAATGCCAGATCATGAGATGACAACAGTATCAAACGGGCTGCACTGATCAAAGGTGGCCCAAGTGGGCCCCATAAAGCTGGACTGCAGATCCAGTATGCTCGTTAGAGAAGATTTTCCAACTAAACAGAGCCCTAAGTAGGAATCAGTGAGAAGAACTCATAAAACTGACTGCAAATAGATGAAGTAATGTCAAGCGACCTTTTTCACTCTGAGGGAAAGATAATGTGGACTTTGTTGCTGTTGCCATTTCTTAGGAAATTTGAAAGAGAAAAATAAAAGAATATTTGGAGATGCATCAAAGCCTATATAGAGAAGGTGGCATCAAAACCTATAGAGAAGGTGGTAGAATTGATAAATGTGCATTGATCACACGGAATTTATTGCCACCTTCCATTTCTTGGGAACTTGGAAATAACAAGATTGGGAAATATTTTAACAAGAATCAAAGCCCCTCAAGGACGTCATGGTGGTGGTGGGCGTAAATGGGCAGATGTTGCTTATCTGGTAAACATAGAAAATAAGTTGTGGGGGCTAAGCTGGATAATAACTTCAGAATTGAGATACCGAAGTAGTTTTCTGGGAGAGTAGTTTATTGATTTTTTGTTTTGATATGTCACTTTCATTAGTGCTAAGGTTTTCTGATTTCTTTCATTCTTGTTTCATTTGGATGTATTGGATGAATATTTGAATGGTGAACTACCTGTCACAAAGTTCTGTTTTGTGTAAGAGCAACACAGGAGTCTCTTGATTAGGTGAGAAGAACAACACTTCACCCAAGGAAAACACTTGCTCTACCTAAAAGTTGAAAGGAGTAAAAAAAAAAATACCTTTCCAAAAAAAAAAAAAAAGGAGTTTTAAGCAGTATCATAATAGGTATATAGCTTTGGCTAATCATCATCATCATCATCATCATCAAAGATTTGTCCCAACTATATGTAGGCTTTGGCTATTATTAAATAAATCTAAATGACATAGTTTGGTAATCTTCCCATTTTCTAATTTGACCAAGAACAATATCAAATGCAAATATACACCAGATAGCAAGAATAATAAAAACTATGAAGCTGAACTAGACTCTTTTTAAAGTAAATTAAATAAACTTGACAGCATAAAAAATTTAATATTAAGGTTGAATAATGAATTTAAGTGAAATTTTTTGAAGAAAACTCAAGAAACAAGAAAAATGTATGCAGATTTCCACAATAATAAAGATTATCCAATATTCCAATTCATTCATCATTTAAATGTGAAATTTATAAAACTAGATGATTTGCAGGGTAAAGAAGAGAAATATATACCATAGACAACAGGTTTGTCCTCATCATTCTGTCTGCCTCAAAAAACTCCTCAAGAGGATTGTGTGTCGTCTTAGCTGAAGTGAAAGCAGCAGCAGCTTCTGACCTGACAGCAGTGCAGAGTCTCCTCCCGAAAAGTCTTGATAAGAACATTGTGATCAACCGGATTTCTGCAGCATAAGAAGGTCTTGTATATTCAAACTTAAAACAATATTGAGCATGGTTTGGAAACATAGTTTGGTACCCGTAACACCCAGTCCTAAACCCGTTACATAATGGCTGTAAACAGCCCAAATCATTGCATTAGTCTATTTCGTTCCCTTTTATTTTAAAACAATAAGAATAAAAATTAACAAAATGAAAGATTTGAAAATGATCTATTCTAAAGAGCTTGTTAGTGTGTTTCAGATGTGAATAAATTAAACCCCCCCCCCCCACCCCACCAAAAAAAAAAAAATCAATACTCAAAGCTGAGGTCTTTCCTGCTGACTGAATGGGCCCCAGTTAAAGGTCTAATCCACCTCAAGTTAAAATCAAACACTCCTATTTTTTATTAGTTTGAACAAATTTGACTATGTTATGAAGTTTGAGAGAATCTTCTCCTATTAGCAGACTGCACAAGTAGTCCAGCTCTATGGGGCCTATTTGAGCCCACCTTTGATCAGTGCAACTCCATCTACACTTTTATCCCTCCATGATCTGCAATAATCATGCCCAATTTTATATTAAAAAAGCCTTGACTCACTGTTAGCTTAAATCTTAAAATATATATATGATTAAACTCTTAAGAAGCTAAATCAAGGGCTAGATAATTTGATGGGGCTGATTTTTGGCATGACCTTTATCCATGAAGATATCCTTCTATCAATCCACTCTCCATGGTAAGAATATATCGAAGTGGGCCCCATGAGCACTGCATATACACAAAAAGCAGTCTATTCATATGTGAAAATCTTCCATAAAGTTTGAGCACTATCACTTACATAATTTTGCACGGATTTGATTGTAAGCCTTGCAAATATTTGATTTTATAACACAAATATTTCTTTTGAACTTTTTACTGAATGGTAGGGATAAATCAGTCTAAAATACAAAGTTGGATAGCATGAACAATTGAGGTGAGTTTTCATCAGTTTTACTTGCAGCTGTCAAGGGAGGTTTCAGTAAAAACACATAATTCAGAGGCTGCAAGTCAAAATAAAAGGGCGAAATACATAGAATTCATAGAATTCATGTCTGGTGCTTGTCTGAGAATTTCAAATGCTGGCATTTGAAATACTTCTGAATTCTAGAATCCTGAATTCCATGTTTCATTCAAAGGTCTGAATTCCTGGAAGTTCAAATGACAGGGTCCAAGTTGTTGTTAAAGGGTCAGAATTCCACTGCCATCAAACTGGTTTTCCAAATCCTGGCTGCAAAACTGGTTTTTCAAATCCTACCTTTTTAGGGATTTCAAATACCTAGAATTTCAAATGTCAGTGAATTCTGGTAAAGAAACGCAGAATTCCTAACAGGAATTCTAAATTCCAAGACACTCAGAATTCCTGACAGGAATTCTTTTAAAAGAACAGGCCCCTAAGTGTTTTTCTCAATTTACAAAAAAAAAAGAACAAGAAAACCTTAAATTTTCAAATCAAGTCTAAGTTTTCCGTGGTTCTTTCAATTGGGTCCTTCCCTTGGAGACTTTTTTTTTTTCTTTTCCTTTTTCTCAAAATAAGACCAAAATAACCTCATGGGAAATGAGAAGTTAGGGCTCATACTCTCTTTCCCCATTTCCTTCTTTCCACTTTCCACTTTCCACTTTCCACTTTCTTCTTCCTTTCTTCCCTCCCCTTCCTTCACCCTCACCTCTCCCCTCTTACTGGAGACCCCATGGTAAGCATGGGGCCCCACTTCCTCCTCTTCCCTCCCACCTTACCCATCATCACCCTTTCACCAATCACCACCTGCAGCCTCTGATAAACTCAGAGTCAACCGAAGGCTTCATGATACCCCCATTTATAATCTCAAACAGACAAACACACAACTAGAATTTAGTGAAGTATACATTAGCCAGAATTTAAACAAAAAATCCTGTTTTAGACTCAAACACACAAACCAATGCATTATTTCCACACTTGAGAAAAAATATTCACAACTTTCAGTACCATCAATACCACTTTGTGATCATTATTGCAATGAGGGAGACTACACCTAACCAAAAAAAGCCCCATTTTCCATCTTTTTTTTTTTTTTGAGCAATAAGCATTGTAAAAACAAAAAAGGGTACATTCACATGAATGAGCCACGCTGGCCGCCGGCGGTTTTTATTGATGGACGGTGATGGGTAAGTGGGTGGAGGGAAGGGGGGAGAGAGGAACAGTAAGAGAAAAGAAGAGGGAAAAAAAGGGAGGGAAGAGTCTTACCGTGGGGTCACCGGTGAATCAGATGAGGAGAGGATGAACAAAAGAGCAGAGAAGGAGAAGCGGATATGGGTCGGAAGAGGGATGGGGGGGGGGGGGGGGGGTGGTTATGAGAAGTACCGGGGGTGTTGTGGGGGGGGGGGGGGGGCGTGTTTCCGTTTTCCTTGGGCGGAGGCACTTCTGTCATTTCGAAAAAGATCATATTACAACAAGAACTTAAGTTTTTTTTCTCACTCGAAAAATATAGAAATATAGTCATTTAGGTCGGAAGGTGATTGCAAATTTTATAGCACCTAATGAGGGCCTTTTATCAATTTTTATATTTTTTCTGTAGCATCACCATAGACAACTCTAGCATCGCTCATCACACCCAACTTCTTTCTCTTTTTCCTCCTCTTTCTCTTCCTCCCCACCGGCACTCACCCTGCACCCCCGCCTCCGCCTGCACACACCCACCTGCTGCACCACCCTCGTGGCCTCGCTTGCACACCCACAGCCTCCTCCTCTTCTTTATATCTTTCCCCCTTCTCTTCTCTCCTTCTCCTCCCCTTCACCCATGCCCCATGCCTGTACACGTCCCTCCCATGCCGTGACTGCATCAGATACCCACTTCATCATTTATTCCTTGTCATTCAACCTCAATCTCCTCCTCTATCTACTTTGGACCCTCCTGTTTTCACCCCCATTCCATCTTTCAGTTAAATGCCTGAACTTGACCCACCAGGCCACCACTACATATACCCTCTCTAGCTCCTGACCTACAACATTCTACCTGCGCTCCGTCCCATGCCAAACAACTTGCAGATTATCTATGCTCCACTGCAGCTGTGGGACGCAGTTTCTTCCTTCGCCAATCCCCCTTTCCTTGTAGTTGCAGCCCACAGGTACCCCGTGTCACATTACCAATTTCTTTGGCTATTGTAATCTCTTTCACAATCATTTTGCTTCCTGCTCAGCCATCTCTTTTTGTGACAAGCCAAAGATCCTAAACGGCAAGAAGCTCTGGTTGCGGAAATTAGGCCATGGGCAGACACCACAAACCAAACACCCCATTGGAAGGAAAAAGAAGAAGGTGGGTGTAACGAGCCACACTAGCGTTGTACATGGGGACGCTATCGTTGTTTAGAAAAAGTATAATAAAATATAAAAAATTGGTGAGAGGACTTCATTAGTGCTACAAAATTTAGGATAAATAACTATATTTCAAAAAATTTTCAGTAAAATCCTCTAAGTTTTAAAACTTTTCAAATAAAAACCTTGGGTTTTCAATTAAGGGCGAGTGGCCATTTAAATGTAGTTTTTTTTATTTTTACACCTTTTCCCTCTGTTTATGAAAAAGCCTAAATTTCTTTTCATTTCCTTATTGATGTCGACAACCACCATTATTCCCACAACGATTGGCAGCATGTAGTGGTTGCATCATGATTTCAATAAAGGGTAGTTTAGATATTCTTAAAAAATGAGTAAAAAAGTTAACAAAAATATTTTTGATTGATTGAATGTCATTAATTAAAAGTTTCCTTAAAAACTAAAGGGAGAGGCTATTCACACATCCCTCATTACTAGTTGCATATCCATCGATGGGACCCGTCTAAGACATTCCCAAAATACCCATGTCCCTCTCCTTGCTCGCTGCCCAACTCCGCCCAGCACCCACCTCCGCTTACCCCTCCCTTCTCCCTTTCCTTGCTCCCTGCCCGGCACCCACCTCCGCCCGCGCCCTCTCCATCTCCCTTTTTTTCTCTCCCTCTCATTCTCCCTAATCGTCGTTCCTTTCCCCTCTCCCGTTCGACTACCCAAGACCGAACAATATATTCATCTGTTTGGCCCTGAGTGGCTGAACGAGAGGGGGAGAGGGACAATGATCAGGGAGAAGGAGAGGAAGAGATAAAAAGGGAGAAGGAGAGAGATAAGGAGAATGAGGGGGGAGGGAGAGGGCGCTGTGTCGAGTTGGGCGGCGAGCAAGGCGAGGGAGAGAGACAAGGAGAGAGAGGGAGAGAGCGAGGGGGGCGTGCGGAGGTGGCCGCCAGGCGGAGTTACGTGGCGAGTAGAGAGTTCCGCCTGGGTGGTGAGTACAAAGTGTAACGCCCCAATTCCAGATACCGATATACTCGTTCGAATATCCGAAGTTGGCGCGCTACTTCCCGGAAAATCAAAGAACTTCCAAGATCGTAGGCCGCAGTGAGGTCCAATTTAAAACTTTTTGACCAATATAATAATAACAGTTAAATTGCGGAAGCATAAGATGTAAGCGGAAGCAATAGGTATCGATATATAAAAGTAAAGTGTGAGCAGAACTATAGTCTAATTAAAAAGGTTCAGTTGTTAATCAAAGTTAATACATATTTAATTCTACCCAACTCACTACAAAATTTCGCTCAAACCCAAAATAAGATGAGCTCTCAAAACCCTGGTATGTAATCTTCGCCCTCCGGCTCGACATCCGTGTCGACCGGGCCCCATGCGAACTCTCTAGCGATCGGCGCCTCTACCAGCGCTAGTGCGTCCTCTGGGATCTCTGAGCCAAGGCCTAAGCACCAATGAAGGGTCAGATCTAAAAGATCTGACAAGTTATAGCATACTACTAACATAGAACATATATATCAAAGGAATAGAGACAGGTAAGAAATTAAAAGAATGACAAGGTAAATGAACTAGGCAGTTGTGCATGATAATCATAGAGAATCAGGATAAATATAAACATCTAAACTACTACAACAAAATGGCACATTCACACGAGCTGGAATACCGCGGGATATTATGCCGCAGCCCTCCCATACTGAACACAGTTGCGGCGGGGAAATCTCACAGTGCCGGGAATTACTAATCCCGCAAATCACTCATACTCTCATCACACTCATCACTCAAGACCGGACACGGTATCACACCGTCCGTCTTAACCACACAGCTCATCATGATGGCTCCTCAACACTAACTAGCTCCTACCGGAGATGATCAGTCCACAGGCTGAGCTTAAATCAACCGAGTGAATGTTCATGCCGACTCGAGAATACTCTAAGGGTCTGTGTCTGTCTAGGCTTTGCCTTGCGTAAACAAGGTCCTAACAATATCTCTAAGAGATCTACAAATACCAATTCAGTCTATGGATTTCGTTCAAGGTCCAAGCCCACTCGTTGGATCCATACCAAGGCCCATCAGCACATGGCCTGGTCTAAATCTATCCAAACGAGGCAACTATCTATTTATACTGATAAACAGTTTATTCTAATCCATCATAACTTAAAATCCCAAAAGAAATTACCTCTTCCAACTAGGGGTACATATCTCCACACTTAGGCCCAATAAGGGCCCACCTAGACACAGACACGGGTCAATGTTCTCCCAAATCACACTATCGGGTCTCCTCTAAGATATCCTAGGTTCAGGTCCTCCAATTTCCATTAATTAACAATTAACAGCTACTCTAAAGATCTAAGAATGATAACATATAAAAGAAGTGAAGTATAAACTCCAATAAGAGAATCAACAGGGAAAAGCAACGGTCCAATCCTAGGTAATGGGCCACGTTAGGTGCAGGTCTATCTCCGGTAATTTGATCTCTAAACGAAGTCATTGATGCCAAATAATACTGTGTTTGGTGCTTATAAGATTACGGGCATCAATTGACAACTCTTAAAGGTCGAATCATCTTAGATTTATAACCTAAACACTAATCAGTGGACCCCGCGAGTCAAGGTTGAGCCACACCGTTGACTCAGGCTTTGAACATCGATAAACATTCATTTGGATGGTCAATGGGCCCCACAACTGATCACAACTCCTAAATGTTGAAAACTGGAAAAATCAGAATTTCCCAGGTGGACCTGATGTGTGGTGAGCTCAGTTGACCTCCTGGCCTGGTGGATCAACCGAGTGCACTGACTAACCTGAGTCAGGCCTCCTGGAAGACTTGATTCGTTTCTAAAGGTTTCCAGCGTGTCCGGTCAAACCCCTGGCCTGGGTGATTAACCGCATACTCCAAAAACCTCAGAAAGAGTGATTGTCCCAGTTTTAAACACTATCTAAAGTAGATCCTAAGTATCAGGTTGATTTGGGTGTAAAGAGTCTGAGTTTTGGATGAAAAACCAACTTTCAGTCAATTCTTGCAAAAACAGTGTGTTCCAGGTCAATCTGGACAATGCCGGGTCAACCTGGCTAACTGAAATGAATTTTCTGCAAGAAAATGGCTGAGGGTCAGTTTTTCCCAAAAATATAGTGTTGCCGGTCGACCAGGGTAGAGCACAGTCGACCAGGAACATTAAAAACTCATTCTGCAGAAGTGACCAACTGGGAGCAGAAATTCCCAGTTTTCAGTGTCGCCGGTCGACCGGCGTGCAGGTCTCGGTCGACCGGGAACACTGCCAGTCGAACCCTTGATCGAACCTGCAGAAAATAACTGGGAGCCCTGTTTTTCATCTTTTCAGTGTTCTCAGTCGACCGACATGCATACAGGTCGACCGGGAACACTGCAATTTCACTCTCAGGTGCACGAAAACACAGTTTCTGCAGGTTCTCCGTTTTGGCTCATTTTACCTCCAAATCACCTCCAATCCTTTCCAAACTTCACCAAATCATCTCCAAACATCACATAACTCAAATGCCCCTCAATAAACAACCTTGTGGCCCATTGATCTTCCAAATGGGGTGTGAAACCCCCATCCATCAATGCCCATTTCATCCAAAACAACAAAACTAAGCTCAGGTAGAATTCTAAGGCTTAATTAATCACAAACCATGAAATGAAATGACAGAAATCAAAGGAAATAAATACATGATCTAAGCTAGGAGTAAGTGCACTTGCCTTTTAGTAAATGAGAGAAGATTTGTAGAGAGAGAGAGAACTAGAAGAGGGAACCCAGTCCAGCAGAGAAGAAGAAGAAGAAGAAATACAGCAGTAGCAGTAGCAGCTCCTAGGAGATAATTTCCCAGCACAAACAACAGCTCCCAGGTGAAGAAATGAGAGAGGAAGAAGGTGAAGTAGCAGATGTAGCTACTGAGAAGAAGTCCCAGCAGTAACAGTCCCGTCCCAGCACAATGACAGTCGTTTGGAATGAGGGGAAAAGAGGGAGGAAGAAGAGAGAAATGAAGAGGCAGCTGCTACAGCTCCAAGAGGGAAATTCCAGCACAGTCACAGTAGCAATCTCAGCTCAAACGAAGGGAAGAAATGAGGGAGAGGAGAAGAGAGGCAATTGCAATGAACAGTAGTTTAGGGTTCTTCGGATAAGAGCTTATTTATAGCTTTGGGGAAGGGATTATTGACTGGAATGCCCTTTGGGTTATCATATAATTAGGGTTAGGGTTAGGGTTAATTAGGTCTTTGGGCTGGAATCTTCTAGAGGATGCACATTTATAAAAAAAAAAACCCCCTCCTAATTAATTAAAACCTATACTAAGGACCTATCTACACTAATTAGCCCAAAATTAACACAAACACCCAACTAACCCCAATACTAACTAAACCGAGCTAGTCTAACTATAACTTAGGAAAATCTAACTAATCACCCTGATTAACCCATAATTAGCACAATTAGATAGTAATTAGCAATAATTAGCAACAATTAGCAACAATTAGTATAAATGAGTATAAATTAGTATTAATTAGCCTATAAAATAACAATTAGAGGGCCCACAAAGGGTGGGGCCTCATACAAAGAGAGAGAGAGAGGGTGTGGGTGGAGGTGGGCGGAGAGCAAGGAGAGGGAGAGAGAGGGAAGGAGAGGGACTAGTATTTTGGGGTTGTCCTAAAAGGGTCCCATGGATGGATGTAACGAGCAATGAGAGATATGTGAATAGCCCCACTCAAAACTTAGGTTCTAATTTGAAAAATCTTAAAACTCGTGTCATTCTTAAAATAAGCTGAAAATTTAAAGCCTTATTTAATTTTTTTAAAAATAGTTTTGAAGCTGCGACGACAAGTCTGCCCAATGAATTTAATTGAAATAGTGATGAAGAATATTATTGTTATAAAAACTTATGCTTTTTAAAGAAAAATCATCAGAGAAATCAACTTATACGTTGGATCATGCACAAGAGTCTTCTAGCCATTTTTGACTTATGTTTTTATTTAAGTGGCAATATCATTGTTCGTTTAATTTGAGGAAAAAGAAAAAAAAAAACATTTCCCCATTTTTTCAAAAGAAACGGAGGACGTCTTTCTTCCTCGTCCACGTGCTTGATATCATTCATCTTCCCATCCCTCGTTGATGGCATTTTGTCCCGACAAACTCACTCATTCTCTCCATCGCTGCTGGAAAAGCAAAACGGTACTTCCACTTCCACAGCAAAAGCGATGCCTGAGATATCTGAACCCAACACCTGCTTCCGCGGCTGCTGTAACAGCGACAAGATCCCTCTCCATCTACCCTCTTCTTCCTTCACTCTCCTCTCCCCAATCGCTCGAGGTAACACCCCCACTACAACTACTCTCTTCATCTCCTCCTCTCCTTATTCATCGCCTCAATCTTTCTCTTTCGCATTCTCTTTCTAGGCTCCGAAAGTGTTGTCTACGAAGCTAGGCTTGACGGCAGACAAGTCGCAGTGAAAAAACCCATTCTTTCCACATCTGACGATCTCGACAAGTTCCACAAAGAATTGCAGTTGCTATGGTTAGTTTCTCCGATTTCGATCACCCCCCATGTCTTTTCTTTTATTTTCTTTTTTTTTTTTCCCCTTGTTTGGATGTGATTTGAGTGTTTGATGTGGAATTCGATTCTGGGTTTTCTCTCTCTCTCTCTCTCTCAGCTCTTTGGATCATCCCGGGCTGGCCACGTTGATTGCAGCCCATGCGAGGCCTCCCAATTACATGTTCTTCTTCCAGTTCTACGAGCGCCGCAATCTGGCGGAGAAGTTGCACGTGGAAGAGTGGAGCCCGTCTGTTGAGGAAGCGCTCGCGATTTCGATCCAGCTAGGTGACTCCTCTGAGATTGTTTTAAGGGTAGAAATAGAATGCCTGTTTGTGGGGTGGGGTGGGGTGGGGTGGGGTGGGGTGGTGCCTGTTTTATCTAATTCTATTCCGAATCATGGTATTGTGATATGGTGGGGTTTCTGTTGAGGTCAACGTCCACGCTTGCCCTGAGCGGTCATAATTTTGGTCGAGCCCTCTCCCTCACCATAAAATTGTTGTGCCATTTCCTATCACCAATTGGTTTTGGGATAAGTGGTATCACAATGGGGTGTAAGATCCTACAGTTTCTGTGAAATGTCCAACATGCTGCGGTAGAATTGCTAGTTTTCACCATGCTGAAGAACTCAAACTGATTGCAATTTGGGTCTTTTTTTTTTTTGGCCTAAAACTTTGGAGGAAGTAATTAATTGTATAGACTGCAAGGTTATATCTGTAACTATGAAATATTTGGATGCATTGCTCTTGAATTTTATGTGATTTTTCAATTAGCAAGGTTTTGTGGATGTGAATTAGATTTGTTCTTCCATTCTATCAAGCTTCTTAATTTGGTACATGGAGATGACTGCGTCATTCAGGCACCCAAGAACAATTTGAAAGCAACATTTTTCTCAAATGTGTGCTTCACGACATATGGGTACTTGGATTTGCAGTCAACTCTGCGTTCTTTCCTGATTGTGTGTAGTTCCAAATCATATCTAAACTGTCAGAGGCAATTTTGAGGTTATACTTATGCAAATAGTTGTAACATGCATCATCCATGTCCTTACTTAAGCATATAACACTATACACATTGTAGTCCCCTATAATGCGTCCCTTTTGTACCTTATTCTCTACACAATCCTTCGATTTCCTCTTCCTATTCCTCATATGTTTATAAGGACACAAGTTTGTATATTTGACCCATTTATACAATGTTCCTTATTTGTTCAACATTGTGCCTTTTATAAGTTTTCCTAAACTCTAGTGACTTTATTAAGTGAGCTGATAAAAAAAATCTGTATTCAATGAGTTTTTATTTAGTTAAAGAAAAATGAATTTTTAGTGTGGATTTATTTAATAATTTTTCTATGGTATTGTTTAAAGCATTTGGGTAATGCCTCACTTGACTAACACTTTTTTCATCACATCTGTCTTTTCTTTTCCAGCCAAAGCTTTGCAGTACCTACATAAACTTGGGATTGCACATAGAGATGTTAAGCCAGCAAATATTCTTGTAATTTCCTTTCATATATTCCTGGCTCATTGTTCAGTCGGTGCTTCTTTCCTCATACTAATACGGAACTCAATGCTGTTGAACAGAGGCCAATGCCAGCTTTTAGGTTCTAATATATCTGGCTAACATCTTTGATGCAGTTTGACAAAAACCTTGAACCTTACCTGGCAGACTTTGGTTTGGCAGTGTACAAGAAAGATATTAAACCGGTTTCTGTTGATAATTGGAGGTCATCTGGAAAGCCAACTGGCGGCTTTCACAAAAAGAACATGGTGGGAACACTCATTTATATGGCACCTGAAATATTGAGGAAAGATATCCACACAGAGAAATCAGATGTATACAGTTTTGCGGTATCGATCAAGTAAGGGCTTGAAAATTTAGAAGTAGTAGGTGCAGTATGCCATAACCAATAACCCCTTAATTTATGCTCTTTACTGGTTTATTTGAGATAGTTCTTTTCTGTAAGTTACATATTAAAGTTGAAACTAATTTGAGATTATGCTTTTGAACTTTGAAATCTTATACTGATTATAGCTGGTTTCACAAGTTACAATAAAAAAAATATCCTGTACCACTTCCTCTTTTGAAATCTCCCCACCATGGAAATCTTTAGGATGGAGAAACTTTACCTTATTTTTCTACTGGGTAAGATTTTCATTCATAGGTTAAACAACAAACCAAACAAAATATAGACATCAAATGATTGTCTGTCAAAAGCTTGGACCAGAGTCTTAGCAATACAAATGAGGATGCCCTACATTTATCTACTGGCTTCCTTAAGACTATCTAACAGGATCCCTTGTAGGGAATCTACTTTCCCGCTTCAAACAAAAGGGTTCTATCTGGAGGGTGAGAAATTAACATCTCCAGCATTGTTAGCACCAGAGGAGGTAGAAACCTCGCCTCTGTTCAGATTCTCTTTCCTTGCAGCCTCATCTTTGATAGCACATCTGCAATCTGTGATTGTATTTGCTCCTCTTGGCCAATGGAGGATGAACTTTGGTCAGAGTGTTTGAAGCAGACTTTAGAAGTTTATTGTCTAATTCCACATTATGTAGCTTTAAATGGATAAAAAAGCTAATCCATAGTTTGTGCATTTCACTTTGAGAAGAAGCTATATTTCTGCATTTCTGCAGTTGAGCATAGTGTTACCACAAGTCCTTATTAAGGGCCATCTTTCAGACAGTTCTCTCTTTCATGAAATTCCCGTGTCTTGCTGCTGCTCTTGCTCTCCACATACTAGTTTTACACTCATAAATCTAGGTGAAATAATTGTTAATGTGCAGTGTTCTAGTCAGATCCCACCATAGACTGATGGTTAATACCAATCACACGTACATAATTTTTTTTTTATCATCATCATTATTGTTGTCACCATCACCATCACCATCACCATCACCATCACCATCACCAAAGCTGGAACCCACATTTATTTGCTCACAAAAAATCATTCTGTTACCGCTTGTGTATCTTTTCTGATGATGATCCTAGGCATAGGCCTTGGAGTATGCAATTTGTAGATTTTACTATTTTATTCGATCTTTGCATATCTCCCTTAAACATTCTAACTCCTCTACTATATGTTGCAGTGAGCTTCTTTCGGGAGTTGTTCCTTACACTGACCTTCGTGCAGAAGCCCAGGTATGGGAACTTCCTGGGTGTATGTTTTCATTTGGTTGGACACGAGCAGTTGCAATAGCTCAACATGTTGCAAATTTACTTCACCTACTTACGTGATGCTTAATTCAAGTTACCACTGCACTGTTTCCAGGAATCTGGACAATTTGGACATCTAAAATTTCCAATCTGGACTTCTAAAATTTCCAGCCCTTAATTGTAGTCTATAAAACCTTATAGATTTTGCTTTGTTAGTAAAACCATAAACTTACCTTTAAAAAAAAAACTTCTCCATTGGACCCCAACACCATTCGTTTAGTGACCATGAATCCAGACTACAAAACCTTCTACATTGGACCCCAACACTGTGCATTTGGTGAACCATGAATTCATGTATATGATTTGTCTTGATGATTTGACTTCATTAATGAACAATAAGTACTCTTGAGTGAAATATTCCATATATCCTCCCTACAGGCACACACTGTGCTTGAAATGAACTATACTGAGCAACAACTCACAGCAGCTGTAGTATCTGAAGGCTTGCGGCCCATTCTCGCTGGTCCTCAATCAGGTGCCCCATCAAGTCTTCTGTCATTGATTCAGAGCTGCTGGGATGCAAATCCTCAAAAGAGGCCTTCTTTTGATGATATAGTTGAGGAACTTTATTCAATCATACAGCACATAAAGAAGGCAGAAATAGGGGAAAAGGTTCCTGGAAAACCTTCTGTTTCTCTCAGCGATCAGCTCCCAATTGATGCCAAGAACAGCCCTCAAGAGTACCAAGAAAATATAAGTTGGTTCACGGAAGGGGAGAAATTATCAAAGAGAACCTCTCCTGCAGCTAATTCAGAATTGAGAATCTGGCCTGATTCTTCGCATGTTCACTTCGCCTTCCGTCCAATCTTGTCTTGGGGGTCTTTTGCAACATGTGGGAGGAGGGAGACCATGGAAGATACTCACTTTTTACTACCTCAGTTATGCAATGAGAAGGATATACATGTGTTTGGGATCTTTGATGGTCATCGAGGTGCGCAAAATAGACTATTTTCCTTGACTCCTTTTTTTAAAAAAAATAATATCTTTTTGAATGAATATGCAATGTGTTTGAATGATATCATCCAGGTGCGGCAGCAGCTGAGTTTTCTGCTCGAGCCCTGCCAGGATTTTTGCAAAGTTTGGGTTCTACGCACAGGTTTGTTCTGTTGTGTACACCGCCCACAGATCTATGTACTTATGGTTTGGGTTTGCACTTGGCTAATCTTTGATGATGATGCAGCCCTTCAGATGCATTATCAGAAGCATTTGTGAAGACAGATACTGCATTCAGGAGTGAGTTGGTATCCCACCGTAAGTCAAAAAGGGTCATTCAGAAAGACTGGCATCCTGGTTGCACTGCAGTTGCTGCTTTGATCGTCAGAAACAGACTTTTTGTTGCAAATGCTGGTGATTGCCGAACAATTTTATGTCGTGGGAGCCATCCTTATGCCCTTAGTAAGGTGATGAATGTCTTAATAGCTACATTCTTCTCTCCCTGATTCTGGCACCTAAACACGGGTTATGAATTAGGAAAAACTGCAAAAGTTACTTTAATGCTTTCTCTTATTAGTGACTACCTATAATGCCCAGATACGGCTGGGACACTGATACTCGTACAAAGTCAAGTATCAGATATGATACGACACAATTTGTTGCCCATTTTGAAGTATCTGTGCATCATAGATGACCATTTTCCATTCATTTCAAACTTGTACATGATATCAGAGCCGATCGTCCACCAGCCTTTATGGGGGCACACCATCCAGTTGAAGGTTCAGGATAAGAAGATCAATTTTAGACTATGACTTACAGTGGTAGCTTCACTGGATGAACGGTTCATATCTTCTGTGTGTGTCACATGTACAACAATAGAACCACCAATCTTATGACTAACACTCTTGTATTCCCATAAGAACTCACTAGCACATTAGAAAGTATTGTTATTTATGTGAAGTTGTAACTGAACCAAATTACTGTTGTATAGGATCATGTTGCAAGCTGCCCTGAGGAAAGAGAACGAGTTACCAGAGCAGGTGCACAAGTAAAATGGCAAGTAGACACATGGAGGGTCGGTCAGGCAGCTCTTCAGGTTCTGTCTTTATCTATTAAAATTTTTGTGGAACTATGTCCTAGGGAGTCTAGAAATAACCGAGCTAATAACTCGAGCGAGTCTGGCAAACTGGGCAAGTACTCTGTCAGACTCGGCCATACTTGTTTGACTCGCCTGATTCAGTGACTAACTAAGCTGAGTGACTTGGGTGAGTTTTAGCGTCAGAACAAGTTTTAAAGTATATATGCAGTAGAAAGGAGAACATAATATTATGGACCCGTGTTGCCCATGGTACTGAATTTGTGACATTCAGCTGGTTCTCTGTGTTCCCTTTCTTATAGTATGGAGAAGAATAAATTTTTCAGAGTATCAGTGAATAATAATCCGAGTGAGCATGTGATGGGTTAAACTGAAATACAAACTTCACCCCTATATATTCCATTGTGGGATTGTAGAGTTTGTGGCCATAGCGATACACAACTATGAGGAAATTCAAGCACATCATGATTCTAAATGGTCAAACCTTCTGATGTGGAACTCGTGAACGACCTTGCATCTCTGTTTTGCTACGAGCATTGTGACAAGAAACAATTTGCCTCACAAGCATTTTGATGTCTCCTTACTGACTAACAATAGGAATTAGTAAGAGGCATACACCAGGCTACATTACATGAACTGAAAAAGGAACTACAACTATTGTACCTGGAGGTATGATGTACAATAGCTTAATCAGATATGCCATGCAAAGCTGAAGGAACTGCCAGCAGTGGCATGTTTTGTTATTTCCTGTGAGACTTTTGGCTTTAGTGGCTGATTGCATAGTTCTAGAGCTTTGTCAAAGGTTCAGATGCCACATCTTAGCTACTATAGTCAGCTACTCAGTCCAAATTTGATTGTTCTATGTACCTTATAAGCACAATATTTTAACTTGCCTTCTATTTGTGCTTTAAGCGTTCTATAGAGTTCTATCTTCACGCATGGAAGACCTACTTTGTCCCTAGATGCATATTTTCTTCATAAATTCCTTTTTTACATACAGGTTACACGATCAATTGGTGATGATGATTTAAAGCCTGCCGTAACTGCGGAGCCTGAGATAACCGAGACATTACTAACAACAGAGGATGAGTATCTTGTAAGTATTAAGACCGTAATTCATTGACCATCTTCTTAAATTGGTAGAAAAGTTTACCACAAATTTTCATGATTGTCTTCATTGTTCTCATTCCCCTCAATCTGGAGTGGGCAGGAGAACGGAGAGATGTATATGGGCTGTCTTCTTATATTTGTACTTCCCTGCAAGAATGTTCCTTGGTGACATTTCTCTCTGTACTTCCTTGCAAGAATCTCTCTCTGCCAATTGGTTTCTTGTAATTCCACAAATGCATCTTGGAATCCTTCCCCATGCATCCCCCAAAACGCACTATCCTATGAACTTTCCTAGTAACTTGTGTCATCTCTATCTAATGTAAATTTAAGTGCGTGTACTAAACAACTAATAACCCTTGTGTTTTGTCAGGTCATGGCTAGTGATGGTCTGTGGGATGTTGTAAGCAACGAGGAGGTGGTCTCCATCATCCGGGATACTGTTAAAGAGCCTGGAATGTGTTCCAAGAGACTGGCTACAGAGGCAGCAGAACGTGGCAGCAAAGACAACATAACAGTCATCGTTGTCTTCCTTCGTCCGGTATCAACAGCCGAGAGAATTTACTAGCTCAAGCAGCTTCTATTTCTGACAACTGTCACTTGTGAAGCCCCCAATTATCTATAAGTAAGCATGCTTCAATGGCCCACTGATTCTCTCAGAAAAAAAATGTAGATTATGATATGAGTTGCAATTGCAACTTGCAGTAGGCTGAATATGGAGCTGCCTCTTTTTAATTCATTATTCTTTTGCTGTACCTTGAAGCTTCTATCCATTAGATTGTCAAGTGGCCACATATGGTGAGGGACTTGTGTGGGTGTGTGAGCACTTTACCGTAAAAAATGTTCAGGTTCGTAAATTTTTTTTTTTTGGCCTATGGATTCTTCTTGTTGATGGTCTCGATTGATCAGGCCGAGATGGCTTAGAGTAGAGATGCGGCCCGTCTCATCTAGCGGGCCGTGCAGGATCTCGTCCAGTTCCTTTTTAGTATTAAAATTAAAAATTAAAATACAAGCATGAAGAATAACAAATATATTTAAGTGGTTCGGTCAAACTCGACCTACTCCACCGAGAAGAATGAGAGAGTTGGACCATTTATAGATTTTGTAAAATTGAAAAGGATACAAAATACCCCTTATATGACCGTTTTAGGGGTGGTGGGGGGAATGAATAATTTTTCTATTAAATAGCCATTTTTGGAAGGGCCAGGTGGGTAGACCCTTATAGATGGGTTGGCCCACAGCGGGACATCTCTAGCTTAGAGGATGCATTGTCAAGTGGTTGGAGGACAGTTTCACTTTACTAACCCACGTGGCGAAGTATATTTGTGGTGGATTGGGGAGGTAGTAGCAAGTGGATAGATATAGAGTGGTGGAGGCCTCTGCTTTATTGGATGCTCATGCTGCGACGTGGGATGGGCCCCACAAATGATAGTGGCCATTTCCTCCCGATGCGGGATATAATGCTGGTCGCGTGCCTAATTATGGCTTATGATATGATGCGGACAAAATTCGAAGAAAGCGCCTCCACTTCTTTACCACTTCTTTACCACTCTTTAAACCCCCTGTTCGACTACACCTTTTTTGACTGATGATGTAAAGTATAGTAAACTGGTCGCGTTTGGTTGGACCTGTCCCTGTTGGTCCGGATCTGTACTTGACATGGGTGCATTGTGGCTGTAGGACCCGAACTTAATCGGATGGAGCCGATTGGGCCGGGAAGTAATTCCAGACCAAACTCAAAGCCAAACTATATTATTATTATTATTAATGTATACTGCATTATGGAATACAATTATATTACTTAATACATATATTAAATGTTTGGGTATCCAGGTATTTGGGTATAGATTAATCGGAATTGGCCTGGCTCGATAATCAGTTGGGCCAAAAATGTGGACTGAAACACAAACCCAATTATCAGTTGGGTCTGAAAAGGGTCCATGCCTTTGTGGGAGGGTAATTGAGAATTCATTGACCCCATAACCTGTCATCAACACAATTTATTGTTGGTGCCAATCAATATGATTCATTCTTTAAATGACCACCTTAGTGAATTTCATACATATCCATCTTTGAATTAACATTGGTCACAACTCGACATTATTTCATCATCATCATCTGATACGGCTGGATTTAATGACAAAAATCTGCTACATATTCAAGCGCTAAACTTTTGAAGGTCCCCTTCATGTGGTCTCGTTTCTAATTCGGTGTATGGTGCATGACTTATGTGAAATTGTTATAAAAATGTCCTAATTTAGAATGTTCTTTTTTCAAAAGTGGGGCATTGGGATTGTGAAAAAATGTTCTACTCTCGCTTTCAGCTTTCAAATTAAGACCAGGATTATCTCATTGACCTGATGCTTGATAATGGCTCATCTGTGATCCACATCAAATATCTATCAATCTCCTCACAATTATCATAAGTAATCACGTGGGTCCCATAATCTTGTAATCCGTGCGTACTGTACTGTACTGGTTCTCATACGCCCGCGGCAGGAATTTCTTCTGTCCCTCTTTCCACCATACAAAAATCAAACGCCAGATGAGATGCCTTCCACTCAAAATAGCGGCCCACCAGGCACCAGATGATCTTTCTAATTCTGATGCGCCTATTAATATCTGAAAGAGGGCATACAAATTCCCGTGATCTCTTGGATCACCAGCTCCATAACTGAAAATGAAAAACAAAAAGGTCAAATAAGTTATTGTTTTATTTAAAAAAAGAATACAAATTCCAAAAACTCTCAATTTAGGGCTTAAGTTTTTAATTAATGATAACCGGCCATTTAAAGGCATTTTTCAAGCTATAGTTTTCCTCAATTTTCTCAAAATACCTAAATTATTCTTCTTTGAAACAAAACACTCTATCTCTACTCATCATTGAAAAAAAAATAAAAATTCCTCTTTGCTTTCTTTGTTTTCTCTTCATTTCCTTAACCATTGTTTTAATTGTGATCAACATCAATCAGAATTCTCACAAGGATGGACGATATGTAGTTGTCGCGTCGCTCAAAAAGACTTTTAAGTTAGATGTCCTTCATGAAAATTTTCCTGAAAAGCTTTGGCTCTAATTTAAAGAGTATTAAAATTCGTGCCCTTTTTTAAAATAAGGCAAAAATTTAATGCCTTATTTGAAAATTCCCAAAAAACTGAAATGCAATGGCCACTCGGTGATATTGAAGCGAGCCAAAGCCGATGAAAGATAAAAGAGACTTGCCATCTTCTCTTGACCGCCTCATCTTTCTCTCCATCTTCTTCTGCATTCTCTTAACTGCAGGTTCTCTCTCTCATCATCATCATCTTCTTCTTCTTCCATCGTTTTCTTTTCCTTCTCTTTCTGCTCTTTTTTTTTCCTTTACACTTCTTTTCACCAGTAGTCTTTACGTCTCCCTTTTCTCCTCTTTCTTTTCTTTGGTTTTGCATCTGATTCCAGCAGAACTTCTGCTCTTTTAGGGTTTTCTAATGGCGGATGAAACCACAGTCAACGGAATCGGTTCCAGCGTTGATCCTATGATGAACGGAATCTCTAAGGAACATCCAGATTTCGAACAGCATGACAAAGTATCGGCTCTGGAGAGAAAGATCGCTGATCTAGAGGACGAGAAATTTTCAATCATTCAAGAAAACAAACAACAGAAGGAGAAAATCAAGCTCATGACGCTGGAAATCGACGGATTCAAGAAAAGCAAAGAGGAAATGGAGGAAAGATTGGAGAAGATGCAAGAAGAGATCGATCGATCGGAAGATGACAAGAAAGCGCTGAAAGCAATCGCTGCTCGAGCATCGGAGCTTGAGACTGAGGTCTTCCGTCTGCAGCACGATCTCCAGTCGTCCATGTCTGAGTGCGAAGACAATAGAGCAGACCTCGAGAAGCTGACTGGCGAGTGCGAAGCGCTGAAACAGAGCAATCGGGAGAAGGACTCGAAGATCGACGATCTTGAGAAGGATAAGGATTTTGCGATCTTGCAGATGAAGAAATCGGAGGCGGAGACGGAAAAACGGGTCAGACTTCTGCAAGAAGAAGTGAAGTATTTAGTTTCCACCAGGGAGAAGTTGGAGAAAGCAAAGAATGATGTTGAAACCCTAAAATCTTCTTTAGAAGGGAAGCTGAAGCAATCCGAAGAGAAATCGAAGGAGACGGACAGGATTATCAAGGATCTGAATCAGAAGAATAAGCTAATGGAAGCGAGTCTGGCTGATTATGCAGAAGAGAAAGCGGAGATGGAAAAGACGATTCTGGAAATGGAGAAGGAATTGGAGAAGGGAGATGTGATGGAAGAAAGCGCTGATGGAGGGATGAGGGGTTTCAAGTTCCAGTGGTCTGTGGCGGCGGCTGCATCGACTGGTACAATTGCGGCAGCTCTGGCTATGATCTATCTGAGGAATGCAAGGCAAAAGTAAGGAGACAATTCTGGGGTTTATCACGTTCTTGTGCTGTTATGATTTTGCTGGTTTAACTAATGCTTGCAAATCAAATACATTTTTCCTTATACAGAGATCACAAGAAACTTAGATGTTGCTGTTTTTTTTTTTTTTTTTTTTGGTTTAGTTTGCTTCTGTTTCTTTCTTTTGACAAATTAGTAAGAATACTCGAGTGCAACACCATGATCATGGTTTATGTTACTGCAAAAGAGTAGTTTGTAGTGTAGATTCTATGAGGTTGGGTATAAATAGTTTTAGACTTGTGAAATGCTGATATGCTCTTTTATGCGTTCGTTGAATTTTGCATTTACATGGAAAAGTAGAAATTAAAAGAACCATGTTAATCTTCTCTCTATCTGTCTCTGTCTCTGTCTTTGTGTGTGATTATACATACACCTATTATATAGAAAGTCTAAAGTGTTCTTTATGCCGTTATTTATTAGCATTTGTGAGTAACCAGAAGATTAGGATGAATAAGGCAGTGATTGATGAAATATGTATCATGGAAGTAACAACTGCAATGAAATATCTAGAACAGGATTAGGGTGAAAATGAGAATGATCACTGTGATATCTACAGTGGAAGTAAAGGCTGCAATGGTAAGGATGATTATGAGAGTGATCAATCAAATATTGAGAATGTTGGCTCTTTGCTATTTTAGGCTGATCCTTCAGTATTTCTCTTTTCTACTGTAATATTTGCTCTTGAATTAATAAAGTTACCATTGAAAGAAAATGAAATACCGAAGAATGAAAGTAAAGAGTAAGGCAAGTGACACTACTTGAAAAAAAGAAAAAAAAAAGAAAAAGATAGAGCACTAAAACTAGATGTTATACCCCATCGATGCATGGTTCTTAGATGGGTGAAAATGAGATTAATTGGTTACACAAAGCTTCAACAAAATCTTGAGTAAAAGAAAAATGCTTAATGAGTAGAGTAAGAACAATTTTGTTACTTTGTCTATAAGAACATAAAAAAAATATATACAGAGTTGTTCAAATTACATAGCTATCAAACTTATGACCCCTACAATGAAACCTTAGAAGAGATCAATCACACAAATGTTCTGAGAACCATTGTGGTTTCTGGTTTCATGCTAGGAAGGTCTCATACATAAGCAAATTTTCTTATTGAGGCAACTCATGAGAATATTTAGGGAAAAGAAAAAAAATCTATGTATGATTTTTATTAATTTGAAGAAGGCTTTGGATATGGTGCCTATGAAGTTAATTTGGCATACGTTAAATAAAAAGGCATATATAATGGATTTATCATAGTGATACAAAACTATAAAGGGTAGTAATGATTGTGGGAACCATGTGTTGGGGATGGTTTTATCATAGTCAGACAAGACTATAAAGGGTAATAATGATTGTGGGAACTATGTGTTGGTGAAGTTTGAGTTTCCAGTTGGAGTTCAAAGGCACTCAGGTTCCACTTTTAGCTTCTGTCATTTGCATATGGAGAACATTATGGTGGATATCCAATTCATCATCCATCAAATCCTCGTCCCAGCTACGCTAGGGCAAGCTACATAAATTTGTTTCTCCATTCTGAATTATAAAGGCAGTATCCAATTATATAGCAAAATACTGGGTTTTAGTTAGATATAGCAAACAAAACCAGTGTAGGATGGGTACAGCAGATACAAGATACTGGAGTTCTGTGTCATCATTGAGTGCCACTTTAATTAAGTCACCATTTTTACTGATAGGAGAAATCAGAAGCCTTTTTTTTAATAAGACAACAGCTAGTCTTGCTCTATTGTATGTAGTTGAATGTTGGACAATAGAAACGAGGAGAAGTTGAAGTACATGTAGCTAAGATGTGCAAGCTAAGATGAATGTGTTGTGTTATGAGAAAATATAATTAGGAATGCATGCATAAGATGAAACCTATTGGTAGTTTCAATAGAACCGAAATAGAAGATAATAACAGTAAGAAATGACGAATCGAGAAAAGAAATGGTAAGGAATGTTCTTTAAGGTGGTTTGGGCCAGTATGTAGAAGACCAGAGGCAACTACTGTACACTGTACTGAAGGCTTACAAGTTCAAGGAACTTGGAGAAAAATAGACTTCTTTATGTACAGAAAACTTGGTCCGGCCCAAAACCATTGCTTTCCTGATTGACTCAGATATGTTAACCTAACCTGATTGAGGTTAAGTTCTCCCTCTCTGAATAATGCCTTCACGAGAACCTCAAACTGCATGCAGAAAAGTGAAAAAATTTATGACAGTAGAGAGTGAAGTCATAGGACTCTAATCTCTTTTTCAACTTCTTTTTTATTTTATTTTATTTTTCAAAAGAAATCATAGGACTCCCTAGGGTAGCCCGCAGCCTTTTCCAATAGCAGAATCGAGAAACAAGTGAGTTTTTGGCCCAAAAACCGCAGGACTTAGTGGGCTAGGTTTAGGTGACTTGGGGAGTGACTTGACTTGGACTAGGCTGATTTTTGAAACCATGGTAGCTATTCAAGCAGTTGATGGCGTAACATGCATATACAATGTATGAGGGAGTCGTCAAGATTCAAGGCTCACTTTTGGATTCAAGTCTACCCATTCCACAACTGAATCTTTGAATATTACATTACATTCACATATTAGAATCCATGCAGAAACACAATCATTTTGCTACCCGGTCACAGTCTCTCTGATGAACAGTCAATTAGATCTTCTATATGATATATGATGAGATCATGAAATCATAGGAAACCTGCTTCAAAAACAATAAATGCCAAACAGTTATCAACACTGGAATAAATATGGGAATTAACCCAAAGGATGAATTATTATCTAGCCCAGGCCAGACCAATGCCGATCAAGTCACCAAGGTCGTTGTCTACCCCAAATAGGAAAGAACTCTTAAATGTAAATCAATCTTATTTCTACATTAAACTTCCTCCAACTTGTCCTCATTACATCTTCAAAGGAGTCCCAAGAGGAAAAAAACAAAAAAATAAAAATAAAATAAAATCCTAATTGATGTAAACCATAAAAGAGGAAACTAAATCCTACTGGAAAACTTGCCCTACTTAGAGAGTCCTAATTTGACAAATCAATCTAATGAATTTTAGCAGTGAAGGAAAGAGAAATTTGTTATTTCTTGTAATACATACTGATGCCTAGATTTTTTTTACTCGAATGTGTTTCTCGGGTGGGACTCACATCCGAGGTCTGCATTACCTATTAAGACCTTGGATGATGCAAGTGAAGAAAGACATGTTAGATTATGTTATCAAAGAAAAAAAAAAGAAGACATGTTAGATTATGGAGTAATTAGGAGCATAACTTTAAATAAGGTTGGGGAACAACAAGATTCATAGAGGCTACCCTACATAGATGGGATAAGTTATGATGATGGAGATGTCGTTGATATCTTGTACCTTCAGTTACAAATTAGTCTCGTGTGCTTTTTTGCTCGATGGTACTGGTGATTTTGTTGGGTTTTTCCTATAATATCTTGAAAAAGAGCAAATAAATAAGAAAAATCTTTCGATAATATCTTTGGCTTTTAGTCGATGTTACTATGATAATGCCTGTGGATTTCTTGATCCTCATTGTGGGTAATGGTGACATTGAAACATGACGAACTCCAAAATCCCATATGCATTGACAAGAATTTGAAGTTGACAGTGACACAAATGACTGTAATCTATTGTTGGATTGAATAAAAAATAAATCAACTTCCCAATAAACTTTGAAGACCTAAAAACAATGGTTGAGACCATCTGATGATTTGAATGGTAGCTGCCTCGTCCTAATCCACATCAATACACTCTGTTCCTCTTGTTCTGTATTCATGCGTCTAAGTGAGCACCGCAGGGAAGCATATGAAATTTCTGATCACCTTTTGTTAGTCGTCAGTCTCATATTTTTAACAAAAATAATTTTATTTTTGCATTCTTCACCTACTGTTGGGCTCATAATTTTCAAACCTCTTCACTGCCAAAAAATGAGTTTGCATGTCCTTATGTCTCAAATTGTTGACTAAAAGACTGAACCTTTGTTCCCTCTTATTTTTCGCGAACTTTTAAGCCCATTTGGAACCATTTAACTCTTGCTACCTAGTTATCGAATCAATGAGAATTTGTTTACTTACAAAAGAGTCAAGAGTTAAATAGAGCGTTGTTTCGTTGCCATGTAAAGCTCATTACCTAGAAAATCTCCCCACTATTAAAGGGTTTTTTGAGTACCAGGTTTTTGCTGCAACGGTAATGCAGTCTACTCAAACACACAAATGTCAATTTCCAAATATTTGGGCCTCTGCCTTCAGCATAGATAGGGATCTGAATATGTATTAGCACAATAGAATAAAATTGCCTATTTGCTGTTGGATTTGGGTGTCTGGGACCAACTCAACTTGTAGGTCCCATCATTTCAGAGTAGGTTTGTGGTCTTGTGAAATAGAATATGTTTTCTTTTCTTGAAAGGTACGGATGAATATTATCAATCAGGAGGCTGAAGGCCAAATTAAATCTACAGACAAAAGTGACTATTCTGAACCTCATACCCATTTAGTAGAAGCACAGCAGGGAGACACTATTTGGTATAAGGCTCTCTCTGTGCTTGTGCTCGAATGTTGAGGAAAAAGATAGTAATTATACCCAATAGGGGATGCCCACAGGCTGGGCCGCCCACAATAAAACAGCCACCAACGCATAACAGTATGCTTAAACGCCCAAAGACAATTGAAAAGGTGAAATACTAACCAGATCCATGTCTAACCAACCTGCTATGGTCATGCAGGAAGAACGACAGTAACAGAGACTCTCACTTGGTATAAGAACTGATTAATCCAACAAACTTCCCAGAGAAAAAAGAGAGAACAGAAAAAGAAAATGACAATGGAGGGAAAAGGTGTTAAATTGACATGGTTTAAAAGAAGCTCATATACAGTATCAGGAGCAATCTCCATTCGGAAAATTGGGACATATATGAGCAGTGTTTCATTGCCTGGTGACCTTTTTAAGAAGCATTATCCAACTTTTTTATAGCATGGAAGCGGGATGAGGCATTGAGACTAATGTTGATGCACTAGCGGGTGTTATTGATAGGAGCATTTTACATCCTTTGTCAAAGCAGACTAAAAACAAATCTGTTCAGGCTGTACTTGAATATGGTCCAAGAGGGGCTGGCCTATAATAGATCATGAGCCAAATATGGGTTCAGGGCCATTGGTCTGTGTCCACATTGGATCCAAAAGCCCATTGGATTTGGGCATTTACAAAAGGAGGCTCATAGGGCCCAACCTGTTGAGAAGAAAAATTTAGGGCTCTACCTTGAGTTCTCTCTGGTAAATCAACACACATTTACTTTATGCTCTCTGATAATTGGGGTCTTATACTCTCTCATTAATGAGTCTTATTTTGGAAAATTAATGAAGTTGAGCCATTTAAGGTTATTGTCTGGATTTACACGGGTTTTACAACTGTTTTCAGTCTCCTCTTTGGAAATCAATGAATAAAAATTACTAAATTTTGATTTCTATATTTTGTTTATTTTATTGTTATTATTATTTTGGTGTAAAGACTCTAATTTGAGTTGATATAAGGTAGTGTGAAAACTTCTGCATTATTTCGAAACATTCAGCCTGGAATTAGCCTTTTGACTGTTCTTCCCCTTTTTGGCTGCATTAGAACTAGAACCAGTTACATATTTTGAGCCTTCAGTCCACTTTCACATAGCATTTCCTTGAGATATGAGTGTTCTGATTTATGATTATTGCCAACTGCCAAACAAAAAGTTTTATTTTTCCAACTCAGATGGTATACTTTGGGTATCATTTGGTTTTATGGTCTGTATACCAAGCAATGACAGCACCACGTTATGATGGGCATTTATGTAGAATGGTTGAATTACAAATCATGGAGATTGGCTGTGTAGAATGGTGGTCATTTCTTTGAATTTTGCAGTCACCTTAACTTCTAATACATAATCATCATTACATTTTCATCCACTCCTTAACCTATCCTATTGTTTAAGTTCAACTTTCTGACTTACCATTTGCTTACAACCTCCAATGTTCTAACGCATCATTCACTTGTTATTTGGAGCTAAATATGTGTATATATATATATTTTCGATTGGCATCGTGAGATAGTAACTCACCAAACATATATATTAATGAAATTCCAATGATAATTACAAAAATGACATTTCATTGTGAGGGATCTGGAATGACGACTTCGAAGTTGCTAAGCTCCCATTCTGCCGTTTCACCCTCTTTACTCACATATATCTCTGTCCCCACATCAAGAGACGGCCATAATCTCCTTACTGGAGGGGTCCCAGGATCCTGCACCAAATTAATTCATTAGAACTTTAACAGATAGACTAGTAAAATGCTCCCGTGCTAAGCACGGGCAATTGAAGTCATACAAAAAAAAAAAATTTAATTTTATGATAGAAATAAGAAGAATTGATTTTGATCTCATACATTTATATTATAGAAAGTCTAAAATACAACTATTTTTAAAAAATAAAAAATTATATGCTTATAATTATAATCACCGATAGAGAGGATGTTGTGTCCTATTAACTGATAATGAAACATAGAATAATTAATAGGCTTTCTTAGAAATCACACAATTGAAAACTTAAATAAATATTAATATAAGAATTTTTAAATTTTAGTAGACACTTGAACTATGATATTTCTGTATATATTATATTATAATGAGATTGAGAAATTCAGAAGAAATTTAAAATATGATATTTTATAATTAGAAGCGGATTTTGTAGTTGGGTTAAGGGTACGTAGTTATGGGTATATGAATTTCAGCTCAAGACCGGCGGTTTTAGTTTGCTTCACTCACCTTTCAATCAATAATATTGATAAAATCCTCACAACTTATCTTTCTTCATGATAAGTTTTATGCTGAAAAGTTATTATAGCAACAGGTCTTAATAAAATAATATAATTAGTTAAGTTGAAAAATAAATTAATATATTTATAAGTTCTAAAAACTTATTTAAGTTGAAAAATATAATAGATAGATTCAAATTTAGGATTTTTCCATTACTTGGTTTACCTTGGTCCTTGGGCATCATAGATCGAATAGCACATTATCATTCATTGCAACAATAAATGTCATTCAATAAATGACATTTTTATTGAATTTAATTAGATTAAAGGAGAATTTTGTATTGGTATTAATGGTGGTCCCTTGGTCAAAATTATATACGATGGTCAAAATCAATTGGAGTTGATTTCAAATTGAAATCAGTCTCTTTTATATATATAAGAATTGCGCTTTGATAATAGCCGTAAGTGGGCACAATCCAACTGAATTTTGTGTGTATAGCTGATAGGGATGAGAGCTAATACCTGGTAGAAATAGAGTGCCTGTGACATCCTTCCTACATCCAACTCCCAAGTCCTTGGATCCCCGATCCACCCTTGGCCCGGCTGGATGGGGTATCCATAATCACCCCATGCTGGGTGGGGGATTATCTGCAATATCTCCTGTGGTTGCGGGTTGCTGTATTGGTCACATATGTTGTATGGTTCCTCAGGGTGCTGGGCATTCCCTGGAGTGCAGTACATGTGGTATGCCCCATATGGGTAATTGGCTGCGTCGGTCCGGTGAATGCGAGTCCCATTAGGAAGGGCGTGGTAAGGGGGGCATGAGTTAAGATTATCAGCCCTGCACCATGCGGTCACACTTGGGTTTATGATCATCTCGCTGTACCGGGTTACATCAGTGGTGACATCTCCGTCGCAAGGCTGGCCGTTGTTCTTCCAACAGCCTCCCATGTCCATCAGATAGAACTGGCTCTTAGGCCCCCCTCCTCTAATCACGTTTAGTGTGAATCTCACTTTAAGATCTGGCGACTCTGGAATCTGCAAGAAGGTACTTTTTTTGTTAGCTTGATTTAGTGATCATGTGTTAGGGAAGAACACTTGTTGTAGGCTGAAAATTCTATATGGGCTACCAGAATGGATTACTAGTTCTATTTAACCAATCAATGCAGCGGAAATAAACCAATCAGACAATATAGAACTAGCTATCTACCAATCACACACCACAAGAAGGCAGACACAATATTTAACGTGGAAACCCTATCCAGGGAGAAAAACCACGAACCAGAAATCAAGAGTTCACGAACAGTTACAAGATATACTCACAAGCTCCTTTACCTAAGTCTGTACCTCGACCCAAGGACTGTAGTTATTCTTGCAAAGAATCCACTGACACGACATCCACCGCGTCCTGTTCTCCTTACTTGATCTCCTCGCACCTTGACAATCAAGATGATCAATCTTCTACAAGAAAAGTAGAAGCAGCAACAACCTTCTAGAGCAGCCTTTCAGAATGATCTCTCAATGGCTCTAGAGAATTAACTCTCTCTAAAATATCTCTGACTCAGATCAATGAGAGTTGTGGTGATGGTCTAGGGTTGAGAGAAACACCCTATAAATAGCCCAAAATTCGTGCCTTAGACTTTGTGCACAAGTAGGACTCAAACTGGGAAAGATAGTCTCAAAAGGAAACAAAATCGTATCAGAATAGGAGACTTCCCGTTTCTGCGCACCTTGTCCGATCGATCGGATTGACAAAATAACTGTAAGCCTTTTCTGACCGATCGATCGGGCCTGAGGGAATTCGTCCGGTCTGCTCTTTTCTTCTATTCTTCACTCTAGCTCTTCCGGCGACGCATCCACAGTCCATTCTAAAATAAATTAGAAAATACAACTCAATGGACCCAGAGTTTTGTCCAACCCATGAATTAGCCAATAAAAATACTAACAATGCCACACCTGCATAGGCTTATGTGCAATTGGTGTGATGTAATGGAGCCCAAAACTGGGTGGATAGTTCTGCAGACTCAAATGAAAGAGAGAATCAAGGATTTCAGTGTCAGGAAAGAACTTACTATCCTTGTCATTCCTCTTGTTTGGTAATGGTAGCCGCCTGAGAGCCCTATGGTTGCATCCGACCTCAAATAGAGCATCAACCATGGGTACTTTTCAGATGTCTTCAATACATGATGGAAAACCCAACTTCCTTTCCCAACCTCCTTTTTCCATGTCACATTGTAGTAAGAGATGTTATCAAAACCTTTGCTCAAGTCAGCATCCAAGTCATATATCCCATAGAAACTGCCCTTCATAGTAGTATTGTCTTCTTGCAAGCTTGTATACTCGTGGAATAACAGAGGTTGATTCATGCACCCTTTTCCAAAGCGGGGGAACCTAGGCTCTGGTGGAAAGGGCCCCACCTTTGGCACCTTGTGTCCATCTTTAGGGCAGAGGCCTGAGAGTGTGTCCATGTTGCCATTCTTGAGCATGACCATCCAAAAGTGCCATGGTTTTTGACCAGGTTCGTTTACTTGGCATTTGGAGGCCAGGTAAAGCTCTTTTTCTACGGCATAGAGGTTCACATCCGTTAGGACTGAAGGGGTTCCTCCCAGGAAAGGCTCGCCCACAGACAACTTGTTGTCTTCCTCTGTGACCCTGTGCTCTATCTTGTGGCCATCACCTGAAACAGAAGGTGTAGATTGGTTTTGTAAGGGAGATGAATAGAGATGGAAATCCAGCAGTCAAATTGACTATCCCTGGGAAACCCAGGTGAGGTTCAATGAGAATCCAGACCCCAAGGCTAGCCCTAAAAAAATCCAATAGAGGGGCCCATCTCTGAAATCTAACCTACTTATGGCCCACCTTTAGTTTGATCATGGGAAGAACATACAATTTTTTTTTAATTTTAATTTTAAATTTTCCATTCCTTGAGAAGGACATCAAGTATTCTCTCTACGGGTGGGACTGCTGTCTCTAACCAGCTGTTGCTCTTAAAATCAACCACACTCCACCATTTTCCCTTCAGTTGGGCTAGGCCCATTATAGGTTTCATTGGAGGATTTTCTCCTATGAGTTGACTGCATGTGCCATCAGCTTTATGGGGCCCTCTTTGGTCTATGCATCATGCCCATTTTTATGCTCATGGAACCTTGACTCACCGTTGCGTTGGGTTGAATCTAAAAAAAAATTATGGCTAATAATAGATCATTAAGCTTTAAGGCTGTTAAATCAAGGGGTTGGATGATGCTGCGGGGCTGATTTTTTTTTATTTTTTTGCATGATCTTTGTCAGTATAGAGACCTTTCCATCCTTCCTACACTTGATTAGGAATGCATCTGAGTGGGTCCAACGAGCTGGTCAGCATGATGCACAAATGCAGTATGCTCTTAGGAGATTATTTCTCAGGTTTGATCAACTGGACAAACAAAGACTAGCACATGAAGAACAACAGTTGATGATTAGATGGTTAATCATCTTTGGTGCACAGGAGCCCTGAAAGTGGGGCATCTGCCCCACCAGCTAGTTGAACTGTTTAGACCATGATATCACTCTCAAAGTAGTGGAAGAAAGGACAAAGAAGAAAAGAAACTGACCAACCGGGTAGATGTCAAAGCAATCTGCTGCTCTTGGGCTTCCCATGTTGGGAGCTTCTGCTCCCACCTCATTACAGAAATTCCAGCCTTCAAAAGCTACTCTCAAACCGTCTCTAGCCATTCCAGGATCCCCCAAAGCAGAAATGTATTTCTTTCCAACCGAGCAAGGAACAGCCGAAAGTGCTAATGAAACAAAGATAAGCCAATTCAATCTATAACTATCCATTTCCATAGCTGATGTTACAGAAGAAATGCAAATGCAGAGTTCTATAGAAGCATAACAATGGGTGTGAATATAGCTGAGGTGTTTTGATAGATATGAAGAAGAAAAAATTGGACGAGTATGAGACTGATGTTGTGGGTATATGGAGAAGATTAATCTCTGGCAGATATGACGGGGGATTTGAATTTTGGATGAGGAAATGAGATTTTGCTTTATAATTTTGCTCTATCTTATCTTTTCACTTAATAGTAGTAGTTAAAAGATTATCCAAACTAATGAATGAATGATGAGAGTGTGCATGTTTGTGGAGCCCAATGGCCCCACCATATAAAACTGTACATGTTTATAAGTCATCTACCTTTTTTAATTGGATATGGTAGATTGTGATTGTGGGGTTCACTTCCTTTATCAGATTGTGATTGTGATTTTGATTTGGCCCTGTTTCTTAGGAGAATTCCTGACCGGACTTTGCTGAACCAACCTTGGCCTGTTTCTTTACTAAAATTGAGAGAATTCTTTTGACCCTAGTGGGATTTGTAAATGCCCCTTTGTATTTTGAGCACCTATAATTTTCACCAAAACTCAAAGGGACTGGAATTTCAAAATTCCGCAAAGGCAATTGAGATAGTTTAGGTGGCTAGGATTTTGATATTCTTGCGAAGAAACACAACATTTGCAAATGACAGGGACAAACCGTTATATCATGTTAAGAAAAAACCAGCGCCCACAATTTTTGTAAAAAACTCTATCAAAAAAGAAATAGGCCCTTAGGGCACAATTGTGTACAAGCCTTTCTCAACTGGGGTTTCCAATGGATTGGTTTTTAGGGGAGCTAGTTTTCGATGGAAAAGAACTAACTTTTCTATGGAAATTGGTTACACAAATGTGCCCAAGTAAGAAAGGTTTACTCTCCTTGTGAGAGTGGATAACGAATACTTTATAGGGACTGACTCTATAAAATTTAAAAGAAAAGGCATGTGTTTTATACGAGGGATGTCAATAAGCAGTAGGCTTAACTTTTAAGTGGAGGTGGAGCCTTCTTTTTTACTAATAAAATTAAGGTGAGCAGTAATTTAGAGCAATTAGATTTTAAAAGGCGCCAGGCCAAGCCAGCCACATCGATGGATTTATATCAATGGGCTCAGACTCAAAAAATTCTAAATTGCTTAAAAGAAATGCTCATTTTATATGGGTTTTCCCTCTCTCGCGTGACTGCTACTTTCTCCTAACAGATGTCTAAGGGGCTCACATGATAATTATCCAAACCGTTCATTTTGAATCTCATCCCCTCCACAATCATATCCTCAAATTTCACTTCAAAAGGTTATCACAAGATAAGACAGGGGGATTAAGATATTTGATTAATAATACTTACTAATCAGGTTATCGGTCAAGCGCACAATCTGACTGTGGGATGACGGTGGGATGGACTCCTTTTGAAGTGAAATTTCCCATAACACTTAAGCTCACATAGCCAACTGTAGATCTAGAAAGTGGTTAATCAGAACAATGGCTGTGATTTCGAAAGAGTGTGGGTCCACTGTCCACATCTTCGGTGTATTCCTCTTTGTGGGTGGTCGAGATTGAAATCAATATTAGAGTGAATATAAATAAATTTGACATTTGAATATGGTGTAGAGTACAATAGAAACTGCACTTGCAGATGGAGAATGTTAACTCGATGGAGGGTCCTAGCATCCACATGTCCTGTTTCTTTGAATAAGGTTTGCGATCACGCATTCAATTGTGCCTAATCTCTGTAGGAATTGTTTATTTTGGGCTTGATCATTATGTTGGCAAAAATGGTGGTGGCTGGACAGGACAGGGTCTAGTGAATGTTAAGAGGAGCTGAACTGACAAAATTAGTCCCCAGTGGAGTGTCGAGTGAAGTGGCCAAGATCAATTTTGATCTTTGGATTAAGTGTTGATCTGGATACTTTTGAATTGAGGTCAGAGTCTTGGTGAAGAGTCCTGGATCTAGGGTTGTAAACGGGTTGGTTCCGGTCCGGGTCCATGGTAGACCCGGAACCGGAACTGTTAAGGAGAAGGTGGATTGGAATCGGATCCGGAACTCATAACCATTTTGGAACCGGTTTTTTTGGCTCCGGAACCGGAACCGGAACCGGAACCAGAACCATATAATGGATGAGTTTGGATTTGGGTCCGGATCTAGGTAGAGAATGATATTGAAAAAACTTGGTTTTTATTAGAGGTTTTCGAAAATTAATGTAATATGTCGGGTCTCGGGTCCACGGTCCGAACCAAGGTGGAATTGGACTTGGACCTGGACCCATTTACTTATTGGGGCCTACATAAAGACTCAGACCCGGTTTTTAACAGGTTGGAACATTTGGATAATCGGAAAATCGGTGACCCATTTACATCCCGGCTGGATCCATGCCTAACTCAGTGTCGATCACTTATTTCTTCACTAGTCAAGTAACGAGGTATTAGAGTTCAACAATAGTTGTGAGTTATGAATGATGAATACTCAGATGATGATCTTTTGGTGGAACTCGGTTCTTGTAGTGACCTGGGGATGATTATTAATTTTAAATTTTGTGTTAGACTTATTGGGCCACTTTTGCCTATATGGGTGGGCCCAGTTGGACAGCCAAGTAAGTCTTTTATTGATTTAAGAAAGTTGCTAATCTTAGGTTTAATGGGAGGTTGCGGTTTTGAACTCGCCCTCTCTCAAGGGCCACTTACCCAGGTAAAAGTAGGGCTGCACAAAAAATCTAGTATCACCGCAAAACCGAACCGAGCCGGGTGGTTCGGATCGGTTTATAGTAGATCGGTTCGGTTAATGGTTTGAAAATCATAAAAACCGCTTACATCGGTTGGTTACTAGTTTGAGCCCACGATTAACCGCTTAAACCGAATCAACCGTATGCAGTAACTTAAGTATTGCTTCTTTACTATTTTAGACTTAGGGTTTCATTTTTTACTACTTTTAAAGTTACATTCCACAACTCCATTATTACATAAACTCAACCGTCAACACTGCTTCAGTGCATCTCCTCTAATCTCTCAAATGCTTTTTTATACTTCATTGCAGATGGAGGGATTACCATAACAAGGTGTTTTCCTTCCATCATAATTTCTACCTCGTTTCAATGAAGTTTTTATCAGAAGGCTGCACTCTTGAGAATGCTAGAAAAGCCAGTAGAGCCTAGCCTTTTGATAGTTGGTTTTGGTCTCACCTAACCAATGTGTTAAGAAACATTCATTTCTGAAAAATGCAGTGGGTTCTGATACAGATTCCGTTTGTGTGCGACTTTTCTTGGCATGAACTATTATTCTATTGTAATTCCAAATGGTATCATGTGGAATGAATGTTTCACTGCAAGCTGGTTATTGTTTTTTTATTTTTTTTATTTTTTTGCGCTTGTGTTTAGTCTAAACTCTCTTTTTGGAGCAGCATTATTTTTTATATGCGTTTAGTCCAGTATGGGATGTTGGATTTTTATGTTTGCACTAAATATTTGAATAAATGCAAAGGACGGGGTATCATCATTTTGAAAATTTTAATTTCTGATTTTCAAAAAAATAAAATAAAAAACAACGGTTTAACTGACCGAACCGAACCAAACGGTTTGGTTTGGTTCGGTTTAAGCCCTCTCCCTAGCTCGGTCGGATCAGATCGATTAATTAAAAAACCGACATGTTCGGTTTGGTTGTTGGTTTTAGTGTTTAACCGATCCGGACCGCCCATGTGCAGCCTTAGGTAAAAGCCTCATTTACTAGGTGCGTGGGGGAGGCAGGAACTTCACGTGCCCTAGGGAATAGTCGGTTCTTAAAGAGACCAAACAACCTCTTCAGTAATATATATATATATATATATATGAGAGTTTCTAAAAGTTACCTAATATAGTTTAGACTTTGTGTGATAATGCGAAGAGAGTTGTCTAAAAGGTGAGAAATGCTATAAATAGGGTTTTGTTTTAGTAGACCTACGTTCTTGCAGAAGACATAAACTACTAATTCTCCACACTAATGAACTAATGAATAACACAAAAATAAGCAATGATCGATCATGGTTATCATTGATAAGTCCTTAAAAATGTATATTTTCTTGTACATTTTGGACCATTTTAAGGACTTATTAACCCACAAGAGTTTCATTTAAAGAAAAAAAAAATCATGTTTGGACCATTTTAGGTTCATTGTAGTGCATTCATGCATAATTTGCTCAAAAATCATACTTTTTGCATAAAATCATGAAACCTACCATTTTTGGAACCCTATTTTTGGAAAGTTTTTCCAAATTTGTTTTTCTCATGAAATAAATCAATTCCCCAGCATCATTAGTTAATTCAAGTAAAATCATACATAATGAGGTGCATTTTTATTTATAGGCCCACTATCATGCATTTGTGATTTTCGTTCAAAATTATTATTTTAAAAAGAGTTTTATTCTTTGATTGTAGATCATTGGAGAGATGGGTCCCTAGACACATTTTTGGAAGGAAGAAAGAAAGAAAAAAAAGAAGAGAGGAAGAATTTCCAGAAATTGTGAAAAATGACTTTGTGGGTTTCACGCACATGTGGGACATCCAAGAGGGCCCACCTTCTTTGGATGCTGTTTACTCAAATTATCTTCAAAGATAATTCAAAGAAAAATCAAGGAAGTTGCTAGGAAATCGAATGGAAGAAGAGAAAGGAAGGTCACATGGAAGATTGGTTTTGTGCATGTACAAAGAATGCCCAAATTGGAAAGTCTCCCTCTTCTTGTATGGGACATCCACCATAAGATGCCTCTTTTGCTCACTAATTTCAAAGGATTTTATATCCTAAATATCTCCAAGTGCTAAAAGAGGAAAGGAAATAGAGCAAGAGATCAGAAAGGAGATATGAAAAGAGAAGAAATAGAAAAATATTTCTAAGAAGAGAAGATGCTAGCAAGAAAGTATGATCTAAAGAGGAGAAAAAGGGCTTGCAAAACCCTATTTAAAGCATGCCTTGGACGTTCATTACCTCTCATGAAAGAAAAGACCCCTCTCCTCTAGAGAGTCTCCTCCACTTCCCTCCATATTTCTCTCCTATCCATAGTTTCTCTCTCTCCAAGAATGTTCCCCAACTTGAAGTTCAACTCGAGGTTCCTTCATCCTAGATGTAAATTTCTTCCATTGTTTAATTCTTTATCTTTTATGTTAGGAATTTTACATTCTAGTAAAGGTGATATTATTATTTCTTATTATCTTCTTCTTCTTATTCTTGTAATGGCGGATGCTTGTCTTTTTGTTTTTGTCCTTCTTATTCTTGGATCGACAACCCAAAGAGCCTAAAAACAATATTCAAGCAAACTTTAATCCAGTTTAAGAGATGAGTTTTAGAAAAAAATAATACATTTCCATACTTTTGTTTTATTGCAATTTCCACACATGTAAATTTATGCACAAACTACACATTTACTTTTTGTAATCCATACATTTAATTTTTTGCATACCATACATTTAAATTCCTGCAAAATTTCTTTTTCTTTAATATTCATGTTGATTCTATGTTTATTTTATGCATAGTTTATGGTTGGAAGTAGTGATCATTGTATGCATTGCATATGGTGGAATTTCTTGCATGTTTAAGTGGCTGGAAATTGATGCTTTCAAATCTATTAGAAAGAAAAAGAGGATTTTAACAAAAACATAACTTTATGCGGTCAGTGCACCAAACATGGAACTTTAGCCAAACTCACACCAAACATGGAATCCGTATAGAAAAAGCAACTTTCTTTTTTTTACCCTTTTTTTTGTGGTCTCTATCGACCTTCATTTTATGTCTTGAGGGTCGACGACGACCCTCGCTATAACAAGAGAGGGTCACTGTCGACCCTGAGTAGGCATAAATTCCTCATCTTCTTCCTTTTCCCTCTCTTCCCCAAACCCTATTCTCCATATCAGCTTTAATTTCATCCACCTTGGCATTCTCCGACAACTTGAATCGCCTCAAAAACTTTCCGCTGCTCCTCTCCACATGATGCCATTTGTCATTCTTCTCTTCGCTTGTTTGTAGAACCTTCCCCTCTTCCAACTCCACCTTAACCTTCTCTTTCTTTAGACTCGGAAGATCAGCTTTGAAGACCTGTGCTTCTGGGGTCTCCTTCCAATTGATCCTTGCATTAGTCATTGCCCAAGTATCGCTGTTTGCAGGAGAAGTACTGTTGAATGGAAATCGTGGAAAGGGGTCCCATGTCTTGAGAGAAAAGGGATTGAAGATGTGGGTTCATTGGTTGAATAAGTTGGGAATGAGAGACATTGGTGTTTGTTGATTGCTAGCTAAGAGATGGGAAGAAATGAATTGGTAGGAAATGAAGTTGTTAGAATGCAAGAATGTGAGAGAAATGGATTGAATCGAGCTTGTCTTTGAGTATATGATGGAATTGATGGAGGGAGAGGGGGTATGGGGAAGCTGCTATGGACTTCCTCTCTTCCCCATTCTCCATAGGTGGATGAAATTAAAGCAGCTATTGACTTCTCCATCATTGGATTGGGTTTGGGGAAGAGAGGAAGAATGAAGAAGATGAGGAGTCGACCCTCACTTATTATAGCGAGGGTTGCCGTCGACCATCAACACAAGAAATGAAGGTCGATAGTGACCACAAAAAAGGGTAAAAAGTCGGTTTTTCTGTATTGATTTCCTGCTTGGTGTGAGTTTGACTAAAGTTCCCTATTGGCCACATAAAGTTATTTTTTGGTAAAACCCTCAAGAGAAAAAAAACGTTAGTTTTGATGAACCTATGTTGGACATCTAAACAGTTCACATATGACATATTTTGAAACATGAAATCAATGGATAAAGGTCTAATCAATTGTGATTAATTGAAAATAAAGCTTGGGGCATATTTAAAGATAAAAGAGCATGATTTGGATGGAAATTTCGGACAAGAAAATGCTGGAAAAACAATCCATAATACAAGACAACCTACTTTCTACATACTTTCAGCAAAATTGCAGAAACAGTTTTTGACAAAAAGTTCGAAGTGGGTGGTAGACCAGCCAAATCATAATAATGTTCTATGAAACTTGGAGAAATTGAAGTCTATAATTTCCCAAAATTCCATATAAAAAAGAACTAGTGGCTTGAACATGGCACGTTAAGCCACCCGTGTGCATAATTTATGCACAGTTTTAGTTTTTAGGCCATGTTTATGCATTCATAGCTTTCTAAATTGGGTGAGATTTGAAAATCTTTATATTTAGAAAGTCCTTAACTTTAGGAAGTTTACTTAGTCAATTTACTAACTTAGGAAAGTAATTTCTCTCAAAAAAAAAAAAAAAAAAAACCCTTAGGAAAGTAATTAGCATACCATAGTTACTAATTTAACCTAGGTTCTAGCTTAGATAGTTACTAATTTTTTCTTTCTTAATTTAAACACTTTCTAAATGGAAGTTGATTTGCAAATTAAATTTTTTGGAAAGTATTTAATTTGAGAAAGAGAACTAACTTGACTTGGGAAAATAGATCTAATTTAATTGTTTAATTTAGTTTCTAATTTTGATCTAAGAATTTAATTTAGGAAAGTTTCTAACTTGGGCAATTTTCTTAGAAAGTTGTTTGTTTGCTTTTATTTTGATTGATTTGATTTGTTATTAATTTTAATTAAACGTGTTTTGATTGATTTGCTTTCTAAATTAGGTTTATTTTGTTTCTAACTTAGCTTCTTAGTTTTATATTTGGTAAGTATCTAATTTGAAGTTCTAATCTGTGCGTTCTTTTACAGCAATTTGTGATTCATTTTAGATTAGGTTTTTAGAATTAGGAATTCTTATTTTTGAAAATGTACTTAATTTTAATTTAAAGTATGAATGATGATTGCATTTTTCTTAGTTTTTAGGCTAAATCTAGATGTCTATTGGGGCAGGTAACAGGTTGAAGAGTTTTGAATCGACCTGGTCTTATTAGTTTTTACTACAATCTCTGCACTTCGATTAACCACCTTCCTCAATCCAAGAATCAATCTCTCCTATTAAGCACCCCTTGCTTGGCTACCATTTCCCACCACCTTAATCATGGCCGCACCGAGATCTCTTCTCATGCTCTCATGTCTGATGATCTCATGGCGTCTCATGTCCCTGCAAGCACGTTCGCTTGATGAGCCCAACATCCCAACATACAACTCGCTCTCAACCTACTATGCTACCTCATCCAAGAAAACCATGAACATAATCGATAATTGTTGGCGCCGTAATCCCAATTGGGCGTCGAACCGACCAGCTCTGGCTAATTGCGCTGTAGGCTTCGGCAAGGAGGCTTTGGGAGGGAAATATGGTGCAATCTACATTGTGACCGACCCATCTGATGACCCAATCAATCCCAAGCCAGGAACTCTCCGCTATGGTGTCATCCAAATAGAACCTCTGTGGATCATTTTTAAGAAGAGCATGACGATTACACTCAAGAATGAGCTCATTGTCAACAGTTTCAAGACCATAGACGGGCGTGGCGCGAAAGTGGAGATTGCATATGGGCCATGCATCACAGTGCAAGGTGTTAGCCATGTAATAATCCATGGTCTCAGTATTCATGACTGCAAGCCAGGGAAGCCTGGCCTGGTCAGGAGCACTCCAACACACTTGGGACATCGGGGAGGGAGTGATGGTGATGCCATAAGCATTTTTGCTTCCTCCTACATCTGGGTCGACCATTGCTCGCTCTCGCACTCTTTTGACGGTCTGATCGATGTCATCCATGCATCCACTGCCATCACCATCTCTAACAATTACTTCTCTAACCATGACAAAGTGAGTATATGTTACATATCAGCTTATTACCAATCCCTTACTAATAATATGCACTTGAAGATTAATAAAAAAGCAAGGTCATTTGATCATGATGTGTCTCGACCAAGGAGAATTGGGCTAGGAAATGAGCCGCGAACTTGATAGTTGTGAACCTGATTGTGAAGGCCACCTCTGGCCATGCTGATCAATTGGGAAGGGGGGAACTGAAACATCTTAATATGAAGTAGGGGTATAGCCCACATCGGCACAATATAAGAATCACAACCATTTGCCCAAGGGCTTCAATATCTAACAAGTTTATGTGCGTTATACATATATAAAATGCTCAAGTTTAGGGCCCTTGCCCTACTTCCCAAGGTGTGGGCTTCTTCTTCCCACCAAGAGATTTTCAAGTCGAAGCGCCTTCTTTAAATGTTTCCCTCTCTTATGGTTTGTCTTGAAACTGCGTCATTAAAACTAATAATTGAGGTATGATTGGAGGCTTTTTTTTTTTGGTTATGAGTCTAAATAGTTTTTAATAGCAATTGCAGGTGATGTTGTTTGGGCATAAGGATAGTTTCACTGCGGACAAGGTTATGAAAGTTACAGTGGTATTAAACCATTTCGGCCTGGGATGTGTGGAGAGGATGCCGAGGTGAAATTGCTGGCTTTCTTCCAATTTTCCTTCTTGTTATGTAAGCTGAATGCGTGCATTCTGTTTGTAATGATTATTGAAGAAATTAATGCACATGCAGAGTTAGGCATGGGTATGCGCACGTAGCAAACAATTGGTATGACGAATGGAGGAAGTATGCAATTGGAGGAAGTGCTAATCCCACCATCTTAAGTGAAGGCAACTACTTCATTGCTCCTGATAATATGGCCTCCAAAGAGGTAGATTTTCTCACTCTTCTCTAACATCATCACCATCAACTCTTATTCCTATATATCATTCAAGCATGCTTAGTTATACTTGGGTCCATCTGTCCCTTAAAAGCAAATACTTGGGTCCACCCCTGGTTATCACCCTGAAGCCCTATCACTCCAGTGCTTCTGGTAAGGCCTGTTAAAGTAGGTAGACATTGGCTCATATAGCCACCTGATCAAAATCTACAAAACGTGTCCCTTGAGAGAGTTTGGAATCAGGTCCAAGGTTGTTAAGAATACAAATCCCAGTAGGCAACGTAGAGTATTAGTCAAAGTGGTCGACTATAATTAAGGGCGTGTTTGTGAAGGCGAATTTTCAACGTAAAACCAGTGCCCCCGACGACGCGTCAGAATTTCCGATAACAGATTACTATGCTAGTATCTATTTGAAGAAGATGATGGATGTAAAGACAGTTTGGAAAGAGCCGGCGTGACCCCAGATGACACTAGCACATAAGCTTGTTCAGTTATTAATCTGGAAAGGAGGCCCAATTTGAGCCTATGTGCTACAAATTTCGACACATATCCAGTCCAATGTTGAGCTAAGGCCTTACCTGGATTGGCTAGTGGCCCGTTCACTACTCTATGATCAGACAGACCATTAAAAGTAGAGAAATGATCCTATGTTGCTTCCAATATTATGTTGCCAAGAGAGCTATCAACTTGATTAAACCTATGGAAGTCTGCATCATCCAATCCATGTCATAAATGAGTCCAAGAACTGCTGGTATAATGTCCCTCATCAGACTAGAGTAAAAATGAAAGAATGAATAATACTCAAACATGTTAGGAGACACTTTCTTGAAGACGAAGTTTGCCTTCCACGTCGAAAAAAGTTCGCAACAGATTCGTACGTGAGTTTCTTACGGTCCTAAATGGATATAAGACTTAATTTGATACGTTTCAAAAGCCCCAGGGCTTCTGGCGTATTGGAAAAGTCTATAACTTTTGGTATCATGGTCAACCTCTACGTCTTGGATTTGAGTTACGGAAAATGCTACTTGGAATAGAGTGAGAGCCATCTAAAAAAATAGAGAAAATGACTATATATCTACCGCCTGAGTGAGAGCCTCTGCATATAGGGCTATCTAGAGCCGGGTGTGAGCGAGAGCCTCTAACGGGCTACCTGGAGTAGAATGAGAGCTGTCTAAAAAAATAGAGAAAATGACTACCTACTGCCGTAGAGAGGGCTACCTGGAGCATGGTGTGAGCTGTCCTAAAAAGGAAAAATGACTACCTGCCGCCAGAGTGAGAGCCGCCGAGGACATTGGCTGAGGAAGTGTGGTGGTATGTTGCAGTCTTAAATAGTTATAAGATTTAATTTGACGCTTTCCAACAGTCTCGGGGCTTTTCGCGTAATGGTTAAGTCAATAACAGAGTCACCTCCAATAAACAATAAAGCCAATTGGACAATGTGCATTGGTTTACAATTTGCTGTCTTAAGGACTCCAACTGCAGAACCCAAAAACCCGGTTGACAAGCTAGAAAGCAGAGTACAAGAGTTAGTCTTTTTTTTTTTTTGATAACGTAGGGTTCCAAGCCCTTTGGGCCAGAATAATCCCTACGGGCTCAGGAGAGAAAGCCAGGTAAAATTTCCCTGTGACCCCAGTGTGGTAGAGCAGTTTCGAACCCACAACCTCCGGGTGCAAACCGTAGTCCTAGACTAACCGAGCTACCCCTCGGGGTTAGAGTACAAGAGTTAGTCAGGAAGCCAATATTGTATTGTATGTTTGTTGTTTGTTTACTAATGCCAGGAAAAGAAAAAAAAGGAAGATCCTGATTGTATGGAGTCACAGGTGACCTCCATACAAATGGGCTCGTTATTCTTAATGGCTTGTGATCATTCATTAAATGGATGGGTAACCCTTTATTACTGGGCACACCCGAGGATCACGTGGCTGGGACACCCTTTGGGAGAAAGGGTAGCTCATGAAAGGATATGATTTTAGCCACTCAACAACTCTGTGAGGTCGAGATAAACTTAAATCAACCGAAGAAATTGAGTTTTTATTTTTTGCTAATAGAGGGTTTCCAATCATTTGGGCTGGACTATTCCATCCGGGCCTAGAGAGAAGTTGGGTAAAACCCCTGTGGCCCCTAGGTGGTAGTACAAGTAAACTCAACATTCGGTTCTTGAAGAGAGGAGAACCGGGGGTCGATACCAAAACCTCTAACTCCGGAAGAGGAAGGAAACATGGTCCTGACCACTCAGCCAACCCCTTGGGGTGATGCATTTTGTGGTGTGGGGGTGATGCAATAAATTGAGGCTCCTCAAAATTTCTCTCACCAATGCGAAATACACCGTTGTGCCCATGCCTCGTTTGTACATTCATGTGTTCAGGAGTAGCCTGCGATAGGGTACCTTTGGGCCACAAGTAAGCGTCCACTTCCACAGCAAACTAAATGAAGTGCATTAATGAAAAGTGGGGAAGCATGCATCCATGCAAGTTTTTAGAAAATCATACTTTCCCCTAAAATTTTGACAAAGATGAAATAAATTCTCACTGATAAAATCCACAGCAATATCTGTAGTTAAAACTTATTGATAAAACAAAAAATTCTCAACAAGAATTTGACAGAAATTTCACCATATATATATAAAGTGTGATACACCATTGAATTGATCACGTGAAACTTAACTATTGATTAGTTTAACAATGCGTAGGACCCTTGTTGTAGTGAAATTTGGGCTATTGCCTCTGCATAGAGGCATGTGATGAGATGAGCGAGTGAGCTCAAACAAAGATTAGCTCTCAATATGCTAAATCAGGTGTTACAGATCATTTCATTTATAAGAATATATATATACATACTGTAAGCTGATGGATTTGCAAGTGGTCGATGCTATATATATATGTGTGTGATACATGGAATAATCCGTTTCCAGGTTACTGAAAGAGAGGGTGGTGGGTGGAAGAACTGGAAGTGGAGATCTTCTAAGGATGCATTTCTAAATGGTGCTTATTTCGTGCAATCCGGTTGGGGAAGCTCTGCTCCTAATTACTCGAAAACTCAATCATTCAGTGTCTCTCCTGCCTCAATGGTTCCTAGACTCACTGCAAATGCTGGTCCCCTTAGCTGTGTTGCTGGAAAACCATGCGCAAGCTAATATTGTCTTCAAGGTGATTTTGTTGGCAAATTAGAGTAAAAGAAGATTTTATCGCGCAATAACCGTTCCAGTATGCAATAATGTGTTAGCCATTGACCCATTTTTCATGGTAATGGTCCAAGAGGAAAAAGTTGGGTGGAAGTTTTTTTTAGGCTCACCTTGATGCATGTTAATCATGGGAAGAAAGCTGTTTTTATATATTTTCTTCTTTTTAGCCCGTTTGGTAATTTACTATTAAAGTGAAGATGAAGTAAAGCCTCCATTTGCCGGACATGAAAAGACTAGGGGTTATATTGAAAGTACACAAAATTTTAATCCACTAAATGACAAAAAAAAAAACTTTTTACACAAAAGTCAAAAAGATTATTTATTAAGCCACTAATGATAAAAGACCATCATAAGCCCCTTATATTTTATTCTCTTTTGATTTGAGGTTTCACCTCACTTCATTAATTCTACATTTAAAGTTACCGAATGGGGACCATGAAAGCCACTTTAGTGGGAAAAGGAAGCTTACATCATGGGAAGGAGAGCTTACAAAGTGGAAAGAGTGGCATGTCCATTGATCAATCCCTAGATAGACGGGTGACATATGGTGTTGCCAACTCACTGAGCAAACCTTTGTTGTCATTTCATAGTATTAAAAGTGAGTTAGATACATATTTGATTTGCTGATCAAAATCAACTAAGTGCTATGAAAAATTTGTCATGTTGGCAACTAATTAGATCAGTTAGAACCTATAAAGTAGAATGTTGGTTAATAAAAAAATAACATATACAAGAAAATTAAAATTGAATGCAAAGAAATAAGAATATTGAACTAAACGTATAATAAAATTGGGAAAGATAAAATCAGAAAAAGGGCATTCGGGAGATTTTAGAAAAAAATAAATATATAATAAATTAAAAAAAGACTTGTTGAGATGGTTTGAATATTGTCCAATGTAAGCCAACAATGGTGCCATTGAGGTAAAGATCCTCTACGTAAGTTGGTGGCTTCTCTTGAGAAAGAAGTATTCAAAGAGGACATAGATAAAATAAGAATGATAGATATGAAGAAGTGTAATCTATTTCAGGATTTGGCATATGATAAATTAGAATCGCAAATGAAAATTCTTACGGTTGACCCTAATATAGTTGGGACAAGGCTTGATGATGATGAAGTATCCAAGAGATATAAGGTTTTATTATTTTATATGTGTGCTAGCTTTAGTTAGACTTGAGGGCTCTCAAATAATCAGTCACAATTATCAAATTGTGCTGATTTTGCACGTGCCTCTAAGCAATGGTGGAGCCAGAATACCCCTACTTGGGGTGGCATTATGTAATAAAGATATTCTTGGACGGGGGCAAATGTCAGCCCTAATAAAGGAATAAAATTCTCTTGAACTTTAAAGCGTTTTCTACAAATTTGGGGAGATGCCAGCCCAACCATCCTCTGGTTCTGCCCCTGCCACCAAGTCATAGTAAGATCTTCCAATTTCAATAATGATTGTTCTGCATAAGGGGACAACAAAGGGTTCAATCTGGTCCTAGCAAAATTTTCTCAAAGGTCTGTTCATTCCATTATTATACTTTATTTTAGCATTTATCAGCAACTAAAGCACCCTAAAATCATTAACATTGAATACTTTTAATTGATTTGATTTTCTAAATATCTTAAAGTTGAACACACTAATATGGCAATCAACTTTCTAATAGTAATAGTTCCATGAGTAGAATATATGTTAAATAGTAAATTTTCCATCTAGTACAAGGATGGTGCAGGATTATAGGGATTCCCTACTTCAAATTTGGGCCAATTTCTTTGCTGGAATCTTAGGAATTCCTGAATTTCTAGACATAATGGAATGAGCTTGAGCATTCAGAAATTCTACCAAAATACAAAGGGATTGGAATTCCTGAATTTCCAAAGGTCAAAAGAGACATTTCATGTGGCTGGAATTCAGAAATGCTAATGAAGAAATATGAAATTTAGAAATTTCAGAGGACAACATGTCACATCATGTTCAGGAATCCCTGGACATGGTGAATTCCTGACAGAAATTCTACTAAAGAAATAAGCCCAAAAGGTCTTATCGAAATCCCGCACATCAACCATGTGGGACTCTAAAGAAGAAAGTCCTCATTCGAGATGAATTTAGATCTATTGAACGATAACAAATATGGGTGTTAAAGCTGTGATTTCGATCTAATTGATGCCAATAATGCCTTTTGAGGGATTATAGATTTTCTTTGGTTCGTGTTCCACGCCAAAATGTCAAAAAATAAAAATAAAAAGAAAAAAAAGTGGCAAGAGGGCCTTGCCGTCAATATTAAAGCCCCAGGGACCAGGAACTAAGATGACTTTCTTTTGGAAAAATCTTCTAGAAATAAATTTGAAGATAATTTTTTCCTCAAGCACCCCTTGAGCCCCTCTTTCTCACTATAAACGATGGCAAACGCACACTTGAGAGAGACCCTCCCATGTGGTTGTCATCCAACGCATCGGTTAGTTGCTTTTCTCCAAAGCATCGAGACCCTAAATACTCTTGAAATCCTCTAGAAATTACAATGGTAAATGTCAATGGGGAAAAAAATTTTACAGCAAAAACATGTTTGGCAATGTCATCGAAGGGATTCCGTGCTGGCTTTTCTCGGATTCACGGAAAATCTAGATTTGGTAATCATTTCCACCGTATAAGGTGAAATGAATCCTCTAATTATTTGAAAGGTCTTCACAATTGAAGAGGAACTCGGTCGAACCCACCCCATCGAATTATAAAAATATGAAGTTGAAGAGAAAATGTGGATGGACGGTAACTTACAGATTACCAATTTTTTCCTTAACCTATCTTATGGGTCCTACAATCACAATCTAAATCATTAATCATGTTAAGAAGGTCCAAAATGGCTATATGGCCAAATTTCAACCATTAGTTCTTTATATATTTTGAGATATTTGCAAAAAACTACAAATCGTTCATCATGAGATTTGAAAGTTCTTTATCCCATTTTGCAAAACCCAAACCGCTTAGTCTCTTTAGAAAGCCTAAAATGGCTTTGGGGTCAAGTTTGATAGACCGACTCATTGTGGAAGTGAGAAAATGGCAAAACACTCCTAACTATTAATAGTTAAAAGTTTAAAAGGTCTTTGATTTGTGCATGAACAGAGTTTCTAACATTATTTTGTGGTATCCGGTTTTTTCTTTAGTACCTTAACTTATGGGAATGAAGAATCACAATTTTAATCCTCTATAAAGTTTTGATGGTAAAAAGGGACTAGTAGGTCGATTTTCAATCATTGGTTTCTCATATATTTTGAAATACTTACAAAAAGGTCTACGCCATAAAATGCTAATTTTTATTTTCTTTGGAACCCACAATGAAAACCCGAACCGTCCATTTGTACAAGGCAAAAAAAAGTTCCAAATTTTAAGACTTGATTCATCATAGATTGCAAAAGAACTGCAAAAAAAAAAAAAAAAAACACATGACCATTGGATCTAATATATATGCATCCACAACTTCCTTTGTTAGTGTTTGTCAAATGTATAGTGTGAGATGAATCTCCTTGGTTTCGAGGAACCATCATTTCTCTTCGATTGCCAAACGTGCCCAAAATAAATTTGAACAAAAAAAAAAAATCATCTTTTGGCATTCTTTCTCCAGATAAACGATGGCAGATTCACACTAGAGACAGCTAACCACATCGTTATCATCCAACCCATCGGTTAGTTGCTTCATTTGCCCTCAAAGAATCCAGACCCTTCACAACCTCCTGAAAACAAACACACATTAAAGAAAAAACAAAGGCACACACTATATAAATAGAGTAGTGGAAGAAGAGAGTGAAATGGGATTGCTGTTGACTGCAAAAACCTTCTCCTCCATTGCCACATCTGCGTATCGGACGATACCGATCCGTTCCCGTCCAATTCTCCCTGCGTATCGGAGGACACCCACCCGCTCCATGGCTGACAGCTCCGCTTCTCCCTTCAAGAAAATCCAGATCCAGAGGGAAGACTCTGTAAGCCCTTCTCTTTCTCTCCTCTAATATCACCTCTCCTTTCATCTGATCACAAACAATCACACATGCTCAATCTCTGCTACTTCGTTTCCTCTCCATTTCTTTTTGTATGTTAGTCACGTTTCTGAAGTTTTAGTATCAAAGAAAGGATTTTTAGGACATCAAACATCTAAGGAGAAGTGAGGCCTGCTCTATTGATGATGTGGGATGTGCCCCAGATTATCCCATGCTTGATTGAGATTTATTTTCTTCAGAGTTAGTTCCCACAGGTTTGTTGTGTGATCTTATAATCTGGGTTATCTTTCTTTCTTTTTTTGGATTTCTTCATCTGTGATGGGAGGTGTCCCATAAGTTCATATGATTTAGATGGGATGATGGAGGGGCTAGAGAGGGTGGAAGGTAGAAGATAATGGGCAAAGGAATAAAGGACAAGTTTACACATGAGAGGATGATAAACTATCTATCATTAAATGTTGTGAAATTGGTAATTGCTTTCATATATTTATCACAGACTCTTTACTACTCACTGCTTTGATCAGTGCCATTTTTTACTATAGGAGAAAAATGTCTAAGATTACTCTGAAATTACTCAGGCAACAGTCCCATTCCAAACCCAACTCTTTTGATGGGTTCGGATATGTGAGTCCAGGCTTTGTGATGGGTTTAAGATATGTGATATCTAGCCAGCTCTATCATGGGTAGAGGTCGGTTAGAATTTGATCTGGTGTGAGCGGTGGTCTCTTACTCCCTTTGATGTTTGAAAGAAGTTTAAAAACAGAGTAAGAGAAGGATCAACTTGTTAAACCTCAATCAAATTTGATTTCCATTAATAAATTAATATACCAGTTATAAACAAGTTGGAGGGGCCAAAACCTGAATTTGCCCCAAACTCTACTCTGGTTGTCACATATAACCTCTTCCTGCCCTGACCCCATGAAGGGGGTGTGTGATATTTACATATCACTCATGGAGGAAAGTAGAGGAGTTGGAGTGGGGTGAAAGTAGAAGATAATGGGCTAAGAATTGTAGCCAAAAGTGAAAACCATAAAAAATTCCTAGATGGTAACTTAATTTAATTTTGTAGGGAAGAAGATGAGAAACTATTTACCATCAAAGATGGGAAAATAGATGGTCAACTATCATTTATTTAACAGTGACCCTTCAGTCTCATCCCTTGGTATAACATTATTTTTTCTATGTAACCATACGAAAATGAAAATGTCTAGTAACTACTACAAAAGGGCAGGTTTATGTTTTCAGTCGAACCCATTTCCATTCTTAGCGGTAATTCCTCTCTTAGGTGAAAGGAGTTACAGCCTTGGTTCACTGATAGACTTCATATAATGACTCCAGATGATGTGCTGAAAGCTCCTGAGAATGGAAGGTCTATATGGATGTAAAGATTATAATAAGCAGCTATCCAATAATAATAATAATAATAATAATGATGATGATGATGATGATAATAAACTAATAAATAAAAGAAAATCTCAGGATTTCATTGAGATTCAAAGGAGGCAAAACAAATCCTTTGCCCTCATTGGAATACCAGCTCGTGCATGGAATCTGGTGACCCACCAAACATTGCTCATTACCATGTAGCAAAATAATAGAATTCATGCTGAAAAATTCAGATGCAGTATCTGCTTTTAGAACTTTATTCTACTCTAGGCTTCTTTTTCTAAGAAGAACTATGGAGTTCATCATATGTAAAAAAAAAAAAAAAGACATCAGTCTAATGGTTGGCCTGACAGTACTTGAAAACTGAGTTAAAGGAAGGGGGGGGGGGGGGTGTTCAGAGTTTGAGAGCTATTTGGATTTGAAAATGATGGCCCCGGCCAATGTCTCTTGGTAGGGCACTGCAATCTATGAAGTACAGCAATGCTGCACTAGTTCTGCACATGATTTGAATTGGAAGGGCTTTCATTTTGGCAGAAATTGGGCAGACGATAGCCACCACCACAAGTTTTCATATCTAATTGGGAAATTTTAAATGCGTTGCAGTCACTTGCAGATGCTCTTATTCCATATATTATGAAACGCAAGAGAAGATTACAAGATTACAGAAGTATGTGAATAGTGTGATGAACTTGGTCTTGGCTCGAGCTTGGGCTCAAATTTTGACTTCGGTCGGTCAGGCTTGGGCATTGCAGTTTGAATTTACTCTAGGCTTGGGATAGGGCTTGGTAAAACCTGGCCAGGCAGGACCAATTTTCACCCCTAACCATGACCTGCAAGGAATTTTGGGGTCCAATATATACCCATATGCTATGCCATGATCCAAGAGAAAAAAAAAATCCTGATATTTCACAATATTTTAGATTTTCTTATACAAAATTTACACCATTATGGACTGCTATTATCAATGATCCCTTTGTTCACTGATATGCATCACTTTTTTAGGCTGGCCAATGCCTGACCACTATTTTTGTATTTCTATGTATCTAAGGTGGGCAGGCTGCTTCTGTGACAATGCTTATTGCCCCAAAGTTTCCAGTGGCTTGGAAATCCCAAAAGGAAAAACTCAAGAAAAATGTTTAGGCTTTTTTCGTGATGTTCTGCATGCCCTACCAAACATTTTGAGAAAGGGTCAAACGTCTGTTTCACTGTTTTTACTTCCAATTGGGCCATATCCAGATGGCCAATGTGGAAGCTACAGAAAGAAACTCTGTTCTTTATTTGTGTGTCATGGGTGACAAACTCTTGACATGTGCTGGTGGTTTCAAATCTTACATGTGGTTTTATTTATATAAAAATGTTCTGCATTCTGAATTTTCAAGCTTGTCTCCAGACATTTGATGCGTATGTGGTTGGTAAAGAAGATGCACCCGGGATAGTGGTCTTGCAAGAGTGGTGGGGCGTTGATTTTGAGATCAAGAATCACGCACTAACGATTTCCCAAATCAATCCTAATTTTAAAGCACTGATTCCAGAGTAAGATATTTTCCTCTCACATTATTTGGGTACTCTTTCACTGACTAGAGAAAGTGAAAGGTCTTCTATATCCTTTTCATTTTGTGTCACAATTGGAACACGAGATTTGTGTTCTTGGAACACGAGATTTGTGTTCTTTAGTTTGCAGGTCTGTAATGTTTATTTCTTTGCCACATAATCATATGGGCTCTGTTTTCTTTATTGTTATTGCGAACAATGTTTACCATTTCATTTATGTTTGTTTGTATTTACACAGTTTGTATCGTGGGAAAGTTGGTTTAGATGTTGCTGAAGCACAACATTTAATGGAGGGTCTTGACTGGCAAGGTGCCATTAAGGATATACGAGCTTCTGTTGGCTGGCTAAAGGCGAATGGTTCGCAGAAGGTTTGTCTTGGTTCCTTTTGGGTATTTCTTTTAGCTAGTTTTGTAGGGCTCCTACATAGTGTATAAATCATCGTATTCTCTCTCTCTCTCTCTCTCTCTCTCTCTCTCTCTCTCTCTCGGGCTGCTTCTTCTAAATTCTGTCTGCAAAGTTAGTTCTTACAACTCATTTTTCCCGCTATGGTCCAGGAGTGACACTTTTATTTGAAGACCTAGGGATTGATCCTTGGGCATGTGTGTGGAATTAAGGTGCCAATACCACTCAACCAGGAGTTTGTTGGCCTCACACTATTTTTTTTTTTTGGGTTTAATTCTGATCAACTAATTTATATTGCAGTTTAACTCCCAATTAGACTATGAAAACCCACTATTTTCACTGCATCTTAGTAATTCGTCTGTTTTGTATTTTTGTTGTATTAACCTTCATTCCAATTGTTATCCAATTGCAGTTGTGTTGAAGTTCCATTCTGCTTATATACTGTGGAACCGGAATAATTGAAGCGCTTAATGTTTTAATCTTCTGTATTCTTTTTTATTAATTCAATAGGTAGGCGTGACGGGATATTGCATGGGTGGTGCTTTGGCGATTGCAAGTTCTGTTCTTATCCCTGAAGTGGATGCTGTTGTTGCCTTCTATGGTGTTCCTTCACCAGAGCTTGCTGATCCATCTAAAGCTAAGGCACCGGTGCAGGCACATTTTGGGGAACTTGATAGCTTTGTTGGCTTTGCAGATATTACAGTACGTTCATATCTTTTCTTTTAAACTTGGATAAGTATATTTAGCATTTTTAAATTCTGCTGTATGTATTGCCATTGAAAAAGGAAATTCCTGTATAACCACCTGCTTCTTCTAACATTTACAAACAACCACCTGACAATATGGGTAAGCCACCTTGACCAGTGGTCAACGTGCTTTTGACCACTTCTAACATATTTTCATTAAAACCCACTCAAAAATGAAAATGCCTTTAACTGCAGTCAACCCCTTCAGTTTGCCCTTGGTGAAACCTTGAAAATAAGTGTAGTAGTTTAAACTATGATAGAATTACCATGGTAACACTAGTTCGTGCACAAGATGGTAATTTGGTATTTTGCTTTGAGTTCTTCCTCCTATTATCTAACATTAATTATACTAAAAACCTATATAAAATAAGGACATTTTTTATTATCTGGATATTGTCTACATGGACAAAAGAATAAAAGGAAAAACGAGTCTGACTGCCGGTCAAGGTGGTTGATTGGCATTTCTTTCTTAAGTAGGATGCAATGCAGTTTTTCAGGCTTACCGCTTATGCAACAAGGAAAAATTAAGAAAACAACGAAAAGGTGAAAATGAGATGTGCGTATGTAGGCATTCTCAAATACATGCAACAAACAAGATTAGGATAATACACTGGACACATTACCTACGGCACATGTTTCCTCTATTGTCCAAGTAAACCTATGTTTCATCACTCACCTTCTGAGATCATTAATTGTCATCATCATCATTGACACCTTTTTCCATCTATTTATGGGTTATGGATCATAGATGTAGATTGATGAGTGGTTGAAAATTGTTGGTTTGAATTCCTAATGGCATTCTCTAAATTTCTGTCTGTTAGCCTATAGTAAGTTGATCCTTGATCCTTCTATCCTTTGTCCATGAAATCTACAGCTTTCATGTATGTGTGTGTGTGGTCCTTACGGAAAGTGCTAGGAATTTAGAACTCCCTATCTACTTTCATCTTATTATTTTTAATTTTTAATTTCTGTTTTTATCTTCAGGCTGCCAAGTCTCTAGAGGAAAAACTTAAATTATCTGGGGTTCCTTCTGAGGTACACATCTATACTGGCGTTGGACATGCTTTTATGAACGCCTCGCCTGATGGTGTCAAGAGGAGAAAGGAAATGGGAATAAATGATGAGAACAAGGATGCTGTGGAATTGGCCTGGTCTCGTTTCAGCTCTTGGATGAGTCGCTACCTGTCTCCATGACTCATAAATTTCCTTTAGCATATGGCATGGTGAAAAAAAATCGTAGGAGAAAGAGCTTGTAATCAGACTATTTGCTTTATAAATTGAGTGCCTAGAGGCTTAGATGGATTTACATCCTTGAACCTATTAGTATGGTAACAAAAAAAAGTCGTACTAAAAGACCTGTAATCACCAACTATATATGCTTTGTTGAATAAATTCTAGAGGGTTGGATGGATTTACAGCCTTGAACCAATGACAACAGAGATGGATGGTAGTATGCATGTTAAGATGGTTGCTATATGAATGTCTTGCTTGCCTCCTCTTTTTGCTTTACTCTTTCTGCTTCCCCGAAGGATGTTTCGAACATGGTATTACTAGCTCCAACAACACAGGTTATCGCCCAGAACTACTGATGACATGTTCGAGCTTTAGATTTGCAAGTATCTAATGACGTTAATGGTCATCTGGAGATAATCAGCTGGAAATGATCTTGTCTGGATCGCCTATTTCAAAACTTTTATAGTTCGCGCTCATCTCTGCAAGGTCAAGGTTGGATGTGGAAATGATCCACATTTGACCACAAGTAAACACAACTCTCTAAATCAAATCAATTTGGCTGACGTAGGATAATAATAAGATTCTACTCATTGCCACTTTTTGTAGGGTGCTTCCCACTATTTATTAACCCTTGAGATTGTTTAAGTGGGTCTAATTTCAGTCTCACATAATTCTAATTTTCCTACCATAAAAAAAAAAAAAAGCCAAACAGAATCCTTAGTTGGGTAGAGATGCATTGTTGAGGACAGGCCTAGCATAATTATGGGTGGATTTAACAGCCAATTACATGCTCAATGTAATCTTACTCAGGTTCTAATAGTGGGACTGGCCTAGAAAGAAGGGGGCGTAAATCATCTGAGATGAAAGCAACAGGCAGATTGCAGATAGCAGTTCCTTGGAAAACAGAAGCAAACAGAAGTGGGCCGGAAAGGGGAAGAAGCCCCAGAGAAGCCTATATACTAATGCTCTATAAGGCAGCTCCCTAGACTTGTATTGTGGTCCTTAGGCTTATGGATTGAAAGGGCTCTGTTCCTGACCATTGGGGATGTGTAATGTAAGTGTTTGCCTTCGTTTAAACCACTACGCCTGCATCAAATGGGGACTATTAACCTAAAGACCCAAAGATCGACCTGTGGGTATGTGTGTAATACCGAGGTGCCAACACTTCTTATAGGTTGATTTTATCAGTGAATTCACCCTTTTGCCATACAGGTGTATTCAGTTCAGTAATCAGTCTGTGATCATGCCCCTTCTGTTAATTTTGATTCTGCTTTCTCCACCTTCAAGAATGATCTTTGGGACCCATTTGGATCTGAACAACTGAGTACAAGTCAGAGAGTTGTGCATAAGCATACAGTTCTTCCACCTGCATAAGTTTATGCAGTGTACAGTTCATTTTATTAATTTAATTATTATTATTATTGTTTTGCAACAACCAATTACATGTAACCAAGCCTAACAGAATTAAGGTAACCTGCGTGCAGAATAACTGAGTTCCAAGGATGCAAATGGGGCCTTCGAAACCATCGACGCCACAATTGATAGCAGATCTTGTATACCCTTTCTATGATCTCATGGAAAAACTCCTACTGTTTTTGTGAGATCTGTGAACCTAATTTGACCAATGTTCTGCATCTTGTCTTAGTTTTTCCCCCTAATGAAGACACTCATCGAGAGTATTGTATTGCCTTGAATTTAGGTTTTCTGGGTTAATTTCACATCAGTGAGCATGTTATTGCCTTGAATTTAGGTTTTCTGGGTTAATTTCACATCTGTGAAGCTGGGAGCGTAGAGTATCTGTTTCTCATTTCAGCATCCAAGATCTTCAACATTGACATCACTAGATCATACTTGGGATGCGAACTATGATCTACAAAGAACGTTGTAATGGTCCCATGTAATTCAATGGAACTCCAGCCAGGCACCTTTTTTAATCCTAGGGATCTCATCTGTGTCCATGCCTCCCCTACTCCATCCCATCTTCTCATTGCCGCATAGCTGTGAGCTAATTGCACATAATTTGCAGCATTCACAGGCTTCAGCGCTAGGATCTCTCTTGCAACTACTTCTCCAAGATCTGCATTTCCATTTATCCTACAAGCATCGAGTAGTATCCCTAGAACATCTGCACTGGGCTGTGGAAACATCATTCGAGTGAATTTGTATGCCTCTTCAACCCTCCCGGCTCGACTGAAAAGATCGACGACACAAGCATGGTGCTCCAGTTGGGGCTCAATCCTGAAATCTTCTACCATAGATTGGAATACCCTCAAGCCTTCAGGAACAAGTCCTGCATGACTACATGCAGTGAGAACAGATAGAAACAGGACATGGTTAGGTTTGATCCCTGTCTGCAGAAAATCTGAATACATTCCCAGGGCAGTTTCTCCCTTCCCTTGGCTCCCATATCCTGCTATGGTTACACTCCATGAGACCAAATCTTTCTCTGGCATTTCCTCGAAACACCTTTGCGCGGTTTCAATGTCACCACATTTTGCGTACATGTCTATTAGAGCAGTGTCAACTGTGATGGATGGCTCCATCCCATTTCTGAGCATGAAATTGTGGACCCACTTGCCCTGAATGAGTGCACCCAAGGAAGCACAAGCTTGGAGAAGGGAGACCATTGTGATCGAATCAGGTCTCTGACAGGCCTCTCTCATATCAATGAAGAGTAAAAACGCCTTGCTCAAATGGCCATTTTGGGTATAAGCAGCAATAATTGAGTTCCAGGAGACCACATCTCTACCACTCATCCTATTGAAGAGAGCTTGACATTGTGTCAGATGACCGCACTTTGCATACATTGTGAGGAGAGAGTTTTCGGCTGCAACGTCGACTTGCATTCTCTGCCTGATAATGAAGCCATGGATGGAAGTCCCATGATTGAAGGAAGCAAGTTGTGCTGAAGCTGCTAGAGCACTTGCTATGGTTGCAGTAGAGGGTGGTACCCTTGACATCAACATCTTCTGGAAAATGCGTAGTGCCTCGTCTGCTCTTTCATTCTGAACTAGACCCGAGATCATTGCGGTCCATGAAATGACATCCTTATCTATAATTCTATCAAACAGCTGAAACGCTTCATCTACATCTCCAAACTTCAAATACATGCCCATAAGAGCTGTTTTGATGTGCATATCCGACTCGAATCCAGATATTATGATCTGGGCATGAACCAACTTGCCCAATTCCAGAGAAATCATCTCTGCAGCAGCAGATACAACAACAGACCCAAAAGTCTGTCGATCAGGTTTCATCTCTCCACTTCTCATTCTATTCAACAGATGGACAGCTTCCCTAACATCTCCAGCCCCCGCATAACCAGAAATCAAACAGTTCCACGAAACAACATCACGTAGACACATCCCATCGAATAGTTTCCTAGCACCCTCCACGCTTCCACATCTTCCATACACATTCAACAGAGAATTTACCACAACGAGATCATCTCCGAACCCATAACGAACCACACAAGCATGCACGCATTCCAATCGAAACAGCTCCGAAGCCCCAGAGAGCAAGCCCAGTACAGTAACAGAATTGGGCTCAATTCCTTGGTGCCGCATCTGGTTATACAAGGAAAAGGCGGAATCTGAATCACCCATCTGCGAATAAGCCCCGACAATGGCGGTCCAAGGGACGACGTTTCTTTGGGGCATGTTTTCGAACACCTGGTGGGCAAGGAGGATGTGACCGCATTTGGAGTAGGTGTGAATGAGAGAGGAGGCAATGTAGAGATCGGAAGCGTAGCCGAAGACGAGGATGTGTTGGTGGAGGGTGAGGGCATGAGAGAGGGAAGAGCAGGCCTTGAGGAGAGAGGGGAAGGTGTGGGGGTGTGGAACGGTGCCATTTCTGAGCATGGACGCGTAGGAGAGGAGGATGTCGAAAGTGGCGGGAGTGTGGCGGTTTAAGAGCCTGTTCCATTGGCTAGCCAGTGTTGTGAGATGTAGAGCCAAAGCTGGTTTCCACAAGTTCACAAAAGAAAAGTCTGTTTGTTTGGTTGGGAGAGGGAGAACTCTATGAATAGATTCTCCACGCAAAATCCCAATGTTTGTGAAAAAAGAAAATGGGAGTCCAACTTTTCCAATAGATATGCGGATTTGTATTTCCACATAAAGGAATCAGTGTTTTATCTCCCACGGCATTACACAAACAAGCTTTTAATTTCTCTCAAAGTTTGAAGAGTGTCGACTCTATTGAAGATGAGATTTAAATCAACACCAGCCACCAGCTAACCTTTTATTAGCTTTTGGGTATAGTAGGTTGACCCATCAACAAAATTATTAGGTTGGTCTCTGATAATTTTGTGAAGGATTAGGATCCCGTTTAGTACTAATGGCTTATTTATTTGTATGAAGTTCATAGGAATTGAATGCAAAGTAATGGTCAAATGAGCTCCACCGATGATTATTGGAGATGAGTAAAGATTATATGAGTTGATGAAAAAAAAAAGAAATAAGCTAGCAACGTAGATGCAATTCTCACTTTCCTAGGATTCGGAATACTAGGGTGGTTGCAAAGTATTTATTTCCCCCCGCTCTTTGATTGGGAGACAATTTGATTGTCATTTATGAAAATTCACATTTGTTTCTTCATTGTTAACGATTTTTAGAAATAGAAGTCTTATGATTTCTATATATTCAATTATAAGAAACAATGAGTCCCTTACAATTCCTTATTGTTCTTTTTTATTTTTTCTTTGTGCAAAGGGAAAACAGAAAAGCACGAAACTTTACGTGGGTATTGTAAATGACTGAAAGTGTAAAATAATATTGATAATGTGGCAATTTCCTTTTCCACATTAATTGAGAATCTTATTTTACCGCATTTATGCCAAAACCTCAAGGCACTAGTAGTTGTGGCATAAATATTTTTCAATATTTTTCTTTGGATGAAACCCACTCCTCAACAAACAGTGTATAAAATATTAAGCACATCAAATGGTATTATAGCCCATAGTTTAGATCCTCAAACTCTGGTGTGTATAGAGTGTGGAAACTTTGAAAACCCAATGTCAATTGTTAATATCCTGGTCAATGTCAAAATAAGATCCATGCTAATCCAAGCAAAGCATACATAAATCCACACAATATATTTATTGTTTGAAAGAGTGATCACTGAGCAGCCATCAATATTTGAATATTTCTTAGTTGATAAAATATATTCCCTACAATTTCTCTATTCATGATGCATTTTTTTTTTAGATAACATGGGTACGACAGAGGTCTTTGACCTAACCGGACTAATCTCATATGTCGCCTGCTAAACCCACACAAAACTGATGATAGGGTGTACCTTAACTGCTCAACACATATTACACTCACCCTTTTACCAAAAACTAAAATTACATACACCACCGGATCTTACCATTTCTACTTTTTAGGGCCCGTTTGGTAATTTTACTAATATAGTCAAGTAAAGTAAAGTTAAGTTAAACATCCCATCAAAAAGTATTTTTTACCAAAATTCCCACCATTTTTTCCAAAAAAAAGTAAAAAATCAACTACATTTATTCACTAAAAGACAGAAAAACTCCATTCCTATATACAAAAAGTCAAAAATATTCTATTTCAAATAACTAAAAACAAAATACAATTATAACTCATTTATATTTTATTAATTCTTTTCATTTCACTCATTCCATTTTATTTTAAAAGTAAATTACCGAAAGGGCCAAGGAAAAGAAGACTCTGTCAACATCATTCCTAATTGGATCCAAGATCGACATTTGATAATTAAAGTAGGCAAGTATTAGTCATAGGCAAAGAAGAACAGTCCTGTGACCAATTCACCATACACGTGGCATACAGGTGAGGTAAGGGGATCCCTGTTTCAATCGGATATGGACCACAATTATAAAAGCTATTCAATATAATGACAATGAGCATACGTCTGTCTGACTGTCAGCTTAAATGAGTGTGATACTTCTCTTTTGTCAAGATATATTGTTCTAGTGACCTAGAGGAGATACTATGAATCTAAATGTATGTCAAGATATATAGTTTATTTTCTAGAATTGATGCTTGAGTTAGTAGGAAGCATATTTAATGGGGTTTCATCCACAGTGCACTCACAAAAACCTTGTCCTTTGTTTTATAGTTTAAGGGATTTGTTAAAGATAGTTTTATCATCGTTTCACATTAGATCTCCTTGATCTGATTTCTAATCGATGGGATAGCTTCTGAATGATGAGGAAGTTGATAACAACAATTTTCTTTGACCATTCTTTTGGAGGTAAGCATAAATTGAATGGTGATCACAGTAATATTCTGTGTGCTAAGACTAAAAATAACTTCTACTTGCTATTTGTAGGTTTTAATATAGAGATCTCACAAGTACTGTAACTTGATTAAAGGGAAAGGATCTCAATTTATACAACGAAAAACAGATGAATTCAAATTCAAAATTCTATTTTCCTCGCATATTTCTCCTAACAATATTCCTCTTGTATCTCTAAAAAACACACAAGACATTCAAATATAATCCTAATTTCCTTTCTATTTTAAAACATAATGATATCATGATTTGCTTTTTTCAAGACAATGTCTTTAGTTTTTCACATTTTTTTTTTGGATGAGGTACTTTTCCATTTTTCCAAATTACTAAAATGCTCTTTTTGTTTTAAAATTGGTTAGGGTTTTAACTTGTTGCTTTAATTCCCTCTTTCCCTTTCACTAGCAATTACCAAGGCCGCTGATGGCTACTGGTTGTTGTCGATGGTCATTGAGAGAAAGTCATTGGTGAAGGAGAAAGGAGGAAGAGAGGGTTGTCGGCAACTATTAGTGGTTGTCAGTGAAGGGGAAGGAAGAGGAAGTGAGGAAAAGGAAAAACGAAACAAGAGGAAATGAGATGAATTATACAAAACCCTAGGCCCTTTCTTAAAAAAATATAGGGCATTTAGTCATTTAAAAAAATTGGGAAAAGGTCATCGGTGATAGGTGTCAACTGCTTAAAAATAACAAAGTGAAATTCGGAAAGTCTTGAAACTATTTTGAGAGAAAATCTTAGTGTTCTTTTTTGAAAACTTAAAGAAGTTAGGTATGCATTTTTAATTTTTTCGATAAAACAAAATCTCAAACAACCCTGAATCTCTCTTGGTATCTAACTTTCATTGTGTGTCTTGCATAGTTCATCACTGTCGTAATTTGCTCATTTTAGGTTTATGCTGATGATCCATAGTATGAGATTTGTCAATTATTTTAGAAGTACTCATCGTGCAAATTAACAAACATCATGAGGCTGTGAGGTCTAAAACATGTGTATGAGAGGATGATTAATTTTTATTCAAGAGAGAAAATGACAGTAAATCATTGTAGAAGCATAAGAAGTAGCACCATGGTAAGATTGATGGGAGATAACTATCGAACATGTCGTGATACCATATATAAATTTCACTTAGTTTTATTAAGAATAAGGACCCTAATTTACGGAAAAAAAAGCAGATGAATTCAAATTAAAAAAATGACTTTCCTCATCTAACTCTCCTACATGCCACCTCTATAGTAAAAACAAGGGTTGCTTTGTTGGTTGGTACTTCGTTTCTCACTAACTACCTAGGGTTGATCCTCAAGTTTCACTTTTTATAAGAGCAGTCGTTTTTCATCATGGCATAGACTTCTCTTCTTGCAAGAGCATGCTTTTTTTCCCATACCCAGGGTCTCATGGGTTCTCGTCCCCTTGGTTGGGTATCAAGAATAAATAAATATATAAAGAGAGATAAAAGGGAAAATCTCTCCTTTAGAATCTCTACCATTCTATTTTCCAAAAATGACTTCTCCCTTAATTATTGCATTTTTGCCAAAGGGCCATTTTTATAAAAGGCAATTAGACATTGTCTTCAAAAGGGAAAAACTATAAACTCCAATTCTACTCTATATTATGCTGTCCATTGCCTATTAACTCAAATTCTCATAAATTGGTACTTACTACAGTTTCACTCACTTCCAACAATTAAGTTAGATTACATCATCATTAATATTTCAACAATAAAATCAATAAAACTTCTAAGACCCTAAAACCTAGTGCTAATATTATCTAATCAGTTTCCTAAAAATATACGCTATCTTTTCAAAGCCCTTTCTTTGAGCCATTACTATTTTGTATAGATAGCATTTTTGTTTGTAAGAATTCTTATGGGGTGGTTTTATGAATTTAAAAGATATTGTTACACACATGACTTTAGAAATATATTCAAATATAATATAGCATTTTGTAAACTAAGATATTGAGGGTTTTATAAGTTAATTAAGAAAGACTGGAGAATATAAAATCCTTGTGGCACAACAGCTATCAGTGCTGTCCAGGATTTCTAATACATAAAATCTCTGTCAAAAATATCTCCAAACCTAACAACCCTTCAATAGAGGAATTGTGATTTTGTGGTTGGGCCACCAAGAACTGGAGAATTACCTCTAGTCATCCTTCTAAATCCATCCGTCAGGTCTACCCACCAAAATAAATCACTCTAAGGGCACGTTTGGTAACGAGAGAGGAATCATCTTTACAGATGATTCCTTGGTGCCATGGAATTAGGCTTTCATCATTGAAAAATTATGAGAGAAAGGATTCATTGGATTACACGTTTGCCTAGCACAGAGGAATTTGCGATGATCTCTTCACATTCATGTTTGGAAAGCATATCAAATTCCACAGAAAACAAAACTAATGAGAAAAAATGCTAATTTATTTTGAGAAAATCTTAGGAAGATTCAATTATACAAAGCAAACAAGATCTTAATAACACCAAATCATAAAATATAACCCATGATACCAAATCAATATTGAACTCATGACACCTAAAAGCATGACCGAGAGAGCAAATCGTATGCAACATCCATTCCTAGTTTCTGTCATAGAAACAATATGATAATTGGCTTCTAGAAAACTGATATCAAGAAAACTGATATAACATAAGTTAATGCAGTCGTATATGTATGGATTCATGTAATCCTCAATACAAAACATAAGACGATGATTAATTACTCTGTAGCACTACTATCCAGGATAACTGCTGCACATTCTATCCGGGATAACTGGGGCACATTACCAGATGGCTTCCAATAATGAGAAAGCAATAACCCTAAGGGGTCGTTTGTTTCGTGTGAAAGTGATTCACATGTGTAAATGACCCACATGTGAGTCACATGTGGATCAGATTCCACCGTTTGTTACTAGCATAACTTTTCACATGTGAATCTATGAATAAATTGTAGATTGTTTGATGATATCTCAACATCCAAGCAACATCAATGGTTGAAAATTGGACACATGACCGTGTTTGAGCTTCTGAAGAATATGAATGGTCTTGATTTTACAAGTGGGTCCCAGAAAAATAAAAAAAATCATAAAAGGCGGACTGCTATATGTTAGTAACAATAGATTAATCCAACGGCTGTGATTATGTTGATGATATCTCAACCTCCATGCATCATCAACGGTTGAAAATTGGACACATGACCGTGTTTGAGCTTCTTAAGAGAATGAATGGTCCGGATGTTACAAGTGGGGCCCAAAAAAAAAAAAAGTTGGACTGCTCATAATGGCACTGTAGCAGTCCGCCTTGTAACAATGCTGTGTGAATCATTTTCACACCTCTTAGGGTGTGAAAATCTAAGGCACAAAAGGGGCTATTTTTCACGCCATTTACATAGCTACTTTACATATGTTAATCAAAATCATACCAAACAAACATGATTTATATATGTGTATCCATTACCCATGTGATTCAATTACATATGTAAATGAAAAAAACAAACGTCCCCTAAACACAAATTCCTTCATATCCAAATGTTATAACTCTCTAAAATAATCATCCAAATTCATGTAAAAGAACAAAGAACCCAAATTCAACCCAAGATCTCTGATGAACAAATGGCATCAGATTCTGATGATCCTTGCAAATAGGGCTAGGCGACAGAGAAATGGAAATGGGGCTAGAACAAAAGATGAGGGGTTGGGTTTCGGTGTTAGGTTTGGGTGAGATAGAAAGGGGTTTCACATTGGGGCTGGGTTTAGAGAGAGAGAGGCTGGGAGCTCTAGATATGGGGGAGAGAGAGGGAGTTTTGGCATGTTGGATTTTGGCTAGAGAGATAGAGGGGGAGAGTGAGACAGACTTATGTACAAACTAGAGTAGGCGGCGTTGCAGAAGGCAAAGGAATGAGATGGAGCAGCTTTACTTGGGAAGGAGATCGTCTCTCACAGGTAGGGCACAATCGATTTTCTTCACTAGACAAAACGGTTCAAATAGTCCGCTTTTAAAATCAATGATATATTCATTCCATGGGGGGAGGTCAGATCCGAGATATCCTCTCTTCCACAGAATCTCAAAGTATTCAAGGAGGAAAATGTGGGGTGAGGAAAAATTACTAAACCTGAATTTTCCTTACTTGCAAGGAAAGATAGAGAGGATTTGTCTTTTAGGATGGTTACCAAACATGCCCTAAGGGCCCGTTTATTTATTAGAATTCATAGAATTCATGTTTGGTGGTTGTCTGAGAATTTCAAATGGTAGTATTTAAAATGCTGCCAAATTCTGGAATTCTAAATTCGTTGTTTCATTCATGGCCTGAATTCTTGCCTGAGCTCTCGGAATGCCGTTGTCCTTCTCCCGGAATTCCTGTGCCAAGTGAGATTTTCAAATCCTCCTTGTTAAAGTGGTTTTTCAAATACTGAGTTTTTTGGGATTTCAAATGCTTGAAATTTCAAATGCCCATAAATTATGGTAATGAAACACAGAATTCCCATCAGGAATTCTGAATTCTCAGAAAGCCTGAATTCTTGTTAGGAATTCTAATAAAAGAATGGGACGTAATTGTGCCCTTCATGTATTGGCCTTTTCTTGATTTTACTCATGTATTGGAAATGGATCCCCTTCTTGGACCAAATAGAAAAACCCTATTTAGACCAATAAAAAGGTGCAACATAGGGAGAGATGTCACATCTAGTCTCTTCAAATTTTTTTTTCTATCTCTGGAAAAATTTACTTCCCCCATATGCACCTCCAGATTAGTTGTTCCAAATAGGGAATCCGGATAGTCATGTGTTACACGACTGGCACACGTGAAGTATGTGGATTATTGAGGAAAGTGTTTGTACTGCTGTGCCGCGTACGGTCGATAGTGTTCGTGTCATATGTGTGATCAAAAGTGGCCGACATACTTTCACAAGTCATCTTCTTTTCCAACTGCTATCATTTAATCTGTGCTTAAGTCAACGAGAACGAATCTCAGTTTGCTGGAGTTCTCCAACATTAAAAGCACCACCCATACAACTTGTCCTGATTGATTGAATCCATGCAGCGGTTGTTGCCTGGAATCCCCCTCTACTTGCATTAGCATAAAATAAAACAACACTTTCGCACCAAGTTCAACAAAACCGATATTTTTGACAGTGCATTTGCGTGTCAAACATCATCTGCAATTAATGGTTGCCGATTACTTGTTTCCACATTCTATCTCTCTGTTTATGTCTATCTAAGACGTTTTTATTGACTCGGTCCACTACGGAACCCAAGAACAGACAAGTTAACCGAATTCAACAAAAATTGATTTCGGTCAGGCCACAAGACTACAAGAGAGAGACGTATCACAAACAACAAGGGAAAAAAAGAGAGCATATTTCACCACGTTATCAAAACCATGCACATAAGGAAAGGAAAATAAACACACCCTCTATCCACAAAGACAATTCAACTGTCATTATTCAAAAGAAAGCAATGTAAAGAAAGAACAGAATCGTGTCCTATTTGTCTTTGCAGGAGAAAAAGGAAAATAACATTGAAACCAAAATAAAGCTTTGTATAATTTCATTTTTCTAAAAATAAAAATTAAACAGAAAAAAAATTAAAATAAAATTAGATCAAATAAAATTTTATTCAATTTGGAGGATAGTTCGGATTGCTGCTGCCGCTGTTGGTGGTGGTGGCGGTCGCGGTGGTGGAGGTGGTATTATTGTTGGCACCACCTATAATTGAAGAGATGGCAGCTGCTAGAGCGGCGGTGAAGTTCGGATCGGCGGTGATTGCTGCGGTTGCTGCACTCACGGTATCAGAGAGTGATGGCGGCTGGGCTTGCGCGAATTGGGTGGAGCCAATGTTGGGTGACATCTGAAGGCCTGAGAATTTGGATTGATTATAGAGCGATTGGCCGAAGATCTGAGGTATGGGTGGAGTTTGGGATGATCCAAATCCTTGAGGTGGGTTTGGGAAGGGCACTTGGAATTGGGTGGGTGGCCTTTGGAACTGCAATGGGCTAGGGGAATGGGTGAGGTCTAATGTCACGGTAGGAAAAGGCGCAGAAGCAGATATGGTGGCCATGTTTGATGAGCAAGGCAAGAGGGTTCTAGCCAAGAAGTTGGGGTTCATTATCCCATCTGAACTCGACATCGATCCTGACAGCAGCATACCCACAGCAGCCGATGTGGTCGATGCCATGGCCATTGCTGCAGGGGGGAGTGGGTGGTTGTGGTTGCCTTCATATGTGGTTATAAGGATGGTTCGATCTTCCGCGCATCGTTGGACCTGTTGGGTTGCACAATTCAGATTAACTAAGTTCAATCTCTCAGCTGATTTAAGATAAATGAATGTGCCATTTCGGCAATGGAATGCAATTGGAGTTGAATTGGAGAAGGCAATATACCTGTTTGCGAACAGGACACCCAGCTGCCATGGTGCACCGATAATAAGCTCGCGGGCATGGATTTCCCTTCGCCATCTTTTGACCATATTTTCTCCATTGACATCCATCCGTGATCTGAAATGGGAGATTGATTGCAAACTAATTAGATTTCAGTTAATCAAACAGTAACTTTAGAAAGATTTGGATGAGTGTGTGCAAGTGATTGGGACTGGACTATGATTGATTATTACCATGGGTGCTTCTGATCGAGCTCGAACGGAGACGCGAGCTTTTCTCATGGTGGCTTCTGAGGAGGATTGATCGACATTCTTAGATGTGGGTAATTTGGGAAGTTTGTTAGGAGCCCAGCCTTGGGAGGATTGATCTGGGCTTTCTTCTCTGCGAACTCTGCCGTCCCCGAAATCGGTTTTGTCATGATCCAAAGGAACTATCTCTCTGCTATTGATGTTATTCTTGGACACCACTTCGGCATTGTTGTGGGGGGAACCGGCTCGGTCTCGACTTCTCCCTTCTGAGGAAGATTGAGAAGGTTCATCTGTTTCTGCTGTGGCAGCTGGGCCTAAATCCATGAACTGCCTCGGCACAATGAATCCACCTCCATCACCACCACCACCTCCTCCTCCAAGATCATGCTTCTTTTCATCCATCTCTTGATCAGCAGTCTGGAAGAATAATCAACAAATGTCAAATTAAGTTTCCATCAAAGAAGAAAAAACAAAAGAAAAAAAAAGTTCAAGCAAGTTTGTAATTGAAATCATACCTCATTCTCTCCAGGACTTTGGTTTTTGTTGTTCTCTTGTTGCATCAACGATACAAGGTGCATCTGCAGAGCATTGTAGTTGTGGCTTACTTGACTAAGCAAGCCTGTCAACCTCTGGTTCTCTTCATTGATGCGATCTAGCTCTGCTTGTAACGTCGTTAACTGAAAAAAAATGAGAGAATTCCAAATGGTCAGGGAAGTGGAATAGAAAATCCAAGAAACTCTCAATTACCCATTACACGGCTATGGATCTGTTACAAGAATTTCCAATTTTTAGAACAACCCAGTGATCCAATCAAACCATACCTCACTTTTTTCTTGTTTATCATCCGCATTCGGTGACAACCCATCATCAATCGTCGACTGATCGCTGCCCGTGTTTGCAGTGAGAAGGCGTAGACCAGTCTGCAGAAGTAATAAATTGCAATTCAGCAATTGACAAACAACAAATACAACTTCGAAGGGCAAAAAAGAAAAGAAAGGGATGATGATGTTGATGATGAAGAAGAAAAAGAAGATAAACCCAATACGAATGACTTACATTTACATCAAAATCCAATCTTGTTGCAGTCTCATTCGACTCCTCCTTCTTGATAATATTATTGAGACTGGATGACTTCCCATCAGATTCCTGCAACCGTGTCGTCTTATCCGAGAAGAAATCCATCTCGTCAACTCGCTTCTTATTCCGTTCTTCATCCACAGAAGCCGCCCCGGAATCGTCGTCTCTGCAATTGAGATAGAACCTATGGTTTGAGTCCATGGGATCGCGCTTCCGCTTCGTTTGGATGCCGGAGGAGGCCAGAAACGAAGTGGGTTTTGTCAGGAAGAATCCAATCGAGTCCGAATCAATGCTAAGTCCCCCTCCTTTGTCCATAAAATCTAATAAATATCAAACAAAGAAGCAGAGAACGAACACAAATGCCTCTTTCTGAACTTGTGTGGAGTTTTGTCTTCTCTCTTTGAATGAAGTCTAATTTCTCTCTCACTCTTTCTTTCCTTCCATTTCCATTGAGCCAATGGCAAAGGCAATAAAAAGGGCAGGAGTTTGAATATTGGGATCGTCCTGACGTGAGATGGTGCGTCAGTTGACTGACAGGTGGCGGGAAGAGAACACGGTTCGTACACGAGGTGGTGGTGGAGGTGGGTTGGGGGGGAAGTCCGGGTCCTTCCTTTTAACAAAGTAGGACGCAGTGTAGGACGAGTGAAGTGAGTCAGTGACTCGGAGGATGCAGACTCGGTGGGTAGGGGAATAATGAGAGGAGAGGACTCAGGGGGTCAAAAGGGTGAGATGGACCAGAGCGAAGGGTACGGCGGTTCTGGTGTGAACTGTGAAGCCGGGTCTGGTCAACGATTTTGACGACTTAAGGGAGACGGCCGTGGGGCCCAGAGAGGGCTCCACGCCACCCGAGGTTTGACGGCACGTGGGAGAAGAAGCGAGAGATCTTCTGGAGTTGGTACATTTTTCCTTGCTTTCCTCCTCATTTGGTTGACTCTTTCGGTGTCCAGGTGGGACCGGTTCCATTGCTGCGATTATGACTAACTCTCTCTCTTTTTTTTTTCTTTCCCTTCTTTTTTTAAGCCTTTCTTCTTTCTTCTCTCTAAGATATTTAAATTTGAAAAGGGAACGTAGTATAGTTACTGGTAGTCTTTGAATTTTCATTGGACAGGAAAGGACCCATCAATGTATCAAGTGGGTTGGGTTGGTCACCTTTCTTTGGTGTACAAAAGGTACTTGTTCAACACTTGAATGAGATTGAATGGAATGGCATGACGGCTAGGATTAGCTGCAGATTGTGGGCATTGTTGGGACATGACATGCTCTAGATGGAGAATTAGGGATGGCAACGGGGTTGGTTTTTATTTATTTATTTATGGTTCAGCCTAAAATCGAATCCAACTTGATTAATACATGCTCTGCTCTATTTCTGACCCAATTCTCAACTAGTTTAGGGTTTGTGATATCAAATTAACCTGACCCGTCGCAGGGTTTATTAATCTTTTAATTTATAAAATTATTTAGGAAGTTTTTCATAGACAACTAGTGATTCAAACCCACCTCGAATGTAGAAGGGCGTGTGTTGGGGTGGGATGCAAATCAAAGTGCAGCCAAAATCAGAAATTGCCGTGAACACGACTGGAGTCAAAATTGAGAAAGCCATGCCTGCCGCGAACCTGATCGGCACCAAATCTGCCCTTAGTAGAAGCGGGTCAGGTGGTCACCCATTTATCCCGACCCATGGCCAGCCTATGGGGAACACTAGATCTAAAGCATAAAAAAACTGAACCAGGTTACAATTTGATCAATGTGTGGACATGTCTAACATCCACAATGTGAAATAACTTATTTTGTATGTTGGGGCTCATCTTCAACAAATTCAAGCCATTCACACTCACCTGTACTTTGGATTGATGTTCATCCCAATCTCGCTCATGTCACTATTAAACCACTTAATGTGATATTCAGATCGCCGTCGATTCTTTGGATCCCTGGCATATACAAATCTAATCTTGCTAGGGAGAACCCTTCAACAAAAGGGGGCAGAGAAGAATGTTGGACTGGATGAATGCAGTGAATCAGATTACTGGGACCCTCCATAGAGGTTCACCAGATGGAACCCACTTGTCACGGTGCACTGGACAACTTACCTGTGGATTAAATTGGCCCAGCATTTCCTGATTTACTTTGATGGAGGATGGTGCAATCTGAACAAACACATCCTCCCCAAGCAAAAGGGATGTAAGCAATTCACAAGCTACCAATGGGACAATAATACCATACCCCAAATTTGAACACTTTAGCTCTGACTTGATATTTTGTGACTATGAAATAACAATAGGGATCACTTCGGACCTATTTGTTTCTATGAATTTGAATTCCTAGAAATCCATTGTCAAATAGTTTCGAACAAAAGAACAGTAAAAAATAAAAAGGTGAACGATATATAACATGGAAATATAAATGAGACCCTCATTTTTCTAGAATTTGATTTACTAAAGTGATGGAGAACAATCTCACTTTGATTCTATCTTCATTAGAGGGGTGATTATATTTTAACTTTTTACCACATATCCAAGTACAGTTATTTGAACTCCATGAAACAAATGGGTCTTTTGGGTTTGTGAGGTACATCCAAACAGGTCAAAATTCCCATGCTTGGGCATTGAGACGGCCTTCTCTTTTCAGCTCTCCAATTGAATGGGCGATGTTTTATTTAGATTGTGATAGCAAGTAAAAGTGAAAGGACGACATGAAGATAAGTCAACAAACGGCCATGTTACTTGTTTAATTTTTCCAAGTCACGTTCGTTCCAAAAAGTCATTTAATTGACAGCTTCGTGTTGTTGAAACTGAGCTACTTAATCACGAAAAGTAAACGTTGAATCTGAAAGTTTGAGTGTAAAATTGAAGACCAAGTATCCCAAATTCCATTCTAGCGTAGAAAAATCGATTCCCTTTTCGTCATTCATTAATATAGTCTTCATTGGGTAATTGAACAGTCATTGTCCCAATCAGAAACAGAGTTTGGATAGAGAAGGGAAAAGTAAGTTACCAGTGATACATGTACAGAAGAAATACACAAGAAAAGATACGAGGACAGACTGACGGAGTTGTTAATATATACATGGCAAGAAATTTGTTAGAGAGGTACAAAGGAAATGAGAATTTGATTTTTTCCCTATTTAGGATGTAGTCTTCCTAATAAAGGTATAGAAAATTATTTTAGATGAAGTGTATCTGAAATTTTTTATATGGTATTAGAGCCATCGCCCACTTATAATATTACGTTTAGTTCCGCCAAGATCCCAGTCCTTTAACTTTCATATATTTCCCCTCAAATACATAAATCAATCAAGTGTTACAAGCTGATCATCATCTTCGTCAAGCCGCACAATGATTGCTTTCAAAACAATTACAATAAATTTGAATTAGTGAGGCCACTGCAATGTCAGGCTTAAAAAAAGAGGGTTGCAACAACAATAGGTCCTATAATAGAGATGGTGATATCTAGCAAAAGGTGTTGATATATAATACAATATACCAAAAGAGAAAAAAAGACCTATTATATATATTATATATATATATATATAAAATGTCCTGTAATTTCTTATTATGAAAAGAGATTTTATTGCTAGAGGGGGTCAAGGATAAAAGAGAGACATGAGGGCTTACATAAGGGCACGATTGTGTGACAAATTTTTGCAGTAAGGGTAATGTTTTCTTTTGGAAAACTGATTTTTCATACGTTTGGTGCAACAATTCTCTGTGGAAATCACTACAAGAAATTTGGGGTTTAAGGACCACACAAATTTGTCCCAAAATGTACATATTTCGTCACCGAAATTAATTAAGAAGAAAATTTTTCGTCATCTGTTTTGTTGCAAAAGCTTTGTCGCTAAAAGGTATTGGAGACGAAAAAAAAATTCGCCATTGAAAAAGATAAATTTGTGACGATTTTTTTTTCAATGACGAATTTTTTTGTCTCCAATACACTCTGTTGGAAACATCCTTGTAAGTAATTTTTTTTCGTCACTAATACACTCTGTTGGAAACATACTTGTAAGTAATTAGTAACAAAATATTTTGTCATTAAAGGAAGAAATTAGAGACAAAAATATTTTGTCATAAATATAAAAAATAGAGACGAAATAATTTTGTCGCGCTTAATATAAAGGATGTCACAGCCCTGCTAAACTCAAGGACTTCCTAGGAGGTCACCCATCCTAATACTGCTCCCGCTCGAGCACATTAACTTTGGAGTTTTTACGATTTCTGGGGCCACACGGTTTTAGAAGGCCTCATGTTAAATTAATACGGGGTTTAACTTATAAGCCCATGGTTAGGACTTGGATATTTCCGATGCGGGCTAACGGAGACTCACCATTTGAAGCCCGTGGTTGACACGCTACGCCCCGTGGTTAACGGTACCGCTCGGACCAAGATCTCACATTCTCCCCCAATAGAAATAGAGTCGTCCTCGACTTTGATACCAACTGTCACAGTCCCGCCCAACTCAACATGAAATTGTCCGCTTTGGCCCACGTGCACGCGGGAGGACTTCCCAAGAGGTCACCCATCCTAGTACTGCTCCCGCCCGAGCTCGCTTAACTTCGGAGTTCTTACGATTTCTGGGGCCGCACGATTTTAAAAAGCCTCATGCTAAGTTAATACGGGGTTTGACTTATAAGCCCAATGTTAGGACTTGGATACTTCCGATGCGGGCTTACGGAGACTCACCGTTTGAAGCCCGTAGTTGACGCGCTACGCCCCGAGGTTAATGGTACTGCCCGGACCAAGTTCTCAAAGTAGCAGAGACTGAGAGAGGTAAAGTGTACATGGCGGTGGCGGACTCCTGGATAGAGGATGATGGGCGCAGATGATGGTGATTGGTGTTGGTGGGGCCACGTCTGAGAGTTCTAGGCTAGAGAGATTGAGAGAAGTAGAGATGAGAGGGATCACTGATCAGGGATGGGCCTGCACTGCGTGTGTTGATGGATGGTGATGATGATTGATGGGGGCCAATGGACTATGGGGTTGCTGCCTGAGACAATGGGTGAGAGATGTTGGAAAAGGGTTTTGGAAAATGGGGAAAATGGTTATTCTCTCCTCTTCTAGAAAAGGATTTTGGAAAATGGGGAAAATGGTTTTGGAAAAGAGAGACCGGGATAGATGGAGGGACAAAGGGGGAAATGGGTTTTGGAAAAGGGGCGTTGGATTGGGAGGTGGGGGATGGACGTTAGGGCCTGGGGGGGGGGGCATTTTAGTCCTTTTTAAGGCTTTTCCAAAGCAATACTTGTAAGAGAGGAATAGACTCAAGTGCAAATGAAATCGGCGCCTTATTTTGTTGGCCGAAATATTTTCGTCTTCCATAACTTATCCTTATTAGTGACGAATTACGTTCGTCACAAAAATAAATTATATTTTGTGACAAAAATGTTCGTCTCCAATGAGCTAAAATAATTCGCGCCAACGCAAATGAAATTAGCGCCTTATTTTGGTGACCAAATATTTTTGTCTTCCATAACTTATCCTTAATAGTGACGAATTATGTTTGTTCTAAAAAAAAATTATATTTTGTGACAAAAATGTTCAGCTTCAATGAGTTAAAATAATTCGTGCCAAAGCAAATGAAATTGGCGCCTTATCTTGGTAACGAAATATGTTCGTTTTCCATAGCTTATCTTTATTGGTGACGAATTACGTTCGTCGCAAAAACAAATTATATTTTGTGACAAAAATGTTCGTCTCCAATGAGCTAAAATAATTCGTGCCAACGCAAATGAAATTGGCGCCTTATTTTGGTGACCAAATATTTTTGTCTTTCATAACTTATCTTTATTAGTGACGAATTACGTTCGTCACAAAAACAAATTATATTTTGTGACAAAAATGTTCGTCTCCAATGAGCTAAAATAATTCGCGCCAAAGCAAATGAAATTGACGCCTCATTTTGGTGACTAAATATGTTCATCTTTCATAACTTATCCTTATTGGTGACGAATTACGTTCGTTGCAAATAATTTTTTTTTTTGTGACAACAATGTTAGTTTCCAATGAGCTAAAATAATTGGCGCCAACGGAAATGAAGTTGGCGCCTTATTTTTGCTGACGAAATTTGGTTTTCATCACCTATACTTTTGAAAAAAATGAAAACAAACGACAAAATTTATATTTCATCCTCCTTGGGTGTTCTTTTAAGACAAAAAAATTTCGTCATCAAATTTCGTCACAACAGCCTAGATTTCTTATAGTGAATGCTTTTTCGCCATGCCAACATTTTCCTTGAATAGCCTGGAAATAGAGTTTCTATGGGGGGAGGGTATGGGAAGTCCATTCCCGCAGAAAACTTCTCCCCTCTTTATTATTTCATTTCCTCATTCCCCTCTTTAATACTAATTTTCAATTAGGATTCTGCAGCCGAACCAAACAACATTAGCACCAATTCATCGAGGAATTTTTTTTTTCACCAAATATGAATTTCTAACTTCTGCAGAAATTTTTTACGCGGTATTTTAAAATCGAAGACTTTGCTAATCATGTAGCAATTTCATCTTTACATAAAAAATGCCTGTAAACAAACGTGCCCTAAAATCAACCAACAAGAGCGCTGTTGAGTGACATGAAAATATATAGTTGATGAAATTAATGAGGTGAGAGATCAAAGAGATTACAATTAAATTTATTAAATTGGGATATAATCCTCTTCAAAAAGTTATATCGATCGGAAGTTTTGTTGAAATGTTTACACTACTAGTCATGTAGACCCGATTACCCTACCTTTGACCCTTAAATTAATTCTAAATTGTCCAAATTGAATGAAGCTGAAGTTCAAAATTAAGTCCGAGGGGTTGAATGGAAACTATAGTCTAATTAGTAATAGTGGATTAGTTTAAGATTTGAAATAGAGCTCTGACCTTAAATTCTAACTTACAATTAGTTTGTTGGGTAAAATTATAAAAATCTCTTATTTCATATGGTACTTAGGTCCCACAGCCCAACTTTGCACACCGCCTAGTGAGGTCCACTTGGGGGACCGCACATCATTGGATAGAATGAGGAAGAAAAGATCATTATAAGTAGGGCCATAAAAATATCAAATCTGGGCTCATTCTCATGCCACTAACGCCCTTAATTCACGACCCTCAAGTTTAACAAATTCATTTAAAAAATAATTGTTCATCAATACAATAGTCTAATGCATTTGAATTGGTGCAATCCTTGCGGGGGGGGGGGGGGGGGGGGGGGGGGGGGGATTATTAGGTTGGATCTACTACGTTGTCCTGACTGTAAGTGTCATGCTTGTGGCCTCCTTTTAGAAGGCCGTTGGGTCCTATGAGCATCCGCGTAGAGCGAGAAAGGGTGGGCCCTTTTTTAGAAGGCCGTTGGGTCCGACGAGCATCTGTATAGAGCGAGAGAGGGTGGGGGAAACTTTTAAGAACTGTGTATAGAGAAGTGGATAAGTCCCACATAAAAAACATGTTAGTTTTGATATTGGGTATATTTGTGTGTGACCTCACCTTAACCCCATAAGAGGTCATTGAAAACTGTTCAGTTAGATTTGGTTGAAACCCCATGAGCTAAAATGGACAATCTTATGTGGACAGCAGGCTCGGGTCGTTATAGATGGTATCAGAAGCGATGACGACACTATTTTTTGGCGGGGAAGTATGTCATGCTTGTGGCCCGACTGTAGAATGGTGTTGGGTCCGACGAGCATTTGCGTATAGAGAGAGAGCCTACATAAAAAACATGTTAGTCCTGATCCTCCGCATGAGGCCTTTTAAAACCGTGCAGAAAGATTGAATTGTAATCCCACGAGACAAAGCGGACAATATCATGTGGATAGTAGGCCTGGATCGTTGCAGTAAGACAGTGGGCATCATGCTCACAGTGTCTATATATATACATGTGCACACTTAGGGTTTCATGGGACGTATAGTAACTCTAAAAATAAGATTTTATTTTATGATTTAGAACTTATTAACATATTAAAGCATTTGGTAAATCTCTAATTGTATTTTCAATCTTTAGTGCTTATTTACAAATTAGAGGTTATACTTTGAAAAAAGTAAGTAATTGGTGAGCTGCTCTCTCTCTTTTTTTTAATCTTTTTTTTAAGCTAAAATAGATGGAGGTGGACAATGCAAAATCTACCAGTATTTTGGGAAAAATGACTTCCTAAAATCTTCCTACATATATATATATATATAGAGTATTGATTTGCGCGACTCACGCACTGGATCAGTGTGTGGACCTCAATGTGGGGCCTCACCTAGGATTGGAACTGGGGCGGATCAAAAGATCTCTCTTGGCCGTCCATCTCTACAAAAAATCAGCCCAACTCTCACTTCTATCATCTTCATCTGGGCCCCACAAGTCTAATGGTGTACTGTCCATTCAGATGGATGTGTAGTCGATCCAACGGTGTACAGTATATCAGATGGGGTGCAAAGGTGGGCCCCATGTGAAATTTAAGGGTGTGTGTATGGTCCATTTGAATGGGCCTTCAGGTGGGCCCCACCCTCCGTGCGCAAGATGCGCACGAGGTGCACCTGATACTTCTTTTATATATGGACTTGATCTAGTGAGGAGAACTTTTTTGTGATGGGTCCATTTTGGGATGAGACCGGTGGGGATTGGAAGATCTATATGAGACCACCCCGAATATCAAGTTTGACCCCAATCCCATGCTCCTAACCCCTTCATCCATGGTCGACAAGCTTTATCCACTCGTATGGGTATATAGTCGATCCAGGGGTCTAGTTCATTCACATTGGTGCCAAACCCTGGAACGTGTTACTATGAAAGGGTCCCTTGTCCATTGCAAGTTTTGGATTGGGTGATAGGTGGGCCCCACTCATAATTCTCATGGTTCGAATTGTGAAAACAGTTCTTTCATGATCATTTTATATATATATATATATATATATATATATATATATATATATGGGAGGTGCTCGTATGAGAGACACTCTCACCAAGTTTATGAGAGATGGGTGGGGGCCCTCACTTCTATATCCACTCTCACCAACTTAAATGCAAGGACTCTCAGCTTAAATGTGAGGGCCCCCACCCATCTCTCACCAACTTGGTGAGAGTGTCTTTCATAGGAGCACCTCCTTTTATATATATATATATATATATATATATATGGAAATATTTAAGTGAGGGATTTTCTCACCATGTGTGGTGAGGGACTTTCCTTTTTCGGGAAGTTTCAACTACAAAAGGACTTTTGTACTTAAAGGCAGTACACCTTTTGTACTTGAAACCTCCCAAAAAGGGAGTCTCTTACCACACATGGTGAGAGAATCCCTCACTTGAATACCCCTTATATATATATATATATATATGAGAATTCCCTTACTTGAATACCCCTTATATATATATATATATATATGAGAATTTCTCAAAAAATCTCCTATCTTAAATGGGGAGTTTCTGCCCCTATCTAATAGCCAATGATTTGTTAGTATTTTAAGAGATCCGCCTTTGTAGGAGAATATTTAGAAGAGATAATCGGATATGTGTATCACCGATGACACGTGTTACACTTTCATTAGCTAAAAGAGGGGCCTTTTTTTTTTTTTTTTTAGTTTAACGCCTGGGGAATTTTGTAGCGTAACTATATATATATATATATATATATATATGCGTGTGTGTGGATGGATGATCAAGTGCATGCTAGGTGTACTGTTGGTCCGTTTGAACGGACTAAAAACAGAGTCCTCTTGAATTACAACAGATCCAAGAGGTTTTCACCCATCCAAACGGACTAGGCCCCACAATCAACTACACCTTTTCCCTGTTTTTTTTTAAAGTCGTTGAAACTTGTGTGCCATTGATCGTGGGTTAGCATGATCAGCTGGACCCCAACCCTGGCATGGAGGTAGTGCTCACTAGATATTCCAATCCCCACTATAAATATAAGGCCTTATCATTGTCATTACACAATCCAAGTTCACATCTTTGGCCAAACCACCCTGATTTTAAAATGGTTTCTACCTTCTACTTATTTGTACTTGCACCATTTCAAATACTCACGTCTTCCAGTTTCTTTCTACATACCTATAAACCATCCGATCTTAATCTTATAGATTGAGACACCCACATGTGACAGTGTTTAATCTGAGTTGAATTATGAGGTAACTCTGGTATTGGTTTCCCTGGTAAGTTCATTTTAGTTGAATCATTTTATTGTTAGACACATAATAAGGGGGGAAAATTAGAAAGATTAGGAAGGACAAAGTCAAACAAAACATGAAACTAATAGAAATGTTTAGTGTTGTTTTTCTTGCAAGAAAGCTCTCTGGTAGTAGTGATTCCTGTGCAGATTGGTAGATAATATTAATGATTCAAGTAACATTACTGGTTTCAAACCGCCAGTTTGCCAGCCTGTTTGGCCCACGATCTTTTTCGATTCTGATTAAAAAACAAAGAAGAAGCAAACCAACCCTCTTCTTACTGCTGCGTTTCTTGCGCTGAGGATTCTATGCGCGTTTGCCAGATCATCGCCAAAACATGAACATTTAGCATTGAATTCTTGGTGATGGAGACAATCTACCTGTTGAAGTCATTGATTTTGGACGGTTGACTGAATTCTTTTTTTTTTTTTCTTCTTTTTTTAAGGAAAAAACAAAACGTTTCTTGGATGTCCTTCAATTGGATAGTGAGGATTATCTGATAAAATATGGATGGTAAAGTTGAAGAAATGTGGCCAGAAAAAATGCCCCTCAATGATTGGGTATAACTTAAATAAATGTGGTTGAAGTGTTAAATAAAATAATTACTTGGGGGTTGTGTGGAAACTCTAATTTAATTAGTTAATGAGAGTTAATTAGATTTAGACCTAAGATAAAAGCTCTAGTTTTTAAATTCAAATTTATAATTAGTTTATTTGATGAGGAAATTGGGGCCCACCTTTTATAAATCACAATGAATAACCCATCATTTGTGTCATTCATAGAATTTTATGAGGTTGTTAATTTTCATATGAAACATGCAAATTTTGCAATTCCAACCTGTATCCGCTTTAGCTAAAAACACCCTAAAAAAGTAGCCCCTTAACTTAAATTACCCAAGTGGCAAAAGCTTGAATCTCTAAATTAGCTCTAAAATTAGAAAGCATAATTAGAGGTTTACCACATGCTGTAATATGTAAGTAGTCTATAAATCACAAAATAAGAGCTTATTTTTAGAGTTATCAAACACCCCCTTGCTTGAATAGCTACCCACCAAAATTTTTAAAAGAAATCATGAAATGAACATGCATATAAGATAAAGGGAGGGGCTTCAATTTTTGGCATTATGGCCTTATTAGATCATATCCTTCATACTTTTGGTTTATCGTTGATCTACAAATTAATCCCCTTTTATCCATAGGATGACAGAAATTATCATTGGGCCTAAAAAACGTGGTCGGTGTGTTCTATTAAATGAAATGAAAATGACAAAAAGCCTGGAAACAATTTTTAAGTGAAAGCTGTTGAGGATCCCTCACTGAGAGCTTGATAGTCAATTAAAAGAAAAAACTATATATAGATCTCAGAAATGATTATTTTCTATTGATAAAAATATTAGCTCCATTAACAAGACTTGTCAAACGAAACCTCAGTCAACCCTTCTTTGTCATCTCTGATTTTTCGTTTTCCTTAATTTTATTTATTTAACTTTTTGGATGTTTCTTATTCGTTAAAAAACTGCATTTGATCAGCTGGAAATAATGGAGGGGAACAGCTGGAGTCCAAATACGAATGTCGGAATGACAGGAAATTTGATGATGATCATTGTAGCCCAATGAATAAAATTTATCTTCCTCGTTCTCTTGCCAAAATCTGTTCAAACAGAAATTAGCTCCACAATAAAATTGATCACGTACAAATAAAGTACATGGATGTTGTAAGTAAAAAAAAATAAAATAATGTGGCTAAATTAAAAGTTTAGTGACCTTATATCTGTCACAAAGTTGAAAGAAAATCAATCTCATTAGTCAATACTAGTGTTAGATAAGAAAAAAAAATGACAGTAAATTCAAAATCATGAAAGGAATTGCAATCACCCCATGTGTAATATTGTCACTCCACGTGTTGCATGCAGAAACGTTTTTGGGGTAGCTCTTATAAAAAAAAATGTTTTTACATGTAATCAAGGAAATCAGGTAAGATCCTTTTCCAATCTCCCTGAAAAGGATCCCTGCCAAACTGTGAAAAATGCAGAACCTATTTCAAAAGCATGGCCTAAAAGTCCTCTAATCCTTGTCTGGCAATTGATTCCCAGGTAGAACATAGAAAAACAAGGGTTAAAAGAATCGGATAAAAGATTACACGCCACCACCGTGACACAAAGTAAATTAAATTGGATAGCCGTCTTTGACATTCTTCTTAATTTCAAACTGATGGTCCAATCATAGTTGGTGGATAGCACAAAACCTTCTTAATGGGATGACCCAAATCTTTTGATGAACGGGACTTTTCTTTTTGATTTTTTTTTTCACGTTTGACCATTTTCCTTCTTAAACAACCTCTACAGAGCCCACGGTTTGAACAGTCTGAAACCTGGATAGACATACATTTGATTCAACAATTCAACCCCAGTAAAACACGTTCAAGCTACTATAGAAAAGTATATGTTTTTTGTGATCGGCCACCCTAGTCAGAAGAGAAATCAAGACAATCTATTATATTGAAGAATTTGTCATTGGCCAACCATCCATTGTCCCATTTTGGGCCATCATGCATGATGGGGGGGGGGGGGGGGGGGGGGGGGTGTGGTTGTGTTGGGTTCGTCGGGGTGGGGGGGTGGTTGTGTTGGGTTCGTCAAAACAACAGTCTGAATATATAGAATTAGTGTGATCCATTCAGGTACTAACCAGAGAGAAAAAACTAAGCCTCTGTTTAAAAAATTCACCTAAAGCTTGAAAAGGAGAGTTCTAGGTAGGTCACATGGTGTTTTAAGATCCTCAAAAGCCGGTCAAAAGTGTAGAAAACCCGTAGACTTTAAAGCCATGGCGGTGGATTTAAGGACCCAACAGTCAACAAATACCAGATCAAAGCCACCCTTTTTCAATTAACCTCCTTCTCCCTCCCTCTAATATTCGGTAGAGTAAATGATGAGGAGATACCTTCACTACGTCCCTCTTCACACACAAAACACACACTTGCACGTTGGGCAGTGATGGTTTTCTTTGTATATGACGTGGTGTCCTGGAAGAAGTGAGTCATAGGCGTCATGGGTCATGACTTTCACAGTTTCCATAAATAGGTTTTCACATGTATACCAATAATCTAATACAGAAGAAATCCTTTGCAGGCGCCTACCGTTTTTCAAACGCCTTTCTCTACGTTTGAAACCTTGCAGAGTAAATTCCCTCATCTGTCAACCGACGACTGGAGAAAAAACCCCACGTCTGTTTTTTATTTAAAAGATGCATCTCACCTTGCAGTGAAAACGGGCAGTCAACAGAACGGCAGAAGCAGCTGAAGATCTCTGGAAAGTTGTTGTTGTCGGTAAGCTTTTTCTTTCCACATTGGAAACGCCACGTGAGAAATAGTGCAACTTTTCTTTCCCCCACTGGCCGGCTTCTCTTGTCCTTTTCTCTTTCTGGGATCAGGTTTAACAAGATGGAGTTTGAATACTTAATATGGAGCAACCAGTGAAGGATTAAGTAGACAATGGACCTGTGCATGGCTTCACTGGTTTTCATGCAGATACCCAGATGGGCCAGCTTGACGAAAACACTGGAGCCTCAAAATAACGGATCCGGTTTATAAGTAGCAGTTTTGAAATTTGGTCCTTCCAATAGTTTTAAGTTTTAACACTGCCCCAATGCAGGTCTGATAATTTCATGGCGTGTGCAGTGTGCTCTGGATTTGTAAATAGAGCCTATTGTTTTGGCTGCACTGTGGAATTACACAACGAAGATTTTCCCTACGAATCCGGTTTTTTTTTTTTGTTTCTGTTGTGTTAAAGGCGTGTGTAGGACAGTCAATTCCACCCTTTGACATGGGGGCCATCTGGCTCCCAAAGTCTTGAAAAAAAAATTAAAAAAATAGAGCTGTCATTGTTGTCCTAAAACCCGTGGGTAGAATAGGTTCCGGTTTTTCCCGTGGGTATAATAGGTTTCGATTTTGAAAAACCTGTCATCTTGCGTCAGATTAGGCACGTCGTTTCTTTAATAGAATTCCTATCGGAATTTAGGATGTCGGGACTTTTGGGATATGACGCGACATCTTATCGCATGACATTTGCCCATGCCTAATTTTCAGCCGAGCATCTCAAAATTTCAATTATTTGAAAGGTCTTAAATGTCCTTTTCGAATTTAGAGATTTCAGTCACTTTGTATTTTGATAGAATTTTTGGATGCTCCACGTCAAACAAGAATTTCTTAAATTCTAACAAATAAATAGGCCCTAAGCAATACTCAAATGGGGTGAACCAGTGGATGGAGGACAATTTTTTTGTTTTATATAAAGTCGTTAAATTTATGAACTATAGTTAGAGGTACTAAATTGACTTAAATTAGATATTCTGGAGCTCTCTTGTTCCATGATTTGTGGGGTCTCTAGTGGGACCCACTAAGAGGCTTATGTCGTAAGACCTGTGTACGGTGACAAATGCTTGGATGATTATGATAACTACTTGATAAAAAACCTGCAAGTTTTCTCGGTTTAAAATGACGTCTATACGATTGATCCAATGATCCAATCCATTAAGAAGAGTGCCAAACCATGTGACACGTGGTCACCCATTTATATCAAGTTTATGACAAAGTGAGAGACAGTAGCTAGTATTGCCCGATATTCCTTCATTTGTATTATGACTGTAAACGAAAAAACCCGGATCTGGAATTTATTTTAGGTTTCAATTCATAAACGGGTCTGGGTCTGGAATCCAATTTAGGTTCCGATTTATAAACGGACCCAATTTCTGGATCCATATAGATTCCAACCTGTGAACATGGGACTTTGATCTTGCAAACTGTATTTCAAAATATATATATATTTTATATTTTTATGTATAATACTAGAGGTAGTAGACTTGATGCACTGCTATAAGTTGAACGATATATTTATTTTAAGAAAATTTTTTAAAAAAATGAAAAGAAGTTAGAACCAGTTTTGGAACTAGATCTCGACCTCTAGGTGGACATGGTAGCGAAACTGGATTCGGGTTTTTCTATCCAAACCAGGTCTACAACCAACAAAACAGGCCCTGAGTTAAAACCGGATTCGGAACCGGAACCATTATTTAGAAATGGGTCCGGGTCCGGGTCCGGATCTAATATGATTCCGACCCTGAACCGTTCCGTAAGCAACCCTAATTTATATCTACTTTATGATAAAAGTGTATTGGCCATATGCATGGGATTTTATTTTTTATTTTTGGTAGGAACGCATGGGCAAATATTTAAAACCCCAAATCTCATCTTTGCTAAAACCATGATCTAATCTGTGCTCAACTTGCACAGAGCATACGGTGATCTATGTACAGATTAGACAAACTTCACATACCATTGTTGCGCTCGTAAGAAAATGTTTGGATGACCCCATTTACAGAATGGAATCAGCTATTAGCCATTAATTATCAAGCAAACAATCTCTAAACACATTGCCCAAGCCCACTGTAACCCATCCATCCAACCCAGTAACTAGATCAAATCTAAATCACTATCTCCTGCAACCCATCCTTCTTTTGTCTAAATCTTTTACTCAAATCATGACTATTTTTCATTGCCGTTTTCTTTTCATTTTTCTTATTTGTTGCTTCAATTATCCATTGAAAAAAGATAAGAGCACGAATCACCCACATCAATAGTTCTCACATAACTGTCTAAAATTCGGCACGCCCCCTTATCTCGCGTGTGTAGGCTTCCTTTCCATTTGTGTACGTGTGGGCTTTCTTTCCCAGTGTATCAGTCAGACTTCTTTTTCATGTGAATTGGCTGCTTCTCCTGTGTGCGAGCCCCTTTTCCTGGGTCTCAGCAGTTAGCACCCTCGGCTAGTGTAAGAAAAAGAAAAAAATATCAGTCACTTGGACGTGAAATTGTCAAAGTGAGGCCGCTTTCCATCACCACCCATTCTCAAAAGGTGGGTGATGACTGATGAGAATCTCTCACAATGAACTACAATTGAATTGTTCCTTGTGCCATACGGTTAGTTGATTTTAGACCAATATTGGCTTTGAATTTGACATCTGCGAGAGTCGAGACTGTAGAGATCAGAAAGCCTCAAATCTCGGACAAAGAATGTTTGTTTATTAGTAGGCCCACATACTTTTTCACAACCACTTCTAAAGACCCACGTTTTGAGAAGATGAGTAGCACCACGTGAAACACAAATGCTGTGAACTTGTAACCTGCCAGCCCAAGTCACTAATAAGTCAGTCGGTGCTTGTAAGATATGTACGACCACGTGTGAACACATTGTTTCAATTGGAAGCTGCCTACAACAAAAGTTAGGATTGATTAGTGGGTCCCGAACCCCCTAAAGCTAGTACCAAAAAAAAAGAAGAAGTTAGGATTTATTAGTGGGACCCACATTTCCAGTCCAAACCCCATTTCACTTTTTTATTTTTCCTAATTTTGATTTTTTTCCATAAATAATCCATTTGATGGTGAGCATAATGTTGATATGGTAAAAGTTATAGCAATTCTCTCGTTGAAAGGATTTTTACATCTAAAAATGTGTGAAATAATTACAACTTCCTCAGCTAAAAATGAGCCTGGTACAAATTGCGATTAGAACAAGTAGTGTTATCAAATCTCTTCCCTTTATTTGAGTTTTTTGGTTCTTAGATTCTTAATTCTAAATATTTAGAATGTTTAATTGATGAATTAAACCCCAAACCGGCCAATGTTTATTCACGTGCGAACGATACTCTATTAGAACAAATATGGTATTGTGTTTCATATTTATAAATTTTACATATGTAAAATTCACATATGTTGATTTCACATATATCCTATTCTCACCGTTATGTTAAATTAGTTATTTATAGTGGGGGGTCCAACTCAATAGATGATTCAACTAACAAATAGATTTTATTTATTTATTTCTTTCTTTTTTTTCATTTATGTAGGTGCTATTCTCAGTCAAGAGTCCACAAAATCAAAGATCCAAATTCAAATTGCCGCCTAATGTTTCCAGCAGTCCAATCAATATATGCTCCAAACTCTCACGGGTCCATCAAACTACACAAAAGGGGAAAATTATGAATCAAGTTACGTTTCATTTCTCATTTGTTTTCTTTCCTAAGTAGTTCTTTATTTGTTAAACAGCTTATGGCTCTAAGAAAATATTTTGTTATGAGTCCTGCTAGTTGGCTGCTGGTATCCAATGGCCTGACTGGGGGACCGGGCCATGAGTTGGTTTCCCCAGTCGGGCCATTTAGACATATACTTTTGTTATTATAATTAGATTAATATCGGGTGGTTAGATTAGTAGTAATTTTGATGATTTATCCTTGAAAATTGATTTAATTTTTTTTATTCTGAAATAAAATTGTTCTATGAGAGAGAGATAGAGAGAGAGAGAGAGAGAGAGATCCTCTACAGGATTTCTATGATCTTGAAAAAGGTTGGCTACAAGCTTTGAAAGTGGTTTGTTCAAAGACAGATCTGTAGAGAATTCAACTGACTGCAGGTTCTCATTTGGTATTTGGATTGTTTAAAAATTGAATATTTGTTTCATGATACTGTTGAAAAATGCTCACAGAAATAAATGACAAACAAGGTAGGAACGAAAACTAATTTCCTGTTGACTGCATAAGAATTTGTCTATATTCTCAATTTGAATCTTGTTGGTTCTTAATCTTAGCTCTTTGTTTTTGCATAGAAGAGTTTCTACTTTATTTCAAAGGAGTGCCATTGTTATTTTGAGATAATTAAAAGCAGGAAAACAGAATTTTTTTTTTATAATCTACAGATAGTTTATACACATGAGATTTGCAATTACAGATGGAATTCTGATATGTTATGATACTAATAAAAAGTTAATGGTGCTTCAGTAATGTCAAAATTATTTGAGGATAAAAAATTTCTGACATTGTCATGACAAACCCAAACTTGAAAAGCAGGTATTAATTAATAATCAATTATTGATACTTCATGGAAGGATACAGAGAGTAGGGAATTGATGCCAATAGAAGGATAAAAAGAGAAAGGAATTGATGCTTGTTCTTAGTTTCTTATGCCTTGAAGATTAGGGGTGTTCATGGGCCAGGCTAGGAGGGCCCACTATCATTGCACTGTTTATGCGATCCCAGAATGATTATGTCACTTAGGTTGGCCCACCTTAAGTCGATTTGATTATTAGTGAAATGAAACTTTGTAACTCAGTAATTATTTTTCATTTGATTAGACTACATATAATCTATAACACTTAACTAGATATATAACTAAATCAACCCTCACATTTAAGTTGTTGGCATTGGATATGGATGTGAGAGTATCTCCATATAGACATATACATATACATATACATTAAAAAAAAAGCACATAAGCTTGCTAACTTTTGTTACTATTTTAGGCACGATGTAGGCTGTGAGTGGGCTTCTCGTATCCTTCTGTCTGGGGTCTAAGTTGTTGGGTGTTTGTCTTTGTCCTTTTTACCTCTTGTAGTTTTTCATTTTTCTCTTGTTAATGAAACTTCCTTTTTTACCAAAAAAAAAAACCTTGATATATATATTTTCAAAAGTTCAAAGTTATGAAAACATTTAAATAAAGACCAACCTCTTTTGCGTACCTCCTATTAGCACCATCCTAAAGCAAATCCTCGTTGGGACCATTTGAGGCCATGCCAATCATGAGATAGGTGGGGAATCGATATATAAAATATCAAGTATCAGCCCTTATTAGGTCACCCTAACCCTTTGATGTATGGCCCTCTAGTTTAATGCTTCGAGGAAGCATATTTTCTGAAATCTAATTTGACAGTGAGTAATAGGTGCTGGTCAATGGTGCTCAGGGTCAGATGGTTCTCATTTGAGGACTTTTCTTTAACTAAATATAAAAGTAGTTTAAGTTGGTAGAACTACAAGTTAATTAATTTACAAATATTTACTCACATATTGTTGAAGCGATAGCTATATATCTATGGATTTCTTTACATTCAATTCATATATTTTTAGCTAATCAGTATTTGATTTTGATATTAATTTTAATTGATTATTGACATGAGGCTGAACCCATGCTTCACATGAGCTTTATGCAAAATTCATCCAACAAAGTCTGGCTTTGACCAAAAATGTATCATTCCAGGCTCACTTGGGCGTAACCTACATTTGACCTGCAGACGGGATCTATTACTATTTCAATTCGGGCTAGTGGTTCTTATTTACTGGGCCTCGGCCTATGTAAAGGACTGGGTGTAAGTGTAACCCCAACCTAACATTTTTTTTTTTTTAACAGGAGGCCATAATAGGTTACAAATGGGCCTAGTGAAGTCCTGTAATGGGCCGAATAAGTGAGTTAGTTGGGTTGCTGGCTTTAGGAAATCGTCCTTGGGACTTCTCTAAATGTGTCAACATCAAAGCTTGCCCTAGATAAGTGACGCGGGACCCTCCACTAAATAGGCCCACAAGTGGTTTTTGAAATGGCCAAATCAAGTGCAACTTTAGGGCCCGTTTGGCATTGATCCATGAGTGTATTTCTGTGTTCCAGCAAATAGTGTTTGGTTAACTTGAAAAGTCATGTCTAGCAGAATTTTCTCACGGAAATCCTTTCCGTAAGCACAAGAAAGTTTGGACAAAGGATTTTTGTTTTTCATTGAGAATGAAGATCGAGGTGCAGAAAAACTTTGTACGTTGTATTTGTGATGGATATTTGAAGGATTTCAGAATGTGATGGATTTGTGAGACTTACAATTTAAGCCAGTAAGATTATGGTTATATTACCAAACCTGAATTTTGGAACCTGGATACTAGGTACCTTGAAAGGTTTAAAAACATGAAAGTCATTTTCCTATCTTATCTAAGACTAGTGAGAGATGCCCGTGTTCAGCATCGAACACCAATTGCATTCAAATTATAAAATATTAGAAATGTATTTTGATATGATCCAATTAATAAGTAAAATCAATAATATTCTACATTGAAAGAGTTTTACAATAAGAAATGGATATAAAAATTGTTGTACACAAGTGTACCCATCATGAGAACAATGGGATAATGTTACCATTTAAGTTTACCCCAAAAAAAAAGGTTACATTATAACTTTTCTTCCCCCACACCACTTTATTCATCCAAAAGCTGATGTAAAAAAAAAAAAAAAAGAAAAAGAAAAAAAAAACTTGTAGAAGAACAAAATGAGGAAAAATGAAAACTCACAGGTTATTAAATGACAAAGACAATGATGATGAAGAAAAGATGAAACCTACTGATGATGATGAAAAGATGAAACCTACTCATTCCCTTCTCATCACTGGTAGAAATAGTTCAGACCCCCAAAACTCAACTTCACTAAGGTTCTTAGAGTGCCATCAATGGGAGCATGTTTTTAATGTTAATCCCCAAACTAATTTAGCAGGAATGATGTACTGGTTATTGAGGGAAAGACCAAAGTTCCCAAACCAAGAGAATTGAGGGAAAGACTAAAGTTCCCAAACCAAGAGAGATTCTTTTGATAAAATATGAGAGAGAGAGAGAGAGGGAAAGACTAAAGTTCCCAAACCAAGAGAGATTCTTTTGATAAAATATGAGAGAGAGAGAGAGAGAGAGAGAGAGAGAGAGAGAGAGGAATAATTAGACAAATTAGAGATAACATTGTATGTTGAGGGAGAAGGGAGATAGAAAAGACTGAACTCAGTAAAAATAGCTTTTGTATTATTGTGTTCTAAGCAAATTATATTACATCAATCGGTATAAATAAAAAAAAATAATCTAAGCATACCTACTATATAGAGTCCTAACCAAATAAGAAATATAACCATCACCAAATTAATAAAAGAATATTCCTAATAATATCCTAGCCTACATAATGTCACCGGCCAACCCTTTCGATGCATGTGCTGAGTCAGCGATGACTTCAATACTCCTGCTCAACGCTAACTCTCAGCATTATTACGTTAAGTTTCTATCTAAATTTGTGAAAAGAGATGGCATATTCACGATGCTAGCTCCTGCTGGTCTCCAAAACGATGTAACTGCTTCAAGTGGATTCCCACGTGAACCCCCTCATGCTGAAAAACATTTGTGACTTCATCTACTTGAATTTCCACCCCTTGCTAGGTGTGATGCCAATATGCACTTGTGCGATGTTGATATTTCCCATCGGACCATAAGTCACGTCAAGATAAACTCGTATGGTTGGTTGAATCCCTTTGTTTCCAACCACATAGTGTAAGATCTGTGGTCCCATTAGACTGACTATTCCAGTGGTCGACCTACATGCATCCAACTGTCTTCACACCACCATAACATACAACCATCTCCCATGCCGCATCCCTAATCAAGCCTACAATCTTTGCACCCCTTTAGTCATACCACTCCTTGATCTCTCGTGTGATCAGTCTTGCATCTCAGTGAGTCTTCGAAACATCGCAAGAAATAACTTCAGCAACTATTTCAACATTATCTCTTGCGGACTTGATGCTATCTCAGCCTGATCATCCTCCACTTCTTCCAGTTCCTACTCCTTGACATAGTGTAGCACATGATTTTCAAGCCCTTATAGGAATCTAGCACTTCATGAGGACTTGATCCAATCCCCGATTGATCAATTTGTTAATTCCTCTTCCTTGATCTGATTGTGAACCTCATTTTCAAGCTCTAAAGAATCTGAAGACACCACATCATCAACAACAAAGATTTCTAATGTAAGTGCATACTCACAGATTTCAATGAATGTCGTGAAATTCGCCTCTCGGTCTTAACCACCTCATCAGTGACTCCCTCACGCTCATTAACTTCCTCTTGCCTCGAGTCCTATGCCGCTGAATTTTCCTTAACAACTACCACCATTACTTTGCAATCCCCTTGTAATGTGCCTCTGTTTACCACATTGGTAACACACCTTGTCCGTAATCGGTTTCGGCTTCTTAGCAAACATACTTGCATAGATGTCTCACACTTTCTTTGGAGTCTCTACCTTCGTAAGATACTCAAGCATGTCATCATCTACTAATACTTCGATTACAAATAGAGCCTGTGCCATGGCCGCCTTGAGTGCGTCAAAACTACTTATTGCTTCATTAGTCCACACAAAATTGTCTGTGTAACATTTGAGTCAGTGGGGCATAGATTTGGCCATACCCTTTAACATATTTATGTAATACCTAGTTAGGCCTAGAAAACCTTGGAGTGACTTAAGGGTGTTTGGTTTGGGCCACCTTAGCATCTTACACTTTATCAGAATCCGTGACCACAAATTGAGCAAAAATAATAATTTTTTGGTGGTTAGGACCTAAGAGAGAGCCCGCAGACGCACGGGAATGTAGCACACTCAAGTGGGAAGGAGGCCCGTACAAGCGGAAAGAAAGCCTGGACAAACAGGAAGAGGTGATGTATCTAAGGTTCGAACCTCGGGCAACCAGGTAAGAACCGATACTCCTTAACACTCAAATAAAGAGCCGTTCTTAAGAAGAAATAATATAGCACAAATATCCATTTGGATTGCTTGACATATAATTGATGAGCACTCAAAATTGCCAAAACCTCCTTGATATAGGCTAAATGGTCGGCCCAACTGGGACTATATTTATCATAAAAGAACAACAACATAAATTTGCATAAACAGGGCTTAAAAATATCATTCATTAAACTCTAAAATGTTGGAAGGAACATTCATGAGCCGAAACAGCATTGCCAAATTTCATGCATAGTACCCTTCATGTGATCTAAAAGCCGTTTTGGGAATGTCAGTTTCACGGACCCGAACCTGGTGATATCCTGAACGCAGATCCAATTTGGTAAATTATTTGGCCCCATTGAGTTCATCTAACAGTTCATCAATCATAGGTATAGGAAATTTATCCTTAATTGTATCATGATTGAGCCCCTAATAACCACACCCATTCCCCACGACCCATCCTTTTTCCTCACCAATGAAACAGGTGAAAAGTAAGGGCTAGTGCTTGGACGTACAATACCCATGTCCAACATTTCTTGAACCAAGCATTCATTTTCATTTTCATTTTTATATGTGTGGGTATCGATATGGCCTTACATACATTGGTTAGGTACCTGGTTTCAATGTGATATGATGATCATGGGATCCCGATTGGGGCAATCCAGCGGCGAGTAAAAAAGGGATATCCTACAAGGAATTATATTCATTTGAAAGTTTGGCCATGTCTGTAGGTGTTTCAACTGTGTCAATCCCCTTCACTTGGGCCCTTAACTCTACAATAAAGACCTGAACTTCAAATGTAATAGCTTACTCATGTGGGGGTGATTCAAGGTTTGGACCCCCTACAGTTTGAACACCTTCGAACTGAGAAAAATCCCATGTGATTTGTTCCAAGGTTTTTATCCATTGCACTCCCAAAATGATGTCAGACCCATGTTGCAGGATATATAAATCTATAATAATGCATAAGGGTCCGATCATAATGCATACCTGCTCACTTCTGCCCCAACACCTCATTTCGGTCCCATCAGCCACTCACACATTGAACCCATTAGACCTGGTGAAAATATGTACAGTTTATCGAGCTGCAGTTTTTGTGATGAAGTTATGTGTACTGCCCGAGTCAATCAAGATGCTGACTATGGCATTCTTGATGCATCCTTGGTGTCGCATAGTTTCAGCTTGCACGAGCCCAGTAAGTGGATTAAGAGAGGCTTCAATAGGATTAGTCTCTTCCTCCATCATTGGAAGTTGGTATAGCTCATCACTCCAAACTTCATTAGCCTCCTCTAAGAGAAAAACTTGCATTTTTTTTTTATAACAATGTCTGCGGCCATCACAATAAAAGTAGGGCCCTTTCTTGCGGCGCGTTTGCATCTCTGCAATATATATTTGCTTAGGGGCAGCAATGACGGTTTCTTGGACCCATTTAGGGCCAAAAGTATCCCCTCGGGTCAACCTGAGAAGTACCACTAGATGTAGCACTGGTCTGGAGGGCAAGTCTTATTGTTGAAGGGTGAGCCCACCTCCTAAGCTTGTTCAGCTTTTCCTCCTAACGTCGGGCTAGCCCCATTGCTTCTTGTAGTGTGGCTGGTTGAAACATGAGGGCCTCCTGTCCTATCTTGTCTCGTAGTCCCTAAACAAAGGTACCCATTAAGGCATGATCAGACCAAGACCATCCATCCGCCCGATTTGCTTGATGGTCAAATTGGATTTGATAATTTTGCACTGATCCAAATCTGTGTCTTAGTTTGGCCAATGTTCCATCTATTTGAAGGGGTTGGGGCTATGAGCTCCTCCTACCAGCCCCATCTTAGGTCTTGTAGATATATTCAGAAGATTGGTGGTAGATTCTAGAAACTCATCACTGATGCAAGCTGCAGAGTATTTGGACCAATTTAAGAATCCAACCTAGTTATTTTCATTATGTAGCATTAGCTGGAATAGCTGGAAAGGACTGGATCCTCCATTGCTTCCTTGAGAAGAAAAATATCTCCTATTTGTAGAAAGTTTGTTGCTCAGTGTGATCTATCAAATAAGATAGTGTTTCAGAATCCAACAATCCAAAAAAACCAAATTCATGCTTGCTTCTACCTGCTGACTCTCAATTTTAGAGGTACATGCTTTTGTAGATCTTTATAGCTAGCAACATTCAACGAGTCTAAATCTTTTAGAAGATTGAGTAGGCAACATTCAATGACCTAAATCTTTTAAAAGATTGACCTGGCAACATTCTATGAACCTAAATCTTTTAGAAGATTGAGTTTCTAAATGCATAGGCTTTTTATATATATCTTGGAAGTTGCTATACTCAACAAAATTGTGACGTAAAGTGCTTATTACTGCAGTAGAAGATTAAGAAATGTGGTCATCTTGGCAAATAATGTTCGACGGGGTTATAGAATAAAAAAAGGAAAAAAAAAAAAGGTTGTAATATTCCTCTGGTTGGATTGAACTACACACTTCTCATGAGTGAGATGTGAATAACCCATCATGGACCCACATATTGATGACTCAAACCGTTAAAATTGAATGCCACCCCGTCTAGTAGCGTATCGTCGAAGTTCTCTTCAATAAGACTTGGTTCCCTGCAAATTCCGTTCATGACTGAAAATATAAATAATTAATGCGTAGGACTAATGTGTGCTAAACATGTTATCAATAATGTGGTGGAGCCAAATCCTGTTAAACTAAAACTTGATAATATAAGATTGAAGGGGATGGCATTCAATTTTAACGGTTTGAATCATTAGTATGTGTGCTCCATTGTGAGTTCTAAAGCAATTCTCATTAAGACTGACTTAGGTTCTATTTTGCTCTACGTTAGAGATTTGAACTCACGCACAATTACTCACACACACGCCCCTTGCCGCTTGAAGTCCATCTTGGAAATATTTTCACTTACAGCTAAGCTCAAATATAACCATAACACTTTAAATGACGTGAAATTCAAACGAATTTCTATCAGTTGTATAAAATCGATTTGGGATGCGGGTTATGCAACTCAACTCAATTCGACTCAATGCAAATGGCTGTAATGTCATGCCAGAAATCTTAATCAGAAAAATCTATGCAAATCATTATAAAAAAAATCAACTCGATTACACAGTAGCCATCAGTCGTATGTGTCTCTTTCAAACAAACCTTTCAAACAAGGCTTTGGCTTAAGAAATCTTGCATGAAAAGTAGAGGGATTTCAATGAAATGCCCATGTAATAAAACTTTGAAAGCCCAAGCAGCTGAAAATAAAGATGTCTCGGGTAAATTTTACCACGATAGGAGACTTGGGGTAGTAAAGTTAAATCACAAACTGCCTTGGAGGACCCGAATTTTCCGCGGGCATGCGTTGTTATATGATGGTTATAAAAAGGGGGGGAGAACCCACTCATCCATTACCCTCCTCTCCTCCACTGTAGTTTCATCAGTCAGTTGTTCAGGCATCTCAACAGCATAGGAAAGGCACCCTGGTGCTCTAATCTTCTGGTATAACCATTTCCATAGCATCCTCTCTCTCTCTCTCTCTCTCTCTCTCTCTCTCTCTCTCTCTCTCATTTGGATAGTTTCTTTATTCTTTCTTCTCTCACTGTTTTTTGGGCTTTTCTTCTTTTTTTATTTTCTTCACTCAATGTATGCTCCGATTTGGCATTTGTTAAATTTTTACTTGAGGCATATGTGATTTGTGGGGTTTTTCTAAGCTGTTACTGGTTTGCCTGAGTTTGATGATTCAAATTCTTAATGAACATGTACACGATTAAAAGTATCTTGGTTCTTTTTATTTGATGTAGTGCCTTTTTGTTTCCAATATGATTTACTTGTTCTGTTAGTTGGAGATGCTGTGACTGCTGCAACTGTGTTAGAAACTGATTTATCATTTTATAACATGCATATGTCTGCAGCTGATTGAGAAGCAACTGTTTTTCTTACACAGATATTTACTTGTTTTATGTTAGCAAGATGGTGTATGGATATGTGTATTACGGAAACCTGATTTGTTGAAACTGTGTAAGTTGTCAGTAGTGCAACTGAAAATGGCTAGACATCCTTTAGCGGAGCAGCCAGTATATGACGTCAAAAAATGGATGGATCTCCTTTAATGGAGGAATCGTTAAGTGTGTAAGAAAACACTAGCTCCACTTGCATGGATCCCTCTGGATCCCAAGAGGGATTTCTCTCAAAAGGAATTCCACAGGGTCGATTGCTTGTGGCTAGGAAGTTCTTCTGTCTGGACCACACATCCAACATAAATGTTTTGGGTACTTTGAAAGGAGGTGGTGGCGTTTAGATGAATGTTCTAGTTTTATATGGCAACACATGTAATTTTGAGTAAACTAAGTTAGTTTCAACTTGGAGGAGAACTATACCTCTTAAGAAGGGCCGATTTTCTCCCACGCTATGTTGTTCATTTAGATCGGTGCTTGCTGTCACGGTGGTTCCTATGAAATTGACATTGGTTCCTGTCACAGCCCCACCAAACTCAGCATGAAATTGTCCGCTTTAACCCACGTGCACACGTGAGGACTTCCCAGGAGGTCCCGAGCACGCTTAACTTCGGAGTTCTTACGATTTTCAAAGCCGCACGGTTTTAAAAGGCCTCATCCTAAGTTAATATGGGGTTTGACTTATAAGCCCAGGGTCAGGACTTAGATATTTCCAATGCGGGCTAACGGAGACTCATCTTTTGAAGCCCGTGGTTGACACGCTACGCCTTGTGGTTAAGGGTACCGTCCGGACCAAGTTCTCACATTCTCCCCCACTAGGAATAGAGCTGTCATCGACTTTGATACTAACTGTTACAGCCCCGCCCAACTCAGCATGAAATTGTCCGCTTTAGCCCACATGCACACGCGAGGACTTCCCAGGAGGTCACCTATCCTAGTACTGCTCCTGCCCGAACACGCTTAACTTCGGAGTTCTTACGATTTTCGGGGCCGTACGATTTTAAAAGGCCTCATGTTAAGTTAATACGGAGTTTGACTTATAAGCCCAGGATCATGACTAGGACTTGGATATTTCCGATGTGTGCTAACGGAGACTCACCGTTTGAAGACCGTGGTTGACACGCTACGCCCCATGGTTAAGGGTACCGCCCGGACCAAGTTCCAACAGTTCCTCCCTTCAGGGACGGTTTGGATGAGCGTCGCTCACTGCGTGCTGGAGAGGATTTACCCTTAAAGAGTAGGATAAGAGAGAGGTTTTGAAATGTGAAATGTTTAATGCCTTCTCTTTATTGATTCATTTTTTTTAAAGGAGTTTGATCATAACTTCTCCAACAATACATAATACGATAAATTTAACAATAAGTTTCAGTGTTTACTCAATCATTCCTCGCGAACACCATTTGCTAATTGATTCCTAATGGATTACTGCTCTCCAATCCACGTGAAATTGCAACCTCTTCACATGCATGCTAACGTAACACTCCCATGCATGCCTGCATTATGTAACATTAGCTGGAATAGCTGGAAAGGAATAGATCATCCATTGCTTCCTTGAGAAGAAAAAAATCTCCTATTTGTAATAAGTTTGTTGCTCAGTGATATATCAAATAAATAGTGTTTCAGAATCCTACAATCCAAAAAAATCAAATTCATGCTTATTATTTTATTATTATTATTAAATGACTTGAACTTGGGTATCGATGGGAGTTGTTTTATTTTACTTTTTTTTTTATAGATAGGAGTCCTAAGTAGCATCTTTGGGTTTCGGCTCCATGCCATTGGACCAAGATTTTTGTAACAGTCCGGTTCCTCTTCTGACCATCCGTGGGTCCAGAATGGCATTTGGTTGAGGTACAATAAAAACAAGAAGGCTGGATTGAACTTGCACAAGACCACTTATCTTTTTCTTGAGGAGAGAGACATATATAGAAGAGGAGATGAATCTGTAAACCTTCTGGAAGAGCCAATTTTACGCCACTGGTCGACTAATTCATTGTGAGACTTGAAATGGGTTGAAATATTGGGGTGACAACAACTTTAAGAATCAGCACGTTGCAGTGTAGTTTGATGGCATGGCTGCAATTTGAGATACACCCAGTCACCAATTTTTAAGTGACATTCCGCACAATGAGTGCTTGCTAACATTTTCATTTGTTCTTGAATCTATTCTATTCTAGTTCCATAATTTAATAATCTTTGTAATTCCATATCAATTGCCCAAACCTTAGTGACCCTGGTGTTACATTTCATAAAAGAGTGGGGGGCTTTTGTCCATAGACAACCTCATAATTAAGGAGAGATGGCCATAGAGGATTGGACCGTGGTATTATCCAATATTTGGCCCAAGGTAGCCATTTGACTCACTTCTTGGGTTGATCAGCTGTAAAACACCTTAAGTATGCCTCCATCGTACTATTGACCACCTTAGGGTCCACCTTATTAGATAACTAATACATTAGGTTTTTTTTCTAGATCTATTTGAAGGGGTTTGGGCTATGGGCTCCTCCTACCAGCCCCATCTTAGGTCTTGTAGATATATTCAGAAGATTGGTGGTAGATTCTAGAAACTCATCACTAATGCAAGCTACAGTGTATTTGGACCAATTTAAGAATCCAACCTAGCCATTTGCATTATGTAACATTAGCTGTAATAGCTGAAAATGACTGAATCCTCCATTCCTTCCTTGAGAAGAAAAAAATCCCCTATTTGTAGTAAGTTTATTGCTCAGTGATCTATCAACAAATAAGAGAGTGCTTCAGAATCCAACAATCCAAAAAAAAAAAAAAAAAATTCAAATTCAAGCTTATTATTTTATGATTCCTGCCTAATCATGTAGTTAGTTTCATTGTTTTTTCCCCTTTATCTCTTGAATACAAAATTATTGGTGGTTGTTTGATGCACATTGTTGAAAAAAATTATTGTTAAATATATTATATAAGGAATTGCCTGTCTGAGATGATATTGGACAACTTATTTCAGGGTTGCTTGCACATATATTTCTTCTTTTGTTCAAGATGGATGTGAAGAATGCAAAGGTGATGAGTAATGGTAGAAAAGTTCCGACTGATTGGAATACAAAGCAAGTAGCCCAGCCTAGTGCTGCTTGTGAGTTTGTAAGGCAGCAGGTAACCTTGGACACACCCTTGGATAGGCATTGCAAGAGAGTGAGGTTAGGTGGCTGCAAAAATAATTGTAATTGCAGTTTCAGGAAGTCTGTGGTCAAGAATTACTCAGATTTTATGAAGAGTGGGTTGCCGCAGTTTATCTTTTCATATGAAAGTCGAGAATGGAAAATTTTGCCTACGGAAATTGTCCCTTTGCTCAAGGACGATTTTCACAAGAAAAAAGCAATTACTGAAATAGTGTTTAAGGGCAAAGTTTTTATGTTCGATTTTTTGCATATGGTTCAAGTCGATAAAGAGACAAGTTTACAGCAACCGATTGCTTGGATTGATGAATCTGGTAATTCTTTCTTTCCGGAATTAGAATTATACTCTAATATTGACGAATTGCGCTCGCCCTCCTATGGAGATGATCAATTTCATGTAAATTTTGATCCTAACAAGACTGGTAAAATTAAGGTGCAGATTGCAGTTAATGGTAGCGATATCTCGGTTTTAGGAGAAGGTAATGAGACTGCAACATTTCATTCTAAACGGCCTAAAATCGAATGGAAAAAAACTACGAGCGATGATCGCAAGTTGAAGCAGGTTTATTACAGCTTTGATAAATCAGACGAAGGATTTGGCAAGGGCACTGGAGAAAATGCATTGTGTCCATTTTCTGTTTCAGAATACTTTGGCTTTGAGTCTAAGCTTGGTAAACTAGACAAGCTTGTTATTGGTGGGAGTGATTACAATGCCATTCAGAACATGTTCGCTGTAGGTTTTGGCTCATCACTTGACATAGTTGGAATTTTCCATAGTTCACCTACAGATATTTTAGTGCAAGCTCGGTTGCAACTTTTTCAAAAGCAAATTGAGATTATGAGAACCCACCGTGGCAATGCGAATGTTCGATATGCTTGGTTTCCTTCTTCTAAAGAAACTGTATCAAGGATCATGTTCCATAGGTTTGAGCATACTGACATGCCAAAATTTATGCCTTCGCATGGTATTGGAATTTATCTCTCACCAACAAGCTCTCGCATCAGGTACCAGTTATTTCTTCTTTTTTTCTTTTCTTATTTGGCTATTTCATAAATCGTGCTAGTTGACCAATAAATATACTTTTTTTTTTTTTTGCATTGCATTACTATGATATGCAAACTTTCGGAAATAGCCAAACCGTGTCTAACCTATAAACAGTCCAGCAAGCAAGGTTTACCTGCCCCTTGTACTATATAATTTGGACAATGACGAAGCCCTCAAAACAGTACTTCTCTTGTTTGCGTGGTCCACTTTCTTGCACACAGATGGGTGTCATAGGGCAAACTCTTAAACTCCCACACCCCTTGTTTCTCGGGTGGGCCCCATAAGCTAGACTGCTATTGAAAATTTCTCTCTAGCTCTCTCTATCGTGCGAGCACGCACACGAGTGCATGCATATATTAAATAACCATAAGTTAACATAAGTTCAACTTGTTCGTTTATTCTGATGATTTGCTCAACTGAGTTTCTTCACAGTGCCAACTATTATTCTGACGTTGACGAAAATGGTTTACAACATATCTTGTTGTGCCGTGTCATTATGGGAAACGTGGAACTTATTCATCCAGGGTCCAAACAGTTTCAACCCATCAGTGAAAACTTTGATAGTGGTGTTGATGATCTCCAAAATCCTCTGCATTATATTATATGGTGTATGCATATGAATTCACACATCTATCCAGAGTATGTAGTGAGTGTTAGAGTGCCCTCAAAGGACAAAGGTAACTCATTTATAATTGATCTATTTTTTATTCCTGCTCTTTATTTAATAAACAACTTGTAGATGCAGATTGTTAGTTATTGCTTATTGTCTTAACAGAACTGATTGTGAGAGAAATCGGATGTGACATGCCAGATTCTGGTCCAGTCAATTTGGTACATATCTTCCATGTTACTTCTTTATGTTGCTTCTCAATTTTGGTTCTTCCTAATGGCAAGTCCTTAACATTTGTTGCTGAGTGGAAGGGACAGGACTCCACAAGAATCCAAGTTGGGAGTTCTGATCAACCAGGCAGACATGGTAGCAGTTAGTTTTCTATAGGACCCAATCATTGGGTGTTCATGATACTAATAAGATCAATGTATAATCTTTGTGACTAAGTATGATTACTTTTGTGGTTGTGCCCACCTCTTGCAGACAGTATTTGGAAGTGTGCAAGTGCTTACTCAACGCTACTTAGTAACTTTTTTAGTGAACTAAAAAAAAGTAGTTTTTATGTGTAGCTTTCTTGGTTTGAACATGTGAGAAATCTTACAATAAAGAACTATAATGAAATTCTTGTTTATTTTTATTAAACAAAACGGCTTCATTTCTCATTTCGTAGGTGGGGCCTAGTCAACAATTTGCCGCTTTGGTCAAGCAATCTCAAGAAAGAGCTCCGGACCATAATGAGCGAGTTCCAAACACACCTTTGTCTCCTTGGCTGCCTTTCCCCATGTTGTTTAATGCAATCTCAAATAATATACCTAGTGAAAATATGCAGTTGGTTGGTCATCATTATGATGAATTTAAGGTGAGTTTTGTATCATAGTTTTTGTCTTTTTCACTACTTCAAGATGTAGTTATTGCATATATTTTTATTTATTACTTTTTTTTTAAAAATTCATGCCAGAAAAAAATAATTAGTCGGCCGGAGTTTATTAGAAAATTGCGATCTATTGTTGGGGATGATCTCTTGATATCTTCAATAATGAGTCTCAAGTCCAAGGTAAGCTGATTGAATGTGATATTACCATTTTTCTAAATTGTTTCCTGCATGATCTTACCTGTCTCTCTCTCACTCAAGAATTTGCATTTGACTTCTTTTGAGGAGTATTTTAAAAAAAAAATGTATACAGAAATTTTGGATTTGACTCTCTAGTCTTTATTCAGTTTTTATAACCACTTGAAGCTTGCAAACTTCAATAATTTTGGATCTGACTCTATAATGTTAATCGATCAACTTACTGGAGTTAATTATTAGATGGTTTTTGTTTTTGGTAAACAAGTTCTTTTTAGAAAGTTGAAAAAAAGGAATCTTCCAATCCTCATGTAAATTGGAGTACTACTATTATGCTGCAAGGGTTATGGTAGTTGAAGTGAATCCATGAGAAATATTTCCTTTTCTTATGAGGGACTGGCCACTCTCACAAACTTTCCTTTTGTTTTGATGTAGAATAGCTTTTCAATATCTAGCTATGAGCATTAATTTAAGTTCAGTTGTTAGTTTTCCTTTAAAAAAAAAAAGAAATGAAGAAAAACATTTCCAACTACAGGGATGCAGTTGACATATTATGATTTTTCTAATAAAAGCAGATGCATGATTACTCTTATGTCATTCAATCTTTAAATTTAAAAACAAAGGGCTGCTGTGTATACATGCTAGCTCTTGCTCTCTGCTTTGAGGATCACCTGGAGCATATAATATCTATGTATTTCAGTTTTGGAGACATATCAGTATTATCTCCTGTATGATTGTTCAAAATATTTGTAAAATCCATGTCCATGCAGTATCCATGTCACATATATGTTACATAGCGTGCAAATTCTTTGGTTGATCACTTGCATGCGTGCAAACTCTTTGGTTGATCACTTGCATGCTTTTCTGTGTATATCCAGTTTCCATTTCTTCGGGTGAAGAAATGATATGGGCATCATGGAACTACCATTCATGCTGAAGTTCAACATACCAGAGGTCTATCAAGGCGGTGGCACATCCAAAGGACTTTTCCCTGTATCAGCAGCTGTATCGCTATGGAAAAGATTCTGCATTGGCTTCTTCTCTATAAGGAATGCCATATAATAATAATAATGTCTTACAGACTATTTGTAATTAGTTTGAGGTACTTTTGTTGATGGAATTTTCCATGAAGGCTTTGTCAATTTAGCATGTAGCTTTCACTGCTAGTGGTGTGCCCTGCTGTTTGAATAAAGTAATAAAGTTTGTTTTGACAAGTGGGTTGATTAGTCCTCTCTCTCTCTGCATGTGTGTGTGCACGCATTTCAAAATTTGGATGATATCCTCTTCCCCATCCTGTTAATTGGAATGAGTTCAGTTTGCTCATATCTCTGAGTTGTCATTGAAGTTATCTCCACCAGAAATTCATTTCTTAGGCACATAAGTTACAGCAATATAGGTCAGATTTGCTCATTTGAACCATCTGGCATGGGGCAAGGATATTGAAGATGATGGATAGTCAATGACAAGGGTATATATGGATTGCTAAAATGGATGGTTGAAATGATTCTTTTGGACAATCAATTTCATAACTCAAGATGAGAGCCTAGAAATATACAGAGAAGCTGATTTTTTTGTGAACATTTACTCCACTAAATCTGTGTATCTTAGGGCCAGCGGACCTACCAATATGCCAGTTGTGCTCACTTGGAAATTTTTATACCACAGTCTGCTTTTTCTCTATCCAGTGGAGTGGTGTTGGCTAAGAAATCAGTTGCCCCGCACATAGCTCTTGGGATGTGACATGTGGGTGTTACAGGTTATGTGGCATGTGATGGTGCCCTCTCATTTCTATCTATAAAAATTAGTCTCATTGAGCATTGCTAGCTATATAACAGAAAAAATGATGAATGCAAACTGTTAATCTGTTGTTATAGCTGTATTCACTTCTGTTGCCTTTAGTCCAACAGAAATTCCAATGTATAATCTTCATTGATTTATCTTTTATAGTGAGCCAACGGTCAAACAATAAAAAAACTTACCCTACAAAGCTTGTACCCATCAGTTTTAAATACTGTAGGATTATATTTTATGAGGTTAAAACTGATACTTTTTGGGAATTCATTGGCTGCTGGTTTTTGAGGCCTACAAGTAGTTGATTTTCGGCTAGATCTTTATCCAAGTGTAGGCCTCTTCTCTGTATGTTACCTTTTGGGTTTTTATAACTAAACCTGAACTCCACATAATTGTATTCTAGTTGTGCTTATATAGGGGGTATGAAAGGAGAAAAGACTTCCAAATCTTGACAATGATTTAGTCAGCCTTGACTCAAGCTCAGACATGATAGATATCGTCTAACTGAGCTCAAGCGTTGGTTGGGTTTGTTCCAATCAGCCCTGAGGTCGAGCTCAATTTAGTACCATCTACCCGAGCTCAGCTTAGTTCAAGCCTAGCTCAAGCTAGTGTAAGTACGCAAGGTTGGTTCGACCTCGATTGGCTTGTTTAATGATCGAACCACTGTCAAAATGAGCTAAGGTCAGCTTGGATTACACCTGTAATTAGGTTAAGCTTCGAATTAAGTTGTATTACTATTGCGATACAGCCAGCGATGATCCTTGTCCCCAACTAATACAAGATATGGATAGACATATTCAGGCCCCATATGATGTTGTGACCTGAAGAAGATTTCTTTTCCCAACCATGAATAAGTAGTACACCTGTTTCAATTCCTGATACTAAATTACTAGTTAGTCCCCACGTCAATGGCTCTTTCGGGCTGGGACTATCAGTAACCCCAATAAAAGCTTGTTATTTAAATGAACCTTCTCCTATTTTATCAAGCCTCCCTATCGAAGCACAACATGTCAGCAATCCAATTTTTATGATTCTGATCCTATCTTGATTAAGTTTCACTCATAGAATATGAAGGCAAGTCCCAACGTCTAAGTTGGGATCCAAATCCTGTTTCGATTTTATACACTCTGCTCTAAATGTAGTCTTGTTTGTCCTAGTTAGGGTCCAGCTTAAGCACTTTATTCCAAGTCTAGAGACGTCAAAGCAATTCTTCATAGACCTCAGGAATCTTGAAATGCAAACACTTGGCTTTACGCGCCAAAGAATATCATCAAAACAGGCATAGTTCCAGCAGCCCACTTTCCTTTGACTTAGTAAATCGAGTGAAGCCTTTATCATTTAAGGCATGGGATTTTTGTCAGGATCTCTTCATTTATCTGGTTAACACCTGATCAATGGGAAAGAAAATAGAGAACAAAAAGAAAGGGCTGCTAATTTGCTAATTGTCTGAATATAAAACATATTTATATAGTTAGCAAATAAGGCCTTTGAGGTTCAATTCTCCAACTATGAGCTGACTATTCTTGTAAAGTCACTAAGTTATGTGCTATATATTTATCAGTGGCTTATCTGAAAATTCAAGCCACTCAAAAGCACTGGAGCCCTATGTAGTAACAGTTATCCATGTCCAGCCTTGATCAGAGTTGGCCTCCACTTTAAGATTGATCACCAGTAAAACATAGATCACTCTTTGATTTTTACTTCGATGGACCTTTTTGCTTTGATACCATTTGAATTAGTTCATTGAACTTGTTGAACTTGAACTCCAAATTAGATTAATTTAAAATAAAATCAATTAAACGTATCCCATCGAATTATTTGATCATTCTAAGTCTCAAACTACCCGAATGCGTAATAATAGAACTGCAAACCAGAACTCTATGATGAACAACACATCCAACCCAAGAAAGAAGCTAACCCAAACCTAACCCATAGTTTGTTGAGACTGATGATTCAACAGGACCGGAGAAGTATTAAACATCATCATCAATTGAAATCTAATAAAAGTGCACGATAAATTAAACTCAGATGGTATTTTACCATATAACATAGTATATATATTCTTTTTAAGATGTGTACATATATTGTGACAGAAGAAGGGAAGAGAACAACACTTAAGATCAGCCAAATTTGAAGGAAGATATGTAATTAATGGTAGCAGAGAGATGAAGATTCTACGCTGCTTGGGCAAATCCAACTCTCACTTTGCCATAGTCGAATACAGTATGGTACACTCCCATAAAAATATCACCCAGGATCCTGCATCGATAGCGTAAATTGCCCTTATCATACATTGATCAACACCATTCAGTTTTTAATATGATCAGGAACAATGCATGAATTTAGAAAAATTCATACCATAAAGGACCACGAGGAGAAGGTATGTCCATCGGGGTAAATCCACTGATGCACTGGGCTTCTTCTCCTTTCCCCACTTTAAGGATGTACTGCAACATCACACATGAAGAATCAAGTTATATGCATAACTGCATGATTAATGCTCTGTTCAAATATGAGCTGCAAAGTACCTATGGTACAAAGCAAAATTTTAGAGCTGTCCCGGAGTGAAACTTTCTCCTATGGGAACATCTGCATGCAGACATTCCCATCCTAAAGTTAAAGATGCGGAAGGCTTGCCACAAAATTAGGGCCCCTGAATTGAAGGCACCAACTGGACGTCTGCATGCAGTCATCCCTAGGAGAAAATTCCCCATGACCTAGAAATGGATGTGGGAAATGATGCATGAAACAGATATCCATGTTGCGCGATATTTTGTTGTAGATAAATGAAATGAATGAGGGAGATATAGACATGAAATGTAGAAGGTGATTATGGAGTTAGATATCAGTGGAAAAATGAGCCAAACGTTGTCCGAACCTATGAAGCAAAAACCTGAATAGGAATTCTCTCTCAAAGGAAGCAAAACAAATGAATCAACACTGAAAAGAAGTTTAATGGAGAATTATAGGTCGGAGCACCTCAACAAATTCAGGATCCTATAACAACTAGTTTAGGCTTTAGACATGAGATGAGACTGAGTTAAGGATGCCACCTGGCTATAGGATAAATGATTGATTATAAGGGAAACGAGGAATCAGATCATACCTGCTCTGGAGTGAGGGGAAACTTTTTACCACCAATAGTGAAGGAGATAGTAGGCATGGAAGATACTTTACTGCAGTCAACTAAAGATTCTTGCCTGAGGGTTGGCAGTCGATCACAAAGCTGCAGCAGGGCAAACCGGCAAAGTGCTTGAGTCAACTTCCTGTACCTTGCCATGTAATATGAGTAATTAAGATATATAAAGAAGATATGAGTTTAAGCTACACCACCTGATTGATATAGTTCAATGTTCGTTCCTTTGTCTGGTTCTGTTTAAGCTCATTTTGCATCTGTACAACTGCCATCTTACATGCAGAGCACCTATTGTCATCCTCACCAGTAGTTGACTTGTCCCCATTCACTACACTCTCTATGCTGATACTGCAACACACAAGCACATTCCAGCGTAAATTTATATATGAAGTCATAGTATATCAGTGCTTTTTTTATTTTTCCTTTGGTAAGGAGACAACAAAATGCAATACAATAAATTGAAGATACCTAACATCTCTACTCCCATCGAAAGCACACAAACCGATCTGAGAGCAGATTTTTTTGGGTTGTGCCTATATGAAAGCAATAGAAGGATCAAAACAGTAAGCAAGCTTCTTGAAGCAGCAATGTAGCATCAAAAGCGCAGGTTAGATTTTGATAAATATTAGTGGGGAAAACATCAGGGCTCACCTCTGACAGTAACATTTCAATTATCACTTCCCCATATTGTGATACTACTGCCTTGCACTCATGGCTCTTAACTGAAGTAACGCCGATGGCATCATTAATTTGACTTATGATGCTCTGTAAATAATTTGAACAGAGAAGGATAGCAATCAAAAGTCAAAAGATGGAGAACACAACAAACCTGGGTTATGATGTTCTAGTAATTTAGAACATAATACGTGCTAATATAGCTTACATACCGATGGACCTGTGAGCAAGGAAGTTCCAGAATCAGCAATTGCTTTACAGCTGCCTGAGCAGAATCCTGAAATACACCATAATCTCAAATGAGATATCTCAGCCACTATAAGCAAAATCATCAGGACATATGTTTAACCATTGTTACCAGTAGCTTTTCCATCAATGATGAGATCTCCCATATCAAACTGAATAGAAAGAGACAATTAAACATACGTGGATTAAAATGAGTAGCATTTTTCTCTGGCACAAGGCAACATGTTATTACAATTGTACTGGTATGAGATGTTGAGAGATTTACCTGCCAGTAACCTTTCTGTGTTACAGGAACATATGTATGCTCACCCTTGAAATGGTTAGGATCAATACCTCCAAAGACGATTTCACCACCATCCTCAGCATCTGGATTTCTGTTAAGCCAAAAGGAGAAAACTTGTTCTTTAACAAGACCTTGTGTGATCATGTTGTACCTGCGAAGACTAAGATTTAGTATATAGGTTTCTAAATTAAAATGCCCCCACTATATTTAAATTCTAACCATACCATAATAATGTAATAATTGGATCAGTTGCTACAGAAGGTAGAATATAAAAACAAGGGATTTTTACAGAGCACTCCACGACTCCCTCTTAAACCTATTTTCCACTTGTTAATGACAAAACACTAAAAAAAAAGTGGTCAAAATCACTCGACTTTGGCAAAAAAAAAAAAAAAAGATGGTCCTGCCTATAAACTCATGATATCATGGGTTTTATTAGTAATATAGAAATACAGTTACTTAAAAACAGTAAGAATTTTTTTCTTCTTTCGCCACAAGTAGATTTTTTGGAAACAAAATTTACTCTTGGTGACTTCTCAATGATGTCTAGGAAATCCTCTTTTTTTTTTTTTATAATTTCAAAAGAAAACTCATGATATCATGGGGATTTTCCAAAAATTGACCAAAATGTATTTTTTTTCTTCCACCTCAAATTGTTAGAAATCAAAATTACATTTGGTAATCAGTCATTAGAACCCAATAGCTGGTAATTTTTTATGTTAACATTCAATAAGTAGTCGACGATATCATGGGTTCTAACCCAGGGGCATGACTGTTGGGAAAAAGAAAAAAAAGAGTCCAGTCAAAGTACTCTAGTGACATCTTTAAATTTTTTGGCATTAGCCATGGAAACTGTGTTTAAGAGGTAATCTTAGTCTATAAAAATCCCTAAAAACAAATAGTAGGTTATTATTAGAAGACTGCAAAAAGATAAATCAAGTTTTCTTGATGGATGCATGACTGTATTACCACATAGGGACAACATTATCAACTGAGATCTCTTGAAATCCAAGCCCAAGTATGCCATCAAACTTGGCGGTTATAAATGCGGCTCCAGGCTCACTACTAGCTTCAATGAAAATCTGACAACAAAACCCAGCATGAATAAGAAAAACCAACTAGATTCAATTGTGATTTCATCTTAACATACTAAAAACAAACTGATGCAGAATTTTACCTGATCCTTCACAACAAGGCCACCAACTTGAACATTGTCTTGGCTTAAAAACCCAGAGATTGATCCACTTCCATACTGAATTGCAGCTGGTTTTCCTGCATAAATGGACAAAGGCTGTTTTCAAAGACATTCAAACAACAACATGAACAATACTAAATATATAGCACCTGGAAGAAAACATATTTCAATTCATAAGTGATGCACAATTGTTTTAATACATTATCTAAAATGCCACACCATTGATTAAGTCAGTCCACTCATCAGCTGGGCCCAATAGGTATGAAAATAATGCACGGTCTATAAATAGGTACCAGCATCCACATCCTATCACGTTCTTCCTCTTTGGGCCTGGTGACCACCTACTGTATGGAAACCAGCTCCTGTGTGGCTTTGATTTGGAACTTGGTTGCCTGTGAAGAGCCTGATGTCTCCATCGAGAGAATGGAACTTCAGTGAAACATCTTGAAAACCACCATCTGCTGTTAAATCATAAACGTCTATTTCTTGGTCCTACAGTCCTATTTTTGCCACCACATTTGATTGATTGATGAACATAGGAACCAAGATCAGGTGGGAGGCACCTTTACTGGAATGATTCTATATCCATAACAGTTGGGTCTCAGTACCATGCCACCATCTAAAAGTTAAAATCAAGTGCAACCATCCATCATTAAGGCTTGCAAATGGGTATCCGATTATCTGAGTTTTCTAAATCTCTTGATCCAAATTAAGCAGCTATGAAACTTCGTCTTGGATCCGGAAGAAATTTGCATCCTAATCTAGATCCATGTATATCGTTCTGAATCCTTGTTTGTCCAAACTAAGGATTTGGATCTAATACAATTACAATAAGTCAATAACATATTAAAAATATATAGATTTTAAGGGTCTAAATAGCTTGATTTAAATTTATATTTAGGAGTCTACTTAGTTTTAATCATATACTATTCAAGAGTCTTACTTTTATATTAATATTTTTGGCTTTTTATCCAATTAAACTAAAGCATTCTACATCATTTCATATCCGGATCCAAACTGAGTCTGGTTTTTTAAGTCATTGTCGAATCTTGATACAATACAGAGGTTTCGTGTCGAATCCGAATCTAGATCTTGAACCAGATTTATAAAGACGGATTTGATTCTAGATCAACCTTGTTTTCATCTCAGGTCTGACTAGTTTTTCATCACTATCAATCGCTGTCTAGTGGGCAATGACTCATTTTGATACTCACTAAGGTTAGCTGTAAAAAAATCACAACTAAATTTAATTATTTGTAGTTGGAAAGTCGGGTTATGCATGAAACATTTTTTTTTTTAACTCTAATCTATCCTCTTGAGCTACTTTATACCATATGAATATATTATATTAAGATGCTACCACTGGCTGATAAACTATCCATTTCCGACAAGAACTCCAACCTAGGAATCCGGATCCTTTGTTTCGTCCCTGTTTAGACGAATGAGGGGGTGACACGCGGGCATCCATGCTGAGGTGGAAATAAATAGAAGGAGAGAGAGCTTGGACCGTGGACATCCATGTCCGCGTGTCACCCCCTCAGCCGTCCCTGTTTGGACGAAACACGGGATCCAGATTCCCAACCTAGTTACCCTGTCTCTCAGATGGTCCTTACAAACTGACTAGCAGCTTATGACACACGAACCTTCATCATTTCTCGTACACTCGGTTTACCATGATCCACATGGCCCCTTTTCCTCTTACAAGCAACTCACTACCTTAATACTTTCCAATTCCTCCATACAACCTGGCAAGGTGAGACCACAATTATCTAGTTCCCCACTTGGGTCTTCAAATTCATTCGATCTGAATAATTCGCAATTTGAATGATTCACAAACTATAATGATAAAATTCTCTAAACCTGAGTCTTATAAATTCATCAAGCACACCTAGGAAATTCATGCTGCTCAACATCACAGCACTTTACTTTAAGATTGTTCACAACTCGCAAGTAAAACTTTAAATTTTACTACAACTTTTATTTTAATCATGTTTACTCTAAGATCATCACCAAAAGCAGGACCTTTCTGAATTTCATTGGGCTCCACATGATGAATGGCACCGATGCACAGTACAGGTGCGTAGGATAAAGCCGTCCAATAATGTTCTCAGTTGACTGGAGCAAATGTTGGTCCATACTTAATATGAGGACCCAATAGGTATTGTAAGCAGTTTAGTTTTACATTTAAGCCCCCCTTGGTGGATCTTATAGCATTGATTCAGATGAATTAGTGCATGAAACTCATTAGACTTGATTTATTGTAAGTGATGACTTGAATCAAATAAATTAACCTACCACACCACACATGCAAGAATTTGTCAACCTGCGAAACTAGGTAACTATGGGGGAGACAGGGACTATAAAATATTATAAAAAAAACGAAACACTAGTACAAATTGAATAAGGACAAAGAAGACAAACCATACCATTCTTCTTGTAAGTACTCGACATGCTTGACTTATACTTTGCATGTAAATAGCAAGCAATCTGCATCCAAATTCAACCCATCAAAATTCCCTTCTATTCAACCAAAACCAACCAAATTCCCACCACAAGAACAACAACAACAACACAAGATGAATTCACCAAACAACACCATCTTAATTAAAACACAAAAACTTACCGATAAGTAGCACTGTGAAGAAGGCACCCACATATTCGAACTACCGGTGTCGAATATCACCTTAAATTTCTGCGGAGGAGATCCGATTTCGATCTCTCCGTAGTACTGAGCATCCATATAATTTTTCAATCCAATGATGTCTGGGTCATCTACATTTGAAGAACGAAGATGCGCCTTCACCTTCAAATCATACTGCGTTGCGAAACGAGCGCGGAGATCCAACGCCCTCTTCTTCAATCCAATTCTAACCAATCCATTTGCATGGACAGGAAGAGTCGAATGAAGATTGACAAAGACCGAAAGCAGCAGAGAGACAAAGATGAATCTAAATCCAAGTTCCATTGCAAACCTGCAAATACCACAACCACTCCAGAAACATGAAAAAGCAAAAATGCTCTGAAGTTACCAAGACAAGAGAGGGAGATGAAGGAATGAGGATGAAGAGAAGGTCATGAATATATATATAAATAGAGGAGTGAGAGAGCTGCAACTTAGCTCAGCTGCACTTGTCTGAGGGTCGGTTTCAGAGATTGGAGTGTGGTTTTGGGCCGTTGGATGGGGTGGGGCGCGTCACACGTGAAAGTGTCGGTTGGATGTGGCGTCACGAGATTCGTGATACTAATATGTAACGGAGGGAGATGAGAGTGTGTTTCGTGCTGGAAACCGACTTGGTTTGTGTAACAGAAAGGGAAACGTGTCGGATTGGATTGCATTGGGCGTTTTGTGGGGTTGGTTACATTGGCCTTGCCACGCTCACGCTCCCAACGCTTTCTTTGCTTCTGTTATGTGTTTTTGTTGCTCGTAGTTGGTGGGAAGCGTGTCAATGGTGGTACCGTTCCGTTACGTATCACATGGTCCACCCATGTCAAATCGGGAAAGACTAGGGGAAACGAAACAAATGAGGTTTGGAGCTTGATGAGTCAAGACTCAACTTCATTTGATGATTCTAGGTGTTGATATAATAAATAAGCACATTTGTTTCCGGGGTAATATATATATATATATATATATATATATATATATATATATAAGAATTCATGGTCTAAGTCATGTGTACGACACCGATTTAATAAAGATGTGAAGGATAGAGGTTGGAGTCGTGAGATGCAAATTTGATTAGGATTTAAATTTCGAGGTTGATGTTTAGCAATTCATTTTTCATCTCTTCTCTTAATTCATTTGTGATTAAAGAGAAACTATTTTATGGTTGTTTTTGAATATTTATCTTTAATTGTTTAATTTAATTCACTTCAAAAAATACCTTCTTTTAAAATTACTTGAGATTCAATTACATGGAAGTTCCCATACTTATTATACACACTTTAAGTAGTGATGTAGTGGTGTACCAAAGTGTGGTTAAAGTAAGAACGGACTGTTCTCAAGTTGGGAAATGAGAGGTCATGGAGCTCAATTGATTTATGTTGATCTCACATAATTAGTGTATAAATTGGAATCTTTCAGGATGAGAATTAAGACTAGGTACGAAACAAGCATGACTTGCTTGTGCCCACCTATTCGGAGTCTAGATCTTTGATCACGGCTATTACATGGAGCAGTATAATATTTATCAAGAACTCCATCAGGGGCCATGTAGAGATAATCTAGATCGGTCAAGATGAATTACATTCCATACAATGATATATCCTTAAGTTTCAATTCGAAAGAAGTGGACCCCACCATCCGATTGAGCACCGTAATGGAAACATAACTGGGCGTTGATGTGGTATTACTACTAATGTGGTGTTAATCACGTGTCTATCGTGGTTCTCGATCGGATGGTTGACCCACTTTTTTGTGTTCAAATTTGAGGATATAATAATGGACGAGATGAGACTCATCTTTAACGGTCCGGATTATCTCTATGTGGGCCCCATAATAGAATTCTAGAAAAGTATTGTGTGGTTCCCGTGTGATAGTTGTGGTCTCCTATTCAAGGGCTAAAATGTTATATAGCTCATTAATCCATATTAAGAACTCCAATCCCTCTTCATGATTGTCATATGTTAAGGCAAGTTCCAAGCCAAAATTTCCTTTGTCCACTTGGTAATCAGTTCAATTTCTAGGAGTACTTTTGAGGTATGGTATTAGTAGTAGATTTAAAACATCTTGGTCCATAATTCACAGTCGGACCTACAGGACTTAACATTTAGTGGCTGTTTGTTTGCATGGAATTGAATTCATATGAATTAATGGTTAAATGGGCTCCAACTAATTAAGGATTAGTGAAGAGGTGAAGGGAGACTTGGACGTTGTCTTTTCTACAATTTAAAGGCCTTGGAGTGATGGCTGGATATAATTCGTTTCTACTCATTACCATCGATTCATTTTACATTAAGGAGGAGATTATTTGATGGTCATTTTTAAATATTTTTCATTGTTGCTTCAAATTTTGGATATTTTCCTTTATCTCATACGTTTGAATTTTTAAAAATTTCAAAACTTTCATTTTCCAGACGGTTCTAAGTGATGGAACAAAGGTGAATATCCAAAAATGACCGTTAAATATTCTTCTCTTCAATAGAAAATGAATGGAGGGATGAAAAATGAATAAACCCTAGTAATTCAAACTTGAAGAAAGTAGCCATCACACATACATTTCTACCTTTAATGCAAGCAAATGGCCCTTTTTGAACCACCTAATCCATCGTATGAAAACCGTAGACCCGTATATTTTCTTAATTTATACTTCTCGAAGGTTCACTTTACTCGTTTTTCTGAATCCCTGCATGCAATTGGAGGGGCCACCTGTTCATCTCTTCACATGCCCAAAGATACCAAGCATGATCACAACTCGCAAATCATGTTTCTTCCAAAGTATCTTTTAAAAAAGAAAAGTATAAGGACACCTCTTTTAAGTTTGGGGTTTTTCTCTCGTGATACCATTCGACAATTGGCATGCTGAAATAATAATTATTCAACGGTTAATAATATTAAGAAGAGCGTTAGAAAGCTCATATAGGGAGTGGTTTTGTTTTTTTAAACAAAATGCCGCTTTTAGTCAAGCCTACTGTGATGTATGACAATCATGGAATGCAGTTGAATGGAAAGATTTGAATAAGATCCATCTATGTGCAAAATGTTTTTAAGACCTCAGTGATATACCCACAAAATAAAACCTTAATCTATGGGTCTAAAGTTTAATGGTTTTAAAAGTATCATTTTCTTTGGATTTCAACCCAGTAGTGAGTAAAAGTGCTTCCATTAGAATCCATATTCTGCTTCGGACCTACATTCTTCAATTTTTTCTGAAACAAAGGGTTTTGGCATCATTTTCTACATTCTTCATTTTTTTCCGAAACAAAGGGTTTTGGCATCATTTTGGTAAAAATTGACCAATAACGGTATATTTGGGACTCCATATCTTTTGTCACAACTCACAAATTATCATTATCAGAATAATAATTGTTGGAGACAATATTGGGATATTTTTCAAGTTTGACATTCTCAATGAGAATATAAAACAACTTAAACTAAAGAAAATAAAAAAATATAACAAATAGATCTACAAATCTATGTAATTGACAGGATCACATTACTATACATATATATATAAAAATAGAAAATGAAAAACTTTTTTCCTAAACATCTGCAATCCATGTTGATGCTATAATCTATGCGCTCGAGATGGTTTATGTTATGGGCTCCAGTAGGATCTTACAACCCATTGAGCTACCATTTATTCCAAAACCAAAGGACAATCCTCCCTCAACGGCACACCCGCTGCGACTCTTGTTGTGCAACTCGAACACCTGACCTACAAGTCTCGAATACCACTTATAGGATCGTACATCCTATTGAACTACCACTTTTCCCAAAACTAATTGGTGATGAGAAACGGCACAGTAATGGTTTTATGGTGAGGGCTCTGGCTCGACCACAGTTATGACCGTTCGGGAACGAAGGTGAACGTTGACCTCAGCAGCTCCACCATTGACAACTCATTTATAGAAACTCGTGTTTTGGATCATATACCATAAACATCTAAGTAATAGCCTTCAACAGCTCAACTGAAAGTCTTTTTCCAACCTGATAAATAAACTGTTCGAATCCGGAGTTTAGTACCAAGTTTTTGCTTGATACAGAGATTGGACCCACCAACTAACTTGGACCCAACTTGACTCATCTACATCAGCCTGCAAACCTAAATTGAACCTGATCTGGTTTAGGGTTTTGATGGATAAGGCCCATTCAGGCCAGCCGACCCACTAAACCGACTTAAACTCAATATGAGCCAACCCATTGCCACCCCCTCTTTTGAAGTATTTTGACATTCAAAATCTTCCCTTGATAGATATTTTTATATGTGTTGATTTTCTGACTTTGGCCTTTACTATGTTCTACATTCTTCTTAACTGACTAAACTATTTTTCTTCAGTTTTTCTATTTTTTTTTTCCTGCTATCGGAAGGTTCCCAATCCTTTCGGCTGAATAAATCTCTCCGGGCTTTAAAGCTGTAGTTCAAACCCATAACATCCCTCCAAGTGCAAACCGTGGTCCTAGGCCAACCGAGCTAGATACGAACTGGTGACATTGTGGGAAATTAAGAGGTCTCAATCCATTGATGACTCACTCCAATTAAACATCATTATTATTCAAATGCAACTAGTTTCCAATACTCCATACCTAGAGTATAAGCAACCATAACGTGGAAAACTAAAATGATTCAAATTCAATAAACATCATTTATGGAATGTTTTACGTAAAACAGTTTCTGCATTACACGCGAACCCATTTCAGTCACACCACACCACGGCATATATCCACATCACACGCCGCACCTGATCACCCATCACTCTCTAAAATTGTTATAGACCTTCATGCTTAATGATTCCTAAAAGAAGAAAACATGAGGCAGCCTAAAATGAGAAGGAAGAAACAGTGAAAGAAAAATTGTACACTTCATCTTTCTATCCCCCGAATGGCTGCAATATATACAAACTGTGTTGCCGAAAGGATGATCAAGAAGGCCTCCATTGTTTCCTACAAAAACCAATAATCCATGTTACTAAAATCACTCATACCAGAAGAAACGCTTAAAACAAGAAAAGAAGATGTAAAACTGTTGTTGTTCTTACCAAATATGCATTCCTTATTTCTAGATCGATTTCCTTGCACGCGAAGCTGCATTTATCGTAAAGAAGAAAACTCGGTTAAGATGATTTTCAACCTCATTGATATCATAATTGTTGGTCTCTGAAAGTATTTTCATTGTCTCTACTAATGCCTCAAGGTTTTGATAGAATCAGTAAATGGTAGAACTTTAATATTTGTATCAAAGCCACCAAGTTCGAATCCCAGGAGAGATGATTCGGTGCCGAAATGTGCACTGATCGGGTTTCACCTGAGGGGGACAACTATTGATGTCTTGAGGTTTTAATAGGATTGGTTAGCGGAGAAAATTTATTAGTCCACACTAATCCTACCAAACTTTGAGTATTAGTAGAGTTTTTTTTTCACTGGTGCCAAACAGAAAAGAGAAGGAAAAAAAAAAAAAAACTAGTCTAAGGCAATGAGCTAACCCCATGGCAAGAAGAGTAAGAGTCCATGCAACTAAAGCTGAAGATGACGCAGAAGGTAAGCTGTAATAATTCCAATAGCGTATATGGTTGAATCCAGTGATCGCTGAAGCAGCACCTACAACTCCAGCAATCAACGCAAACACTACAAAAAATCCCGTGGCTGCATTTCCCATTGGAAAGAAGATGGGCGAAAAATAAGCCGGAAGTTGTAGCTCTGGCGCTACAAACATCATTAGCACAAAAGCAGTTAAACATCTATCTATCTCCAAGGATCAAAATATGCATGAATTGAACTCTAAAATTCATGTTTATGGATGATTATGGTGAAAAAAATTGCTAATTTTGGTTTTATATCAATATTTACGTCACTAATATTGTGTACCATTTAAGAAGATATCAGCTGTATTTCTTTCTGAATATGTGAAAAAATTAGGGGCCTATTTGTTTCATGCAATTGAATTCCTAGAAATTCTAAGATTTTGTTATTCTTTTATATATATATATAGAGAGAGAGTTAAAAATGAAGAATCAAAAGTGAGTATCCAAAATGACCACATCAAATAATTTTTCCATTAATAAAAATTGAATAAAGAAAAAAGGGGAACAAATATCTAGCCATCATCCTAGTAATTCAAAATTTATGAAAGTGAAAGTTTCATCTACATCACTAAATTATATCATTATCCCTCCCCTATTTAATAATCCTTTGGTGGAACTCATTTGACCATAAATTCTTGTGTAACTAAGCAAACAATTAGTCCCCAAAGGTAAATTGTTGTTTAGCAAATTAGCTTTTGAGAGCTTCAAGTGTTTCCCATGTGACAATAGAAACCTACAGTCTTAGAAAAAATATACTTCAAAATGTTTTAAGAGACATTCTACAATCTTGGCACCAACAAAGAAACATTCTCCAATCTTCTATGCTTTAACATAGAAGTCCAGTTGAAGGGTGAAAGATAGAGGAAGAATAGCTAAAGACCACCAAAATTCAAAATTGTGGTGGAATTAACTTTCATTTGTGAGATGGTGAAGGACTATTTCACATGAAAGGTGGAAATTGGTAGCTGACCGTTCACTCTTCATTCATTTGATCAATGCATAGGAAAAAACTAAACCCCAGCTCATCTATTTTGGGGATGGTGGTTATGGAATTAGAAACTTTGCCTTCCCCACCACAAATTAGAGCCATAACCATGTCATGAAAAATATGAAAATCTAGAATAACAGAACCAGTATAATTAACTTAGAACATTAAGTCTGATAGATTTCTATGATGGTTCAGGCCATGGGGCATGTAAGACAAGAATGGAATGCTAGCAAATGGAAGAAGAGATGTTGACAACTCAAACTCAAATTTAGGCCATAGTCATAATCACCATGACTCCCTTTTGCATTTTGCCTCCGCAACAAGCAATTAGCTTTCATTTTTTGAAAGGGGCCTTAGCTCCATGCCAATTTAATTTGGGTTTCACATCTATAAGCCGTCACAATGAAATGATAATTCTGTATAGATGAAGATGATGATCATGATGACGCACCAATGATGAAACCTTGGTCTATTGCAATGTTGATGGCCCATCCTCCTATCGCCGCTACGATGAAATACATAGAGAGGTTGAGAAATAGAAGGCCATATGCCAGGGGTTTGGTATTAAACATGGCTTTAGAATACCCTGCACTACTAAGTTTACGAGGGATGTTAGAGAGGAAATGGAGGATTAAGGAAGAACTAAAACAAGTTGAGATAGGAATGTGATTGGCAACACGTTCTGTTATGCACATTCATAGTGGCAATAACAAGGAATTATTCTTTTCTTGTCCCATCATAGACGGTTGTGGGATCTGAAAGACTTGTAGCGTTGTAAAGGGGAGCCTTAAATTTCAAGGCAATGAGAGCAACTACACGTTTGGGACATTGTTTTGCAACTTTTATCACATTTTTGGGTGTTGGGTCTTTCTGGATAGCTTTTGTTTTGAAGGAAAAACTACTTTCTCTTTAAATCTTTTTATTTAATCTTACACCCTTTTTTTTTTTTTTTTTTTTTTTTTTTTTTTTGCTATCAGAGGGTTCCCAACCCTTTGGGCTGGACTAATCCCTCCGGACCCAAAAGGAAGCCGGGTAAAGTCTCCTGTAGCCCAATATGGTAGTGCAGTTTCAAACCTACAACCTCTGGATGTAAACCGTAGTCATAGGCCAACTGAGCTACCCCTTCGGGTTATTTAATCTACACCTTGCAAACAACCTTTGATTCATCATTAAAACAAAAAGATGCAGTTGTTTGAACTGGGACAAGAAATACCACCAATCATTTGATTCCAAGTTTTACAAACCTGAAAATCAAAATAGTAAAATAAAAATCAAGACCTAAAAGTTATAAACAGGTTCCTTAAATTTATAAACAAAATTAGAAACTTTACAATAGTCCGTTTTGGTAAATTCTTCTGATTTAATCATTATCTTAACAACTTCAACTGATATAGACACTGATACCTAGTTGTAAATGATGGTGAGACATGATTGCACCAATAGGTGCCCAAGAATTAGGAGAAAAAAAATGATGGCAATCACCATGGAAGGTCCCAAGGTTTTAATAATAAAAAGATGTTTTATGCTAATTTGTACTATTAAGTGCATAAATTATTTAAAATAAAACATTAACTCCAACTCTGTTTGGAGAGGTGTCCATGAGTAAGAAATACTGGCACCAAGATTTACAGCTAGTTTGCCTACTTTATATTGAATTCTTAAAAACTCAAAGTAATGCAGATTCTAATGACTGAGTATAAAAGATGTCTCTTCAGAGACATTACTAAAGAGGTGATGAGTGAAAAATATCAGGTGATGTAACCGGGAAACTCATTTTCTTAAAATTTGAATTAGTAGGTGAGGACTAGGCAGTCATGGGGACTATTTCATAGCCCTTGCTGGATATTCACCTTAACTCTTCCAATTAGTTCTTTGATAAGAAGACACAACCTAGAATTGCTAGAATTTCAATATCAACCAAACAAATTAACAGGCCCTAAATAGAAAAGAATTTAGCCGTGTAGATAGATGCTGGACATTAAAAAAGAAAAATGGAGTCTATGTTCTTGAGATTTGGCCATATATTGAAGCAATCAGATCCCCTCAAACGAGGGGATCTATTGCTGACAAGCCATGGAAAACATGTTAACAATTAAGGTCATGTTTGGCAACCAAATCTATAGGAAATTTTTTTTTCAATTTCCCTAAAGATGTGGTAAATCCATGTTTGGTAATTGTAAATTCTTGAGGATTTGGACGAATGAAAATCTTCATTTGTTAGGATTTTCAGATCCGATCACCCCCATAAGATTTGAAAATCCTCACTTAAGTGGATTTGCACACTGAACCCTATTTTTCTCGGCTATATGCATTGATACAAACTAATATCAACGTGAAACCCTCATCTATATAAATTCCCAATAAAAAATCTTTGTTCTAGTGGTAGTGAAGAATCATCAGATCTATGGATTCCTCGCCTGTTACCAAATATGTTCTAAAGCATTGACTAAATTTACAATGCCATTGCTTTTGCTAATTGGCTAATATCACTGTTTAATCGATAACTTCCCTGCATGATGGGACCTACACATTAGACATTTTACACATGCTATAGTCATTCAAGCACCAATGGTGCAAACAAAGGGGAGTTGTTTAATTTTGTTTTCTTCATAGTCATCTTCATCATCATCATTATGGATTACAAGAGACTCGAACTTACAGTCACACACCCCTGGAACCCTACATAATGTCCCCGGCAGCTTATGTGAGTGGTATGAATAGGCCAATGAGAGAAATTGTTCTACAGAGCATGGTATCCCAACCTTAAAAACTCATGAAGACCACTAATATGGGCCTTATGGGGAATCACATGCTATAAGGGCCACACCTTGAAAATGCTCATCTTTATTTATAGCTTCCAAATCTGCTGTTTGAGGAGGAAGCACAACCACCACCACCGCACTAGATGTAGAAACTTTGAAGGTTTAGGTGCTTCAACTTGAGTTATTTGTTTCACTTTGAGCTGATGCTTAACTGGTTAATACTCTAGATAACTATACAATGGGCCTTACAAGTTGAAATTCAAGGAAGAGGGGACCTCAAAAAGGTGAAAGCAACAATTTGATAGTTCACACCAGTAGTGCAAGATGGGTCTTAAAAAGGTGGGGAAAAAAAAAGGTGAGAAGGGTCATTTATCTCAAAGAAGCACATGTCGTTGCTATCTTTTTCCCTTATAACAAAGTGGACGTCTAGACAAGAGAAGATGAAAGCATAGAACTTTGAATAGTTTGAATTGTTAAATGACAGGGGCACACTTTTCAAAATAACAATGAGGTAAAACAGGAGAGATCCCTATCCATCTATTTATCTATCCACATGTGTAAACTTGAAGTACTTACTCTTTTTTTATCATCTCAAGCTCACTGAATTGGAATTGAGTGTTGAGACTTGAGATGGCAAAGAGGACTAGAGAAGTTTCCAAGGCTGGTGAAACACTCTCTGACTTCTCGTTTTATCAGCTTAAAGAAATAGGACATGAAAGATTAAGAAAGTATTAATGCACCTTCAGGCTTCAGAGAAAGGACATGAACATCAAGTCAAGGAAGACAGAGTATAGAATCAGTTCTCAGAACTAGGAAAAGCTCCACTTTGTGAAAAGCTAAGAGCATCAAGGGAAAGCAATCAATAGGTTGAAATTGAAATTAAATACAAGGCAGGATTTGAATTGAAATTACTTAAGCACTACTCTCTAAGAAAATCCAATAAGGGGCCATTTCGAAATATAGCCTAATTAATAAGAACTAATTAGATTAAGGTCTAAAATAAAATTTCTAAATTACAATATTATTTAATAATAGAAAAAGCTCCTTTCATGAGGTAATTGGGTCTTACCTTAGGAATTGTGGTAATTGGAGCCCCACCTTTCATAAATTACATGTAGAACCCTCATTTGCGTCATTTTGAGATTTGTATGAGGTTATTTTCATCCAGTTCACCTTGCATTATTTACTTTCATCCACTTTAGCTAAATATCTCTAAAAGGAAAAGCAAACCCTTAGCTTACTTTTTTTAAAGGCAAAAGCTTTAATTTGTAAATAAGCTCTAAAAATAAAATATACAATTAGCGATTCATTTGATATGCAATTAAGCTCTAAATCATAAAATAAGAACTTATTTCCAAATGTCTCCAAAGTCCTGATTTTTAGGGGAAAAAAATGAAGAAAGTATACGGCCAGATGAACCAAGACAGTAAAATTGAATGAGCTATTTACAATATTCGGAGGAAGTCTATAACAAAGCAGACAACTTATTTTTTCCAACCAAGATTCGTAGTCTCAAAATCTTTCACTTTTAGAATACGGGATTCTAAAGCCCTCTTTGTTTAAGAGAGAGTTGAACTTTAATTTGATTTCTTAGTAGTTGTCATCTAAGATATTTCTCTCCATATTTATTGATGGGTCAGGTCCAAGTGACCCAATCCATATTGACTTGGGACCAAAACTCATGGCCCGATAAGGTCCAGGCCCAACCCATGAGCCTGGTCATGTCATCACAGCACACCCGGAAGCCTCATCATCACTTTAGAATTAGTAAACCCTCATCCCCACTTAGTCTACCCAGTCCTGCGGAGAAGATCCTACCTGCCTCATCCGTCGAGGGCAGTTCGAAGACTCCGCCAAAATAGAGCGCCCATCTGTTAGAGGAAAACTATAAATCAAAGAGCCCCACCAGCACTTGAGGGCAAGTAATTTTTATCCATGTTGGCACATTTCTTGTATTCTCCTAACCTGTAATCTCTACAAATCACCGGCAATCTCTGCCTTTCTGGAGTTGACGTAGGTCACATTGACCGAACCATTATAAATTCTCTCTCTCTTCTTTGATTTCCACATTAATCACTCATTACTTGATCGGTGCTGTCCGAAAACACTTTTTGGCATCATCATTTATCACCGGATCTCTGGCCAATCTTCTAAGTAGGAAGGGGATTTCTACTCAAAGAAGGAAAGTGTGATAAGAAAATCTATGAGCATAAGATTATCTTGGGGAATGGAAATTTCAAGATTCCAAAAGACGGATGGAATAATGATTTAAGAACACGTTTGTGCAATCACTTTTCTATAAAATTGCAGCGGACAAGTGAAATATATTTTCATATCGGTGTCTTTCTAGCATTTGGTATGAACGTCACGAAAAATCAGTAGTCTGCAAATGCAAAACAAACATGCATGCCCCAAGTAAAATAAGATCTGGGCACCAAAGGAAGCCTTGTACAAGTGTCCTCCATATGAGGCAAGGGTATGGGTGTTCCTCCGCTGTCCCCACCAACATGAGCATGTAGTGTGACGCAGTAGATCACGGGGGATTCTACCATAATTAAGTGTATCATAATTGTATTTGCATGCTATAGATGTGACAAAAGTTTCACATAGCAGTCAATGTGATGCAACCTTCCTCTTTTATTGAGGTTTGAGATTGACATAATCTAGCAGAGTTGTTTTATACTTTCATGGAACCCTAATTAAGGTGTGCATTTAGTGCAGCAATGAAGCCACAATAAAGATTACATTTCAGACTGCATTTGGAGATATCTTGTTTGGAACATTTGGAGAATCCAAATATTTTCCTTCCAAATCGGATTCCAAAATCCTGAAAGGCTATCTAGCATTTCTAAATTTCCAAATGGGATAACATTTGACTTGATAACCCTGCCACAAAAGGGCCATCAACTTCTCCCCGTTGGTAGGAATAATCATCCGGCCACAAAGTTTGAAAATGGGCCATATTATCATCTCTTCTCCTTTTTACTCAAAGATTAATTTGCATGAAATATTTTCTTAACTTACTTTTATATCTGAAGCATCCCCAAACAATTTTAATCCATTGAAATTAGTCGATCTCTAAGTTGTAGCTCAGCTGGTAAGAGACATGTATTAGAAATCCCACTATAATTAAGATTTTTCACCTTCTGACAGCTTTAGCTCCATTAATACCGAAGGTTTTTTTTTTTCAAGTGATTAAAAATGCACCAATTAAACGCGATTCTTGGTTTGTTCAAATGGACTAATGGGTCTGAATTCTTAAATCAATTAGGCCAGGCATATAATTTTGAAAGCCTAGCCCGGCCCTGTTCAAACTTTTCAAAAAGAAAAAGAGACTGCAAATTGCCTCTTGTTAGGTCCACCCAGATGCTCTGAGTATGAAAGGAGGAGAAGATTGATCTACAAAAGGGGTAGACCATAACATCAGTCCAATCCCTTTATATAAGTGCAGATTGCTTCAAAATAAATCCAAGGAGCATAATGACCAGATCAGTGTCAAATCGGAAAACTTCTCACTTACTAGTTGTGTGCAGAGGGATTGGAATAATATGTGGCCCCATGTGAAAACATTAAAATGAGCAAATCCCTCCGGGTCCATAGGGAAGCCAAATAAACTCCCATATAGCCCCATTGTGGTAGTGTAGTTTCTAACCTACAACCTCCGGATGCAAACCGTGGTCCTAAGTCAACTGAGCTACCCCTCGGGATTCTAGCCATACTCAATAGTATTAGTAACTGTCTATTTACAAGCTGCGGGTGCCAATCACAACTTCACATTGCGGTAGAGAGGGGGAAAGAAGGAAAATCTTGAGAAACTACAAGAAGTAAACATGAAGTAAGAAAAGCGGGGAAAGCTTATTTTTCACTTTGAAAAGTAAAGGAGTAAAAAGCATTAAATGGATAGAAAGATGTGTAAACTAAAATGTACTTTATGGTTAGACGTGGAAAGCTTCCTTTCCGCTATCCTAACCATTAGTTTAAAGGAGTTCTTATCTTCTCTAAATAGAGATTCTACGATAAAAAATGATCTCAACTTTACCCACCAAAATTGTAAAGACTGCTACTAGCTAGAACTTTACTTAACCGTCTATCTACTTCACCAAAAGAAATAATGTGTGTAAAGAGGATGGGGATTTTCTCCAACGGACATTCGCAATGAACATTATATTGAGTGCAGGGCAATTTATGGGTACTGAGTTTTTAGTTGGGGCCCGCCTCTTTAATGTCTTGATCAAGACATTTGCATCCCCGACTTGAGAAAGAAATTGCATGTGCAGGGTTATCTTTGTTTGTTCAACTTGCTAAATCATACCCTACGGTTGTGCCAGGTCCATGTTTGTTATCAATATACATTTTATGAATAAAAATTGGACCAAATTTACTTCAATCAAAGTCTAATCCATCCTCCACTTCATCATATATGCCATGATAAATCCAATATTGCTGTAATTGGCCACTTTTTTTATACTAAGAGGTCAAGGTCAAGAATGGCGTCTTATACCCCAGTGGTAAGATGTGGCAGTTCTCACGTGACCAGGTTTCAAACGTAGCCACCCCCTCTCTTGCATGTGTGAGTTCCTATTACCTTACATGTACGAGTTAGTCCTCATGTGAGTTGGCCACCTCTTGTTTGTGTGACTTTCCATTACCTTGGAATGTGCAAGTCAAGAACGAACCCAACCCCTTACTTATAATACCAGAGAGCCGAGGGTGGTTGTCATGTGTTTGGGACATTGTCATGGCCATTGACCGAGGGACTTCCAATTTCTCCAAAAAAGTTATCTCATTGATGTGGAATTTCAAATCCATCGTCTCGGTGGAGCATTTGAAATTCCAACAAATTACATTGAAATTGAAATTTTGATAATTCCAAAAAGTCATTTGAGACTTTTTTAGATAGATGAAATTTAAAATTCTAGTGAAAGAAATATGACATTCAAATTCATAGAGACAAGTCCTCAAATCATGTTTGGAACACTCCAATATTTCAAATTCTTGTCATAAATTCTAGTAAAATAAGCATGAGAGGACTTTTTACTTCTATGTCCAATCGGATAATTTATCATTCTTTGCATAGCTTTGGTTGTTCTAAATGCAAATCAAATGACAAAATTGATTCTAACAATAGTTAAGATTAAGTCTCAATTCAATTCAAGTTTTTAGCTAAACAAATAGAAAACCAGTTTTAGTAGTGACGAACTTTCCTCATTTATATTTAGGTGATACTGATTTGTTTGAAAGTGAGCATAAAAGCACAATAAGTATAAAATGAGGTGAGTAGATCATCAAGTAAACGCGGGAGTCACACGACTGTTTTGTCGGCAAAAACAAAATCCCTTCCTCCAGATGTATTTCCCAAGAATGCGGTCCCCCACATTCAAATGCATCTTAAAGCAAGCTAACGGGACCTCTTGTGAGCAACTGAGTAGTCCACATGGTCCAGCTCATGAACTCAACCATATCAACAAGGGACTGAATTGAGTCCCAATTTGAACTTGGTCGACTCGGACTCAGGCTTGTCCGAGTCCCAGTGACTAGGCTACGCTGATTCACTTTCGGAAAGGGGGCTCGGTCCCTGATTCGACTAGGTTAGGACCAAGTCCGAGTTGAAGTCCGAGTCAACTCAAACTCGACTGAATTTTAAATAAGGATAGTGATCGTGAAGGGAGTCAGCCAGATCAAAGGTAGAGGCTCAAGAGGGGGCCATGAATGTGGACTCGCCAGGAGAAAAAAAAATTGTTTGGAAGAAAGAACTTATTGAAGGCCCATTCCATTGGACCCACAAACAAACACTCATCATAGCTGATACCTTACAAACAGAAAAGCCCATCCAAGTTGCCCATCCCAATTTTAATGAGAGCAGTTGCAGCAGTATCTCACCTAAACTAATCTTCTCAAGCATTGGTTGTCATCATCTCTTCCTTTTCATGGCAACCACCCTCCAATCCCAAGTCAATTTTTAATACAAGAATCACTACCATATATTATTACTATTACTGATATACTACCCCCATCAACCCCTGCATTTTCTAAGGAAATGATTCAATCTCTACAATCCCAATAAAAAAAAAAAGGGACAGCAGCAAATGCAGAAATGAGAACATGATAACCAATCCATTCATCCATATGCAGTCTCAGTCTCTCTGAGCTGTTCACCTTCTTTCCCATTCTCTTCTCTCCAATCTCTACCATAAAATAATCATCCCTGTCTCCCCTTTCTTCTACCTTTCTTCCTCCCACTTTCATTGCCCTCTTTCTCTTTCTCTTTCTCTATCTCTTTCTCTCTCTCTTTCTCTCTCTACCCTCCCACCAAAAATGGGGCCCACCCCTTTTAAACTCGCGTGACCCACCTTTATATCCCCCACCAATTCCGCAACCGTCGACTCTTCCAAGGCTCACTTTCTTCTTTGGGCGTTGAATCGCTTTCTGGGTTCTTTTTTTCTTCCTTCAATTCCAGAGATTGAGGAGGAGGAAGAAGAAGAAGTAGGAAGAGAAGAAGAAAATGATTCAGCTGCTTTTCTCGGTGTTGTTTGCAGAAGGGGGATTGATTTTACTGCTTTTGGTGAAGACCCCATTGAGGAAGCTGGCGATCATGGGCTTGGATCGGGTCAAGAGAGGGAGAGGCCCGATCATGGTGAAGACGATCGCTGCGACGGTTTTTGTCGTGCTGAGTTCTAGCGTCTACAGCATGGTCAAGATCCAGAAACGGTCTTTTGATGCTGGTATGGTCACGCCCACTGATCAGGTTCTGATGGGAAGGCATCTCCTTGAGGCGTCTCTTATGGGTACTCTTCAATTCCTCCTTTTTTGCGTTGTTTTTTTGTGGTATCAGTATATAGAGTTTTTGGACTAAATTGGGTTTGTGTTGAATCGTTGGTATATGGGGAGTTTGGATTCTGTGATCTGGGTTGGTGGTTTTGTGTTGAGATCTGGGGTTGGGGTGTAGGAGATCTCGGGTTTTTGTTTTGATTTGAGGGATTGGAAGGTTTCGATATGAATCTGTAACAAGTTCTGTTGGTGGATCAGGTGGGAATTAGTTGAAATGGAAAGGTATACAAATGGGGATATTGAAAAAAAAAAATTTGGGTGGGTTCAACCGTTCAGTTTCTGATCTGAGAGAATTGAGAAGGTTCTCTGAGATCCTTCTGGCTTCTGAATTTATTGGAAGTGGGGAAAGTTCCAATTTGATACTATCATAGGGACGTTTTTTTCTCGGATGAATTTACTGGCTTCCACATCTTAGGATTGTGTGTAATATTATGTATTGCCTACTTGATATCAGGTTGATAGGATTTTGTTTCCCCTCTTAAAAGGGTGGATAGGATGCACCCACTTAAACAGATAGTGGTTACGTCAATAATGTCAAAATGTTTCTTTGGCTTTTTTTGTTAATTGGATAAACAGATAGATTTTTTTTCTTTTCTTTTTTTCTTTCTGGAGTAGCAAACTGAAGGTGCTAAAATGGAAATCCCCTTTTCCTAGAATTAGTGGAATTCTCAGATTTGGGGGGTCAAGAGATTAAGTTTCCACATTCTGCAGAAACTACTGGTTTGTTGGCCACAGTTTCATGGAACCCAGGCGTTCCCGAACATACCCTTTCAATGGTTTGGTTTTCCCCTGTGGACATCTCACTTATTGGTCCACCACACTTGCCATTTCCATTTGAGTTGAAGGTTTTGTTGGGTTTGATGTTTTGGTTGTCATCCTTAGAGTGAACATACAAAGCGAAAGATTATAATGTTTGAAGAATTGTTGACTCTTTTTTTTTAAAAAGATTCATTCAGCTATATGAGAGGATGAACTTTTAAACTAAAATGATGGAAGAATATGGGAATTATGATTTGGAAAAAAAATATATCGAATGTGTGCCTTAATATATTAGAATTCAAGGTTCGCTGATGAAATTTTATGAATGCCCTATAGATGAACTTCTCTCCTGTACCCGTGGTTTTTGTTTCTTTCCAGATGCCTATTAATTTTGCAGGGGTAATGTTCATCAGAGAATTTCCTAAACTGCCTAAATGTCCTTTTTCAGACAATAAATGCTGCTTTAGAAGATCCTTACCTTTTGATCTATACAAAGTTTCCTCAGTAGAATTGTCATCAGTACAAGGCCAATGAGTTCCTGTGCAAAATATTCTCAGTAGGAATTATTGTCTTCATAGTGCCATTGACTCATGTGTCACTAATTCTCTAGTAGGGTAATCTTCCGTTGTGTTTCATACTGATTCTCATAACTAGCTCTTTTGGGAGAATTGTCGATGAGTAGCCATGCACTCAAGAATTCTCACTGTAGTTTTTTTTTTTAATGTTTTACCAATTCTGGTAATTTGTTCTTTCCAAACCTCAACTTCTTTCTAGGCAGCCACTGCTTCATTTTTTATGACTTGTGTTTTTCAAGCAGGCAACAATCAATTAGCCTTCTGTCGCCCTTCTGTCGCAATTTCTGATTATTTTTCCTGGAAAGCCTATGTATTGATTTCTTTCCCACCAGTGTTTATATGTAGTGTTTTAGAAGTTTTGAGATGTCTTCAGGTGCATACTTAGTTTTTGATATGTCTTCAAGTGCATACTTATTGCCTCAATCAGAGCTGGTAATTGGTTGAAGTTGCATGGAATCTTTGTCATCTTCCTCCAAAAGACTCACATAAATAGGACTTCTGTGCATTTTGTTTTGTTATAAGCTGTAGAATCTCTTGTGGTGGGTTCTCTAAACAGATAATTAGAATTAGCCACTTTGTGAAACTGAAACCTATTGCATTATGTGAGAAGTGGTGGGAGTGCCTGAAATGAAATTTTCTTAAGGATTCTTTTTGCAATGAAATTGTATGCAGTGGTATTGTGAGAAAACTGTTCATGGATAAATATGGCGAACACACTCATGTTTGAGTGGTGTTGGCACTTAGTTTCACACACATGCCCAGGGATCGATCCCTGGGTCTTCCAGTTGAGAAAGTGTCACACCTGACCAGTCACCCAATATAGTAAAAAAAAAATCATGGATAAATATGGAAATCAATGCAATCTTGTTGCCAGATCAATGTTTTCAGACCAAACCAATCCAATACTGGTGATATTGACTAACCAAGGCATATCTGTACATTGAAAAGATAGTAACTCTCTGTTCAGAGGAACTGGCTGGAGGGACTAGATCATAAGACTAGTAGATTTGACAAGGTGAGATGCACACTATGAAACTGAGCTCCACCAATTATCATAGAAAGTACAAGAGTAATCAATTTCTCTGAATTGCTAGGGGCACATTTCTGCATTGTATGGGGAACAAATTAACATTTGAAACTCTTTTGAGGAAGAGTGAAACTAGCATCCCAGAGCTGCGCTTTTTCTTTTTTTTTTTTTGTTATCGGTAACAAAACGGATTTATTAAGATAAAAGGAAAGCCATTACAAAGCCCGCCCACAACAAGGATAGGAGTCACGCTAATAATATAAGCCACTCAAGGAGAGTCTCTATCAACCCATTGTTTAGCTAGACCATCCACCAAAGAGTTAGCCGACTTAATCATGCGGCAAAAAGACACATCAAAAGAAGACTACAACTCTTTGATCTCATTGAAAAGAAACTGTAACCTCAGGCCTAGAATTGTAATAAGAGGCCCACATCTATGCATTTGCCGAGTCACACTCTACAATCAACTTAACTTGGTAATAGCGCAAGAACAAATGAAGGGCTTCCAACTTCATTAACACCTTGGCCTCATTGGACTCCTTGACTCCCACATTCTTAGAAAAAAGAAGCATAATCTCACCATTAGAGTTCCTTAGCACACCTACAATATCAGCTCGACCTGGTTTGCCCCTAGCCTCTTTATCCACATTGAATTTCAAAACATCAACCAGCGGAGGAGTCTAAAGGACCTCTCTCCTAACCTATTCCTCCCACAAACCAAAACAGCTTCCCAATTATATAAGATCTAATTCACGTTAAAGAGGTCAAATTCCTTCCCAGCCAATGCTCATTTTCGCAATCGAAATACTAACCTCTGATAAGAGAGATTCAACTGAAGAAACTTTGAAGTGCCTTTGAAGATCCTTTTATTCCTCGCCCTTCATAACGACCAAAGTATTGCAAAAGGAATTATCCTCCAAAGAAGCAGCCTACACCCATGAAAAGGTGCCCATACCCTAGAGCTTTTCGACGGCAGATAATATCACAAAACATTTTGACATGTTGTTCTGCTTACATATATTTGTTTTCATAGAATTTAGGTGCAGGACTAGTTTTTGCAACACCAACAACCTCCCTTCAACATTTTTGACGGGAACTTGAATCTTTTATGGGATGAGCTAGGTTATTCTGCCCTCTTGTTTTCCCCATAGGAGAACTTACTAGTCATTGCACCAATCCATAGGAAAGTACACTTAATGGCATTCAGATACTTACGTCTTTCTTCCAATTCAGGATTGGGTTTGACGGTGCACGGTTGTGGAAAGAAGGCATTGGATGTCTTACAAGGTTTGAGCCTATAATTTGATGTATATTGTGAAGATAACCAGGCCAAAATTGAAACAACTAAACTGTCAAACAAGTCCAAGGAGAAAACACATCAATCCTACAAACATAAGTTCTGATTTAATTTCCTTTCTTCTCGGTTGGCAAATTCTATTTTTATGTTGTATATCTCTAAAGAAAGCATCCATGCAAGTGTTTATAGGACCCCTCATTGGGTCTCTTATGCTCTAAATATAACCTCAAGAAAATATCCAATACTTAAAGAACACAAAAGAAAAATCTAGATTCGCATGACCCCCTGGTCATATACCTATCACCCTCTTTTCATATTGCTCATACTGAGACTTGTCTAAAAATAACTAAAGACAACCTAGATCCTGACAAATCGAGTGAATATTACCCATCTTGTGGGATCACTGCTTATCACTCATGATGATATTGTACTGACATATTGACATATTGGCTACTTATCCATCCGATCTCCTCATTTCTTCTCCATTTGCCAATACATGGTGATCCCTCCGTCACATGCACTGCTTTCTACTTAAGATTGTCTAACGTCAGTGAGAAACATTGCAAGATCTGTTGGGTCAGCATTTGATATCCAGAGTTGGAATGGATATCAAATTCTGCTCCCTACCAAAAAAGTAAAAAGAAGTACGAGCATCACATTCCTTAATCTCCAGTTATTGTTGGTGGCTTGTGGTTGCAGTAGAATGTAGACAACTCTGCATTTACTTGTGCTGGTGATTTTAGCTACTGATAAGTCTTTTTGAGCCCTCTAGCAAAAAAAAAAAAAAAAAGTCTTTTTGAGCCTTTCTTTTCTTTTTCTTTTCTTTTTGTCATACCCCATATGCTTGTTATTAGGCCCATGGTATAAGTGCATAGGATAAACATGGAGGGATACTTATAGACCAATGTGTCACATGAAGTCAGAGGCGTTTGACCAACTCCCTAAAACTCAGATACAATTTAACACGAGGTTGACTTTCCAGTTTGGACCTTTTCTGGATTTTTCACATTTTAGTCATGCCATTTATCATTGTTGGGAAAAAAAAAAGAACCATTCCTTTTTATTCTCTTCCTCCCTGACTGCTTTGGATTTGTAGGAAAGCCCGAGACAAAAGCATTCCTTCTGGCAGTGGTAATTAATGACTAAGGGCATGGTTCTGGTCAGACTAGTGCAAGTTTGTTACCTTTTTGCAGTTGCAATCGAGGTTGTTTAGCAACAAGCTTTATGCTTGTAACTGAAGTGATGCACATTTTGCTGCCGTTTCTGCATTAGTTTCACTGAGTAGGATGATGGAATTTTAAGGTGTTAGTGAGCGATGGGGTTGACAAAAATTTTGTAGTATTTTCCTTTTGGCCAGGAGTATGGTTACATTCTTTTTGTGTTGGTACTTCTAAAGCTTTGTATCTGGCAGATAGTATGGCTGCATTCCTATTGTGTAACACATTGTTCTTTATTTTTGTATGATTAACATTTTACTTGTGTTCTTCACCGTGATTGGATCAAACAGTTCCAAGGTAGAATGTCGCCTAGTCTATGATCATCCAACATCCAGAACATACTAGATAGCTTGTGGATTGATTTGGGTGAATTAGTGTGTGATTCTTCAGTCAGGAAGATAGATAGATAGATTATCATATAGATCTTTTACCCCCCTTCCTGAATGGACTGAGTGTTTAGAAGAGAGATCCCAGAAACTTCTCAGTGAAACATACCAAATTGTAAAAAGAGCAGAGTCCACACAGGACTAGCAGAATACCAACAGCTACATCAGAAGATGTATTACATTCCAAAACACTTAAAAAAGTGTGATTGATGCCATGTTTGGCAAAAGCATCATCCTCTCAAATTTTACCCCAAAGAAATGGATGAGGAAACCTGAAACTCACGAGCAATGTTCTCTTCACCTTACCCACCAGCTGTCGTGGAGCATGAAGACACTCAGCCCACTCAATAACGTAAGAGAAATCACCTTTTGTCATAAGAGGGCAAAGATTTAGCTTGACAAGCTCAGAAACTGCTATCGGTGTTGGCCACACCAATAGATCTTTGATTCAACCATATCAAAAAGTCAAGTGAACCATCTAAATGCAATTTGTCTCTATTTATGAAAGATGGTGGAGGTTGTTAAGTGGATCACAAATTGGGTCACAACCCAACTGTAATCAGGCCCATTTATATGTGTAAATGGACCATATTACAGTTGGGTTGTGACCCAATTTGTGACCCATTAACAGAGGTAGCACTTAGAAGATTGGAGCTGTTCTTTTGTGAAACAAGTCAATTTGGTCCAAAAGCTCAATCCAATTTACTTGGGACATCTTTCAGTGAAAATTTTAGTGTTTTGGACCATTGTAAAATAAAGGCTTACGAAGCTTAAGTAACAGTTAGCTGTATTTGTGCAGGTTTCTCCCTGTTTCTTTCACTCATAATTGACCGATTACACCATTATATGAGGGAGCTGCGTGTCATGAGAAAAAGCGTGGAGGCTGCAAAGAAACAAAACAGAGGATTTGAAGATGGAAAAGGTGGGGCTTCAGATGATCTAAAAGCAATGGAGGAAGAAGTTTCTGGTCTTAAGGGGAAAATTAAGCAACTGGAATCGGTGCTTATGGCAAGGGAGAAAGAGGCAAAAACAGCTGAAGCTAATGCCGAGGCTCTGAAGAAACAGTCAGAGGATCTCCTTCTTGAATATGATCGCTTGCAGGAAGACAACCAAAACCTTCGCAACCAGTTACAATCAATCGACCGGAGATTGTCACGTTCTGATAGCAGGAAGAACACATGAAACCGCTTCAATACATGCTTCCTTGTGCTGTTATGTTGGGCAGACAATTTTCTGTTATATGTTGAGTTTTTCTATTATAGGATGTGCTTTCAAATTTTACCTTAATATAAATCATAATGATTGCTCAAGTTCTTCCATGTTTTAGCTCTCTGTTTTGTACATCTGAGGTGAAACAATATAATGATTTAGCTTACCTCCTTATGGATTTGTCCTTATCACGCTCAAAATATCGGCCACTTAGTTTCACATTATGGGGGGTTTTCAGCTTCACTTATTCAGGTTATGAGGTCTGATCTCATGCATATGTTAAATGTTTCAGGGCACCTGGTTAAAGCTCGAAGCCATAGTTGTGGTTAAGAAAAAAAAAAGTAATATGAAGATCATTGGCGGGTTATTATCATGTAAGCTTTAGATTTATAAGGAAATAATCAAGTTGTGGGCATCAATAAGAACTCCTGTTATCCACTAAGCAGACTCTGATTAGAGCAGGCTCCACTCAAAATAACTTTAGGATGATGGGATCAAGAAGGGCATGCTTCTTGCTTTTGGTGGTCATTTTTCCTCAACGGCTATTGATGTGAAAAGGCTTTTAACTATATTGTATGCTTCAACATGAATACTCAGCATTCATGCATGCTACTTAGGGCATGTTTCTTTACTAGAATTCATAGAATTCATTTCTAGTGATTGTCTGGGAATTTCAAATGCTAGTATTTGAAATGCTACCAAATTCTAGAATTCTAAATTCGTTGTTTCATTCATGGCCTGAATTCTTGTCTAAGCTCCCGGAATGCCGTCGTCCCTCTCCCGGACTTCCTGTGCTAAGTGAGATTTTCAAATCCTCTTTGTTAAAGTGGTTTTTCAAATATTGAGTTTTTTGGGATTTCAAATGCCTGGAATTTTAAATGCCCAGGAATTCTGATAATAGAACACAAAATTCCTGACATGAAAGTTTGAATTTCCAAACAGCCTGAATTCCTATTGGGAATTTTAGTAAAGAAACGGGCCTTAATTACATCCAACTTGAACTGGTATCCAATTAGCAGAGGCCAAGGGCAATCTCTACGTCCTTGGAGGCTCGGATTGAGGTTGTGTTCTTTTTAGGTACATTCATTCAATCACCACCAAATTGAAAGGCTAGGATGGTCCTATCAAGAGTGAAACTGCATAATGGGGTGGATTTATAGTACAAGGTTGTCATATTGACTATTGAATTATTGCATACAGACCCCTCTAGCTTTAAAGTTTGATGTACAACTCTCTTTAGCAAAAGATAGGAATCACATTTCACTATTATCTCCTGTAGTGATTTGAGAATCTAAAAGCCCTTCAAGGGACAAGATAGATTCTAGGCAACAGTCAAAAGATAAAACCACGGAGCAAGAAATGGGGGCAGTTCGGCAATTGTTGTGAAATGTTGTTGCAGTGAGCATAAACCATTTCTGATCAAAATGGTATTGTTGGATCTTGGAAGGTAGAACGTAAATTTTGTTCAGTGAGAGATGTTACGTTATATGGGTAATAAGCATAATCTGTTGCAAACAAAAAGTAATTATTTCCCGACCCACCTTCTTTTACAATACTAATCACTTCTTCAAGCACACCAGCTGTGCTGCCCTTGTGCAAGACACCTGAAGTACGTTCCCTGTAAACCATCCTCCCAGACCCAATCCCCATGAAAAAACACTGTTCTTGGCTTCTTGCAATCTTGGAGTTCGAGTTTGAATCTTTTAGCCTTACTCATAGATTTGGATAAACTCAATTCTCAACAGATAGGAACGCCCTAATCACACAATGTCCAGCCCCGTTCTATATATTTAAAGGCATCCTACAATCTAACATTATGGTGATCATGAATTAATTACAGTTGAACTCCAAGATTAATTAATTAATTAAAAAAATTAGCAAAGTAGGCAAAAAAAAAAAAAATTTAATTAAAAGACTTTATTACAGTTGGTAGTTACAGACAAACTTGTTACACACAACAGACCAATCAAGAGCAAAAGAATAGGCGCAGCTGCTCAGATGGAAATCAAAGACAAAACACATATATGTTACCACAAACACATAAATGTTACCACCTCCACTGGGGCAAAAAACTCGCAGTAAAAAAAAAGTCTATGAAATCGGTCCACCTTGCCAACAATACAAAAACAAAAACACCACGGTGACTTTCTTTCCCAAACCGCACTCTACTCTTCCATTTCATCTTCCAAATCGTCAGCTTCTATCTTCATCTTCTTCACCACCTGCGCAGCATCATTCCCTGGCCCATTTGGAAGCTCAATCAAGATATCTGACTTTTTCCCTGTAGCAGCATTTACCAAACCTCCATTCTTCTCCACCCTATATACCAACCCCTTCTCCTTGGCGTCAATGTAAACTGTAGAGTTCTCATCAATCTCCTCTTTTATGAGCATCTTTGAGAGCTGCGTCACCACCATCTTCTCTAACCATCTCCTTATCGGCCTTGCACCATAAACCTACAACCCCAACACACAAGCAATCAGTATCAAGCAACAAACAGATCAAACAAGTCATCAAAGCCATTAGACTGAAAAATATCTAAGAGTTCTCTCCCAAAAATAAATAAAATGGAAAGACTACTTACAGGATCATAAGCCTCTGACAAAACAACGTCCAATGCCGCATCGGTCACAGCTAGTGCAACACCCCTCTCAGCTAGTCGGCTGGCCACATCCTTCATCTGCAGCCTTGCAACTTTCTGAAGCTGATCATGAGACAGAGGATGGAACACCACAACCTCATCAAGGCGGTTGAGTAACTCGGGCCGGAAATGCCTCCTCACCTATAGGCCAATACAATAAAGAAAATAAAATTAAAATCCACTTCAGTACAACTATCAATGACAAACTCTAGAGTATCAATTAGTCCATATCAGTTGTAATTCCCCCTATAACATACCTCTTCCATCACTAATTCGTGGGCCTTCTTCATTGTAGATTTTCCTGAAAGCCCAGCAAGAAGGTACTCAGCTCCTAGATTTGAAGTCATGATAATCACAGCGTTGGTGAAGTCAACAGTCCTCCCTTGGCCATCTGTGAGCCTACCATCATCCAGAACCTGAAGAAGCGTGTTGAAAACAGAAGTATGTGCCTTCTCCACTTCATCAAACAGAACAACACTGTAAGGTCGCCTCCTCACAGCTTCAGTGAGCTGCCCACCTTCTTCATGGCCAACATATCTGCAAATCCACAATGTTAGCATGCACACATCCATGAAAGCAAATAATATAAGGGACCAAAATCTTAATGAAAGCAATGTACTTACCCTGGAGGTGCACCAATAAGTCGTGCAACTGAATGCTGCTCCATGTATTCAGACATGTCGATTCGCACAAGAAGATTCTCATCATCAAACAGCTGCTCAGCAAGTGCTTTAGCTAGCTCTGTTTTGCCGACTCCAGTTGGCCCCAAGAACAGGAATGATCCCGTAGGCTGTTGCTGCCGTCCAAGACCAGCTCTCGACCTCAATACAGCTTCTGCAACTCCATCGACCGCTTGGTTCTGTCCCACAACTCTCTTGTGTAGTCTTTCTGCAAGACCCATCAACCTCTCCTTCTCATTTTGGCCAAGCCTCGTCACTGGAATGCCGGTCCAACGACTCACGACCTATATACAAACATGCACATCAACCAGCTGAAAACACTACTGTATTTCCATGTAGGTATGACAACCACACAAAACAAAATATACAGAACACAGATCTGTACACCCCACATACCTCTGCAATCTGTTCTGGACCAACAGTTTCTGTGAGCATCAAATTCTCATCAGTAGTCCCCTCCAGCTTGGCTATTGCAGCATCAATCTCTTGAAGTGCCCCATACTTAATATCAGCAACACGAGCCAAATCCATTCGTCTTTCTGCCTCCTGTAAGGAGAACAACAACTCTTCACGCCGCTGTTTCATTCTCCGGATCTCATCAATTCTCTCTTTTTCTTTCAAGTACTTCATTTTCAGCGGTTGCAACTTCTCCCTCAAATCCTCCACTTCCTTTCTAACCTGCAATGTCGACATCATCTGTTCAGACCTAGAACTATAAAACAATAGCACAAACAAAGGGGTACGTGCAACAGATTTCATAGACAACTTACTTCTACAAGCCGGGCTTTGCTGGCTTTATCCTTCTCCTTTTCAAGTGCATGGAGTTCAACTTCTAACTGAATTCTCTTCCTTTCAAGGTTATCAACCTCCTCTGGTTGGCTGTCCAGCTGAACTCTCACATTCGCACAGGCCTCATCAACCAGATCAATTGCCTTATCCGGAAGGTGACGGCCTTAAACAACAAAACACACAACATTCAAAAAATGAATTGAAAAAAAAAATGAACTGCAACTTGATTTATGTCTGGAAGATTCTCTACTTACCAGTAATATATCTACTTGATAGCTGAGCCGCAACAACAAGGGCACGGTCTTGAATACGGACACCATGATGTCCTTCATATTTCTCCTTCAACCCTCGAAGTATGCTTATTGTGTCTGCAACACTAGGCTCTGCTACATAGACCTGTTGGAAACGTCGTTCAAATGCTGCATCCTTCTCCACATACTTCCTGTACTCTTCCAGTGTGGTGGCACCAATACAGCGTAGCTGCCCACGAGCCAACATTGGTTTGAACAAATTGGCAGCATCCATTGAACCCTCAGTTCGGCCTAAAAACCAGAAACCATAGCAAGGTCGTCAATGACAAAACATAAACTATCAAATGCAATATCTTAATGCACAGGTTCTTCCAAATTAAGTTCTATTAAGATTTCAAAGAAGCTGCCTAATGCAATTTCCAGATGCCCTAGTTTTTGGAATTTGGGTTACTTTCAAAATCTAAATACCACTTAATTCAGTTATCAGATATACAATCTCTCCCAATTTGGAATATGTCTAGCTTCCAGACACCATCAATGACATTTCCACCTACACAAACTCTTGCATCTTGGGATATATTCAAAATCCCATAACTACATATTGCATTTTGCAGAAAGTTAAAAACAAGTTCTTGTAATATGGGTTATATTTAAATCCCAGAGACAACCAAATACAATTTGCAGATAGACAAGTTCTAGCAAATTCAAGTCAGACCCAAAATACCAAGACTGCCTAAAATAATTTCTAGCTATATAGGTACTTCCTGTGTTGTGTTCAAAACTCAAAAGACAGGTTCTTGCACATAGGATTATGTTCAAAATCCAAAGATACATAAAGCAACTTCAAAAGCACAAGTTCTTGCATCCAAAATGCTATGCAATGTTTATAAGTTCTTGCAATTTGGGTCATGATCAAAACCCAAAGACTACTACCAAATGCAATATCAAGATAGAAAAGCTCTTGGAATTTGGGTTAATATTCAAAATCCATAGACTCCCTAATGCAATTTCCAGAACACAAGTTCTTGCAATATGAATGCACATTACCTGCTCCAAGCACGAGATGAATTTCATCAATAAACAGAATAACCTTCCCTTGTGCTTCTTCCACTTCCTTCAGCACCGCCTTCACCCTCTCCTCGAACTCTCCCCTGTACTTGGCCCCTGCAACCAAAGCACCCATATCCAGCGCCACCACCCTCACATCCATCAAATTGCTGGGCACATCGCCCCTCATGATCCTCTGCGCCAGCCCCTCCACCACCGCCGTCTTCCCCACGCCGGGCTCCCCAATCAGAACCGGATTATTCTTCGTCCTCCTCGACAGAATCCTCACCACCCGTCGAATCTCCTCGTCCCTTCCAATCACAGGGTCCAACTTCCCGGCCTGCTCGACGAGGTCCCGCCCATACGTCTTCAGCGCCTGGAAATTGGTGTCCCCGGAGGCGCTCTCGACCTTCGTCCCCTCCTTCCCTCGCAGCTTCTCCACCTCCGTCTTCACTCTCGCAGAGCTGACACCGGCTTCCTTGAGCATATCAGTGATCTGGGAGTCTTCAAGCAGGCCGAGTATGAGCTGATCAACGGCCAGATGGGAGTCTCCGCGTGATTTCTGATAGGATTGGGCGCGGCGGATGACCTTAATGAGGGAGGTGCTTGCAGGGACTTCATCTGGGGCGGGGCTCTGGGAGGGGATTTTCTTGAGTGCTTGTTTGAGGACGCGTTCAAAGGAGTTGGAGGGCTCGTCTCCGCCGCCCGCACTGGAGACTGCTAGCTGGAAAATGCCGTTTGGGTCGGAGATGAGGGCGAGGGCGAGGTGGACTGGGGTGATTTGGACATGCCCTGAGTTGATTGCCAATTCATGGGCACTCATCAGGGCTTCATTTGTTTTGTGGGTGAACTTTTCAGGATTCATGGCTAGCTATCTTAAAATCAATCTGGGTTTGTGTAATTTGGTTCACTGAAATGCAGAGAATTCAGAGAAAGAAAAGGGAAGACAGGAATCTGGGTTTTTTGAGATGGGAATTTGGAACAGATTGGTTGGTGTTTGTTTGTGGTGATGAGAAAGTGAGAGTGTGGTTTTATCAGATGGGAAGAGGAGGGGAGATGATTCGACATGTTTCCGGAAGGAGCGATGGAGATGGATGGTGGGTACTAGATTTTACTAGAGTCTTCTCAAGGATTTTTTTATTATTGAGATAGTTGGAAGCAATTTAGGAGCCTGGAAGAATCTATCTGATCTGAACCGTAAATTAGATAAATCTGCTTTTGCAACGTGGGAGTAGAACGGGTAAAGTAAAACTTATCTTTTGGGTGTGGATGATGGGATCTTACTATTTAGGGAAAGTAAAAGTGAAAAACATGTAGGGTATGTTTGGATAATGTCATTTAGAGGAAGAGGAACCCTCTTTATAAAAATTCCTTTCTTATACTGATTCCTTGATTTCCACCTCTCCTATCTGATTTTGTAAATCCATAAAAGAAAATGAAGTATCCCAATTATAAAGAGTAACACCTCACTACACCAAAAATCGAAAATTGGAACGGAAAAGCGTTCCTAATCCGTTAAAGTGTTCCAATTTCCGTTCCAATTTGGATTAGGAACGGTTGGTACCAAATTGGAACGGAAATTGGAACACTTTAACGGATTAGGAACGGAAGGATTAGGAACGCTTTTCCGTTCCAATTTCCGATTTTTGGTGTAGTGCCTCCTTGGTATTTTCCAAACCTGGAATGCAATAAGGATAGCAGCATGGTTTCTGGTTAACGAATGAATCCTCTCCGTTTACCTAACGTGCCCATGGTGAGAAGGAGAAATCCTGGGAATCTGGGGAGTTGGGACTTGGGACTATATTTGGTTACTGGAATTCTCTGGACGAGGATTGGTAAGGCTTTTTTAAATCTCAATTCTCACTCCACAGTATGTCCCCTAAAATTTAACAGAAAGTCTAGTCGGCCCGAATATGGGGACCGGGTGTTGGCCCGGTCCCCAAGGGGACCGTTGGATCCCAGGACAGCCTGGGATCCACCGGTCCCCATATTCGGGCCATGTAGCATTTCCCAAAATTTAATGATTTCTGGAATTTGGGATTTCAATAATTTTTTTCAGTGGAACTCCGGCACACTTAATTTTTAAAAGTGAGCCCACATTATAATTCCAAAAGGTGCATTTCATATTCACCATCTTAAAACAGAAAAAGAAGCGAATATTAAAAAAAAAAAAAACCCATCAAATAATCTCCCCCTTTTATTAAGAGAAAATGAATGAGGAGAGCTGTGCATTAAGATCTGGTTGCATAAACAGTGGTAGAGGCTATTGGTAAAGGCCCCAATTGGCCATGGGCCTGATCATCTAACTCCATTAATTAATCAGGCCGAGTATGGACCTTTGGTAAGACCCAGTAGAGAAGAACCCAAGCTTTTACCATGTATTTTCAGAACCTTAGAAATAAGGTCAACTTGAGTGTTTTGGGCCGAATTGGTTCGGTTACAAATAACCGAACTAGGTTTTAACTTTAAGGATTTAAAGCACACTGCCCACGCATTTAACTCTGATGTATCAATGCCAGGTTAAAAAACTTAGTCCAAAGAAAGAAGTCTAGAGCAAAATAAAACTACACAAGCCGGATGTTATATGATCCTTTACCCTTTTGTTATTTAGTCCTAGATCAAGTTCATATGTCTAAGAGTCAGGATAGGATGAGCCCTACAAAAATCAAATAAGAATGAAAAAAGAGGTCCATCTGTGTTAGATATATGCCAGGGCTAGGGGTGCCTGGTCATGAAATATGTTCCTGAAATAAACATTGACTAGTCCTTTGTTCATTTAGCCATTGGGCCATAAAACCAGGTCAAGGCCCAAGACGAAAGAAGGATAAAGAAAATAATTAATCTTATCCGATGTAGGCGGGTCCGGGGACAATATGATGGCCCAGGGGAGGCCCAATGGGAATTGAGAAAAAATCGCTTCCAGAAATGGTCAAATCACTTTCTGGAGTACATTACATCCATACAGTTCACACAGTAACAGAATTGCAACTGTATCCTACAAAATGGAAAAATTAGGTGCAAATTGATGAAATGGGTTGGGACTTTTGACTCCCAAGGCCCATTGCCATGGACTTTGTTGCGATCATCTTGTTCAGTCAGTAATCATCATCTATCTATAGAGTCCATCATACCATATCTCATTTTTTGGTTTTTTTTTTTTTTTTTCTCTCAAGTTGCCAGAGCCAATGGTCCACTAGACTACATTTGCTGTGATTTCTTTTCAGTAGCATACTGACTATGCGGCTTGCCGAAAAGACCAGATTCATTAGCTTAAGCGAACATGCGGATGTGGACAATCTAGGATAAACTTTATATGGACTCATTGTAAATAGGCCTCTATTTGTTTTCTTGTTGGTGTCCAAGTTTTTTTAGTGTGGTAGCTTGTTTGTTTGTTGGCTCCTTTCATTAATGAAATCTCGCTTTCTTATACCAAAAAAACATAAAAAGAAAAAAAAAGAAAAAGTGAACGTGGGAATAATTGTATAGAAAAAGACGGTTGGATTGTCCTCAACTTTGTCATTCCAATTCATAATCTCGTCTTCACAAATGTGCAAACGAACACGGCTTAAATGATCAAGTTTAGATGGGTTCAGAAACCTTTGAAACACAAAACTTACATAGTGATAAGATAGGGCTCAAGCAGATTTTGATCAATTTTCTAGGGTGTTTCATTGAGAACCAACAGCCATCTATGGAGTAAAATAAAGCATTTACTTTAGCATGATTTTAATACTCTAATATATTTAGGAAACTTGACCACATCATACTCTAATATATTTAATTCTATTCACATCATAAATTTAATATAATATAAACCTAATCTAATATAAACGCTTAATCCTAATCTAAAATAAACTCATTCACATCATGGGATATCAAATCTTATATATTTTACTAGATGTAAACTCTAAAAAGACTCTACTGTTTATGAGGAGTTTCCTAGGTCTTGGTTTTAAATTAATGCTATCATGGTACCAACATCTTGTTATAATGGGGAGCATAAAAGCAGAGAAACATCTTCAGAAGTCCATCACTTTGTTTTCTCTAATCACTCTTAGATTGGTGGGAATTGGAATCCTCCAAGTGGGTCTATGTACGGTGACCGTGAATGGACCAGCCCGCATGCATAGTAGATTATCAATGGTGATGTGGCACACCGTGAATAGTCCACTCACATTCACTATGTGATTTTGCCTCATTAGATCCAAAATCGATTGGTGGGGTGAACCTTGTGCTCGGAAAAGCAAAGAGTAAAAAGATCCAAATATATATCCAACAGTGGAATTTAGTGTGGACCATTAATTTTGTAGTTTGGAACAGAATTTGTTTGAATGGAAGAAAGAAAAACATTGATATCAATCATATTTTGAAAGATGGCCCACCAAAGACAATGCTGGAAGTTGGATGATCAATAGGGTGATAATCTTCAGAGTCGGCCCTGAATTCCAACTGACGAAAGTCTTGAACATTCTTTCCTCAATTGGCTCATTGGACAGGAGGTAGTAGTTAGAATTCTAAGTTCTCATAAAATAAAATAGAGTTGTTTCGACTTTCCTTGTTTAACTCAAAAATTAAAAAAAAGTTGTTATTTGACCTTCTCTCCTTTGTTTCGCATGATATAATGTAAGAGTCCTGATCCTTGGGGCTTTGACTAGAGAGATTGGTAAACCCCAAGGAGTTGGCTTAGTAGTTAAGATCACATTTCATCCCTCTTTCAAAGTTAGAGTTCTTGGTATCGACTGCCGATTCTCCTTTCTTCAAAAATCGAAGGTTGAGCCCATTAGTGCTACCACCTTGGAGCCACAAGGTTGTTTACCCAACTTCCAAGTGGACCCGGATGGATTAGTTCAACCCAAAGGCTTGGGAACCTTTGGATAGTAAAAAAAAAAAAAAAAAATTGTCCAGTGGGTCTCACTTGCTCAAAATAAGCTCCCTCCTAACATGAGCATTTCTAAATATTGCACTAATTTGGCTTGGTCCCGCCATAAAATTAAGGACATGTTTCTTTACTAGAATTCAAGGAATTTCTGTATAGAGACTTTTTAAATTCTCAAAAAACAGTGAAATTCCTTTATCCTGCCTTGAACTTGAGCATATCCCATAAAAAATCAAAAGGCCTAGATGCCATAAATTTCCTAGGTAATTTGAGACTTGTTAGGTGGCTGAGATTTTCAAGTTCTTATTGAAAAACACACCATTTGCAATGCAAATGGTGCAAGAGGAGAAGCCATCACATCATTTTATGTTTTCCCCAATCACATTTGAAAAAAGAAATGTGATTAACATTCAACATAATCTTATATATTTGTTCATTACTTTTTATCAAAAATGCTCAATCTTACGATTAAATCAACTCTTATTCAAGTAAATTTAGAGATAGCACAAAATTTGAAAGGAATTTATTTTGAGCAGCTTAAATTCTTGACCCCACTATAGAATTCCACTCCTAATATACAGTTTGAAAGAGAGGTGAGAAAAATTGCTCCCAAACTATCTAAATCCAATTTGAGCAAGTTTTAAGAAAAAAAGAGGCAAAAGAAGAGGAAGAGAGACGATAAATGCTACCTTAAACATTGATACTTTAAAAATCTAATCACTTCGTAACTCTAATGTATCTAATACTGATCACATCATAAATCTGATCCAATATAATTCTAATCTAATGTAAACTTATTCTCATCATATAACCTTCTATTAGCAAACTGCACAAGTTACCAAGGTGCTGGGTGCCAAGGATTGACAGAGCTGAACTGACCATCTGAGTTCATGAATTTGGTGTAAGATGCACCATTTAATGCACAATGGCTTTAATTTATATAAACATATAGTGCTTGTAGGACTTTGCAAGTGGGAGGCTATGCCATAATTGAAGCAGTCATGCAAGGTAACATGTGGCATGTTAGATGTTAGATGTAAGAGAATCCCTTAAATTTTTGGATGATATGGCGGAGTATTACCGATCTACTCACAGTGAAGGTATAATAAATGCGATATAGGTGATCCGGACTTCATGTTAATAATAAGTCCCGTTACGACAAAAGCCAAATCCAACTGTACTGGGTTTTTGATATTGGTGGTCCCCATTAAAACAAACCAACCAACAAACAAATAAGCCAACTTCATCCTAAAAACTGTCATCTGTCCGGAATAGTTTGAAGTAGAGGTTCATGATACCACCACCACCAGCAGCAATAATAATAATAATTATTATTATTATCATTTCATGATCATCATCACAAATTTATATTAGCCTATAATGCCCAGATCGAATATAGCATAAACATTACAAAGACTCGAATTTTACATATAAAAAGTGAAATATCGCTCACACATTTAGTAACCCATTTTATCCATGCACCATAAATATTAGCAGAGAGATGATGTTATTAGATGACAAATCTAAAAGCTCGCTTGTATTTTGTTGCAAGCATATCAACATACCATAATTTGCATGATTAGGTCAAGAAAGACGAGTGTAAAATCACATAGAGTTTTCAATAGGAATGTACAGGTTACCTCTGTAAAATTACAGAGTACATGTTCTGTACTACATCTTGGTGTCTTTGTCACAGTTAAGGAATACAAAGTTTGGTACTTAATATGTCCAGATTATTTAATACGGTCCAAGTAAGATAGTGGATTAGAGTGTCATAACCTCAACATAATCAATATAAAATTAGTTTTGGGAGGGTTGAATTTCTGTTGGCCTCTACATTTGTCATACATGATGATAGTATAATTAATTAATAGCTGTCTTTACCTAACCCACGTCTACAGTCAGGGGTGGCAAACAGGTCATGTTGAATAGGGTATCCATGGGTTAAAGCTCAACCCATATTCGACCCATTTATAAAATGGGTCAAGCAACCTCAACCCTCACCCGATTAAAGCTATATTTGAGTTTGGTTGTAAACCACAGATGAAAAAACACAGCAGAAGCTCAGGTCAATATTCCAAGTTAGCCCAATTATCTAAGCAACAAATTCAGTTATCTAGAAAGATTAATCATCCATCGATGCCTCTGCCTTGCGATAAAATGCATTAGGTAATAAGTTCTAGTGACCTAGATGAGAGACTATGAACCCATCTAAATACACCCAAAAGCCTAGATAACCTTTAGGTGCTCAATCAAGCAAGCCTCTTAAACCACCAACACACGCATAGAGGTAATAAGTTAGTACCTTATTCACATCACAGCAAATTGGACTCTCATGTGACTCACTAAAGTGCTAATCAGATTTTTCTAACCCACCATAGGGAGATGTGGGTCGAGTACAGATTGGGTGCCAATCTAGGGCAATGGACATAATGAATGCAGGTCCTTTGGGAGGCAGAGACATGGGTTGGATCAAGTCATCAGGCTGTCCTTAATCTGGTGAACAAAAATAGGAAATTTGTGGATTAAGGAACATCTAAACACCGGTTTAGGGACCCGCATGCAATAAGCGTGGGTCGGCGGGTCACCCATTTAGCCCAACCCAATGCTGTCCCCGTTGTACTTACAAATTAAATCACTACTAGACTACTACTACAGAAAGTTGAACTGAACATTCAATCATAAGAGAGGGCCCTTCAAATGATATTACAAAACATAAATCATAAATCAAGAAAGAAACATGATCATGTAAACATGATTTGTCAAAAACAGCACATCAGAAGAGAAGAACAATCACAAGAAACAGAGAAGCAGTCTGATAACAAAGATGACACCCCCATATATTTTCCATTCAGTACTGGCGAATGGTAACATTGAACTTGACTATAGCGTTGAGTCCACTGAAATAGACTGTATCCAAAAGAGCATAACCCCTTGCAAACCTGAACATGCCACTATGCCAGTTCCAGACACTACAGATACCTCTCTTGGATTCATCAAGTACCTATCTGCACCTTGGATCTCAAGAGTGCTGCCCTTGTACATCTCATTAGTGAAGATGATCGAGAAGACCAGATGGAAATCTGAGCCGTCCAACGCCGAATTCACGTAAATTCCCTGTGCGCGCCCCACTTGTGTTGAGTTCCTCTCTGGCCTTTCCGTCACGGCGTCGTCGATGACCATTATGGTGCCAAAATTGATAGCAGTTGAGTTTGGTTTTTGCCCCGCGACGGGAATCGCCGTCACATTTTCGCCGGTGGCCCAATCTTGCAGGTAAAACACCATGTTGGTCTCTTTGATTGTGACTTCTGCGGTGTGGGTGATTCCCATGATTGCTGAGAGGCATAATAGGAGGAAGGTGGTGCATACCAAGGTTCCTGGTGCCATGGATGGGAGAGATGAACCAGCCATAGCCTAAAGACTTGTCTTTTTCTCATGCACAAACGCTTTTATTTATAATGAGTGAAGTGGTTGGGAAGCCTTACACTCTTACCTGACTATGGCGATTTGAAAAACCGTATGTTAGACTTTGTCTAGTTTGGTTAATTTTTTATGAAATTTTCTATTTGGTGTTGCAGAGACTTTAGAGAAGGTCGGTATTTTTTGGTGAGACAGACTAATTCAAGCGCACAGCGTTCAAACTTTACTCCAGCTACTCCAGCTAAAGTTAAGTCATTATTGGATTGATAACATGTAGAATATATGATTATATAATTAAGCAAAGAGAGTCATCAATCACTTTTTTTTTTTTTTTTTAATCTGTGATGCATCTTGGAAGACGTCTCACATATATAATTTGTTATAATCTGATATTAACTTGACAGTGGACCTACATCGGCAGTAGTCAAATTTGGCACGAAGATATTAGAATAAAAGAATGTAGTTGTGAACAGTTTATATCAGCATGGATTTGGTGCAGGGCTTGCCCAGGACAGACAGAGCTTAGTAACAATTCGATATTTGTGGTAATAGATCGGTTTTCTAAAATGGCTCACTTTATTCCTTGTAGGACGACTGCCAATGCTACTCACATTACATACCAGTTCCTTAATAAGGAGGTTTTCAGGTTGCATAGGGTACCTTAGACTAGGATGTCTGACCGGCCAGTTTTTCGCTCACTTATGGAGAATTTGAGTGGAGAAGTTAGGAACTATACTAGAGTAGTGCATACCACCCACAAACAGATGGTCAAACGGAAGTCGTAAACCATGGGTTGAGGAGTATTGCAGGGGAAAGGACAACCACTCAGTACTGGGGGATCCGGCAATACCTCAAGCTGAATTCGCATATAACGGTTCGATAAATGGTCTATTGGAACGTCCCCATTTCAGGTCGTGTATGGCAGGTCACCTAACGAGTTTCATACAATATATATGGGCTTATCCATAAGATTCAACTTGATTGATACAAAAGACTTCTTGAATGATTCTTGCCTAAAAGTAACTTTTAGAGACCTCCTACTTTGGAAGGTTCTCTTACAAAAGAAGGTTTTGAGTTTGACTTTGAAAGGTGAATGGATTAGTCGTTTAAATTTCTAAAATAGCTGTGTTTCACGCGGTTTTGAGAGAATAAAAAAAATACCCTTCCAAAAAAGAGGTATGGTTTTGGGTTTTCTCTTTTTGTGAATTTGTACATTTGAAGTGTGAATTTTGAGGAGCAGGCCATGGAGAGTCTGAACCATCTTCTTCTGTTTTTTCTTGCAAATTAAGATTATCATCTATTAATCCTCTTTCACTATAAAGTACTCCTTATATTAAATCGCATATTTTTTTATCATTCAATTTTTTCTATTTCTTCATATCGATCACCTCAACATAATCATTCAATATGATGTGATAGAGGTGAAAATCGGGGAGCACCGAAAAAGCCGTGCTTGGGCTGTGGACGGGTCAACGTGCCGGCCCGGCCCAGCTGGGCCAGGGGTGCCTGGCCCAAGCAGGGCCTATATATTAAAATTAATTTTTTTTATAAAAATAAAATATAAAACTTAAAATAATTAAAAATTTATTATTCGTTTGTAAATTAAAATCAATGTTTGTGCATTTATTTTAATAATTTCGACTTTATTTCAAGTTAAGAACGCTAAAAGTCCATAATTTCTCTTTCAATTTATATATATATATATAAAGAAAAAAGAGGCATGTGGGCCGGCCTGTGGGCGGCAAAGGCCCAGCAGGACACGGAAAAATCCCTGCCCTAGGCCATGCTGAGCATAGCCCCAACAGCCTGGGCCCGCCATTAGCTGGGCCGTGTCGTTTCATGCCTATGTGTGGATGAGGTATAACGACTAACAAAGAACATTAGGTTAAAAGGAGAAAGGGGAAAAAAAAATCCCGCCCTTAGTTGGGCCGTGTCGTTCCCCTCCCCCTAAAAAAAAAAAAAAAAGTTTAAGACCCAGAGCCTGTTTGGTTAGAGAAATTCTTAGAATTCCTGTGTGATGACAGATGAGAGTTATAAGTTTTCCAAATGCCTTGATCTGCCAAGTAGTTTCCAAAATACTTAAGTGTATATTTCAAGAAGTTGAAATCTTGAAAATTCGAAAGGTCAAAAGTGAATTTTGAGGTTGATTTTCAAAATTCTTGCTTTCGAACACATAATCTCAAATGCTCAAGCTTTAGAAACTAAATTAAAAGGACACCCTCTCCAAATCCCAAACGCAACAAGAATTCCCTTTTTCATATAATCAATCCCCCTTTCCAAAAGAGCAGAAATCCTTTCTTTTTTTCTTTTTTTCATATTGAGAGCGCTGCACAGCGCCAACGCATTTTTTAGGAGAAAATGTCCCTCCTAATTGGGCCCACCGAGATCCATTATGATCGAGGAAGTCCATTGAATAGAAAGATCCATATGATGCCTACCTATGTGCAAAATCTTGAGTCCATAAGATCATCCTAACCTTTTGATCCATAGTCCTAAGATTTAATGATTTATAGACATCATTCATGATTTCAATCCAACGGTGAGGAATAATTGGATGAGTGTCAAACATGGACTTCTAACTATTCATGGGGGGAGAGGGTAGTATGTGTGAAAAGATTAGATTGACTCAACATGAACCCCATGACAAAAAAATAAGAGGGGCGGAGAAGAGGGCGTTTTTAAAATTGGGTGTTTTTGAGAATTCCTATATATATATAAATAAATAAAATCACTATTTCCCTAGAGAAGAGGAGGAAAAAATGGGAAATTTGCTCACTCGACCTCACCCACCATTGATTCTAATTCTATAGTTTTGAAATAGGTGGTTACAGGAAATGAGTGGAGACTTACAGGAAATGAGCATGCAGGGAACGAGCCGATTTTTATTTATTTATTAAAGGAGACAACTCTACCAAACCAACTCTTGTTTTTTCCTTAAGTTGTGAAGCTTAGGGCTTTTCAGGAAAATGCATGCACTGACCATATAGGAATCTTTTCACAAAGTATAATAATTGGTCCCCCTTATCATCAACTAATTCATTTTAAGATCAGTTTTGTTTGGTCCCTTTGGATGAGGTTGCAGGGCTACTCAGGGTCTATTGCCCAAGCGGGCCCAGATGAAAGGGTAGTTTAATGATCTGAGCCAGCCATCTGCTGAGGGTTCAAATCAACCGTCTACATCACTCCAAGAGTCATTTGGAAACGGATAACCATCCACCAGTGGAAGTCAATGTGGATCATCAATTATAATTATAAGTGCCTAAATATTAAGGACTTGATTAGGCGAGTATGAAACTCGTGATACTGCTTTTAAGCTTTTTTTTTTTTTTTTTTTTTTTTTTTTTTTTTTTTTTTTTGTGAAGAGATTGAATGCCTGAGACCCAAGAAGAAAGGAAATAGAGGTTAGAGGCCATGGTTGCAGTCAGCAGAAGGCACTCCGACGTCGAAGTTAGTACCGTTACTAAACAAAGGATGAGTGAGTGGAAAAAAAAAGCAAGGTCTGGATTATATGAGTTTGTGTTGTATTGCATTGCATTGCGTACCTCTTTGGGATCTTACCCCTAATATATATATATAGAGAGGTGCTCCTATGAGAGACACTCTCACCAACTTAAATGCAAGGACCCCCAACTTAAATATGAGGGCCCCCACCCATCTCTCACCAACTTGGTGAGAGTTGATCAGGTGCGATGAAATGAGGGTGCGATGGATACGATGGCCATTTCCCGCGCTTGTTTTTCGTAAACAACACGTTTGGTAAGGCCCCATTTTTTTTGCCGTCTATTCCCCTTCCTCTTCTTCTCTGCGTCTTTTCCTCAACCCCCACCCCTTTTTTCTATTTTCCTTCCTCAATCCCCTCCTCTCTCTGTACTGTCTCTTGACCTCAGCCTCCTCTTCTCTGCCTATCTTCGTCAACTCCACACCCTCCCTGTTTTTCTTTCTCAACCCTCTTTTCTCTGTTCAACCATATCTCTCTCCATTCTCAAAGTCGAAGAATCAGACCTCGACATCGTATCTTGACCTCAGCCTCCTTTTCTCTGCCTATCTTCGTCAACTCCACACCCTCTTTTCTGTTTTCCTTTCTCAACCCTCTTCTCTCTGTTCCACCATATCTCTCTCCATTCTCATAGTCGAAGAATCAGACCTCGACATCATGGATTCGTGAGTTTTCTTTTTCTTTTTTCTTTTGTGATTTATATGTATTTTATATTCTCTTTTTTCAAGCTAATCATGACACTTAATTTGTATATATTTGAGAAGATGTTTTATTATACAATGAAACATGGAGAGATACCTAGGACAGGTTATTTGAGAAGATGTTTTATCTTTTTTTTCTTCTTCTTGGATTCTAAAGATTACCAATTGGTTTTCAATTCTTTCCTTCCTGAGAATTCTCATTCTACAACTAAGAAAATGGGCCAATGGAATGCTGATGGAAAAGATTAGGGAATACTTCATCAGTTTTGCAAGGACCCAATGCTACCTTGTTTAGATAATACCAACCTTCCAGTCTGGATCCTACAAAGGCAATATTCCCTGAAGCCCAAATAAGTAAAATTACCAATGGTCCATTTTGAACATTCAAGAGATCATTGTCCCCCTTTGATTAATGGTGTCTAAAAAAATATGATTTAACTGTTATTTTTTTAATCACATATTGTTACTTGATGTATCTGATGGTGGATAGAACCATGATAAAAGTGAAATTTTCCTGAAGTTATAAAACAATTCAGGTTAATATTATTAATAACCAACCCCATTCCAAACTATCGATTTTTCAAAGCTTGTTTTCAATAGACCACACTATTTGGATGTGACATGTTTTTCTACTTCCCATTTCTCTCTGTCTCCACTCACTTTTTCCTACACTATCAAACAAGTTTTTCCTTTTTATCAAGAAAATTGGTTCTTGGAAATCATCACTCTTGGCACGGCCCATTGTCAATAGTAAAATGTTCTCAGGGAGAAATGATGTCAAACGGCCCCTTAATTCTGTCATGGATATTGATCTTTTTTTTTTCTTCCATGGGGATAAATTCTGACTTTTGGTTCATATTGGATGGGGTTTGTAGAGATGAAGAAATATTACTCAATTTTACCTCGGATGAAGATAGGAGAGAAGAGGTTTTAGACTATGATATCACAAAGGATAATAGGAGAGAAAATGACAAAGAAGAATCATCACTGGTAATATCTCCCGCTCTTAGTTTAAATCATTTTTAAGTTTTAAATTCTAGAGGAATTTATGGGAAAAGTCCATGTAAGACCCCATACGTCTTATCAGGTCCCCGTATCATGTTGGACATGGGAGGGGTCCTCATGTGGCCCTTTTAATTTTAATTTTTATATTTTTATCATCTAGCAATATGGTCGATATCAGCCATTCTTATGGTCGATATCGACCATTCTGCAGTGGTTGCTCTCGATTTGTAGAACTCAACTACACGTACAATTCTTTTGACAAGAAGTGTCTTTTGTGTGTTTTTTTTTCTTTATTACTTGTGAAGGCCTTCTTATTCCACCAGTGGCTGAAGAGATGAAACCTTTAGTGGGAAAAGCATTTGACTCATTAGATGAAGGAGAAAAAAATTTTCGCAAATATGCAAAACTGGCGGGTTTTGGCGTTCGTATGGGTTCAACAATGTGGACCAAAGATAAAGAAAATAGGCATATTTATTCGAAGATGTTTATATGCGCAAAAGAAGGAGAATACAAACCTAGAAAAACACAAGAAGATGCCAATATAAAAAGAAAAAGACAAATTTCAAGAATGGGGTGCAAGGCCGGCATTAGAATTCAAGAGAATGTTGACAAGAAATGGGTGATTATGAAATTTATAGAGGCTCACAGTCACCCGCTCTCCAGTCCCCACAAAATCCAATTTTTGAGATCAAATCGTGAAGTAACAACTCCAAAAAAGGCATTGATTAATTTATATAATGGGGCTAACATTAGTACTTCACAAAAGATGACTATGCTCGAGATTGAATCGGGAAGCTATGAGGCCATTGGTTGTACGGAAAGAGATATCAGAAACCATGAGAGGGATGAAAGAGAAAAGAGAAGAGATTACGATGCCCAAATATTGCTGGAGCACTTTCAAGAATTAAAAACCATAAATTCATCATTTTATTTTGATTATGTTGTTGATGATGACAATAAGTTGATGCATTGTTTTTGGGCAGATGCGACTGCAAGAGAAAATTATAGTGTATTTGGTGATGTTGTTGTATTTGATACAACATATAACACAAACCAGTATAGCTTGATATTTGCTCCATTTACAGGAGTTAACCATCACAGAAAATCAACAATTTTTGGTTGTGGATTCTTAGCAAATGAGAAAGAAGAGTCCTTTGTATGGTTACTTACAAAGTGGCTAGATGCAATGTCTCAATGCCAACCAAAAATGATTATCACAGATCAAGATCCAGCTATGAGATGTGCGATTGCCACTGTGCTGCCAAACACCTCTCATCGCTATTGTATGTGGCACATAATGAAGAAAGCACCTGAAAGATCGGGTGCTACCTATAGGTTTGAATTTAAAGATAGTTTTGATCGCATCGTATGGAACTCTGAGACGGTGGAAGAGTTTGAGTCAAATTGGAACTCAATGTTGGCATCGTATCAGCTACAAGAAAATAAGTGGTTATGTTCGTTGTATGACATTCGTGAAAAATAGATTCCTGCATACTTTAGGCATGTTTTTTCAGCTAAAATGAGATCAAGTCAACGTAGTGAGAGTATTAACTCATTTTTTGATAAATATGTAAGCAAGAAGAATACTTTGGTAGATTTCATCATGCGGTTTGAGAGGGCCATTGGTCGTCAAAGATATATTGAGAATAAAGATGATCATGAAAACATTGACACAAGGCCACACATGGCAACAAGCTTAGATATTGAGCAACAAATAGCAGATGTGTTGACAAGAAAGAATTTTGTTAAGTTTCAAAATGAACTAAAGGAGGGCATTTCTTATGGCACAATGTTGATTAAAGATACCAGGTCCACAAGAGTATATATTGTAGAAAAATTGGGTCATCCAAGAACAAGATGCGAGGTTGAGTATAATGTATCTGAGAATATAGCATGTTGTTCATGTATGATGTTTGAATCGGATGGAATTCCATGTCAGCATATCATTCTAGTACTTAGAAATAACCTCGTTTCACATTTGCCTAGCTATTTCATTCTTAAAAGATGGACCAAGTTTGCAAACAAAAGAGTCGAATGCGGTGTGGAGGACAAGAAAGCTCGTGGAGATTGTGATACGTCATTATTATTGAGAAGAAGTCATCTTTCATATAAATTTGGCAAGTGTCTTGACAAAGCATGCTCTTCTTATGACGCATACAAATTTGCTCAAAATTGTTTAGAGAGTCTCGAAAATGGACTACAGGATATGAACATTACATGTGATGAAGTAACACAAGGTAGTCTTATGAGAATTCCATCCACAATCGATGTTCACCCGCCTAACCATGCAAATACTAAAGGAAGTGGAAAACGGATAAAAGGAGACAAGGAAAAGGCAACAGAAAAGGCTTTAAAGGGCAGGCTCTGTCATGGATGTAAAAAGCGAGGAGTAGATCACAATAAACGCAATTGCCCTGCTTTGAGAGAAAAGTAAGTATTAACTCAATTTTTACTTCTTTATATTTTTTTATCATGATTTCATCCATTTTCTAATAAATACAAAATTTATATGTAGGTTGCCTTCAACCATGTCAGATGGACTTGTTTATAATGAATCACAAGCTTCCATAACATGCATATCAAATGAAGAACACATGGAGGAAATGTAATCGATTCTTTTTAACTGTCCTCCCAAAACGGATCCAGAGCATAACCAGATGGTCTATGCTATCAGAAAGCAGAGGAAGAAACTCAACTTCAAGAACCTTTATAGCATTTTTTCTGTTTAGGCATTTGTTGTCTTGTACGTGGCCTTTTTGTATAATGCTATATATATATATGAGTATTTTTGTAATTTTCTATAACTGGGGCTATTTTGCAACAATCATGTTTTCTTTTTGGTAAATTGATGTAATTGCAGCTGTATTTAGATTTATAATTGTTGGTTTAATGTGAATGCTTATATTTTGAAGCAGTTGTATGTGATGCTTCAAGTTGTAAAACTAAATGGATTGAAATATTGTCCAAATTGTATGGTGATTTATAGGTTTAAACGTGAAGGTTACGGCCACATGATGCTTACAGGTTGTAAAATCCAACTTGAAATGACATTTGAATGCTAACATTATCTAAGCATCAACCTAAGTTCATTTGATTATAAATGAGATTGCAGTCCTATGTGTGAGTCCCTTTTTTAGCTGCAATGACTTCCTTCATTACTAGCCCATAAATGACCCAAGTGATACCATGACCATTTCCACATTTGTAGTTTGACACCATATTCCATGGATTTCTTTTTGGTTGAAACAGCAGTAAGTTCTCCTCTGCAGGAACATGTTAGCAACAACCCAATGACCAAAAGGCTAGCCTGATGCCATATAATCCCTCCTGGGTAGGTCCATGTTTAGTTGTTTGTGGCAAGCAGAGCCAGTGGTACACTAAATATCTTATCATTCCACCATTCCAACATTCAGAAAATGGTATCACTCCAACATTCAGCATTCAATTACAGTACCAAGTTCAAAATCAAAATCATCTTGTAGAATTGCTCAAGAACTCAACACTCCTTGTTCTCCTCTCCCATCATGAAATCATGGGCCATATGGTACATTCAAAATTTATAATCGTTTCAACATACAGAAAATGGTACTATCAGATGGATGTTTGAATACAGAGATATGACCATTGTTTCCAGACAGTTGTCTTGACATAAATACCTGCAGATTTTTTTATTTTATTTTATTTTTTTTGTATTTCCCATTACAACATCCAGCATCACTTAATCAGAAGAAAATTTAGAAAATTTGTTAATCAATCCAAAATCAATAAGAGAAATGGGATACTGTCATAGGTTAGTTCAAGGATTTAAGTAGTTAGGGACTAGAAATTTAGGGTATTAGAGATTAGGGGTTTGGGAATTAGGGCTTGCTTCGGGGTTGGAGAAATGGGATTAGGGGTTTGGGGATTAGGGCTTGCTTAGGGGTTGGAGAAAGGGGATTAGGGGTTTGGGGATTAGGGCTTGCTTAGGGGTTGGAGAAAGGGCATTTTGGTTCTGTCTTAGCGATTTGGCGATGGGAGATTAGGGTTTGGCCGAGAGAGAGAGACGGGGCTGCATTGGGATAGGTTGGGTTGTTAGGCTTTGAGAGAGAGAGAGAGAGTTAGCATCCGTATGAGGCTGGTGGTGAACACGAGCATCGGATCTAGGAGGAGCGTGATAGGGAGGAACTTCAAGTCTTGCTAGGATTTCTTGCTTTGAGTTATCGCAGAGGTGGCGAGCACGAGCATTGGATCTAGGAGGAGTTTGACGGAGAGTAGCTTCAAGTCTTGAGCTTTGGGTTTTTGCAGAGTGGGAGTTGAGAAAAGAGTTGGCTTTTCAACTTAGACTTGATAAAGTGGACTTTGCTCTTTAAAATATGGCCCGCCACGGTTTTAAATTTCATCGCATCTATCGCACACGCATTTCATCGCACCTGATCAACTCTATATATATATATATAAAAGGAAGTTCTATCTGGCGCTCCCTCAGTGAGGGTAGGTGGAAGTATTGTCCCATCAGCCCACACCAAGTTTCCTTAGTGAAGGTAAGTGGAGGCACTATCCCATCAGATCATGCATTAACTTCCTGTATTATTACGGATGTAATCGTTAGATATAGACAACCCCTTATCAATATCCGGCGCCCATCTTATCTGTCAGTACGTTCTGTAAAGTAACGTAGTTTTATGGGAGTACAATTATGGTTTAGTATTCATCTCAGTTGATTGTGCCGAGCTGAAGATGATATCGAGACCAAGTATAAACGCATCTTGGCACTATTGCCGATGTGCCTCATACCGAGACCAAGGTGAGCCTAGCTGGTACGTTTACCTAGCTCAGTGCTGGATGTACTTTGGTACTATTTCTGAGTTGCAAAACGATATCGAGATAAGCCAAGTCGGTACTGTTACCGAAATTAGCATAACCTTGCTATTAGGAAACGTCTCGCACAATAATGTATGGAACAATTTGTTTGAATTGAATTGGAAAACAAAATCAAATCATATATTGAAAGATGGCCCACTAAAGGCAGCGCTGGACGATTGATGATCCCATAGGCGATAATCCTCAGAGTTGGCCAGCTGATGCAGATTTTGAAGCTAATCTCATTCTTCATGTGCTCATTGGACCGCAGGTACTAGCTAAGACTTGTAGGTTGTCCGAAAATGAAAGTCTGTTTCACCAGAGACGATAAGAGTTTGGTTTCGGCTCTCTCCTCCCTTTGTTTTTGCATGATATATTAATGGATTCTTGAGACTTTTTACTTAGAGAAATTCAGAGTTGAAGGCGAAGAACTCTACAGTAGGACCTTCCTATTGAGATTCTAAGCCACCGAAAATAAATTCCCTCCCATATGAGTTGGTCCCAGCTAGGACAAACAACTATATAGGTTGGGCTTCCACTAAAGTATGCTTTAGGGACTGAATCAATGCCCAGCTCAGCTCAACATGCTTGACCCAAAAAAAAAGAACATGATATTAATTTAGCAAGGCACCTGGAATCAGGCCTAAGTTTTCAGGACTGACTGTCACACTCACATCGGTTCTAAATGGCCTGCTGTAAATGGAATGAGATTGGCTGGAAAACCTTTAGGCCGGCCCAATCTGGGACATAAAAACCCTTCAGAGGAAACGACAACATGAACCCTTAAAACCTATGGGCCTGGTGGGCTGGCGGCATCTTTATAAACCGAGTTCTGGTAAATAAGTTTTACAGGTAAGTTACGGATTTTTATAGTTGTGAAACTCACATGGGCGATTTGATTTACAATTTACATTTACCTAGGTGCAAGGAAACCAAGTTGCAAGGATCCAACAGCCAGTGGGGGCACAAGTTCTGTAGTTTTGGACAACCACAGATCAAAGGAAAATGTGTTTTCCTCCATATTAACATGAGCAATTTTCGACAACAAAGGCTTGCTTAGTTGGTTGGAAACCCCACATGTCAACTGGCTTCTCAGAATTGATCCGGGTTTGCCACTTTTCCATTAGTGTGGGAACTATTGGGTCCTGGCCCACTTAGGCTGGGGTACCAATAATAATAATAATAATAATAATAATAATAATAATAGTAATAAAAATAATAATAATAAAAATGTGAGAGATTTTACTTACACAAATTACAAGCACACTCAAGATCCTTCTAAGCTGTCGCGGGTTAAGCACGTGAGCTTGAGAGCAGGAGGCATGAGTTTTGGGTCCATCGAGCAAAGGAAAAGTGGAGAAAATCCTTCTAAACTAGACACAAAATAAATAAAATTATGAAGCCTGGATCCTCTACAAGTCATATAGTACTAGTTTTACAGACGAGGGTATTATATTCTCTCCGGGTTTATGTTTCTGTGGAAGAGAAAAATCCTGCATTTCTACTCATATAATGGGAAATTAAGATTCTCTTTGTTGATGAATGTCAGTCCATTGTTTCCTTTTTCCACAAGGAACGGTGGCGCACTTAAAATATTACCCACACTTAAAATGTTACCCACACTTAAAATGTTCGTGTGGTTAGGAAGTCCAGTTTTAACCTGGAGGTCCTGCCTTCGAATCCTTAAGGCCTTACCCGATACATAGGGCTTGTAGGTGGTTCTATGTATCCGTGGGTTTACCAATGATCTCCCAAAGGGGGGTCGGCGGGTTCCCATGTTATCAAAAAAACAAAAAAAAAAAAAAAAAACAAAACGGTGGCGCACTAAACAACATAAGAGTGAATTATTTTCCTCTCTATCATAAAATCTTTTCATCGCACAAACACACCTTTAAACTGAAAATGCCGAGCTTCGTTGGGGCTTGTGAGGCCCACAAGGCTCACATATCTATGGTATCCATTGATGAGATGAAGTTTGGGCCCACGTTGATTGATTCATATGGTAGGGTTAGAATGGGACCATGAATTATTAATGTAGATTAGAGGTCGATGCAACCATTTCGTATGAGTGTGGGTTACTTCAATTGTTGCTTGTAAAGCTCCTCTCCACTAATACCATTTTCTTAGCTCTTTAAGCATGCCTACATAATCATTGAGATGTAGGTAAATGGGCCTTGAATAAAATCTAGAAATGTAGGAAATAAGATATTCGACTTTAATTTTTAAAGGGATTTGTTGAAAAAAGTAAAGAGCACTAAAAATTGTCATGCATGATGCATGGATACAAAGCCGCAGCATACAATTACATATTTATTTTGATGAAGAAGTCATACCATTTTGTAGTTGGAGAATATTGCCATTTTATTTTCGTTATATTTCTTAAAGTGTAGATTTAATGTTTTTCCCTTTTTTTGCTATATGAAGGGCTCGACAACTCATTCACTGTCACTTATGTAGCCATGTCCGTAGCCAGCTGAGCTACATCTGAGGACACATAGATTTTAAGTTACTCTAATGAAAATGAGCTTGATGCATTGATATATCTCTTTCAACAAACGCGCTCCAACCAATATTGGAGATGACCAAATCCATGCTATAAGTTAAGGGCATGCGCGAGTCCCTTCATTTCTATTCGTACAAGAGAAAAGTAAGGCAAGTTCATCATGTGTTTCAGAAAGAGTCTAATTTAATGGTGGCCATCTTACATATACATTGGATCTTAGGGCTGGTGACCTGCTCGGATTTTGAAAAAGAGGGTCACCCTGGACCAAAGATAGGTCGTTGTTGTACCCAGCTCTTGTTGGCTAGTCAGGAACATAACATACATAGTGTGCATAAGGTGTGTGAGTTAGAGTGTCTCTCTCTTTTATATATGTGTGTGTTGTGTGTCGTTTTTTCAAGAGAAAACACCTCTATGTTAAAAGTATTTTTTTCTTTTTTTTTTGTATCATGAATATTTCAACTTAGAATGTGAGGGGAAAGAAAAGTCAGAGATTATTAGAAATGTATTTTACCAAAATGAAAAGATCAGAAATGATATTCATAATGCAATGGAGTTAGTAACATTTAATTGTCAAAAACTAATTCATTATGTATTGATGACACTTGGACAATGCATGGGTAGTTTTGCTAATGCAGTGCTTATCTAAGCTCCTATCAGATGCCCTGGACTTCTGATGAGAAATTAGATTATTGTGTGCTCCAGATATCTTGCAATTGCCAGTGGAAATCTGTATTTAGTTGCTAAACTTGTTATGAATTTTGGAATTTCAATTGCTCAATGGTCCTGTAGCATTTGAGGAACTTCAAGAAGAGAATTTAAAGATTTCTTTAAATTTCTCAGAATGAATCACTGAATTCCATTTCCTTCATTTTGTAGAAACTTCCATATGTTTTTCTTGGTGTCAGAACAGAACATGCTGTACAAACATTATTCCCCTGTATCAAATGGGCTCTAAATGTAAGGATATAACGTGGTTAAACAAATGCATAAATATCATCCATGTGTTCAATATAAGATTGCTAGATGCATCTACTTATCTAAACAAGAATGATATGAGCTTGTTAGACATTTCCACTCTTTCACATCCCTGCCCAGGAATAGGGCTTTCCTCACTACCATTGGAATCGTAATTTTGAGGATTCCTGAAATGAAATCGAAGCTAGATGATGAAATTACCAAGCAAATTCTAAGAAATGGCGCTTGGGTTCAAGACAAAATTAAACCTGGATCTCGAGCAGAGATGAGGGATGCCCTAGAAAACACCAAGTCTTTTTCTTCGTTTTCCTCTTTCTACCAAAGCGGAGATGCTAATTATCTTTTTAATTAAATGGTTAATCTTATGGTGAGATATGCTCCAAGGTAAAATTTAGGAATACCCCATACATTGGGAAATGTTTATTATTAATGTCTCGAATTTGTAAGAACCCAAACATGTTGTGTAGTTCTACTCCTTAAGTAAGATTTCTCTAACCCTGTGACTAAATATTTGTTTGCAAGTATTTCTGTTAAAAATTCACTTTGTATAGGAATTCCCAAGATAATGCCGTAGCTAACCTTGAGATATACAATTTCCTTGTTTGATTGAGATTTTAATTTAAGAATTTGTTGAGTTGGCCAAGTGAAAAATCACTTTTTAGCTGACTAAATATTAAGATTTAAAATACTCCTGACCCATTAAAACTTTGACATTCTACTTTCGAAGGGACAACATTTAGAGTTCTTCAAATTCTTCAAAAAGAAAATCCCGAAATACTTGCAATCAAATAGGCTCTAATCCTCAAAGGATCCGGAGGGAAAAGAACATCACACCAACATTGCGATGATTCATACAATTCTAAGTTAAAATGTGGATGCTAAAATGCCTAAACTCATATAACTACTTCTAGCAGCAAAAAAAAAAAAAATTTAATTAATAATTAATATAATAACTAGAGGGTTTTACCCTGAAAAGAACCTTAGATTCATTAAGGACCAAAAAGGCTCTCAAATCTTAATATAGATCATATATGTCCTCCCACTACTTTTTTGTCTTTCTTTTTGCTTTTTCACCAAGCCGTGATATCCCTTCTCAGTTGTGCACAATGAGCAAGGATGTCCCCGCTCATCACATGTTTAAAAAAATGGAAGAGGGAAAAATTATAATTAAGATTTTATGTTATATTTTATATTTCTCGTTTCATATTCACATTCACATACACCTTTCACATTCCACATCTCATTCTCACATTACATTTTTCACGTTCAAATTCCATATTTCACCTTTCACTTTCCACCTTGCAGTTTTGCATTCTATATTTTAAGTTACATTTAACATTTCATATTTTACTTTTACATTTTACATTCGCTTTCAATTACAAAATTGTACGCAGATAAGTTGAATTCCTACCCAAACTATTACAACCAAATGTGAGAATTACTAGGGGGTGACAGAAGTGACATCTTAAGCAAATAATTATCAATATGACTACAGGGTATAACTTGACCACTGAGAAATCTCTTGAGTAATATTGTTAATTCAATAAAAGAGTGCATGATTGTATTTCTTAGGGTTTGGATTAGAATTTTGGGATTTAGATATTGTAATCAAAATTTAAAGATTAAATGTACAAGCGACAACAAATCTATTTACAAATCTACAAACTCCAATAAGTAGCATCCCATAAAGAATCATATGTCTTAAGAAACAAGAAGTCAATTTTTTCAAATATATAATAGACAGATAAGAACTCATTTTCTTACCAGATCTCTCTCTCTCTCTCTCTCTCTCTTTCCAAAAATGCATTTTTTTTGGAGAGGAGAAGCTCATTGAGGAGAAAAAAAAAAAGAAGAAGTAACTAGCTCGTGGAGGAGAAAATGGAAGGAGGAAGAAGAAAGCTTTTGAAGGAGAAGAGCTGTAGAGTAAGAAGAAAATTCGTGAAAGAGAAAAAAGGAGGAAGAAAAAGAAAAGAATGAAGCTCATGGCAAAGAAGAGAGGAAGAAGAAGACACGAGGAAAACTTGTGTAGAAGAAAAAATGAAAAAAAGGAATTTGGGTAGGTCTCAAAGAACAAGTGAGTGAAAATATTTCTGTCCGGGAAATTAAAAAAATAACTAAAATATATTATGTGTCCTTTTTTTTCTCCACTAAGTCTAACATGATTTCTTCAAGTAAAATCCTCTAATAACTATAATAATTAATTATTTATTTTGTTTTCTCTTTCTTGGGTGGTGGATTATCACTCTAAAAAGATCCAGCCATGGGTAGTACAATCGAGTTCAATGGTGGCCCTAGTTTGAGTACACTCTTCTCACTTACAGGTCAGATTGTCTAATTGCTTCGTGAGGTAGATATCCAAATAATAAGTTGGTTCAAGATTTTGATATCCAAGGGCCCAACATAGGTATTATGAGAAAATGCCACGTGGCCCTTCCCTCTCACACAAAGTCCAAGTCGGCTCACGAACAGGGTTTTCGTACAAGCGTGCCTTTCTATGAGTCTATCTAACCAAGTTTTATTAGCCGACATTTCTCGGCTCCACAAGCGTTTTACACGTGTGCTTTGAATGTAGACTGCTTTTGCAAACTCGTTGGCTGACCCCTCCCATCTTCTGGTACCTTCATAAAACAACGAGCCATTTACTTCCTGTGGTCCTCCGCTGCCCCAACAGCTCAAATGGCACATAGTTCCTCCTTCAGGGGTGGGGTGGGGTGGGGTCAGGTCAGGTCAAGCCCTTGTTAATATCTGGTATAATATCAGCCATTTGCAATCAACAAAAAGTCCAAGTCAATTTGGGCTTCATCGGCCGTTTGAGGTCTCAAAAGTCTGGTCTTGTTAGGTTCTCTTTTTTTTAGGTACCCAAACCTGCCAACTATATTCAGGGGCTCTGCACAATGCACCCCAGTGATAAGGTTCGCCAAGGGTTTTCATGGCTGTTAGTTGACCAAGTCTTGCCTGTTTAGTTGACCCCAAATTTAACCCACGGGACTTGAGAAGCTTTAAATTTTAAGATTTTGATTTTTTTTTTTGTATTCACATGGCCATCAGTGGGAGGGAAGAGTGAATGGGACTAATCTTTTCTTCACATAGGAAACAAAACCTGACAAAGGGAGGCACCCTATAACACTTAGAAGTAGGGTTGTACAAAAAATCCAGTATCACAGCAAAATCGAACTGAGCCAACTGAACCCGGCTGTTCTGATTGGTTTTATGTATATTGGTTTTATTGATGGTTTGAAAATCATAGAAACCACCTTACATCAGTCGGTTATCAGTTAGAACTCATGGTTAACCACCTAAACCAAACCGACTGTATGTATTAACTTAAGTATTGAGTTTTTACTATTTTAGCCTTAGGGGAAGCGCTTGTATGTTCTACCTGCATGTTACATGTTTAATTGTACAAGAAGTGTGCATTATTAGGTATTTAGTAGCTGCTCGTGGGTTTGGTCTGACTTAAGAGAAAGAACTGTGAAGAGGCCCATCTCAATTAGTTCAAAATTGAGGTTACTTTCCATTCGAAAAAAAAAAAGTTCCTTTTGTGTTGAAATAATTGATCCGGATCAAGCAATGTAATCTAGTTCATGTTTTATGCAGAGAAATAGGTACGTGCCTGACCATTTTATTGGTGTCTTTTACTAGAAGATTTGAACTGCTTCAACTCATTAGCTTGAAAAGTTGGCCGAACCTGGCCTGATCCATTCAATCACGCGATCGGATAATAGATGAAAAAAGTTCATCCATTGTTTGATGTATGCTTTTTTGGTTGAAATAAATTATGAAATATATTTTTGTGTTCATTACAATTTCTCCTCATTCTATTTGATGACCAAGTCTGAACTGCAATTTTTTTGTGAAAAAAAAAAAAATAACCGTTCGGTTCAATTTGAGCGCATGAGCACTTCGGTTCGGTTTAGAAAAATAGAAAACCGATGGTTTTGGTTTGGTTTGGTTTATGATTTTCTCTTCAAACCGATCCGAACCAATATACACCCTCAACTTAAAAGTAAGGGAGCAGTAAGTAGAGATTCTTAACCGTGGTGAGTCATGACTCATGAGTGTGGGTGTTCCTTCTGATAGGTGAGGTCCCAACAGAGCAGAAGATTATAAATAACATTGGTTACTTTCCATTGGCAACGTTGGGGAAAAGTGCCAAGCCAAACAACTCAAAAGCTTTCAGTTGAAGATTGGTTAGCTCCCCTCAACTACCACAGTAGATGGATATAAAGTGCTGAAATTTCTATGACTGACAGCACAAGGAATATGCGTTCATGATTCGACAGTGTGGATTGATAAGGGGTGAGAGATTAACAGGTAGAATTCAAAACTGTTATTAAACTATTAAGGTACAAGTGCAACAGTTCAACAGTACATGGGAAAGTCTAAATAATCAAATCAAGTTGTTAGAGGAGGCCTTGAATTGTAAGGATTGGGATTTGCATTTAGATTTGGCAAGTTTCCTAGAACACCTACTTCCACCGGCTCACCTTTGCTTGCATTTAAAGGGCCCACCTAATCCTATTGCATAAACATACACCCCTGGGCATTACTACTTAAATTTGTTAGAGATAGATGTGTGGCCCATCTGCTTATGTGTGGTGCCCACATATTTTCTTTACTGAACTAATCTTTGAAGAGTTTGAATTAGATCCAACTTTGGTTTTTGGGATAGTAAGGATCTTTATCCTAGCTGTAGATGAGGAGGACCCTTCTCAATGAACCAATTTTGGGCCTGCCAAATTAGCATTAGTCCTAAATACATAGCCATTAGACTTTGAAGACCCAAGATTGTGGAATTCATGATTGCCTGGTAAACCTCTGTCATCAACAGCCCCAACCCCCACCCACACCCACTCACGGCTCAGTTAAGTTTGATACTGGTCAAAGTTAAGTAGTCCCGTCGGTTCATCATGTGAATTTGGCACCAATCAAAATTATTCTACAGTCAAGATTTAGACAAATTTGGACTCCTAACAGTAAACCATATACACAGTGGGCGGATGTTTTGCATTATTTTTTTTTATTAAGACTTATCAAGCCCCCTCATGGGTGGGTTCAGGATTTTCATTTGAGGGGGTAGACTCAATTGGGTAGTTGGATTTTGAGAACAAATTCAGGATTTTCATTTGATTTTTAGGCGTGGATCTAGAACCCAAAATTTTCATATGGGTTTTTATGTTTTTGAAGGGGACCGAGGCTGGATGCGACTGCCCCCAAATGCATGTGATATCATTTAATTAAGAATCAACTAAATTAAAACTTAAAATTAACAAGAAATGAAGGGAAACTGCAACGGCTACTATGAAAAACAAAAATGAATTTACTTTTCCCAAATAAGGATTACAAGATCCAACAACTCCGTTACATCTACCGACATTGACAAATCCTTTCCAACAGGGGAAAGAGTCGCCACTACATACAAAAATCCCCTCATCATACCAAATATCATTAACTAAATCAGTTGAGTAATCTCGACCTTTAATCACAAAGCCTATTGAATTCCCCTCTTGAAAGCAACAATCATTAACCAAATCACTTGAGCTTGTAGAACAATCAAGGCCTTGATCATTACTGTCCCCACCATAATGAGAATCTGGCCCACCCATCTCCTCACCGGCCGGAATCTGACATTCCTCACTTCCACTAACCGTAACCCAATCCTCCTCCCATGTCCAATTGGGTCTTCTGGGGCTTGAATCGCCGCCGGCCAAACGCCGAATCCTCTCCGCCGGAGAATTCGCCGCGTATTCGAACTGGGTCAGTTCCCGATCAGTTCCTGACCCACCCAAAGAATCCCAGAACCCAAGATCAAGAGTACTCTTGGGAGAATTAGTTGGAACAGAGACCAAAACAGCTTTTGTGAGAGAACACCTTCCATCAACAAATGGGTGGTCGAGAAGCTGATCAGCCGTCCATCTCTCATCTGGATTTCTCCTAAGACACTTGCTGAGGAAATCCTTTGCTTGGTCGGAAAGCCAGCTGGGGAATTCCGGCACGTCGGCGGAGTACGCAATCCGAAACAGAGCAGAAACAGGGTCCTTCGTCTCTGGCCACGGCGGGCTCCCGGTGGCCATTTCAATGACCGTACACCCAACCGCCCACACATCAGCGGAGAAGCCCTGTTCTTCTCCTCGCGCCGCCTCCGGCGACATGAAAAGTGGCGTCCCGGAGACCGCTCCGCCCACCACGTCCACCTCTCGGGCACATCCCATATCGGCGATTTTCGCACCACCATCCGACCCGATGAGAACGTTACGACCCTTGATATCGCAATGCACGAGCTTCTTCGAGTGGAGATACACCAACCCTTCCACGATATCGCGTGTGTAAGACCGAATTTCCTGCTCCTCAAGCCTCCCACCCTCCCGAATTGCGTCGGAGAGGCTGCCGCCGGGGACGAATTCCATAAAAAGGTTGAAGAACTCCCGGCCGTTCTCAGTCGTGGTGTCGCACCCGGCCCCGGAGACGATGCGGGGGTGATTGAGCTGAGAGAGAATTCTCTCCTCATGTTGTAAGGATTGGGAGTGAGAAAGCTCCGCCGACTTGACGGCGAAGATCTCCCCCGACGGGTGGGCGGTGGCCAGAGATACGGTGGCGGTCGAACCCCGGCCGATGGCGCGGCCTCTTGTCCAATTGCACGTGCCCATGACGTGCTGGTGAGAAGAAAAGCTAAGGAAAGATTGAAACTTTGGAAGCAGATGGATTCAAAGGAATGTGTTGTTCGCTGGCTATCTCTCTCTCTCTCCTTCTATCTCTATTTATATATACACACACATACACGCATTTCGATTTTGAAAGCTGTTATATTCTTGAAATGTGATTTTACGTTTATGCCCTTTGAGTAGGCCGTCTCCATTCGTCACCCTTCGTTGACGACTCCTTCAACGAGGCGTCTCCACGTGTCGAGAAACGGAGTTTGGTGGGCCGTCCAAGACGGCGTGTTTGATCCTCAAGCCCCCCGTGCCAGTTTAGCACGTGCGGAAATACACAAATACAGCAAGCCCCCAACTGGCCCAACTCCCCCATTTTAATTGGGGAAAAGCATGCCACGTCAGCACGAGCCGGGGGTAGGTGGTCGGTTTCTATTGGCCGAGAAACCGGACACGACACACTCTCTCTCTCTCCCCAATATGTGGGGCCCACTGCCTCTCTCACATACTTGCTTTACACGTGTGAAATCACCGGCAATGTAAGTGTGCAGGTCTACCGACTGGCTTTCTAGAGTTATGAAGCTTATGTCAACGTGGCGGGGGAGTTGAACAATAACACCGTAACGGATTTCCTGTGACTCGGGCGAAATTTCGTGATTCAAAGTCAATAGTGATCGCTGATCAATAAAAGTCGTCTTGCAAGTTGATCTTTTTATTTTTCTTCTTCTTCTGCTTCTTATTCTTATTCAGTTAATGAAGGACTAGTTCTCGTTTTTTCTAATTGTTAATGGGTGACTTTGACGAGATGTTGAGGGATTGGGAATTTAGAATGTGATGGAGGATTGAAATGAAAATTTTGAGGAGGATTAGGAAGTAAGGTGTAACGACTAACAACAAAATGGGTAGCTTCGTTTGACAATGAATATGATGACTTTTGATGGGGAAATGATTTTTTCAATCTCATGTTAACTGCTTTCGGCTTTGTGTATTTTCTTTGGCTTCAAATCTCATCTATAGATAGGGCTTGCCTTTTCAAAAGTTAAAAAGGGATGGGAGACTGATGTCAATGGACCAGCCCTGTGTAATTTCTTCGCTATCAAGCTATCGTGCCCTTTCATCAAATAGTAAAAAGTGTAGTGGACTCTCTTAAGTTTACTAAAAGCTATCTTGGGTTGAGCTGTTTTGAAAGTGGTTTTCATGCTTTACGGCCAAGAAAGGCGAAGAAGCATCCTCCTAAGTCTTAATTAGCGTCTATGTTTCACTTTGAAACAGAGGTTTTTATCTCTAATTGATGAATGTTGTTACTAACTATTAATTGGTAATGGCTCTAATTTGACACTCATTTACGATAAGCTTAGTACTCTGGTTACCCTATAATTTGATGAGGAAAAGAAAATTTCCTTAATTTGAGATGCTGCACCTTTGTAAATTTCTATTTAATTTGAAAAGTTTTCTATTAATGCATATTTTTTTCAACCTTTCCATAGTCATGCCTTCCTTTGGGGGGCCTTACAACATGGGGGGCCTTGAAGATTTCCTTAAATACCCCTGCATCAGATTCATTGCTGATTAATGTTTACTAATTATGAAGTCTTATATAGTGAGTGGTTTCTTTGAATGTTCAAAATACCGTAAAATAAAGAAAGCATGGTTTAACCAATAACAAACCCAATTTAATGCATGAGGCAATACGAATTGAATTGTACAATCTTGCTGTGATTAGTTTGGTGCATCTTTATTTGTCTAACCACATTGAAGGGCATCCTTACTAGCCACAAAATAACCAAAACGGTTCTATTTACTCATAACAACAACAACAATAACAACAACATCGATTTTTTTATTTTATGAACTCCTCTCTTTTATTATGTAATCCCTTCTAGTGGAAAGGAATTGACTTTCATTACAGAGGATTTCTCCGCTCGCAATCAAAAGGAAGGCACAATTGAGGAGCCTTTTCTTCACAAATTAGTTATCAGAAAACTGACCATTGCTTTTCCTCAGTCTCTCTCTATATATATATAGAGGGAGAACCCTTAAACAAGAGCAGTTGATGGTCAAATGAACTCCATAGAAGTATTATTAATATAGTGAAATGTGAATGATACTAGGTAAGGGGTAAAGAATATAAGGTAGCAATGTAGATGAGATATTGACTTTCTTATTATTTTAATTATTAGGGTGGTGGCTGGGTGTTCATTTCTCATCTTTTCTTGATTTACTTTTTTAGGAAAGAAGATGTTATTTGATGGTTATTTCTGTGTATTCGCCTTACATCTTCATTTTTTAACCTCTTTATGATGTAAAATTCTTATGCATTTTAGGAAAACAGAGTGGCCATAATGTGTTTTGTACTTCAACGACAAGGTAACAAGGCATGTCAAATCAAATGACATTTGATGAAGAGTTTGAGTCCTTTTCACATACATTGTAGAGATTTCCATGGATCCGGATCCCCTGTTTGGTCGATTTTGGACCAATCAGGGGGTGCCACATGGAAAGAGGAATTTTTGAAGGAAATGAGACTTTTTTTTTGAAGAAATAGGATGTAACTTCTCAGGCCCATGTGGCATCTAATGATTGGTCCAAACAAGGCTTTTCCCTATTTGGACCAAACATGGGATCCATTTCCGATTTCCATGAGTATAATATATGACAGGTTTGTGGCGACAAGTAATCCATCCGAATTCAATGGTGTTGGGGATGATCATCATCCGATCTAATGGATCATGCTCCTCGTCCCATCTAAGGTTATGTATTGGATGATTAACTTATAAAGGAGAAAACACTGATTTATCATCTTTTCATGTGTCCTACACTCCTACTGTAAAAGAAAAAAAAAAAAAAAAGGTTGACAAAGGATATAATGTATTAAGGCTGCAAATGAGCCCGAGCCACCTAAACTTTGGGGAAGTAATTCTATGATCTTAGCCCAAGACTTGCGCATGGTATCAAGTGGTGCAAGTGATACATGCCGACCCAAGCCTGTCCCAAATCCAGGCCGTCCCAAGGTTTTTGGAACAGACACGAACTGAGATACAAACAAGGATTAGGGATATTGTGCAAAACCTGAGGCCAAAGTATAGAATTTCAAATGTTGAATCCTACAAACACAAATGCCAAAGCATCATAGAATTCTTCCAAACTTCAATGTGTTGCAACAGACATCTGGTTAATCCAATTGCTTAAAGATTCAGCCAGCTAGGCACAGTAGATTACCAACAAAACGTTATCTTAAAGCTAAACACAAATGTGATCACTAATAAACAATGAAAAAATGAAAAAAGTTGGTTTGTACAACACAAACTACATATGAAAATGGCCTCCTCATCCATCAAGCACTGACGTCCATGTGAATAAGACAACCCAAAAGCTTCCAGAATCCAATGATGCCAACTGTTGGACTACTCTTTCCTTTCCCCATAAAATGTGGGCGGTTAGATATAAGCTTTTGTGAGAAAAGCACCAATCATAATAAAAAGTGCCAGGACTGTGTCATGTGTGACGTGGGAGGTTTAGAGCATCACAAGATGGTGTCCAGTCCACCCATGCTTTATTTATTGGTCCAAAAGAGGTAAAAAAGAAAAAAAAAGAAAGAAAAAGAAATGAGACACATGATAAAATTGGTGGGCCTCCTGGCTTATCTCTTCCTTAGTCTTATTAATCCCACATCATTGTAGACATAAAGGCTATATATAGAATTAGTTAGTATCATAATTAGTGCAAATGATAGATTGATGGAGGGTCCCCTTGCTTTTTTTATAAAAAAAAAATACAGATGCACTAATGAATATAGGCGAAATTTTCTCCTAAGGGATGTTTCGGACGTTAAAATGACAGGCCCAATTGAACAATCTGGATCTTGAACCCTGAACCCCAAACCCCTCAAATTTCACAGTGCCAACTTAGGACAATGTGAGAATCCATATGTGGGAATCCGAGAAAATTCTCCATAATTAATTTTTTTTTCAAGTCAAAGTATTTTTTTGAAGGGAATTAGATAAAGGGTAATTATTGCAGACCTCACATAAGAGGTGGATATGAATCCTCTCTCAATCAAAATTTTGCTTTGATGGGTGTCATAATGTTTGAGAGACGAGGTAAGGCAGCATTGAGCATTGAGGAGTGAGGAGGATCAAAAGCAAGATGAGGCGGGAAAGGAACCGGGACATTGTAACCAATTCAATATCCAAATGAGTAGAAAGTCAAAAACAGGAATACTGGTCTAGTCACAACTGACAATGAGACAGGTGGAGTTTTGGTGAGAAGGAAAGCAAAAGTAAAGAAAGAAAGACAAGGTTCGAAAGAAATGGAAATGAAAGGGTGTCTGTCTGCTCACACAAGGGCCAAGGGTCGTTGGTTGAACGAAGTTTTGGATGGTCTGGGTCTTGGTGCGTTGTCGAATAACTCACTCATCCACTCTACTCCACTGTATTCTATGCGTCGCTTGCAAGCCAAAAGTTCTCTCTCTCTCTCTCTCTCTCTCTCACTTTCTTCATTTATGAGAAAGGAGAAAAGGTGGATTAGAGAGATTCGTTTGCTTTTCTCTGTGTATTTCAATTTCGTGGCTTTCCTTACACGCCAACACGATTCCTACTGCCGTTTGCATCTTTCGGTTCACTACAAAAGGTAAGGTGCATAGTCAAGGTACGTTGCCTACCGCGTGTTTGCGATATAACCTTTGTCGATACAAGCTTCTTGTTAGAATCTGGTAAGACTTGGCACGAAAATGGTCACTTATCTCATTAGTAAATAACGACAGTTTTTGCCGAACTATCCATGGTTTGAACCGTGGGTATATCACCTTTTTAAACTTGTGTGAGATTTTTTATCCGTGTGTTCCCACTTGTGTGGTTCTTCTTTTCATCTTACAATTTGGAATAAAAAGAACTTTAGGATATTTACAAGCTTGGGCAGAGACATGAGCGACGCATCACTTTATTTTATTATCTAATAGGCTTGAGAAAATATTTAGTTTGTGGATCATTTGAATTCCTAATTTAGACATAAGACATTATGAGATTGCCAAATTGCTTATGGATGGTTTTTTTTAGTATGCAATGATATATTTTGGTTATTAATTTCTTTTCTATGACATAATTTAATCAGCACATGAAGTGGGACCATCGCGTCACGAAATTTGAGGGTCTCTGATGTAGAGCATGCTACCACTCCACCAATGGTCCCACCCATCATATTTTTAGTGGCTTCCTAATTTTATTATTTTAATTTATTTGGTTTCTTGCTAGTTTGATTATGATAGTTTCTATTATTAGATTAGGTTTTTTTTAGGCCCTAAGTTACTTTGCCTATTTATATTACATTATAGAGATGATAATCTCAAATTTGGAGTAGAATAAAATTGAAATTTTCTCTAGGTGATGTTGTTTCTTGTGTTAGAAATCTCTGCGGAAATAATTTAAAGTGTCTTTGACATGTACTTCGGCATCTACGCAAGCCCTAACCCTAAGGCCTGCATCAGTCCAAAAGGCCTCAGATCTCAGGGCGAGACAGATTGAGAGTGTTTATTATAATAAAGTTTTGAATGTGGCCAAACACCAACCCCGCACCCCCATCCATCCAGATTTCAATAAGAAATATAGGAAGATGAAAAATACATGAACTAAAGTTTTATACAAACAAACTCACCAATGCAGTCCTTCTGTAAAATTTATAATTGACTGAAAATCACACTACCACATCTTTAATTTACCAACTTTGAGTCTAAAAATTCAATAAGATTACAGGTGTTCTTATTAGCAAATTAATCACATGGCAAAACACATAATTAACAACGTCGTCAAGTCGATGACGGTGGAAATAATTTTGATTGGTGTTAAACCTGCTTAAAAAGCTAATAAAATATGAAACAATGATTTCATATTTTATAAGTGGAATGACCACCCAAATGGATTTACATACATATAATCATGCTGAAATGGATAGCCAGCCTTTTACAGGAGTGTGTGGGAAGTTGGCGTTTGGTGAAGTAGAGTGGATTGGTTTTTGGTGATAGCATTGATTTTATCAGATTGATGACAGATGGGATGAGATCATCACACAGAGAGAGAGGGGCTGTAATGGGATTTTATTAGATTCAGATGAAACATATGACGTGTGAGTTTCGTCAAACAGCCACGTATTGTGCTCCAAAAAGGTTGGACTTTTACAGACGCAATGAAAATCAATGATTACGACTCGTTCATAATGTTAGGAACCGATAAGATCTCGAAACATATAGAGTTTTCTAAAACGATTAATTAGATGTTTTCAATTCAAGTTCACACCCGTGTGTTTTCAAATCCTGCTCATGTAATCTTTAGGTTTGAACTTTGAATGTCTTTTAAATGATTTTTAAACCCGTTTGATGAGATCCATCCGTCACTACTTACGTCTACTTGATTTCACTTATTATATAAGATGTGAAATCGTTATTGAATTGTATATAAAACTTGACTTCAACCATCAAATTTCAAGACCAAACTTATCATTGACTTTGACGTTGACTCAAACCCCATGTATATTATACATATGGGATATTTTCGCAAAAGTATAAAGCTTTTAGCTTATTTTAAAGAATATGCGAAGATTTGAGTGTTTCAAAATAGTATAGAAGTTTTTTTCATATTTCTTTTAATTAAGTCATCTTAATAAAAAAAATTAAAAAATGACAAAAATACCCATTTGTCATTTCTCGAATCTTTCCAATAAATAAAACATTCAAGAGAAATCATCGAGTTCAACACAAGCATCCTGCTAAAGCCTACATGACCTATTTTCATGCGTAAGTGGTTAAATAAAAAGGATTTATATGAATTCCAAATAACTAAAAAAGTACTAGTACTTCAAACCATGATAGAGATAAAGTAATCACCCCACATAGGGTTGTAAACGAGTCGGTTCTGGTCCGGGTCCGGGAACCGTTTAGTAAGAGGGGGAACCGGACCCGGACTCGGATCGGAACCAGGAAACTGGTTCCGGAACCCGTTCCGATAATTTTAATGGGAACCGGAACGGGAACCGTTTGCGATGCGGGTCTGGTTCCGGTTCCGAGTATGGTTCCGGTTCTGGTTAAAAAAAGTAATAAAAAGGAATGTTGGGGTTCATATGGCAAGGTTTGGCAAGCTTATAAAAAAAAAAAAAAAACAAAGCCTCAAGAAGTTATTTTTACACTTGATTTAATCGCCTTTATAACATCAGAGTCAACAATTCAGTTACAGCAAGGACCGCATAAGGGCCGCATAGAGCCCCCTACGCTGACTTGAATGAGAAAGACTGATACAATTAGTAATATAACATCTTCACTTCAAAATACAAGTCTACAAGACTACATCCAATAAGACATCATCAGCCCATAAGCTTCTTCAATTCTATTCTTCACAGTGAGGTTTTGTTCTCACTATTCACATGACCAGTACACGCTTCTGGCTTCATAACATTGATACAGGGTAACAGTAATGGGAGATACTAAAGTTAGGTTATAGTATATTGGGTCGGGTCCCGGGTCCACAGGTCTGAGCCACTGTGGATCCGGACCCGGACCCGTTTAGGTAATGGTTCTAAAAAAAGGATCTGAAATCGGACCCGTTTCCTTATTGGGACCAAAATAAGGACCCAGACTCGGAATCTAACGGGTCGGAACCTTCGGGTAATCGGAGAATCGGGGACCCATTTACAACCCTAACCCCACACATTTCTTTATGGGGAAATACTTGTGACTTGGGATTTGACTTAGATGATTTGAAGAAGAACATGAATTAAGTGGATACCTAATATGACAGGCTCAATAAGACTAGAGCCGAGAAGCAAGGCGCGAGGACCCTAAGCCCCCAGCTGACATGTCCAACTTGCTTGTGTCATATGCCCAAGTCCGATGCCAAGTCCTTCAAGTTGACATCCAAGAGGAACCTTAAGTCTATAAAAAGGCCTCCCACGTCAACTGAGTCTGGTTCTTCCCAACCTTTTCTTTTTCTCAAATCCTATTATTTTTCCATTCCCAGAGGCATGTATTTTTTGGGAATTTAGTGAGACTTGAGGTATTTACCCTAATTTCTGTCTGGATTCTTTGATATACATTGTTTTGACGTTTACTAATAATATATATTAGCATAATAACCCGTGCTCAGCACAGGTATGACCATCATTTATGCATTATAAAAAATAACCATAAATCATAGAAAGAAAATAAATGAATAGAAGGTTACCATGATGGGACAAGAAGGAATGAGAAGAACAGAACAAGAAATGGAATGATGGAGTTTTAGATAGAAAGGGAGATGTAGAAGTTTCAAAAGTGAAAAAGTGGGAACAGAGTGGTGGTTTCAAAAGTAGTTTGTATGAGATAACTATGGTGAAAACTGAAAAGATTTAAAATTGTAACTGACGGTCAAAATACAATCCAAAAACCTCTTGAGTTAATATATTATAATTGGGCATTTGGTGTTTCTAGTTTTTAACATGGTATCTAAGCTTTTTGGTCGTGCCTTCGAACCCTTGGCGAAGTGTTTCTATCCACGTGCAAAGCCCCATACATATACATTGTTTTATTGTTCACTAAGCTTTTGCTTTTAATGCTTGTTAACAATTCCTTTCCTATTCCTTTTGTCCTTGTAAAAAGGATGGTAATGATCTTAGACCTTGGAATTTCAAATCCATCAATTGTACAGTGCCTTAAATACCCAAACGAAAATTCAAGACCTTAATCTCTCTCTTTTTTGGCAATTTTTTCAATTAAAATCCTTACATAATATGCAATCTCTGGAGTAGCTGAGCATAAGGCTAGGTAGTGAATCTTTATATTTGTTTGGGTGACCAAATAAAACATGCAGATCCCCCCCCCCCCCCACCCCAAAAAAAAAAAAAAAAAAACCCACCTCACAAGACACCCTATTTCTTCTTCTTTACCTGGCTAGTGGTAGGACCAGATCGCATGCAGGGCATTCGACACTATTGGACCATTCGGGTCAACCCTTGAGAACAAAGGGCAAATAAATACTAGCGGTGACTTGACTTGATTAGGGTAGTCATCAACTGAGCTTATTACAAGATACTCAAACTCACCACCACATCTATAGCTTTGTTCAAATAATAATTTATCAGGTAGGGTGGTCAGTGGTGAAGTTAAGATGTGTCGAGCCCACTTGGGGAACTGGGTTCACCAGAGAATCAAACAGAGAGCTGAGAGATGAAAGCGGGTCACATAGATGAGGGTGGTATAATTTAACCCATCTGATATTCGTAAGCTCTTGATATTGGTTGTTTTGTTTTAAAGTACTTAAAAAATAGAATTATGGTTGAAATCTAATATTCAATCCTCAAGGTACCCTTCACCTTCACAGCTCACTTACCCATCAATTGGAACCAGTCAGGTAAGCCCCACAGCACACCAGATAAGAAACGTTCCAGATAATTGGAAAAACCAAAGACAACCGAATCCAGTCCTGATTCAAAGGAGGTTGGGAATTTGGATTTGAAACCAGACATGATGTAGGATTCTAAGCATATGTCATAAAGGAATTCAGACAGTTTAGACATAAGCTTTCAACCATCTGTTTCCAACTTGTGGCCTGGGCCCACTCACTCAAGGTTTTCTATAAATATAAAATTGTGACTCTTCTGCAGGCTGCCTTCTTATTTTTTCCTTTTCAACGCAAGGGATGTCACAAGGTGGTTAGAGCCAAGGTCTTGCAGTGGGCCTTGTGGTTTCCTGATAATTCATCTAAGTTCTTGATGATGGATGGCCAAGGGTAGTTGAATTATGACATCATCCAAGCCAAATGCTATGAAGTATGAACATTATAACAAAAACCTGATCCCACCAAATGAAAGATGCAGCAATTTAGCTTAACTTTAGGCCTGTGGGATGTACCTAAGACTAAGTTTCTGGCCCAATTTTTTGAGAGTCAGGGCCAAAGATGAGCCAATATATGGTTAAGGGACTGGCCCAATAAATTTAAACCAATGAGGTGTTTTATATGTTGTAAATGAACAGGGCCTGATAATCCATTGATTTTTGGCTCGATAAAACTCCATGGGTCATGCCTGGACAAGTGCAAGCCCGTCCTGTAAGGGTCCATGTGTCTGTAAATATGTAGGGACAGGCTTGGCCTTTAGGCATAATTAGGCCTAAGTCTAACCCGTTTAATCACCGAGCCAGAAAATTAGGCCCAAGTTCTTCAGCGAAAACCAAACCCAATTGGGTTGGGCTGACATTGTGCTCAGGCTGGCCTAAGTCTAACCTGTTTAATTACCGAGCCAGAAAATTGGGCCCAAGTTCTTCAGCGAAAACCAAACCCAATTGGGTTGGGCTGACATTGTGCTCAGGCTGCTCGAGCCACTGATCACCGTAGTTAAATGTGTAGTGCAGAAACAAGAATGAAAGTACATGTTATGGACATGTAGATGCTCAGAGGACTGTTTAGGTTACAAGAAAAGTTAAAATTATAAATGAGCATAGGATACGAATTTCATAAATTGCTTCATTAATCGTCTGGTTGTTCGCATTTGAATATATAAGAATTCATAGTCAAATGAGTTTAGAAAATGATTATTAAAGTGGGGTGTGAATGATATGGAATGAGGGATAAAGGATATCAAATGATATTAAATTACTAGGGTTATGGCTGCATATTCATTTTCAATCTTCCTTTTATTCACTTTCCTTTATACAGAAGGTTATTTGATGGCCATTGCTTTTAAATTCACCTTGATTTTTCATTTTTTACCACTTATGTAGCATGAATTCATTTATATTTAATTCCTATGCATTTTATGCAATCAAATAGGAGAAACTCGAGTAAGAAAGATTCGAGTGACAAGGGTGTCTCATCTCGCACAGATGCTAAGGAAATAGGAATCTATCTAAGGCAGGTAGATTGTCACACGACTACTCACCCATCTAGCCATAAAAAACAAAAGACATGCCCCAAGGAACAAAATCAAAGAATATTATTTTAAAATTATATTATATGAATTCACGTATAAAGACCCAAAACAACATTGTAAGACATAAAATTTACACATTCATAAAGACCTTAAATAAAAGTAGCAAGAACAAACAGACACCGAGCTTGAACACATGTTCTATCTGTAACTAGTAAGTGTGTCCAATGGCTACGATTATTTATTATTAGTCATTTAAGATCAAAGTTTAAGTTTTTAATAATATTTTTACAAAAAAAATTAATTTAAAAAATACGCAACAATTTTTAAAGCATAATTTTTCAAAACTTTGTGAGGGCAGTTAAATTGTGAAAATAATGAGCTCACTATAATTAATCCAAACTGTTCAAACTAATCATACTCTCTGTTTTATCATTGAGAGTCATATCTTATCATTGTCAAAGTACAACCCATGTCGCGTTAATCACCTATAAGTCAATCTACCGACTATTGATTAACGAAATCTGTTAATTGATTACATGTGATTGTCTGATAGGCCATAATGCCTGCGATAAGCATAGATGGTTAAGATGAAAGCCATTTACAGGTAAGGAGATCCTCTGATTGTCTCACACACGCTTCTTATATGGGTGTGAAACTTCACAGTGGGACCAACCTATTGAACATCCAAACCATTGAAAATAAACTCACATTCCTAATTGAAACTTTTTTTTTATATATTTTACTCCAATAAAAATTGGTCTCGCAATAAAATTGAGCATATATGATTTAGAATATTTATATGCTCAAATTCCTAATGATGGGTATACTTTCATTTGAAAACACTAGATGTGTTTTATCAAAAAAAAAAAAAAAAGATGTGTCAAAATATTAAATATCCTAAGAAAGTCAAGTGTCCATTTACATTCGTATTTGTTTTCAAATCCGGATCAAAAATAGAATGTGGAGTACAAGAGAATAATTGGATAAAAGTGCTTCAAAATAATCTCTCTTAAATATTAAAGTGGGGCTATTAAATTATATAAAATTAAAGGTAAATATATTCTATGACTCAAGCTATATAAACCTTTAAAATTTATATATATTTTCAATATGTGAAGGTAATACCTTGGGGCTTGGGTTTAGAACTTTAGATCCATGGGTTGGAACATACAAGGATTATGGTCCAGATTGGAATGCTCCAAATCATATATGGTTGTACCCGGAAAAAGATTTCAAGACAAAAAAATAAAAATAAATAAGGTTCCATACCAGCCTTTTTTTCCTTCTTTTTCTATTTTTGCTAGTAGTTCCATACCGGCTTTAATTGGAATAGAACAACCGCTTTCCCTCTCTCGCCCATTCTACAATCTCCCCCTTTTTGCCCCACCACTACCACTGCAAAATAGAAAAAAGTAAAAATACCCCTACTAGCAAAATAAAAAATACATTTTCATCTCTCTCTCAAATTCAAACTCATCTCTCACTAAATGATATATAATTAAAGCTGAGTGTACTCTCAAATATCAATATGACTCCAGCGACAACAGTATGAGTCACAAAATCTCGTAACAAAACAGATGGCAATTTATCCCTCATTCCACGGCCCATTTTAGTAAGCTCATCGGACTGCTCAAGTGGCCCAGATGAAGTAGTATGTCGTGGTGAGGCAGTGTTAGTAGGCTGCTGCATGGGGGCCTCGGTATTTGGGCTCGGAGAGAGAGGCAGTGGTAAGAGACCAGCCTGGTGGGCCGCTGCGGTTTGCTCATCAAGGGGGTGTGCCTGCACGGATGGGTCATTAGGAGGAGGGAGCAAGGGTGAATCTGTTTGTTCTTGTTGTGGGGTGGTATGGGTGACAGACTGTTGTGGCTCAATTTCTTCAAGTACATGATCATCAAAATCAGGATGCACTTCGTCATGTATGGGCACAAGATTTTCAGGTACAATATTCGTAGCATCCGTATCAATAAATGGAAACACATCTTCAAAAAATCTCACATCGCGAGAAACAAATAATTCCTTTGTATCAAGATCAAAGAGTTTCCAGCCCTTCTTTCCAAAAGGGTATCCCAAAAAAACACATTTTCTACTTCTACTGGCAAATTTATCTCCCTTTGTCTTTTGATTATGAGCAAAGCAAAGGCAACCAAAAGTACGAATGGCATTATAGGAAGGAGGATTACAAAAAAGAATTTCATAGGGAGTTTTATTATTTAATAAAGGAGATGGAGTACGATTTATTAAATGAGCAGCAGCAAGAACACCCTCTCCCCAAAAATAAATTGGCAAATTGGCTTGAAACCTCAAAGCCCTCCCTACTTGCAGAATATGTTTGTGTTTCCTCTCAACTCTCCCATTTTGTTGCGGAGTGCCCACACATGAAGTTTGGAACAAAATACCAGTTGCAGCAAAATAATCACGTAAGCAATTAAATTCAGTGCCGTTATCACTTTGAACAACCTTTATTTTCTGAGAGAATTGTCTGTCAATCATTGCAATAAAAGACATAAACATTCGAAAAACCTCAGTTTTATCAACTAGTAGATAAACCCACACAGCGCGAGAAAAATCATCCACCAAAGTCAAAAAATAACGAGCTCCACAAGAGGAAGAATGTTTGTAAGAACCCCACAAATCACAATGTATTTTCTCAAAAATTCTAGTTGCCTTATTGTCACTTAGAGGAAATTTATCTCTAGGATGCTTAGCACGGAAACAAACTTCACAAGCCTTATTCAAACTACCCTTAGAATCTCTAACAGGAGGAAGTAACTTCACAACTTTTTCAGAAGGATGTCCCATTCGTTTGTGCCACAATTCCATCGTAGATGCTGCCCCATTCACCGAAACATGTTGCACCGAATCAGCTTCTCCGAAGTAGTAAAGTCCATCCCGCCTAACACCCGTTCCAATCAGCTCCCTCGTTTGGTCCTGGATAGCACACATAGAAGAGTGAAATTGGACAATGCACTGCATATCATCATTTAATTGTGAAACCGAAATTAAATTGCAACTCAATTGTGGCACATAAAGAACATGTTTAAGAGTAATTTTGTCCGACAAACGAACTGAACCCTTTTGTGTTGCATCGACTGTTTCACCATTGGGAAGCCCCACTGGACAATAAAAAATCTCCTGAGTATCAAGCAACCATGTAGCATCACCAGTAACATGGTGCGTTGCCCCGGTATCAATGATCCATAATTTATCATTAAACTTACCGCTTAAACAATCATCAGAGATTTTTGTATTACCAAAAAGCCCAGCAATGGCCTGCCACTGCTCTGCCGAGAAGAGTGGTGAGGATCCAGAGTGCCCAGCACTACCAGCAGGCCCGACAGCAACAAGTGAACCAGCAGCCCCTACGTTGGCAGCAACAGCATTGGCTCGAGCATTCCCGCGCCCACGACCAGGAGGTCTGCTGTGGCCAACACCTCCTCCATCAATCTTTGTTCGATCTGGCCACCACTCTGGGTAGCCAATTAGTTCAAAACAATGAGAGGCCTCATGACCATTCTGCTTGCAGTGAGTACAAACAAGGTGAGACCTGTCTGGTTTTGCCACCTTGCCTCGCCCCCTTCCGCCACCGGAACGTAATGCAAATGCCATAGCATCAGGTGGCTGCTCTGCAGTAGCTGATTTAGCAAGACGGACACGTTCGTCCTGAATTACCAACTGGTAAGCGCGATCAAGAGACGGCAATGGATCATGGGACAGAATATTGGTACGAACTTGCGCATAATATTCAGAATAAAGACCCATTAAAAATTCATGTAGCATTGTATTCTCACGTCTCTCTTCATGCTTACGACCCGCCGAACAAGAAGAACAACAGGAACAAGCAATAATAGGCTCATGAGTATGAAGTTCTTCCCATAAAGCAGATAATTTGCCGAAGTACACAGAGACAGTCATAGATTGTGTTTGTTCACATTTAGCAATTGAAGATTTCAGTTGTTGAATTCTAGGACCATTGACAACCGCATATCGTGATTTAAGAGTGTCCCAAAGGCGTTTTGCATCTTTATATTTGGCGAGATTGCACTTTACCTCGGGAGCGATGGTGTTTGTAATCCACGATATTAACATGGCGTTAATGGCAGTCCAATCTGATGGAGTACATGGAGGAACCAGTTCGGTGATGGTGCCGTCCAAGAACACGAACTTGCGTCGTGCTTCCAACGCTGTTTGTATATCTGCTGCCCAATCATCATAATTGTCTCCACGAAGTCGGGTTGGAGTGATGAAATCCCCAGGACGATCTTGGGACCCTAAAAAAAAAGGAGAATTTGGTTCGATTTTGGGAGGTGGCGGTGTCGGCTGTTCATCGTCACCAGCCATAGGTTGCTCTGATACCATGAAAAGAATGATGTAGAGGTTTAATGCTTACCCTGATTCTCATTAATGCAGTGATATATATAAATTACAATTAGGAGACTATTTTGGCAAGAACTCTAAGTTTAGGAAAGACTCCTAAACGTCCTCAATCACCATTTTGGAAAGACTCCTAAACGTCCTCAATCACAATCAATATTGGCCTAAATTATCTCAACTGCCCTAAATTATCTCAACACTCAAGCTATATTCACCTCTCTTGTTTTTAGGCTAAAATCTAAAAAAAGGAATTCAATCAATGCCATCAGGTGAAAAGCAGAGGAAGGCTACCCAAAAAAAAGAAGCAATTGGAAGTTCCATCTATTTTCCTAAATCATTCACAAGGTGATCATTTTGTTTTACCCCATCATCTACTCCTCTCTTTTTCTCTATCTGCATCTTTAACATGTCTTTAACTTGTAGGCATTGAAAGCTTTTGTATCAATTTTTTTTTTTCATTTTCTCTTTAATGGTTCTCATTCTTCTTCTAGCTAAAGAGTGATGTGGAGCCACGATCGGTTGGCTCTTGATACCATATTAAATTTCATTAGCTAACCATTCCTACCAAAATCAACCTCGAGGTGTTAGTTGAAGAAGCATAAATATTTTTTTTTATAGGAAGTCGATGTGGGTAGTGAAGAGGTGATTCCTTCAAATTTACCCATATTGGACAGAGCCAACATGTTCATATTGGTTTTGTCAAAATGGGTCTTCTTGCAGCAGTTACTGGTGAAGAGACTCAAATGGCCATTGAGATAGAATCAAACTGAGAAGGCTTTGGGTGGATTTGAGGATAGTGAATTCAATGACTGTTCCGGCCGTGGATCCAAATGAACAAATGGTTTCTCAATTGGATGAGTTCTCTCTAGATACAAAATAGCCTAGCTGAGATTTCTATTGGATGCTATTGATTTTCTATTGCAGCTGCAGGGGGGGAATCCAAGAGATGGGGGTGAATCACACAAAGAGCCAATATTTGGAATTGAGACTTCATTTGTGCATTTATTTAAGAAAACATGGACAATATAGTTATATTTAAACAAATAAAGATACAAAATATAATTCAGAAGAATTCCACAACCTTCTTGTCTGTTTGAAAATTTCAACATATACCTTATATTTGTACGCTTGGCCACAATACTGCTAGAATGAAACACTAAACATTTATTAACTAATGTTGCATTCATGTAATGACAGTCCTATTTAGTTTGTACTATAAGATTTGCTTTAGTTTATCTATGTACATGTTTAGTACATTTCACATCAATTTGATACGAGAGATACTGATCATGATCTCATGGACTTTTGGAGTACTCCCTAGATGCAAATAGAAGAGTGAGAGGCCAATATCAGATTAACTCCTTCATGGTTGTAGTCACAACAGCTGCTGGTTTTACCTGCAGAATGCACAGAAAAAATGTATTAAGCAGTCTGTTTTAAGTTGTACGTCCTACACTTATATGCAGGGGAGTCCGTTTTACTTGGCCTCTTCCGAAGTAAAATTTACAGAATAAAATGCATGTAAGCAGTCCTTTTTATGTTTGTGGTCAAAATTTACATATGTAAAATATCATAGAATGCGTGGAAAATGAGTTAATTTTGGTCAATCTTTTTTTCCCCGCACCTCCACTCCTTGGTAAAGTCACTTACATACATTAAACAAACAAGAGATTGGGGAATGCATGGACTCATCATCATTTGATCGAAGTTGGAAACTTAGCAGGACAAAAAAGCAACATAATCTAAAATTAAAGGCATTGGCATGATTTTGAGAATGGGAGCTACATGGCCTTCCAAATCATCTATTCATATGACACTAGGAATCAGCCAGACCATTGAATCCATTACTGAACAAGAGTATACAAATCAAATCTCTCAAAATAAGTGTTATCCTGATTATTTCGTCTTGGCCAAAGAGTTGGAACACTGTTAAATTGATCACACATAGATGTGATCAACCTACAGATCGGCGCTCTACTATTCTATAAAAATTTGGCCCAGCCCAACAAACCGGAGAAAATTTACATCTAGCAGTTTTGATTCCGAATACTAGCTGAAAAGGCTGGTACAGGGCAAGGTTCTGCTAGCCCACTTGGGCCCATTAGACTCCATGTTCTGAGTAGTGAGGAATGTCAAAATGGGTTGGGTCCATTTGCCCTGGGACTCACACCCTAATTACCGAAAGCAGACCTTTTTAGTGCACCAGAACTGACTCTGGTCCAGGTTATGGGACCTGCCCCATATCCAAATTTATATTAAGGTGCTGAACCCAGGTTCCCACCTGGACCTAGACCTGAATCAATGCACAAAATCTTTGCATAATGCAATATTATTTAAACTTTATTTGGGTCCACCAAGTGGACCTGAACTCAGACCTGAATAAAGATGGGATTCAAATACAGGACCCATTACTTGTACCAAAGAATTAAAAAGGAAAAAAAGCAGTGTCCTGGACCCATATACCCAATTGTCATGGAAGGCCCCAAATAACAGTCATTTCAGATCATTTTGTATCTCCAATGGTTATGATGGTAGCATAAACTGAGTCAAAATTGCATGATCAAGTTCTTGTTATATATTTATGGTAAGCAGTAAAAACTCACCTGCTGGTGCTGCTGCTGCTGAAGGGGGCGCCCTCTCTCGTCGTAGAGGATGACTCCACTGTATCTAGGGAGCTTGCACTTCTCCCCCATCAATATCCTCCTCTGCCACATTGCCAACATAGGACTGCCGATCCTCCTCCCAACCCCACTCCCTTCTCCTTGTCCACCTTCCCCCACCATTGCTGCGCACACCTTACTCCTCTCATTCCACCTTAGAGACCCTCTAGGATCCTCCCTCCCCAGACCAGACCTGCCGCTCACCACGTCGACGACTACTTCTGGGGCCCCTCCTTGTGTTTTTGCATTTCTCTTCCTCAGAAGCAATGTAACACAATAGCCTACTATGATCACAACAAGAACTACACATACAAGCAACAAAAGAGCTTCTTCTAGTGTCACCCCCTTCCATTTCTCTTCTACTTTCTTCAATAAATCCATTGCCTAGAGAGTAGAGATCGAGCTGCTTTCTTGATGGTACTGCTTTCTTCTTCTTTGAGATTGTACTTGGGCTTCTCCTGGTTTTTTTTTTCCTTGTAGTAGAGCAGTTGTTATTGGAGAAAGGGTTTTGGGAGGATGTCTTTGGGTGTTTGTTTTAAATGAAATGAATCAACGTTCCTTCAGGTGTGAATTTCCCGTGACGTCACCGTTAGTTGGGGTGTCACCGCTGGGTAGAGCGCCTCTTTTAGCCGTTGCAAGGGGACCCTTTTTTTTTTCTTCTTTTCCTTCTTCATTTGGATCTTGATGTTTTGTTGAAGAAATTTATTACATGAAGGTGGCAGATAGATTAATGTGTCTATTCGGCTTCATGTGCCATCTTATAGCACACAGACCGTTGGATTGGACATTTGAAGTCGACCACGTGATCAGATCCGTATAGTCATGGGTAGATTCATCTTGTGTGCCTTCCAGCATGGAACATGAATTCGCCTTAAAATATTATAGTATATTAACCCCATAAATTTTCTTGAGATTCAATCTAACGGTGAGTGAATGTTCAGTGGGCGTAAAATTAAACCCGATGCCAGGTGATGGGATGAAAAGAGCATCAAAATTAAAGGGCTGTTGCATGGATGAATGGTGGGTCTAAGTGGGCCCCACAATGCTAGACTGCACTTGCTACATTCTCCCCTCATAGTGATCATATCAACTGGCTGTGGTCATTGGATATGATTCTTTCTTGTGGATGTGCAATGAGAATTTCTTCGTATCAATATATGAAACTAGAGCTAGAAAAAGTTGGCAAAATGTATAGAACTATTTAATCTCTAATATGAATATGAAGGCAACAAATTGAGTGGTCAGGATCATCTCTAGCAGTCCATTTTGTATTTTAATATATGGTCCCATCCGTGGGACCAACCTGCTAGGTGGGCTGGACCAATCCATCACCCTCTCATTGCCATATGAATGGACATAGGGTTCTTTGTCGTGTAATGTTTTTTCCCTTTGACTTTGTGTGGTTCACAACATTCACATAAAAAAGGAAGAATGGGAGAAGGATGAAATCTCGGAAGATAAAAACCAGTGTAACTTTTCCTTTTTATGTTGCATTTTCTATTACAAGAAAGATGATGAAGAGCTAAATTCCATTCAACACTGAAAGTTTTCTCACTTTCTTTGTTAGATGAGATTTCAGATTTTAGTGTTGGTAAGATGGAATGCCATGCCCAATTGTACACAGATGGAAGCTAATGGTCAAAATGTCAGATGATTTACGCAATTCTTGTACCGTTGGTAACATGCATCCACCATAATGTTGTTAGTTGTGATGCATAAAAGGGACTTTTGAACCTCTACAATACTACCTGGCCACATGGATAGAATTTCAAACAAAATTTAAGATGCATGACATGTTGCCATGAATTCAAGGGTTAACAAGATACTAAACAAAAATGAAGGGTCAAACTCAAAGTTCCTTTATCTAACGACTGGGCACTTTATAGGATTGGATTAGTGGACCAACAATATCCTATGGAACGATGTTGGACCGAGGAGCCATACATAAAAGATGCGAATAGATAGAGAAGATTTTGATTTCCTATAAGAGACGTAGAAATGCCAATCCTTTAGCATATGAAAGATAAAAATTTAGAAATTATAAAATCCTCTTATTGTATGAACAAGTTTTTTAAAAGTGGAGGACAATATGGTCAACCCTGCTGACTGCAGTTAGTCTCACTGAAGCATCATCTTGCACCGACCTAGCATTTGTTAGGTTCCACAGTTTTATTCTCACCTCCACCTCTGTCCTAACCGCATTAAAAGGTATGGTTCAGTTCACAGACGAAAGTGCATGCACTATAATTTACTGGTGAATGGTGATGCATGCATGCATTACCTTTTGTATGTACTACTCATCAATGAAATGTAGTACTTGTAATTTTAACTACAGTTTCAGAAGGTGAGACTTCAATATACCTGTCAAAATCACTGTTCAAGCCATGCATTGAGCTTTGGACATCTGACTAAAACTTATATTTTCACTGTGAAGTAGCATGCATGAATGCATTATCAAGGACCACACAAATGGGCTTTCTCACCAGCTATTAATTTATCATATGTGCTCCAGCTAAATTATTTCTAATAAAAAAATATGTCAGTAAATAGAGTCTCCACAGATCTGCACCATATTTGAAGTCCCTTTTGGACTTCTGGAAGTCCCACTTGTGATCAATGCAATCTTGGATCAAGCACTAGATGCAAAAAACACTCGTGATTGATCTCTTTTATACAATTATGGATCTCTGCGTCTAGTGCTTAATCCAAGTTGATGGAATCCTGATCTCGTTAGTAGCAGCCATACCTTAGAAAATTAATTTGTGCTTTTATAGCGACACCTAAATCCTACATTGTGAAAAGTGAAACACTTGTGACTAATATCTCGTAGACCATCATGAATCTCTTCAGGTGAAGAAAAATAGCTCAAATCCTAATTCAGTAACAATTTGACCATTGATCTAGTATTAGATTTAATTACATGAAATTGATGCACTGTATAAAGCTGTTAAACTTTGAACTTTGATTAATAGTTAAGATCATTTTGTCTTGACTAATATTTTGTTCCAACCCCAAGCATCCACTTCCAAATCTATTTACTCCACACTCCTTTTCTGTGTCAATTATCCGAGTGGGTTCCACATTTAGCATTATGGAGTTGGTCTCCTTTGGATAGACTACAATGATATCATCTTGCATTATGAGAGGTCATAACTGGAAACATTAATCCTCTAACAACCATGAGACAAGTGGAGCCCATGGGATAGGTTGATCATTAGCATTTGCTTGGAGCTGATTTCTCATCCTCATTTCTTTAATCTCCCAACTTTTTAACTTTCTTGGATACATGGAAATGTATTTTCTATGAAGAATGGTATTAAAAAAGAAAAAAAAAACTTTGGGGCCTTTTTGGATTGTCAAAAACTCAATTAACCTACACTTAACCCTCTTACAAATCTGATTTCCTGTTGCCGAAATGACAAGAAACAAAACACTTTGCTTACATGTAACTCATGACATTCAAACATTTTTACAGAAAAAAAAGAAGAGAAAAGCCATTTACCGGCCATTTAACCAAGTTAGAAGAAACCGAACATGCCTTAATGGCCACAATGAGAATTTTACAAAATTTCATGAGTCTGGATCCACGTAGTAACTCCTACATGCATCTCGTGAGTGGGATGTGTGGAACTTCATCACGGGGTCACCTATTGATATGCATTAATCACATTATCAATATACCCAATCTTATGATGCGACGAATTTCCTTTCGAAATAAGACATTACATTTATTTTGAATAATTTAGACTAGTAATAAATGTGCCATATAGTAGAATTCCACCCTTCCCGCTCACAGAAATCATGTGAGAAAGTCACGGATCTGGACTAAGAAACCACATGGTTACGTGATAAATGCCCCTCTCATAAATCAAAATAATATCACAGGTTGGATTTTGGTTTCTTGTGCATTTCCCATGTAAAAAAGGATTTTGTTTTGTTGTGCATTTCCCATGTAAAAAAGTGATAAAATTCCCATGAGAAATAGTCATTTTGAAAACCCAAACCTTTTAGTATGGAAACTTGGACTCTTAACGTATATATTTTATATAAAATCATGTATTTTTGGATATCTAAAGGAGAGAGTAGGCATTGACAACCATATTAGCCTAGGAGACTTTTACAATTCATTAGTCCTGACTCCTGACCGACCTATCATCAAAACCCAACCCATTCTCATGATCCTGGCCCACCAGGAGGTAAAATGGGAAACATGATCCTGCAGCCAATCCAGAGCATGGCCCACCTTAACAACAGCCTGGATTCACCGAAACCTTGAGCCTTGTGTAGATCAGTCAGCAGAAGCTACAGAAGAGAGAGAGGTATACAAAAAGAATTAGAAGAAGAGACGATACAGATACAGATACAGCACAGGCTCAAGGTCCCACTTCACTTCCAAAAGAAGAGAAAAATAAGAAGAAAAACAAACCTCCATTCCTCTGGATTCGCGCTTCTTCTCCTTTCCGCCAAAAGAAAAGACCACCACCACCACCCCTTCCCCAAAACCCTCTCAGCCCACAAACTCCCACCTCTTCTGTATCACATTCACACCACCACTATTGATGAAATGAAATCCACCACGCAAATGCATAAGACATAGAGAGGAAAATTTGAAAAAAAAGAAAGAAAGGAGATGCTCTTCTTCTTTAGAGTGGATAGTAGAAATGAATTCTCTCTTGTATTTTGTTTTGTTTTCACTCTTATCATCAAATCAAATGAGAAAATAAGCTTTTGGGGGGTTTTAGGTTTCATTCACATCTTTCCAAGTTATCTAAGAAGGCTGCTGCTGCTGCTTCTTCTTCTTCTATCGATGAAGAGTTCTTCTCTACATGTGCAGCTCTTAGCCTGGATGGGAAGCTCAGAGAAAGATGGCTCCTGCCTCAAAGGTCTGTTTTGGAATTGTATCCAACTTGCCCCTTTTTCATTTTTATCTCTTTGTAAGTTTTCTAATTCTGGGTTGTGTTGATGGTGATGTGAATAATAATTTTTTTTTTTTTTTTTTTTTTTAAGTTTGCATTTTGAAAGCTGCCCTAGTTTTAATTTTGGAGTTTCTATTTTTGAATGAGGAGATTGTTTTGTGGCACTAGTGATTGCTATGTTGTGTTTGATTTTGATGTGAGCTTACTTTTGTTTGTTCTTGGGCCCAAAAGTGAGGGTGGTTTGCATGTGTCTGATCAATGTGGACGGTTGGACATAAATTTCTTTCATCTTTCTTACTTGTGTGGCTTGTGGGATTTTTAAAGTAGCTTGATCTACTGGCATGGAATATGCTTTTGTGGCGGGGTTCTTGTACACATGCATGATGCTTGCTTGGGTACCATGATTTTGATTCTCAATCCCTTGATCTGTCATGTGAGCATGATCAGTTTGATAGAGTTAGGAGAACTGGGTGTCTTTCGAAAACCCCATTAAAGTTAATTGATAGTAAGCATATTGGTATGGTGCAGGTTAGATATAGTGAAATTGGAGCCCTTGGGTTCATGCTAAATCTTTAGTTCAGGTTGAGGTGGTTATAATCCTTCCTCAGTCTGCATATATATTGAGTCTGTTACTAAGTATTAATGTTCTTCTCTGATTGAATGACTTGTTAAATTTTCGGTAACAATTTTATTCGAGTTTCAAAGATTGTAAAAATCTAAACTACCGATTCATCGGCCTGCAGCCATGCTGCCAAGACATGAGTGGAGAGTCCAACTCTACCAACCTTGCCTTCCCCAACCCCAACCTTTTAGGTGAGCTCCATTATTCTCTTAGCAAGGAGGTCTTCTTGATGGTGGAGATGCCAAAATTGAATGCCCTATAAAGAATTGGAAATATGGTGGATATGGTTAAAGAATTGGAAATATGGTGGATGTTCAGATGCATGCTACAAGACCACGACCTCTTAGCCTTGTTTATAGCACAAGGGAATTTAAGATTATGTGAAACGAATATTAGAAGCTCTAGGAAAGAGATCATGATGAGCAGTCGTCGACCTAATATGAGTGCTTTTATCTATCCTTACATATTTCTTTTTGTTTCCCAACTTGGTTACTGTTAATCAATCTGCTTCTTTTACTGGAAATGGAATTTCTTTTTTGTCATTTTTCTGGTGGGCCCCCAGAAAAGATATGTGGGCCGGATCCTGATTTGGATCTGAATTTGCTGAACTATTAACAGAGGCATAGGCCCTAATGGGTCCCATGTATTAGGCGCTACATGAAGCATGGGATGCTTTTGAAAGCACGATATGAATAATGCTCTTCTATTTATGTGAGAATCAAATTGCATTCTCAAGAATTTCAGTCTTGGATATGTAAGTTCCTCTTGTGGTGATTGTGATTGTGATTGAGGTACATATGTATGTACCTGCTTAGTTATTTCACAAAAGGCTCTTAACACGTTTAGAAATGATGTGCTGTCAAGAAAGCAATGGAAGTAGGATGGGCAATTGTTCAGATCTAATATGTATCCTAAATTAATGATACTTAGAGACTAGAGTTGGTATTTCTCCTATGGTTTCTCAATGCTTTCAATTTTCAGAAGAATTATCTATGTCTCTATTCCAATATGCTATACCAGTATCCCAGCATCTTTAATAAATCTACAGGAGGCTGGGAAGGGATAAGGCCAACACCAGGATTAGTGAGGGAGAAGGTTGGCAGGAGTGTAGTAGGGCTGTGGGGTTTAGGTCAACAAGAATTTGTGCTGTCAATTCAGAAGGAAGCCGTAGAGTGTGATGTCTTCAGACCAGGCTTGATCCTCCCAAGAAAACCTTGTAGGACTTGTTTGTATAAAGCTGAGATTCCACGCTGTGTAAAGAAAGTTCGACCCCCTGGAAATGGTTTTCCACTAATCGAGGAAAAGAAATTCAAAGTTTATTGCTTCCATGTAGAAAAAGCTTTGTGCTAAACACAACTTGCAAATTTCATTAGTGTGGAATCTGCACTGGCAGATGACCATTGAAAAAGTGCACCTTGGATTCCACTAGCTGTGAAGTCAACAGTTGTTTCCAAACATGCCCCTAGTGTGGGAACCAAGAAGTAACAAAAGAAGAACGCAGATTTTGACATGACGAGGAATAGAAAATGAAGGTCATTTTCTCTTATGGATTCCCACAACAAATTCTATATGCTTTCAGATCTCCCGTGGTAAATTTTAGATTTTAGAGATCACTCTAAAAGGTTATAGGTAGACCACAAGGCTATAGGTACCTTTGCCTCCATCAGGAGAATCCAAGTATGTTTTTAGAGGTAATGGCTTAACGACTCGACCAATACATTTTGCTTTTTGAAGGGTTAGTAGTTTTGGCTTCAATGCCTTTTTCTTGCAAGAACAACATCAAATTATTAGGAACTTATTTTCAACTATTAGCCTCCACATCAACAGTATCAACATTTCTAAAAATCTTGATTCAATATACATAATGGAGAATATTCTAAGGAATGTTGCATATGTTATGAGAAGGGAAGGACGAGTTCTTTGATTATGATTACATAAATATGGGTATGTTAGGTTAGTGTTATCTTGTGATTAGGTTTTCTATTATTATGTGATTATGTTTTCTATTATAAGTATGATTGCATTTCCTATTTTGTGTCATTATATTCTTATAAATATCTGTTGGTTATTATTAATAAAATCACCACAAAGATTTGGCACAATGTAGTCCTTTAATTTTCTTCACTTCTCAACCACAAATAATCATTGGGATTTTGCCCGTACGGCTGCCCTAAGATCATACATTTGCCCATCACTAGTTGAAGTTTAACAAATTCCAACAAAGTTGTTCGTGTGATAACCTAGGGCCGTGAAATATCGCAGATATTGCATATCGCAATATGCGATATCCTACATTCATTGGATATCACACAACTGTTGTACAAAGAGCTCTATAGGAATTTGTTCTACTTCAACCGTTAGTAGGCAAATGTTAGGTCTTAGGGCAGCCATACAGTTAAAATCCCATAATCATTTTTATCTTCCTGTAGTTATCATTTCATCATATCGAACTACTAGAAGGACAAAATGCACTCAATGAAATTAGAGAAATACTAACCATTATGAAGTTAAGATGTCCCTAGTAAGTACTTACCCCTATTTATTTTGCCTACTAGTTACAATCTTTTTAAGGATTTTTCTACCCAGGGTGCTACTCTCATGTCTGAAGCTCTTTTATTCCTTCTCAACAGACGACCACACTTTCCTAATTACTTCGTAGCACTCTATAATTCAAAATTTGAAGTATTTTTGGCATTATTATTTCTGACTCTGGAGATTTCTATGGATAATACTTACAATGTCTGAAGTTAGTTTTCTTAGCTTATGAATCGAAGTATCTTAGGCAGTCGCGTCTCTCAATAGTTTCTTAACTGTTGAGTGTTGACTAAGAGCCAGTGGCATACAGGAAGGTGCTTACTATTGCAACCTTAGGTTGTGGGATCGAGTCATTTTACCAATCATGGAAAAAAGAAATGGGTTTCTCACTGTTGCTTTACTCCTCTTCGTTCAGCTTCATGGAAGGAACAACACGAGTCTTTATGTTTGAGTTGCTTTTACATCACAACTACAGTTTAAGCCAGAAAAGAATGATTTTATCTAGCAGCAATACAACTCACCCTCTGAAATAATTTTGTCCCTGCCTTTTGCATCAAAGTATTTTGTCTGTTTTTTTTGTCAAGTTGATATTTGTTAAAAAAAGAATGATTCATGTTGGGATTAATATAGTTTGTCTTCTCTAACAGAACCTTTCCAGCAATTGCTTCCTGTATTCCATTCTTTCACTCTACTCATTTTCAACATGACCGTGAGGGAACCTGTGAAAATTATCTGTTTGTATGTTGTGACAATATTTCTTCTGAAATTGTTCTTGGTTCATGTCTAATAAACCAGCTGCATCGTTTCCTTATATTATCAACAAAGCTGAATGACAGCTTTTACTGACAAATATGCACCTGATTACTCCCTTTTATTAGCATATAAATGTTTAGATAAACTAGTAAACATGTAATTGTTACTGTGGACTCAATCATTGTATCTGGTGGTTGATTGCCCCTATTTTGCTTTCATGGACTTCCATGTGAGGACGCTCATCTATATCAAACCATTGTGGAATGGCCTGACTTTGTTGTCCTCAAGTGACCCATATTCATGAAACTGTTTTCACAGAGTAGTCACGATAACACTCAGGGTCTGTAGTTTTGGTCCTGTTTTTTAATCTTTACCAGATGCAATCATAATTTATTAAAATGAGAGAATATATAAAATGATGAAATGGCTGCACAAAATTTTAACAAAAATAAAAAGGCACTCATGCACCCATGTAAAACAAAATGGAAAAAGATGAGCATTATTGTTAATTTAAGAATCTTTAGCTATAATTTTTTTCCAAAGCATTGTTTACAACTTCCCTCTGAATGGATTTATAATCCAAGTCCATTGTGGACAAGTATCCCAAACTTCATTGCTAATATGGAATTTTTTTTCCTATTCAATAATATTCCTTCTTTCCAATTATCATACTACACACACCAATTGCCTTCTAACTTCTTTAAGGAGACTCAAATTGGTAGGACCATGGTTACCTAGTTTACAGTTGGACTAATTTGCGTTTGAGTTCACAATTCGTAATTCAATACTTGTTTTGATTGGACAATTTTATGGAGTAAGTTCATTCGATTCGTTTCTCATTTTGTCTGATTTGGAGTAAGAGTTTGATGAATTTGATGAACTATTTCATCTTTGCACATGCTATAAGTCAATTACTAGGGTCCACATTTAAAATCCAAACTACTCGAAATATATGTTCTTTTTCATGTTTCACTAGTGATCAATCTTAAGGTGGGGCCAACTCAGATTGGAGTTGGGTATGAATTAGTGCTACCAGGGACCGGTGCTTTTGAGTGGCTTGGATTTTTACAGAGGCACCACTAATGGATTTATACAACTCAACTTAGTGAACAAAGTGGGATTAGTTTGCTAACAGTTTGTTGGCCTTTTGAACAAACTAGTTAACTACGGTAGGACTTCCACATGATTATTAGGGCTTGTTTGTGTTTGCTATGGAATTGGAAAAAAACCTTTTCTGTTCTATACCATTTGGAGTGTTGTAGGTGTTGGGAAGTCTCACATCCCACATCGCCTAAGTAATAGACTTGACATGTCTTAATATACCTGTATGGGCCTTCCACCTATCATCTTAAGCTTTTGGGTTGGTACATGGTATCAGAGCGGGTTCCGATCCCGTTGTTCTTGTGTAACCTACGTGACAGGCTCGTCCATGAAATCTGTCGGGCTTGCACGTCAGGGGGACTGTTGGGAAGTCCCACATCCCATGTCGCCCTTCCACCTACAGCTTAAGCTAATTGGTACATGGTTTCTTACAGTACACACAAAAAGTGATGTCCAAGTCAAGGAGACATTTTCATTAACTTATGTGTAATTAGCACTAGAAGAATACATGGCAAATCATGTTTTATATCCTTCCCTCGAACTTGAGATGGTTTGGAAGGAACAACTTTGAGTATAACAAAAAGCTATGTTGGATCAAGCTAGGCCCACCTCGTTGGGCCTTTAAGGAGATGGGCCCATATTCAATAAGCTCAGTTATTCCTCCAGAAAATGAGGCCCATATTCAGCTCAATGGGCCTTAAATCTCAGAGTGAGTCCAGCGCAAAGCAAACTTACTGCCCCAGTTCAGTGGCAGTGGCACCCTTAGCTGTACTGGTGGACTAGATCTCCATTGGAGTTACATTCACATTTAGCTGTCTCCCCTTTCCGGTGAAAATTCCATTCCAATTTGCTTTTTCCTGGATTGCCTTTTGTTCAATATATCCAATGGTATGATCCCATTAAATTTATTGGAATGTAATCTATCCCTACTTGGTAGGAAAACTCTAGTGTGCTTCTAAACTTTAAGCGCTGACACAGTGCCTTGAAAATTCTGATGTTCTTTTCACTCACCTCGAATAGAATGAAGAGAACAATTCCCCACACTCCCATGAACTTTTCCCTCTATGATTGGAAGAACCTAAGCACCTTCTTTCCTTGAGAAGCCACAAAAAGAAGTGACACCAACTGCATCCACACCTGTTAAAACAGATTCTGTGAGGGGTGTGTCATATTTTAAAATTCTGATTCCCTCATAGCAGCATATTCTTTTTGAAGGAAATATCGTTGTTTAATTTGACCACTGTGATTTCTTAATGCTTTAACGTTTTGGAAGTTATATTGCATTGTCCTTTATCTGGTAGCTTTTTTATTTATTTTGACCGCTCAGGAAATTTTAGCTATTCGGACTGGGAATTTTGCTATTCAATTAATAATTTCTGTTCAGTCACAATATGCACAGTGCTATTGTTTTCTTAGCAATGTTGATCCAGAGCTTTTGCTTACCCCTTTGGCCATTTTCTGCTAGGTTTGGAGATGAAAGAGATGCTTACTGCAGGATTATGCATTCTTCGAGCATTATATACCAAAGAATGTTCAAGTCCTTTTAATATTGGCAATGCATAAACAAAGCAAGGCATCTTTTGGAGTAGGGAATGAAGCAAGTGGTCCGCATAGCATTAAAAATGGTCATATTGACAATCCAACTCATGGAGTTAGCAACACATTTCTTTTTGCCTGGAGTTTTGTGATTCCTATATTTTGATCTTCTGTCTGATTCATTTGTATTCCTTTTGTATTTCTATCTTGTATCCTTTAGTGTTTGTATACTTGGAATGCCCTGTACGCTAATTCACCCGAACTAAATTCTTTCCAAGTTCTTTATTTCTGTCTTGTGGAACAATGCACAATTGTTATATTGCTTTAATTTTTGGAGCCCTTCTTGCAATAGCAAAAATGTTTAGACTACGAACTCTATAAACATCAAAAGAAAACTGAATAATGTAACCGTCTGCAATCAGGCTTTGTTGCATTTAGAGGAGTCCATCTCCTGCTGCAAGCACATTTCACTTCAGCAATTAAATGAAGCTTTGGAGCATTTTATGTTGATTTGGTGAAAAGCACACACGCAAGTAATTTTGTTGTTCTATTCAAATAGAAGAGCATTCTAAAACATTATTGAAGTGATTTTCACTGTACATGGGAAGTCTTTAAATAGGCCTCTTGAGAATGCAAAGAATGTTTTCATGTGGCATATTGATTTCTTTTCCTTTACAATTGGATTCATTGAACCGAGACTTCAATAAAATAAGAACTGAATAAAAAGAGAATACTTAATTATCCTGGCAAAGATGTTGAAGGACATATGATTTATTGCTTAATTGGGAGTAAGGTCAGCTGTGGGCCTTTAGGTTGGGATGGATCATGGGGCCGGATCTGGTCCATTAAGTGGCAAGCTACTTTTTGGCCTGCATCATTTGGGTCCATGAATTCAGACTTGGGGAAGTGTTATGATCTGGGATTGTTTGTCTTTGCTTATCCTTTCAAGCTCCATATTACAATGGCAATAAAGGCACTGAGAATATTTCTAACTTGTTACTGGGTTGTCAGGCCCAAAGCATGATGATAAGATGCTTTGTCGATGTGCCATAATTTCCTTTCAGGATTTCCTGCCATGTGCCTCTTGTAAGGATATACGAATATGATCCTACTGTCATTTCATTACCATGAATGCATGCAACATCTGTAGTGTTCTTCCAATCCAACATGAAATTCTTCCTCTTAAAAAGTCAAATTGGTTATCTCTATGGGTTCCTATTCAAAACTCAGGAATTCTTTTTTGTCTTTGTGGGTTTCATCAGTCCAATGGTTGGAAGTTTGGGATGTCTAAAAAGGCTGGTTCCACGAATCTGGATTTGAATCTACCCATTTAAGTATCCACTTCCAAGTTGGATTCAAAATGGGGAGGAATATTAGGCTGGGGTTCTGGTATCCACACTACTTTGACAACGTTTGAACTTGCCAATATATGAAAGTGGCCATGTGGGGTCCACCTGGATGCATGCCAACCACTAAGTTGGAGGATTGGAAGGTCTCATTATTGATTAGGGATAGGCCCCACAGCCACCTGTTTTTGAGGGCCCTTATGGCAATTCCTATCCAGTGGAGCCCATTTATAAAGTTCAAATCACTCAAAAATAAGTCACCGAGTGTGCTAAGGTACCAAATTTTATTGTAATAGGGTTTGGGCCCACTGTCAGATTGATTGCATTTAAAAATATTAACAATATATGCAAAAACAAAGAGAGTGAAATCAGATCAATCCAATGTTGGGCACAATTTTATTGTTTTGAAATTGGAGTTCTATAAGTGAAGCTAATATAACCCCAGGACTACGGTTCCTCCCTCTTCCAGAGTTAGAGATCTTGGTATCGACCCCCGGTTCCCCGTTCTTCAGGAATCGAAGGTTGAGTCCACTAGTGCTACTACCTTGGGGCCACAGGGGTATTTATCCGGCTTTCCTCTAGGCCCAGAGGGATTAGTAAAAGAGTTGGAAACCCTCCAATAGTAAAAAAAAAAAAAAAAAAGTGAAGCTAATAAAGAAAAGAAAACTTTTATTTTGCTCATTTTCAATTTTACAGGTTACAGCCCTTATTCAGAGATTTATAGGCCTGGCCATAATGACTTCTCTTATCCCCACTAGGATTTGAACTTTTTAGGAAGTCTTTACATCAGAGGACAACACCTCTATTGTTGCCTCTCAACTCATTTAGGATGCAGGAGTCCAATAAGATGATTTTGCCATTTATTTTTGGCTAATACAATAATCTCCACTGGTTTCTCTTGCATCAGCTGCAAACTCAAATAGGTTGCAATATCAGAGCTACTTAAACTTTCTCTGGCATTTAAAATGCTCAGAGTCTCCTTTTGTCAGAATTTCAACTGCCATACGTACCAATGAACAATATAGGTAATGTGACACGGGCAGCAAAATATAAAAACCAAACTGTAGTGTCTTGACTGCACCAACAATCCCATACTGTTCACCCTCCTCCTACCCATCCAGAACCATCCATCTCCATTGGGAGGTTGGATTGGTCTAACTGCTGTTAGGATTAGCACTGTTAAAAATGGGCCAGGAATCTCCAACTAATAAGGCCAGGCCAGGCCCCTGTTGACAGTTTAGCTTCCCAATGCCCCTGCCTAGCTGTTAGATTGATAACTATTAATAGATCCTGTTAGTTCAAGTTGTTATCATGTTAGCTTCCTGCTAAGGGTTCCTTAAATCATTGATTGGAGTCTAAAAAAAAAAATCTTTTCTATTATTCTCTGAATCTAACACCAGCTTTGTAGCTTAAAATAGTGAAGTTCCTCATCAACCCTTGTCACTTGTTAGTGCATTTGACTTTAACTACTAGAAAGTTAAATCATCAACTCTTTTGTATCTTGTTAATGAGTTGAGCTACATGCACTGATAGTAAGTTGCTGAACCACCTTTTCTGGCCTCTTTCTTTTCTCTGTTGTAAGCACGAGTAGTTTTTTGATTGACCAAAAGAATGGTAGGTATACTAACTGGCCAGTGGGAATGTTTCCTCAACAGTGAATAGGGTCCTCTCCAGCTACCAACCTACCTGGTGGTTGTTGCAAGCTTTCTCAATCAGATCCTTGGCACATTTTCTCATATGGCACCTATGATACAATGTAACATGTCCAGTTTTGTGGTCCGGTCCAACTAAGGCAAAAGAAGAAAGAAAAAAAAAAAAAAAAAAGGGTGTCCATTGCCATTGGACAAGAGTTCCAGATGGTAGGAGTAGGACTCTGCATATATTATTCATTTTTTAGTTTATATATTGTTGGGTCATGGGTATTGTGTCGTCAGCAACTGGGACCTCACCCTGCCCTCTATACAACTAACATGTCAAATCATTTGGATTTGGATCTGGGAACAATGCCTTTCGAGTTAGATGGAAAGGTATTGAAAGTCTTTGGAAAGGAGTTATAATTTGCACGACTATCGTGGAGTGATTCTGCCAGTACTTCCTACAATTGCCATTCTACATTAGACAATCCTAGGGTGATCGCTCGTGAGTTGGGCCTTTGTGGTCCCTCCAAAGCTTGGAATACTCAATCAATGGAGCTTGGAATATTCAATCAATGGACGGTGTGTGAACTGTGAAGGTTGAAAATAACCACACCCCATTTGAGATTCAATCCAATCGTATGTCATTAAAAAAATTAGACCGGATGCTAGATCTTAGGAATACAAGAGTATCAAAAGGGTTGTATTGATCAAAGACTGAACCCCAATCGATCCCTCCTATAGAACTAGACACCACATGCAGTCCACTCATAAGAGAGCATTTTCCATAAGTAGGCTGCGGGATACAAACATGGCATTATTTCTCTGCAATCAAATGGGCTCACTTTTCCTTCATTTAAGCTTTCAACTGTCCTGTGATTATGCAGTGAACTAAATTTCACTTGAATAAAATAAGAGACTCACGTGTAATTCTTCCTAGAGTAAGAGGTGGTTCTTAAATAGCTTTAACCGTGAAGTGAAGAAAAGAGCTTCTCAAAATTTTGTGTTTTCTCAAATTATCAAGGGGGAGATAGGTAAAAAATAGAATAATTTCATCATAAATAGAAAATGTTTAAAAAAAAAAAAAACATAATTCATAGAAAAGATTGGGTGATTGGATATGAGGGTTCTGAATAATAGGGATTCCTTAAACGGTGGAAGATTGACTTGTACGATTACTCATACCACACAATCTTCTTTTCCCTTATTTTAGAAACAAAACAGAATAAAATAATGTTGTTGAGGTTTTACGATGGATTTGGGAGGATTTTGTGAAAGATTCTCCTGCAAGCATGGCCATTGAGGTAGGTTGGGTGGCACTTGAGTGTGAACTATTAGATTAATGCAGGCCCACCAATTGGACGGTTCTATCTTATACAGACAGTGAATGAACATGCCGATTACAAATGGGTCATGTAAATCTTGAAGTTGGCTAATCACAAATAACTTTTTATTATTATTATTATTTTTGACTTACACCCTAGACAAGTCTCTCACCATCGGCACTGTAGCAATTGATCTCGAGTTATTTCGGTGAAAATAAAGTACCTCACCACTTGCGGGCCTTGGTACACCCATGGCGATCGCCTCCATCAGACAGGAAAATAGCTCAAAAGGCAAGCAATGAGGGGAAAAAACTCAAAAATGTTATGGTTATCACTGCCTCCTCCAAACGAAAATCTTAGATTTGCCACTGTATTGAAAAATGTACAATTTAAAGGGGCCCACCTATATTAACAGCAATCAATGGAGTAGGAGATGGATGGGTTTTGGTTACAACTATACATATATTAATCTAATCAAATGATCTTAATACTTTTACCTTAAACCCTACTTCTTCAAGATTTTATAATTCTATTTTGTACAAATTTCTTCATGATAAAATTGAAGGGTGACAAACATTTAAATGACCGATGTTAAGTCTTAAGTGGTTGGTTAATAGTGTGAATGAATGACCCAAAACGAACTTAGGCTGGCCTCTAATTTGAGAGGCATTGGGGGGAATATTCCCATCAATATTTATCTATTGGTAAAGTAAATATTTCAGAGTGAACAGGAAAGCACGAGTAGTGCATGGAATCAAAATTCATCCAAACGAGTTTCTTACGGAGGAATTTCAGTTTTCAAGCTACAGATCCCTTGATTCTCACGTTATTCTCACTTTTCCAGTTATCCATCTCCTCTTATTAATAATTTTCATCACTGGGCTTTGATGATTGATTCTCTTGTCTCTCTTTCTGTTTCTGTCTCTTTCATATGTGATACGAACCCCACTTTTTTTTTTCTCTAACAATAGCTCCATCCCATCACATGAAACAGTGGGTGCCACGAGTCAGGCACGTGAACCTGCAGGACCCTAGATGGCTGTAAAGTGAAAATTCCATTTGCCTTATATATTTGATGAGCCTCCTCTGTTTTTTTTTTTTCTCATATGTACATGCCTAGACATGATGGGATGAACTATATCATCTATATATCATTGTAAACATTTGAGGCATTGTGAAACGGCGTATCTAAGATTTTCGTTTGAGGGGCGGATGAAAACAGGTAATTGGATTTTGTGGGTTAGATAAGATTTTTGTGCGAATTTAGATTTTGGAGGCAAACCCAAATTCTGTATGCGAGTTTTAGAGGCAAACCCAATTCATCCTCATATGTGGATATGGTCCCCGAGCGATGCTCCGATAAATGAATTGGAAATCCCTGGAGAGAAATTACCCTTATATTTATATTTATATATAATAATCATTGTGTTATATTTTAAGATTTCATTTATTTAAATCTAAAACAATTGTGCAAACCAAATAAACAAGAATATTTACACATTTTATTTATTGAGTATTTTAAAAAATGGAAATTAAGAAATGGTAGATCTATCTTTGGGTCTCTAGCTCCACATGAGGATCTCCTTGATAGAGGAATTCTTTAATATAAAAATCGGATTTTTTGAACTATCAAATGGTTGTCCAATCTTATCTTCTGAATTTCTCAAACTCCTTATTTGATTGATGAAATTCTCAAAGACAACTATAATAAGATGACTAAAATAATCTTTTGGAGACTGACATTTTAAAACCCCATTGATATAATTTTTAAATTAGTTTTAGGAGATTTGCAATTTTGAAACATAAATATCTCAAATCGTTACTATCAAACTTATCCTAAAAACAACTTTGCAGGTGTAAAGAAGAGGGAGAGATATGTGCACAAGAGCTTAGATAGAGGGGGCGGATGAAATTTATCGCCCATATAACTTCCAATATCACTTTTAATCATAGTTGTGACTTTTGACCATCCATGTTTTCTCATGGGGAAATGATGCAAAAACATGCTATACGAAATGAATGACACATTAGGTAGATTTACAAACACGTATCCCCTTCCCTTTTAATTTCAGCCATCGCTACATTGGAGTCTAATATGAAAGCTTTGTTTGCTTGAGTGGGCATAACTACAATAGCCCACCAAGTCTTAAAAGATGTGATTTGATGGTACATGCTATATTAAACAACTGCTTCATCATGAAATGCACAATGATAATATGATTGATAATGAAGCATTAAATCGAAAATGATGTCGTTCAATCTCAACAGATCCCTTTTATCACCATCAGATTTGGTGGATCATTCCAATCAAACCAATGATTGACAAACCCTGCATGGGCATTTCACTTGAAAATCTTCCGGAACTTTAGTAGAAAATGATGATAAATAAATTAAAACTAAGTTGTTGTCGTCATTATCATTAAAGCCTTGTCCCAACTATATTGCGTTAGCAATATATATTTCATTTCATCATTCCAGTAAGTCCCAGGCGAACCTACGTCAAATCTATCCTAATTACTTTCCATTCATAACTTCTTCGGTCTACCCATTCTTCTTTAGACTAATCAACTTGCACATAGAATTTGCAACTTAATAATTTAGATCTCCGGTTGGAATAGATGTAGTAGTTTTGAGAGAGAGAGAGAGATGAAGATTCAAGTACTAAATTAGGTGGAAATCAGGAGTTGGAGAAGAACATCACTTAATAAAAGGGGTTGGGTTTGATTGAATAGTTTGAAAAGCAAACCTAGCGGTTGGTGTCATGATGATATAATTGGAAAAACGTATCACTGAAGTTGTTCGAGTAGAGCTATCCCAAGGACCTGACAGGTAAGAGTTGGATACAAATTGGATATGTAAGTTGAGCTCAGGTGCGAGTGCAGGTCATGTAATTGTTCAGGTATTGGTCTGAGTTCAGCCCATGGGTTTGTACAGCTAAGGATGTTAAATTGTTAATAGACCCAAGACTACCTGGTTACCAAAGGAACCATCCTGAAAATCTGGGCATGGACCCTTCTTAGGCCTGATTAGTATTTGGGTCTGGGTCCAGGTCTACCATTGGATCCCTAGTTATAATTAGTTCTGGGCAAGATACACAATTTTGGCTCATTTAATAATTGGGTTGGGTTCAAATCCAGTTCATGTAGAACGTGATTTATATACATGTACCGCTGGGATCCAACGGATCCCAGAGGGCCCGGGCTCCCATTCGGGGCTCCCCCATCGGGGTGAGTAGACTTTTTCTTGTGAAAAAACTCGTACATGTGGGATCCAACGGACCCCAGGGGGCCTGGGCTCCCAGTCAGGCTCCCCATCGGGGTGAGTAGCACCACCGTTTTCACAAATGCTTATTCTATGTTATATATTTTCAAGCTTATAGATTAATATTCCAAATTTTTCAATGAAATCATGCCGTACATTATGTATACAAAGGAAATACATATTATTTGGCCATTTGTTAAATAAACTAATGCAAAACTGTATTTGATATGTATAATTTAAAACCCATTTTGAAAAGTAATTAATATTAAAAACTTTCAAAAAAATAAAGTATAACTGTAATAAAGGCACAAACACCCTTGCATATAAGATAATATTGAATATTTTAATTTTGAGTATTACACATCTAAAATGAAGTTGCCGGTCAACATTGAGACATATTCACTAAAGTGCTCGTACAAACTATTGATATAAATTATTGTGTCGTTCACTAACATATTAACCTTTTGGTCTTGCTAGTTATCAAGATGGTATGAGTTTTTATTGTCATGCTTTTAAGACAAAAGGACGCTATATCTAAAGTGGTTTTCACCTGGGGCTCCGGCTTGACCACTATGCTACAAGAGTTTTGGCCTACACTTTTAATTCGAGGGATCTCATTTTTGTAGATGGCATGAATCGAAAATAACATACCATTCACATGTGGAAAAACCGCTCTAAATTTATTGATGTTTGACCTTTTAGATTATTCCATTTTCATGGCCGCATTTTTTAGCACTTCTTAATCTTTAACTCTAATTTTAAAAAAAAATTATACTCGAACATACCCTAAATATGCCGAAGGACAAAGCATAATCCCTGCATCAAGGGGCTCATCATGGCTGAATGTGATGCAATGAGGAAGAAGAATATTTGCTACTTGCTAGTAGTGGCTTAAGTGGATGATATTAATGATTAAGGTTTCCCCATGACAAAAGTGCCTTAAACTTGCCGTCTGATTGGTCGAATTGATTAGAGGATTCCCATACTTTTCTAGTGGAATTCCCAATGCCTAGCCGACACCACAGCACCAGTGCAGTGGATAAAGTTAAAAAAGATCATTTGATAAAAGCCATGATCTTTCACTTATTCTATTCCAAGCAAACTCCTATGTCATAGCTGCCATTTTCAGCTGTTGCTTGTTAGGATTTGATAAATATTCAAAGGGAGAATTTCAAAAAAGTCCTTAAATTTCAGACTTATTTCAAAAAAGGATATAGGTTTTAAAACTTTTCAAATTAGTTACAAAGTTTCTTAGGAAGTTTTCAATTAACGACATTCATCTATTTAAAGTTACTTTTCGGCAAAAAATTTTCCCTTTTTTAAAAATACTCAAATTACTTTTCATTGTAATAAAACCCTCATTCATTTCCTCTATATTCTCTTCATTTCCCTCGCCGGTGTCCTCACGATGATCAAGGACACCCAAAATACCCACAGCGATTGGTTGCATGTAGTGGTTGTTGAAACCATGTCATGCTTTAAATGAAAGGTAATTTTGGTGCTTTCAAAATATTGAGGGAAAAAGTCATAAAAAAATATCTTTAAATGGCCGGATGTCCTTGATTGAAAATTTACTGAAAAGCTTAGGGACTAATTTGAAAACTTTCAAAACTTGTGTCCTTTTTTGAAATAAGGCTAAAGCCATATTTGAAAATTTCCCACGTTCCTCAAAGCAATACCATCTTTGTTTCAGGGCGTATAACTAAACTCTACTCTCTCCCAAGCACACTAATCAAAGGTAGAATTAGCAAGTTTCAAGACCTGGCAGTTGTTTGGCTGAGATGCAAAACATACTTAGACATGTTCCAGAAAGATGACAAAAGCAAGTACTATAAAAACTTACGCATTCGTCACTTTCAGTGTTTCACAAAAAGGCCCTTGGAACCTGACCCAAGTTCGAAGCCATCGACCATCGTCAAAATTGGTGGTTGGGACAAGCATTTCATTCTTTAGTGCTCTGCCAGTTGCTAATTTTTGTTTTTCATGGAGGCTGATTGTGTGGCTGTCTGTGGCCAGTGCCCAATGGACATAGGTTAGGCTTAGTTTTATGAACATCAATTGAAATCACTCAAATTGGGGGCATTTTGCTGGTAGCCGTCCATTTGCAGCCCAACTACAAATATCTTGAGCATCTGCCAATTGAAAGCAATACACAGAAGCGGTTTTTTTCTCTAAATTCCAATTTCCTTCCTTGGGGTGATGACAGTGATAGGCCACTAAAGTGTCTGTAAGTTGTTTACATTGTCCATGGTCCCAAATTTATTTTTTTTAATTTTTTTTCAAGATGGCTGACAGTGGGTAAAAAAAAAAAAAAAAAATTCTTGTTTTAAAAGGGAGGCTGGCCTTTCATGTGTTAGAAAGTGGGGCCCACCTAAAGTCATCAATCAGGCTTTTGATGCATTGAACTGTTTACTGTAATAAGTTTTGCTTTCGGCTGATCTTCTGATGGTGCAGACCGTCCAAAGCTTATATGTGTCTGCACGCAATTCATCCTCACAGTAGTGGGAGGAAAATAACGTCGGTCCCATGTGACCCTTCCATGCATGAAGTGGACAAAATCAGATATTTTCCCTTCCTGAAAATCAAACCGCCTCCTTGTGAATATCTTACTGGATATTAGGCCCATTTCTTTGTCATGTAAAGGAGAATTTGAAAGTTTCCGGAAGTTATCTCTCTTCTTTTTTTTCAGAGGATTTAAAATTCCAACAAATGATATAGAGAGTAGAATTTTAAAATTTTCAAAAAGTTTTTTTGGATGGTTGGAATTTGAAATTCTAATAAAAGAAACACAGCATTTCAAATGTTAGGGGAATGTTAGGGGACAAGATGTCATATCATTTCTGAAAAAAAACATCAACCTCCCAAATTCTAGTAAACAAATTCTGGTAAAAAATCAGACCACACCATGTAATGATATTCTATGAGATCTGTCCTACAAAATCATTACTGTGTCCACCTTTTGGTTGCCAACCCAATAAAAGTCATCGTCCCATTGGGCATGGCCACTTGGGACCTACAATCAGATTGATTATGTTAAGAAACTATGATTAAAAAAGCAATGGTAGGATAATTACAGAGTTTATATGTGATCAATTAATTTTACCATGGACACAACTTAAGATGGAAGAGTAGTTTATCTCAATTCTGATGGGAGCCAGTGATTTTGATCTGTTTCAGGTGGGGCCTAATGATGGGAGTTATAGGTCTAAATTCCAAATTCATGATGAAAAAATGATCCTTTGTATCTACCCTGGATTCTGCATCAAGAGCGGAGTGGATTCAGGCATGACAGAATGCATGAGTGGATTCAGGCGTGACAGAATGAATGGACGGCGGACCTGATAAAATGCCTGTTTACTGGACTATAGACAGTTTCTGTGCGCGTGGTCTGTGTGCGTGGGAGTCAAATCAGGATCCAAGATTACCGGATTTATATTTAAAGGGGTAAAAACACCTCCTTGGGTCCACTGAAATGTATTATGGTTGTAAAATTTCATTGGATGGAAAGATATATGTTAGACCTATCTATGTGCAAAATTATAACTCCATAAGATCATCCTAACATTTTGATCTATGGCTTTAGATGCATCATTTTCTTATTATTTCAATTCAATGGTGATGAAAAGTTGAATTTGTGTTAAATTTGGACTTGTGACTATTCTCGAATGAAGATAAATGTGTTTGAAACGACTAGATTGACTCAATGTGAGACACATATAATGTCTCACCCAGGATTTTTGTTTGAAGGGTGTGAACCTTAATGGGTAATTTGATTTTGAGGGCGAAAGGAGGATTTTTATGTGGATTTTGAGAGTAGACTCACAATTTTTATTGGGTTTTTTTAAGCATACCATGGTCTAACGGGTGCTACCTCACCTACATGGTTATGCTTAGGCGCGCCCCCGGGCCCATACCAAAAAAAGGGGAGAAAAGGGGGCATTTTAAAAGTGGGGGTATTTTGGAGAATTATCTGAAAATCTGCTTGATGATGATGATGATGATAATAGAAGAGGAGAGTTGCATAGCAAATTGACAACCATGCCTACAGGAAATTTGTCACAACTACAATATAAATTTTTTTTTTTTTGGTATCCAACTTAGCAGGGCTAGGACCTTAGCCCTTGGGGGAGGGAGGAAGAGTTTGGGTAAAGGTGAGAGAGCCCTCAAGTGACGAAAGGTGGCTGATAAGACTTGACGTTTCCTATCATTGTGGCAAGAGGCCGATTGATAATGGTAATAATGACATTTTCATATATAATGTTCCATTCAATCAAAGAAATTTTTTTGTTCTGAAATTTTATGAGGGGCTACCAGAATGGATTACTAAGTTCTAATTTAACCAATCAATGCAGCGGAAATAAACCAATCAGACAATTTAGAACTAGCTATCTACCAATCACACACCACAAGAAAGCAGACACAATATTTAGCGTAGAAACCCTATCCAGGGAGAAAAACCACGAACCAGAAATCAAGAGTTCACGAACAGTTACAAGATATACTCACAAGCTCCTTTACCTCAGTCTTTACCTCGACCTAAGAACTGTAGTTATTCTTGCAAAGAATCCACTGACACGACATCCACCGTGCCTCGTTCTCTTTACTTGATCTCCTCGCACATTGTCAACCAAGATGATCAATCTTCTACAAGAAAAGTAGAAGCAGCAACAACCTTTTAAAGTGACCTTTCAGAATAGTCTCTCAATGGCTCTAGAGAATTAACTCTCTCTAAGATATCTCTGACTCAAATCAATGAGAGTTGTGTGTGTTGGTGTATCTCCTATGGTTGAGAGTAACACCCTATAAATAGCCCCAAATTCGTGCCTTAGACTTAGTGCACAAGTAGGACTCAAACTGGGAAAGATAGTCTCAAAGGGAAACTAATTCTTGTTAAAATAGGAGACTTTCCCGTTTCTGCGCATGTTGTCCGATCGGACTATGTATCCGATCGATCGGACCATCCAAATAACTAGATGTTTTTTCTGACCGATCGATCGGTTTGAGACTCCGATCGATCGGGCTTAAGGGATTTCGCCAAGTCTGCTCTTTTCTTCTATTCTTCACTTCAGCTCTTTTAGCAACACATCCACAGTCCATTATAAAATAAATTAGAAAATACAACTCAATGAACCCAAAGTTTTATTCAACCCGTGAATTAGCCAATAAAAATGCTAACATGTTCAATCACAATTTCATGGAAGAATACATCCATCATTCCAGTAAATTTATGAACCTGTTGCCATTGTTAGTCATTCATTGTTGGCCACCCTAGATTCAAGTGGAGTGCTTTGCCCCATGGACCATCCATAATAGGGCCCAAATAGGGTGGGATTAGAAAAGCTATTATTTTTATTCCTACGAGCTAAAGGAGTACCTTTTGCGCCGGTTTCTTAATTCTTACTCGTAGAACATGCTTTGTTGATAAAAATGTAAACATTTTACCAATGAAATATCTTCAAGAGCTCACTGAAACCTATGATGATATTGGGATTCTTTCTTATTCGCCTGGCACGCCACGCGAAACATGTCGAATCTTACATGCTGCACTTTAGTCTAAAACTTGGATTGGAATTCACTTGCTATTCAAGTTACATTGCTATCTTTTGGGAGTTGAATTGCTGTGATGCTTGCCTCGATATTCTCCCCTCTCTCTCTCTCTCTTCATTTAAGATTGGGAGTGGGTTGTACCAAACCAAATTGAGGTGACCCAACAAATGCTTTTCCCAATTCAAGTTAGAGCAGCTACTTGCACCAAGTTGCATATAGGTTGAACTTGAGCTAATAGAAATGAAGATCTTTGAGTCTAGAAGAGAAACTCAGACGGGTAAATGGGTCCTTAATGAGAATTTCCTTTCCATCACTGTCATGATAAGTGGGCAGGAAACTTATAAATTGAGAATACATTGGTGCTTGGGAAGAATTGATGGAGCTTTAATTGTACGGCCTTGTCTAATGCATTAAACATTGTCGAAGGTCCTTTGTTTTTGTTTAATTGGAGAGGCAAGGATGCATCAACCTCCCTTCCTATTCTGTATGTTTCACAACCACTCTTTTAAGACTTTTTTTTTTTTTTTATGGTACCCACTCTTTATGACTTTTTATCTGCCTTATTTACCACGAAAAAAAAAAAGGACTTACCTGCCCAATGAAAAGTCCAATGGTGGGGTGAAACTTTAGATGGGCCCAACCTATTGAAAATCCAAGAAGTTCAAAAGAAGATCTTCCTCATTCTATAAGGTATTCTTAAAACTAACTCCAGTAGAAAGTGGTCCCACTATAAGATTGATTGTTTAATAAAGAAATGATATGAATAATGCATAATATTATATTGTTTATAGTCTTTATAAAAAAGGTCAATCTTACAGTGACATCAATTCCTATTGGAGTAAAAATTTAAAATACTTTATATATTAGGAGGGTGTTTATTTTGAGCGGTTCGAATTTACAATATGTTAGCTTCAAGTGAAGTATCAATCATTCACCACAAGATTTATAGAAGAAAGCATCGGGATCCTCTTTAGAGCAAATCTAATAGTAGTTCAATAACAAAGAGGTTGTGATTATGTCATCACTCATGCAATAAATCCCATTATAATCCAACGTTCGCGGTTAAATAACCATGGGAGGCCTTGCCTTGCACCCTAGAGCCTCTTCATCATTTAAGAAAAAATAGTGCAAAATAGTTTTTTGTTTTGGTAGAAAGTGGAAAATAGTTGAAGCAAAAATAAATGCTTGAATTAAATGTCTTAGTAGGTAATTCAGTGCCATTGATGTGGGTGCCTTACAGGGACCCACGTTCACAAATTAACCCCTAAATCATGATATTCTTGTTCGTTGGCATTGGGCCAAGGTCCTCCTAAATCAGAGTTGGCCAACTTCTAGATTGATCACATCTAATAAATAATTTATTTGATGGTATTCCTTCAGCTTGAGTTCGGCTGCATTTTACTAGAAGAAGAAAAAAAAAACTTGAGTTGGGCATACGCGTTTTTTTTTTTAACCCCAGCCCCTAGAGAGTACTTGCATAAGTGTGGAGCAAACACTTGCACAAGTGATGAGAGATTGCCCGCACATGCAGAGAGGGAGCACTCGCAAATGTGGGGAGAGGCCCGTGATCAATCCCTAGTCATGTAGGTGAGAGGTGGGGTTTCCAATCCATTGGGAGCCCCTCCTCCAACCAACTGGCAGTCACTCTTCCACGTGCGTGGGGTATCCTTTCCACTTATGCATGCTTCTTTTCCACATGTGTGGGGTGTCTTTTCTATGTTATAGGCTTTCTCTTGTCACTGTGTGGGCTCTCTTGGGTTTCAACCCCGAGGATGGAGTAAAAGAAATAAATAAAGTCAAATATTTCCTCTCAAGTTGGTAATAGAAGACAATCAATTCCATATACTTCTATATTTTCGTTTTTAAACGTAACACTCAAAACTACTTAATTAAGATAGAGGGTTCCAACTAAAGTAAATTCATCTTTCTTCTTTAATTTAACTTCATTTCTCTTATCTTAAATTATGTTCTTATTTATTTATTAATCATACATATTTTTATGTACATCAAGTACCAATCAATAAATGGTATCAACTATCAACCCTACTGAACTTTTTTATGGCAATAGATGGATGATCTCCTGTCAAAACAATTACACGAGTTTACTATTGAGGACATATATGAATGGGCAATCATAAATAACTGCTCAATGGATCGGTGCTGCCATAATATTGGCCACAATGCACACACGTAATACCAATTACTGCAAGCGTCCTTAGTCCTTTCCTTCTTCATCATGGGAGTTGGGACAGTTATAAAACCTTAAAACCGAGTAGTCATTTACATTTAACATTCGCACGTACGAACTCGTTGCTCTCAGATCTCCGGATGATCAGAAGCAAGGCTCTCATCTCCCTTAAATAAAGTAATTCATAGGAGTTACAACTCTATCCAAATTCTACATTTTTTGGAATCCCACATCTTTTGACCAGCATGGTGAAATCTCACATCTCTCGATTAGCATGGAAAATCTGTCAAACCGGGAGTCTGAATTTGATTCAAATTCCAAACTCTACCACCAAGAGTTTAATCCTTATCTGACTCGACCAGATCAAGACTTATTGGGAGTTCACGGGGTTCGATCTGGCATGGTCCCATGGCAGTCGGAGCACACAATTTTCCAACACCACCATGGCCGGTTAACCCATTCTCTAGTTTGTGTGTTTAAAATTTGTCTGTGATTGACTTGTGCAATCGGTCATGTAAAAAACTAAGCCCTATTTGATAATCTTAGCCCTTGATTTAATGGCCTTAAATTTTAATGAACTTTAGCCATTAATTCTGTTAGAACCCAAACCACTGTTAAGTAATGGCTCAATGAGCATAAAAACAAGAACGGTGCTAGACTGCTAGTGATAAGTGTGAAAGGAGCCGCACTCATCATTCGTTTTATTTTTCCAAACAATATAGGTGACTTTTGGGGCTCACTTGAACCCACTTTTGGATAATTTTGGACCCAAGTAAGCGGTCTTAAGCAATTCAGCCTGCCTTCAATTCTGTTATTAGAACCAAAACGTACCTTTCTTCTTTCTTCCACTGGGCCCATGCATAATAACATAAAAAATAGGTTTTGAGTTCCAAATGCTCCAAAGCTGGGACAGTGAGTGGAAGGTGAGAAGAAAAATGGTAGCTGGGCTAGCCATGTTTGCCCTCGCGATTAACGTGGAAATTGGTAGTCCACATATCAGAATTTGAGGACCACGTGACATTGATTGATTGATTCTATATATATATATATATATATATATATATATATTTTTGTGTAATTTGAGCTGCTGCTGCTGCTGCTGTAGTTAGAAGTTAGAACGAGACTCGCTCGCCGACTCGGTGGTGAAGTGTATCTTTTCCCTTCACATATTTTAAATTTCTCCTTATGGCTGTGAGAGAACGTGTGCACGTGGTTGCCGTTGGTGGCAGGCGGAAAACGTGAGCCTTATCAAATCGCTCCAACGTCGCGTTAGAATAATGTAACAGGCGTTATCATGTACGCGGTGGTCCTTTTTAAATGTCCTCCTCACTAAAAGAAAGCTACTCGCCTCCTACAAAAGATTTTCCATTAAGCATTGTCATGTAGGAAGCAAACTACTTTAATATTTGCTCTCTTTTTCTTTTTCCTTTTTCCTTTTTCATTTTTTTTTGTTTTCTATATTTTGGTGCCCAATGTAGGGGCTGAGACTCAAAAGGGCCTACACAATTGGAAAGAGAAAGCCCATACAAATGGAGAACAATGACATGCCTAGCGATTGGTTCTTTGACAGCTCAGGTGACATGTGGGTTGAAAAGGCGCAGATGATAAATTATCCGATCACATTTATCTTTTCAATTTTAGTAGAAATTAGAGCATCAGTGAATTAGTTTTTTTATTATAGATGATAAAAAGGTGGCCACACACTGTGAGGCCATTTATGGTAAATTGAAGTTCACATATATACTATAAAGGGGTTGGGTTTATAGAAGTGAAAACTCGACTTTAAATATGTTAGGTTGTATGGCTCAACAGAAGTAATAAATCTAGTAAATTGAGCCTCTAGATTGTCCATGTTCTACTATTATTAGAAATAGGTCTATTATTATAGTTCTATTGTGACTAGAAATAGTGTTTGAGTGTAACAGGATTTTGCAGGCTGATATTATAAATAGAGACTCTATGATGAACACCTCTCTTCTGATTGCATAGTGAATTCTCTCATCTTCCCCGTGGACGTAAGTCAAAAGTCGAACCAAATAAATCTCTGTGTTCTCTTTTATGCGATTGATTTCTTCTCGTAGGTCCTAAATCATACCAAAATAGATTATTACAAAGTAGTGTTATTGAATGAGAACTTCACTAATTCATTAGTAGCTCAGTGGTAAGACACCTCTTCTCCTTAAAAACAATCAATAATCAATATTTAGTTGCAGCATTCATGATGAAGATAATCAATGCTGATAAACCCCAATTAAGTAAAATATTGGTAGGGTTGAGTGCATTTGGGGGGGTTGGCTAAGGCTTAGTGAAAGATTAAAAGAAATATTCCACTTTTTTAAACTTCAACTTGAAATTCACATGTAGGAAACTGGTATTAAAGTTTAAAAGGCCATGTGTGTAAAAAAAAAAAAAGAAAGAAAGAAAAACCTAGAAACTAGTCAGGACTCCTCAAAAATTAGAAAGCTTATAATTTCAGTCAAACATAACATAGGAACAGTGCAATTTCCACAAATTCCCTGGGGCCCCACACGGGCACCCTCGGAGACCCCCAAGTCCTAAACGATCTCCCGCTTAATTCCGCGAAGTTTAACAAAACCCACTTTCCAAATCCAAATATCAAGTACCTCAACAAAATCAGCAAATAGAAACCTACACGGAGAGGAAAGTCCCAAAAACCTCCCCTCCCTCCCACCCCCCACGTGCTTCTTTTCTTTCTTTATAAACCCCGCAACCGCAACAAAAGCAGCCTGCGACTCTGCTTTGCTTGCTCTGTCTGACAGTACAAGAGAAAGAAAGAAGAACAAAGAACCAAAATCAAAATCAAAATCAAACCAGAATCAAAAGCCATGAAGAAGTGGATCAGAGGAGAAGTGATTGGAAGAGGAAGCTTTGGTACTGTAAATCTCGCAATTGGTCTCGATGGAGAAGAAGAAGAAGAACCTCTGCTCATGGCGGTAAAATCTGCACCTTTCTCTCACTCCTCCTCCATTCAGAAAGAGATCGGAATTCTATCCCAACTACAAGACTGCCCTCAGATTCTCCGCTCCTTCGGCCACCACGTCACCACCGAGAACGGCCGCCTCCTCTACAACATCTTCCTCGAATACGCCGCCGGCGGCAGCCTCGCCCACCGGGGGAAACTGCCGGAATCCTCCGTCCGGAGCTACACCGCATCGGTTCTCAAAGGCCTCAGCTACATACACGGGATGGGGTTCGTTCACTGCGACATCAAGCTCGGAAACATCCTTCTCTGCGCAGAAGATGTCAAGATTGCTGATTTTGGGTTGGCGAAAAAGGCTGGGGAGAAAGCAGAGGAGGAGAATGATGGGTTCTGTTTGCGTGGGACGCCTCTTTATGTTGCACCGGAGTCGGTCGCCCGGAGAGAATTCGAGCCGCCGTCCGATATCTGGTCTCTGGGGTGTGCTGTTGTGGAGATGATCACCGGGAAGCCGGCGTGGAGGTGGTCGGAGGACTCCAACATCAATGCACTGTTGCTTCAGATTGGTTTCGGCGATAAATTGCCGGAGATTCCGGCGGAATTGTCGGAGGAAGGAAGGGATTTCTTGAGCAAGTGCTTTGTGAGAGACCCAAGCAAGAGATGGACTGCTGAAATGCTCCTGCAACACCCCTTTGTCTCCAAAAGAGGAGATGATGATGATGATGCAGTGAATTCAAAACCATCTCCCAGGAGTGCTTTGGATTTTATGGCATGGAATTCGATGCAATCGTCCATGTTCTTCGATTCATCTGTTGAATCCAGAGCAGAATTCTGTCCAATTGGGGTTTCTTCACCGGCGGATCGGATCCGTAATCTGGCGACGGCAACAGAGAAGTGTCCAAACTGGTCTAATTGTGAGGAGGATGATTGGATCACAATTAGGAAAGCAGAGCCCTCTGTTTCTGTTTCTTGCTCTGTTTCTCCAAGAAATGATTCTTTCCTTGTGTTGGAAGAGAATGTGCAGATTGATGGAAAGAGGGAGGAGAATTCAGATTCCAGGATATGGGAATTGGGTGCAAGTACAAGCTCAGCAGTGGATGAATTAGAGTCATTGGATGGTTGGTGCTCCAGTTTTGATGGGTCTGATTACAGAACCAGAGGAAGTACGAGGTGTGACAACATTGATAGATTTGTTGAGAATAATACTAGGAGGAATGGGTGTGGTTTCTTCTCTTGTGTAAATTGGGATGATAATTGTAATTATTCTTTTGTTTTAGATGAGTTAATAAACACAAATGTTTGCTGAAATTTTCTTTTGGGGTGCCTCATCTTTTCTTCTCTTATTTCCTTTCCCTTTTTAAATTCTCTCTTTGTTGTAAAATTGGAAGAGAGCAAACTCTAGTCCTGGAGTGCAGTTCCAGCTTGGCTAGCCAGCCTGTGGGGTTCCTTTGGTGTGCATCCAATCATGGGGTGAACAAGAGGGGAGGATGGATTGGTCTATTATGCATGTGGCCCACTGTGGAAAATGTGAGCCAGCAGATCAATTGAACCCCCTGATTTAGAACAGCCTCAGTGTTAGTACAAACTTTTTTTTTTTTTATTGTGTCTGATTTTGTGTTTTTTGCATGACAAAATCCAGCCTAATGAGGGTCAAAACGGGCTGGATGCAGAACCATGTGTTTACTGGGCATGAAGTGATAGTATTGATGGCCACAGGTGGGCCCTGCTGGCTAACTTCAATCTGAGACCTAACTCTCTTGATTGTGGAGTGGAGGGTAGCTTAGGTGGACTTGCATCTTTACTTTGAATCTGGACTAAACTCCATTTAGTGGACCTGGATCAAACTTTGACAGAGAACATGAACCTGAAATTGAATCACACCTGCAATGTGAAAAAACATCTGGGTCTGGTCCAAGTATAATAATTATCATAAAACTATTTCAAAGTCTATAAAATATTTAAAAGTCATGATTACATATAAAATAATAAATAATCATAGCATAATCAGATAAACGTGTAAATTGCATGAACAGTACTGGACCAAGGCCACCCCAATTACTAATCAGATCCAAGCTGTGAATCAACACAAAATGATGCATCAGGCACACAAAAAGAAAGTCCATGCCCAATTTTGTCAAGTCAGGTCCTTCAGATACCCAGGCAGTGGGAGGTCCAGTGACACCCATAAGCCCTAATCTTTGGTAGATGGGTCTTTTGTGGGTCCAGTGGGGCCCAAAACATGCCACACGTTTCTTCTTTAAGGCAGATAATCCATCATTGAAGGACTGTTGTTGAATTATTATTGCAATAGCTATTGAAAGAAATCTACAACATTGTACAGGAAACAAGGGTCCTTGTTCCAACCTTCAAATTCCTTTTTGAGTTTCTACTAATTCATTGGAAGGAACTCTTTCCAAGAGTAATTCAAGCAACCTATAAAAGTGCTCCACTGGCTGCTTATGCATCATAAAAGAGCAATTCAAGCACCCATTAAAGTTCTCCAGTGGCTGCATGAATACTATAGGCCTGGTTATATATTCCATTCCCTGAAGTGCATCTTTTTAGAACATATATATTAGTCTTAGCAAATTGTCCTTTTGGAAATGGATAAAAACTGCTGTATCATCATTATATTGAAAATGTACCATTTTGGGTGGGCTTCTTCCTCAAATGAAAAGTATATTGCAAGAGATAATATTGGTAAAAATGAGATTATCGCATCGTAGTACTATCATAATAACATCGGAATATTCTTTCTTTCCAAGGCCTACCTACATCTGTTAGATTTTTTTTTTATAGCATTGTCGACTATATTTTCAATTGCTTTGTGACTTTTAAATTACATTGTTTCTTTCTTTTAGATGGGACTCAGATTCCCACCTGCTAGTTATGGATGAAGGCAGTCTTGAGACTGCAAAACTATGAAGTGTTGGCCAAAAGCAATAATACAAGAACAAGCAATTGAATATGGCATTCATTACTAATTCAGAGGCTTTCAATTCTTAAAAAACCTCTTTAACTACTGCCGAGTGGTAAGTGAATTGCAACTCTTAGAACATATATTACTAGATGTGCCACTTTATCCAGAGACAATGCTGACATTGTAACGTCCAGATCCTTCAGCAAATGGGAGACTGCAAAACTATGAAGTGTTGGCCAAAAGCAATAATACAAGAACAAGCAATTGAATATGGCATTCATTACTAATTCAGAGACTTTCAATTCTAAAAAAACCTCTTCAACCACTGCCGAGTGGCAAGTGAATTGCAACTCTTAGAACATATATTACTAGATGTGCCACTTTATCCAGAGACAATGCTGACATTGTGACATCCAGATCCTTCAGCAAATGGGCCATTCCTTGATGGCCCACTCCAAAAAATCATATCAAAGTTGAGGACTGCCGTGGGGACCATTGGCGATGTTTTTTACCTAATTTCCCAAGTCCGACTTCCTGTTACTTGTTTCCATTGCCTAGAAGGGACTCTGGGTTGAGTTTATCATTGGAAAAGCCCCAGAAACTGACATGCCACTTGGCGTTTTTTTTTAGAGGGGAGACAAGCATTGGAAGCTTTGGTTGCTTCTCTCAATCTTTAATCTTCCCATTGGCTAGTCACTTTTATCAATGCATATGTTGTTTTTAGCATCTCTCTCTCTCTCTCAACTAGGGAAAGTATGGACATATTAAAATATAGAAAGAACTTTTATGCAAGGAATGAGTGAATACAGAGAACACTATTGACAGTAGTGATATAGGTAAGCAATTTTGGAATGTGATACCCATTCTCAGGTTTTATTTTGCTGTGCATGATATTCAAGATTCTTGTGACTTAAACTAACAATTGCAATTGGCTCCAATGGGTCCTATCTATATAGTAATGAGCCCGAGTGCAGAATTGCTCTCCTGTGTTATACAGCTTACAGTTATGTCTTGTGTTTAACCACTTCTTATATGCTCGTTAACTAACCAAAATACCAAATAAAGGCATCTCAAAAGGGAAAGGTTGTCCTTTCATTCTTACCAAAAGTAAGTATACTTTAATAAAGCAGATTTTACTACTGGAAGAGGACCTGGACAAGTAGTGAGCACCTTCTTATGGAGAATAGCAACATCTGCTTGAGAATCTTCGTTTGGTACAATGGACATTGGGCCTTGTTTCTAGCGTGAAATTCCACCATTTTTGTCTTCTTGATCACCACCTCTTCTTTCTCCATTGAATAAAACTGATCAAGGTAACTTTAAAGAAATGTATAGAATACACCAACTGCCCATCTAATTGGGTTTGAAAGAAAAGCCAAAAAGCAATGGGCTTTTGATACACATATATTATAAGCAATGCTACATTGCTACTACCCTGAGTTTTATGTTCCTTCCTAAGTTACCCCAAATCCAGCTTATGCAAGTAATGTTCTTAAGATATGGTTTCTACTATGAAAACTCGAGCAGACCATCCATAAATTTTCATAAAAGATGAAAATAACATGAATTTGCAAATATATTCAGCATATGCGTGTGTGTGTGTGTGTTTTTAAATGAAGATGCCTTGAAAATTAATTTTCAGGGGACCTGCTAGTGGAGGTGGAGTCAATCAATGCTATGCAAGCAAGGAGAATCTAGTTCACCTAAAGGAATGGATGCAATAGAACCAATTGGTAAAGAGATCAAGAGACTGACATCATTTATGAAGGGATTGGAATGGAGAGGCAGATGAAATAAATATTTACACGTATTGTAATCCTCCATGTAAATTTTTATTTTATTTTATTTTGGCAAACCATGTAGAAGTTGTAAGAGATTATGCAGAGGTCAAACTTAAAGTTCTTCAAGCTGCATTTCTTTCTATCAGAGAAATTAACAGGCTTGATCATTATTTTTTCTTTTTCATTTTAGTATGTCCTGCATTTTATCAAACACTTACCCGTTTGTTTGAAAAAACTCTAAGAATTCTTATCTAAGAGAACTTAGAATTCTCCAAATGCAGCCCTCAAGCGAAATTCCGAATATTGACTTTTCATGTGGGTGGGTATTAATCATTCAGCAATCAAACATAACATTTGAAATGCTTAGGAAACATGATTTGAGACCAATATCAGCAAATCCCCAACATTCGCAATCCTCATTAGAAATACCTTCAAATAAACATGCTAACGTGAAATAAACCGAAATTGGTTCTAGTTCCACAGCTTCTCCACCTTCAAAGGTCTTATCAGCATCTCATCAAACAATTGATATGAAAAAAAAAATGCCTTATACAACTCTATTAACTATTTCAGTAATTTAATCCCCCAAACCACATATTTTGAAGAAATAACAAAAAAGAAAAAAAGAAAAAAAGAAAAGCAACCAATTCTCAAAGAATTCAAGAGCAAGAAACCCACCCATCCACCCAAAAACAGATGTTAGAAGTGATGGTTTTCTTTGTGGATGTAATACCATGTGTGCAGGAACAGTGTCCACTGTCAAGGGACCACTTCTGGGAATTGAAGTGTGCTTCCCTCCATTAGAAGGTCCCCAGTGCAAATGCAAGCCCTCGTAAATGAACAAAAAATTTGAAGATCCCTTCATATGTTTTCATATGTGGGACAGCTGTGTGGAGCCAACTTGAGCCCACTTATGCCTAGGCATTTATATCTGGGCGCGCGGGCGGGTCAAGCTCAGACAGTCCTCTGCTGGGCCTTGCTGGGCCAGAGCCCCAAGCCTGCGGGCTGCCCGGCCAGGCCCGCCCGTGAACAGGTCTACACAAAAAAAAACAAAAAGAGAAAAAGAAAATATATTTTTTTATATAAATAAAATATAAATTTAAAATAATTAAAGATTTATTAATTGTTTGTAAATTTGAGTCAATGTTTGGGAGATGCTCTTGTGAGAACTATGAGAATAAGGGGTGAGGCCCTTTGTATTTAGGCAGTTGGCATTGAATATGGATGTGAAGGCCCCCACCCTTACTTTTATAGTATCGTAAGAGTAATTCCCATAAGAGCTTCTCCTTATTTTTATAGTTTCGGCTTTTTTTCAAGTTAAGAACACCTAAAAGTTTATAATTTCTCTTTCAATTTATATAAAAAATAAATAAATAAAAGGGGCATTTGGGCCGGCCCTTGGATGCTACAGCCCAGCACAACATGGGAAAATCCTTGCCCAGGCCCATAGCCTCGGCACGGGCTTGGCACTGCCCAAGCACGAATGGGCCCGCCCGGCACTCCCCAGTTTTCATGCCTAATTTTAACCACTTTAAAAAATATTGTCTAAAAATTTGTGGGACATGAAATTCAGGTGGATCCCACAGTTGTGGACGGTGGACTCTGCCTTCTCTCTCTTACATTACCAACATGACATGGGGTTGAAGATAAAGAAAGAAAAGAAATGTTCTACAAAAAAACAAAGAAAATGAAAATGAAAAAAAGTGGTGAGAATGAAGTGGGCTCTGAACGTGGAACGGAAGAGAAGAAGAAAGATCGAGTGGAAGAGTGAGTTGATGATTGGGCGGCATCGACACAAGAAAAAGACAGCAGGTGAGCCAAATTAATCTAATGATGAAATTGGGTGGACTTCATGACAATCGAAGCCACTGCAGATTGTGGTTTTCACGAATAATTCATGCTTCTAATGTCTCACAACAGGATTATTAATGAGAGGTGATTACAATCTTTCTTGTCTTAGTTAAGAAACACAAGAAAGAATTTCATGCTCCCTACCTAGCAAGTTGACATGGGCATATATCCATCTACTGCTGTAAATGTTTTGGTTGATTAGTTTTGTTTCTTGATGAACTTTTGTTGCTTATCACCCTTCAAATAAGAAGGTTTCTGCTTCTTTATCAGTGGAGGAGAAAGAAGTTAACAATGTTATGTCAACGTAAAATTAGAAAGAAGAATAATAAAAAAGAGGGTCTCACTTTCCACCTAAAACTAGAGTGATGGTGCTGTGGTATGTATGTTTGTTTGTGTTGGAGGTTTTTTTTTTTTTTTTCCATGAAAAAGGTGTCAGGCTTTTTCCTTTTTCTCGTGCACCTTAAAAGTCCCTACCTCTCCCAGGCACCAGATAAGTCAACTTTTGTTTGGGCAAGGCCCCTAGGAAAAAATGTAAGTTTAAAACTACAACCTCTTGTTCGTTAGCCGCGGTCCTAGTCATACAAAGAACCTATGTTTTTTGTTTAAGAAACTTGCCTTTTGACTTATTTTGAATAGAGTTCTTAGCATATAAGTTGAGAACAAAGTAACCATTTACAAGAGATCATTAACTAACCATGGTAGTCTAGTAGACTTGGGACCAGGCTTTCTCCCGTCGTTTTGTCATTTCATCCGGGGAAAAAGGGCTTGAAGCTTTAAACCACAATGAGGATGCCTTTATTTTGCAGGTTATTAGCTATCACCGAATTCACCCAATCCCTTATTAGGCTGAGTCTGACTGCTTTCAGGCTGAGTTATACTTTGTGGGCTTAGAGGTGGTTATTGGTGGTTTTAATTGTTGAGGGGTGGAGCCCACCTGAGGGGAGTATTGAAAAGTATTTATGTTGTATTTACTAATGCCTCTAGGATTTGGTAGGAATGACTCGGCGCTTGGAAAAAAAAAAAGCATATCCAAAAGTGCACCGACTGGGTTCCACTTGAGGTGGAGTGTTGAGGAGTGGGCTCCACCCGAGGGGAGTATTGAAAAGTATTTATCAGCCTCTACAAACACCTCTAGGTTTTTGCACGAATGGCAAGCTAAGGAAATTTAAGATGGTATCAGAGCCAACTGATCACGAGTTTGAACCTCAGGAGCAACGACTCGACGGTAAAAAAAATGTGTGTTGCCAAAAGTGTACTTAACCGGGTTCCACCAGAGGGTGAGTGTTGAGGAGTGGGCTCCACTTGAGGGGAGTATTGAAAAGTCTTTATGCTGCCCTTACTAACGTCTCTAGATTTTGGTAGGAATGGTTGGCTAAAGAAATTTAAGATGGTATCAAAGCCAACCGAACCAAAAGTGTGCCGACCAGGTTCCACTTGAGGGGGAGTGTTGAGGGGTGGAGCCCACCCGAGGGGGAGTATTGAAAAGTATTTATGCTACATCTACTAATGCCTTGATGTTTTGGTAGGAATAGTTAGCTGAAGAAATTTAAGATTAACTACCAATCGTAGTTATTGTGGGACTGGAGGAATCATTTCCAATCCTTAGAAACACATTATGACATTCCCAAAAGGAGATCTTGAGAAAAGCTTTCACAGCTCTAGTTCACAGTTCATATCTCATTCTGATGGTGTGACATGACCCGAGCCTGAGATTATGATTAATCCGAGATAACCCCGAGTCGCGTTGCATATTTATTCCCGTGAATCTCAACTCATTAAAATTCATAATGGATATACAATTCATACCAACCATTAGGATGTAATAATTAGTTATTTAATGTACGTGTTATTTTCGATGACATCACAGTTCCTGTGAATTTTGTACATTAAAATCCCCTTAATCAACATCCATGGTGGTAAAACAACATTATTAGCCTTGAGATGATTAGTAGGTTTTATCTTTCAAATTCAGAAAGACATTCTGAAATTTTAGTAATCTCGCACAATCCATCAATGCATTAACAGTTAGCTTAATATCACCACTTTGAGTCTAAAATCAACTCAATTAAGTCAATTTCTTTCAAAGTCGTTCATTACGCTTAATTCATTCATTCAAGACTAATTTGATCCATTACAATCATTAATCACTATTAAATCGACTAATCATGCTTAATATGCATTAATCGCGATTAATTAGTGTTAGGTATTTTAGTGTTGGCAAAATTCATGGGTTGGACAAAACTCTAGGTCTTTTGAGTTGTAATGTTTTTTAGAAAAGGACTCTGTAGTATAGAAGATTGGAATGACTAAGAAGAAGAAAGTCTAAAAAAATTAGAAGAAGAAAGTTGGAGAAACAGAGCTGAATTTCCGGATCATCCAGAGTGGAGTTCGCTCGAGCGAAGTCAACATAGATAGCCCAAACGCACTGACAGAAGAATTTTATGCCAAAACAGAACCTCATCCGCTCGAGCGGACAGGTGCACAAAAAACGGGAAAGTCTCTATTCTAATCCGAATTAGTTTCCCTTTGAGACTGTCTTTCCTTGTTTGACTCCTACTTGTGCACTAAGTCTAAGCCACAAATTTGGGGCTATTTATAGGGTGTTACTCTCAACTAGAGATGTCAAATGGCTGGCCCGGCCCGGCACGGCACGGCCCATGCTGGGCCGAGGAGGCTGGGCCCGTTGGCCCGTTTGGCCTGGGCCCGCCTGGCACGTGGGCTGCCCTCTGTGGCCCGATAGGCCCGCCAGGCACGGCCCGCCTGACCAGCCAAAAAGTGACTTTTAAAAAAAAAAATTGTCCATTTTACCCCCTCCCCCTGCGAACATTCCCATAGGATAAAATTTTACTAAACCACATACACCAAATACTTGCAATTGGCCAACAGGAGATTTTTTCTTTTTTTAATGAAAATAGTAGGAAAGGCCTATTGGCAAGGAAATATGTGGGTGTGATGACAACAATGTGTGTGCAGTGAAGTTTTATATTCTCTTACATACATTCTCATCTAACCATTAAAAGAGGTGGGTGCACCCATGAAAAGATAGACATGTTCTTAAAATAAAAGCTTCTATCGGTTTGATGGGGACACCACCCATGTAAACATTTCCGTTGGAGAAGTTTCCACTAAACTTTAGAACAAGATCACACCTGAAATTGGCCAATATGAGCTTTTTTTTCTTAAAGTAAAATAGGAGGAGAGACCTATGGACCAAGAGAGTGGGAAAGAGCAAGAGTAACAACAATAAAATTATGTGTGCGTGACAAAGAAAGGTAGGTAACAATTTTAGCACCACGTGAAAGCTACCTATTATTAATTGAACCCGCTCGTGTTGGGTATTAGTGTTATTTCTAAAAAAATGAAAAAAAAAAAAAAAAAAAAACAGGCCCGCTAGCCCGCCCCATGGCGGGTCGTGCCAGTGGGCCGGGCCGTGCCAGGGTATTTCCTTGGTGGGCCGAGGGCCGGCCCGTTTGACATCTCTACTCTCAACCCTAGAAGACCACCACACACAACTCTCATTGATCTGAGTCAGAGATATCTTAGAGAGAGTTAATTCTCTAGAGCCATTAAGAGATTATTCTGAAGGGCTGCTCTAGAAGGTTGTTGCTGCTTCTACTTTTTTTTTAGAAGATTGATCATCTTGGTTGACAAGGTGCGAGGAGATCAAGTAAGGAGAACGGGGCGCGGTGGATGTCGTGTCAGTGGATTCTTTGCAAGAATAACTACAGTCATTAGGTCGAGGTACAGACTGAGGTAAAGGAGCTTGTGAGTATATCTTGTAACTGTTCGTGAACTCTTGATTTCTGGTTTGTGGTTTTTCTCCCTGGATAGAGTTTCCACGCTAAATATTATGTTTGCCTTCTTGTGGTGTGTGATTGGTAGATAGCTAGTTCTATATTGTCTGATTGATTTATTTCCGCTGCATTGATTGGTTAAATTAGAACTAGTAATCCATTTTGGTAGCCCTCAAGGGAATTTTTCAATCGGTATCAGAGCAGGTTGCACTATTTTATTGTGTTGATCCAAATATTGCTAGAATGGATGTCTACCGCGAAGACACTTCAACCAATAAGCCTCCTCTGTTGGATGGTAACAATTATGCTTATTGGAAAGCCAAGATGGTTGCCTTTTTGAAAGCCATAGATTTGAAAGTTTGGAAATATGTTGTGAATGACTATTCCTTGCCCACTATTACTGCTGATGGGGTAACTGGACCCAAACCTGAAGATAAGTGGACAAAGGATGAAGAATTGACAGCGACTTGCAACTCTAAGGCTTTGAATGCTATCTATAATGGAGTTAGCATATCTGAGTTTCGTAGAATTTCTACATGCACTACTGCAAAAGAAGCTTGGGATATTCTGTAGACTGTGCATGAAGGGATTAACACTGTCAAACAATCGAAACTTCAGAAATTATATACAGCCTTTGAAACCATAAAGATGGAGGATGATGAAACTTTTGATGAGTTTAATTCAAAGCTGAATACAATTGTGAATGATACATTCACTTTGGGAGAGCCAATTCCTGAAAATAGAGTTGTAAAAAAGATTATGCGGTCTCTTCCAAAACGGTTTGATGCAAAGGTTGTGGCCATAGAAGAGAATAAAATTTTGAATATTCTCAAAGCTAAGGAATTAATTGGGAACCTTCAAACTTTTGAAGCAAACTTGAGGACTAATGCAAAATCAAAATCCAAAAGTATGGCTTTAAGAGCCTCCAAATAATCTTTCAAGAAAATTGCTAATGATTCTGATTCTGATTCTGAGGAAATTGATCCCCAAGTTGTCGTTCAATTTATGAAGCAATTTCAGTTGTTTATGAAGGGGAAGAAAAGCAATGTAAAAGTCCCTAAAAATTTTGTCAAGAAAAAATCTCTTAAAGGGACTCAATGCTTTGAGTGTCATGGTTATAGACACATTGCTAGTAACTGTGCTAACAAAAAGTCAAGAAAGCAGACTCTTAACACAACTTGGGATGAAGATTCTTCTGAAGAAGAAAAGGAAGATGAAAAAGATCTTGAAGATGATCATGGGAATGAAAAATATGTGGCATTCATGGCAACTTCAATTTCTGCTACTCCACCAGTTTCTGATGAGGAGACTGATTATGATGTTAGTGAGTCAAAGACAGAACATGATTGGCAAGCTGAATATAATATATTGTTTGCAAAGACCATGAAAATGCTCAAGATGAATGAAAAAATGGCTACAAGCTGGAAAGAATCTGAAAAGCAGAATACTTCATTAAAAGCTAAATTGTGTGAAACTCTTACAAAAGTGAGTCACTTAGAGACTGAAAATAATAAATTGTCAGATGATTTGACTGCTGAAGCACAGAAGTGTGAGTTGCTTAATCACAATATGAAGATCTTGAAAGCTGAAAATACCGACTTGCAAGGAAGACTCAAGATGGTTCTTTCTGAGTTGGATACAAGCAAGGCTTCCCTAAACAGGATGAATACTGGATCTAAAAAACTTGATGAAATCATGTGCAGTCAAAAGGCAAAGACCAACATGTATGGCATTGGCTACGCTGACGGAGCATCTACATCAAAAGCCAAAGGTAATAATTGTTTTATTCAAACTTCAGTTGTTACTAATTCTGTTGTTCATGTTTCAAATACAGCTACCAAGAAGAAGAATGTGCCACGTTCTAAACGAATTCCCACTTGCCATCACTGTAGAATTAAAGGACACATTCGACCCCATTACAATAAGTTGCGAAAGTCGCTAGATCAAAAGCAATGGAAACGACAGAAGGAAGCGTCCCCGATGAAAACCAAAGCTGTCTGGGTCAAGAAAGAAGACCTCCCATCTGTTCTCGTACACACTTTGCTGAACTATCTGAATATGCAAGTGTGTGTACCAAAGCTTCATCACCCCTGATCTACAAGATCAAGCCCCCACCCCAGTGCTGATACGAAGTTAAATTGAGGGGGAGCTACAGAATCCAGATTGACAGAAGTTACTTGAAGGATCTTGTTTGTCAATTATGGACAAAAAGGGGGAGAATATTGAAGCTAGGGGGAGCTAGAGACAATAAGAAGTTCAGACTGAGTCAAAGACAATGCAGATTCTACATTTGCTGGATTTTTTTGCGGATTTTTCTTAATGTATTTTGGGTTTCTTTTTGGTAGATCAACTTGTATTGTCTTAGGGAGTTTTGTCCATGAATTGCCAAAAAGGAGAAGATTGTTAGGTATTTTAGTGTTGGCAAAATCCATGGGTTGGACAAAACTCTAGATCTTTTGAGTTGTAATGTTTTTTAGAAAATGACTCTGTAGTATAGAAGATTGGAAGGACTCAGAAGAAGAAAGTCTAAAAGAATTAGAAGAAGAAAGTTGGAGAAATAGTTCCGGATCATCCAGAGTGGAGTCCGCTCAAGCGAACATCTCATCCACTCGAGCGAAGTCAACATAGATAGCCCAAACACACTGACCGAAGATTTTTATGCCAAGACAGAACCTCATCCGCTCGAGCGGACAGGTGTGCAGAAAACGGGAAAGTCTCTATTGTGATCCGAATTAGTTTCCTTTGAGACTGTCTTTCCCTGTTTGACTCCTACTTGTGCACTAAGTCTAAGGCACGAATTTGGGGCTATTTATAGGGTGTTACTCTCAACCCTAGAAGACCACCACACACAACTCTCATTGATCTGAGTCAGAGATATCTTAGAGAGAGTTAATTCTCTAGAGCCATTGAGAGATTATTCTGAAGGGCTGCTCTAGAAGGTTGTTGCTGCTTCTACTTTTCTTGTAGAAGATTGATCATCTTGGTTGATAAGGTGCGAGGAGATCAAGTAAGGAGAACGGGGCGCGGTGGATGTCGTGTCAATGGATTCTTTGCAAGAATAACTACAGTCCTTAGGTCGAGGTACAGACTGAAGTAAAGGAGCTTGTGAGTATATCTTGTAACTGTTCATAAAATCTTGATTTCTGGTTCGTGGTTTTTCTCCCTGGATAGGGTTTCCACGCTAAATATTGTGTCTGCCTTCTTGTGGTGTGTGATTGGTAGATAGCTAGTTCTATATTGTTTGATTGATTTATTTCCGCTGCATTGATTGGTTAAATTAGAACTAATAATTCATTCTGGTAGCCCTCAAGGGAATTTTTCAATTAGAGTTAAGCTTGATTAACTCGGATTGGGGTGTAACATGGTGTTATACATAGCAACCTTCTAGTGTGTATACACTGTTCACATGCTCCTCAATCAAGTAATTTGGTCTTTTCCTCTTCTTTTGACACATTGATTCTCAGTATCTGTATATGATCTTTCAGTCACTAGCACAAAATAGAAAATTTAGTGGCAAATGGGAATTCTACTGCATATATCATCTTTACAAACCATATTCCCATCGAACTCATGCTATATGCAATGTATATGTCAGTCTAAAATGTGTACCAAACTCTACCACTCGTAATGTGAAGTTCTTTACTTAGAAAATATCATGTACTTCTATAACATTTCATGGTGAACCATCTTCTCAAAATGCACTCTCGGTTCTTAATGTTGAAGCAGAAAGCAGCTATTGTTGTTTCTTTAATGAATAATTGTGCAAAATTCTATATGGTTCAGTATGAATTGAAATTGTTGTCAATTCTAAGTTGCTTAGGCCATGTAACGGATCTGCTTTGGTTACCATTTTCCTTGCCTATCTCTTCCTACTTTTTATCATGTGGAAGAGTTCATGTGAATTGCTACTAAAGATGCATATATTCCATATTTCATCTTCATTAGCCTTTTATGTCTTCCTTGCTCTGCAATGACCCCATTCTTCATCACCGCAATTACATTCGCGCCCTTGATTGTGGAGAGGCGATGAGCGACAACGATGGTTGATCTATTCACAATTACCCTGTCTAGTGCTTCTTGTACCACGTGTTCCGATTCTGTATCCAATGCGCTTGTTGCCTCATCAAGCAGAAGGATTTTTGGGTCTTTCAGTATTGCCCTTGCAATGGCTATCCGCTGCTTCTGCCCACCTGACAACTGCACTCCTCTCTCACCTACACATGTATCATAGCCCTGTGGAAGCCCTGATATAAAGCAGTGCGCATTGGCAGCTTCTGCGACGGCATTGATTTCATCTTCAGATACTTTCTCATCCATCCCATAAGCTATGTTGGCGCGGATTGTGTCATTGAACAATACAGGCTCTTGACTGACCAACCCCATCTGTTGCCGCAGCCATTGTAGCTTAAACTTCCAAATTTCCACTCCATCCAGCAATATCAGACCAGAATTAGGATCGTAAAACCTCTCTAGCAATGCAATTACTGTTGATTTCCCGCTACCACTTTCTCCAACAAGAGCTACGGTCTGAAAATGAACCAATTTAACTTTTATTCTAATAATAGGAGTGTTTAACAATTGTCTAGACAAAAAGATCAAGCCAGTTGTTTGGTGAAAAAAAAAGAGAGAGAGAAGACTCAAGTCGGTGCTCTGGATTGACAGATAAAAGGTGTTCATATTTAGAAAAGGTTGCTCATATATTGCACATGATAGGTGCTGAAGAGATAATAAAGAGTTATGATACCTTTCCAGAGGGAATGCTCAAACACAGGTCTTTTAAGATCCAAACATTTGGACGAGTTGGGTATCTGAAGCTGACATGTTGAAACTCAATCTCACCCTTCACGATAGGTAATGTCATACCTTCATCATTACTCGAATCAATCTTTGATTTCCTATCGAGAATTGCGAAAATAGAAGCTACTGAATCCATGGCTTTGGTTGTATCTGGTACTAAAGCACTAGTCTGGGAAACTGTGAGAGCCGTAATATTGAGAACAAAGAAAACCTGCAAATGAAAAACCATTACACAGCCTAAGCAAGTATTGAAAGACAAAAGTAAGAAAAAGAAAAGTGCCTGCCACTTACTTTGAAAACTTGATAATATTTTGCCTTCCCGTTTTCCACAAAATGAGCTCCAATGTAGAAAATCATAGCATACGTGCAGATGAGCACAAAGTTGCTGAAGCCGAATCCCGCTCCACTTACAATTCCTTCACGGATTCCATTTTTTGTCGGGGCATTACATTTCTTCATGTATAGATCCATCACCTTATGTTCTGCGCAGAAAGATGCTACAGTTCGTATACTACGCACTGCATCATTAGCTATTTGGCTTGCTTCTCCATATGCCACCTGCAACCAACCTTTCACTCTCTTAGTTGATCAGTATTCCCTGTATAGTGAATTCAATTCTTACTTTCTTCCGTGGAGGTGTCAATACTCAGTTCTCATCAGGGTGTGCCCAATACTTGTCATGGATCATGTCTTTCATGGTTAATCATAAAGATATATTGCGCATGCCATGTTTTTTAAGGTAACCTGACTCGAACATACAACCTCGTGTTTGCAACAAAGAGCACCTTCCAACTATGCCGGGGCTCTTGGCTATTATGCATACCTTTTAGGATTAGATTGTCATGTTTCTGTCCATGATCCACACACACGTATATCTAGGTGAAAGCTCGTAAACAAGCAAATGCAAGAAAGAGATATTACTGTCACCAACCTTTGTATCCATACTAAACCCCTTCAACAACTTTGCTTGAGCATATCCTTGCAGACCCATCAATGGTAGCAGAACTAGAATTATGAGAGTTAACTGCCAGTTTGCTACCATGGCTATTGCAAGCCCTGCAATCACTGTTGACATATTCTGCACCATTAGAGCTAGAAAGTCCCCTACAAGTCTTTGAAGAGTTGAAGCATCAGCTGATAGCCTTGCACCTAGCATGCCACTGAAATGAAAGGAAATTTCATAACCAAGATTGAAATATTAAGAAAAAATCTCTGCTATTATATTAACCAACCTTGAATTCACATGCTCATCAAACCAGCTGATTTCTTGGTTAACCACTCTTTCGAATGACAAGGAACGTACACGCCGGATGAGCTTAGCACCAGCCACTCCAAATAAATAGTGTTGAACTAGTATAACAACTAATGTAGTGATCCCTAGACACAGAGAGCCTAGGGCCCAAAGCTTAGAATCTTTCCGAAGCTTGTGTGGAAGCTCATTGAATATCTTGATGGCACTTGAAAGCAATGTTCCAAACAAAGGGAAGAACAATCCCTGTATGCCTGCAGCAATGGATCCTAGCAGCAGTTCTGGTAGCTCTGGTTTATTCAGATAGGCCAGCCGTCTGAGCGACACTTCACTTAAGGCTTCTTCATTTCCATCACGTTCTTTTCTTTTTCTTTGTACTTGAATTCTTTTCTGGGTGCCACCTATTCTACAAGGTAGATCAATCACAGTCAAGCTGTGCTGTCGCTCTATGGAAAAATGTCGTCTTTTAGAATTCCCTGCAGTCTTGCTGCTGTTTAAGGCCAAATCAACATTAGTTAGGTCAACACTAGCCACTTTTTCAGGTTGATCATTCATGTTCTGAAGACGTACAAGCTGAGAGTAAACCCCATTGGGATCCTTGATCAACTCAGCATGTGAACCTGGTGGAGTATGGCCATACTTGTCAGAGAATCTGATTAAGGGAACTAATTTTAATCAAGCTTGTTAGATAATAGATAGTAATATGCTCATGTTCTTCTAGAACTTTTTAAAATAACTGAAGAAAAGGAATATGGATGCTAATTCTAATTTTATAAAAATGCTAGATGATTTACCTTGCTCAACAATTTTTCCTTGATGCACCACTGCTATCTTGTTAGCATTCCTCACTGTGCTCAAGCGATGGGCAACTACTACAGTTGTCCGGTCCACCATGATTTTCCCTAGTGCTTCTTGAACTACGCGCTCAGACCCAACATCTAATGCACTTGTTGCTTCATCAAGGAGCAAGATTTTGGGGTTCTTTAGAATTGCTCTGGCTATCGCAATCCTCTGTTTCTGTCCACCAGACAATTGGGTTCCATGCTCACCAACTAGTGTGTCAATCCCCTACAGAATATACAACAATGCCTTAAAATTATGTAACCAAAACCATGGTGCATGGAAAGAAAAGAAATGGATACCTGAGTCAACTTGCGGATGAACTTTGAAGCATTGGCAAGCTTAATTGATTCCCTAATTTCTTCTCGTGTTGCACCTGACCTTCCATATAATATGTTCTCCTTTATACTGGTTGCAAATAGGACAGGCTCTTGGCTAACTAGTCCTATTTTCTCCCTAATCCATCCAAGTCGCATCTTCTTCAAGTTGATACCATCTATGAGCACTTTTCCAGCTTTGGGATCATAGAATCTCTCAATCAAATTGATCACTGTCGATTTCCCACTACCACTCTCTCCAACAATAGCCACAGTCGTGCCACTTGGAACGTGCAATGAGAAGCCAGAAAATATACGAATGCTAGGCCTTGACGGGTAGCTGAAGTATACATTTCTCAGTTCAATTTCACCCCGTATATCTTTTAGTTCAATCCCACCTGTGTCATAAGCACTAATTAGTGGTTCTCGTTTGATGGTATCAAACATCTTGTATGCTGCTGCTTGCCCTGCTGCAAATGCATTCACAGATGGTGAAGCTTGGCCGAGAGACCTGGGAGTTGAAGACCAGCACAAAATTTGAAGAGAGAAGTTAAAGTGTGTGACATCTTTTAACGTACCATTTGGAGAATTAGATAGAATTCAACTTACATTCCACCACTTATGATTGCAAATAAGACGTTCATGATATCTCCACCACTATACCCTTTTTGAATTATCAGCCGAGAACCATACCACAAGGCTAATCCATAAATGCTGAATATGATAAACATAAAGGCACCGTTTCCTAAGCCTGTGACCAACCCCTGTTGGACAGTGGCTCTGTATGCTGCTTTAAGGGACTTGTTATATTTTGTTACAGCTTGCTTCTCCCCGGTAAAGGACGCAACCTTGATATGTGAAGAAAATTAGTCTGTACAAAGTTGATAACACTGCCAAGTAGTATTGTAAATGGGTTTTGCCAAGTAGTGCTGTAAATGGGTTGGGTTTGGGTTGGTTCTAGTTTGAACCAATTTTATCAATTGAGCCTGTGTCCCAGTCCTAGAATCCATACCCAAACTGGTACCCAGTTTTATTTGATTTTATTTTAGATTGAAATAACAGTTTATTATTTTTGTCATTGACAGTAATCAGACATGAGTCACGCAATTTTGTTTTTGTGTAGATCTGGATGCATTGTCATTGTCATTTTGTGCAGAGATCTGGTACCCAATTTTTGTCATTGTCATTTTGTTTGTGTATAGACTGGATGCATTTACAGTCCTCTATTGCCTAGCCAGGTTAGACCCATTTACAACCCACCTTTTTAGCAACTTAGGAATTTTATAAAAAGCAGACAAGTAGTGAGTGTGTCATCTCATAGAAAAATTGTATACCGTTCTTATGGATCCAATGGTTTGTTCTGCAATGTTTCCAGCTTCTGCATATGCAATCTGTCCATGACTAGATATCTTTGATATGAAGATTGACACAGCTGCACCAGCTACTGCCAGAGGAGGGATGCATGACAACATTACAAGTGTGAGAAGCCACCCTTTCACAAATGCGACAACAAAGCCACCAATGAAAGTTGAAACAAGTTGTATGAACTTCCCAACCTGAACCAACAACACAGTTTAAGAATGTGTAAGTTATGACAAACTTTAGATTGACCATTTCACAGGCATGGCACCTTCAACTTCCTTGCACCAATTGATGTACAAAACAAAATAAAGGACATTTGTTATCGCAAACATAAGTATTTTCTTTGATATATGTAGATACTACTTTTAAATCACATATGAAATGCAAGCTTTCGAATTTGAATGGGAAATCAACATAATTCCTTTCATCAGTTCTGATGGCGATGATGATGCAATATAAATTGAAATGAGAACTTAAAAGTATTCCGGATAGAATATCTCTCACCTTCTCTCCCATGGCATCTTGTACTAGAATGGTCCCCCTTGAAATCGTTACAATTACCTCCCCAGTTGTTGTTTCTTTGTCAAAGAATGCAATATCCTGTCTCAATATGCTTTTCATGTAGAGACCTCGAATTCGCGCTGCCTGTCTTTCACCAGTGGTCGTCCAGCTTGACACCTCTGAGGTGGTTAACAATTACAATGTTTGAATGCTTGGATACATGTATTGGTAATGTCTGTTAGCATGGACTTATAACCATCTTGCATATAAAACTAGCCATTTTCTTTTTCCGGTTCATGTGAGACTTGGTTGTGTCTCTGTAGGACCTCATTAGCTGTTACGCCCACAGGAGCATGCACCTTTTACATGTTTTGATGAACAAAGGATTTGCAAAACCTGTTTTTGGCTGGATATTAACTGAGCTTTAGCCCATAGGTACAATGCTCAATCCAAAGGTATATGAAGTTAGTCCATGTCTAGACCATAGGAAATGTTGTGTTTGGATTGGGGTGAGCCCATGTGCAAATTACTTAAAGCTAATGTATTCAAATCAATGCCATAAATGTTTAGGCTCCAATGCTTGTTGAGCATCATATTTGTTAATTCTACAAGCAATAACCCTATGAACGTTAGATTGGTGCAGTTTGTTCATGGTTCCAAAGCTCTCAATGTGCAATCCAATCGGTTAGACTTTGATCATTTATCACAAATGAATGCATATTACAGTTGTAACTTTCGTCCATCCTGATAAAAGTGGTTGAACTGCATTTTCTTAGTCCACCTGGTTGGATTTGATCATTTATGTCCATATGACAATGAATTTTCAGCCCATAAGCCCATTTGTTTCCATGGAATTGAATTCATAGGAATTTTTGGTAAAATGGGTTCCAAGAGAGGATTATTAAAGAGAGGAGTGACGAAGGATATAATGTGGAGATATAAATTAAAGTGATAGGACCCTGACTTTCATAGGATTTCATTTACTAGGTAATGGCTAGTTATTCATTTTCCATCTCCCTTCATTTCTTTTCCATTAATAGGACAGATTGAGTAGTGGTAATAATGGATCTCTACATTTGTTTCTTCAATTTTAACCAATTTAAGAAATACAGTTCTTAAAGTTCCTGGGAATTCAATTTACAAATGAGTTGTTTGCTTCATTTAATTGAATTTGTGCAAAAGACTTTGTATTTCTATGAGTGGAAAGAAATGAAGAATGAAAGGTGAATAACCAAAAATGACTATACTAGAGATTGAGTTAAGGGAATATGGAAAATGAATACCCAGCTATCGCCTTAGTAATTGTCCTAGGAAAGCAAGGTCACATGCTTCCTTATACCCTTTACCCCATACATTGTGAATAATCCTTCAATAGAGTTCATTTTCCATAGATTCATATGCATTCAATTCCTATGTATTTTATCCAAATAAGTAGGCATGTATGTTTGAATAGGAGCTCATTCCTAAACGAGCTCTATCTTTTGATATTATTAAAAAAGGAAAAGGGTGAAGGATATAATGTAACACTATAGATGAAATCTTGGCTTTTCTGAGATTTGTATTAGTAGGCTGATGGTAGGGTTTTCATTTCTCACCTTTCCTTGACTCAATTTCTAGTAAATTGGATATTATTTTAGTCATGTTTTGGATATTCATCTTTGATCTTCATTTTTAATAATTTAATGCGTGAACTCTCATGTTTTTTTAGTGGTGGGACCCTTTTTTAGTGGTGGGACCCAAGAGAAAGTCCGCCCGCACAAAAAAAAAGCCTACACAAGTGGAAAGAGAGCCCAAAAGTCATACTAGTGGAAAGGAGTATGAATTTCTATGTATTCTATATTTAGTGTCTTGATGGGTTTCATCGGCTCTATAGATTCATAGATGGCTGGGAATCTTGGTTTCACTAAAATACAGGCATTGGCACTTACGTAAGAACGATGCCACCCCTGTCCCCGCAGCCAAGCACACAAATTTAACAGCTGCCTGATACATCCAAAAGATCCACCAAACCAGAATCCACAGTCAGTCTTTTACAACAGGAACAGGCAAAGATTGAACCAGAAATAAACCTGCAAGTCAATCCACAACCCCCAAAACTCACCACAATGAATGGAAACTATTTCTAAACTTTTCTAGAAATTAGCATTTTGTTATATCCCATATTTGAACTAACAAACCCATGTCTCCGATTAGTTAAGCTAGAGTTGAGGATTGGTAGCAATTAGCATTACTCTTATGGAAACTGAAGTTTTTATTTTTTCTTTTTTAAAAGATTTACATTGCTAGAAGCATGGAAATTTGATGTAGCCACTGTACATGATGGAGCTTTTATTTGCTTCTCATTGTATTAACTATGATATGATATCCGAGCACTTTAAAATAGGTGAACACGTGATGTGATTATATATCCAATATTTATCTATTTGTGTAAAATTCATGTCCTTACCATATCTTTTTGTGTAGAATTTATGGTTAAAAGATCATTGAACTTTTAAGGCTATTAAATTAAGTTCTAGGATAATATGATGGGGTTGGTTCTTGTATGACCATTTATTGGAACAAGCATTCCCATAAGGGATGTAAATGGGTCCCTGATTCTCCGATTACCCGAAGGTTCCGACCAGTTAAAAATCGGGTTTGGATTCTTATTTAGGCCCCAATAAGTAAATAGGTACAGGTTCAGTTCTACCTTGGTTCGAACCCGTGGACCTGAGACCTAACATATTACCTCAATTTTCGAAAATCTCTCCTAAAAATCATGTTTTTTTCATATCATTCTCTACTTAAACCCGGACCCGAATCCAGACCCGTTCCATATATGGTTCTGGTTCCGGTTCCGAAACTAAGAAACCGGTTTCAAAACGGTTCCGAGTCCGAGTCCGAATTCGGCTCCACCTTCTCCTTAACAGTTCCGGTTCCGGATCCACCAAGGACCCTGACCGAAACCGACCCAGTTACAACCCTAATTCCCATCTATTATACCCCAATGATAGGAAAGCATCCAAGTGGTCCCCACAAGGTGGAGTGCTAGCACAGCATGTAGACGGCTCTTACTTCATCATGAAAATCTTCCATGCATCTTCAATGAACAAAATCAACTGCTCAAATGGACCCACATAACCAACTTGAGTTAAAAAAACATGCAAAGAGGTTATGATGAAAAAAGAGTGCTGAGAATTATCACCTTGGAGACTTCATGGACAACATTTCTTTTATCAGAATTCCCAAATGAATCGATCATCTGGCCAAAGATCACTGTCACCAGTGGCATGGAGAGCCCATTGATAATGGCAGCAATTGTACCAACACACATCAACACCACATCCAATGGGTCTGCAAATGTGAACAGCTCGTACAATGCCACCCTCTCGTTTCCTCCATCTCCACTGATCCCACCACCATCCGCTTTCTCTGACCCTTTTTTCATCTCTCTCTCTCTCTCTCGTCTAACCCTGCATGATGATTTACAAAGACAAGTGCTTTGTACTGCAAGGTTGCAGCTGGGCCGGGACAGCTCAGGCCCAGCTCAATGTAGTTGGATGATTAGTTATTTGTTTATCTGTTTTCTCTTCTGCTTCTGCTTCTACTTCTACGAAACCTTTTGTGAATGGAGTGAAAAGTACAAATTAAACATAAGAATAGTGAAGTGATAAAAGAGGAATAAGAAGGGTTCGGACAAAGAAAAATATTAAAACAAGCAGCCGCCCCAACAACTGTAGAATGAGATGCCCAACATTAACAACGTAAGAATATCGTTTGCTTCAATACGCCGAATATCTTCAGCTTATCTGTCTTGGAGTTGGTCCAGTCCTTCATTTTTTGTTCTCTGATGATAACTAGAGATACAGTCACTTAAATATGGCATGTATCTGGATGACTTTGGGTCCTTTCTTTTCCTTTACTCTTTCTTGAATAGGCTGCCCAATCTATTGCATCCATATCCAACCCTCGAAAGAGATGGGCATAAATAGAGTCCACAGTTTATGTATATCTTCAACCTTATCCTCTCAATTTGAAGTGGGAAAAGTGCTACTTCTCAGCATAGTAATTTAAACTCGCCTTTAAGAACGGCTCCTTACCCAAGTAATATGGCAAGGAGTGGCGTTCTCACCTGGTTGTTCTATTGAGGAGTGGGAATATTTAAAAGTATGTCTGCACGCCCTGAGTTTTTGGTATGAATGATTAGCTAAAGAAATTTAAGATTGTATCAAAACCAACCGTTCACGGGTTCGAATCCCAGGAGGAACGACTCGACTAAAAAAAAGAAATAAAATGCATGTCGCCAAAAGTGCGCCGGCCAGGTTCCACCTGAGGAGGAGTATTGAGGACTGGACTCCACCTAAGGGGGAATATTAAAAAGTATTTCCACTGCCTTTAATGCCTTGAGGTTTTGGTATGAATGGTTAGCTGAAAAAATCCAAAATGCTGAGGTTCGAACCTCAAGTACGCCACTTCTTTCCGGTATGCATGCTTCATTTCCCACTTGAATGGGTTGTCTTCCCATGTGTGCAGGCTCTCACTTAGGTCTCAGGCCCCTTAATTGGGTTACCAAGAAAAAAAGTTAAACCCCTCTCCTTTTTCTTTGGGCGTGGGACTCTTATATCTTATAAATCAAAACTGCTATTAGTTAAATTAAGACCTAATAAAAAAACATCTGTTCATTTAAGTAATTTATATTGAGAAAAAAAATGAATTACAATGGGTTTTCCTCCTTAGGGAGGAAATTGGGGTCCTACACCCCACACACTCCTCCTCCATTTGAAAATTTGTTTTCATGAAAAATGAAATGCAGATTTTCTCTTCCGCGGCGTTATTAAAATAGGCCCTAATCTAGTGGGGCTCAAATATCTTCCAGAAAGATGCACACAACATGCAATTATGCATTTTGGTCAAGTACCTCTCTAGCAATGCAATTATGGTTAAGAAACAAGAGAAGCAACAGCCTGCACTTAAACCTTTTTAACTTGAGATTATGTGGTTATGTGAATTGGCAGATGAAGGCATTCAAATGTTGAAAAAGTTTCGTAGAGATGGTCAAGGACTACAATACCTTCACTGAGGGAATGTTCATGCCCTTCTGCATTTCCATTTACAAACGATCCTCTGAAAATTACCAAAGATGAGCCCTACATCCATCACTAGGGCCCACATAAGAAACACAAGCCCCCTCACTATATTAATACATTGATTGTCCCATCAATATCATGTAAAAAGGCCATAATGGAGGCGTGTAGTAAAACCCCAATCAAAAGGTAGCGGTTCAAATTACGCAAACATGATGGAGACAGGTACGAGTTTAATTTCATATGTATGTTGTGTTATTCAAATCAATCATATTATTGTGAAGATCCGATTTAAATAAGTCAAACCAAAAACTAACAAAATCATTTTTCAAACTTCATGTTAAGATGTGAGTTGCTAGTACTGACAATTCTAGTTTAGGCCATATAACAAAGCCCCTTTTTTAATTCAATCATCCATCCCCTTCCTGGTTTATTTGATCATTTGAAAATGTCATCTTGTGGAGTGCAACTAGGCAAGTGTACGTAATTTCCATCTATTATCTTCACTAGCATTTCATGTCTTCATTACTCAGTGATCACCGCATTTCTCTTCATCCTCTATTTTGGAAGATTACAACAACACAATGCATTAGGATGATTTGTTCATTTGTTTTCTCTCCTCGTACTTTCACGAAAGCCTTTTGAATGGAGTGGGAAGCACAAGGCAAACACAAGAATAGAAAGTAATGGTTTATTCATTTGTTCATTTGTTCTCTCTCTCCTTGCACTATAAGGAAAGCCTTCTGAATGGAGTGAAAGGTACAAAGCAATAGAAAGTGATGTTAGAGGAATAAGAAGTGTTGGACGTAAGAAACAAGTAGCAGGAACTACAGGTGTAGAATGCTATTCCAACTATCTAAGAATTAAGATTATCCTTGACTTACCACTTTGATATATACGTCGAATATCTTCATCTGATCTTTTTTCCTATCTGTAGTCCATTAATCCTTTCATTGTTGTTCTTTGATGAGAACTAGAGATGTAGTTACTTAAATTAATATGGCATGTCCTTTGCTTTTTATGTATTGTCTGACTCTTTTTTTTTTTTTTTTTTTATTGCTGTCTAATCTATTGCATCCATATCCAACCCCTGAAAGAGATGGAACATATGTTGGAAAAACAAAGACAGAAATCACAAAAAAAAAAAAAAAAAACAAGATTTACATGGATCACCCAATAAGGGCTATGTCCATGGAGGCAATCTTCTTATTTACTTAGACAAGAGATTAGCATATTACATAAGGATCAGTTTGGTTGTTAGAGATTCTAGGTATTTTGGATTTTAAATAATTGTTGATTAGAGTTGCTCTTCATTCTATAAATTGAGATCAATGTTAGAGATTAGTATATTGTATCTCTAATCAACAATTATTTAAAATTCAAACTACCTAAAATCTCTAATATCCAAACTGATCCTTATCTAATATACTAATCTCTAACATCTCTCAGCATCTCAGCTATACTTTTTAACCCTAGCTATAGATCATGAAACCCTAGACCAACACTAGCAATTAAAAGTATTGGCATGATTACAACGAAATATCCAAAATACCATTACAACAAAAATGTATTCAAGAACAAAGGAGATATTCAGATTTGTGCGAACTACCGCGGGATTAAATTGGTGAGCTATACAATGAAATTATGGAAGAGAGTTATTGAGAGAAGACTAAGAAGAACAATAAACATTTCAGAGAATTAATTTAGTTTCATGCTTGGGAGATCAACCATGGAGGCTATCTTTCTCCTGAGAAGGTTAATGGAACAGTATAGAGAATTTCATAGAGATTTACATATGGTGTTCATTGACTTGGAGAAGGCTCAGCGTTAAGCCCGTACTTGTTTGCCCTAGTTATGGATGAGATTACAAGACATATTGAGAATGAGGTGCCGTGGTGTATGCTATTTGCAGATGATATTGTTTTAGTGGATGAGACGAGAGAATGAGTGAATGCTAAGTTAGAATTGTGGCAGAAAACGTTAGAGACAAAAGGGTTTAGGTTAAGTCAATGCAAGACGGAATATATGGAATGCAAGTTTAGTCAAAGTAGGACACCTGGTAACTTAGAAGTAAGTTTGGGCACACAAAAGATTGTAGAGAAAGAAAACTTTAGGTACCTTGGATCTATAGTGTAACAGGATGGAGAGATTGATAATGATGTAAGCCACAGGATTCAGACCAGGTGGGCCAAATGGAGTAGTGCTTCAGGGGTCTTATGTGATCGGAAAGTCCCCCTGAAGGTTAAAGGAAAGTATTATAAGGTGGAGGTACGTCCAGCGTTGTTATATGGATCAGAATGTTGGGCAGTAAAACATAATCATGTTAAGAAGATGAAAGTTTAGGAAATGAGAATGCTAAGATGGATGTGCGGGTTCACAAGGAGAAATAGGATTAGGAATGAGGAGATTAGGGGCAAAATAGGAATAGCACCGATTAAAGATAAAATGAGAGAAAATCGACTGAGATAGTTCTGCCATGTTAGAAGGCGCCCAACGGAGGCACTTGTTAAAAGGTGTGAAAGCATAGAAATTGCTTGGAGTAGGAGAGGGAGAGGGAGAGGGAGAGGGAGACCCAAGAGAAGTTGAAAAGAAACTATTAAACATGATTTTGCCTACATGGATCTAACGGAGGACATGGCCCTAAACAGATTTAATTGACGTCGTCAAATCCATATAGCCGACCCCACCTAGTGGAAAAAAGCTTGGCTTGGTTTGGTTTGGTTTACCATTACAACAAAAATGTCCTAGGTCAACTTAACCCAATTGATATGGCCTAGAGAATGGCATGAATTATATAATTGACCCACGTTCAGGGTGTGGGCGGTCCTCAGCGACAAACTACATGCAAGACATCTCTGCACAACACATAAAGCAAGAGTGTCTCCAACAGTTTAAAGTCTCATCTACAACCTTATCCTATGAATTTGGAGTGGGCCAAATGCTACTTATTTACAAAGTAACTTAAACCCTTCTCCCTTTTTTTTGGGACTTGGGACAGCTATATATGTCTTACAAATCAAAACTATTATTAGTTAAATTAAGACCTAATGAGTTGGCTCCAAAGGAAAAACCTAATGAACAGTATCTGTTCATTTAAGCAATTTATGCTGCATTGAACCCACAACCTCACCTTTTATATGTAGGGTACTGGGCTTTAATTGGCGGGCTATGATCCTGTTTGATTGATTCGGGACTTGGGTTCTGATGTTTTCAATTGAAGGAGTTTTATCCTCCGGGTATACAAGGCTACTGTTTATGGGCCACAGGCCTTGGTTTAGTGGGCCTCAAATCTCTTCCAAAACAATGCTTAATAGGAAAGAGAGCTGGATTAGGATTTTGTCAGATAGGATCATAGAACCTCTCTACCAATGCAATTAACCTCAATTTTTTAGCTACCACTCTCTCCAACAAAAGCAACAGTCTACACACAAACCTATGTGACCTTCACCTTGATTACATGAACTGACAAATGAAAGGCATTCAAATGTTTAAAACTTCATTAGAGATGATGATTGAGAACAATGGGTAAGATCCGAACATCCGGGTGAGTTGAGTATCAAAAGCTGACAGTTGAAATTCAGTCTCACCCTTCACAAAAAGTAGTCTCACACCTGCAGTACATATAGTCCCCTAAAAGGCTCTCAAACTCTGATCTATTTGTTTTGAACAATTTGCACTTCCATTTGCAGACTCCTCTGAAAATTCTCAAAGCTGAGTACTAAATCCATCCGAGGAGCCCACTAATGAATCCTAAGCCACTTAAAAGCACCATACTTGCGTATTAACACAAGTCCATATCTTGCTCCAATGGAGCTGGCCTCACCTCAAGATCGATCACCTATAAACAAGGGATTTTAGTACCTCGGTTTATTTTTAATCACGAGTTTCACAGGTTATCAATCTAATATTGGGGCAACGCTGACTTGAGTGAAATTTGGGCCTCAGCTGATTTGTGCGTTCTTAGATTTAAATGTAGGCCAAAATGCTTTATAGCATGACACACATGAATTAATTCATCAAACTTTAACTCCAAATCTAATGAACCTATCTCACCGAATTTCCATATCAAGTTTTAAGTGTGGAATTATGAATTTCAACCTCAAATGAGAATGGGTTGAAATGGGAACCAGGAAACCATGGGCGATAATTTAGCTTCTTATTGATAAAAATCATTTTACATACTTCATGTTAAGATATGAATTACTATTGTTGACAGTTCTAGCTTAGGTCAAATAACAAACCCACTTCCTTATTTAATTCAACAATCCTCTCCATCCCCTTCCTGCTTTTGATCATTTGGAAAAGTCCCTGTGGATTGCAAGGGATGTATAATTTCATCTGTCATCTTCACTAGCACTTCATGTCTTCATTCATCAGTAATCAGTATTCACCCCATTTCTCTTCACCCTCTACTGTGAAGATTACAGCCCGCGCACTCTACTGTGCAGAGGTGAACAGCAACAACAGTTGCCGTCGATCTATTCATAATCACCGTTCAATGCTTCTTCAACCACACATTCTGATTTTACATCCAATGCATTTGTTGCCTGATCAAGCAGGTTTCTTTTTTATCCTCTATCCACTGCTCCTATCCACCCGATATTCACCAATACTCCTTACAGGAACATTCTCCCTTCCTGAAGTGATGGAATCGATACCGATCTCTTAAAACTATCTCTCTATCATAAATAACAGAAACAAGCTTCGCCACTGAATGGCAATCACCACAGATGCGAAGATTCTTCACAATTCGGACGGGTGCAGGCGCTTCTGTACTAATAAGCCCAAAGGCAATGGCCAACTTCTCACTGTGACAATGTAAGGCTTGCTCTTTCCCTTCCTCTTCTTCTACGTCCCGCAACAACTGTGACAAATCTGGCACATAACCAACTGATTTCAACCTGGAAGCAACTTCATCCAGCTTCGAATAGATCTTCCTTGACAGAGGATGGGATACATCTCCCAATAGGAACTCATGGACAACACCATCAGCCTCTATGGAGCTACAACCAGGCTCTTTCTTGAGCCCCTTCTCTTTCATCAGCATCCTCAACCTTCCAACATCATCCCATCGCCCGTGCTTGGCATATATGTTAGACAAAAGCACGTAGGCTCCATCATTGTCGGGCTCCAACTCAAGAAGACGTTTGGATGCAAGTTCGCCTATTTTGAGGTTCCCATGAACCCTACAAGCGCCAAGCAGTGCTCCCCACACAGAATAATGGGCAGGTATCGGCATTTTCTCTATCAAATTCACTGCTTCTTCTAGGAGTCCGGATCGGCCAAGGATGTCCACCATACATCCATAATGTGAAGCAAGAGGTGCAACTCCATAGACTGGCAGCATCTGACTAAAATATAGTCTGCCCTCATTAACTAGCCCAGCATGGCTACAAGCGCACAATACATTGGTGAAAGTTACCGCATTGGGCCTGACCTTGGCTTCTTGCATTTGCAAGAAGAGGTCAATTGCAGCCTTCCCACATCCGTGCATCGCCAATCCACCAATCATGGCGCTCCACACATAAACATCTTTGTATTTCAGATTTGCACTCTGGAAAACCTCCATTGCCTTGTCCAGATCTCCACATTTAGAGTACATGTCGATAAGAGAGGTCGCAAGATGACAATTCAACTCAAATCCCTGCTTCTTTATGTACGCATGGATCCAACGGCCCACATCCAATGTGCCCAACTTAGCACATGCCGAAAGAGCGGTCACCAGCGTGACCTGATCAGGTTTTACCTCCGAGGTGGTGAGCTGCAGTTCATGGAATAGAGCCAGGGCATCACTGGGACGACCACTCTGTTCACAAGTAGAGATCAAAGCATTCCAAGAACCAATGTCTCTGTCAGGCATTCTGTCAAACACAGACCGTGCAGCCCGAAATCCCCTGCATTTTGCATACCCAAACAGCAGTGTCGTCCACGACACAGAATCTCTCTCCGTCATTTCATCAAACAACATCTGCGCATCTTCCAACGCCCCACATTTCCCATACATATCCAACATGGCATTATTCATGGTCAAGCTACAACGAATCCCATTTCTCTCAATATAAGAACGGACCCGTTTCCCAAATTCCAAATCCCCCTTCTTCGCACAAGCAGAGAGAACGCTCACCATCGTCACCTGGTTCGGCCTCACACTTTCATCCGCCTCCATCTCTCCAAACAGCTCCAATGCTTCCTCGGGGCGGCCAGACTGAGCCAGGGCAGTAATCATAGAATTCCACGAGACGGCATCTCTCTGGGGAATTCTCACAAACACCTGGCGGGCAAGGTCCAAATCCGAGCAACTAGCATACAAATGAATCAGAGAATTGAGGACGAACACATCAGAATCAAGCCCGAGCTTGACCGCCATGCCCTGCAAGGCTCTCCCCTCGTTGAGAGCGGCGAGCTCTGAGGCCACTTTGATGGCGAAAGGGAAGGTGTATTTGTTGGGTTTGTGAAGGCCACGATGGAGCATGAGGGAGAAGAGGAGAAGGCCGTGTCTGGGGTTGGGGCTGGAGGCGTAGGCGCGGATGAGAGTGTTCCAGGAGTAGAGATTTGGGTGGGGGATTTGGTCGAACACGAGGCGGGCGTAGTCGAGGCTTGTGTTGGGAGAGAGGGTTAGGGCTGTGATGAGTCTGCTGGCGGAGTAGGGATCGAAGAAGAGGCCGAGACGGAGCATGCGGGCATGGATTTGCTTGGCTTGTGATTGGTTGGTGCATCGGTCGAGCAAGGTTAGGGTCGGATGGTCAGGGAGGTTTGGTTTGGGGTCGGGACTTTGGGAGGAGGAGGAGGAGGAGGAGGGGGCTTGGGGAAGGAAGAGGAGAGTATTTGGGAGGAGGGTTGCCATGTCGATGATGAAAAAACTCCTACGCCAGGACGGGACTCGGTAGAGTAGAAGTAGGAGTAGAAGTAGGAGTAGAAGTTCATGTGGATAAGGGCATTTTGGGGATTAATGAAAGAGAGTAGCAGTATGACTCGCAGGGGTGTTGATGGGCCGGAACCATTCTTGAAATTTTAAATGATTGTTTTGGTTTCGAACTCAACTTTGATGAGAGGACTCTGAATCAGAACCAGGATCCAATTCTAAAATTGTTTCAAACATCTTTTTTTTAATTTAAAATAAAAATATAATTTAACTTATAATAATGTATGGAGTCTATTACCGTCGTCAGAAATAAACGTAAGAATATCTGACCAAAGTGGATCTTAAGCTACAATTTACAATATTATAACCTCATACGTCCGGTTTCAAGTCCAAGGATCAAAACTTGTATAGACTCTTTTATGTATCGGAACTTTAGCATCTTCTACATTTTTTTTCTTTTATTTTGATCTCTTTAGCATCTGCTACATTTTTTTTTTTAAATACTAAGTAAAAAGTATTGTTTTAAGTATATATTGCAATTGATCTTCTTGGGCTTTGCAACATTTTTTTAAATACTGAATAGAAAATATTGTTTTAAGTATATATTGTGATATTATATTGGTGTTTTCAAAACATGGCTGATGGCTGGTATTTGAGAGACAAAGCGCGCTTCTGTCCACCGTCTATGCCCAAGGGATAGCTCAAATAACCTAGAACCATGGTTTGCACCTGGAGGTTATAGGTTCGAAACTACACTAATTGCACTACCACAGTGGGGCTTAGGGGTGAGCGTCTGTCTGACGAACCGAAGTTTCGAACCGACTCGAAACGAAATTTTTTATTTGGTTCGGTTATACAGTTAAATTGGTTAGGTTTGGTTAAGATTTACAGCAAATTTGGATAATATAGTTCGGTTCAGTTTTGGATTTTTTTTTACCAAATTAACCGAATTAACCGGATTTATTAATATACATATAAAAGTTTGTATTTTAGATATATAAAATATGTAAACTCTTAAGGCTGATAAACTGTTGAATACTTGGCTTTAATATTTTTTTTATTTTGGATATTTAGAATTTGCTAGTTGTCTATACTTTGGGTTTTTTTTATTATAGAAATGTTCCCAACAAATTTGGGCCCCATAACAAAGCCCAACATATGGCCTTTCGACTGAATTAACCGGAATTTAACTGAAATATTTTCGGTTCGGTCGAATTCGGTTACCACTCATAATTCGGTCGGTTCGGTTAAAAATTTCTTCGACCGAAATATTTCGGTTCGGTCAAAATTTCAACCAAAACCAACTGAATTGACCAAATACTCACCCCTAGTGGGGCTACAGGAGTGTTTACTCGGGTTCCCTCTGGGCCCAGAAGAATTAGTTTAAGCCCAAAGAGTTAGGAACCCTCCGATAAAATAAAATAAAATAAAATAAAAAACAATACTGTCTATGCCGTGAACCTAGAATTACATTGTAAGGTTCGCATACACTTGGTAAGCGTTTCTCCTTTGTCTGTACAGTGGTATTGTATTGCTTTGAGTTTGGTATAACGCACTTACACCTGCAGTTTGGCTTTCTATTTGTTTTATTTGTGATGTTTTTGTTCTCCTTGTCGTCTTCAATAAAATTTCTTGTTTCTGAAAAACTATAAAAATAAAAAAAAATAAAAAATTTGCATAAGAATGCTTATGATTGTATTTGGAAAAATGAAAGTAGTGTTGCTTATAAGATGCCAAAGCCTATTTATCTAATTGCAATTTGGCATGAAATAGTCCATAGGTGATGTGAGTGCGTTTAGATAACCGGAGGAGCTCTACACCCTACAGTTCTCCAATCCTTGCATTAACCAACTTCCAAGTAATCAAAATAGCAGACAACCCGAGTACAAGGCAACAGTCTTCCGAGGATCCAAACAGGACCTTTGCATTCCGAGAATAGTAGTTACTAGAGAAATTTCAGATTAATCTGCTGTTCATTTTTGTGGAAAGCCAGCAACGTAAGTTTATTTGCTACTTATCTGGTCAGACTCAGATGATGATAACATTTGAGATTCAAGCAGAAGCAACACAACTATGTCAAAAGAAGCAAGAAAATGCTTGCTGACACAGGCAATTTGCCAATTGAAAATTGACGACCAAAGAGGAAGACAATTGTTTAAACAAGTCAAAAAACTTCACCGCTTTGCATTTCAAATTATAATCCGAGTTGACAGTGAACAGTTTGTGAGTAAATACTGTACAACCTACATATATCCAACCCTCTTTACCCTGAAAAAAATTCCAACCATAACAAGAGCAACAGCTACAGACACCAATGGATCACGACAAACACAGTTACGTAGCTTGAACCAAGACAACCACAGTTAGGACAGATAAATGAAATATGCAACGAGACAATAGATGGTAATCTATATCACAACTTGCTGGAAAGAAAAAAATTGGGGGTATAAACCTCTAACTAACGAGGATTGATGATGTGGTTTGGACCACAAGTTACAAAAAATGTAAGCACTGTACATAGTCATTCTGCTTGCGCTTTGATGCATGTCGAAGGGACTGGATGCCCATTCTTATTATGCTGAGGATGGTAAGTTCTGTAACCCTTGCTGAATTTCATCCTTTGAACGTTTAGCCAGAACAGACTCCAGTGCCCTAAAACAAGCAAAAGTAAGATAATCACCCGTAGACATTAGAAGCATGGAATGCAAAATGTTGATATCAAACAAGCAACAAAGATAACAAAAATCAGGACTAGGTTTTATTCATAATAATAATAAGATTGCTTTTCTTTTCTATGTAAAAAGGGCTCTCCATTTCACATCATAAACAACATGATAGAAGCTTACCCCATTTTTCTGGGCTCTGCTTTCATGAGTTCCACTTTTACCCCTATCCCTTTCTAAGGCTAAGTTCTGTCACCCACACAATCAAGCGTGGTACTTCAAACTACTTACTTCCCAAGTCTTTATTAGCTTTCATCTTCTGCTAGTAGTAACATTGCACTTGCAATACTTAAGTACATATGCAGGAGCTGTTTTTGCCTTTCTTGTCATGTAAGTAAACATCCTAACCATTTTAGACAGCATTCCTTCATTTTCTGTTCTATTGGAACCCAATGTGAAAAGTAAAACCCATTGTGTGTTCTTTCCTAATTCTATCCTTCCTCATTACTTCACACATCCACCTTCACATACAAATCACAGCCATGTGTATTTTGTATTCTTCTTATTTCTTTGTTTCTCAATATTCGGGTCCCATCTAAAATGCAGCTCTAATAGCCATTTATAAAAATTTCATTCTGATCAAGGTTAGGAAACTGAAAAACTTCTCACCTAATCAAGCACGAGATTGATTATTTTTTTTAATATCCCTATCACCAATGGATGATTGGAATTTTACAACTGCTTGAGAGAATAATTATCACACAAAAGCAAAATATCCGTTTTACATGTTTATGTTAGTTAAAATCACCTGGGTGAATTTGAGCGCTTTTGCCCTTGCTGATTCAACATGGATTTCAAACTCTCAAGTGCCTCCTCAGCAGCCTGTAAAATATTAGCAGATTTAGGCATGAAATAATCCAAGTGAAATAGGCATAAAGCCAACAGCACTTTGTGTGTGTGTAAAAGAAGAAACAGCATTGCATGAAGTTGCCCCTGGATGTGATTCCAAACAAATAGGATGATTGGATGAGATAAATGTCCACCAAGGTTACGATAATGCATCGTTTAGGACATTAAGAATTTTAACCTTAAAAAAAGGACATTAAAAATTTTAAGCCTAAACCTCCAGAGGGTTCAATAGCATACACCAAAAATTATTCAAGTGAACAGGCATAAACTCAATTTAAGGTCATAAAGAACATCCACAGAAAGCAGTTTTACTCAAGAATAATTTTTCATGCCCAAAGTTAATGACATCAGTATACAGCCAGCCTAATCCAATAAGCATGAATACATCCCCACATGCTAACACTAAACAGAGTCATAACAAAAATGTTAAAAAGTAAGCATCAAATTTTAAATTCACCATTGATGATAAACAACTGTCCCTTACATTTACACAGTAGGGGCAAAAGTTAAAAGTGGAATCTCTGGGTAGCCCCAAATCAGAAAAGCGAATAAATACATGGAGAAATAACGCGTGCCTGCATGTGCAATGCACATACATAGATATAGTCTGTAATGTGCTGGCATGTGCATATCATCAACAAAACCTTACCCATCGTGTCAACTAAAAAAGTTGTACTCTTAGTCTGGCCCAAAGGGCTGAGACACCCTCCGTAATCACAAAAAAAATTATAATAAAATAAAATTGTACTCTAAAACTCCAAACAAGTTATTACCAAATTGCTATCTACAAGAAAGAAGTCTATATGCATGCATGAATGAGCACAGCCACATCTACAGGACACAAGCCCTAAAAGACCGTCTAGGAAACGGGATAAACTCTAAAAATAAAATAATTGAAGTATGTTACCCACTAATTTGCCAAGGACCCATCAAACAAGATCAAAGACAAAAGGATACACCAGAACTTTAGAGTCAAGTGGATTGAAAATTATCAAAAAAAAAAAACATTCACCTGTGTAATGAGCATCCAGACCGGGCATCACATATGGCGCATGATATTCAAAGGAGGGTCCCGCCTCAGAGACAGTTTGGATGCGCATTTTCCATCAACAGATTGTATCTATAATTCCATATACAATAATTATCCTATGCATGCTAATAGCCAGAAACACCAAAAGCTCGAGCTGTCAGTGAACGGCATAACAATTTATATCAACAGCCCCCCTCGAATGGGAAGCCGTTTGAATTCGAAACCCAATAGACAGACAGAACAAACATACCACAAAGACAGATGGGTTTCGAACCTGTGAGCTCCAGCTCCAATACCATGTTAATATCCGGAAACACCAAAAGCCTGAGCTATTAGTGCACGGTATAACAATATATATCAACAATGCACACAGTGCGCACCTATAATGGGACCCACCTGATGGTCCATCTAACTGAACTAACCCCCCCAATCCAAAATAATAATAATAATAATAAAAAAAAAAAAAAAACACCGATAATCACCCATCCGAATGGAATGGACCATTGGATCGATTGTGCATCCATTTTAGACCGTGAGATTTTGTAGGCAATGGATGAAAGGTTTAGGATGATAAAATGGGGCTGATTTTCTGTACATAGGAGGGCCCCAACCAAATCTTTAAATCCACCCCCACTCGTAGAAATATGGACCAAACAGGTGGGCCCCACAACAAGGCGTGCATGCATAGGATCAGGACACTGTTTTATCAAGTGCATGGTGTGCGCACCCCTACATTACACCGGATCCATGGGGTTAATACCCATCCGAATCTAAAAGGACTGAGGAGCCGTTAAACTTGTGGGGCCCAGATGAAGATGATCAAACTGGCCCCAAACTTGGTAGGTAGATAGGTCTACTCAGATCTTGAAACCAAAAAAAAAAAAAAAAATCCTAGGTGGGGCCCACAGCCTAACTAGCACAATCTCAACTATGTTGGAGCTAGCTACATGAATTTTGTTTCTCCATTTTGATCTATCATAAACCAAATCCTCGAATATAATATAATGTATATGGACTATGGAGTGGTAATATAGTGGATTGAGAGCATAGTTATCAATATTGTTTCAGACCCCATTTCGATCTGGCCTTCAAAATGAAAAGTTGTCTGATTTGGAATTTCGGCAAAACTTTTCAGAATTATAATTCAGGGAAATATAAAAATAATTTATATATATGTAGAAAATTAAAAAAATAAAAAATAAAACAAGAAATATGGATTTAATCCATTCTAGTAAAAAAATTTGGAATTACATTTTGGGAAAATATAAGAAATACAACGAATATATATATATATGTATAAAAATTCTAAAAATAAAAAAAAATAATTAATTGGGTAAAATTTCGTTTCGGCCAAAATGTTGATTTTTCCGAAATGGGCGGAAATTTAAAACGAAGAATTTCGGCCATTTTGGCCGAAACGGTATGAAATTAATAACTATGATTGAAGGTGACAAAGATGAGTTGGTAAAAACTTGAAAATAACTTACAAACATAATGTTTAGTTTTCAAGACCTCGGAGCACTTATAGAATAACATGGATGGTTTGAGTTGAATATAGCAAAAAGGACTAGTGAAACATGGCAAAGTGGAGAAAATCTAGCGGAGTGTCACGCAATCAAAGAATCATGAGTACCACTTTGGTCGAAGGGGTGTCATAAAACGACAGGCCACTTTTTCATATGGAGATAAATATTGGGCAAAGAAGTAAATAAAAGAAAAGAAAAATGGGGGAAAAAAATAAGTAAAGTGCATGTCCTGATGTCCATGCTAAGACGGATGGGTGGAGTTACAAGTTAAGGAACTAGGAGAAAGGGGAGACCAATAAAGACCTTGAAATTTGAATGAAGTAGAGAGGAAAGAAATGACGGATTTGGAGAATATAAGAGTTTCACGAATGCTGTTTGAGAGGGTTTAGATATGTACATAGAAAATCAGAAACCACCTTGTTACCATGTATTGAAGAGTTACAAGTTAAGGAACTAGGAGAAAGGGGAGACCAATAAAGACCTTGAAATTTGAATGAAGTGGAGAGGAAAGAAATGACGGATTTGGAGTTACCGACAAAATTACTTCAAATAGCATTGTATAAAGCACAAATTTATAAACCCAGCCTCAGATAGATGGGACAACTGATAAGGTTTCAATGATGTGGTTTAAATGAACTGTACATGTGGATTTGGAAGTACAACATGACGTTAATTAGAGCAACAGAAAAGTATAACTCAGAAAGCAAACCCCCAATAGATGGGGATAATAGATAAGGTGCCAATGAGGGTGATGTGTAACAAATTGGTTATTGGCATGTGATTTTCAAATAATGGAACACATAAATGTTCTAATCATGCAACCTACACCATGATGTGTGCAGACATTGATTATGCATGGTCTAATCACTGCAACATAGAAACACGAGAGGGAGTACTATGGAAAATCCCAAAGAGTGCATCATGCCAAATAATCTGCAAGAAACATATTAAGCAGGCTATTTTGCCCTATAAATCAACACATAGCAGGAATATAGGTGGTAACAAACACCTGCAGCTTAGCTCCTTCCTTGCTGACACTAGTTCCCTTTCCTAGAACCTGCCCTGCTACTTGAACCTAAAACAAAATTGACAGGAAGAAAGAAAAAAGGTTGCAGTCAACTCTCTTAGAATGGTTCCAAAACTACAAAAAACCAACACTTTCATATTACGGAATAATCTGAATAGCAGAAAACAAATCGAAATAAGCAGTTCATTGATCAAGGTAAGAATTAAATAAAAAACTTTAAAGACTAACAGGCAAAAGACAAAATAACAAACCTGAGAATAGTACTCTCCTTTGCTTAAAGTCGTGGAAATAGGTGGGGTATCTTGGAAAACTATATTGAGGTCTTCCCCCATACACTAAATAGAAATTAAAGACGAAAAAAAAATGAGATTTCTAGATTAACCACCATGAAGGACATTTAATACTCTCATTCTAGGAATGGTTTTGAGTCACCTACTAATTCTCTTATTCCAGAAACCACCACAGATAGTCTTTTTGATTCCTCCAGAGCTCCAGACTTCTCAGCATTAGTTGAATTAGGAAAAGCTTCTTTGCACTCAGCCAGTCCAGTAGAGCTGTCAATATCCATTAAAAAGCCATTTTCACTTTGAACTGATGGCTTGTCTATATCGCTATCAATAGTTCCAGAATCAGGTGCTGTAAATGCTACGTACTTGTCTGCAGAGTCAGAGATAGAACATAGCACCATATTACTCTCTAATTATTATGAGCATTTACTGCATTTGACAACAAGAAGCCATGGACGAAATAAAGGTGGAAACAAATTTTATCAATGGGCAAAATTACATACAAATGAATTAAGTAGTTTATTGCCTAAACCAAAGAACTGGGCCAGTGTCGCTCATCTTTTTCCCTACCGGAAAATTATCAGGGACATGCAGGCCATCCCCAAACAAGAAACAGCCCGGCCTGTGGGGCCCCCTGCTCCTCATGGTCAATCCAACCCCTTCACAACTAATTACCCTCCCCAAACTCCCTTCCTCTCCCTTTCCCTCTCCGTTTGAATTGACACCAGCCCAAATTTGACCTCATCCAGATTTAGAAGGGCCCCACAGAGGCAGTACCGGGGGAGCAGGTGGCCAAAATCTTTTGAAAATTGTCTTCTTGACACACAACCCCCTCATAATTTATTTATCTTCACATGTTGGCCCCCTCGAAGGAAAACTTCCTGGGTCTGCCACTCTGCCCCCAACTGACCAAGAAAAAAATGACAGACTGGTTAAAGGCTAGAATTTCGTCAACTTCAAGGGCCACAAAACTGTACCTCCGATGACTGATAATTTAGTGTTGTTCAATCATTATTCATAGAGAAAAAAAAAAAAAGATAGTGGAGTAAGATTATAGTGACCACACTAGTCAGTAAAATATTATTGTCGATCATATGGATTCTAATCATTATGTTCTTACATGAATCAGAAAATAATGGTCTATTAAGTAATCATTACATTTGAACAGAATCAGGTTCACATCTAATGGGCAATTAAGTAACATGATTTACATGCAAACAAAAATAATGAAGATAAGAGAAAGATAGTGATATATACATCTGTTAGATGTGATTCCTTGCATATGTTGTTCGTAAATAATGTAGTGCTCATTGTGATTGGTGAAATAACAAAGCATGCAAATGAGAAGTTTGAACTTTGGGAAAGGACTTAGAATCAAATGAGTTAAAAATTAGCAAATCAAAGACAACAGAATATGGAGTGCAACCTTAGCAGATTTGAGATACACAAGTTTGTAAGGATCAACAGATCCTTGTATTGAGGAAGGAGAAGAAGAAGAAGAGAGAAAAGGAGGAGAGATTGTGGAATCTGTCGTATCCCAAAGGGGGATTGACTGTTACATTTTATAGACAAGCTATTACTCATTACAGCCTATGATTGATCCTAATTACATGTGAATATAAGCAAAGAAAGAAAGAATATAAAGAGATTGATATCATACAAGATATCATACAACTGTACATTGTTGACTAAGTCTTAAAAGGATCCCATACGTGGGTTTGAAGTTTTGGATTTCTTAGTCATGGGCATGGGCCTTGAGAGATGGGCTTGCTTCTGTTTCTACACTCCCCCTCAAATTGATGCGGTGGTTTTCCCAGAAGCATCAATTTGGAAATAATGGAATCATGACGATCGCGGGGCAAGCCCTTGGTGAACACATTACACATCTGCCAGTTGTTCAGATGAAGAGATATAGGGTAGGCTGATATCTTCACAAACAAAGTGCTGACGGATAAAGTGACAGTCAATTTCAATGTGCTTAGTCCGTTCATGGAAACCAGTATTCTTTGCAATTTGAATAGCACTTGTGTTATCTCCATGCAGCGGAGTAGGATCTTTGGTGAGGATGCCGAATTCTCGAAGAAGACGATGCAACCATATGACTTCGCTACAGGCAGAAGACATGGAACGATATTCGGCCTCGGCCGTCGATTTGGAAATTGTGACTTGTTTCTTGCTTTTCCAAGAGATAAGAGATGGGCCCAAGAACATGCACCATCCAGTCGTCGAGCGATGAGTGTCGGGACATCCAGCCCAATCGGCATCAGCATATGCTGTCAATTGTAATGAAGATGTGGAAGGGTAAAATAAACCACGATCCCGAGTACCTTTGACATATCTGAGAATTCGATAAACAGCTTGAAGATGTGGTTTATGAGGATGGCCTATAAACTGGCTAACAGTCTGTACAGCATGTGAGATATCGGGCCGCGTCATGGTTAAGTAGAGCAGGCTACCAACCAAACGACGAAATATGGAAGGATCTGGGAGAGGATGTCCATCTTCTTTGCTAAGCTTGACATTAAGCTCGATGGGAGTGGGAAAAGTTTTGGAATCATCAAGTCGCGCAGAGTGAATCAAGTCATCAGCATATTTTGATTGAGTGATTCGAATTCCAGCGTTGTTCCGTTGAACCTCCAGACCCAGAAAGTAGGTTAAGGAACCAAGATCCTTCATTTTGAAATTACTCATGAGGTGAGTTTTAAGTTCAGTGATCCCATCATGATCATTCCCACTAATTATCATATCATCAACATAGATCAATAGAATTGTATAGCCACTAGAGGATCTCCGAATGAAGAGAGAGCTGTCATTGGAGCTTTGATAGAAGCGGGCCTGAAGGATGGCAGATCGAAACTTTTCAAACCACGCCCGAGGAGCTTGTTTGAGCCCATATAAGGCCTTTGTCAACTTGCAGACATGATGTGGAGGGCAAGAATACCCTGGTGGCGGACGCATATAAACAATTTCCTTGAGATCCCCATGTAAAAATGCGTTCTTGACATCCATCTGCCAGAGGGGCCAGTTGCGAGATGCAGCAACTGCAAGTAAACACCGAACTGTAGTCATTTTGGCAACTGGGGCAAAGGTTTCCTCATAGTCAATGCCGTACTCTTGCTTATAACCTTGGGCAACTAGGCGGGCCTTGTACCGATCAATACTGCCATCAGAGCGATGTTTAATGGAATAGACCCATTTGCTTCCGATGATGGTTGTATTTGCTGGAAGAGGCACTAAGTCCCAAGTTTTGTTGACTTCGAGAGCAAGTAATTCATCTGTCATAGCATCTTGCCAACATGGTATATTAGTGGCCTGTTTATAAGAGGTAGGAATAGGAATGGGATCCAAAGAGGTAAGAAGTGCTGAAAATCCATATCTATCAGGTGGAACCGAAGTACGACTAGAGCGTCGTAGAAAAGGTCCAGAAGTGTTACCTTCAGTAGTATCATTGCTTGCAGGAACCAGCTGGATAGGTGGATCTGTAGGAGGAGCAGTAGGAGGTAGTTGCCTTGAACGACGAGTATAAACCTGTGTAACTGGAGGAGAACTTACTGTAGGGGGGGTAGAGGATAAAAACTGAGGAAGGTAAGATACTTGGATATTAGAAGAACTTGGTGACTATGAATAAAAAGGAACGTGTTCCAGGAAAACAACATTTCGAGAAATCCTCATTCGGCGTTCTTTGAAATCATAGCACTGAAAACCTTTGTGTTCATCACTGTAACCAAGAAACATGCATCGAGCAGCTTGTGGTGACAGTTTTGTACGCTCTAGAGAGGGGAGATGAACAAAACAGAGACAGCCAAAAATCAGCAAGTGTGAGTAAGAAGGTGGATGACCAAATAAGCACTCAAAAGGGAAAACTGTACCGAGGACAGAGCTAGGTAACCTGTTGATAATGTGAACAGCTGTATGAGCTGCTTCACACCAGAATCGAGGTGGAACAAGAGATTCCACAAGGAGAGTTCGGACAGTTTCTAGGAGATGACGATTCTTTCTTTCTGCCACTCCATTTTGTTGTGGTGTGTGGGGGCAAGATTTTTTATGAATAATTCCTTTTTCTGCGAGAAAGTTATTGAACTCAGTGGATGTATACTCTCCCCTGAATCTGAACGTAGAATCTTTATGGATTTTTGAAATTGAGTACTGACCATTTGATAGAATTTTTGGAACATGAAAAAAACTTCAGATTTAGATTTCAAAAAATAGATCCATGTAAAACAGCAATGATCATCTATAAAGGTAACATAATATTTATATCCAAGTCGACTCAAGTTAGGAGCAATCCCCCAAACATTTGTGTGACCTACATCAAATGTGTTAGCAGTACGTGAATAATGAATAGGGAATGGTAACACATGACTTTTGCTTAAACAACAAGATTCACATTTTGATTTTGAAAAATGAGAAACCATGGAACTAGACATTTTATTCAAATATCCAAGTTTAAACAGAGATGACAAATTTGCATTATTCAAATGACCAAGGCATTTATGCCAAGTAGTCCACATATTATTGAAAAGACTGCTAGATGAGGTAAGGAAAGATTGGTGTCCCATGTCCAAGAGAAATAGCCTGCCATGCTTACTCCCCATCCCGATCACCTTCCCAGTTTGCCGGTCCTGTATGACACAACCAGAAGGAGAGAAATTAACTAGATAACCAGATTCAACAAGTTGTCCAATGGAAATAAGATTTGCAGCTAAATTTGGGACAAAATAAACATGAGGCAAGGAAAGAGTACCAATGGTTATATTGCCAATACCAGAAATTGATAATTGATCACTATTTGCGGTGGTGATGGAGTCATGACCATGGTAAGGTTTATGGTTGTGCAAATTTTGGACTACAGAAGTCATGTGGTTGGAGGCTCCTGAGTCTAGGAACCAGGAAGTGGGTGTGACAGAAAAAAACGGGGAGGTAGATGAATGAAATGCAGGCAAAGCAATAGGAGAGGAAGACAGACCGTTAATACCCATAGAGGTTAATGCAGATGCTACAGATGAATTTATCAAGTCGCGAATTTGAGCTGTTGTCAATGTCATGGAATCAGTGTCAGAAGTGCCAGTAGAGGCTGAAGCAGAAGCAAGCGAATTCTTAGCCTGAAGTGCAGTAGTGCCGCGCATTTGAGGCTGATCAGGTTTCTTGTTAGGCCTTCTTGTGCAGTTTGAGAGAACATGTCCATTACGTTTGCAATAATTGCAAAATAATTTATGTCGGCAGTCCCGTGCAACATGTCCATACCTTTTACATTCAAAACACTGAGGTTTCTAACCACGAGCTGTTAGAAGGGCTGTCTCATCTGTCTGAGGTGATCCTGATTGTGTAAGGAAAACCTTTGATTCTTCAGGAAGGGAACAATGGGAAGAAAGACGAGTTTCTTCGCGAAGGACCTCTTGAACACATGTATCCAGATCAGGAGAGTTTTCCCGATTCATGAGGGCTGCTCGTACTGGTTCAAATTCTGCACGGAGATTCATCAGGAATTGACTGACATGAAGTTCTTCCTAAAGTTTGAGAGCCTGAGGAAGGAATGCCGTGGAGACAGACTGCAGTAGCATCTGGTCCCTTTCAGTCCATAGAGCTAGAAACCCATTATAGTATTCCTGAACATTCTTGTCATTTTGGCAGTATTTGGCCAATTCTGTGTCAAGATGGAATCTGCGGGCTTTATTCTGCTGATGATATATTTTCTTCATGTGTGTCCACATATCGGAAGCTTTCGTAAAAGCTTGTAGTGACATCACGAAGGAGGGATCAACGGAGTTGAGAATCCAGGTCACAACTTTAGCATTCCGTTGATGCCAAGTAGCAATTGTTTTATCTTCTGTGCCATTAGGATCAGCAACTGGTTTTACAGTTGTCCCATCTAAATACCCCAACATCCCTTGTCCTTCAATGAAGTTCTTAAGTTGAAATGCCCAAGACATATAATTGGTACCATTAAATTTAACAGAAATAACATCAACCTTGTCCATTTGATTTAAGAAGATAATTTCTAGAGCAGCAACACTGTTTTTAGAAAAAAAACAGAAAAATGGACCTCTGGACGTCCAAGAAATTTGAAGTAGAAAAGATGGCTGCTTCCTGTAACAATATCTTTTCTTCAATCAGCCTTCCAGGTTATACTGGTAGCCTATTTCTGTAACTTTTGATCCAAGAATGATTGGATTCCAATGGTTGGATCTGAAGATCAAGCCTTAAAATAGAAACAGTTTCTATAAACTGGCAAACTAGAGAAGCAGGTAAGACTGACCTGTTTGAGATGATAAAAATCTCAGAAAAATGCTTAATATTCCCAGGAATAATGGTCGACCAATTTGGTGTTGATTTCTGTAGATACTGTAAACTGGAGGTGGGGCCCACTTTGAGATCTGATGGTTGGTTGCTTGTCGACAGTAGATAGAGTTGCAGAAAAAATTGATCTGCTTCTTTGTTTGATGCTGCTGAGAGCAGAAAGTCTGATCTGCTGCTTTCAATGATGCAAGGATACTGCTGCTGAGAAATCCTTCTTTGCTATGATGTAAGGATTGAAGAAACAGAGAGGATTTGTCTATCCTTCTCTGTTGATGGCTCTGATACCATGTAAGGATCAACAGATCCTTGTATTGAAGAAGGAGAAGAAGAAGAAGAGAGAAAAGGAGGAGAGATTGTGGAATCTGTCGTATCCCAAAGGGGGATTGGCTGTTACATTTTATAGACAAGCTATTACTCATTACAGCCTATGATTGATCCTAATTACATGTGAATATAAGCAAAGAAAGAAAGAATATAAAGAGATTGATATCATACAAGATATCATACAACTGTACATTGTTGACTAAGTCTTAAAAGGATCCCATACGTGGGTTTGAGGTTTTGGATTTCTTAGTCATGGGCCTGGGCCTTGAGAGATGGGCTTGCTTCTGTTTGTACAAAGTTTTGGTTGGCAAAAGAAAAATAATAATAATTTAGTGCTACAGTGATAAACTTTGGACCTGGGAGCAAGCATTGAGAAACACAAAGGGTTTGAGTTGATGCAGCAAATATGATAGGATAACGGGCAAAACAAAGATACACAAGTACATGTTATGAGATCAGCAAGTGCCACTTCTCTTTTTTTCATTCTCTTTTTTGAACAAAGCCTCAGATAATGTTTCACAATATGGATCATAATTATTACACAATAGAAAGCCTGATAGATCAGGCAAAACTGATTACACAATGGGGATCTCATAAGCAGTCTCTTCAGTTTCAAAACAAAATAGGATTAAGTCATCAAATGACATAGTGAATATAGGCTTTGCCTTAACTAAAAGTTTAAGCTTAAAGTGAGTACTTACTAGCCAAGTTATGAAGGGCATTCTCAGCAGCTTGTAGCCGGGCTTCCTTCTTTGTTTTACCCATCCCAGCACCTATTTTCTCACCAGTGAATATAACCTGAACCAGTTAATAAAATGAGCTTACCATCATGCAACAATAAGATAAAAGGTAGTTGTTTCATCCCCAACAAGCATAACCAAACAACAAAGAAGTTAAAAACAAGAACTGCAGAGCACAAGAATATTTTAGCCTTTTTTTTTTAGAACCATGTAGTAGATGGTATCAATCCACTCTATAAACTCTTGGCTTGAGCAATTTGGTGTTGCACCTGGGCCACTAAACTGGTCGAGACCTTGGATGAGTGACAGCCTAAACTTTTGCACTGATCCAAATTTCTTGACTGTCAGATTCATCAACCATGTTAGATTCTAAGTGAGTGAGCTCTAGCTGGTCCAGAGGAAATCAATAAATTGAATGGTCAGAAGCAGTTATCGCTGCAAGTTTTTGCTATTGGTTAACCCTTGAGATGCCCTATCAGGAGGCTCCTTTCCAATGATTAACACACTCATACATATTGATACTGAATACTATTTAAATAATATAAAATGCTCATTGGCTTCAACCTTTAAACCTGTTAGCCAGTTCAATGGAAAGGACAGAAAAACTACACACTTGACTCTCGTAAAAAAATTACTGTTATGGATGAAAATCAAAAAATGTGTCCCCAAACACCCGAAACCTGAAAAGGACCCAGACTGGAATAGGAGGGAATGGATCCCAATATTTGGAACCATTTTTTGGTTTGGGTCCGGGTTCTGGTCCACTATATGGAGCCCAGATAAAATTTGAATCAGGTTCGAGCCCCAGAATACCTGAGGGCAGGAATACCCGATGCAACTACCGTACATTATACATATATTAATTATAGAAGTACATTGCATTAGTATGTAAGTTCAAAAATTAGTGAAAAATTATTTGGCCTGGACCCAGGCACTCTACTCTACTCCAGTCCAGGTCAAGGTTCGGACCTGTAGTTTACACTTGAGTACAGGTACGGGTCCCCTATATCTTGGACCCAAGATAGGTTTGGGTACAGATAACCTATAGAAATTTAGGCATGTGTCTGTTTACACTTTACATTAGGACCCAACAAAACCCGACTTGGTTTCATCCCTAATAAATGTTGTTTGTTAAGGATATGAATGGCAAAGCACAATAAGAATTCTAATTAAAATTATGGAATCAACTATAGAATATGATTTATCTAGTTATAACTGTACAGAATGTAATCTTATTATATTGGACAGCACAGAATAAGCATGACAAACTAACAAAGTCAATAACAGTATCCAGAACCATGCTAGCAAAAGATTAAGGGATTTTATGATTGTTGCTGACCTCAACAGAAAACTGAAGATCCTTCGCACTGCCTACAACAGACCTGAATTCAACCTACACAGCAAAAAACTGATATTATCAAATAGAAAAAATGCAAAAGCTATTTAAGCTCTTCTTGATTCCAATGCCTACAATACCTTTGAACCGCACCTCCTTCCAATTTCTTGCAGAACGCCAATGGATAAAGTTGAAAGTTGTGGAGCCACTGTTCCGGCTTCTAAATGAGAGTCTCCATTGTTACTAGAAACTCGATTCAAAGACATCCCATCATCTTCTGAGAGAATCTTTGTTTAGTAATTAATACATAGAAGAAATTCAACTACCAATGTGCAGAAAGATACCAGAACCAAACTAATAGAGCAACATCTATAAGAACACGCATACAACCAAAAACCAATTTATAACCAAGTTCATTTTCATATACACACCACTATCACAAACACCTGGAGAGGATTGAGCTGGGTTAACAAGATTTTGCCTCCGTTTTCCATCTCCAAGATATGCCTGCAGTTAAGCAATATTTAGGTGGGCAGACATTTTGTCGTAAAGTAAAATAAACAGAAACAGAAAAATGATTGCTAGTTCAGAGAAACTAAATAAAAACAGACTGACATTTCAAACTAATTAATGCTGAACAGACCTCTTCAACTTTCTCTTGAGATATATTACAGGGTTTTTCAGAGACAGTGGAAGCGTCTGAACTTTGATTATGTGGATTACGGAGAGCTCGATACTTATCAGGTTGTACAAAATCAGATTCTCGGGTTACTCCTGAAGGCCGCCTGTTAAACTGTCCACCACTGCTGACTTCATCTACAACAAACCAGCCTCCGTTTGACTGTATGGGTGGTGCTAATACTTGCGCAGGTGGCCTCGATATTAAAGGACCAACAGAACTATGATCTCGTAAACCCTGACCATTTTGCAGCATAAGGAGTTTTCTCCTCATGTCTAGATTCATATCAGGCTGGGTAGGTCCAACTTGTCTGGGAGAAGCACCCAACAAACCAGGCTCTAAAACAAAGGAAGCAGATTATAAGATGAGAAGATGAAAATGATTTACACAAATGAAAAGCAGTGAAAGAAGTTGGGCCATACTCTGTGAAGGCATTGTTGGTCTAGGTATTGGTGGGGCAACAGCACTAGATGAGATAGCAACAGGTTGATGGGAGGGCTCAGGCCTCAAATCAGGATTATTTACAACAAAAGAGGAACCAGATTCTGCACCAAGCTTCTGATCCTAAGAAGACACCGCACAAAGCATAAGATAGAATTTGAATAAGCAAATATGGTAATACAAAACATAGCCATTACTGAAAAATCGATGCATCATCTATTCTCCATGTGCCAATCAAGGTTTGCATTAAACCCATTTATCTTTACTTGTGCCAATCAGGAATTTGTATAATGCAATGCTCCTTTGATACCAGTACTGGAAGCCAATAATCAGGATCTAGATGAATAAAAAGATATACACAGAACCTACCAGTCGATTCAATCTGCGTTCTACATCAGCACCGCTCACGCCCTCGGGAACAGGAAGATCTATATTGCCATTTGGTACAGTATCCTAGTTGACAACAATATTAAAAAAAAAAAGCTTAAATCCTTTCAAAATGGGAATTAAAAAATTAAACGGAAAGAAAAGCTTATTGCCATTTGGCAAATATCCTAACTGACAATGAAAAGAAAAGTTTAAATCCTTCAGGGAAATAATAGAAAAGAAAAGAAAGAAAAGCTTATTGCCATTCGGCTCAATATCCTAATTCCCAATGAAAAGAAAGATCAAATCCTTCAGGGGAAAAAAACAAGAAAAAAAAAAAAAAAAGGGAAAAGAAAAGCTAAAATATAAGCACATTATTTATTTGTTCTAAATCAAAAGTAAAGCATGATTGATTACCTCCAACATCAAGTAATCGCTTACGTCGGGTGGAGAAGGTAAATTTACTATCTCATCTTCATAATAGAGCTCTGAGATTCTCCGTAATATATGTTCATCAAATTGTCTGCAAATCATGAAAAGATTGAAAATGAAGACAACAGCTTCAGAATATTTACAGAATCTCATAACAAAAAGTGCTCACTTTATAGCATACCATGTGGATGAGTTCACTTACTTGAAAAAACCACCTCTGACATTGCAGGCGACATTCCTTGCAACACACAGAACTGGAACAGCAGTTGCCATCTAGAAGGGGAATGATAAAGATAATAATATCAATTACACATTTACAGATGAATGAAGAGATTTCTGTACAAAAAGAATAAGCACTGGAAAAGGTAGAAGTTTATTACCTCTGCTTGAGGGGCATAATATGGAGTAAATGCAGGTACAACATGAACACGAGGTTGATCCTTATCATCCCAAACCTTTAGGCGGTCATCAATCACCATTGCCATCCTTGGATGACAAATAACACCATGAAAGACATTAGGCAATGACTTCCTGGAGCCTTTCAAGTTCAAAGCAAGCCAAAGGAGATATCAATAGTATAACAACAAATGGTCAACTTTTGAGAGAGAAAAGGCATATTATGCAAGTTAACTTATCAAAATCACAGCAGAATCAGGACTAACAAGTAGGTTAAAAGATCTCGAGTTAATAGTTGCACACAATTAATTGTGCAGGGGTGGAAGAGAGTCTGGTTTTGGTCTGATGGTAGGATGGGGCAAGTCCTTTACATAGTATGTTTCCTAGGTTGTTTAGGGTGGTGGTAAATAAAGATTCATCTGTCAAAGAGTGTTATGCTGGTCAGGATGGGAGAGTACTGAGTATGAGTTACTGTTGTGCCTTCTTTCTCACGTTTTTATTTACAGGGATAAGGCAGATAAACGTATTTGGTAACCCAACTCATTTATTAGCAATTTGTCCATCATAACTTTTTTTTCCTAGGGTCAAGGTTCAATCGATCACCCTCCATGCCCTTACATTTGATTGGGCTTGGTTCCTCCTAGAGTGGAGAGTATTTGTAGTAGTAAAAATACCAAAAAACATAAAATTAAAAGAGTTCATCAATATAACATAAACAGCAATAATGAGATTAGTGAATTTAATCACTAGGCAATAGATATGAATGCCACTCCACAGCTTCTAAAATTTTAAGTGCGAACATCAGTTATTATTGAACGGGACTCATCAAAAGGAATGACTAGCAGTGCATGCCACAAAGTTGACTCTAAATAGACAGGTTGAGGCTTTTATGATGATAATGACTGATCATAATCTATTAGTCAAAGGTCAAATTACTCTAGAATTAAGGCACCTGCCTGATTTGACACAAATAACACGATCCAAGAGTTGCTTTGAACTTATCAGGTGTGCCTCTGGGTCAAGAAGCCTCCACATCTCCAGGGCATAATCTCTTTCAGCCATTGTACAAACATAAACCTCAAAACGCTTGCGGCCTTTTGCGGTTAAATAACTTCTCAAATCCTCCCAAGCAGGCCGCAATCTCACAAGTACACTTGTATCCCGAACCTGAAAAAGTAGAAGTAAATAAATAAATAAAGGAAACATAGGTTCCCTATTCAGACAACAAAGAGCTTGGAAGTAAGAGGTAAGGTAAGTTCTATTTTTAAATCCTTATCCATAATAAGGTATCTACGACAAGAGAATTGTTCTCTTATCTCTTTCCTTCATAAGGTGCTTTGAGTTGAACCTGCTGCAACCTCCTGGCTCCAACAATGAATACCTTTAAACCACATTAAAGGCTCTTCTCATTTTTTTTGCACTAATAACTTCTTTTAAGTAACAGTAACATGCTTTTATACAAGAAAGTAGATGCCAAAAAAGAAAAAACAAAACAGCGCACAGTCAACAACAACGAAGAAAAACAAAAGTCCAAAAAAAAGGAAAAAAATGAAAAAGAAACAATTACAGCGGAGAGCCTAACAACTCTACCTTGCATGCTTCACACAATTCCTTGATTTTGTTAAAAATAAACCCTCATAAATCAAAGCAACTGAAATCAAGCCACTGAATGCAAAAGAAATTCATACTAGGCAAAACAATATAAATACTAAAAGATACATGAGCTTGAATGCATATATAAGAGAGTTAAGATTAAAAACACAGAATGGCCAAGAACAATCCTGTTTCCATCTTAGTCTGTATGTGATGTCTTCTTTTCAGGGTCCAGGCATAATTATGTAGAGATCTATTGAGACAGTCCACCTAACAGTTCCACTCTAAGCCAAGTTGAGCCCAAATTTATTTACAACGGGCCCAACAATCAAAGTCAGCCTCTGCAAACAAGAACCATACCAATTTGGCTTATTATGTCAGGCTCATGAGAATGCACGGCTCAACCCAATTTGATACAATAAAAAAAAAATTTAAAGTGAAAACTATTTATTCAATTGATATCAAGGGAGTTAATAGTCTTTCTGTTTTTGTTGTATTAGTTGGCTTGTTTAAAGACTTTGGGGCTGAAAATTCCGGCTTCTTCTGTAACGCCGGTGTGTTAGATAATATTCGACTTTGGAGCATGCAAAGACCAAATTAGAGCTTCAACTTGGATTGAAAGTTCCAACTGGACAAGTATTCCAGTGGGTTTTCAAATGGAAACAGAGGCTTCAGACTAGCTGATTCAGAAAAGTATGTGCTCTTCAGGCCGTTACATCTTCCTATTTACTAGCTGGATTTAAGGTGAAAGTTGCACAACGATATTTTATTTACCACCACCCTTAGCCCTACATTCAGTTTCTAGGATCTGTTGCACAACGATATAGAAAATCAACTGTTGAATACAAGCCTATTACAATGATTTGATTGTTTGAAATTAATTCTAGTTAAATAATCTGGATTTAACCAATCATTAAACCATAAAAAGCAACTGCCACCATTAGTAATTTTCAGAAGGAAATATTGGATTCAGACCTTCCCCGTTCTAGCCTGTTGAAGGCATACCCTGTAGTAAACGCTGGATGGATCAACTGAGATATACCCAGCCAAAATGGTGACAACTTGCTTTAGTCAAACCTACGATGCACTGTCACTCCAGTAGCGAAGTTGAATTCCATCAGGGTGATTCTGTCGCTTGCAGCTATTTTTCTATTGACCCTACCCATTAAACCAGTTGGATCTGAAGAGTGCTTTTCTTCATGAAGACTTGCATGAAGAAGTTTACATGGATCTCCCATGAAAGATCATGTTGGAAAAGTCCATTGACTAAAGGCAATCTATGGCCTCAAGCAGTCTCCTCACTTGGTTTGATAGATTCAGTCAAGTAATGCTACAGTTTGGTACAGTAGATTATCATGCTTATCACACTTTGTTAATGGGATGGAGTCAATTTGATAGTATGACATTTTAATTACATGAGGGATGATGAACAAGAAAGCCAATTGTTCAAAGTATTTCTGGAAGAAGAGATTGATATTAAGGAATTAGAATTCATAAAATATTTTATGGGAATACAAGTTGCAACATATAGGTGGTTTATAAATGATTTCTCAAAGAAATATACTACTCTCAATCTTCTCGGAGAGACTCGTAAACTTGGGGCTAAGCCTATTTAGATTTGAGACTCCACAACAACAGCTGGATAATGGTGACTTCTTAAGAGATCCGAGATCACATCAGAGACTAGTGGCTAAACTTATATATTTGACCACAGACATATCCTATGTTGTGAATATAGTCAACCAATCTATGCATTCTCGGACAAGCATGTGGATGAAGCCCATCATAACCTCTTATCTTATGTCTTGAGGGTTATCCTGGATGCGGCACTGTTTATTTTCATGTCTACAATTCACATTTCTCCACTATAATAACATGTCTACCATTCACATTTCTTCGTTTGTTACACATCATATTCATGAGTGGAGGAAGCATGTAGAATTTAATCATAACTTCATCCAAAGAAGATGGCAATCAAAGAAATCAACTAATCAAACCTAATACTTCCTTGTGCATATCTACCTTCCCCTCTTCTCTTCTACTCTTCTCATTTTGATTCAATCAGATCATAGTATCATACAAACCCACCAATATCTTCTTAACTCTTTACAGCCTGACCCATTTCTTCCATCCCTTACATGCACTCAAATAATTCTCAAAGCACTCACTTCTTGTTTTGTTAATGTTCATAAACATTATTGGTCTCCCACCTGTCATCAGTCAATAAAAATGCATTCTTTCAGCTATTTCTAACCTTTCCTATAGTTGGGTTTCTAAACTAAAACACATACCTTAACAACCATCTATATATATACTCCTGCAAATGCAAAGCAAACAAATATATATATATATATAGAGAGAGAGAGAGAGATGAAAAGATTAACCTCTGGATTGATGCGAGTCAACACAATGTTCTTATCATTTAGCCGTATAATAGGCCGAAAAACAACAGCATCCTGATTACCGGACACCTGGGGCACCTCCTCAGGCAGAGTCTTCAACACTTTCCCATTATCAACAACCTGATCACTCTCCGAATACTGCTTCAACAGCGCCCTATCATCCATATACCTCTTGAGTTCCGCCTTCATACCTCCAGCTCGAAGAACATCAGTCTCACACCCAATCTTCCGCTGCAAGAACTCAATCCTATCCTCAAAAGACTTCATGGTGTTCGCGACAATAAGCGTCTCGTCCAGATCAAACACTATAGCAAGGCACCGCAGATTCAGCATCCCCAAGCAAGAATTGTAAAGACCAGCCGGTACAGAACAGCACCAGAAGCAGCAGAGCTTCTCCTGCTTCGCCTGCATTGCCACCAAATGCACTTCTTCCTCTCCAAGCAAAACAACCGCAGTCTGCGAAAAGACCCAAATAGAAGAAGATTAGGCAGCCAGAAAGATAAAAATTAGAGAGAGAGAGAGAGAGATTATAAGCAGAGGATTTAGACCTTGAGCTCTTCGGAGCAGGAGGAGTGTAAGCAATTGAGAGCGGGAGATTTGGATTCGAGTTTGCAGGGGATGGAGAAAGGGGAGATGGTTTGGAGGATGGAGAGAGGAGGGCATCTCTCGCTTGCGGGAGAGAAGTGGGTTATGCGGATTTCGTTGTTTGGGAAGGGGAATTTGGGATCTTTTGTGGGGAAAATCTCTGCTTCGCCTAAGCAGGATTCCCCATGGAATACCACAGATTTCAATCCTACACGAGACATTTAAAATACTACTGGAAGAGGATTTGGGGAAAGACCTTTCTCTTCGCGCTCTCTCTCTCTCTCACTCACTGGTTTTTTTTTTTTTTTTTTCCTCTCTCTCTCGGGCTTAACCCTCTCCCTCCTCTTCAGAGAAGGTTCAAGTGGCTGGGGTACGCGGATATATATAGGCGAAGGGGAATGGTGGAGTTTGTTGAAAGAGGCTTGGTTTTGGGGAAAACTGCGAAAATGCCTGTTTGTTTCGGACGGAAGTGGGGATCGGCAGAGTCGGACTAGAAAAAAATACGTGTCGGGATAAGCCCGCCTTATCTGGAGTGGGGCCGGCTGGGGTATTGTATGGGACGGGTCCGGTTTATGTTGCGCGCGAGCGGTCAGTGAACTGTGACTCTGTGAGGCTGGAATGGGTAGGGGCATCGGCGTACTTTGAAGTTTGAAGGGTCAAGGATTGGGCTGGGTCAAAAGAAGATAATATTTTTGTTTTTTTATCTATGTAATTCAGATGGGTATATTATGAAATGGGTTTAAGAAAAAGAAAAAAGGGATTTTGGTTGGTTTTACATGGAATCGAGAGTTTTTATGTATTCATGTATTTTAGTTAATTTGTATGAAATGATTCTTTAGAATTGATTGTCAAATGAGTTTGAAAGCATGTAGGGATATAAATGGGTCCTTGATTTTCTTATTATTAGGAGGTTCCGACCCGTTAAGATTTGGATTTAAGTCCTTATTTAGATTCTAATAAGTAAGTAGGTCTGGGATTGGACCCTTTTTTTTTTCTTACACGTGACCTAAATGTGTCCAGGCTCGGGTCCACCTTGGTTTCAACCCGTGGACCCCCTGCTCGTTAATACTTGGATTTAAGACCTTAATTAGATTCCAATAAGTAAATAAATCTTGGACTACATCCTTTTTTTTTTTTTACACGTGACCTAAATGGGTCCGGGCTTGAGTCCAGCTTGGTTTCAACCTGTGGACTCGGGACCCGAGATATTTCCTCAATTTAAAAAAAAAATTCCTAAAAGCCCTAAGTCTTTCTATACCTGACTCGGGCCGTCTCATAAGTGGAACCGATTCGTATTACGGTTTCATCTCCTCATTAACGATTCTGGTTTCGAAATCAAGAAATTGGTTCTAAACCGGGCTTGAGTCTGGGTCAATTTTATCTTCTCATTAATAGTTTTGAATCCAAGGTCTGCCATGGGTTCGGACCAGAACCTACTCTTTAACATCCCTAATGGGCTTTTCAAATCAAATGAAACTGAAATATATACATGCAAATCTTTACGTGAGCATGGTGCTCACCATCTTATGGTAGTGAGGTCAACCTTATGACCCATCCTAACCGTCCACACATGGGACATCCCATGAATTATATCAAATCCTCTAAGTTGGCTCCCATCAAAATGAACTCGACCGTTGGATCTCGAATAAATTATATATATATATATATATATATATAGATATATAATTGTTAAACTTGTGGGCCACAAACCTGGGGGCCCATAGATCTTGGAACAAAGTGGGGTGGAAAGATCCTAATGGGTTAGAGCCCAAAAATCAAAATTGGGGTCACTCCGATGTCATATCAAGTAAAAGAATTTTACCCTTGATCCAAGTGTCTAGCTCATTAGGATGGGTGCAAACCCATAGAATTCTATGTAATTCAGGGTCCCATCTGTGAGTACTGGTTGAATGGACCATTAGATGAGCCCTACTACGTTGCCCTCGTCGCAATACGATAAGCATTATGCTCAAAAGAAGATTTACACGAATGAGAATGTAGTTTATTCAAATGGAATGAGAATGCATAGAAATTTATAGTCAAAATGAGCTTGTCTATTTATATAAAATATAAGAATAAATACGAATTCAGCGGAACACCCCCCCCCCGCGTTAGTTTGTATAGAATTGGAATACATAAAAAGTAATTATTTCAAATGGGCCCAATTTATACTATGCAATTGGAATGGATAGAATTAATTGTCAAATAAAGCCTTGAAATTGATTACATGTGTAGATGAAATTATCTAAATTTATTCTTAATATGGCTATAAAACTGATTTCATACACTTACATAAACGCACATGTCATGGGCCCTACTCCTGAGCCCCACTAATCATGGCTGAGGTGGAGATAGAAAGATCGAGATGGGATAGACCCACATATCAAATTTTAAGTGCATTCAATCCCAAATTTAATGATTTTAGAATGCTATACTTTTTAATATTTCAATCCAATGATCAAGTACCATTTGGATCAATCGTAAACCCCATGGGATCAGTGACACGCAAGGGGTAGTAGTGGGTGATAGGGTCGGATTGATAATATTGGGAGCCAGGTGGGCCCCACAGGTTTTCTCACATGTGCAAGCCATCTGCATAGGAGCAACGGTCATATGTCATATGCTTAAATGCATAATAAATAAAAGGACACATGATTTGTGTGAGTGTGAATTGGAAGGGTATATTTGTGTGGCATACTATTCATGCCCTAGTTCTAATTTTTCATGTTATCCATTATTTTGTTGTTTAGTGTGAAATATTTTTCTTATGGTAAACTTTTTTTTTTAACTTCATGAAAAAGATTTTCTTTTCGAAGAGTAAGAATGTAACTTTTTTTTTCTCCACTGAAAATAAAAATCATAAGAGCACAGAATCTTCTCATTGCACGCCGAACTCTTGAATTCTGGATTGTAACCGTATTAAGAGGGTTGATAAGCCTCCTCTCTACATACCCATGAAAATCTTTTAAATTGCTTAAAATAAATGTGTAGTGAGTTTCACTTGAAATAAGAACTAGACTCACCATCAATTTTATCACTTAAACATATATATATATGTATATGAATAAATATTATGAAAAACTCAATTTTTTTTATATTAATTGGAAGGTGGGGCCCGACTCCTATTGTATTGAGATTTTGTGAGGACTCATACAAGGTGGGGATATTTATTTTTGCTTCTTTGTATGGATACATGAGAATTCATAGTTAAAATTTATGAAGAATTATTAAAGAAATAAGAGGTGAATGATAACTTTTTTAAGATTTGAATCTTTAGAGCGCATTTGAGCAACAACAAAAACTTGGAAAAATAGAAGATTAAGGACCCAGTTTTCTACACATATTTTTTCTTGTGGTTTGGTGCAACACTGTTCAATGAAAAACTAGTTTTTCATATAAATAAAAAACTTTCCAATGAGAGAGAAAACCTATTTTTCCTTGGTGCGTTGAACAGAGAAACCCTTTAGGGCCCGTTTGATAATTTTACTAATAAAGTTAAGTCAAGTTAAGTCAAGTTAAACATCCCATCAAATACACATTTTACAAAAATTCCCTCCATCTTTTCAAAAAAAAGTCAAAAAGCAACCACATTTACTCACTAAAAGACAAAAAATCTTCCTTTCCCCATACAAAAAGTCAAAAATATTCCTTTCCAAACAACTAAAAACAAAATACCATCATAACTCACTTATATTTTATTCATTCTTTTCATTTCACTTCACTCCACTTTATTTTAAAAGTAAATTACCAAACGGGCCCTTAAGGGCACGTTTGGCAAAGGTCACTGCCAAGGAATCCTCGCCACTTTCATGCTTTTGTGGACTTTTCATGTTTGGTTGGGAGAGGATTTTGAGAGGAATGACTAGTAAAATCCTCTAATGCATTTATTTCTCATGTCAGACCCACCCACCCCCTCCCCCATCAAATGCAAGGAATCCACTAATGAAGTGAAAGGCGGAGCTACAGTGGGCGCAGAGTGTTCTTGGACGGTAATGTTGTTTTACCATATTTTGCCTCAGAAATATACCTTTTGGGTCACACAATCAAGATCCAAACCGTTAATAATGTTTAAATAATAAAAACCGGCTATATCCCCAAATTTCAGTTGTTCATTCTTTTTAGATCTTGAGGTATTTGAAAAAACGTCTGAATCGTTGGATGCATTTTCTGAGATTCTGTCGGCCAAAAAAGGAGAGTAAATCCAGTCCGTTCTTTTTTATTTTCTGGTTCCTATGGGCCCCAAGATCATGATCTGAACCAGTAGTTATTTCTGGAAGGTCAAACATAACTATTTGACCAAATTTCAATCGTTGATCCTCACCATATCTTAAGATATTTGCAAAAAAGTTCAGATACTAAAATATTAATTATTAATTCCTGTGGGCCCCCTTTGCATGATCTAAACAATTCAGATTCTCTAGATGACCCCAAGCAACTTTGAGGCGAAAATAATTTTTTATAAAAATGTTTATAATCATGGGATCTTACATTCTACAAATTGTAGGAATCCTCCTTCCATCAAAACATGCAACTCTCAATGGGAATCCTACTTGATGATTGTGGCATTCTTTGGAGATGGAGAAAATCCTCCAAATAGAGGATTCTTCTACGTTTACTGAACATGCCCAGAGAGAGATGGACGAATATTCATTTCACATCTTTCCCTTGTTCAAATTTCACTAAATAGGGCCCGTTTGGTAATTTACTTTTAAAATAAAGTGGAGTGAAGTGAAATGAAAATAATGAATAAAATATAAGTGAGTTATGATGGTATTTTATTTTTAGTTGTTTGGGATGGAATATTTTTGACTTTTTGTATTGGGAAATGAAGTTTTTTTGTCTTTTAGTGAGTAAATGTAGTTGCTTTTTAACTTTTTTTGGAAAAGATGGAGGGAATTTTGGTAAAAAGTGCTTTTGATGGGATGTTTAACTTGACTTAATTTTACTTGACTATATTAGTAAAATTATCAAACAGGCCCTAAAGATGGGCCCCAGCTAAATGATAATTTATGAAATTATTTAAAGATGGAGCCTTGCGAAATATTTCACGAGTACGCAAACGGCTCGAACTCTTCTATTAAAAGTTTGAATTAGTCGATCACAGATGTCTTCTTTTACATGGGCCCCAGCTAAATGATAATCTAACAAGAGATGAGTCATTATCAAATCATCATAGACAAAACATGTGAGCTTTTTGCAATGTTTTATGCATAAGCATTTATGATAATTAGTATAAATTAATAAATTTGTACACGCAAGAAAAATATTGCATATTACGTAATTTATTAGTCTAGATATCAAATGTAAAAGGTCAAATATTTAAAGAAAAAATATATTCTAGCTTTCATTTTTGAATTGCTCCCTTCAAACCTCATTCATAATAATTTTAAAACAAACAATAATTATTTAAATTCAGATCTAGTGCCTGCAAATGGTTTAGAATGCAAACAACTTATTAAAATGAAGTAACTTGGCTGGTCTCCCTCATACTCGACTCAGTTCATCAAAATGAGATGAATCAAGTAGGCTATTATTTCTGTGTGTGGGCTATCATTTCACTCGCTTCGTCTTCCCACTTGCGCGGCTCTCCTTCTCTGTGTGTGGGGTCTCTCGGGTCTCAAAAAAACTCTTTATATTTTGTCCTCTATTTCCATTTTTTAACCAAACATCATTATCGATCTTTGTTACTCTGGGTGTAGCCATGCGGCTCTATGGTGATGATGGCAGTGTTCTGATATGCCCATCTAGCTATTAGTTGAACATATGTTTTACACTAATTTGTTACTTTTTTGTAATGTGTAGAACCTATATTTGAAAGGTCTTCTAGTCATTTCTTTTTCTTTAAAATAGGGGATTTCTATAACTAGAAAATGATGGATCCCTCACCCATCTGAAAGTTTGCAACCTGTATTTTCTTATTCATATGCAATTATTTAATTTTTATTTTAAATTTTGTTCGTTTACTGATATATCTTTATCTTTCCCTGTATTCTTTGTTTGTGTTTTCTATTATTAGCTTTGTAAAACCATGCTTTTTCTTAGATTTTTAGTTGTCTATTTTTATTTTTATTTTTACATTAGGAACTTAAACTCATACACTCTAACTTTGTTCTGTTAAGGTACAACTTGGGGACGATTTTCAGTTATATATTGACCCTTTCATCCTTGTCTCTCTTTATTTCTTTCTTCTCTTTTTTTCTTCTTTTGGTTCTCAGCTGCAGTAAGATTTTGAAATACTCTATAAAAGAATAATTTCTCCTCACTTTACCCTCGTTTTATAACATTTTTGTTTCATGTTTAAAATATATACAGGTTTTTACTGAAAAAATTATGAAATTTGACCATTTCTCGCGAAAAGTCTCCACAAATTATGCATCATAAAATCAGTCCTCCCGTCGCGGATTTTATCCTATTTTCTTGGTTTTTTTTTAGATACGAGAGCGTCGCTCAAAAAAATCTAGGCGATTCTATCGTTGAACTTCACAAACAATATTCGCTATCCTTGCTCTGCCATGGCGATCTAAGTCATCAAGTTTGGCTTAGGGTTGCGTGATCGAGGGAGATTCAAGCCTCAAATCTCAGATGGCACTGATTGGTTTGAATCGGCATTGGATCGGAGTGGTGCAGATCAGGAGGTGGAAAAGACAAGGGCCAATGACGGTTGGGACCATAAACTCCCTGTTGGGGTTGGGATCGGTTTCTCTCTTGTCGATGGTGCAATTAAGACAAAACGTTATTTCGTCGTTTTATGCCGGTGGCTATTGCATGATAGAGTCAAGGGGTTCGGTTTGTTTCTGGGAACAGAAATGTACCGACATCATCAGCAACGCGACTTCCAGGATTCAGCCCAGATTCGGAGTGATATCGATGTCCCAACAATATGAGAGCCAGCTCTTTGTCTTTTCCCTCCCCAAACTTCAAGATACATTTACTTCAAACGCAAAAGAGATTAATGGGATGTGCCTTTGAAGATACATGCCCACCGCACCTGAAACATGTATTTCCAAAGAAAGGGTTTGCATATGGAGAGATGGCCATGACGAGTGACACCAACGTCGCTTCTCTCAAACTTGTTAAAAAAAAAAAATGAAATAAGGCCTGACGGATCTGTTTATGCTGCACAATTTTCGGGAATCCTTTGATAGAAATGACCACATTTCGGATTTTTTCTTGTAAAATCCTCAAATATATATTAAAAAATGCCATCTTAACTATAGTCTAAACAAAAAGCTGTAACTCTCTTAACAATAGTCTAAAACTGAAATGAGTATTTACTTTGCCACTGACTTTGTTTTTTACTGCTCTTGCCTTTTTGTGTTTCTACATGAGGTTCTTGGCTAATACTAAATGGGAGTTTGTTGCTTATGATAAATGGGAATTCAATGCGTAGAAATTCATGCCCAAATGAGCTCCTCCAAAAATGTTATTAAAGAGTAGGACAAAGGATATGAGGTTAGAGGTGAAGGATATAATGCAAGCGATGTAGATGGGACTTTGGCTTTTATAGGATTTGAATTACTATGGTAAGGGCAGGATATTCATTTCCCATTTCTCTCTTAATTCAATTTCCATTAAAGGGGAGGCTATTTGACGGTCATTTTTGGATAATCACTTTTGAATCTTTACTTTCAACCAATTATAGAAATACAAAGTCTTGAATTCCTAAAAGTTTAATTACATGAAACAAACAGGTCCTAAGGCAATCATGAGGTTTGTTCAAGTCTATAAAATAATGCAGCATCCTTTGTACATCCCTTTGCAAAGGGTAACCTTCACTTGGCATGAACTTCAACAGAATCCGCAGGATTTGATAATGCGAGCAACATTTTGTCTTGCCTAAATATCTTCTTCAATCATTTAGCTCTCTTTGCATGTGTTGCACATAGATTATGGACGGAGAATTCACCAAACTAAACCATGCATATTTGCATTAGTTAGACCAGAGTTTCGCCAGACCCATGTGAGGTTGTATCATTTGATGGATTGTTAATGCAAGTTTAATTTGAACATGCAAGCAATGAATTACCAATTATATATTGTGTGGAGTATTTAACTATGTTCTTTCAAACAGAGAAAAGAGAAGTAGTGAAGTGATTAGTATAATACTTTGCATTCTTTAACATGAAAAGATATTAACAATTCCTAACTAATGATATAAGCAAATCATGCATTTAGCCAAGTGATTCTTGAAATATTCTTGGCTTCCAACAAAGTGAGTAATATAGGTAAAAGAAAGTGAAAAAAAAAAGTAAAGAGAGCAAAATTTCCTGTCCCTTCTTAAGATTTGGAAGAGCTCATATGAATTGCCACTAAAGATGCATATACACCTTCATTTATCTTCATCAACATTTCATGGCGTCCTTTCTCAGCAATCACTCCATTCTTCACCACTGCAATTGCATCAGCTCCCTTGATAGTGGAGAGGCGATGGGCGACAACAATTGTTGACCGGTTTACCATCACCCTATCTAATGCTTCCTGAACCACATGCTCTGATTCTGCATCCAACGCACTTGTAGCCTCATCAAGCAGAAGAATTTTTGGTTGTTTGATGATTGCTCTTGCAATGGCTATCCGTTGTTTCTGCCCACCTGACAATTGCACCCCTCTCTCACCTACACATGTATCGTATCCTTGCGGAAGCCCCGATATAAAACGATGAGCATTGGCTGCTTCTGCAGCTGCAACTATCTCATCTTCAGATGCCTCCCCTTTCTTCCCATAAGCTATGTTAGCACGGATAGTGTCATTGAACAAAATGGGTTCTTGGCTAACTAGTCCCATCTGTTGTCTCAGCCATTGTAGCTTAAGCTTTTGAATCTCTGCTCCGTCTAGTAATATCTTACCAGAGTCTGGATCGTAGAACCTCTCTAGCAATGCAATCACAGTTGATTTCCCGCTGCCGCTTTCTCCAACAAGAGCAACAGTCTGCAAAAAAAAAAAAAAAAATCTCAGCTCCATGCTAGTAACAGAGAACTAGGATTGGTTTATACATTAGGTTGAAATTTTGAAATCAAGTGAACCATCTCAACTGGATGTCGCCGACATGAGTTAGGCTCTTGGCGGGCTAAAGTCAAGTTGATCCAATGGGTTTAAGAACTATAGTTTAAATTGGCAAACAATTAACATTATTAATAGTAACTTGGTTGGACCAATAGATAGATGGTATCAATTCTCAAATAGGTTTCTTTGCTCTATATTATACCGTAGAGAGTCCTAAGAAAGAAACAAGAACAACTGTACCTTGCCAGAATGAATGTTCAAGCATAAGTCTGTGAAGATCTGTACATCAGGACGAGTGGGATACTTGAAACTGACATGTTGGAATTCAATGTCGCCCTTCACACTTGCTAATGTTATTCCCTCATCATTACTAGGATCAATCTTTGATTTCCTATCAAGAATTGCAAAGATAGATTTAGTTGAATCCTTAGCTTTGGTGACATCTGGAGCCAGAGCACTGGACTGCGAAACTCCAAGGGCTGCCATAGTCAAGGCAAAGAAAACCTGTAGAGGATCATACAGAAAACAAGTAGGCATGGTCAAGTAAGAACAAGAAGAAAAATACAGAAGTATGAAAATTGATGAATTTATTTCTTACTTTGAATACTTCGGAAAACTTTGCCTTCCCATCTTCCATGAAACGAGCTCCCACATAGAAAATGAGGGCATAGGTGCAGAATAGCACAAGGTTTGAGAATCCAAAACCTACTCCACTGATGATTCCTTGCCGGACTCCATGTTTTGCTGGCACCGCACATTTTTTATTATAGAGATCCATCACTCTCTGTTCTGCACAAAATGATGCTACTGTCCGGATACTACTTACAGCATCATTAGCTACTTGACTGGCTTCTTCATACATAACCTGCAACCAACCTTATATTTTTAGTTTTCAACATATCTCTATTTGATATTTTGAAATCCCAAGTCCTTGTAAATGCCTACATTAAATTGTGAAGTAGGTAGTGGTCTACACCTAGTTTTAGGGCTGAACCCAACTGTTCAAGATTACTAGTGCTCACATTTACAAAGGCAAGAAAGCATTATCAGACATTAATGTACGCACTGACCTTTGCATCTGCACTGAACCCTTGTAGAAACTTAATCTGAGCATATCCTTGCAGACCCACCAAAGGTAGAACTGCCAGAACTATTAGTGCTAGCCGCCAGTTCCCTACGAAGGCTATCACCACCCCTGCAACAACTGTTGACATATTTTGAACCACTAGTGCCAAGGCATCCCCTACAAGACTTCGAACGGTTGCAGCGTCGGCTGATAACCTTGCTCCAATTGCCCCACTGAGATGGAACAAGAAGATTTTGATAGTTAGTGAGGTTAAGAGATTGATAAAAGCTGGTTTCAAGTGTATGTATCACAAACCTTGAATTACTTGGCTCATCGAACCAACTGATCTCTTGGTGCACCACCCTTTCAAAGGACAATGAGCGGATGCGTTGGATGAGCTTTCCACCAGCAACTCCAAAAAAATATTGTTGTAGTGCTAATGAGCATTGAGCAATGACTCCTAGACTGACAAACATCAAAGCCCAGAACCTAGCATCCTTCTTTAGTTCATGTGGGGGTTCAAAAAAGATTTTGATAGCACTTGAAAGCAACAATCCAAATACGGGAAAAATTGTTCCATGTACGATTGCAGCAATGGTTCCTAACAATAGCACTGGCAGCTCTGGCCTGTTCAAGTAAGCTAACCGCCGGAGTGGGACCGCTTTTTGTTGAGTTTTCTCATGCCTTTCATCACTATCTTTACCTTCCGCTCCTGCTACGCCACCCTCCTGTATGATTATGGGACCGGGCAAACCGAATGAAACTGAGAAAGAGTGCCTATTACTTCCCCTATCTGAAGAATCTCTGCTTATAGACCTCTTCAAAGAGAACCTCTGGCTTCCTGATCTACCTGCTGCCTTACTGTTATAGAAGCTTGAATCCACATTATCTGGGTCCACAGTGGAGGCTTCTTCATCTTGATTATTTGCCTCTTGCAAACGTATGAGCTGAGAGTAAGGCCCTTCAGGATCCTTTACCAACTCTGCATGAGAACCTGATGAAGGAAACAAATATCATAAACCTTCAAAATTTGGATCAAACAGTTTATTAATACTCGCCGAATTGAATTTGAATTTTTAATGTTTTCCAGAATTTTGGATATTCTAGTCTCACCAGAAGTTTCAAAAGTAGGAAAGTAAAGTTAGTTGATATATTTCAGGTTTCACTCTCCCATTAGTTAGGTGGACCCAAACAATGATTTTTGAACTTTCTAGAAAAAAAATCCAATAATTCAGTTCTTGGGATGTCAAAGAGAACCAAGAACTACTTACAGTTAGTTATCTGGAATTTGAAAAGTTTTGATTGCACTCAATTTGACTGTAATTGTTTTTATTCATCCAAATAAAAGAGAATTCATAATTTTCTGGTAGTTCTAAAGAAAATGAAGAGTACACATTGAAATTACCTTGCTCAACAATTTTTCCTCGATGCACCACAGCAATTGTGTCAGCATTTCTCACCGTGCTCAAGCGATGAGCAACTACTACAGTCGTTCTGTTTAACATGATCCTCACTAGTGCTTCTTGAACTATTCGCTCGGACTCGGCATCCAAGGCACTTGTAGCTTCATCAAGGAGCAAGATCTTGGGGTTCTTCAAAATTGCCCTTGCAATTGCAATCCTCTGTTTTTGTCCACCAGACAGTTGGGTTCCATGCTCACCAACCATCGTATCAAGCCCCTGTGTAACACATTCCACCCCATCAAATAAGTCAATGAAAACCAATAACTACCTCTATGCAAGAGAATCAAGAAAGTCGAAATACCTGTGGCATCTTGTCTATGAACTTTGCAGCATTAGCAAGTTCAGTTGCCGTCTTGATTTCTTCAAGAGTTGCGCCTGTTTTACCATATGCTATATTTTCTTTAATGGTAGTTGCAAATAAGACAGGCTCTTGACTGACCAGCCCGATTTTCTCCCTTATCCACCCAAGCCTCAATTTCTTCAAGTCAATACCATCTATGAGGACTTCACCTGCTTGGGGATCGTAGAATCGTTCAATCAAGCTGATCACTGTAGATTTTCCACTGCCACTCTCTCCAACAATGGCAGCAGTTGCACCACTCGAAACGTGCAATGAGAACCCAGAAAATATTTCAACGTCAGGCCTCGCTGGGTAACTGAAGTAAACATCTCTTAGTTCAATGTCACCTTTCATGTCTTCCAATTCAATTCCGCTCTCGTCATAAGCATCAATTTCTGGTTTACGGTTGATAGTATCAAACATCTTGTATGCAGCAGCTCTCCCTAATGCAAAGGCACTCACAGATGGGGAGGTTTGGCCTAGAGACCTGTTCAATGCAAGATTTCAAGTGGCCAAGCAGAGGTCAGTAAAAAAAGAGCCTACAATGGCTTTCCCATGGAAAAATGAAAAATGAGAAGGGTAAAAATGATGCAAGTATCAACCGACCAATTCTGACTTACATTCCACCAGTCATGATTGCTAACATGATGTTAATCACTACTCCTCCACTGTAACCTTTCTGAATTATCAACCTGGAGCCATACCACACAGCTAATCCATAAGCGGAAAACAGGATTAACAGAACGGTACCAACGCCTATGCCAAGAGCCAGCCCTTGTTGGATAGTGGATCTATATGCAGTTTTCAGGGACTTGTTATATTCTGTAATCGCTTGCTTCTCGCCAGTGAAGGATACGACCTTAATATGTGCAAAAAACTTTATCAGTATAACTCAAGTATGTCAAGGAGAACATAAGAAATTTGAACAAGCTATTAAGATCTTTTATTTGACAAAGGGAATGTGCTTACTGTTCGAATAGAACCAATTGTTTGTTCTACAATGGTTCCTGCATCACCATATGCTGTCTGTCCACGGCTTGACACTTTTGATATGACTATTGAAATGATTGCTCCGGCTACAACTATAGGAGGTATGCATGACAGCATTACAAGTGAGAGAAGCCATCCCTTGATAAATGCAATCACAAACCCGCCAATGAAAGTTGAAAGAAGCTGAATGAACTTCCCAACCTGAATAGAAATGAAGAAATCTTATAAGCCTTTGGCTGAACACATGTGCTGTCTTTCATAAAACAACAGTCCACTTCTCCATAAACTGGTAAGAAGAATGCCAAGCATTTCTTTCTATATACCCTCCATCATTAAATCTACAAGAATACTGTAAATATATGTTGAGAGCATAGTTTATACATTGTTGTCATGTCACTAGTAAGTGAATTTAGGGGCATGAAACGTCGAGGCTACGATATTTATTTATTTATTATTTAACACTGAGACTTGTGGATTGGATTTTATGAAGTGAACAAAGCCCCTTCATCATTTACCACAACCAAATAAGTCTGATGCAAGACCCTGGTCAAGAGCAGGGTTAAATGCATTGATCCATTGGACAAATGAAAGAATGCTAAAAATGCCTCATATCTCCGGATGGTTGAGCTTAGAAATTTCAATTTAGAAAACATGTTTTTGTGCTTATGTTTCCAGAAAATCTGATTACATCATCTTCATTTTTAGCTAAACCAACATAAGAAAGTTGGGCCCTGCCAAACCAATGGAACTAGGAAAGGACAAGCATTCAAGTAATAGTAGGCTTCTTCTACCAAAAAAAAGAAAGGAAAAAAAAGGGATAGTAGGCTTTCTCTGGAAGTTCTTGCTAGCATAGCAATCAGACCTTGTGTGACTGTCTTTCAATAACTTTCTTAGTCTCTTTTCGATTTTGGAAGTACAGAATAACTAGAAATTGTTTCTCTTTCAGCTTTATAATTGTTTATATGAATAATACAAGCTCAAAGGGCCTGTTTGTTTGCAATATAATTCATAGGAATTGAATACATAGGAAATCATGGTCAAATGAGCTCCAACAAAAAAACATTAAAGAGGTGAAGTGTGAATGATGAAGTGAAGGGTGAAGGATATAATCTGGAGATGTAGATGGGACCTTAACTTTTCTAGGATCTCAAGTACTAGGATGATGGCTGGGTATTCATTTCCCATTCTCCCATAATTCACTTTCCATTAAAGGGAGGTTATTTGATGGTCGTTTTTCACTCTTCACGTTGGATCTTCAATTTATCTACTTAGGACATAATTTTTTATGTATTCAATTATTGTATATTCTATGCAAATAAACTGGCCCTTAGAAATAGCTCGATAACTTGAAAACAAGCATTATTTGTAGCTGCGTGTATTTAAGATTTTCACAAAGAAGTATTATCTCCGAACTAAAGCCCATAGCAGATGAACATCTCACCTTCTCCCCCATGGCATCTTGAATGAGTATTGTATCCCCGGACATCCTTCCCACAACTTCTCCAGTTGCTGTCTCCATGTCAAAGAATCCGATATCTTGCCTCAGTATGGTTTTCAAGTAGAGACCCCGAATTCGTGCTGCCTGCCTTTCGCCTGTCACCATCCAGCTCGACACCTCTGTACCAGTAAACAGTCATGCTTAGATAAGTCAGTGGCAATGTTTGCCAGCATGAACATATTTGCATCCATAGCCTCCATTGATTGACAATGGATTGCCTTCTTTTCCTTAAAGCAATCCCAACCATTCAAACAATGAACTTCAAAGTAGACAATTGGCTGTTCAACGTTTAACTGTTCATTGATCAAATGATTTTGTATCAAGGAATCAACTGCCAACACCTTTGAAAGCTGAAAAACCTGACTCGGAGGTTCACAGATCCGAGTTAGTTTTAGGACTTGGTGGAGTCCTAGTTGAGTCATAACTTAACTCGGCATGTGATCAAGTGACCACAATGTGGGGGTCTACCTCATTGCATCCCAATTCAGTCGTATAGGGGGCATTGGAGCATCATGAACTAGAAATGAGTGGCCCTGATTAATTGTGTGACTCTAACCATGTGAATATGTGATTGGGGGGCCTGAAAGACATGGTTAGAAAGTTCATTCCTCCATTTTTCTAGCCCTTGAATACATGATGAGAGCCATCCAATTGGGGTGAAATGTCTCCCATCCTAGTAGACATTGCACCTCAGTGTCTCACTTAAAACCACCTTCCAAACTTTATTGGAAAAGTTAATTGAACCCATGTGAGCTGAGGCCTGAGCTAGTAATACCCTGGAAGAGTCTTGAGTTAAATCATAAGCAGATCACCTTCTAACTCAGTTCATAGAATTGAGTTTAAAAGAATGCAACTTGGAAATTTTTTATACATATGCACCAATTTAAGCACCCAAATATATTGAGGATCAGAAATGCTCATATCTTAGATCCTTTCCCAATCCAGAGTCCAGACCATTATTAATTAGTAGGCACCCACCAGGGTGGGACCTGTTTAGCTGTTGGCACTGGTCATTGGTGCATATGGCCCTTGGGTTAGTTGAACAAAGGAAGAACCTGATGCACATCTCTCAGATTAGTGTTTACAGGTCCAAAGAGACAAATGCACTCAAATTGCAAAAGAATCTTTAGAAACAATTAGAAAAAGACATCAGCACTTACGTAAGAATGATGCGACTCCCGAACCTATGGCCAAATAAACGAATTTGATAGCCACCTGGAAGGAACATAAAAAAAAAAACCAAAGTATTCAATTTTCAATTCCCACACGTTCATATGCGCCCACCTAATGTCCTTGTGAATTTCCCAGAAGAGGAGTTGAGAGTACTTGTAACACGTTACCCATTTGTAGAACAAGAATCCTTGGGGTTGTGACAACCAATGGAAAATCACTATCCTTGTGAATTGGTGCTGGGACAAATCTCAGATTAATTAATGAAAATAAGGTAAACAATAGGATTGTTCACTTGTTCAACACATGACTTAAAAGATATGATCAATCTTACACAACCCAAATTCAATTAGATTAAAATTAAGCCAACTGAGGCACTGTGGTTTTGAGCAGCATAGATTTTAGAGGTGGGCCACACTGATGTTTATGTGGTGGATCCTCGTTCAAAGGTCATTTCTTTTGTGGGACAAGGGTAGAATGAAAGGACAGTCCTGGGAGGACATTTCTTTGGGAGACAGACGTACCTTAGGAGCATTGTCTATAAATAGTGATCAAAGTCCACCCGGTTACACAACGTGAATCTAACTCTAACCACTTTGTGGGGCTCACTTGAACCATCCATGAGACTGGTAGGTGGTTGGGGTTAAAGGAGTTTAGTGCAGATTGCCCATGGATAATAAAAAAAAATTATCTCATTTGATTATCTTAACTCTGCAGCTAACACAATTAGGCCGCCAACTGTTCATTTTCATGCTCTTAATTCAATGGTCACGATCGACAGATTAACACTTATTTCATCTGCTGAACTACAGTAGGGCTCAATAATTGATATGCAAACCTTTCAAAATAATGGTCCTCCAATTATTAGGGGGCATCCTCAAATGTCACATCAATTAGAGTTTGTCCCACCCTTGAATTAATTGTCTCAAGAAAAACGCAATGATGAATATTCCCTAGATCATCTTGATCATATTTTCTTATTAACAATCAATCCAACAGTTGAACAAATTCGAATTGATCTATTTGATTTTCAATATACACACTCCATTGTGGAGTTTAACTACTACAACTCTTAAGATTTTTCTAGGTTAAAGTCATAGATGATGGAGATTCAATCCCAAATCAGGTCCGACGTGCAAGTCAAGTCCAACCTCCAACCCATTTTTCCATGGTCAGGTTTTATACACTGGCATAGCCAACTTGCACCGACATGTTGGGCCACCCATAACCTGCCTGAATCTCACACAAGTGCACTGTGTTCCCACGTACGTTCTAAAAACCAACCTCCTTCTCCTAGCATTTCCCACATCAGAACATCGATTCCAAGATCAAACACAAGTTTTCCAGAACAACAACATACCTTAGTCACCTCATGCACAACGTTGTTTGTATTAGATTCACCAAATGAGTTGATCATCTGACCAAAGATCAATGTCATCAGCGGCAAAGAGAGCCCACTTCCAATTGCAGCAACTGTCCCCACGCTCATAAAAACAACATCCAAAGCATCTGCAAATGAGAACAGCTTGTAGAATGGAACCTTCTCATCACCCTCATCACCACCACCCTTTGAATGATCCGCTTCTTCTTTCCCCATGTCTCACCAAAACCTCTCCTTCTCCCTTTCTTCTTCTTCTCCTTCTCCTCTATCTCCTCCTCCTTTCCAATATTCAAAACATGCAACAAAAGCACATAAAATGATTAGAAAAGGACATATTAGAAGAATCCAAATGAAAATCAAGAAAAACAAAGGAGGCCCATGAAAGGATTGAATAAAATAATCATAAAGAAGATGGTTCCAAACGATCCATGGAGTAAGGTAATCTCACCTGCTACAATTTGAGGGAAACGACAAGAACTAAGCTCAGCCTCTTTGTGGTTGTCGATGGGAGAAGCAGCAAAAGTTATAAGGAAGAGAAATGTAAAGAGAGGCGGAAGCTCTTCTTAGTGTCTTTTCTTGTGGTTGGTTTAAAGGCAAACACATCAATGAATGAGCCTTCTTTTATGGATGGGTGAGATTGACAAGGTAAAACGGATTCCTTGGGTGGCAAGGAAAAAGGTTGCTATCATGGAGAAGTGAGAGGAAGGTTGCAATGAGAACATAAATGGTCGACATACGATGGATGCGTCTCCAATCTGACCTCACGTTACGAATAGTATAGTTTAAATGCAGCAAACTCGTTTTTGTTACCTTTAAACTCGCTCGAGTTGGTTGTTGTCCCCGCTACGTAACAGTTTCGGGTATGATCCATTTCTAATTTAGACTAATCCAGTCTGAATGTTTAGGTGAAGAGTGGATTACAGCTTCGGTTTAAAAATTACCTCTGCATTCTGTTTCGTTAGTTTATTTACAGCAGGCAGGATGGGTGGAGCTTTCGGAGAGGCCACTCACTCTCAAGGATGGAACATCAGGCATGTGGGGCCCACTCGGTCTACCCTAAATCTATAACCAACTTTAACCCATTACATGACTTTACCTCTTCCCAAGTCAAGGGGTATACGGTTTCCGAAGTTGTAAGTTCGAAACTGCACTACCACACTGAGGTTACTGGAGAGTTTATCTGGCTTTCCTCCCAAGTGGGATTAATTCAACCCAAAGGGTTGGAAACCTCCGATAGCCAAAAAAAAAAAAAAAAAAACCTCACCTCTTTCCATGAATGTTATCACCTCCATTCAGATATTCTCAAATTTCACTTTAACAGAGATGAGTCCCACCATTAGATTGTACGCATGACTAATACCAGGATTAAAGCCTATGATTAGTAACACATTATGGGTCCTGCTCATATTGAAGTGAAAATTGATGTTATCTCACTAGAGAGGATGACATTTAAGATGAACGATCCAAATTATCATTATGGAGAAATGATAGGGATTTGGACGATCACTCAGATTTAATTTTCATTTGATCCAACTTTACATTTTTGAAAAAGATTCTAATAACTTTGATGTCCTTGAAATAAAGTTTTTTGGAGCCATAGGCAATTTTTTTTTTCTTTTTTTACACAAGTTAGGAAGAGATCTTTCAAACTACTTTTAATCACACAATTGTCATGCTTTCATGTGAGCGTCATGAGCCAAGCCGTTGCATTTTTTAATGGAGGACTACACTTCTTACCCAAAGAAACTTTTGGGGGGCTACAATTTGGGGTTTTGTTTTTTCTTTTCTCTTTTGGCATGAGATAAAATTTTAAGAATCCAAGAAGTATTTACTAGAAGTGATTAAAATAAAAAAAATATATACAAAATACATAAATGACCATAAAATCATTTCTTCTTTGATGAAAAATGAATACCAAACAGTTGGTAAATCAAATTCCAAGAGAGTTATTGTCTCATCAAGATCTCTACTTTATATCATTCATCCGTCTCCTTTGTAATTTTTTTTTTATTAAACCCGTTTTACCTTGAAAACAATCAGGTTATTAAAGATTTCGGATTTCCCCGGTCAAAAGGCATTTTAGAGCCATATATGGGTTTGGTATTTCCACCACTACCTCTTGTGGGTTGGTGGGTTGACCATGCCCTTCTGGAAACTTGGTTTTCCCCCATGCACTTTCGTACACTGTGAAAAGGAATCGCACAAAGTACAAAACGAACAAGTTTCTAATCCACCAAAAATGCGTTCCGGGAAAGATTGTGGAGGGAGCGTGACGTGGGCCATTTCTTCTCTTCAGCTGCTTATTAAATACATGTCTCATTGAATGATAGAATTTTGGGCACGTGTTTCTTTTCGCTGTTGAATCTAGGGGTTAGCTAAGTTTGGTGGGAATCCCATTTGTCACCTTGGCTGTCCCATAAATTCTTTTTTTTTTAAAGTTATTCTATAATTGATTTTTAGATATGTTACTTTTTTCACTTGTGCATTTGTACATGTATATCTTTTTTTTTTTTTGGGTTTTCATTCTCACTTGTGTGGGCTCTCTTGAGTTCTAACTAAGGTAAAAATAAAAAAAGAAAAGCCTTAGGCATACGGGAAATCATGAGGACATGCCTGAGATGATTGTTGAAGCTCATTGATTGAACCTGCATCTGAATTGTGAAATTCAAACTGAAAACATCACCGTGCTTCATTTCCTACAAGAAAAGCTTTGATAGCTAAAGCACCATTGGAGTTGATTCATACATGACATATGTGGACCGATGAAGACACCTTCTGATGGCCAAAACATGGATTTTCTTCTTTTTGTTGATGATTTATCTCCGGGTGTATTTCATGATGATATTAGCTGTGGCAAGATCTTCACTTCAAATGGAATTATTCTGCCATCAAATGGATCATATGTAAAATACCAATTTTCTTTCTTTCTATTCTTTCTTTCTATTTTTATTTTAATCATGTATATTATACGTGATCAATCTAAAAGCGAAACTTAATTTAGGGCAAATTTTGGCTGAGTATACAGTAGAAGGTAGAAAAGTTGTTACTTTCAGCTGCTTGACTTTCAAAAAGTGCCCCACAAGGATAATAGATTTTCAGCTACTCAATGGGATAACTTTTTTTTTTTTTTTTATAGGCTAGGCTGGCCCTGTACAGGAGGCGCACTCCAAAAGCAATATGGACTATTGAGAGCCTATGGGGAAACCCTATGATTGAGTCATGTCTCTGTGTGCTTACCCACTGATAAATGCGTGACAACTGCGCGCTCCTTCTGGTGGGTCCCATCCTAAATTGATGGGTATATTTTTGTGAATCCCAACCGTTCAATCACTCGGGGTAATGCCTAAACTGGAAGTAGGAAACCCACTACTACTGGTGTGACATTTGAGACTGAATGGACCTCATGAAAAGAACACATCAATCCTCCAAATTTAAAGTGTTAATCAAGTGTTTTTTTAACTGTAATCAACCCAACATTGTATGTAATGCCAATGATGCTGATAGCTGGGTTATTGTTAATTTATGGGGTTAGAGGTTTACTGAATATATTTGGGCTATCAATGGGTATCCAATTATCGGAATATTTGAAGTCTCCGCCGTGAAAAAAAATAAAATGAAAGAGTACGGGATTTGTTTATGAATACAGGGAGAAATTCAAATTAGGAATTAGGTCTTTAGACATATTAGAGAACATTTTGGATCTGTATCCTTGTGCATTCTGCCCCAATAATCCAAATATATATTGCCCTTTGTGAGCTTAGCTTGCGTCATGCTGACATTAATTTTAGGGACAATTACCGTACGGACTGTTATAAAGTTGACAATAGCACCAGAACAGCCCAAAAATGTATATTTACCGCAGAGCTATTTGATTCGTAGGATATCGCAGCTTGCGATATCTTAGGGATGTAGGATATTCCACAATCACTTGAACAATTCGTGTATTTTTTTTTCTTTTACTGTGGGACCACCAAATCATCATTCAAATCGTTGAATTGCTGTATGAGTGTAAAAACTAATATTGCACCAAATTTGAACCGTTGTTCTATCACGGTTATTAAGAAACTTGCAAAAAGAAAATGAGCCTTATAATTTATTCTTATAATTTACAAAACAAACTTTTTTTACAAATTTCTCAATAATTGTGATAGATTAATGGTTCAAATTTGATGCAATATTAGTTCTTACACTCATACAGCTATCCAACGGTTTGGATGATGGTTTGGTAGTCTCACAATTAAGGAAAAAAAGAAAAAAAATGGATCGTTCAAGTATTCCTGCTTCTGATTGTGGAATATCCTACATCCCTATGATATCGCAGCCTGCGATATCCTATGGATCGAACAGCTCTGCAGTAAATATATATTTTTGGGCTGTTTTAGAGCTATTGTCAACTTTATGACCGTTTGTACGGTAATTGTCCCTTAATTATATGGGCCCAACTTGTAGATTTAACAGATCTAAACTTGAACCCTGTTGATCCCAGTTTTACTCAAATAATCGTCACTTCCTGTCTTAGATCCAAATATGGAGAGGATCTTTCTTTTATTTTTGAGAGTTGATATCAGATTCAGATTCTACACTATTCCATGTTTGATCTAATTATGAAGGACCCATCATATGAAAAGCTGTATTGAGAAACACCATGGAATTGATTCCAGGATCCCTACCAATCACATTATTGGCAATGGCATGCCTTGTTGCATATATCAAACTAATAAAATCTAATGGACCTAATTTTTTATATAGACAATTAATCTATAATCCTCCTTGGTAATTGATACCACCAAAAGACCCCACAAGCATGATAATATATATCCTAAGATGGGAGATACAGATTCATAGAAACATTGTACGACTGGTATGGAAGAAAATCAAAATCAGTAAAATAAGATTATAAAACCATGCTGAAAAGTCTAATGCTAAACAATTCCAAATCTTAGCCCAAAAAATGGCCCACGTATGAGGGAACAACAAAAACCGCAGGTGGGAAATACTCTTCTTCCATGAATTGACATCATTGACCAGACTTACTTAGGGGCCAAGGCACCACTTGAGACTCTGAATTTTCCGATACAATATTAGAATCTGGACTTTGGAGTAGCAAAAAGCATGAAGCTTGGAGGCTAAGCAGGCTCTGTTCCATGAAAAGATTTGTAGTGGTTGGACTAAGTACTTAATCAAGAATAAAATACATGTGAGATTTCTGCAAATCTTCTCTCTCGTCTCAAGAAAGAATTATATAAATCAGTGTATGCAAGGGAACTATGCTAGCTGGGGGTCTTAAACTAGAGTAATCTGATTACATTTTTAAAGAAGACAACGTACATTTTCTTAATGTGTAGTCCATTTCAGTAAGAAATCGCGTGTTTGGTTGGTATTTGACTTTCTGTTTCTTTCTTAGCTAAAGGTTGGTCTATGACTTACATGCTGTGCTCGGTTAGTCACAGAGTCGTCTGTGACTTTGATACAGCTCAACCTGGAATGACATTGGAGAGTGGAGCCACCAAAAACCATGTTACTTATGAATAAAACCCATCGTCGTGAATACTATCTAGTTTGAGAATCAATGTAACTTACCCTCAATTGGCCCAAGACCACGGCTTGCTTTCGGATATTGAGGGTTCAAAACTTTGGGGTCACAAGGAATTTATCTTGCCCTCCTTTAGCCCGTGCCCCGTAGGGACTAATCTGGTCCAAAGGGCTGGGATACCCTCTATTATAGAAACAAAAAGTAAACTACCTTGGACGAATAACAAGAATGAAGAGAAATGAATAGAGATCTAATAGAAGGAAGTCTAGTCCTTTTAACTGGCCTGTACCGATCTAATTCTTAACAAGTAAATCTCAACAATTGATCAAATCCTATTGTTCACAACCATCTTTTTGTCTTCGACAAGAGGCAGACCTCATCTATCTAAACCCTTCAATCCCACAATATTATAAGATATTTCATGGCGCAACTGCAATTGGAGTAGTATCTTATTTGGATGAAATTTAGTAATAAATCATGTGACTGGTTTTCAAAAAACTAATAAAAACATATCATTTGCAAATCATGTATTCCGCCAAATGGATGGAATTATCCTTAAAAAAATGGAAATTAACCTTTTATTCTATTTTTTATTTGAATGAGGTTTCAAAATTATTTTCTCCTTCCAAATTTCAACAAAATGGAGCATCACTTCCAAAGAAAGTGATGATCGATATACCATAAGGGGGCTCTTAACCCCAAAATCTCTTCTTATTTTACCATTTAATAGGTATTATCACTTGTCATTTTCTCCTCAGCCAGACATCCCCTTCGAGTCTTAATTCAAACTATAAAAACTACTGTAAACATATTTTACAATTCATTCTACATGGAATCCCCCGCAAGAATATATATGAGCAAGGGGTCGGAATTATAAAAACCCGCCATTTAAGTGTTCTCCCTTTTGCTTTAATCAAAGGCGTAAAATCTTTTTAACCTCAAAGATCCTGCAAGAATCAGTCGGACTCATTCATATATATATGACTGGAATTAATTCGATCAAGCTCACTAATCTACTTGGAGTTTCCTTAGACGCAGTAGTTTTACATAATCAAATGGAAGAAACAAAGGTAAAGATTCAATCTCCAGCTGTTGCTCAGCTATATTAAATTTAAATGATATATCACGAACCCAAACTAATTTATCGAAAAGTATTAAACGTCTTCATTTTTTTTTTTTTAAACCATTTAATAAGGTGGGTAAAGTGGACCCTACAGGCAAGTATTATTTTCATGCATACTCGTACTGTATTTTGATTTTTGAGAGGTCGACTATCAAAGTCTTTATCATAGAAGTCTGATAGAGTCATTCATTAACGTGGAAGAAAGTGAACCAAATATTTGAATTGAAGTAGGTATGGTTCACGATGGAGATACGTCCAAGGTATGAACTATCCTAATAGGAAAAATCCATTCCGCCCGACTTGGGGGACCGAATGCTGCCCAGTCAGGCCGAATAGCACGGCTGATCCTAATATATCTTTGCACAAACATTATCTCATCGCATGACCAGAGATATGGTCGTCTGTGTTTTTGTCGATGTCACTATTAAAGGCTTAGATGGTAGAGCGACTTCCAGGCATCTTGTTTGTTTTATTGATTCTATTATCTGTACAGGTGGAGTTAAGAGGTGAGGGGTTTGCCTCTTCAAAAGAGGGCAGAAGCGAGTGCGGTGTTTGTTGTTTTGAGCAAAGCAAATAATAGGCTTAAAAAGTGAGAGAAGCCTGATCGGAAGGCTGTTATTATTTGGATGCACAAGAAAACACAAGAAATCAATATTTTATAAAATATAATCTTTTAGTTTTTCAAGATGAAAATCTTTGTGCGTTTGGTAATTCAAGAAAAATTTGAAGAAAAGATTCTTTTCTTTCAAAAAGTTCAATATTCTCTCCTATAACTTTCACATGTAGAAAAGTTTCTACAAAATAAGAATCTTTCAAAATGACGATTACAAAGTGGTAGAGTAAAGTTAAGACTTTAGTTCACTAAATTCATTATGATGTATATGTTTACATATATGGTAAAGTAAAGTAAAAGTAAATATCAAAGGACGATAAAGGTGGGGTAAAGTACATGCTGAAGTAAAGTGGGAAGGAATGGTAAAGTAGTTTTTTTTTTTTAACTTTTTTTTATCACATTTTATCGTAGTTTTATATGGTAATTAAATAAAAAAGTGACTTGTTTACAGGTGTGGTAAAGTAAAATAAAGATTGATGTCATATTATCGTAAAAGGCGAGGTAAAGTAAGGTCAAATAAAGTATGTGGCAAAGCAAAGTGGGAGAGAGAGTGATAAATTAGTTATTCTTTTATTGACTTTACTTTACTATACTTTACCATGGTTTTATATGATAAAAGAAAAGTACGTAACTTATGGTGAAAATAAGAAAGTTAGATTTTACTTTACCACATTACTTTTTTATCCAGATATGATAAATTACATATAAATTAAAATATTTAATAAAAAATGTTCTTATAATGTAATTTACTTTAATCATAGCATCTTCCAAACAACTCAATTTAAAATCTGTAATATTTTTCAAAAATTGACAAACAGTAAAAATATTATATTATTATAATATTGTATTATTGTATTCTAAATCATTTTATTCTTGCAATATTTAAATCTATATATGTTTTATTCTATAGACTTCCAAACGGGCCCTTAATATCTTTAGGATCTTCTAAGATATTATCCTTAATATTATGATTAGTGTAGTTAGGATAATTGAGTGATAATCTTTCATTATTATGATTAGAATAGATTGATGTTTTGAGATGTTTCGCAGCTCCGTTAATTACTTTATTCTTGCGGAGCTGTTTCTTTTATTTTTCTAATATTATGCTTCTTTACACATAAAGAGAAAAAAAAAAAACTCTTAAACTCCACTTTCTTTGACATTACAGTTATCATCTGATTAATCAATTAGAGAAATGCATAGTTAACTCCGTAACATAAGGATGTTAATCATGAATTTTAAAGATGATCAACCTAACACTACAACCACTCTTATTGAAGGGGCATGTTTGTATATGCTTGTGAAAAATTAGTCCTGCAGAGTTTTTCCTCTTTCTTATGAGAAATCATTAAAATCTTTAACCCATTTTTGCACTTTTTCTCATAAAAAAATTAGCCCCACCATACCTGAATGGGGTATTCTAAATGCACCCAACCTACTTACTATTTAAACCCACTCTAAATGCCTATTAGAATATAGACTGCACATCAGTCTTTTCACTCCTCCACATTTCCACAGGCAAGATTGTGAAGTGGTCAACCGGGTCATTTCAAATCAATTAAGTGTTATAATAGTAGTCCTGCCACCTATAACGTAGGATTACCATCATCACACCGTTGAGTACTGATCCAACCTTGACTCACCACAATGTATATTTTAATTTCTCCCCATGGAAACACATTTGTACATTGAACCCTACCATGAGAAGTGAACTGGCAATCTGACCCTTATCAGGCAATTTTGTGTAAATGGATTTTTGGAGAATTTATTGTATTGTATAAAGAATTGTTAGGACATTTCAAATATTGGATTTTTAGCGAGAGATAACGTTTGGAAAGTCATGCAAAATGAGATAGTTTTAAATTAAATTCAAATATGTTGGAGATAAGTTAATAGGTTTTCCTTTCATTTTTCCTTTCCTATGAAATTTTGTTGTTTGTTGGTGTCATATCTCAAAACTATGACCTAATGGTTTGTTTCTTGGTGCCATATCTTGAATCCATGACCTAAATGGCCTGAACTATAGGTTTCAACCTTTTTTTTTTTTTTTTCCTTCAGTTCCATATCTCAAACCCATGTCCTAATGGTCTAATCCATAGGTTTCAACCATCTTGACGATGCAGAGGTTGGCTTTCTTTTGAAATTTTGATTTTGAGATGTTGCATTCTGTTACGATGATTTCAGTGCTGTGACATTATTCCAAGAATAGTAATATAAAGCAAGGAAATAATATTAAATAGATACAAGGATATTCTAAAATACTGCCAACTTTGTCACTATATATGCATGTAGGGATTATATTTTAAAATATTTCCAGTAGATACTGGTTATATACATCATGATACGTTTGGGGAAATAGTATATATAGGAGATTCTTCACCATTAGCATTGGAGAATGGTAGTTGATAATGATTTTGACTTTTTCAATTGAACATCATCCGGTCCACTGACTACTGGATGAAAATTTCAATTGCGACATCAAAATGACAATTTGACTACCCTTGAAAGGCACTAAATGACAAAAGAAAAAAAGAAAAGGTCTTAGATATTTAAAATAAATTTATTCAAATATCTTAATACATGTTACATTCCTAATCTTTCAACACAATGGTTTCAAAAGGAAACATAGAACGCGTATACTGCATGAACGCATTAATGCGCTCCGCATACGGGGTAGCCCATGCAGCTGCACAATCATGCCTGAAGTGAACCCATTGAGGCATAATGGGAGGCATCGGATAATCATCTGTCAATGCAACCTGGACATAGTGATTATTATTTACGAACCCGATAGCGATAGCAACATGTTGATACGACGGTGGTGGAGTAGATCGAAGTGGCAAATACGTAAAGCTCTGTGCAGGACTTAAAACGTGTAATATCACATTGAACTTCGAAGCAATTAAGAGGCCCATGTCTGGCATGGTCATCCAATGCTCAATCGGTGCTACTCTATCTAATGCAAAAAAGTTCAGTGAGTTGTAAACACGAGTCCATTGGTCACCACTACCAAATATTGCAACATACTGTGTTCTAAATGTGTGCAACTCTTCTATTAAATTATACCGGATAGTAGCCCATGCATCTTCGCGAAGACCAAGACAGACAGCTATCGCCCGAAATCCGCAATTTCCATCGGGTTTTACGTCTTGTACATGCATAGTGTAAGGATGCAGTATAGGTGGAAACTGGCGAACATAGGCATGTACAGAGTAGTTGTAAATAGAGGAGCAACTGTGTCTCGCTGGTTCCTGAAACTGGAAAATATCTGGCTGAACAAACTCAAATGTATCCGTATTAGCATCAGTTGATATGTCTTCCTTGTCATTCGAGTCGGGGCCTCCAAACGAATAACTGTTTCTGTTTGGTTCCCGAGAATGAAGGGAATCAGACTCAACGAACACTAACGCAGACGGATTAACGCGAGTATTTGTTGCAACTTTTTTTTTCGAGGAGGGGCGTCCACGAGTATTCATCTTAACAGCAGGTTCACGAATTGAAGTTGTTGATGGTGTGATTATCTCCCTCAACTTCCTTAAAAGACTGAATTTACCATGCCTTGTTTGTTGTTTATACTGTTCCGTGAACACTTGTAGCTCAGCGTCACAATCGATGTCATCGTCTTGAAGAGACACACACGGTGATAAATCAAGTTTTCTCCAAAATTTATCTATGGAATCGATTGGTATGGGACGACCATCGTTCAAATATATTGCTTGCTCGTGCGCACATGGCAGTCCGTAGCTCGTACGAAGTCGACATACGCATTTGTAGGAAACGTCTCCGACATCCACAGACCGCTCAAATTCCTTCAAAATCAGATGCAATGCATGGCTTGAAACGAAACCACATAATTCCTGGAAGTGCGGTACATTGAATCGATGTTGGACGATAGTTCTGCTTTGCTCAATACTCGCTTTGATAGCTATGTCCTGTGATTGGATGACTTGGTGAATAAACAACAGCGATGTCTCCAAATCTGACTGTGATGACTCCAAGTATTGTTTCAACTTCGAATGTTGGCTCTCGACTCTATTAGTTGTCTGGTTTCCAAAATGCAGATATCTGTCTGTCCAGGCGGATATAAACATCTCCTTATACGGTGTCAACCATACATCCTTAAGATAATTAATCACACCTGGAAAGTTTTGTAACACTACCTCAAGGTCCGCCAATTTGCACACATAAGCATTCTCAGATTCAGAGTCCAACAACATATTCCACATTTTGTAGAATGCATTCCAAGATTTGTTATTTGTTATTGATGGCCTGCACTTGCTCAAAATACTCCTATAAATGTGCCACCTACAGAGTAATTTCTTAGCATCGGGAAATACCTGGGCAGACGCATTCATCAAAGCCAACTCTCTGTCCGTGACAATAACTCGTGGACTGGTGCATCCATCCATTGTTGACTGTAGACACCTTAAAGCCCAAGTATAATTGAACACTTTTTCTGAGTGCATGAACACAAATGCTATGCAAAATGTCATATTAGTTGCAGTCACGCCGACAATCTCAAGGAGAGGCATCCTGTACCTGTTGGTTTAAGACACAGATATGTTAAAACTTCTAGTTTTTTTAATTTTGCTAAATCAATATATGACACAAATATCTAGAGTGACATATTATGTACCTGTTTGTTTTATATGTTGCATCCATTAATAACACGTGCGGGAATGCGCGCCATCGCTCTAATGATCCTGGATGTGCGAAGAATAAATCTTCAAGCTCATTGGTTACAACATTTGTTCGACTCTCGAAAATGTACCCTTCACGTTGTAGGAATGACATGACAACTTGCATCTGAGTTTTACCGGCTTTCTCTGCAGTTCGAAATTTCTGCCGTGCATTGTATATGGTCTTACTGGTAGACACGTTGTCCGGATTCTGCTTCTTTAACGATGTCAAGATATCTCGTGGCTTCACATTTTTCGTAGACAGAAATTCCATCAACTGGATTTCGGATTCAGAAAGCCGACCGGGGTATGGATGTCCCTCCATATATGATGCAGGGGCATGGTTATGTGTTCCACATACCACCCTAGCCATCCAGTCATCACTTGTTTTTAGTTTCACCCCTTTTACTCTAAAAGGACAATCAATTTTCTTGGTGCCTGTAACCTTCGTGGAAGTGTTATTGCTTCTGTATGTGCCACCGCGATCACATTGGAACAACAGTCTAGGACTTTTCCCGATTATACTAGTCTCTGATCTTTTAATGACAATGATATATCCTAAATTGCGTCCAGTATTTTGAATCCAATCAATTAGAGATTGGCGCGAATTGAATACCTAAAAATGTATTAATTCTGTTAGAAATTAACTAATATTTAATTAAAAATTGACAAAATAAAACATAATTGGAATTGAATTAATATCATACCATGTCGGTAGAAAATTCGTTTGTAACATTTTCATCCACATTTTCGTCTTCTTGTATTATTTCGTTTCTGAGAATATCATCCTGACAACAATATACATTCACTTAAGCATCTGCAATTAATAAAAATTATTTTCTGAAATAATCAAAGAATTGTATATTTACCTGATCACTTGAACCACTTGACAATTGCAGATCATTGGCCCAAATCCTCAGTTGATCCAAATTCATATCTTCTGCTGGTTTGTATATTCCGAAGGGGATGAGGAGAAGGAAATAAATCTCTAATTTATAAAGCATAAAATCTCCTAAATTGATTTTTCTAATTCTAGTGAAAGGGGATGAGGAGAAGGAAACAAATTTCTAATTTTTATTTATTAATTAACCTAAATGATTTAGAATTTCTTAATTAAATTCTCTAATCCTAATGAGAGGAGAGGATGAGAAGGAAATTAATTATTAAACCTAACCTAATTGTTTTAATTAATCTAATACTTAGAATTTTATATTTTTTTAATTAATCTGAATGCATGGCATGTTAGATGCATGATAGGCTTGATGCTAGTAAGGAATAATATAAAATGAAAAATTCACTAAGTGCATGGGCAGGTTGAGAATAAATTGAAACAAACAGTAAAACAAGGATTTCAATTTAAATGCATGGGTATATTGAGATGCATGAATGTGTGAACCATATATATATATATATATTTATTTATATAAGTGACTAGAGAATTAAATTTCAGCGCAAGAGAAGAAAATGGCAGGGATCTATGCATGCATGGATTTGATGAATATAGAGAACTGGGCCGGCTTGATTGACCAATGGGTTATAAGTGGGTTGACAAGTCAAGGAATAAAATTGGTCAGGCCGGGTGCATTTGCTAATATTCGTACACTCTTATGTCTAGTTGGGTGAGAGGGCCTTATAAACATGGCCATGTATTCATAATTCAATAAACAGAACAAAGTTTCCTATATATGCATAATCTGTAAACATCCACATCCAACAATGACATTCACCAATAGAGAAACTACTCCAATCATCTCAAATAAGGTGGATCAAGAAACGATAGGTGGCCCTTGGATGGAGTAAGGGAATTCTATATAGGAATTATAAGGATGCGTTTGTGTTAGGAGAGAGTCCTAGAATAAAGAGGAAAGTTATTCTAATTTTTCATGCAATTCACTGATATGTTGTTTGATGTAATACATTATTCTTGCGGAAAAGAAGAAATAATGAAGTAATATTTCTTGATAAAAAGAATTTTAATTTCCTATAAAATTGGGTTGGTACCTGGTGTCTTGGTGTGGCGGGTGGTGTGGCTAAGTGTGTTGTGGTGAGCCGTGTGATGACTGGGGTGCAGGGGGATTGTAGTGCAGCTGAAGATGAGAGATTAAAGGAGAAAAGAGAAGAAGAATAAAATGAAGAAGGAAAACTGGAAGTCTGGAGTGGGTGAGGTGAGTGGGGAGTCTGGAAGGTTTGGGGAGTCTAGTAAGGTGTTTTAAAGCTGGTTTGGGGTTGTGGAGGGGGGGACCCCCCCACCCCGGGCCTGACTGTGGTTCTGCTGATCATATTGTAGATCCGTGACTTTCCACTTCGCTATAAAAAATTCGGTAAGACCAATAGGTCCAACAACGTGTTGGGCGGGGGGGGGGGGTGTTCTGCCACTGATCATATTATATACCCATAGGGGGTGCCTGGCAGTGGTTCTGGCACGGATCATATTGGGGGGGGGGGGGGGGGCCTGGCAGTGGCAGTGGCTCTTCAGTCTTAAAGTGCAATCCCAATCTCTTGTTCCAAGAGAAACATTTCTTTAATGCCAGTTTCTCCACAAAAGCACAAAATGGAGGCATTACTGCTGTTTGAGCCAATGCCTTGTCACATCAATCATATGACTATGATATAAAGGCATTACTTGCAAACCACACACCTTGCTGGTTTTGTTTTCTTTCCCTTTAAAATAACCAGGGATCAGGTACTGTATTTTGGGAATTCTTTCGGCCCATTTCCCTAGTTTCATCAGTGACACGGGCTGTGTTGGGCTGAGGAGGTTGGGCCCGTTGGGCCCGTTTGGCCAGGGCTCGCTAGGCCTGTCTGTCACGTGGGCTGCCTTTTGTGGCCCGTCAGGCCTGCCTGCCCCCCCAAAAGTGATTTTTTTAAAAAAAATTGTTCATTTTACCCCCCCTAAACAGCCATAAAACAATCATATAAGGGGTTTTGTGTCCTTTTCAGTTTGACAAAGTCTATAATAGTATAATCCTCCTATTCTTTTTCTAAATTTATTAGTGTTATTTATATGCCACACACACACCAAAAAAAAAAAAAACTCTCTCTACTCTAGATTCTTCTCAGCTTTAATTAACTTGTTGAAATCTTGAGTTTAAAAAAAAAAAAGTAAACCCACCAAAGGGCCTATAATATGATATATCCTTAAAAATTTATGTTAATCAGATGGTCTTGAAATATTTATTTGTTTCATATTCTTTGTGAAATATCATTATTTATATATTTATGAAAGTGAAAGTATCTAAAAGCTCATGTGTGTGTGCACATGCATGATGAGGTGGTGCGTACATTTTCTTTTTTTTTACCTGTAGCCAATGATCAGATGGTTTAAAACTATCCCGTCAGTTTGATTTTTCTCTTATTCAATGATTGTACACTGGATGGTCCAGACCATGAACCATCATCATTCATGGGTCCAATGGAATATGTTAGCATTTTTATTCTACTAAAGGTCAAATATATAAAATTAGCATATCATTAGACCGTGCCAATTCTGATTGACATAATCTTTCATTTAATGATAGCAGCACCTCTTTCTTTTCCATAGATATGGCCTTTTGGCTCTGATCAAGTTGGAAAAAAAAAAAAAAAAAAGGCCCACTGGGGCGGGCCGGGCCAGTGGGCCGGGCCGTGGCAGGGTACACGGCCCGCCCGCTAGCCGGCCCGTTTGACATCTCCACTCTCTACCACGCGTACAGTGATAGTCCCCTACTTTTTATCTTCTTTATTCCGTCCAATTGCACTACTGTGGCAGTCAATCCACGCCCAACACATACCAATCAAATCAATGCCCCTCCTTACATTGCATCTGCTTTGATTTAATCTGACGTGATTGGATAGATTTTGAGAAACGTGCATCTTCGTTTATGAAGTGAGTCTGCCGATAGTTTTGAGAAACGTGCATCCTCCTTACATTGCAGCAAAAAATCATCTGCCGATAGATGTATCCGTTTTTTTTACTAGCCTAGCATATAGAGTGAATGTAGAGTGGGTGCAGATAGCAACCCCCTACATGAATTAGTAAAAGATTTCTTCGCCTTCTCTTCCAGGTTACAACACCAAAAATGGCTGGGATGCGTGCAGTAAAAAAAAAAAAAAAAAATCAGTTAGGATGTTTTACCTTTTTTATTCCAAACCACTCAAATGAGTGGTCTTTGATCAGCCTACCAATAGGTCAAGGTTCATTCAAGTAGGATAGACGTCATACTTAGATTTAATCCCCACACATGATTAAATGCAAAAACCAAATGTCCACCAAGGTATCATTAGGGGTAGGTTTCTCTCCAATCAACCATTAAATACGAAAACCCAATGTCGGCCTGGGTATCATTAGGAGTAGGTTTCCCTTCAATCAAATCAACCTTTTAATTATTTTAGATAATGATTCTCCCTCTCAAGTTATCATTTGTTATGTTAAATAACAAGTGTCAGCTCATCATTAACTCATATCCACAAAAGCAAAAATTATACCTAAGCAATTGGTTTGATACATATAGACAAACTCTCAAAAACTCTGCTAAGATAAGGGGAGTTTTCGCCCCTATTTGACTTGTCCAGTAATTAGATTTTGCCACCTCACGTAGAAAATATAGGAAAAAAATGAGATTTTTAAAATTTTAAATATCCGCATTTAACTTGATGATGACATGTGCCCTAGTTTTATAGGTTTAGAAAATGGGCTTTTTTCTATAAAAGGCGTTCGGTGAGTTTTATAGTGCTCCTCATATATATATATATATATATATATATATATGTGTGTGTGTGTGTGAAAGAGTTTTATTTCAATGACTCTACAGTCTACACAATACATTTTGACCCTCTACTAATTACTCCATTTATTGTCATTATAATTATAAGCCCGGCTAATCATGAACCAATTATTAATATACATGTTTCTCCATCCCCTCACACTTAATACATTTTCTTTTGGTTTTTATTTAAGTTTTTAAAAACCTACAATTAGATTCAAGTCAAATAAATATATCAGAGAGTTACTAAAAAGAGATAATTAGCCAAAGGTCCCTAGAATTGAATGTTTCCAGCCTCTAGTCCAGACGAATTCTTTTCAAGGGCTCTGGTCCAAACAGCTAATCTGTTTGCAGCCAGAGGTCCCTGGATACAATTCTCATGACTGATTTATCCTTTCAACCATATTAGGCATAAATTTTTGAAATTTCAAAATTACAAATCTTCCATTTCCCCTCCTCATTTCTAGGAAAATTTCAAAATCACATATCTGATCTCTGCGACCGATCCCGCAGGCCCAAAAGCCTCGATCCCACCGTCATCGAGACCTTCCCCGTCCTCGAAGACTTCGTCGTCAAGACTCTAATGGGACGCCTTCTGGGACAAAGATCCGCATGTAGTTCTCATATGCAGTTGTGTTACGCTTGAGCCTCTTTGCCAATGCCCGGAGGAAATCCTTCATTAAGATACACCCGAATGTAGGTCCCTTGGTGATCACCACATGGTCAGGCTGCACAATGATGGCCTTCTCCTTCTTGAGGAGGAGGGAGTACCCCACTGAGCTGTAGTCATTGAAGATTGGCCCGGCAAAAAGGTATGCATTTGCGGACTCTATAATTTTCGAATAGAAGGGAATGCGCCGTCTGCTTGTGCGAGTTCGAAGACGACGAAACCCTCAGACTCCTCCCTAAATGCAACCACGTGTTCCATCCCACTGCATCAACATGTGGCTTTCGTCTCACACGACATGCCCTGTTTATCGCACGGATCTCGTGCCGGGTTCCAATACGGAGGCTCAGGCCTCGACTGTAGTGGATCTCGTGCAGGGTTTCGCTGGGCCCCACCTCAAGGGTCTTCGTTGCCGCCGCTGCATGTCGCCCCCGTGGCCGGAGAACAAGTGATGTTGCGCCGTTACCGTCGAAGGAGAAGAAGACCGGAAGAGGAACGATTCCGGTTCCTGTTGCAGAGAAACAGAGGAGGAAGAAGACCTTGATGGGTCAGTTCCAGCGCAGGTCAGGTCGGATCAAGCTCGACCCGTTTGCAGAAAAAGCCCAGTAGCCAGCCAGTCCAGTTTGAGTCAAGCCCAGGTTGACCTAACTCGTGAAAAATTTATCTGAGTCTTTTGACAAATCTATATGAGTTTTAATGAAATTTATCTGAGTGTTTGTAAAATTTATCTAAGTTTTTTTCAAGTTTATCTGAGTGTTTTCAAGTAAAGATAATGGTGGTGTTTTGTTTTTTTTTTTTTTTCACTCTCTTTCCCAGTTTTCTTACCTCCATCAGTAGTAACTTTACATGATTCCGATGATGTGACTTATTTGAGTGTGTGATGAAATGACATTATGCTACCAGAGTGGCTACATTTTGGAATGGTCATTTTACATTTTGTTTTACTTATCATCTCTCTCAGTAATGCCGTGGATTTGTGCCTCCTGTGAAACTATCATTCCAATTACGAAAGACATCTTTTGCATTCACCATTGATGGTTAGAATGAGTGGTTTATATCTCAACCTGTTTTTTTTTTTTTTGTTAGAATGAGTGGTTTATGACCCAGAGGGTTGGTTCCAGTCTGGGTGAGGTCGGGTCAAGTTTGACTTGGTTTCAAAGCCCAAAAGCAAATCTATCTGAGTTTTTGAGAAATTTATCTGTGTTCTTGGCAAATATATATGAGTTTCCGACAAATTTAACTGAGTTTTTGAAAAATTTATCTGAGTTTTTAACAAATTTATCTGAGTTCTGGACAAATTTAACTGAATTCTGAACAAATTTATCTGAGTTTTTTACAAATTTATCTGAGTTTTGAAATAAATTTCTTTACGTTCTGGACAAATCTATCTGAGCTTTGGCTAATTTATCTGAGTTCTGGGACAAATTTATCTAAGTTTGGACAAATTTATCCGAGTTTGTGGCAAATGTATTTGCATTTTTCTAAATTTATTTACACTTTTTTGAAATTTATTTGGATCTTTTAAAATTGATTTTCATCTTTTGAAAATTATTTGCGTCTTTTTAAATTGATTTTCATTTTTTGAAAAATTTTAGATTTTTTGAAATTTATTTGCGTCTTTTTAAATTTCTCTATGTTCTTTTGATATTATAGCATTTTTTTTAAATTTATTTGCGTTATTTCAAATTTATTTGTAATTTTTGAATTTATTTTTTGTTTTTTTAGAGTTTAATTTTGTTTTTTTATTTTATTTACATCTTTTGAAATTTATTTTCGTCTTTTGGAATTTATTTACATTTTTTTAAATTTATTTGAATCTTTTGAAATTTATTTGGATCTTTTGAAATTTATTTGCGTTTTGAAATTTATTTGAAATTTATTTTCTGTTTTTTTAACTTTATTTGAAAATCTCATTAGTGAAATTTTATTAATCGTGGTTAATTTAATGGTAGTTGACCATTATTAATGGCTTATCCCACTAATCATGGGACATGATTTGAAGAAAGGGTAAATTAGACACTTTAGGTTTTCAAATTTGGAAAAATGACCTTTCACACTATAAAAAAAAAGATTGTGGACCTAAGGCAATAAAGTGAAATGTTGAGGGACCTTTCACCGAATCTCCCTACTAAAAATAAGTTGAGTCAGCAAGCTGGATTATGTGACCTATTTTAAAAATGGGTCGGATAAAGGTTATATAATCTTAGTTTAGTCATTTTAATGGACTTTAAGGAAAATTTTAAATTTCATAAATATTTATTTTATTTTATTTTAATAATTTTAATTTCTTTAATTTTAAATACATTTCTCAATTGTAGTTTAAGTAAGTAAGCTACATTTTTTTCCTTGTGAATAAATTTTGATATATTTTAAAAATGCTTAGGTATATGAGGTCTAGATATATCAAAGTTGGACACCATTAAAAGTTCTCTCATTAAAACTCATTTTTTTTTAGTTTATGTATGTTAGGTATCCATTATTGTCTTTTAGATAAATTTGATATATAATTTTAAAAATAAGTAAAACTCAAGATACCAATTTTTTTTTGGGATTCACATGACATTATAAATTTCTTACATTTAAATATGACATTACTGAAATTCATATTTCTTCAATTTAAAATCATTTTTTTTATTCATTTTACATTTATATAGAGCTATCTTTTTTTAATAATAGCAACACATATTAGAATTTATAAAATCTTAAAGAATATAACTATCTTTATATACATTTTGCATCTTAGTGATGTAATCAAGCCAAAAAGGGTATAAAGTCTATGGAAATACAAGCTCCTATTCCCACTTGACTGTGACATTAGTAATGCTGTATATATATATATATATATATATATATATATATATATATATATATATATATATATATATATATTCAGTTCTTCTTAACTTTGATTTCAGCAAAAATGCCTCCCTTTCTTATGCCTCAGCTTTTCACAATGCTTGTAAGATAAACATTTTGATTCTTGGGAGGTCTAGGATAGGACTTTCCTTTTCTTTAGAATTGAGTAAATGCGATTCATAGTGGATGATGATGAGATAAGAGATTGTTTCTGGCACGGAAGTAGTTCATTTATTAGTTGTAGTTATAAGATAAGAGAATCCACAAACTTTGATGGCTCTATTTTGAATCGCTCCAATTGTATAAGAGATACCAAACAATGCCTTTTGACTCTTGTAAATGTGAGCCACATGCACACAAGTGCAACCACATACCAAATCGTCAAGGAGAACATGTGTTGATCAGGTTAGAAAAAAGAAACACCCAAAACACGTACAGCTAACAACATTACTTTCAAGAAACAGATCATGAAAATAGGGCAGGGATTATGCAAGAAAGCAACCGTCAAAATCCAATTGATCTAACAGAATAAAAATCTTAAATTCAAACAACTATGTTGTAAGAGTCTCAGATGATTTGGACTCCTTTTAACCCTCCTAAAAACATATATCTTTTTCTTGAAAAACTTATGGGTGATTCATGAAGTCATCCAAGTGTGGGCCAGGGGATATGCTTGGATTGGTGAGAAAGGACCGGATAATCTCGGATTCTCAATGATTCGGGCAGGTTGCTACTTATTACCTTAAATCTCTCTCAAATTTATGGCGTATTTCTCTAGCACTAAGAATTTCATATGGGTTTACAACTATAAAGATTCATAGGCCAGCTGCCAGCATTAACAATCTCCTGTTTTTTAGACGATCAAGTCTAGATCCCTTGAAGTTGTAAGAAGTATTAAGGGCAGCAATGATTGGTCTATTCAGTCTTGTAGGAGATATTTCGAAGTGTTTGAAGCATTTTGGTTCTTTTGAGTCCGTTTTTATTTCAAGAAATTTAAATATGGTTGCCTACAATCTTGCTAAATGTGGACAATCTGGGATAAAATTTATATGGCCTCATTGTAAATAGGCTTCTGGTTGTTTTCTTGTTGATGTCCGAGTTTTTTTTTTTTTTTTTTGGTGTGTTATAGCTTATTTGTTAGCTTCATTTTTTAGTGAAATCTCCCTTTCTTATAAAAAAAAAAGTCTCGCTCGCTTTGGTTATTTTTTTTTCATTGTGTGGATTATTTGAGGAACTGCACCTAGTGTCACATATATATGTTCTCTATTTAAAATGAAAGGATAAAGATGAAAAAAATTCTGAATTTGAATGTGGGAGGCGTAAGTAGTGGTTAAGAAAGGATAAAGATGAAAAAAGTTGTTTGAATTTGAATGTAATATGATGAGATAAATTTGGAGAGGTGGAGTGACCCACAACAAAGCCAAGGCCTATACTTTTTTTCTTGGGTATTTTTCTCAAAGGAGATCCATGAGTGATGACTTGGCAACACAAATCTTATTCCGTTAATATATATAACTGGCAACAAAGGCCCGGCTAAAATTGAGAATATATATAGAATTAAAGTAAGAGAGAAGATATTATTTAATTGAAGTAGAAAGTATCAAATAAACATCGGTGTACAAGTATAGTTGCACATAATTGTCATATCATGATAATGTAATATGAAAGAATCTATAAACTAAAAGTTTATAAAATAAGTATGTTTATGCAAAATAATAAATAATGAATTATGCGTCAAACATAAAGGTGAATAATAAATAATTCTAATTTTTGAAGAATAAGAAGATTGTGCAATTCATCCACTTATTTCAACGTTAGCAACCGATGTTGTCACTTTACTTTCCAATTGACCAGGTGCATTACTTGTCCCAATGGCTGAAGTGTTGGTGTTATCTTTCATCTTCAATGATGTTGACATAAGTGAAAATAAGTTAGTGAAATGAAACAATCTTTTAAAAGAATAAATTTTTTTTAAATAAAATTTTAAAGGCTTACAATGTTCTATTTATGACAGTAAGAACTCAATCAAGTGGCATATCTTCAAATTTTACTTTAACAGAAATTGGTCCCACTGTAAGATTGAGCACATAACTAATAATATAGTTAATGCATACGTTTAATTAGGCTCTTCTTTTTTTTTTTTTTAACTTTTTCTATTTTTCTGTTTTCCTCTAACAGGGTCCAACTTTAATCTATAATCAACCCTTTTGGGTCATGGAAGTTGTGTACCATATATATATATGGGCCAGAATAAATAGAGCAAATGGTCCAATGCATGCTCAAGAATAAAATAAATCTATGATCAACCCTTTTGGGTCATGGAGTTACATGTCTCGCTCAAGTTGTGTACCATATATATCTGGGCCAGAATAAACAAAGCAAATGGTCCAATGCATGCCCAAGAATAAAATGTGCAAAATTTGAAGCCATCTTTATCCTATCCATTGATAGAAAATATTGGATATATATTGTAGGAAGGGATCAAGTTGCTGGTGGATCCAATGATGACAGTGAACCTTTTTACACAATGAGATTAATGATCAAAATCTGAAGAAGAAAAATAGCTGATTATGTATTTTGGAAAAAGTCAAGTGGTAAAAGGGTTTGTCTGCCGAGGGAAGTAGAAACGGTTATCAATTTAGGAAAAAGTCAAGTGGCTGCAAAAGATTTGTGACATTCATCACTATATACAGGAGCTATCAGGAACTAATGTGATAAAAATATATTTAAACAGTTGACATTCATCTACAACAAAGTTGAGTTTCTATCAGGAATTTATGTGATAAAAAAATATTTACACAGTTGAAACTGGAAAAGGTACATTGTCTACTTTACATTACTGCTCTGGATCAAAGATTACTAAGTCAACAACTGATTGGATCTCAATTTCAGTTTACACAAATCAGAAACATGGCTTAAAATCTTAGAAAATGATTTCTTATAGTCTAATGAACATCAGTTGGGCAAGTGGGTATTTTGTGTTCAAGGAGATAAAAACCATACATCATCCTACCATTAAAGTCAAATATTTTAATTAAGTCTTCAGTTTTCATGGCTTACAAAAAACTTTTCAACATTGTGACAAGTTACTGTGGGTGGAATTTGAAGAAAGGAACCTTAAAGATTCTTCTTATGAATTTCATTTGAATATTTAGAAAGAAACCATTGTCTCTAAATCAGACCTGAAATTTGCACAAATCAGAAACATGGCTTAAAATCTTCGAAAATGATTTCTTATAGTCTAATGGACATCAGTTGGGCAAGTGGGTATTTTGTGTTCGAGGAGGAAAAAACAATATATCATCCTACCATTAAAGTAAAATATTTTACTTGAGTCTTTAGTTTTCATGGTGACAAGTTAGAGTGGGTGGAATTTGAAGAAAGGAACCTCAAAGATTCTTCATATGAATTTCATTTGAATATTTAGAAAGAAACCATTGTCTCTGAATCAAACCTAAAATCTCTCTTCCCAAACTAATGAAGATCATCAATCCATGTCCTCAGTGGTGAGTAATCAATGTAAATGCTGAGAGGGCTAAATGCACAAGTCTTCGAGAGCTAAGGCCCCGTTCTTTTATTAGAATTCCTGACAGGAATTTAGGCTGTCTAGGAATTCAGAATTCCTGTTAGGAATTCTCTGTTTCATTACCAGAATTCCTGGGCATTTGAAATTCTAGGCATTTGAAATCCCAAAAAACCCAGCATTTGAAAAACCACTTTAACAAAGAAGATTTGAAAATCTCACTTAGCACAGGAATTCCGGGAGAGGGACGACGACATTCCGGAAGCTCAGGCAAGAATTCAGATAATGAATGAAACAACGAATTTAGAATTCCAGAATTTGACAGCATTTCAAATACTAGCATTTGAAATTCCCAGACAACCACCCGACATGAATTCTATGAATTCTAGTAAAGAAACGGGCCCTAAATGTCAACGCCGCAACAACAGTGAAACCGGTCCACCTGGCTTTGGCAGTATTTGCCCAGTCAATATGTCGACATTCTCTGTATTGGAACTGTTGAGAGATTCAAAACGAATGCAATGATAAAGAAATTTGAGTCTAATTTAAGGATTTGTTCCCATTAGACGAAATGGAAAAAATTTTCATCTGGGGGTTTTGTGGAGATTCAAATTGCAAGAACCGTTATGAAAATCCAGTCTCTATGAATTTTTTTTTTTGTTTATTTTGGGGAAAAGATCCTCGGATTTACTGTAAATCTAATTATCAGTCACTCTGTTTGCATGTACCTAGTGATGGTTGATCCTCCACTTTGCTACAGTTGTTCCTTGGAGAGTTTGCTGGAAGAAGATGGGCGTGAGATGCCCCCAATTTGTACCGTGTGAAAACAAACAACTCGTTACATGTTCGTGCAATCAAAGGAGCCCCTGGTCTATCAGACCTATAATTTTGGATTTTCTAAGGAGATTAGTTTTCTTATCCTTGCATAATGTAACTGGGGGCAGTTAGAGACAAATTAGGGATTAGAAACTGTATTAATATAAACCTAGGATTAAGGGAGGAGATTTAAGAAAATCTATATGATTTGAGATTTCAATTTTCAATGGAGGAGATTTAAGGAAATCTATTGGGTTGTATGTTTTTTCCTTTTATATTTCTTTGAAAGGAGAGATTTTTAAGGGCTGAGGTGGCACCCCCTCATAGCCCATCTCCCCTTTTGCTTTAATATATACTAGCAACACCCCGTTGGTATCACAATGAAAAAAACTGCCCTAAGTCGCTAGCACACCGCCAAGTATACATTAGAGTGCTTTATATAAAAAAAAAAAATTGTTGATATTTTAGGCAGAGCACCGCTCGGTATTGATAAAATTAATGATGGGCCTTTCTATTGGCACTGTAGATTTTCTAAATGTAATTAAAGTAGCAATCTAAATAATCCAAGGATTACTGGTTAGCAAGTTCGATCCCTGGGTGTGTTGTCCTTCCACTTCTGTGGGCTCCTTTCCCATGTGCATTGGCTCTTTTTCCACTAGTGTGCTCTTTCTTTTTATGTATGTGGCTCTTTTTGCACTTGTGTGTGCTCTCTCCCTTAGGCTGTAGGTGCTATCATGGGTTTTGGCCCTGTTGGTAGGGGTGAAAAAGAATGAAAATAAATAAAACGAATAAATTGTGCTTCTCTACTCAAAAGAGAGAAAGAACTATCTAAGGAGAGAACTTTGGGAAGGAACTCTTAGAGTTGCGTAGCGGAATCAAATGAGACTTGCGATCGACGGATGCACAAACACAAAAATCCACACAATCATAAACAAACAATCACAAAGATGAAGTCACAAACATGTTCCTGGTTCGGCAAAACCGCCTACGTCTACAGAGAAAGTTCGTCAATCCGTTTCTCTTCTTCTTACTACTTTGTGCATTTGGGTTAGAGTTTCACATACAACAATATATATATATATATATATATTACATGGGCAAATGACCAAAACACCCTCAAATCCTAAATGACTAACCCATACAACAATTTGGTTAATACAAGATAAACCCAACATGATCTGCTCTAAACATATGTGCCAATCATTGTGGGCTTCTACAATCAGGGTGTTCATCTTGAACAACAATGCACAATGGTTTAGAATGGGTCGAACCCTTGTAGTCGATCTCGGAATACACATTGTACCCTTTTTTTTACCCAGCTAAGGGGCTAGGACACTAAGAGACTCGTACATGCAAAGTGATGGGAACTCGAACATGCCACATACAACAACTCACACATGTAAAGTAATAAGGACTAGCACATGTGAGGAGACACAACTCACAAATGATGACGACGAATGTAAAAATGGGGTGAGCCAATTCTCAACTCACTTGAAACTAGAGTGTGCTTGGGTTGGATCTATGGATGCAAACGGATCGGTTTTTGGGAAAAAACCATATTGGAACCGCTACCATTTTGTAAAGGTGGTTCCGATTCTACATTTCGTTCCGGATATCGATTTTGATTAGAGGGTTGGGTCTAGTTCTGGAACCTGTTCCAACTTCTATTTTTTATTTTATTTTTTTGCTTAAAACAAGGATATCAGTCAACCCAAAAATCCAAAAAGAAATATCATTCAACAATAACAATGCATCAAGTCTAACTTCTACAAGGATTAGTCCTAACATATTCATAATCAATATATAGGTTGTTACATAAAGCTTTTGATAATAGCTAGCCTATAAAAAGCCAATAATCATGTCTTAAAACACATCCATGGGCTGGGTCCCAAGTCCATGGGTCAAAACCTATATAGATCCGGACCTAGACCTATTTAACAATTGGAAACTAAATTAGATTCCGGATCTGAGCATGTTTATGAATTGGAACTTAAAATAGTTGCGGATAATGGGATATCCATTTGCACATCTCCAGTAGGATCCAACCATGAAGTGGGCCACACTATCTTAAAAGAGAGCCCGGACTAATTTGAGTATTTTTCCTGCTGCAAGAGAGAGAGAGAGAAAGAGAGAGAGAGAGAGAGCAGCCCCTTACCACAGTGGTAAGGAGTGCAGATTTCATTGGGAGGGCCAGGTCCTTGCATATGTGAGTGAAGTTCTTTATTGAAAAGGAGGATTATTCAGCTTGTTCATGAAGAGAATCCTTGTTGCTCGGAAGCATTCATCTAATGGACTTATGTACAAAAATTCTCACTGAAGGAACTATCGTAACCATTCAATTGATTAATCATTGTATGTGGAATGAGAACCTTTGTTTGTTTGCACTATAATACATAGGATTCATGCAATAAGTCGTTAAAAATAAAGATGAAAGGTGAATGTCCAAAAATGAGAGTCAAATAACCTTGTATTTAGGAAAATGAAATCTTGATGGGAAATGAATACCCAACCATCCCCCTAGTAATTCAATACATACAAAAGTAAAGGTCCATCTACATACCTAACATCTTTCACTCCATCGACATGAATTTCGTACATATTCAATGTATAAGTATCTTAATGGAAACAAATAGACCCTTAACAATTTTTCTTTCTTTCAAAATTTCTTTTTTTTTTTCCTTTCTTCTTTTCATTTGACTGAAGAGAATATTTGACAATTATAATTTTGTAAACATCAGTGGATTTTCTCCATTGTGGCCCACCCATGCGGGATTTTCAGTGATCTTCTCTTTCATCCCACCCAAATCCAACTGGAATGAGAAAACATTAATCGAAGTATCAGCGTGCACAACCTTCCTACTGCAGTCACGGGAGACGGCTATTTCTTGAAAATGACAAATCACAGGGAACATATTTGACCCGTTTCTATTCATTTCCACTGTTCCAGACAGTCTCGATCGACGTACATTTTATTGCATATCTTATGACATTTCCAAGAAACCAAACAGGCGATCAGTCTTTAGGAACATGATGCCCTAATATGATATGATGGGACCTGCCATGGATTCAAAATTGGCTAAAAACGATCTTTTTTTTGGGCTTTTTGCATGTACCTCTTTAAGTATTTGTAAATAGGTAAATATAGTTTTTTTTTTTTTTTAGGATTTGTAAATAGGCCTCTATGGTTTTAGTATTTGCAGATAGGCGTTTACCTTTTTATGTTAATACCTTTCGTGTTCCCAAAATCAGTAGACAACCAACTATCAATAGTTTTTAGTGTGAAATGACACATTCGTCCATCTCTTTATCCTTATATGCTTAAATTTAAAGGTTTGAATTTATTTTTCTTTAAGTTTGTAACATTGATAATTACATTTAGTAGGAGAGAATGAATGTATGTAAATTTATGTTTATCAATAGAGGGTCTATTTCATTAAATCCAAATCTCCTATAATGACAATCAATGCATGTGCTTATAATTAGTTACAATTGATCCAATCCATGCATGTCCCACCATTAAATTGATGAAAGTTTCAAAATACATAATTAGGCTTCATGTGCATTAAAAGGTTATTGAGAGAGACCGTTGGGAATTGGGATACAATAATGAAATTTTGGTAAATAATAATATGCTCATATTTCCTTAATTGATATAAGGGCAAAGTTGTCATTTTTATAAAAGTTCAACACAAATCTCATGGTCATTACCCATTTTCATTAGAAATACTGATTCTGGGGACATGAAAGGTATTGATTCTATTGAAATGAAAATGTAGGGACCTATATGCAAATACTAAAACCATAGGGGCTTATTTATAAATCATATAAACTTTAGGGGGGTACATATAAAAAACTCATCTTTTTTCCTTAAGGGGTATGTACTATGTACACAAAACTCATCTTCTGGTTTTTTTTTTTTTTTTTCCCTTTTTTCTAAACTAAGATCATTTGACTGGTAGCCTAAGGTTAGAGGTGAAGAAAGATGTGATATCAATGGCCCATGAAAAAAGAAGGGTGGCTGTGATCTTCCCTTTTGTGCTTTTTGAAAGAACTGTTGGTCCATATGTGTGTCGGAACCATACTGGCCAAGAACCTTTGTGCGTTCCGATATGAAATAAATCCTACAAGCTCGTTACTAATGCTCTTAAATTTTTTGGATTATCAACCAAGGGTTCTCATCTCTCTTATATTTCTTAGCTAGGAGTCGCACTCTACCCCTCTTGCAATCTTATATCTCCTCACTATCATTGGAATTTTACTAAATCGGGACTTTGAAACTGATCTAAACTCTACAACCAAGAGTTTAATACTTCTAAGACTTATGGGAGTTCATTTGTGGCATGCTACCGAGCTTATCCGGCTTAGGCCCGTGTGGCCATTTAGATAATGTGGACAATTTTATAATGCAAATGAAATCAAAGGCACGAGGACATTTCCCCAAGTCCATGTAAAATATGAAAAATAATACCTTTCTTGTTAGAATTTGTCTTTTACCTACTCAATTTCCTTTTCCAAATTTCCTCATATGTGTTTGGCTTTTGAAAATCTTGGTCATTGGTTTTAATAACGTTGACAGGTGGTATTCCCAAAGCCCATGTACTTGAGCTGCTCCCTAGTATACTTGGATTTTCTCTGAAAATGAAAAGTTTTGATGATACAAAACCAGATCTTATGTTTTTACACACCCATCTCCGGAAACCTAAAATGCTCGAGTTGGTAAATGGGACAATTCATCCCATGGGATATGCCGAAGTTAGACCATGGCAAAAACTGATGGATTTATTTGCTAATAGTATTCTTAATCTTGATATTAAATAATAAACCATTAGGCCTAAGTTTTGACAAGTTGGAAGGCCAGATCAACACAAACCCCGTTCTCAACAATCAAACCTTCATTGAAGAAACAAGGATTAGTATATGTAATATTTTGCATCCTTTGACATGACAACATATTAACAATTCTCAACTAATGAGCAAATCACCTATCTGGCCTATACTTGCTCTTGTTTTCTTCAACATTATCTCTCAGATTTGGTATTACAGGAATGAAGTCATCTCTAATGACAAAATTGTCACACAAGAGTAGGCCAAAGGACGTCTATCATTAGGGTTGCAACCGGTATGTGTCGAGCCTGAGTACACCCGGGTTAGACTATTAACTCAAGCCCACTGTCCCGAAACGTGTAAGGGTATTTCCATAATATTATTACCCTACGCCTTTATGCAACCCTAGCATAGCCGCAGAGATCTGTATCTTATATTCTCTTCTTCTGCCTTTGAGCATAGTGGAATCAGTGTGATCCGTGGTTGTACTCAATCTCGAGGGAACCACGTAAATCTGTGTGTTTTCTTTGTATCGTTTGGTTGCATCTTTGTTCTTACTTTCCTAATACAAACGGGTATCTGATTACCGGGAAGTTTCGACCTGTAAAAAAATGGGCCTTGAACCTATTTTAAGTTCCAAATCATACACGGGTCTGAGTCTAGAATCCAATTTATGTTCCGATTGATAAATGAGTCAGGTTCTGGGTCCATAAAGGTTCTGACCTGTGGATTCAGGACCTGGCAAATGAGTTTTTGATATTACAAACCGTACCTTATAACTATTTTTTTATAGATATTTTTAAATATAATACTAGAGGTCGTAGACTTGATGCACTGTTACAAGTTGAATGATATATATGCTTATTTTAAGAATCCACGGTTATATGTTATAAGTTAAATAATGATATGCTTATTTTAAGAAAAATAAATAAAGAGAAATTGAACCGGGTTTAGAACTAGATTCCAATCTTTTAAGTGGACCTGGTTTTGAAATTGGATCCAAGTTAACAAAATAGGTTCCGAGTGAAAACCAGACCCAAAACCGCAACCGTTATTTAGAAACGGGTCCGAGTCCAGTATGGTTCCGACTCATAACCATTACGTTTGCAACTCTGCCCATCATATCTATCACCTGTGAGGTTCAATATGAGCCTTGCCGAGGGACGTTCAGAGGCCGTCTAATGATGTAATTCTTTTCTTGGAGGCCGTCTAATGATGCTATTGTTTTCTTCTTTGTTTTTTTAGGCATCTCTCCTCTTACTCTTCAATCTATTTGCTGGTAGAACATCCCCTTGTTTTTTTCTCCTTAAGAGCATGTTTTTTCTGCTCTTCAGAGCTTGTGTAGCTTCTGCTCTCTCTATTTTGGGGGCTTTTGACCTTTGTTTGTTCTCTTTCTATTGAAATGAAAATCCACCTTCAAAAAAAAAAAAAAAAGCACAAATCATGCATTTAGCCAAGTGACTCTAGAAATATTTTTCACTTCCGTAAAAACAATGAAAAGATAAAAGGAGAAAGAAAGGAAAAATTATGTCCCTTCTTCTTATGTGGAAGAGCTCACATGAAATGTCATTAAAGATGGATGCATATATATGAAATTTTTTATCTTCATCAACATTTTATGTCTTCCTTTCTCAACAATTACTCCATTCTTTACAGCTGCAATTGCATTAGCCTTGCTTGTGGCAGCCCTCATAAAATTTGATGCACATTAGCTGCTTCTGCAGTTGCAACTATATATCAGATGCCCTTTTCCTCAAACCATGTTTTTAACCCTAAGGGTTAGCTCAGTTGGCGTAGGACTATGGTTTGCACATGGAGATTGTTAGTTCGAAACTGCACTACCACAATAGGGCTACAAGCGAGTTTACCCGGCTTCCTTCTGGCCCGAAGGGAGGGATTAGTCCAGCCCAAAGAAT